>OY856411.1:1229078386-1230395886 GCA_963693085.1 Alisma plantago-aquatica
CATTTCATTGAAGATCCTATAGATGAAGAACAGTACTATGATAAGTATGATGACTCCAGTCCATTCTCAGTTGGGTTGCCAACACCAACAAATATTGAAGCTAATGATGACTTGTATGTGCGTGGAGATCACAATGAAGGATTGTTAATTGATAAAAAATCACAATATTAGAGGCATGTTTATACAATGTTTTTTTATATGTTTTATTTTTCTGAATGTGAACTTTACAATGTGAATGTGAACTTTACAATGTGAATTTTACAATGTGAATTACTTTATAATGTGAACTTTACAATGTGAATGTGAACTTTACAATGTGAATTTTACAATGTGAATTACTTTATAATGTGAACTTTACCATGTGAATTACTTTACAATGTGAATGTGAACTTTACAATGTGAGCTTTACAATTTGAATTACTTTACAATGTAAACTTTACAATGTGAATGTGAATTTTCAGATGGCTGAGCATTCTCCTGATGACTGTGCTGATGATTACCGTGAGGGTGAGGACATCAATGCCCCGCCTCACAATGTAAGTTTTAAAAATATATCATTTATTTATATCTATATGTCCATTTATAGTTATATCTTGTAAATGTGTTTATTTTGTCAAAATTTAGGTTGATGATGCACATGTACCATCTGAAGCACTTGAGGCACTTGATCAGCAACACCAAAAAGTTGACAGGAGAAGGGGCATCACTATGATGAAGAAGTTAATAGCGCAAAAGGGCAATGGACCCAAACTTGTTGTGGATTTTGATAATGCAGGAAATGCATCTGGTGTGAATCGCAATTCATTTGTTTCATATCTTTGGTATGTTACTCGTAGCCATTGCGGTTGTAAGAGAGATTCTTGGCATAAAGTTTCTAAGGAGAAGAAAGACGTAATATGGAAGGATTTATGCGTGAGTTATTATTAATTTGAAATTATATTTTGTAGATTACTAATTTTTTGGATACTAGTTAATAGCAATTCTAATTTGCAGAGTATATTTGAATTGGATGAAAAGTTGCATCGTAAATGTGTGATGCAATGCTTTGGGAGAGTCCTGAGGAACTATAGGACAAATCTCACCCGAGAATACATAAAAGAAGCTGACAAGAGGAAGAAGACAGCCACTGAATAGTGGAACTTCATGGACAAAGAAGAATGGGACGCGTTTGTTGCTTCAAGACAAACTGATGAATTCAAGGTATTAGGCGTCAGTCCCAATCTCATTAATATATGTTTTATTCACCTATTCAAGATTAACATTTACTGTTACTAACCAAATCATTAATGTGCATACTAACTAGGCCCTCAGTGAGGCACAAAGATCAAGGCATGCACTGAATGTGCATGACCACACAATGGGTCCAAAGGGGTATGCAGGCATTCGCCAAAGACTACAGTCTGAGGCTACTGCTCAGTCTGCTACTACTCAGGAGTCCTCCACTGTAGGTAGCACACCTCTACCTCGCCATGATATCTGGATAGCTGGGAGGCAAAATAAGAAGGGAGAAATAAGGAAGCCCGCAACTGCTGAGGCGGCTGCAAAAATGGTAAAATACAACTCTTACAGCAATTGTTCAAATATTGATTATTTGTGGTGTTTACTTCATTACAAATTTTTGTTTTGGCGATTAGCGGGAGCTGCACGAGCTGAGGAAACAAGGCAAGTTCATCCCTGAGGGCACAAGGGATGAATTGACAGTTGCTCTGGGTAACCCAGAGCATCCTGGACGTGTTAGGGCTGCAGGCGCTGGTGTGGGCATCAATTCTTTTTTTGGGCCATCCCAGCGCAAACATGTCCCAAAAGTGGGACTTTCACAAGAAGAGGTAACATATTCTTTCTTTATAATGTTACTGTAAAAAGAGAATTCAATAATTAGAAGCTAACGTTTCTTTTATCCATGTATAGGTAGATAAGTTAGTTGATAGGAAACTGGAAGAAGCACTGAAAAAGTGGCAGGCATCTCAGACTGCCACTCAGCAGACAATACCTATCATAGCATCCCTCTCTACTCCTACTGTAGAGGTTGAGAGTAATCCTATAGACCCACCACCTAGCACATCCACTGTAAGTATTTTTATGACATAGTAACTAGTCTTTTAATTCAAGATGATATGTTTTCAAGATGATATGTATATATGTATATAACATTCTTTACACAAAAATTTGTAGGGGTTGAAGCCATGCCGTCTAAAAGTTAATGAATATATCGTTGCAGAGGCGTCGGCTTACCCATCCCTACCAGGGGAAATGTTTCACGGGTCTCCATTTCCAGTTGGTTGGATTCGTGTGAGCCCGGTACATATATTCCCCAAGTGGATGGATCTTCCATTGCCATATGCCCACCCAGATTGTGAAACACTTGGTGAGGCTTTAGGCGGAGTGATATTGTGGCTAAAAGCGGATGTCATCTTTACTGAAATTGTATGGTAAATTTACATTACGTTAAATTTTTAGTGTGTGTATATGATGTCAGTTGATCTGAAATTATTATATATATACAGGTTAAAAAGAAGACCCCCCACAACATCTAGGCCTCCACTTCCACCTCCTACATTACCCAGTTGGGTTCCACAGGACCTAACTGTCCCGTTAGGTCCTAACTGTAGGGGTATGGCAATATGGTTAGGCGAACATGATATAAACTGTCCTATAACTGTTTCTATAGATTCAGATGTTGCAGGTCAATCATACGAAAGCAAACTATTTATACAAGATATTTTGGAGTTGTTTCGATATGATTGGCTAAATACATCTGTGATAGAGCTATGAATAAGGTGAGATCTTCTTTATACATCCATATACCTTATGTAGGATCTGGTGATCTGGTTTCTTATTTATTAATGCATGCGTAATTAATACATATTTTGCAGCTACTTAGACAAGATATGTGCAGATTTTGCATTCGAACATGTAGGATTTTTGATTCCATCTTTGATTAGTCTAGTAGCTAAAGACCCTCCGTCAGTTCAACAATACTGCTGTGAGGCTTTTTCAATTTTTTCTCAAAAAAAGAAGACGATGAGAATGGCTCCATTCAATGTAGAGTAAGTTTACTTTGCTTATTAAGAAAATTACATTTTTATTGTGGATTTTGAGTTATTAATTTTTAACCTTTTTACCTCTAGTGGTATGCATTGGGAGTTACTGGTTATTGTCCCTGAGACGTTCACTATCTATTATCTAGATCCTAAGGGGAGTAAATTGAATACAAAATATGGACACATAATGAAAATGGCATTATTCCGGTGAGAAATATTTTATTTTCATATCCGTTAACATATGTTATTACATTACTATTTAATTATGCAATGTACTGTGTTACATTAACATGTAGGGGTTTTGATGAGTTCAAAAAGGCTGGAGGAAAGGTCCCCACGAAAAAAAACCAGCCAATAATTTGGAAGAATGTGAAAGTAAGTTCCCGACTGCAATATATGTATATATTATTTATGTGAACAGTGCTTAATTAGTTGTATTTTTTAATATTGTGTATGTTTGAATTTATAGTGTGCCACACAAGACAACGGATGGGCATGTGGATACTATGTGATGTGATTTATGCACATGATTATCAAATATGCCGCAATGGACATCGATTGTATTGCTGAGGTATTATATAGTCTCATTAGATAATATGAAATATATTAATCTTATTTATAGCTCCTTAATTATATATATACATCATTCTCTTTACAGGTGTTTACAACTGACCACACTACAGGAAATGCCTTACCAGATGTACATGCTCCCTATATGACGGGAGAATTAAATGAAGTAAGAGAAGAATGGGCAACAGCCATACAAGTAGTGGGGGATTTAAGATATAATTGGGATGTTGATAGCGAATAATGACTAAAGAATGATATTTTGTAAATGAATTTCTGAATTATAATATATGTGTGAATGTTTCTACATGTCTGGATGTTTCTACATGTGTCTGAGAGAAAATGAATGAAACTGTTGGTTGCTATATGAATGTTTCTATATGTGAATGTGAAAATGAATGGAACTACAAATTGCTAGCTACATGAATGTTTCTAAATGTGTGAAAATCAAATGGAACTGCAGGTTGCATTGCTAAATGTGTGAATATCTTTCTTGTTAATTTTGCAGGTTTGTGGCATGTTGTTGGCTGATATCAATGGATGTCGTAAAACCTGCAGTTCATAACTGAACTGCAGGTTTCTCATCCTGCGACCAGCCATACAGCAGGTCTGCAGACTGATAGAAAAAAAAACAAAAAATAGGCACCGGTTATTTGTATAAAACAGACGCCACATCGTTACAGTGTCGGTTTTATATAAATAACTGATGCCTATTTCATGTGGCGCGAAGGCATATGGCGTCGGTTGCTTATCTAATAACTGACGCTGATAGTGCCCAAGATGGTGCCCTTTTGTGTGGCGTGAAGGCATATGGCGTCGGTTTCTTATCTAATAACCGACGCCTATAAGGAATATGGCGTCGATTTCTTATCTAATAACTGACACTGATAGTGCCCAAGATGGCGCCCTTCTGTGGCACGAAGGCATATGGCGTCGGTTTCTTATCTAATAACCGACACATATAGTGCCCTGCTGGTGCATTTTCGGTGGTGCGCGAAGGGTTATGGCGTCGGTTTTTGAACCGACGTGTAACGGCTGGGCTTTTAGCATCGCCCACATAGGTGTCACTTAGAAACCGACACTAAAGACCTTAAATAACTGACACTAAAGGTCGGTTATGTACTAATGTGTATACATATGTGTATATATATGTATACATATGTGTATATATATGTGTGTGTGTTTGTTTGTTGTGTATGTGTGTGTGCGCACGTTTGTGTTCATGAATATGATTACATGAATCATATATTCAACATGTATGTAATATGGGTAATGGTGTTAAATGGTTAGTGTATCATATGTGACTACATGAACTAAGATGAGGACTCCAGTCATATAAATGAACTTGGTGACTTAATAATGAGATGTTATGACAACCAAATGTCATTATTAAGGATACTTCCCATTTAGGAAAAAATGTTGCATTCATTTAATAAATACCTAAGAAATGATTTTGAAGCCAAGTGACATATGATGACACTAGTATATTCATTGTTTCTAGAATTTAAGAGAACTTGGAACTATTGAACCTTGTGTGCATATTGTTGGAAACTCTTGGTTGGAATAAAGTACCCAATTCTATTTTTGAGTAATTCTTTCCTTCTTGAATTGTATGCATTACATCTTGAATTGAGTAAACCAAAAATTGTCGATAAACCATTCTTGCCTCTTGAAGGCCACTCCCATTACTTAATTAACACTATAAATAATCAAATATTAAAATATCACTTGAGTTATCTATTTGGAGTGTTTACTCCCTATGGACTTTGGTCCCTTTAGCTATGGCCCCTTTAGATTGTTGTCTCACTTGAGGTTTGGTTCATCCCACCACCTTACGTAGTGGGTCATGAACTAGTTGTCTTTTAGTTATTGGTTCAAATAGTAAATTAGGGTATAATGTCATTTACACATAGATGATTGAGCACAAGGCACTATCTATTGAAGGATATAATGTGACATTTCTCGATTTTCATATTGGAATTTGATCTTTTGTTTCAAAAAATATTGGATGCTTTGATATCTAAATGTTGTACAATCTTATATAGTTGATAATTGTAAAAGATTTGAAATTTCCATCTTGAAACTTGAACATTGAAAACATTGATACTTGGAATCCTTATCTTGTTAACCTGAATTGACCAAATAGTTTCTTCCTAAAATTGAAGTTGCATTTGGGTCATACTTCCTACATATTCTTAAACAACTCAATAATAAGAATACCAATACCAATATTGACTGCTATTGTATCATCTATGATCCATGTCATGTATTATTATATACCTATGGGATATTACATGGAGAACTGAAACTTCTCACTTGGATATCTGGTGTGATTAATAAGGAAAATCCAAGAGCATGGATAGCTGGCCATTATGTGGCCATGTTATCTTTATCTTTATCTTTTCATAGCATTTGATGTAGTCACATATGCTGACAAGATTCTTTCTTATCTTTATATAATGTTGAGAAGAAAAACACTATGTTTTTGAATTGTTGACGTTATAGAGTACTTGTGTATCATATTATGCTGCACATGGATTGGAACTATGTTGTCACAAGAATCTTCTGACTAGATCACTCATCAGACCAATATGAACAACGAGGCATATGGTCAACTATTCCAATCTCTGTCATCCCAACATGCATCTTCCTCTACCGTCTCTTATGCTCATAGGACAAGAGCAACAAGTCTTCTGCAACATGTATTTTCAATCAAACAATATAGGTTTGTCTTCTTGGGTTCTTGACTCTCAACAGAATACACTATAGATATCTTGAGCCATATCTTTGACCTACCCACCACCAAGGCCAATACATTCCAAATGACCATTGCCAATGGTTTGTTAGTTATCTTTCAAGGCAATGGATCTATCTCACCTCTTCTAAATATCACTCTACCATCACCTGTGTTTTTTTTTCAATCTTTCCCATTTTATTTTTTGTCCATATGTAAATTAACTTACTCACTTCAAGCTTCAACTATGTTTGATATTGATTGATGTTTACATAAGATCTTCATATGTATGTAGTGATTGGTGTCGGGTATGAGGAAGTTGGTCTCTACTATCTTGATAGGAATCCAAGGCTTGTGCTTTACCATTACATATTTAGAGTTGTAAGGGTCATTTATCTCTTGAGAAACTATGTATTATGCATCTCATATTTTTTAGTTGTCTATAGTTGAGTTTGAGGATTTCCAATTAGTATATTACCATTTATATATCTTCCAGTCATAAGATTATATGTGTGGTGATTCCTATTTTCTCATAATGTTCATATTTATGTGTTGGGTGCTATTCATCTCTCTTAAAAGTTTAGATATTTTAATCTTAGCTATATATAATGAAAGGTTATTCAGTAATATTTTTAGTTTTTTATTTTTTTCTTCTAAAAATTGAAACTTAGCCTGCAAAAAAGCTCACATTTTTTGTATAGACAATGATAAAGCATACTTTGGTCATGTTCTTACTTCATTTCTTTATGTAAAAGGGATTATTTACCAACACATCTTAGAAAAATGCTATTGTTGCATGAAAAACTGGCATATTGGTGAGACCGCCAGGATTCTACTTTTCCATGTGCATGTTCCTAAAGAGTTTGGGGGGTTGTCCTCACTACCACATATCTAATCAATCACATGCCATCTCTATTTCTAAAAATCAAAATTGAGTTTAGATTTTGAATCCTAACTGCCCACTATACATTGTTCCTCTAAATATTTTTATGTGTGTTAGTTTTGTTCATGAGCTTGGTGTTGTTTGTGATAGTTTAGTCCTCAATCAACCAAATTTGTGTTTATTGGGTATTTCAAAACACATAAATGTTATTGATTTTATGACCTTTTTGAACATCATTTTGTTTGTCACCCATGTTACCATTTTTGAAAATACTTTATACTTTGAAAGATCTTTGGATGTTTCTTATGGTGATAAAGATATTGAAAAAATCTTTCCTTTTTCTATGATTGTCAATTCTACTCCTATGCTCAGTCCATCCATTGATCTTTATGATCATGGTCATGACCATGTACTTCTCTAAGATTTTATGGTACAAATACAAGTTGATGTGGCACAACTCAACCTTCCTCCAAAATCTATCAACCTTGGGGATCCAAGGTTCCGCCTAATGTATATGATACACACATTATTATATGTAAGGAAAAGCAATCATGTATTGTACATCTCCCTATCTTCGTTTCTTATGATTGTTTGTCACCTTCTTATATTTTCTTCATCACCTATCTATCATCCATTTAAATGTGTTATATTGTACTTCTTTCTTTAATCCATTGAGGTTGGAGACAAGCAATTGAATATGCGATGTATTCTTTCTCTGTCTACAAATAATACATGGAGCCTTGTGCTTGGTCCTTAAAACAAAGTTGTAGTTTGCTACAACTTGTATTCTCAAGCAAAGTTGGTCCATATGGGACTCTTGGTAGGTTAAAACCTAGGCTTGTAGTAAAAGTATACACAAAAGTATATGGAGAAGGTTACATGAAGACCTTCTACCTAGTGGCTAAAATGACTTCAGTTTGATTATTTATCTCCACGACTGCTCACTTATTCATGCATGCCCTTGCATCAAGTTAGAATGAATAACACCTTTCTTCATGGATATGTCTCTAAGAATATTTATATGGAACAACCAATTGGGTTCATTGCTAAGGGGGAGTCTCAACCTTTTTGATCAGCTCCCTATATATCTATATGGCGTAAAACAATCACACTAAATGTTTTTTGGAAGGTTTATCTAGTTTATCTGAGAGTTCAAATTGTAGAAATCAAGCCTAAACTAGTTTGTCTTTTATAAACATTGATCTTTAAGATATGTTCTATCCATTGTCTATGTTGATGATATTGTTATATCACAATAGTTTTTCAAAGAAGTTATAGAACAAGGATCCAGTCCATCTAAAATCTGTTTGAGGAAGTGAATTAATGAATTTCCAAGGAAGGAATTGTTAATTCCCAAGACAATTATGTGTTTGATCTTCTTGGATAAACTAGTACGTTGGGGACAAAACCTGTAGATTCACCCATGGGTCCAAAGTCAACATATGTAAAGATCAAGGAAGTCTCTTGCATATCCTTGGAAATATGTGATATTGGTTGGAAACTTGAACTATCTCACAGTTACTCAACCATATATTTTTCTGCTACCACTGTGGTTAGTCAAGTCATGGACAAACCACATTGAACTCACTTATATGAAATCATTTCAGTTATTTTCTATCTCAAAAGAACTCAATGAAAGGAAGTACTCTACCCTTATCATGGACACCTAAAGGTTCATGGTTTCTCATTTGTAGATTGGGCAACTTTGTTATCGACCAATGGTTTGTGATCGTATGATGTGTTATTATAGGATGTAATCTTCTATTCTAGAAAAGCAAGAAATAAACTATGATTTCCCACTCTAGAGTTGAATCCGAGACCAAGATATGGACCATTACTAATGACGTACTACGGGTGAAGAGCTTTATGGAAGAACTTGCATTCATTAATAGGAAAGTAATGTTCCTCTAATATGATAATCATTTTGCGGTTCATATACCTTCCAAACTTGTTTTTCATGAAATAACTAAGCACATAGAAGTTTACTATCATTTTGTTGAAGAAAAGGTTCAAGAGACAAGTTGATCAAACTTACTCAATTACTATCAAAGGATCCTCTTGAATTTTTTACTGAATATTTAAATGGGTGTCTTAGTCAAATTTATGTGTAACAAACTTAGTAATTGTGATACAATACACACTATTTTAAGGGGGAGTGTCACTGCCATATTCTTTATTTTTTTATAATTCCCACTTTGTGTATATTGTTTATTGACAACCACCCTTATTTCTATATAAATGTTAGTCGTGTTCACAATATTGAACACATCAATATTACACCTATGCTTCACTTAACAGTATAACCACAATATTTGGTAGCAACTCGGTGAATTTCTAAACCTAACTTAAGGGTTTTGGAACACGTGAGTCATTATGAAGGAGTGTTATGGTCTCTACAAGAGCTATGATAATCTTTTCTAAGTCAAAGATTTGAGTTTGTTGACTAAAGGTAGAGATATGCTAGTAGTGACACATCCTCTCTGGTGAAGGGAAACCTAAGCAATTGATTGGTACCACATCGAGAATATTAGTCATTTGATTAATAAATAATTTGGACCCACTTATTGGTGGCAACCCAACATGGTAATGAAGGAACTCTAGAGGGGTGATAGAGGCTTACTAAGTAGAGAGGACCACTGGTATTTGACTGATTAAGCTTAAGTAAGACTGCCTAATTAGTAAGTCATCTGACTTATAGATGGACTAAAATGTAATTAATCCAAGCACCATATGCCACATCCATGTGACCAAATAAAATAGGCAAAGTTTTTCCACATCATATAATTGAATGGGAAAACTTTCTCAATTAAGTATTTTGGCCTTCCTTTTCCTGTATGGAAACTCATCTCATCAGTTTCAAATTCCTTTATTAATAAAACTTGCATCAAACATGCATCAAGGATATTCAGACTTCTTAGTATAGATGGAAGATTCTGCATCATAAATTTGAAACTCATAAATACTCCATTACACTTCATCTATTCATCCAAATCCCAAACAATGATGAACTTAAAATAGATGAAATCTATACTTTTTGGTCGCCAATGATGACACAACCCGAAAAACCCACATAGCCATTTGATATGCTTTATGAAAATCCAACCACCATGGAGGTAGGGGTATTATCAACTTAATATTCAACTCACATTGTATGTTCTATAATGTACTGCCAAGACTTTTGCATAACATACAAACTACTTCAAGTAGCTTGGTCCTAAAGAATTCTATAAGCACAAAACCCTCTAGGACATAAAAATCCATATACATTGTTCCCCCATTTGTAAAATACCATATGAAACACTTTACATTATAGCCATTGCCACTCCACTAGGATTTTTCAACAATTTAAGTTTATGTTTGACTCTTGGTCCAATAACACTCACCTATTTTGGTGCTTACCAAGGTAAAACACACCTTATTCCTTACACAAACTTAAAAAATCAGGATGACGCTCACAAAAATATTAAATCAAACCATTTCCGACCCTGGGATATATAGATGACGTGATGTTCAATCTCACTAGACAAGTTGCATACCCTAGAGAAAACACAAGGTCAGTTTGATATGGGTTAACTTTTCATGCTTTCTGCTACATACCATTTTTCCAATTTCTTTGGTGTCAAATACAAGTAATAAAAATGTCAATAAAATTACATGTTTGGAAAAACTAATTATCATTGTCTGCCTTATTGACGTAAATACTCTTCTACCAGGTAACAACCTGAACAAAAGATGCTAGTTTGAACCCTTTATATGTATGCTTTGTCATGGTCATGAAGATGATATTAGCAATACCTTCTTTACTTGAAATTGTTTCCAATGTATTTGGAACTGTTTCTATTCTAGCACACACCATCCTAATGACCTAACACATATAATATTTGTCTATATATTTCATTGCTAAGGGTGCAAATACTATAATGACCCAACTTGGCATCTTGTATCCTCTCCAGCATATAGTGTGAACTTAAAATATATATTTTCCTAAGGCATTTGAGAATGCATCCATCACTATATTATATCTAATACTTGTTTTATATATATTATCTAGTCATCTCCTTACTTTCACAAGTGATGCCACATATGCTCATAAGAGAAAAGGCCTAATCAATGTCATTACAGTCTTTGATGATGACGAAGGACTTAGGGAGGAAGTTGGAGGCTGATGTATTCTAGCCTTTTGTGGGCTAGTGACGTGTATTTTACTACGCGCTAAAAACACAAGTATACGTGTTGAGTAGTACAGGCCTTGTGAGGCCCGAGTCGAACGCAGGGATACTCGGAATTGTTGGAGACTCCTACTAACTATTTGCGATCAGCTAAGCCGAATAACAAATTGGGGTTTGTTGTCAAAATTAAAAGAAAATAAAATAAAACAAAGCAAACAATCGATTAAAGGTTAATTTAATCAATTCAAAAAGGAATCTTTAGGATTGCGGTTTCACCGCAGTTTTTCATTGTATTAGATTTTATATAATGCCTCAATCTTCTCTCTCTATCCGGGTAGTGGCCTGAAAACAAAATTGCCCACTGTCGTGGTACAATTCACTACTTAGGTTTAGGTCAGTTCCACCGTCGTAGTAACCTATCCCCTGAACTAAGTGCATTACGAACGATCTCTCAGTATCCACCATTAATTTTACATCACCTTGTTCAAGGGATTTATCGATTAATGTAGGTTTCATCTCTTTTCAGCCGTTAATCCTTCTGTCGAAGTGATTGAGGGCGTTAGGTTATTATTATGGTGATCAAGCATAACAATATATGGAGAAAACGAAGCTATACCACGGATTTAAGAGAGAAAATATGAATTACTATTATAAACTTGTCATACAATGAATTCCCGGGCTACTCCCGGTCCTAAAGATGGAGGGGATTAGCCCCGCATGTTCATCTCACACAAATACATGGTAGAAATAGGGGAAATCATATGAAAAATGTGAATTGAAAGGGAAAACCCCTGAACGGAGAAAAACCGATCGATCCTTTGCGTAGAACACGTGCTTTCCCGCCTCTTGGTGGTGAAATCTGTCTTCGGCAGCATCCGGATCGACTGGTATGAACTTCTGGCCTCCGTTCTCCTTTTTCTCGCTCCTCGGCACTTGTGCAATGACTAATCTGCTCCTCTTGTTGTCTGGGTGGCCGTCATTAGGTATAAGTCCCTAATTAGGTCGCTCATTAACTCCAGCCGTCCGATTGAGATCATTAGAAAGCAAACTCATATCCTACGGCGTCGATACCATCGATGCGAGTCGATGGTATTGACCCGCTACAGTAGCGGCTAGCTGCAAACCCTTCCTTTGTCGCGCTCGACATCATCTCGATACCATCGACTCGGGTCGATGGTATCGACTTCCTTTTGGCGTCAGTTTTGTCGTTTTGCGACGTTGTAGCCTCCGTGTGTCGATGGTATCGACTGCTTCTTCGCCAACAACCTGAAGGTGTCTCGATACCATCGACATCAAGTCGATGGTATCGACTTTTTGCTGCTCCTTTTGGCTGACAACCTGCGGTCTTGTCGATGGTATCGACTTCCATCGATGGTATCGACGGAAGCAAATACTTGTTTTTCCTAAAATTCAAAGACAGGATCAAATAAATCCACACAAATAATAAAATTGTGATAATTAATGCTCAAAATGATAAAACTAAGGGGATTTGACATAAAATGATGGCAAAGACCAAAATGGATGAATTATGCAATATTAACCATAAAAATGACTAATAAAAGCACAAAACACATATCAAACAGGTCTATACATGCGACTCAAAATCATCGCATCAAACTCCCCTAAGCTTGAATATTGCTCGCCCTCGAGCAACTCATCCTTAGAATAGAATTGCAAATGTCAACTGAAAAACAACACACCAACCCAACATCCCATATGACTCCCGCTGAACATTCTCAAACCGGCCTTCTCTAACCACAGAACGGTAATTACCCTAAAGGCGACAGTAATCATCAATAAAAGAAATTGACCTCCAAACCGATGAACACTATCACATAAGGCAGTTAACATAATAAAGTTCGACGGTTCAGCATTGGTGCATCTCGTGATCGCCTATACTACGTTGCTCGCCCTAACTACCATTTACATGGAAGCAGTTCTCCTGATATTCATTAGTGAGGAGAAATTCACGGTGGCCTACCAATCCGAGCAACGGGTGGATGAAAATGGGTAGCTCATAGAAGAAAGTGGAAGTATTGTACAGTTTCAACATGCATAATACAAAAATGTCCTATATGATGCAAATGCACATTAGAAATGCCCTAATGCCTAAAATTGGGTGGAAGGATGCATGCACTAACCATCCGCCTCAAAATGAGATGGATATCTAGTCAAGCTACATCATGTACTCAATTATCCTGAAATGCAAGTGATATTACGTTCCTTTCTCCTTCTTATTTCACTTTCTTCTAAATTCTTTTTTTTTATATTGCAGATTTTTAGCTTTTTTTTTCAGCCCACATATCCATAATTGCTTAAAGATAATTTTATTGGGCTATTTTCTTCATACTCATAAATTTTTGCACTATTTAGAAGGTATGGAACAGTTTAATTCATCATTGGGAAAAATTGAGATACATGATGTACTTTATGCATGAAGATCATGAATGCAACTACATGGCATGCACCTAAAGGTAATGTGCATGCATCACTATATTTTTTTCTTCTTTTTATGCAAACATATGGAAAATACCAATGCAAGTCCTATCTAAATGCTATGCACACAAAAAGAAATTAAAACTGCACTTTACTTCCAATTCTTAGGTGGATTATGAAAGAAAGATGAAATGAAGTGGAACGATCACAAGACTAGATGACTGAACCTTAGAAAGATATTATGTGTCCCTCCTTACTGACCTGTGTAGTAGATTAGAGGGTTCTCTCTCTTACATCCAATTAAGGTCTCATTACCATTTGGTTAGGTTAGGCTCAAACAACCATTTCCGTCCACTTTCATGAACCATTAGGAGTACATGTATGAAATGTTGTTTTAAAGTTGACATAATCAATCATTTTCGTAGGATGTGTTCCCAAGGTCAAAACAAAACAAGCTATCCAAAGACACAAAAATTTTCAAATTTCCCTTAAATTCCCCATGCACTAACAACAAGATGACACACTTTTACGACATCCACAATTACACTAGATAGCATGTGGATCCTACAAAAACTAAGATTGCAAGAAACAAATAACAAGAGAACAAAAGAAATAACGCTAAAAACTGAAAATAATAAAAGATAGAGATGTTCCAACTACCCCCCTAAGCTTGAATTCGACTATGGCCTCATAGTCAAAAACAAACTTAAAGATTGGAACAGGGATACCCGATTACTCTTGTGGAGGTGGAGGCGGCTGCGAAGAAGTGGGGTCCCAAGACGAGAACTGCCCTTGGAAGTTCGGCTCATACTGGGGCATTGGTGGAGGCTGTGGATACCCACCAAAATAGCCCTGACTCCAGTAGTGGTCGTAGAATGGCTGCTGCTGCTGCTCCATCCTATGCAGCCGATCATGGATGTTCTCTTGATTGGCAAAAAGAAGGCGCTCATTCTCGAAGATCGCCTGATGGTTGACAAAAAACTGGTTGGTGGTGTCTTGAATACCGGCATATGCAGCGGTGTGGCTGTGCTGTGTCTGCTGAATATCTTGGAGCATGTTGTACATGCCCTGCATAGAATAAACATCCTCGCTCTGCTGCGAGGGCTGTGGTGGTGGAGGTGAAGGCCGTGATGATGATGATGCACCTGGATGCATCCGAGGATGCTTCCGGGGTGCTACTCACGCTCGAAGAGGTGTGAATGCCTCTTCTGCCTCCTCTGCCTCGACGTCCTGTCTGTCGTCGCCGCTGTCATTGCCGCCTTCTTCATCATCGGAGTCGATGGCTATGATCGGCCATCTGAAGTGCTGTGCACCCTCGATGTTGAAGACGGAATCCGGCAGCGCACACTCCTGGTACGCTTGATTTACGTGGCAATGCGCAAATGCCACGCCATCCCGGAGAAGAATTAGGTTGGCCCGGTGAAGATGTTGCAAGTTGACCTTGCTTCTCGTAGTAAGAGGAGTCAGCTGATTGAGATTCAAGCCCAAGTAGAGGGCTGTCCTGGTGACTAGCCCGCCGAAATGAATCGGGGCTCTCCTCGTGCTCCTCTTCACCGCCAACACTCGGTGTAGAAAGAATGCACCCCAGTTGCATTCTTGTCTCGTCAGGAGCTTGTATAGGAAGAAAAGATCAGGCTCCTGGAATTTGCTCAAAGCAAGATCGCTTCGAGCAAAGATGGTTGAGCTCAGCATCCTGTGCAAGACCCATGCAAACGGGTGCTCGAAGTCGGCTACCGCGGCGTTGTGGTAGCTCACCGACCTCCCATGTGGAACCGTCACCAACTCGGCGAAGATGGCGGCGTAGTCTGTGCGGTTATCTGGCTGGCGGTAGTCGTACTTGGAGTTGTTCCAGTTGAAGATGTCGTTGAACTGCTCCAGAGTGATGGTGTAGTCGTGGTTGTAGAGCCGGAAAGACACCCAGCCCTTCTCCCACTCACGGTCGCTGGCGGATATCTCGTTGGGCACGACATTGACGTCGAGGGATGCCATGAATTCTGCCACCAGTTCCTTATATGTCGGCCACTCGCCGAAGAAAGGTTGACCGTCCTCGTGGCACTCCAGCTCATCGTGGCCACGGCCTGTTTGGTGTGCTTGTCCTTTGAGCATGTAGTCCAAGTTTGCCTTGAAGCCAAGATCACGGAGCATCTCCAGATCCACATACCGGGTTGGCTCGATCTTGCGCTTCATGATTTCGTCGAAGATCTTCTTCACCTCCGCAGAATGGTGGACAAGGCGAGGACGTGCCACCGATGATGGTGGTGATGGCATAAACTCAGGAATGTCTTCCAGATGAGCATGCGAGGAAGAAGCTCCAGCGGTACGCACCATGATGGAAAAGAGAAAAGGATTAGAAGGAGAGCTCGGAGAAGAATGGAGATATGAATCTCCGCTCGGGGAAGATCGTCGCTCGGTGCTGTTGCTCTTCGCTCTTGGATAGCTCGGGGGAGTGCTCGGTGCAAAGGGAGGAGATCACTCTGAAGGTGTGACGTCAAATGACGTATTGGTTCTCCTTATATAGACTTGGTCGGCGCCACTATTGACCCGTCGATACCATCGACGCGGGTCGATGGTATCGACACGTCTCGATGCTATCCGGCCCCCTCGCGAGTATCGACGGCTGACGATTGCTTGATCTTGAAACCCGGATTGCTGACGTGTCGATACCATCGACATAGGTCGATAGTATCGACGCTGCACCCGAATCGATGGCGTGGATGCCGCGATCGTCGTCGATTTCTTTGCGCGGATCGGTGACATGGATGGTCGATACCATCGACAGATGTTGATAGTATCGACTTAGCTTCATTGCGACACCGCCACTTTGCACTTCAACCTATAACCATGTCGATACCATCGACGAGGCCGTTAATGGTATTGAGTTGACTGAGACAAATCGGTCTGAACTTCTCCAGAGATCTCGATGGTATCGACAACCATGTTGATACTATCAACTTTGCTTGGCGACCTGCCTGTAGGTATGTCGATACTATCGACTCAGAATGAAATCTGCAGTCGTCAACCTGAACCCTTGTCGATACCATCGACGTGTGTGTCGATGGTATCGACTCTGCCTCAGCCTGCACAATGAACAAATGGATCAAGGTATCTTCTTTATACTAAAAATTGAATGAAAATAAAGCAACCTATGATTGTTAATAAACTATCCTAGTGTACCGATGGTTGGGTTGCCTCCCAACAAGCGCCCTTAGTTAACGTCTTAGGCTAGACGGTATGAAGCTCATCATCCTTTCACTTTGGGAACTGAGCTTAGAGGATCATGTGGTAATTTGAATTCAACTTGATCTCCTCCAATTCCCAAGGACAAAGTACCTCTCCCTAAGGCAGTCATGACATTCGTCGTTGCTTGAAACGGCCTTCCTAGAAGAATTTCACAGCTTTGGAGCGGTGGCATATCCATGACAACAAAATCCACCGGGAATATGAATCTATCCACTTTGACGAGAACATCCTCACACACACCATATGGTCTCACGATAGACCCATCTGCTAATTCAATTGTTGCGGCTGACTTCTTTATCTCTTTTAACCCTAGCTTTTGAAACGTCGCCAGAGGCATGAGATTTATGCTGGCACCTGAATCACATTGCGCTTTAGGAAAATGTCGACCACCTATTGAGCAAGGAATGTAGAAGCCCCCTGGGTCTTTTCTCTTCTTTGGCGAACTCCCGTGAATCATAGAGCTCACCGTCTCATTCATCCTACAAATATCACTGTCTTTTATCCGCCTCTTCTTATTGATGATTTCCTTGATGAACTTCCCATAGGCGGGCACCTTCTCGATCATCTCCACTAATGGAATATTGATGTGGAGTTTTCGGAATATTTCCAAGAATTTCCTAAAATGACGATGCTCTTTCTTTGACTTCGGATTGTCCAGTTTTGAAACATCTACTGCATCAGTACGCCTGTGAGGTGGCACATATGAGCTTTTCGGGGTCAACTCCCCTAAGCTTGCTTCAATCACTCCCTCTGACGTGGGCTTTGGCGAGACATCGTCAATAGTAACAGCTTGTTGTGGTTCCTCTCTCACATTCAATGTCTCCACACGTGCACAAACAACCTTCAATTGTTCTTTTTCTCTAGATGGAGATACAATATTCATAACTCGCTGTGATTTTCTGAAGAAAGGGTTTCCTCCTGGCAGTCCATAATAAGTGCGTGGATACGGTATCGCCGGTGACGCATGTGTATTAAACGTCATTTTTCTTTCCTCTTTAGCTTCTTGCACCTGAGATTCCTCCTCATTGCTTACCACAGAAATATACTTGACCTGATGGTGTGCTTGGGCAACGTTTGCATTCTCGGCCGGTTTCTGTTGATTGGCGTGCTTGATGGCTGCCACTTCACTAGAAATCTGTGCCACGGAGGTTTCTAATGCCCGCATTTGTGCTTCATGGCTTTGCAGCGTCTGTCCAAACTTGGTTAGAATATCACCTTGAGATTGCAATTGCTTACCAAACATGGCCATCATCTCCTAGTTCTGCTGTACCATTTGACTCAGTAATTCAGTGTTCTTATCCTCGGCTCTAAGCTGTGGCTTGGCATCCGGATCCTGCAGAAAGTTATTTGGATCCTTCCATGAGAATTTTTTATCCTTCCTCCATGCGTAGTCATTGTTTCTGTAACCCTGTTGTTGCATGAATTTCACTTGGGCTTCCTCATCCTCAGATGCATCTTCCTTCGATAGCAGCTTCTTGGCTAGAAGATCTAACTTATCGTTCAGCTCCTTAACTACTCTGGATTCGCCAGCAGCTCTGACCTGCTCCACATCACCTCTGTCACCCCATGACTGTTTCCTAGCCATGTTCTTTAATATCTCCCAACATCTGGTGTCTGTATTATTAAAAAAGAATCCAGATCCTACAGAATCAAGGTTACTCCTATCGTGCTCGGAGAGAGCAAAATAGAAGATTTTCACTTGTGTTTCCTTATCTAGCCCATGATGTGGGCATCTCCTCAGCATGACCTGAAATCTCTCCTAGGTCTCTGAATATGTCTCACCAGCCTGTTGAGTGAAATTATGAATTTTTCTGATCATGTCGTTAGTCTTCTCAGGAGGGAAGAACCTCTCAAAGAAGACCTCCACCATATGATCCCAAGACTCCACAAATTCGTCATCTAGGTTGTGTAGCCATTCTCGTGCAATTCCCGCTAGCAAACTTGGGAAAAGCTTGAGATACAATGCATCTTGTGGAAACCTATCTATTTTTACCATGTCGCAGTTTTCAACGAACTGGCTGATGTGTGCAACAGGATCCTCATTCTTCAGCCCATGAAACGCATTTGATTTCACCAAATTAATCAACGCTGGATCGATCTTATATGTCGGTATGTTGATCGTCTGCTTCTTTATAGGCCCCTTTGAAGCTGATGAGGAAGAAGCTTTGATCTTCTCCCATATGGTCTATGGCTCGGCCATCTCTTCTGGTTCAGATTCAGAATCTACCTCTTCTTGGTACTCTTGCTCGGAATGCTCCTCGTCCTCAGGTCCCGAAAATGGAACCTCAGGTGCGCGTTCCGCGTAGTCAGTACTACGCGTCTGCACCATACACAGTACCTGAAATAAGAAAATTTGAATTCAGTTCTAAGCTTAGACGAGTATAAACAATTAAAGCACAATGTAAAAATATTTGAAATTGAATAAAAAAAATAAAAAAAAATTGTGGCCTAGAGTGGCCGCGCGTAGCACTCGAAGTGCCAACAATTCGCCGTATCCCCGGCAACGGCGCTAAAAACTTGACGTGTATTTTACTACGTGCTAAAAACGCAAGTATACGCGTCGAGTAGTACAGGCCTTGTGAGGCCCGAGTCGAACACAGGGATACTCAGAATTGTTGGAGACTCCTACTAACTATTTGCGATCAGCTAAGCCGAATAACAAATTGGGGTTTGTTGTCAAAATTAAAAGAAAATAAAAATAAAACAAATCAAACAATCGATTAAAGGTTAATTTAATCAATTCAAAAAGGAATCTTTAGGATTGCGGTTTCACCGCGGTTTTTCATTGTATTAGATTTTATATAATGCCTCAATCTTCTCTCTCTATCCGGGTAGTGGCCTGAAAACAGAATTGCCCACTGTCGTGGTACAATTCACTACTTAGGTTTAGGTCGGTTCCACCATCGTAGTAACCTATCCCCTGAACTAAGTGCATTACGAACGATCTCTCAGTATCCACCATTAATTTTACATCACCTTGTTCAAGGGATTTATCGATTAATGTAGGTTTCGTCTCTTTTCAGCCGTTAATCCTTCTGTCGAAGTGATTGAGGGCGTTAGGTTATTATTATGGTGATCAAGCATAACAATATATGGAGAAAACGAACCTATACCACGGATTTAAGAGAGAAAATATGAATTACTATTATAAACTTGTCATACAATGAATTCCCGGGCTACTCCCGATCTTAAAGATGGAGGGGATTAGCCCCGCATGTTCATCTCACACAAGTACATGGTAGAAATAGGGGAAATCATATGAAAAACGTGAATTGAAAGGGAAAACCCCTGAACAGAGAAGAACCGATCGATCCTTTGCGTAGAACACGTGCTTTCCCGCCTCTCGGTGGTGAAATCCATCTTCGGCAGCGTCCGGATCGACTGGTATGAACTTCTGGCCTCCGTTCTCCTTTTTCTCACTCCTCGGCACTTGTGCAATGGCTAATCCGCTCCTCTTATTGTCTGGGCGGCCGTCATTAGGTATAAGTCCCTAATTAGGTCGCTCATTAACTCCAGCCATCCGATTGAGATCATTAGAAAGCAAACTCATATCCTACGGCGTCGATACCATCGATGCGAGTCGATGGTATCGACCCGCTACAGTAGCGGCTAGCTGCAAACCCTTCCTTTATCGCGCCCGACATCATCTCGATACCATCGACTCAGGTCGATGGTATCGACTTCCTTTTGGCGTCGGTTTTGTCATTTTGCGACGCTATAGCCTCTGTGTGTCGATGGTATCGACTGGGTGTCGATACTATCGACTGCTTCTTCGCCAGCAACCTGAAGGTGTCTCGATACCATCGACATCAAGTCGATGGTATCGACTTTTTGCTGCTCCTTTTGGCTGACAACCTGCAGTCCTGTCGATGGTATCGACGGAAGAAAATACTTGTTTTTCCTGAAATTCAAAGACTGGATCAAATAAATCCACACAAATAATAATAATGTGATAATTAATGCTCAAAATGATAAAACTAAGGGGATTTGACATAAAATGGTGGCAAAGACCAAAATGGATGAATTATGCAGTATTAACCATAAAAATGACTAATAAAAGCACAAAACACATATCAAACAAGTCTATACATGCGACTCAAAATCATCGCATTAGCTAGCAACTGAGTCTGGTGAAGAGTTTTAAGTTTTTTGGAGGTAATGAAGAGGTTATTGATGTTTGTTTGATCCACCTTTTTGATGATGTAGTTAAATGAGTAACGGGTATCCCACTCTCAAACATTTCTTGTAAGACATTTGGTACCCTGGAAAACTAAAGTGAAACAAATGAAGTACATAATTTATCTAAATCATAGCATTTGATTATATATAGTTTGAACTATATTAGGAAAAACTATTTTCACATGATCTTGAATCTTATGTAGAAATGACACAAACTAACTGCACATATGATGGACATGGTTGGTTTTGAAAGACACAACCTCATGATGCACATGCACGACATGTTTGGGGTGTTAAGGATAATGATGACAACAACTTAATGTGGTCAGTTCCTTCCATTCAAATTAAAATAAAATGAAAATGACTTAATTGAAAAATATTAGATGTGATTTTTTTTGTCTTTTGATTTCCTATTATTAGCTTCTTAATTGACAATACATTTACACCCAACCAAATGAGCCCCTATAAAGACTCCTTTTTGAGGATTTTACCACTGCTATACTTGCAAAAAAATTTCTAGTATGCGAGTCTCTTTTCTCAGTCACAGAGTCATTGTTAAACACTATATTTAGTACATGGTGATTGAAAGAGAGGAAAAGGGAGGGAATAGGAGGGGAAGGGAGTGGAGGGGATGGAATGTTTATGTTAGTCTATTTGGTTAGCATGGGAGGAGAAGGGAATGAGAATATAAAAATAATATAAATCTAAAAAGTTGTTAATGACGTTGGTGATTTAAAAAGAGTACCTCTTCTTTTTTATTGTGGCTTTCTCTATATTTTTTGTGTTTTGAACAAACTTTTCCTCCATATACTCAAGTTCTCTTCATAATCTAGGACTTTTCTCAACAAATCTTCACATTTTCCTCTTATTATCTGTCTTTTCTTTGCTTTCTTATGAATTTTAATAATCATAAACTTTTCCTATTTTTATCGATTTTTTCTAAAACTGTGAAAGTTCCCTTCTATATTTGCATAAATTATTTTATGTTTTTTTCTCTAACTTTTCCCTCCATATGTTCCCAAGTTTACTTCTAATATTCCATATATTCCACCAAGTGACTTAGAATATATGTGAAAGACTACATGTTCTTCACTCCCATATGTTGCGGGCGATACAGACATGTTCTGTTATATAATTAACATTTTTTCTCTAAAATTTTATATTTTCATCCAACCTTAGTGATCAATTTTTCAAGTCTTTTTTCTTCTCTATGTCTCTACTCTGATTCAGTGGGAGAAAAGTGGTGGAATATATAATTAGTTATGTTCCCTTTATTGCTCACCCTTCCACATCAATCTTCCCTTCCCGTCATTTTGTCCAACCATACAACATAATCCCTTTCGTCTCCCTTCTATTCACCACATATCAAACAGTTAGTTGGTTGACGTCCTTGATGAGTTGATGTGCCTAATTGTATTTGTTTGAAATTTTTTTCATGTGTGTACTTGCTATTATATATATAAATAAATTTGACAATTTAATCCAATGAGAAGTTTATTAAGAAGTTACTCTCGCCAAATATCACAAATAGTACTTTTTCCTTTTCACTATATGTGGGGTACTCCCAAAGCACATGGTAGCGGTCCAAAGATGATGATTGATGCAGTGTTTGGCAACACGATTGCATTCATCGTCGGTAACCCATCGCAGATGACTCATCACAACAATTTCTCACGATGAGAAATGAGCAACCAGTAGAGTTTGTTGAATGATCTAGCCAAAAATACAATGTAAAACGGAAGCGTTGGGCAACCGTGTATTTGGCAATGAGATTTGTAGCGATTGGCCCACTGTCCATAGTTGTCCATCATTGTCTGAGCAATTTCCACCGCTTTGCCAAATAAAGCATGAGCCTGAGTGTTACCTCTGCATTCGTTGAAATCTTAATATGTTTCACTCCTCATTCTTTTTAGGCTACCTACTATATAATTACATCGTAACAGTCCTTTGCCCTGCTCACATCATATTTTCTTGAAAACAAATCCAATACAACACACTTTTATGAAAATGATTATCGTATTAGCAATTCTAGGAAAATACTTCCCAAAGTAAAATACTTTGATCTAAAGACGTCACTGTATCATACGGTTTATGTTTTTTTGGGTTAAATTGGGGGATTTATGTTCATCCCGTTCCCCCGGAGGGCATGCTAAAATAGGGGTTACAAGCAGAAGCCTCCAATATCTCAAAAAATGAATAGACTAATCACAACTCAAGACTAACCTATTCCCTATGATTAAAAAAGAAAAGCCAATAAAAACACCGGCTCCCCGAGGCGTTGTGTGTGCATCTCTGTAAAAAATTAACTACAGAAAATGTTATGAGAGCCTCTCAACTCACATGCTAGATATGTGATACATAAACCTTCCATCCTGTACACTCCTCTTACTGACAGGGACATCCTAGATAAAGAAGTAAAACTATATGGTTCCTCTAGCCCAACACCATACTCGACTAGCCTGGTCGCAAGCTTGTTTGCTACTTTATGAACCAAGCTACTCTTCCCTTCTAGAGATTTTAGATTTTGTCTGGCTGAGACAAAATGATGACATTACCACCATGGGAGACTTGAAGTTCTGTCCAGGAACCTCAAGATAATTTGGTGATCACATTCCACCCAAACCCGCGGTAGCCTCATATTCATACAATGCTCTAGGCCTACCTCTAAGTCTCTCAAGTAGCAACCTAGTTTATCTGGATTAGGGGATGGACTCATATAACCCACCACAACTTGTCCATGGTGGTCCCTGACTACCCCCCATAGGCCCTGCCCTCCAGAATGTGATCTCCTTATTTCTTTCTCGAAGAAACACCACCAATATTAAGCTTAACGTCCACAGATTGAGGGCATAAGCATTTGGCATCGAATCCCCTAACCTTCCTGATCAGAATGTCTTTAAGAAAACCTCCCTCCACCCATCTCCAGGCAGCAGAGATAGAAGAACCCACATCATTTAGCACTAGGCCATCGAAGGTCGATATGTCAACAAGAGAAATCTTCTTCCATATACCCTCAACTGACATGTTGGTTCTGTCATATCTACTTGCACATCTGGCCATCCAAATACACCACAAGATAATCAACGATATGGCTGTTATCAGTAACCCTAGCCACATGTGTCTCAATGTGTTGCTTCTATTTAGGTCTAGGGCTACATGTAAAGGAGGGCCGCTAGGTATGAGATAACCTTCTAGGAAGGATTATGCTTTAGTCCAGATTGCCCTAGCAGTCTCACATTCTCTAAACAAGTGTTCTATCAATTCCTCTTTCCCTTACTTACAATATTCACATCTAGATGCCAACAGGATGTTGCACACCCTTATGTGTTTTTCTATTGGTACCGCTCTGTTCATAATTTTCCATGCAAATGTACTCACTTTGAGTGGTAGGAAGGAGATCCATGTCCTATTATGACCACTCAAAACCCGATCTATACCTTTACTCAAAGTTTTTTGAGTTGACACGATCGTAAAAAGACCATCTTCCTTTGGTGTCCATATCAGAAAATCTTTGGTGGTCAAATCTACTCTAATATTTGTCACCAACCTATCGATACTTTCTATGGACATTAGGTTTCTGAGGTGGTCCATATCCCAGGAGCCATCCTCATGTGTGGTAGCTCTGATACTAAGGTTCAGATCTATCTTCACGTTATCTAGTTTCCATTCTGACATTTTAGTGTTCCCCACTCCACCCTCCAAAAGGGTAAGTCTCCTCTGCCAATACCCCATCTTAAGTTTCTCATTATTGATGGAAGTGTTTCCCATACTCTCTTCCAGTATATGGAGGAACGTCTCCCCTTCTTAAGGAACCATGAGTGTTCGATGTCTAGGTCATAAGAAACCCTCTTATATTTCTCCCTACAAAATTGAGCCCACAACGAGTCCCCTTCAGGATGCACCATGTCGATTTCATAAAAAAACATTTAAACCTACTTTTCATGTATTAAGGTCAAATGGCGCCACTGACGTTTTTATCAGATGTTTTATGTATTCGGGTCAAATGGCGAAGGCGGTTGGTGCCCAAACCCAGCAAACTAGGCATAAACCCGTGCTATGCACGGGTGCCTTAGTAGACTACAATAAAAAATTATAGATTTAACTTATAAAAATAAAAAGATATATGTACAATACATATATTAATAGAACTTCTCATACACAAATGGACCAATACGTAATTTCAAAAAATAATGAAGAAAATTACATTCAACCCCCACCATGGGCTTTCCTATATAGTGTAGATGTTTCTCCTAATATAATATACAATTTTAAAAATTATTGACAAAAGTGTGATGTACACACATAAGGACCAATATGTAATTTCAAAAAATAATGGAAAAAATTGCATCCAGCCCCCTCCTTGGGCTTTCCTATACATATAGATGTGTCTCCTAATATAATACACAATTTAAAAAAATAAAGACAAAAGTGTGGTGTACACACATGGGCCAATACATAATTTCAAAAAATAATGGAGAAAATTGCATCCAGCCCCCTCTATGGGCTTTCCTATAGTATAGATGTGTCTCCTAATATATTATATAATTTAAAAAATTAAAGACAAAAGTGTGGTGTACTCTAATGGGGAACAACAACACATAATTTTAAAAAATAATGGAGAAAATTGCATCCAGCCCTCTCCACAAGCTTTCCTATATAGTATAGACGTGTCTCCTAATATAATATATAAATTTAAAAATTAAAGACCAAATTGTGGTGTACACACAGAACCCAATATGTAATTTCAAAAAATAATGGAAAAATTTGCATCCAGCCCCTCCACAGACTTTCTTATATAGTATAGATATAGATGTGTCTCCTAATATAATACATAATTTAAAAAATTAAAGACAAAAGTGTGGTGTACACGCATAGGGACCAATACATAATTTCAAAAAATAATGGAGAAAATTGCATCCAACCCCCTCCATGAGCTTTCCTATATAGTATAGATGTGTTTCCTAATATATTATATAATTTAAAAAATTAAAGACAAAAGCGTGGTGTACAGTAATAGCGAGCAATACGTTTCAAAAAATAATGGAGAAAATTGCATCCAGCCCCCTCCACAAGCTTTCCGATATAGTATATATGTGTCTCCTAATATAATATATAAATTTAAAAAATTAAAGACCAAATTGTGGTGTGCACACATGGACCAATACATAATTTTAGAACATAATGGAAGGCTTTCCTATACATATAGATGTGTCTCCTTATATAATACACAATTTATAAAATTAAAGTCAAAAGTGTGGTGTACACACACAAGGACCAATTCATAATTTCAAAAAATAATGGAGAAAATTGCATCCAGCCCCCTCCATGGGCTTTCCTATATAGTATAGATAGACGTGTCTCCTAATATGATATATAATTTAAAAAATTAAAGACAAAAGTGTGGTGTACACTAACAGAGAACAATATGTAATTTCAAAAAATAATGGAGAAAATTGCATCTAGCCCTCTCCACAAGCTTTCCTATATAGTATAGATGTGTCTCCTAATATAATATATAAATTTAAAAAATTATATACCAAATTGTGGTGTACACACATAGGGACCAATACGTAATTCTAAAAAAATAATGGAAAAAATTACATACAGCCCCCTCCACGGGCTTTCCTATATAGTATAGATATAGATGTGTCTTCTAATATAATAAAAATTTGAAAAAATTAAAGGCAAAAGCGTAGTGTACACACACAGGGACCAATACATAATTTTAAAATAGAATGGAGAAAATTTCATCCAGCCCCTCCATGGGCTTTCCTATATATTATTGATGTCTTGTGGCCAACCCTGGGTGTGTGGGGGCTCTTCCCGTGTACGTGACAGGCCATGTTGAAGCAGCACTACCGCTGTTGCTCTGCTGCCTGCCCCCAACACCTCGTTCAAGTCAAGCAGGACTGACAAGGAGGTGAAGCGCCAACGTATACAAGGAGTTTTGCTAGACGTCTAAGAATGCCGCCTACTACGCATGAAAGAATTTACCAACAATGTCGTTTGCTGTCTCACAAGTAGGTGAAGGGCCAAAGTATAGGTGATATTGGCATTTCTGACAAATACGAGCATAAATCAAGTCTGAATTTCTTTCATGTCTGTGAAGCTTCATTTGAAGATTTATCTATTAGCAGAAGGGTGAAGCCTCTCTCTTTCTAATTGAATTTAACATCCATGTGTGGGTATGCCCTATCTGGGGTTTCTTTCACGGGGTATTGCTTGTCCCTGATAACGCCTAAACTGGTATCAATCTAAAATACTGAAAGATGATTGAGTTGATGTCGGCTTCATGAAATTTAAATAGTGATCAGAATATAGTTGGATTGAAAGGAACTTATTGCTAATGTTTTTCTAATAAGGGAAGGAAAGGGACTGTAATCTTAAAAGAACTGGATAGCTCCTGTAGAAATATTAAGAGAACTATCTCTTTTCTTAAGAATTTAATATTTGCAAACTTAAACCTGAGTTGGTAGTGATCTAATATGTATACTAACTAAGAAAAACACCAACGAACTCTGTTATTGTTAAGTAAATTTCATTTTTCTTCACATGAGAAAATAGAAGATAGTGTACTGATCCATATCTTTCTAATGTTGAAGTTCTGTTTCATAAATGAAGAAGGAAACTACATATACCATCTCTTAGAAAATAGAGGCTATTCATGTAGTCTTCTCTTATTTTCTTTCTTTATTGGATCTATTATGTAGATATTCTCTTCCTATATAATAAGAGGCTAACCAACTAGAGTAGGGCATTACTTGGTCTAATACGGTTTCACATGGTATCAGAGAAAGCCTTGTGCTTTTAATTAGGAATGTCAAATTTTGCCTCAAACTATTAACTAGTTCCCGTCTGACCTAGAAATATTTGATTTTGGTTTTGGATTTTATCAATCTTAGTTGGTTCTAGTTGAATTATAATCGGGTCATCTTTGGGTGATGACTTATCCAATCTAGATTGAATCCAGGTTGGTAAATTTTGAAAAAAAAAGTAAGTTGTTATCATGTACAAATCACTACATATCCAGGTTGATAATCTCTACGTGGGGAAGGATGTCAGTGCTAGGGTTTAGGCACCGGCAGGGGGGAGGACGAGGAGGCGACGGGGGTCGAGGCTCCAAACTGTCTGATGATGGAAATCCGGGACGAAGGCGCCACCAAGGGACACACGAGGGGGACCCTGGGGGTGGAGGCGCTGTTGATGGACGGTGTTGAGTTGCAACCGTCAAACATTGTGTCACAAAACGTAGGTCTCAACCTCAACTTTGGTCTGCGTGGGCAGGGGGAACAATTGAATCATGGGGGTCAGACATAAGTCACTATGGGTGGTGCGGGATCCTCGGACATGGGAGAAGATTTTCCACCGTTGGGTCCGAATCGGAACTCAAGCACCATGGGCAGGGAAACTCACGACATTTAGACCAAAAGACCTGTATCATACAACAATGTCATTAACTGAGGGAATAACTCTATTTTGGGTTTTGGGGGCTTGGAAGCCGTATTGACATAACATGATATAACTATCAAGCTGATCGACGACACCCCCTGTTTTGATATAGACGAGAATAAGTGCAGTGAACTAATGAAACATTGGTGTTATTCGGTAGTCGTCAAAGTTCTGGCGAGAGAAGTAGTCTTCCTGACTCTGCAAAACAAAAGAAAAGCTATGTGGAACCCGATTGGTAGTATGAGGCTGATTGATTTGGAAAATGACTATTACTTGGTCCAGTTGCTATGACAGGATGACTATATAAAAGCTTTGACAGGAGGTCCACAAACCCTAATGGGTTCATACCAGATGGTTCACCCGTGGGATTCCACATTCAACCCATCAGAGGAGAACCCCAGGTTCCTGGTGGCTTGGGTACAGATTCCAAAATTACTAATATTTCTTTACCAAAGATGGATTTAGGAGGAGATTGGCGATCAAATTGGCACTACTATGAACCAATACTGACCTGAAGAGACGTGGAAAATTTGCTAGGATTGCAGTTAAACTTGACACCACCAAACCTCTTGTTCCTGCTATTCATATACAAGGAGAACGATATACTCTTGAATATGAGAACCTCCCGGCTATCTGCATGTATTGTGGGTGTATAGGACACAAAGGAGGACTCATGTGGAATGAAGAGAATGGCAGAGATAGCGAGCTGTCAAGCACAGGGAGAGGAACAAGAAGTTGCATTGGAACTGGTGGTACCATTGGGAGAATTCTCAGAAGCTATGTATGTAAGACCCTTTCAACGCAGACTGAGGAAGAACAACCAATCGTCCAAGCAAGCTAGAATACCTATAAGCAACAAATTTGGAAATCTAGTAGAGGATGATGAGGAGCCAATATAGGCCCAGGACCAATAGGCAGTGGTGGATAGAGTGATTGGCATAGATTGGAGACAAAGGAAGTTGAATCACTAAAGACAACACCATGGGGAAACGACAGCACATTGGAGGACCCTACACTGACCCCCGATCGTCATAACCAGGAAGGTCAACAACGAAAGGAGGCTCAAAGGAAGACATGGCAGACGAGCCAGCAACACCAAGCCACAACCCTCACATCCAAAGATGAGGTGATCATTACAGGATTATCAGACCAACAACCGGTCTTCTATTTTAGGAAAGGAGCAGACATATGAAATACCACACCACAAGGAGGGGGGAGTGTGGGTATCCATCTTCGGAACTGAAAGATCTTCTCTACAGGAGAGATTCTGAGGATGGAGTCTCAAAAACGTGGGAAGAAACATCATGAAGTAGTTCAGGAAGTTGAGGTTAGGGGCGATCAAAGCCCAAACGGACACTCCATAGGAGTTACCATGATTTGTGCATCATGGAACATCAAGGGCGTCTGTTCGTCGGATACCCAAGACACCATTAGAGAGTATAGAAACCGATATTGAATTGACATGTTGGTGATTATTGAACCTTGTACAAGTGGGGAAGCGGTGGATAGAATTGTCTGGGGGCTGGGCTATGACGTGTCTCATAGAGCAGAAGCACATGGTTTCTTTGGGTCATGTGGAAGCATAGGGTGGGTGTAGTGGACATCCTGGTGGTTCACCGTCAGTTTGTACACTGCCTCATCAACAACAAAGTCCTAATTACTCTCGTGTACACAAGCACAAAACAAGGATTGCAGAGGAAACTATGGAGCCACCTTAACACAATCGCATCTACGGTGACGCTTCCGTGGATGGTGATGGGTGACTTCAATGTTGTCCTGCACACAGACAAAAAGATTGTCAGTGAGCTGATAAGCATCTCAAGTTGTAGAGACTTTGTTGAAGCCCTTGTCAAAGTGGGTTTAGAGGATTTGGGGGCGTCTGGTGCATGGATGACGTTCAAAAGGGGTTGCCTGTAGGAGAGGTTAAATAGGGTAGTCACCAATCTGGAGTGGGTGAACATGTTCTCGAAAACAAATGTTGAGGTTCTACCTAGTGTATCGTCAGATCACACGCCTATCATCCTGAGAAGAAGGGGATACAAAGGCACTAAGCTAACCCACATCTAAAGACGATCAACAGATGGATGAAACGAGCCTCCTTCCCACAACTAATGGAGAACGCCTGGGACGGGGACAAGGATTTCACCAATGCAAGCAGAAATTTTATGAAAATAGCAGCAAGATGGGAGAGGGATGAAAGTAAATTAGAAAGGAGGTATAAAGATCACCTCCAAGAGATTGGTAGGAAGAAGGAAATTCTCATCCACATATTCACACGAGAGTTAGACTCTCATATCTGTAAACTACAACATGAATACATGGAAGTGCTAAACATGGAAGCTGATGAGTGGAAACAAAAGGCCTGATGTGGTTGGCTACAACGGGGGTATGCCTATGCGAGCTACTTCTAGGCCATTGTTAGGGGCAAAAGAAGGAGGAACACCATTACAAAATTAACGAATGATGATGGGGAGTGGGTTGAAGACGAAACATCACTAATACAGTTGATTCACAATCATTTTATGTTACAATTCACGGAGGAAGGGGATGCTGGAAGGGCAGTGAGGGCAGCGAGATACCCGGGTACTTCCTACAACTATCAGATGAGCAAAGAGCAATGTGTGTGAAGACCCCGGATGAAAGTGATATCCATTCTACCGTCCATAAAATGAACCCGATCAAGGCACCAGGCCCTGATGGAATAGACACAGGGTTCATACAAAATCAATGGAACAAAAAAAAATCTTTATGCATGACTGTGTTAAAGTGTTTTGCAGTGAATTCAATACCCCAAAAGATTGCGAACTCGACATTGGCACTCATCCCAAAGAACAACACACCAGAGACATTTTTGTAGCTGCGACCTATTGCACTCAACAATGTCAGCATCAAGATTCTCTCTAAGATCATAGTTGAACGAATCAAACCACACCTAGATGACTGTATTTCCCCTTTCCCATCAAGTTTTATCCTAGGTAGGAGGATCCTTGATAACATCAATCTTGTACAAGAGGTTGTCCACACAATGCGGACCAGAACTGCTGGACAACGCAGCATGGCGATCAAGCTTGATCTGGAAAAAGCTTACGACAAACTCAGCTGGGTCTTTGTTCGAGACACTTTGAGGAGTAATGCTATTCCTAAAGCTATTATTACAGTCACTATGAATATTATTACCTCATGTGCTATCTCAATAGCTTGGCAAGGGGATACCTTGGAACCTTTCTGTGACACCCCGCCATCACACAGACAACAAGGCGACACGCGAAAACGTGCGAAAATGCCATAAACCACATATTACCAAAAACACAGGTTAATTAAAACCGATTGCAGAAACATATAAAAGAAAGCTTATTACATCCAGATCCTGCAACGAAACATGTTATATAAACATGTACAAGCCTTGATATATGTCCACATCTTATCGAAACCAGCTGTACTGTCAACACATGAGTTCATCAATTGTTTCTACATACATAACGGGCCACACAAGGCCAGTAGCAAGATATACAAACTATATCATCCATACATCGTAAAACATCATCAAACACCTCCGAGGACCTGAGAGTACAGGGATGACTCTAGGACTCTACTACAAAAATCACCAAAATAGCAACATGTCCATCTCTTGCCTTCTACTACTCTTCCTCTAGCTGCTCATCCGCAACCTCACGACCACCACCACGTCTAACGCGATCACCTAAAAAGGTTGTAAACCAGCGGGGTGAGACACACAGTCCCAGCGAGAAACATAACTCCCCGCCGAACTATAAAACCTCAGAAGGTTTAAAGTAGATAAAGAAAATAACGGATATAAGCAAATAATATGAGCAACATACTGAGCGAGGCTATTATTACCATCAATCTTACCAAGATATCCAGGAGGCATATAACCAAGTATTTCTTTATGGAACATGATTGACAAGATAAGCTTTATAAGAACTTATCACAAAATATAAGGATCGTACACGTAACTGCAAGGTGTAACTAGATCATCTATATAAGCAAGGCCTCAATCAATGTTCCGTGTTTTGCTCTAAGTAGTATATACCATTCGACCGGATTACATTTTGTTATACCATGAGGAAGTGAGTTGTCCCAGCTCAAATCCAACCTTTGGCTGTAAAGCCCAAAAACCGGTGCCATACAAGATCAATGGGAGAGTCAGACTCCATGACTCACCTCCTCGTGGTTAGTGCACGAAAACCAAAGCAGGACCGCAATCTCATGCTTATATGGCCTCAGCCTCAGGGTCAGCTCCGCAAGCTACCCATATCTCTAGCTCACCTTAACACATGTGCTACTATACTTTTCGAGCCACGAGCCTGGTCACCATGCTCTTGATCCATGAATGCATTCATGCTCTAACTCATTGAGTCATGGGTATGTTCACTATGCTCTTTACCATACAGAGTCTACAACCGTAGTTGTACTCTAATCCTCCTATTTTCGTCTAGGAGAAAACCCCGCATATTCAATAATATGCGCTCCAGGTAATCCCGCAGGATAAACCTGTTTCACCATCACCAAATTTGACGATGATGGATCTATGGCCAGGGCAACTACATGATATGTTCCACTGTAATTAATTAGTATATTTTAAGTGAGTTGTTGAGGCAACCAAGTTATAAACATAAACAACATTGAGCTACATTAATATTATTGTTATCACATCATCATGGGATCTCAATCCCTCCTCACAGATTGCCACTGCCTCTCAAGGCATCAACATCCTGCATCAACATCCTGGGATAGCAATCCCTTATATCATCATCAGAGGATAACACCTCAACTAGGCATTCAGCCTTTATCATGTCCTCAGACCTATCTCATCATATTGGTGATGCATTTTATCTCATCAACAAGGATTATCATCATTTAGTGTTATTCAAAGTACATATACCTCATAGCTCTTACCTAGCTATGAATACATTTAATATACCTGCATGGTTAGTATGCACATCAAGAGAGATAACTTAAAATCACCAACATAGCTCTTACGGATTATTATGTCATTCGGATTTGTAAATCCACATGTCATGATTATAAATATGTGTGGCATACTGTATCAATTACATCACTGCTATCCAATCATGGGCATCCAATTATGCTCTTTACCTTATAAACATGGGCAAGCATCTTATTATCTTAAATGACATCATCTTTAGACATCCAACATAGCATAGGTTTGCAACTATCATCCATATATCAAAAGATGCGGTTACATTATAAAGAACTACTACCTAGGGTTTTCGGGTTAGACATGACCCTCACCAAAGGTGCCCGCTACCCTCACTAGAAGTGTGACGGGTAGGGAAACTCTCACTACATGTGATAACGGGCAGGGTAATGACCCTCACCAAAGGCCTATCGGCCAACCCAAAGGCAAGGTATATCGGGCAACCACTGAAATGAGCAAAACCCTATCGACCCACTATGTTTAGGGTTAGGGTTATGACGGGCAGCAACTACCCTATCATTCAAAGCTTGTATGCCAGCAGCATGGCGCCCAAGATCAGCCTTGTAATGTCCACCATGCTCACTATGACAACCGATACTAAGGCACCACAAGAAGGCCTATCGTCCAGCCAAACACCTCAAAACGGTCACCACTAAGGTACTCACAAGAGCCACCACTCAACCCATGTTGGACAAGAACCTGACCCAACATGTATCGCCCAAGACTCCAAATAGAGATATCAACTAGGCACTCTATTGGCCAAGAGGCAACAACTACTAAGTCAAAGGATCAACTAGATCAAGGCATATCACCCAAGCTCATCATCAAAGCCACAAGAGCCAAGATCAAAACCCTAGATTAAGGGAGGTGTATCGGGCAACACTACTCCAAGGTGTATCGTGCAAGGCACCAAGCTCATCCCGACAAGGTCATCATCAAACTCAAGATCACCATCATCAAAACCCTAAAAGATCAAGAGAATTGGCTCACCTCTCAACAACCAAGAGAGAGGGGTTTTGCACAACCTCCATCACCAATCGGGCAACATGATGAATCATATCCATATCGGCCAACTCTCAACCATTACTAGGTCAACACTCAACCAAGGCTCACCTAGGGGTGAGCAGAATTTGGTTAATATCCGATTAACCGAACGGTTAATTCTGAATGGTTAATTTTATTGGATCAATTTGGTTAATTCGGTTAATTTGGTTAATTTATTTTGTTAATCGGTTAAATGGTTAATTTGACGGTTAAAGATATTTTTAGTTTGGTTAACCGAATTAACCAAATAGTCAGAATTTATTCATAAATAATATCCTACACATGCATATATACATATATAGTTGTACTTTTATTTCAAAATACCTCCCCATATATATAGTAACCAATTTTTTACGAGCCATACATAATTAAATTTACAACAATACTACTATAATATAACAATTGAACCAAATTCTATGAGTATTTCAAATAATATTATTACACGATTGTTATTTGGTTAACCAAATTAACCGACCGAATTAACCATTAATCGATTGGACAATAACCGAATTAACCGACTCAATTTGGTTAGGTTAATGGTTAAAATCTCAAACCACAAATTAACCGTTTAACTGAAACGAATTAACCGTAACCGACCGAATTAACCGAATGCTCACCCCTAGGCTCACCTCTCAAATCCATGGTGAGAGAAGAGTGTTGCCCAAGCAACTATAGACTCACCTGTCAACAACCAAGTGAGAGGGGTGTTGCCTATATCATTAGAGCTGAACTCACTTCTTAAGACCAAAGGAGGGAAAGGGGTTTTGCCCAAGAAACTCTACACATAGGGTTCGGCCACATCCAACACATCCATTATAGCAACAAGATCATATATCCAACAAGATCAAAGATACAACTAAGCAAGAAGTATATTCAACATGGTACATGGCCGATCAAGATGAAACATAGTATGCAACAAGAAAAGGAAGTAGTATAGATAAGCTTAGGAGTTATGTAACCCGCCTTAAGCAAGCTCCTCAAGCTCCAAAGCTCCAAGCTTTAAGCTCAAGCACCACCACAAGAGGAAGAAGGAGACTTCAAGGAGAATGATCAGCCACCAAGCTTAGCTCCTTCAAGAGTATCGGCCACCAAGGTTGCAAAGGAGAGGTGTCGTTCACCAAGGAAGAGGGGAAACTAAGGAACTAAAGGAATCTTTAGCAAGAGAAAGGAGATACATATATAGAAGAGGGTGGAGGAGAAAACAAGGCAATGTGTCGCCCACCTAGGGACACTTGTCCATGGGCAATGCCACCTTCTTATCTCTCCACGACCACATGTCCAAGGCTATTGCCACATGCAAGCACCATGCACCAAGTGTCCACTAGAGTGGTGACATAAACGAAGCCAAAGGTCAAAGATGGTCCACGGCTGACACACCTCACTTCCTTGCCCGACATAGCCCCATGGGTGACACACCCATGGCCGACACAAAGCTCTCTTGCCCGATACATGGTCCAACAAGGCAAAGCAAGGCCCAAACAAGGCAAAATGAAACCCAATAAAGCTCAACAAAGCCCAAGGCAACTCAAGCAACGAGCCCAACCCTTCCTCTCAACTCTAGAGGAAGCAAGGAGAGAGAAAATGTCTCTCAAGGTGACAAACTTACTCATCAACCCTAAACTTAGGTTAGCACCTCCAACTCTCAACAAAGCTCAAGCAAACCCTAATCACTACTAGAGGTGATTAGCAAGCAACTAAACACCAGGGTTAGGCAAAGCAAATAGGATAAGCCCAAAAATCGAGGTCAGGGTCCTTACAAGCCATAAACCTCTACAAAGGGATTTTGCCACTAAAATATGAAAAGAAAAGCGAGGGATACTTCCTCCTCATCTCTTCCTCGATCTCCCACGTGGCTTTCTCAATGCCACGATGATTCCACAGAACTTTCACAAGAACCATGTCTTTCCTTTTTAACTTCTTTACTCTTCTGTCAAGGATCGTCACTGGACCTTCCTCATAGGTCACATCTTCATGGAGCTCAACCTCAACTGGCTGTATCACTATCCCTGTGTCTGGATGACTTTTCTTCAGCATGCTGACATGGAACACCAGATGTAACCTGTGTAACTCTGGCGGCAGCTCTAACTTGTAAGCTACCTTGCCAACACGTGCTATTACCGGGTATGGCCCCATATACCTGGGTTCCAATTTGCCTTTCCGGCCAAACCTCAGCACGCCTTTCCAAGGTGAGACCTTGAGATACACTTTGTCTCCCACCTGGAACGCTAAAGGTCGTCGGCGATTATCTGCATACGACTTCTGTCTGTCTTGTGCCGCTTTCAACTTTTGATGTATCACTCTAATCTTCTCTGTTGTCTGTTGCACTAACTCAGGACCCAAAAGTTGATACTCACCAGACTCATACCAACATAGAGGAGATCTGCACTTCCTGCCATATAGAGTCTCATAAGGAGCCATGTCGATGCACCACTGGTAACTATTGTTGTAGGCGAACTCTATCAAACTAAGATGCACATCCCAACTGCCTAGGAACTGCAAAACACATGCTCAGAGAAGATCTTCCAAAGTCTGAATAGTCCTTTCAGACTGTCCATCTGTCTGCGGGTGGAAAGCGGTGCTGAACCTCAACTGCGTTCCCAACGCTTTGTGCAACTGTTCCCAGAAACGACTCATGAACTGAGGACCTCTGTCGGAAATTATTGTTGCTGGTACACCGTGCAAACGCACTATCTCATCTACATACACCTGAGCAAGCTTCTCTGCGGTATACATTATCTTTACTGGTATGAAATCGGCAGACTTCATCAATCTGTCCACTATCACCCAAATGGAATCATGATTCTTAGCTGTCCTTGGCAGACCAACTACGAAATCTATGGTTATATGATCCCATTTCCACAGCGGTATTGGCATGGGTTGCAACGTTCCTGCCGGCTTCTGATGCTCAGCCTTAACTTGCTGGCATACCGCACACCTAGCCACATACTCGGCTACATCCTTCTTCAAGCCAGACCACCAATACAGGTTCTTCAGATTATGACACATCTTGGTGACTCTTGGATGCATATCATACATCGATGTGCATGCTTCCTCGAGCACTAGCTTTCTTAGATTATCAACATCGAGGACCACCATCCTACCATGATAGCAAATTAGTCCATCCTCAGACTCATAGAACTCATCACACTTTTCTTTGCCGAACTCTGACCTGATCAACTGCACGGATGCATCTGCTTGTTGTGCGTCTTTGATCAGCTATCTCAATGTAGGCTTGACTTGCATCTGTGCCAACAAACCTGCCAACAAAGAAACTTCCAACTGCACATTCATCTGCCGCAAAGAGACAAGCATATCCCGCCTATGACATACCATGGAGCTCAACTGTGCCTTCTTCATAGAGCGTGAAGAAGGAGACTTCCTACTAAGCACATCAACTACCACATTCGCCTTACCGGGGTGATACTCAATGGTGCAATCATAATCATTGATCAGCTCCATCCAGCGATGATATCGCATGTTCAGCTCACTCTGCGAGAAGATGTACATCAAGTTCATATGATCTGTAAAAATCTGACACACTTCCCCATAAAGATAGTGTCTCCAAATCTTTAACGCATGAACCACCGCTGCCAGCTCCAAAGCATGTGTCGGATAATTCTCCTCATGTTTCTTAAGTTGTCGCGAAGCAAAAGAAACCACATGATCTTCCTGCATTAGCACACATCCTAGGCCCTTCTTGGAAGCATCACAGAAAACAACATAGCCTTTCCCAGGCTCTGGCAGCACCAACACTGGAGCACTAGTCAGCTTCTCCTTCAAACTTTGGAAAGCTTGCTGGAAACGATCATCCCAAACAAAAGTTACATCCTTCCTGGTCAACTTTGTCATCGGCAATGTGATCATACTGAAGTCCTTTATAAACCTCCAGTAGTATCCTACTAAACCCAGAAAACTACGAACTTCTGTCGGCGTCTTTGGTTGCTCCCAATCTGCAAATGACTCCACCTTCTTAGGGTCCACTCTGACTCCTTCTACAGATACCACATGACCCAAGAAAGTCACTTCTTTCAACCAGAACTCACACTTACTAAACTTGGCATACAGCTGATGTTGGTGGAGAAGAGTCAACGCTTGTCGAAGATGTTGTTCATGCTCTTGACTGTCCTGACTATAGATCAAGATGTCATCTATAAAAACTACAACAAACTGATATAGAAACAGACAGAATACCCTATTCATCAAATCCATGAAAGCAGCAGGCACATTGGTTAGCCCAAACGGCATAACCACAAACTCAAAGTGACCATACCTCGTCCTAAAAGTTGACTTTGGTATGTCATCCGCCTTAATCCTCAACTGATGATATCCAGACCGTAGATCAATCTTTGAGAACACTATAGTGCCTCACAACTGATCAAATAGATCGTCTATCCTCGGCAGCGGGTACTTGTTCTTGATTGTAACTTGTTCAACTACCGGTAATCTATGCACAACCGCATCAATCCATCCTTCTTTACGAATAGGACCAGAACACCCCACGGCGATGTGCTCGGTCTGATGAAACCTTTGTCCAACAACTCCTGTAATTGCTTCTTTAGTTTTTCCATCTCGGCTAGAGCCATCCTGTACGGTGTCTGTGCAACTGGTTGTGTTCCTGGCACCAGATTGATCTCAAAGTCAATCTCTCGAGGTGGGGGAACATCGGGGAACTCATCTGGGAACACATCCACAAACTCTCGGACAACATGCACCTCCTCAAGGCTAGGACCTTTTGCCTTGGTATCCACAACGTGAGCTAAGAACGCCTTACATCCTTGCCGCAAGGCCCGCAACAACTTCTCTGCCACCATCGCTGACACTAAACATGTCGCAAGAATCTTCCTATCTCCTTAGAAGATCCACTTCTCTCCACCGTTATCAAATACTGCTTGCTTGGAACCACAGTCCAACACAACCTTATACTTCTCTAAGGTATCCATCCCAAGGATCACATCGAATCCATGCATATCAAGTGGTATAAGATCCACTTGTATATTGTGTCCTAAAAAAGATAGAACACAAGATTGACACACCTCTCGAAGCATCGTGGAACCATCAAGAGGGGTTTCTAACAACAGACTTTATTCTTACAACTAACAGGTAAAAGACAACTATCAAGCGTACTACGTGTGATAAAAGAGTGCATAGCACCCGGGTCAACCAGAACAGATATAAAGCAAAAGAAGACAAATTAGAATGAAATAACTCCATCTGACCTGCCACCACTCGCGGGTTGACTATCGCCTCCGACTGACTCATAACATAGAATCGAGTTGTTGCTTGTTGTCCACGTCCTCTGCTTCCTTGAGAAGACGATCCCGCTTGTGACGCTTGACCGCGTCCTCGCCCTCTGCTACCACTGGGTTGTTGTCTATCTGACCCTGGCTGATTCTGCCTCGGCTGTTGTGTCACTTCAACATCTCTCTTTGGGCAATTTGACCTAAAGTGCCTAGTCTGTCCACAGTGGTAACATGACCTTCCTTCTATCTATGGCCTAGATGGCCCTGTCACTGCCACTGAAGTTGTGCTATGCGCCTTCGTTGGCAAAGAAACATAACCTCTTCCCTTACTCGGGGACCATTGTGACGGCGTACTGAAACCTGTCAACATGGAAGGTGTTGAAAACCTTGGCTTCTTGAAGCCACCAGATCTCTGTCCCCGGAACTGAGCAGGCCTTTTCCTGGTCATGGTTTCTCTTTTCTCCCTGACAGATCGTTCAATCCTGCAGACGGACTCCACGAATGTGGAAAACCGCTCTCGATTTTCCAAAGAAGCAGCAGGTGTCGACAACTCAACACTCAAACCTTTCTCAAACCGCCTGATTCGTTCATCATCTGTTGCTGCCATGTGAGGAAAAAACCTCAACAGGTCCATAAACTTGGCTTCATACTCGGTGATGCTCATCGATCCTTGGCGCAGACGCTCAAACTGGTTGATCTTCTCATCTAGATACATTTTCGGAAAGTATCTGCTGACAAACTCTCGCCGGAAAACTTCCCAACTGATCACCTCACCGGGTCGCTTCTCCTCCTCAATGGCCCACCATTGGCCATCACTACCCTTCAAAAGGTAGACAACGTGCTTGACTTTGTCTGCTTCGGGGATGTCAAGGATCCGGAAGGCCTTCTCGAGACCTGTCAACCACAGATCTGCATCCGTTGGATCAGCCGTTCCAGCATAATCCGAAGCTCCGACTCGGCGAAGCCGCTCAAAGGTCTTCTCAATGCCTGATGACTCACTATAGGGAGCTTGTGCTCTTGGAGGAGGCACTGGCACTCTTTCCACCACGTGATTCGTCGTAGCCATCAACTGCCCCATAAGCTGCTGGTAGGTAGGGTTTTCGAGAATGGCTGGGTCAAGTTGGGGGACCTCAGGCACTCGATCTTCATGTGCCTGTACTCTAGCTCCATCATCTGATGCAGCCTCACTGCTCTCGGCAGCATGTTCTTCATGGTTTCCAGACATCTTTAAGCTTTTTCTTCCGCTAATGGCAGAAGATTATTATAAGAAAATCTGGTAAAACACACAAGAATAGACACAAACCTAGTCCTAGATCCCTGTAGACTCAGCGAACCTAGAGCTCTGATACCAAACCATCTGTGACACCCCGCCATCACACAGACAGCAAGGTGACACGCGAAAACGTGTGGAAACACCATAAACCACATATTACCAAAAACATGGGTTAATTAAAACCGTTTGTGGAAACATATAAAAGAAAGCTTATTACATCCAGATCCTGCAACGAAACATGTTATATAAACATGTACAAGCTTTGATATATGTCCACAGCTTATCAAATCCAACTGTACTGCCAACACATGAGTTCATCAACTGTTTATACATACATAACGGGCCACGCAAGGCCAGTAACAAGATATACAAACTATATCAGCCATACATCGTAAAACATTGTCAAACACCTCTGAGGACTTGAGAGTACAGGGATGACTCTAGGACTCTACTACAAAAACCACCAAAATAGCAGCATGTCCATCTCTTGCCTTCTACTGCTCTTCCTCTAGCTGCTCGGCCGCAACCTCACGACCACCACCACGTCTAACGCGATCACCTAAGAAGGTTGTAAACCAGCGGGGTGAGACACACAGTCCCAGTGAGAAACATAACTCCCCGCTGAACTATAAAACCTCAGAAGGTTTAAAGCAAATAAAGAAAATAACTGATATAAGCAGATAATATCAGCAGCATACTGAGCGAAGCTATTATTACCATCAATCTTACCAAGATATCCAGGAGGCATATAACCAAGTATTTCTTTATGGAACATGATTGAAAAGATAAGCTTTATAAGAACTTATCACAAAATATAAGGATCGTACACGTAACTACAAGGTGTAACTAGATCAGCTATATAAGCAAGGCCTCAATCAATGTTCCGTGTTTTGCTCTAAGCAGTATATACCAATCGGCTGGATTACATTTTGTATGCCCTGAGGAAGTGAGCTGTCCCAGCTCAAATCCAACCTTTGGCTGCGAAGCCCAAACACCGGATCCATACAAGGTCAATGGGAGAGCCAGACTCCATGACCTCACCTCCTCGTGGTTAGTGCACGAAAACCAAAGCAGGACCGCAGTCTCATGCTTATATGGCCTCAGCCTTAGGGTCAGCTCCGCAAGCTACCCATATCTCTAGCTCACCTTAACACATGTGCTAGTATACTTTTTGAGCCACGGGCCTGATCACCGTGCTCTTGAGCCATGAACACATTCATGCTCTAACTCATTGAGTCATGGGCATGTTCACCATGCTCTTTACCATACGGAGTCTATAACCTCAGTTGTACTATAATCCTCCTATTTTCGGCTAGGAGAAAACCCCACATATTCAACAATATGCGCTCCAGGTAATCCCGCAGGATAAACATGTTTCACCATCACCAAATCTGACGATGATGGATCTATGGCCAGGGCAACTACATGATATGTTCCACTATAATTAATTAGTATATTTTAAGTGAGTTGTTGAGGCAACCAAGTTGTAAAATATAAACAACGTTGAGCTACATTAATATTGTTGTTATCACATCATCATGGGATCTAAATACCTCCTCACAAATTTTCATTGCCTCTCAAGGCATCAACATCCTGCATCAACATCCTGGGATAGCAATCCCTTATCTCATCATCAGAGGATAGCACCTCAACTAGGCACTCAGCCTTTATTAGGTCCTCATACCTATCTCATCATACTAGTGATGCATGTTATCTCATTAACAAGGATTATCATCATTTAGTGTTATTCAAAGAACATATACCTCATAGCTCTTACCTAGCTATGAATCCATTTAATATACCTGCATGGTTAGTATGCACATCATGAGAGATAACTTAAAATCACCAAACATAGCTCTTACGGATTATCATGTCATTAGGATTTGCAGATGCACATGTCATGATTATAAATATGTGTGTCATACTATATCAATTACATCACTACTATCAAATCATGGGCATCCAATTATGCTCTTTACCTTATAAACATGGGCAAGCATCTTATTATCTTAAACAACATCATCTTTAGACATCCAACATAGCATAGGTTTGCAATTATCATCCATATATCAAAAGATGCGGTTACATGATAAAGAACTACAACCTAGGGTTTCCGGGTCAGACATGACCCTCACCAAAGGTGCCCGCTACCCTCACTAGAAGTGTGACGGGTAGGGCAACTCTCACTACAGGTGATAACGGGTAGGGTAATGACCCTCACCAAAGGCCTATCGGCCAAACCAAAGGCAAGGTATATCGGGCAACCACTGAAATGAGCAAAACCCTATCGGCCCACTATGTTTAGGGTTAGGGTTATGACGGGCAGCAACTAGCAACTACCCTATCGTTCAAAGCTAGTATTGGCCAGCAACATGGCGCCCAAGATCAGCCTTGTAACGTACACCATGCTCACTACGACAAACGATACTAAGGCACCACAAGAAGGCCTATCACCCAACCAAACACCTCAAAATGGTCACCACTACGGTACTCACAAGGGCCACCACTCAACCCATGTTGGACAAGAACCAGACCCAACATGTATCGCCCAAGACTCCAAACAGAGATATCAACTAGGCACTCTATCAGCCAGGGGGCAACAACTACTAGGTCAAAGGATCAACTAGATCAAGACATATCGCCCAAGCTCATCATCAAAGCCAAGAGAGCCATATCGGGCACAAAGCCAACCAAACACATCATATCGGCCAAGATCAAAACCCTAGATTAAGGGAGGTGTGTCGGGCAGCACTACTCCAAGGTGTATCGTGCAAGGCACCAAGCTCATCCCGACAAGGTCATCATCAACCTCAAGATCACCATTATCAAAACCCTAAAAGATCAAGAGAATTGGCTCACCTCTCAACAACCAAGAGAGAGGGGTTTTGCACCACCTCCATCACCAATCGGGCAACATGATGAATCATATCCATATCGGCCAACTCTCAACCATTACTAGGTCAACAATCAACCAAGGCTCACCTCTCAAATCCATGGTGAGAGAAGAGTGTTGCCCAAGCAACTAGAGTATCGACTCACCTCTCAACAACCAAGTGAGAGGGGTGTTGCCTATATCACTAGAACCAAACTCACTTCTCAAGACCAAAGGAGGGAAAGGAGTTTTGCCCAAGAAACTCTACACATAGGGTTCGGCCACATCCAACACATCCATTATAGCAACAAGATCATATATCCAACAAGATCAAAGATACAACTAAGCAATAAGTATATTCAATAAGGTACATGGCCGATCAAGATGAAACATAGTATGCAACAAGAAAAGGAAGTAGTATAAATAAGGTTAGGAGTTATGTAACCCGCCTTAAGCAAGCTTCTCAAGCTCCAAAGCTCCAAGCTTTAAGCTCAAGAACCACCACAAGAGGAAGAAGGAGACTCCAAGGAGAAGGATCGGCCATCAAGCTTAGCTCCTTCAAGAGTATCGGTCACCAAGGTTGCAAAGGAGAGGTGTCGTTCACCAAGGAAGGGGGAAACTAAGGAACTAAAGGAATCCTTAGCAAGAGAAAGGAGATACATATATAGAAGAGGGTGGAGGAGAAAACAAGGCAATGTGTCGCCCACCTAGGGACACTTGTCCATGGGCAATGCCACCTTCTCATCTCTCCACGATCACAGGTCCAAGGCTATTGCCACATGCAAGTACCATGCACCAAGTGTTGACTAGAGTGGTGACACAAACAAAGCCAAAGGTCAAAGATGGTCCATGGCTGATACACCTCACTTCTTTGCCTGACACAACCCCATGGGCGACACACCCATGGCCGACACAAAGCTCTCTTGCCCGATACAGGGTCCAACAAGGCAAAGCAAGGCCCAAACAAGACAAAACGAAGCCCAACAAAGCTCAACAAAGCCCAAGGCAACTCAAGAAACGAGCCCAACCCTTCCTCTCAACTCTAGAGGAAGCAAGGAGAGAGAAAATGTCTCTCAAGGTGACAAACTTGCTCATCAACCCTAAACTTAGGTTATTTGCAAGTAGCACCTCCAACTATCAACAAAGCTCAAGCAAACCCTAATCACCACTAGAGGTGATTAGCAAGAAACTAAACACCAGGGTTAGGCAAAGCAAACAAGATAAGCCCAAAAACCAAGGTCAGGGTCCTTACACTTTCCAACCATAAAGAGGCGTGTGACAAGGAGACCCCTCGTCACCATACATTTTTGTGCTCTTCCTGGACAGGCTGTGTCAAGCCATAGTGAATGAAGAAGAATGTGGAAAGTGGCTTCCTTTGACGATCACCAAGAGAGGTCCAAATATCTCTCACCTTTGCTTCATGGATGACATCATCCTATTTGGAGAAGCCTCAATAGACTAGGCTACTATTATGATGAATTGCTTGAAGAACTTCGGAGATGCCTCAAACCAGATGATAGCTAAAGAAAAGGTGAAAATTTTCTTCTCAAAAAACACTCCGCTGGTCATGAGAAGGTGTATGAACATGCCGCTTATGGATAGCCTAGGGAAGCACCTAGGAGTGTTTATACTACATGGGAAAGCAATAAGGCTTTGTACCTCAATACCATCAATACCATCGAAGCTAGAATCTCCTCCTGGGCAAACAAATGTTTATTGTTTGCTGGGCGGGTCACTCTTGCAAAGTTTGTTCTTACCTCTGTACCAATGTACATGATGCAACCACGGTACTTCCAGCTGCCGTATGTGAACAGATTGACACCACTATTAGAAATTTTATATGGGGAGGCTCCTCATCCTGAACTAAGATCAGTCCCATTGGCTGGAAGAAACTCATCGCCCCCAAACATGAAGGGGGGTTGGGTATTAGATCAACGAGAATCCAAGATGAGGCTCTTCTTGCCAAGAACGTGTGGGATGTTTTTACCCGCAGGAACATTCACTGGAGGCAGGTCATGATGGTCAAATATGAGCATCTAAAAGATAGGGGTCTGCACACAGGTTCAAGGCTATGGAAATTCATAGCTACACATACAGAGGACATGAATCGTTGAATTGGGAAAGTTGTCCTGAACGGTGAAGCAACCTCGGTTTGGAAGGACAAGTGGGTCAATGCATCATTTACGCCCAAGTTATTACCCGATAGCTCGATCCCAGTAGATTTGGAGGACCTGAAGACCAACTCAATGACGAATGACACTGGATGGGATGAAGAATTCATAAGTAACTGGTTTGATGAGGAAACTGTGAAGAATATATTAGATATACGATTCCGCCATATAAAAAATATGATTCATCAAGGAGACTTCCTCTCCCCGACCCCTCATAATGTGAGACATAAATCCCAATTTATTCATCCCCATGAGGATTTGAACATGAGACCTCTGCCTGCATTCACAGTCCGATAACCAGTGAGCCACACCCTTGCGGGTGATTCCGCCAAATAAAGAAGCGTGTGACAATGCTTACGTCTTCTTGGGGACAACCGCGGGCTATTCTCTACAAATTTGATCTTCAAAAAACTGTTGAATCGAATCATGAAGCCAGGACTGGGGCCGTATAACCACATATGGTAACTCAAGACTCCACACAAAATCAAATTCGTTCTGTCGAAAGCCTTGCATGGGGGCTTGATAACTAACATGAATCGTCATATAAGGGGATTCACAAATTCGGCATACTGCCCACGCTGTAAATGTGAAGCAAAAACTACTAGTCATGTGTTGAAGGATTGCGCTTTTTCCAGAGAAATTTGGTCGCTGTTAAATTATAAATTCCAAGCATACATCACTAATCATAATGTGATCGCTCCCTGGTTCAGCATGAACATGAAACGAGACTGGAGGAATAATCAAAGATCCATGTGGTTTGCCGTAACAATCGAGCTTCTCTAGATGTGGAGGAACCAGATCGTCTTCAACAACATAAATATAACTCCCACATGCGGTCCAACAGATTGAACGACAAGTCCATCTACTTGTAATGGCGTTCTCTGTCAACAATTGGACATCACTGCAGCAGCAACATGTGAGGATCGCTTGGTCCTTACCTCAGACAGGCACCCTGAAAGTGAACGTCGATGCATCAGTACGGAAGAAGCTGACCAGAGCAGCTACAAGCTTTGTACAACCGGACCATGATGGTTTATGGATCTGGGAGGAGTGAAGGCATCCAACTCAATGAATGTCCTTGAAGTGGAGCTTACAACAATTCTGAGAGCAACCCCGATTATGATAGATAGGACTGGACCAATCGTCATCGAATCCGACAACAGTGTGGCATGCAACTTCCTCAATACAAATCATCCAGAACTTCCAAAATTCAGGCCATTAGCGCCTGCTTTCTAGGATTCCTGCGTGCAAAACAGTGTCTCAACTTATCTTTTATCCTTCGAACTGCAAACTCTCTAGCTGACAAGTTAGCTAAATGGGCCACGAGGTCCCCTGAACGAAACTGATCTTGGAGCACTTGTCCCTCATTCGCCTTTGAGATTTGGAGTGACAAACTCAGGACAGATGGGTACTTATGTAAATGGTAGGTCACCTGAATTGAGAGCAGGATGAATAGAACTCTCATGGGGGATAAATTACAACATATCATGCATAATTTACAAAAGTATATGATCCAGATTCAGTTCTGGGTTACACATTATGAAGCCGGATCCAATTCTGGACATACCACCCTGTGAGAGATTTGGTTCTGGGTCAACTCTAGGTTGAGCTATTTTGTATCAACCTGGTTGTTTGCTGACTCGGAACCGACCTGAAATCAGTTTTTTGACACCCCTACTTGTAATCATAGGAGCAACCGACTTCATTTTCTCTCTTTCTCCTCTGTGCGCCCGCGGTTGCGTGTGTCTCTCACCACCGTGTGTTGCTGGTGGTAACTCCTTTGCCGAGCATCACCGGCCTCTCCGTCTCCTCTGTGTCCTCTATAGTAAGGTGGCTGTGTGAAGGAGAGGAGGAGAACCACATGTTCTATTAAGTAGAGAGGGATAAACAACCCCCTCCCTTTACTTCTTCTTCTCCATGTACATCTCATACGTGGATGAGTGCCCAAACTTTGAGGATTATTGATGTGTCTGATTTGCATCATTTATTGATACAAGTGACGTTGCTAATTCCTGTCACCACCCAATGCGTCTTCCTGGGGTTGTAATGACGTCAATTCACGTTCAGATTTTGTGTCGACAACTTCGACATAACATGTTTGACTGACACATCGTGTCCTAGTCCAGATTTTATCCTCGACGATGCAAGATTTCATCTAGATCTAAAGTTCATGGCGTGTCAGATATCGACACAGTGTGTTAAGGAAAGTATGTTTCACGTCTTCGACATCTTACACTATATGCTGAATCTGTATAGGGTGTGTCAATGGAAGACTATTTCTCATCTTCGACATCTTACACGATGTGTTGGATCTCCATATGGTGTGTCAACGGAAGACTACTTTGGATCTCCACACGGTGTGTCCAAAGAAGTCTGTCTCGAAGTGTCATTGCCTAGGACTTCTGCTATTGCAATTATTCTGATATGATCTCAATATGGGGGATGAAAAGCCAATGTCTTCTTCTACAATAGTGTACAATGATCAATCACATATAACTTCTATGAAGCTCAACTCACATTATTATTTTTTTGTATGAATGCCATCTATATATCGTTCTTGAATATGACATGAGCATAGATATTACTATCTCCAAGGAGGAGCATGAAAATCTCCTTCAGGCCCACCCAACAAGTTTCTCTTGGTTTCTCTACCAATTTTGTCTCATTTGCAGGTAACCAAGGGACATCACTTATTGCCTCCCACCATCTTCTACATGGGTAGTGAATTCAAGGACCTCCCAACACATGATGGGTATACGATTCATGCTTCTTATCTCTGATTCATATATCCCACATTCTTTTGTGACTCTAGCTGATGGATCTGTTAGATGAGTACATGCTTATGGATCAATACATGCCTCGTCTTCTTTGACTCTACAATCCATACATTATGTGACTTTTCTTTTAATATGATGTCTGTAGCTAAGTTGGCTGATTCTTCAAACTACTTGATGATATTTGGGTCTTCCTTCTTCTGTTACAGGATCCAAGGAGTTGGAAGACAACTGGTGGGGGATCTAGGAAAGGTGGTCTCTACTTTTTTTAGGGTGATCGCCTAGCTCGCCGGATCTCTCCCTTAAAATGGCATTGTTTCAATGGGCCATACCTCCTTGCAGATCTAAAACTTGCTCCCAACTTATCGTCAGTAAAGGTATTGAGTGTTAATGTTATCAACTGGGCATGCATTGTTGTGTTTCTTTCCCTAGTCGTACTGTAAATGCTCTAAGCGTCCTTTTGATCTTATTCATAGTGATGTTTGGGTTCCTATTAAAGAGCCGAGTTACAATGGCTTTTGTTATTTTCTTTCCTTTATTGACGATTCCCCGAATGAGTTAGGTATACTTATTGATTTCTCGAATGAAATTTTATCTATCATTCAAACCTTTTATCAGTTAATAAAATTTCAATTTGATACTCATAATTATTTTTCATACTAATAATGCCTTAGATTAGAGTGTGTTCAAAAAGTCATCTCTAGTATTTGTGATTCTGTTGGCATGATCAACCAGACGACTTGTCCTCATAAACCTCAATAAAATGGGGTTGTTGAGCACAAAAATCTTCATTTACTTGATGTAGTTCATACACTACTTTTTCAAATGTCTATGCCGATAGTGCGTACTGGACGAGGAGACATCTTGTCTGTGTGTGGATCAAACACATGAACAAACACAGTACAACCAAAGACACGGAGGGGAACAGGAAAAGTTGCTCGTCTGGTCGTAAAATAGAAAAGGGGGTTAGCCCCATGCAAGACAGAAGATGGCTAACAGTTAATCAAAAAAAGCAGTGAGAAGAGTATTAGACCAAATCCTACACAAAAGGGGTATAGATGTTATTATCCTTGTCTTTTTCATATGTTTCTGTCAACTGAAATTACTTTTAACGAGTCCACTCTGTTCTTTGTTGACTATGTCCTGCGTTTGGGGGAGCACAACCATGAGAGTGAATTTACCTTTGAGAACGATAGAGTGAGAGCCACTACTCCCTATACTGAGTGATGAGAGTGTGCCACATACTACTACTATTATATCACCACCACTACCTGTATCTTCATCTATCAACCTTTTCCACTGGTTTACACCAGGTATCCCTATCAAAATGGGTCATTAACCCCCGGGTGGACCCATTCAATACGGGTTTGGGTAGCGGTTATGTTCACCCATTTAGTAATAGGTTAAACCCGACCAACCGGTTTATTAGACAGGTCTCAAGGGTTAACCCACAACTATACTTGTCAAAATGGGTCAAAATCTGTGGGAACCCATGGGTCGGCCCATTTAAGTCGTATTTGAGTGGTCAAATTAGCCACACACTAAAAATTTACCCAAACCCATACCCACCTGTTTATTTAGCAAGTTTTGGGGGTGGTTCGCGAGCTTCCACAGGTGACCCACTTGTTAGAAAGTATTAGCCTATTTAGTTAATAGGTTGATTGATCTAATATGTACATGGACATGCCCATGGCCCATTAGGGTTTAGTCCACTTCCGTGTGCTTCCTTGTAATTGCCTCCTTTCCTATATATAGGATAGGGGTGTACATATAAATATAGCAACGAATACACTTGTTCACACGGTATCAAAGCAATAGAGAGAGAGAAAATCCTAGCCGCCGCCTCCCCTTTCCTCTCCTCTTGGCGCTCCCTCTAGTCCTACCTGCCACCCCTCTCTCTCTTAGAGAGAGCAACAGGGAGAGAGCCTGCCTGCGGGCAGTTGTTGCCGTCTCCATGACTTAGGCCGCCCGCCCGCTAGGCACCTCCCAGCCTCCATGGCTTCTCCTCCTTAAAGATCCAACCTTCCATCCATAAGCCGACGCCATCCTTCCCAGCTATCTCCATGGATCTATCCATACCTTGACGCTTTCCTTCCCGATGATATATCAATAGTCAAGTCAGCCACCCTCGTAATTGTCATCGTCAAGTCATTTTCCCCGAGTTCTTCATGCAACTCCGCACATAGAAGCTGCTAGTGAAGCATCCACACATGTCGTTCTCCTGCCTGCTGCTCAAACAATCGTCTCCAGCGACCATCACCATATTTACCACCTTTTATCCTACCAAGTCTGCATCCATCTGTTGCACCAACCATTGAAGTAGCCACACTGACCACTCCAAGTAGTCTCGATGTCCCTTGCAAGGAGCGGCGACAACAACCACTAAAGGAGCCACATCCATCATTCCACACAGTCCACTCCAAGTAGTCTCGTTGTCCCCTACATGGAGTAGTGACAACGACCACTACAAAGAGCGACAGTGATCAACACCGTTCTGTTACATAATGATCTACATGAGAACCAAAGACGACGCTAATTCATGTTTCCTATGGTGAATTCTTGGAGTTCTTTGTCTCCTTGACGACTCCAATTCCCGTCAGGATCATGCTTCAACGACCTCACACACAGCGTGTAGTAGCCCAGAATCCACTCGGCGACACAAGGTTTCATCCAGATCACAAGTCACATGACGTGTTGGCCAACCAACACGGCATGTTGACATAGGTCTGTCATCTTCGGCTTTGTCCAAATCGATAGTTACACGGCGTGTTGGCCAACCAACACAGCGTACCGTCAGAGATCTGGTTTACGCCTTCGACATCCTACACGGCATGTAGGACCTTCACATGACATAGTTCAAGGAGTCTGACATTTCTTGAGTGAAGGAGCTACACAACGTGTCAGCAGTCTCACATGGCGTGTCATCAGGAGTCTGCCTCTCACCCTCGACAATCTACACGGCGTGTCCACACCCTACACAACGTGTTGCAGACCGCCTGTTTCAAGTTATGACGTCCTCCAAAATTCTTCTCAATTCTTTTTATGGTGACTTCGCCCCCGCACCTGTACATTTGTCGGGCTAAGGGCCGTACAAATGCCCTTTTCGGGTCAAGAAGAGATCCATCTATTTTCTCGATTCGGATCTTATTATCGGTTTATTTTGCATATGGACCCCGATAATCGGTTTTCCTACTGAGATCCATTCCGGTAGTTCCACTCCTTTTCCTATCGAATTCCATTCCGGTAGTGCTCCTCTTTTTACCGAGTTTCCATTCCGGTAGTGCTCCTCTTTCTACCGAGTTTCCATTCCGGTAGTATTTCTATTTTGTTCTTCTCTACATACTACCCCTCTCATTTTTTACATTTCCCTTTCCCACCCTCCCATCCATCATGTGTGCGTCTTCCGCATGCGGGGGGGGGGGCATATTTCCCTTTTCTCATGCCATCTATTCACTCTCGTTGTAGTCGGTGTGCGGGGGGAATAGAGGGGAGAGAGAGGAGGGTATGGGGAGAACATGAGAGAGAGAGAGCGTATGAGGAGAAAGATAGAGAGATGAGAGTGATATATTCCAGGCTATCTTCATGGAGCTTCGTATTGTTTTGGTAAATATGCTTGCCATTTTCAGGCAGCTTTGTAGGATCTTCATTGCAGCATTGACACCCAACTTCTCGTGTTCGTACCGCATTATGTACGTCAGGACAAGAGCTGTTGCGGATAATTCCGGTCTCTTGCCCCTTTAGTGTTGATGACGTTCCTGATCATCTACGTTGCATTCTCTTGAGACAGGACAAGAGCTGTTGCAGCTAATTCTGGCCTCTCGTTCTCTCCGGTGTTAATGGTGTTCTAGATGGTTGGTTCTTCATCTTCAAAGCTCGTCATCTTCAAGCCTGTGCAAATTTTGTATATGCAAGGATTCATCTTAGATCTTCACCAAGCTACTTCATCATGTCTTCTCCTAGTTGCATCTGCTACTATGTGTTGATACTTCAGCACCTCGTCCAGTGTATTCATGCCACATTATGCACGTTTGTAGTCTTCTGCGCTAATTCCAGCTGGCTACACTTCTCAGACAAATTGAAGACACCACTACTGCTACATTGACATTGTTGCCTCCGCGTCGTGCCGCGTTATGTATGTGGGATGTGTTGACGTGCGCTTATTCCCCTCACACATTTCTCTCCAGTGAAGATGGCGTATTCGTGGTATGTATCGTTGTCTGCTTCATATATTCTTCATTCCAGATGAACTTCAAAGGGAAGACCTTCTCCAAAAGCTCGAGCCTTTCCATCCCGCAGAACACATCTCAAAGAGGCGTCATCATATGTTTTTTAAGTTAGGAAGTATTCTTTAAGGGGGAGTAATGATTTTTGTATGGGGACTATCTTTCATTTATTGTTTAACGAGTCATGTAACTCCAAGCTTGGACGTGTGTTCACCCATGCTGTAGCTTGAGGGGGAGTGTTAGAAAGTATTAACCTATTTAGTTAATTGGTTGATCAGTCTATTATGTACATGGGCCTGTTGCCCATGGCCCATTAGATTTTAATCCGCTTCCGTGTGTTTCCTTGTAATTGGCTCCTTTCCTATATGTAGGACAGGAGTGTACGTATCAATATAACAACAAATACACTTGTTCACAATAGATGGGGGAGAAAATCCTTCTCTTCTAACCCTTTTGCCAACAAGGAGTGGTTCAAGTGGTCAAGCACGGTGTCCCCTAACAAAGGGACCCTGGTTCGAATCCCAGTTGCCGCCTTGATTTACCACCCTCCTGAACGTTCGGCCTCTATCACGGGCTTGGGAGAGGGGGGAGAAATCTTTCTCTCTTAATCCCATATGTAATATGTAAGTGTTTTTTTTGTGCGTGTGTGTGTGTCTACAATAGATATATGCGTAATAGATATACATACTTATGCATACATGTGTGTGTATATATACTCCATTTTTTCTCGATTTTTCCCCAATTGTTGACCGTATTTTTACCGTACGTTGACCACTTTTTACCCCAATTTCCCACGTTATTCTCGAATCCCGAATTTTTCAGCTCGACCTAACGTATCTCGAATACCGGTTTTGTGACTATGATGCCGCCTTAACCAATACGGATGTATAACATGCTGGGATATTGTTGAACTACTCTCATGTCTACTGTTTTCTTTCTTTTCTAATCTTAACTTAAAAAAATGATTTAATATTTAACAAATAAATAATTTCGATGAACTAATTGGTTCTCACAGATTGTTTGGATGACCCTATATTTGTCAAATTGCTTCACATAAGCAGATAAGTGATGTTCGGCACTCAGCTATAGACCATGCTTCCTGTACTTTTTAGTTGCATGTAAGAGTGCGGATTTTATGTAAGATATAAAAGTAGTCAACAATAATAACCTCAGGAGCAAAGAAAGCATAAATGACGATGAGATGGTAGGGAACCCCTCTAAACTCTGGCAACAAATAACCTCAATGAAGAAATGTAGCGTGCTTAAATAAGTCCACGAGTTTGAATGTTAATACATGCTATTGCATGTTCTACCTGAAGACAAAGCAACTTAATGGTTGATCTAGTTTTTTCGCATGTCCTAGAAAACAACTCAAGCTATGTAGGTATATTATCATGTTTTGAAACTCGACCATGTATTCACTTACCCACATTCATGAATATGTCAAATGTCAAATTTGTGAGTTACAAAGAAATTGATAGTAGGCATTCATGCTTGCCTTTCAAGTACAGCACTGCAGTATAGGTTAAATGGATAGTTTTGGTTTGATATGAAGTGTTTTCCCTAAACAATATAAATTGAATGATTGTATTATGAGTAAGTGGATTTACCTAAGATTAATCACTGTTATGGCATGCTATGGCCTAATACCTCTGGGTACGGTTCCAGTGGCAGGAGACCCAGACTGATCTAAACAGAATTTGATTCATTCTAAGAAAAATTGAAAATGGATCTTGTACCGTAACAACATACTCCATTTGTAAATTATCACAGTTATACATTTTTTCTTTGTAGAATTCAACCAAATTACACCCAATTCTTGATGATACCCAGCGAATTCCATATTTTACTTTATTAAACATTTCTCCCAAATTTTGCAATGTATCATGGTTTATCTTCCATCAGTTATCTCATGGAGCATACTTCAATCTCGATTTACCGCACTTAAGCTAGTAAGCGACAATTGTTCTAGTCACCCCCCAGATGTTATAGACAAGTAAGAATATTGCAAATGGAATTTTGAAAATAATGTTTTACTATATATATATATATATATATTGTTGAAGAATTCTATTTTGTCTTTTACTGTATCATCAAACACAATTAAGAAAATATCCGATTTCGATGTCGTTTCGGTGGCCACGGAAACAACATTTCGAAAAATTTCAATGGAAATTTTGATAAATGCGTTCCTGGCATTTTGACGACAAAATTAACGAATTAATTTTGTGAAATTTTACCAGAATGATCTACTAGTGTAGATCTACTCAAATATGTAATAATATTTCATATGGGATATGTGGGGGGTGGGGTTTCGTCATTTGTGAGTGAATGACCCTAAACTGTTTCGATGGCATTTCGATGGGGAATTTCGATGTCAATTTTCAATCGTGAAATCAATGAATTAACTCATTATAATTTGCAAGCACAATATATAGACTTAAAGACACAAAACTGTGCAAAAAATGTGCTCTAGGCAGAACATATTAAATGAAAAAGTAGAAAAAAATCAAGGATCTGCGTATTTGGAGAGTTTCAACAGTCCATTTCGATGTCCGATTGTCAACGACACAAATAAAATTGCGGAAATTTCAACAATTTTGTCGACATTTTGAACATTGATCAAACATACTTCTTTCAGACGCTCTCTGAATATCTGCATGATTCCTGGATTCCAAACATTTTGATATGATTGCCCGCAATAGCTAGTAACTAGTGCAGAAGACCTTCCAACTTATATAACTTCACGGGAAATTAGGTATCTGAATCGGCACACAAATAGTGGGTAGAAGTTGGTCCTAAAGGTCCAAGTCTCTCTTTGTTGTCCTCCATGTTCTGTCAGTCACTATGATTAAATTGTTAAGGATCTGAATCAATATATGTAGCAGTTGAGGTATCGTCTCTTCAAATGTTCCTGATTAGTGTTTATGTTTGTATACCTGTTTTCAGCTACATAACAATATTTCGTAATTAATATATGTTTTGTCATGACTTGAAGTGTACTCACATGCATTGCTTGCATGAAAGAATCAAATGTTTATTATATAAAAAAGTTAGATATGATACATGTAGTAGAAGATATATAGGAAGAAGAGCAAACAAGCAATTGAATCTTTGTTTTCGGTACAAATCACAGCACCAATTTACAGTAAAAATTCAATCACCTTACAATGAAATGCTTCTATTTTTCATTTCACATATCCAGTACAAGAACCTCAGGTATATACATGTTGATTGCTAATCCATGGATGCTTTTGAGGAAAGGTTCATTTCATCATGATTGCCGGAAATAATGTTGTCTGATTCTTTATGCTCATATGTGAAGGAAATACTAAATAAAAGATGATTTCCTTCTGTTACGACCCCACCTCCCGATAACCCCCAATTAAGGGAAACCGAGAGGTTGAGCCGCACCATTAATCCCGGATCAAAGGTTCGACATATAACCATAAATAATTATTAAATTCTAACAGACTATACTGAAATTGGTAATAAAATTTTTCTTTACATACCTTTTGAAAACTTGGATCTCTATTCTTCTATCCACATCTATACTAATCTATCTAATCCTCCTTTGCACTTTAATTCTCATTTAGTATCACATGTTCCACTTTACTTTTTGTTCTTTTCATTGTACCTAAAATGCCGACAAACAAAACGTCGGTCAGCCGTAGCTGGTATGTGGGGGAAACCAATAATCATTCAATTATCTATAACAATGTATCGCATTCAATTATCATTTAACAAACAAGTTTACGTTTTAAGTATAACTACGCGATCCATGTGTACCCTATCCCCTGCGCTGTCCCTGCAGTGGACCTGGATACTACCTCCCATGTAGTAGATTCCCATTTTACTCCTCATGACTTCACCTAATAGGTGAATCAATTTCTAGGGCTGAGTCACATGGCACTACCCGTAGGTATCCCACTCCTTAACTCATGGTATGCTAAGAGTCTCATGGCACTACTCATGTGTAGCCCAGTTTCTAACTCATGATACCCTAGACCTTTCTCTAGGTTATCCTTAGCCTTTAAATAGCCACAGGGGTGGACTCGGATATAGCTAGTTATACATGTATACTCATAGTGATAGCCATAGTCACTTTATATTTGCATGAATTAAATAAACATCCAATAGTTTATTTAAAGCAATCGGTAAAACATTCGGAAATCACCTTGAAACTAGAACGGTTATTCATAAGCGTAACCACATACCTGATTTGATGAGTCATGTAGATTAATCAACATATACTTCATGTACATTCAATCAAGCCAATCAACATATCCAAGCAAGTAATTCAATCATCACATAATTCCTGAAAAGAATATGTACTCTACTGTCACACACTTCATCAAGAATCTACTCTATTTACTTGAATTCACTTTCTCGGGTTTTGTGTCTATCTTAGGGTTTCATTATGCAATTAGGGTTTCCTTTTCACCGCATTAAACCCTAATTTTATGCGATTATTCAAAAACCCTAGTTATCTTATCTATTCTTCAATACTAAGGTTATCTCAACAACATATAACCCTATTTCCATATTTCAAAGCACCCTAATCATTAATTAATTTCATTAAACTTCTTTTACATTAAAGATACTATTTTTATCCCTTTTAATTCATGACAAGATCATTATGTGCATCTATCATTAATTCAAAGCTCATTAGGGTCTAATTAACATATGAACTCATTGTTCCATCAATTCTATATTTTATTCATGAAAAGACTCTAATTACTACATTTAGGGTATTTATCAGAATTAAGGACTCTCATATACAAATAACTTTGAACCAACATTTAACAATCATAGTTTCACATTATTCACATTAAATATGATCTTTTCCTCTTTTACCCTAAATTAGGGTTTCTAGATGCATTATCATATATTCATGTGTAAAACCCTAAATCAAGCCAATTATTATCGAAAGATCATCTTTTTCAAATCCTATTTTCACTTTCATTAACAACAGTTTAATTTCATCTTGAATTATCTAAATAATTTCATTAAGACTATTTACCATCCAATCCAAGGGTTTTCCCTTAATTAACACCCTAAAGATGATAACTTTATGTTCTTTCCAATTTCAAGCATATAAACTCTAAACTGACTAATTATATGCCAAGTCCATCCTTTTTCTTCTAAATATCCATTTTTATCATTAACAGGCTAATATCAACTTTAATCATTAATTAAACCTTACTAATCACTTCAATCATACCAACATAGGGTTCTTTAAACAATTAACACATTAAAGTTGATATCTTCCATTATTTTTCTAATTTCATAAGGAATCAGGATTCAAACATAATTTATTTGGATTCCTCTTGTTCTGAGGATCAACTTTCATATAAAATTTGTTTTAATCTGAGCTACGGATAATTAACTACGATTTTTGCAAGGAACCATACCTATTGGCCAATCGTAGGGCGCCACGTGGCTTCCTCCATGCAGCGTCGTGGGCTTTGTTGAAAACATAACCAAAAGACGCATTTGCCCTTTGGTTAAGTTCCCGGTTCTTCATATTGCGGGAGGGTAAAACGGTCCACATCGCCTTTGTCACCTTCAACCCCGCGAACCCTAAGTTCACGACCTGCTGCAGTGACTCGGGGGTTCCTTCCTCACCTGCCCTGCATCCCCAGATCGCCGGCGACGACCCCGCGGTTTCCGCTGCCCTCCGCTGCACCAGAGCGCACTCAGAGAGCTCCTAACACATGACCAAGATGGCCGAGATTGGCCAGATTTCTTGCAAGAAGCAGCCGCCGTGTATAACCATGTTGCGGCTAGGGCGTACTCTCTAGGTCATGGCGATACTGGCTAGGTCTCTCTCCGACTTCGGGGCATGTCCAGCCTCCATCTACGTCCCAGTTGGTCTCTTGGCTGTGCCAAGATCACCTAGCTTTACCCTGCTAGCGTTTTGAACGAAAAAGGATATAGAGGAAGAGGGGGATGAGAGAGGAAGGGGTGCAGGGATGTCCTTGGGCTCGCCCCAGACGTCCTATCCTTTTATAGGGGAGGGCAAGAAACCCTAGGTGGTTTATCCACGAGCCCAAGAGCCCCTTTCAAAGTAGGAAGTAAATTCCTTCAAAAGAAGCAACTCTCTCTCTCTCTCTCTTAGTTTCCTTCGGCAATCCTTCTTCTTCAATATTCTCTCCTTTACCTTTCTCTTTATTCTTCAATTTTAACTTATTTGCCACGAAATATATATATATATATATATATATATATATATCCTTAAGTAAATACTTCCTTTTTTTCATAATTAATGGGTTATGTATTCCCATTACCTCTTTATTTTATAATTAAGGTATTTTCTCTTCCTTTTCCTTTATTGGGGATCCTTGGCACCCAAGAAAACTTATTATTTCGAAAACCTTTTCCACGGATATTTATTATCCTTCTAGATGCATCTAAATGCATTATCTCACATTATCTTGTTTATTTCTCATTAAAAATATATATATCTTTTTGAGAATTTCTTTTTTTTCCTTCTATTTTCCTCATTGGCATCCCTTCTATCATAAGAAACCTTGGGATACGAAATTCCGCCATGAAAACTCAATTATACACCTTTTTCACTTATTTTCCACATATTACCATTATTTCCCAATTTCTTTCTTCATAAAGGAATACATAGAATAATCTTTTCTTTTTCTTATTGCTTTTCTTCGCAATTTTAGACTCCTTGGAACCCAAGGAATCCAAGAGGCACGAAATCCTCTTTGGATTTGCCTTCTAGAGGTTTCCATTATTTCTTTTCTCAAATATTCAATTATCCATTTACTAATTGAATTTCCTTTGTTATTTTCCTTTTATTGGGCCCAATAGCCAATAAAGCCCACAAATCAAATAACAAGGCTATTTTAAACGAAATCCAATTATTCAAAACAAATCACATCATTATTTGTTCAATTATCCTTAATATGAGAAATTGCATTTCTCATCAATTGAACCCAAAAATTGGGGTTATAACATCCTTCCCCTCTTATGGAAATTTTGTCCTCAAAATTTTGGCAAGCAAACAAACAATTCAGGATAAGACTTTTCCATGTCCATCATTGGCCCCTATGTGGCTTTGCCGTACCCATGGCATTTTCAAAGAACCTTTATTATCACATATTCTTTTTCTCTGAGTTTTTTCATCCTGGTGTCTATAAACTACACAGGTGACTCAGGCCATGTCAGCCTCCCTTGGGGCTCACTAGGTTCATTACTCAGCACATGGTCGGGGTACCTCACATAGTGCTCTAAATTGGACACATGGAAAACATCTCTCATTACTCTATCCTGAGGGGTAGGGTCAAACCTAACCTTCTCCACCCATCCATCTCTAATGGACTCATGTATCAGGTACTCAGCTCTCCTAGTTATAACTTAGAGGGGTCGGATTTTCATGTCATATTTTCTCCCACAGTGTATTGTAGGTCAGTCTACTTTGCATCTGATCACGACTCTTATCGCTTCTAGGCTCCTTTAAGCCCTTGCACAATCAAAGTGACTTCATCTACATGCACTGGGGTCCCTTTTCTAACCATCATGTGGTCCTTTTCACCAACATCACCTTACTGAAGTGGTGACCGACACAACCTCCCTTACAGAGCTTCATATAAAACCCGATACTGGCTATGGTGGTCATTGTCACATATTTCATAGGACAAGAACTGTCTCTAGATATCACCCTGAACGAGCACACATGCCCTCATCAGACCCTTTAGTCTGGATCATACTATACATAGTTAGGGGTGATAAACTATACTAACATTGAGTTCTTCATGTACCTACTTCCACTTTATGGAAGTGAACCTTTAGGTCAAACTCAAGAACCTTTGAACTTGCTTCATGGTGTAGTTGAGCCATCTCTTTCATGAGTAGTTCAACTAGATCTGTCTCTTGACAGAACTCTTTCTTTCTTATGTCATCTAGGTAAGGCGATCTACCATAACCCATATTGTATCTCGACCTTCCTCGATCCAGGGAAGACACAACATCCGTTGAGCTCTCATTCCCTCTCAGGGATTCTTTTGTCCTCCATATCGATACACTGGGTTACTGGGATTCGTCCTTTACTCCTGGCTTGCATGGACATAATCCACATGCAACCTCATCTTAAGCATCCAAAGTGCTATTGCCATTTACCCCGGTGTATGGTGATCTTCAATCATGATTTCCTGTATGTCATGATTCTTCAAGATCGATATCTCTGAAACCCTAAACCACTCTAGTCTGGGTTTCGTCACCTTCTTTTCCAAAGAAGTGCATCTGAGGTTCTACCACCATCCTTTCATTGCATCCAGGACTAGACTGGCTAACCAAACAACCATATCTTTTCAATGTATCTTGTTACATCTAAGTGTTATCCAAACACTTCTCCTTTTCAAACTTAAGGTTAGCCAATCAACCCTTTCTAGCTTCTGGTCAAAACAAGTCAGATGTATCTCAACCAGAGCATCCATTACCACTTCACATCCTTAGGTATTAGGTAACATTACACTTCCATGTATTTCACTTATCATGTCACCTCAAACTATATTTTTATCTTCATAGGAACACCCTCTGATTTCATCATCATGGTGACCAAACTCAACCTGGTATAACTTGTAAGCTCCACTTAGCTCATGATAAAAACATCCTCATAAGGGAACTACCTCATTCCTCTTAGTGTTTACAAACCATCCATGTATCATTCACTTTACCAGGGTAGATATCTTCTCTATCCCCATTTCTCGTGGCAATGTTCCAAACATCTCTTATCCTTGGTGTATGGCATGCGTAATGTCCTATCTCTCCCTCCCATAACAAAAGGAAATAAGCATTTGGCTGCAGTCCAAATACAGAGTTCCTCCCGTTCCAAGAGTATAGATGGTACATCCCACCTTGCCAGTACACCTTTAAATCTAAGTTGCAACGTGCCACATATGTCTCTTCATCTTAAACAACGAGATAACAAACTAGTCTTGAACCTACTGAGGTTTATATCCTTGCTCATCTCCTCTAGGTCTATAGGGTACCGACTCTTTTGGGGTCATCCCTCTTCCCTCATGCATCTAGAGAGTGCCCTACTCATCTGCCCTTTGGGTCCCATGAGTTCATGAAGGTGATCAATCTCCTAACCCATGGCCCTCAGACAATGATAGTTGTTACCTCCCGACCCTATAGTCATGCGCAACTTGGGAATTAGGCAACTCCTACTTTCATCGGTCTTATCCCTACCTGACCCTAGGATAGACTTAGGATTTTCCATTATAGTACATGTTCACTTAGAATCTTACCCAAGTCTTCATCATCTCTCTTTCTGCATTCATGGGCCGACTCTCATCCGCTCATAAGCATTAAGGCAACCTGCCTACCTTGGTCAAGCCCCATACTGGTTACCTCCATGGTAACACTTTCACATGCAATAGAGATGGATATCCATGGGTCTGTAGATTCAATCTCATACTATGTACCTTCCACTTAGCTTCTCAAGATCCTATGAGACCTCTTTAGGTTACTTTAAACCAACAAAACTGATATGCACCCTTCCAAAGGGGTCCCTCTCCCCGGATGGGAGGAAAACTATCTCTAAGGTCACAAAAGCTCTTAGGTCCAGGGTTTACATCTACCCGAGCCTACTTAACCCTAGAAAGCCATTAAGGCACGAGCAGATCACTTATGTACCATGCTAGGTCATACTTGTCCTCTTTCCTCAATGTTTGATCAAGATCATACCTTTCTTTATTATCAACCTAGATGTGAGGGGTTCATCAAACATATCTTAAACTTAAGGGGATTTCCCTTTTCCTCTATACATGAGGAGTACCATGCTTGCTTCTATAGCAACTAAATTCTCATCATGAGCATTAGGTATACCACTTCCCCTCTTAGGCCTAGGAACCCTAGGTTCACTTTAAGGTGTCCAATTGCATGCTCTATCCCTTAACCATGAATCAAGCTTGCAAAAGGCATAACGTGCACTTCTGTCATCCTTCAACTCAAGCAATACTTAGAGTTGGATTTTCCTCAAGGACAACCAACAAGGTACAAGGCCTCATAACCTGCTACTAAACATCTTCAGGGTAAATAGAACATCTTCTTCCTTTCTCAGAAGGTAAACATCCCTACCATGGGCACGTAGGTTCCAGAAGCTTCGTCTTCTCTCAGGGGTTGGTCCCTCTCAAGACAACCAAGGTATCATCAACTTTCAGGGACCGATCATGAGGCAACCAATACCATCCATAGTTCAGGGTTTTAGGCTTCCAACCTTCTTACTGGGTTTCCTGCTCTCTCTAGGGCTAACCCTACATTCAACCTCACCATTAGAGGTCCTCTCTTCATGAAGGTTCAACCTCAAAAGCATGCTCTACATGGGTGAAGCCTAGGTTCGGACTTATGGTTGCTCGAGATCATCCATAACCCTTTGTGCTCCATCATAATTCCTTATCCAGGGTTTCATCCTACTGTCAGCATTATGACGTGCCCTAGGTGCCAGCTATGCCCCACATGCACAAGCCCATAGGGTTTCTATGGTCCTTCACTAACATCATCATATAAGGAGCTATCCTTTACCCTATCATGCTCGACCCTTCATAGGGTTGGGTTGCCAAAGGTGCTAGGTCACCCATGGATCATATGGCATCCCAAAGGCATGTCCTGTCAAACACCTGGTCCAACTCATCTCTTTCTAACCATCACTTAGGGTTAGGGTTAGCATCATCCTCAGAGGATGTGCCAGGTCTCTACTTGCAATGGAGATCTCTATCTCCAAGACTAACTTATCCTCCTGACAAGAAGGTCTACTCTCACGTCTATTCTGAGGACATGACAACTTATGTCATACGACCTAAGCATGCATCTATTCTTTAATTTGTGCTTAATCTATTAAGCTTATGTCCATGACATCTTATTTACATGCTTTTCATTAATTTGATGGAGGATTCCCTTAAACCTTGTTAACCTTACCCATTACTCAAGAGGATGAGGAGAAGAGAGAAAACCCTAATCCTTTAGGTCCTTATCAGAATTTTGTGATGAGAAGGGATGAATAAGATGAGAAGTCCTAAAGGTATCTTATTTCGATTCATACCCTAAGACTTTGGCCAGGCGGTCACACGGGTCCGGGAGTCCTCGTATTCTGACTAGCGGTGCGGAGGAAAATCTTGCCAGCCCCCAGTCGTGATCCCTTTCTAGACACCTCCATCTTTTGGATACTCATCTAATAACTCCCTTGGGTTCTATGGAGTTTGTAAAATTTAATAATCATTAATGGTTAACTGAGGAACCCAGGCTCTGATACCAAATGTTACGACCCCACCTCCCGATAACCCCCAATTAAGGGAAACCGAGAGGTTGAGCCGCACCATTAATCCCGGATCAAAGGTTCGACATATAACCATAAACAATTATTAAATTCTAACAGACTATACTGAAATTGGTAATAAAATTTTTCTTTACATACCTTTTGAAAACTTGGATCTCTATTCTTCTATCCACATCTATACTAATCTATCTAATCCTCCTTTGCACTTTAATTCTCATTTAGTATCACATGTGCCACTTTACTGTTTGTTCTTTTCATTGTACCTAAAACGCCGACAAACAAAACGTCGGTCAGCCGTAGCTGGTATGTGGGGGAAACCAATAATCATTCAATTATCTATAACAATGTATCGCATTCAATTATCATTTAACAAACAAGTTTACGTTTTAAGTATAACTACGCGATCCATGTGTACCCTATCCCCTGCGCTGTCCCTGCAGTGGACCTGGATACTACCTCCCATGTAGTAGATTCCCATTTTACCCCTCATGACTTCACCTAATAGGTGAATCAATTTCTAGGGCTGAGTCACATGGCACTACCCGTAGGTAGCCCACTCCTTAACTCATGGTATGCTAAGAGTCTCATGGCACTACTCATGTGTAGCCCAGTTTCTAACTCATGATACCCTAGACCTTTCTCTAGGTTATCCTTAGCCTTTGCATAGCCACAGGGGTGGACTCAAATCTAGCTAGTTATACATGTATACTCATAGTGATAGCCATAGTCACTTTATATTTGCATGAATTAAATAAACATCCAATAGTTTATTTAAAGCAATCGGTAAAACATTCAGAAATCACCGTGAAACTAGAACGGTTATTCATAAGCGTAACCACATACCTGATTTGATGAGTCATGTAGATTAATCAACATATACTTCATGTACATTCAATCAAGCCAATCAACATATCCAAGTAAGTAATTCAATCATCACATAATTCCTGAAAAGAATATGTACTCTACTGTCACACACTTCATCAAGAATCTACTCTATTTACTTGAATTCACTTTCTCGGGTTTTGTGTCTATCTTAGGGTTTCATTTTGTAATTAGGGTTTCCTTTTCACCGCATTAAACCCTAATTTTATGCGATTATTCAAAAACCCTAGTTATCTTATCTATTCTTCAATACTAAGGTTATCTCAACAACATATAACCCTATTTCCATATTTCAAAGCACCCTAATCATTAATTAATTTCATTAAACTTCTTTTACATTAAAGATACTATTTTTATCCCTTTTAATTCATGACAAGATCATTATGTGCATCTATCATTAATTCAAAGCTCATTAGGGTCTAATTAACATATGAACTCATTGTTCCATCAATTCTATATTTTATTCATGAAAAGACCCTAATTACTACATTTAGGGTATTTATCAGAATTAAGGACTCTCATATACAAATAACTTTGAACCAACATTTAACAATCATAGTTTCACATTATTCACATTAAATATGATCTTTTCCTCTTTTACCCTAAATTAGGGTTTCTAGATGCATTATCATATATTCATGTGTAAAACCCTAAATCAAGCCAATTATTATCGAAAGATCATCTTTTTCAAATCCTATTTTCACTTTCATTAACAACAGTTTAATTTCATCTTGAATTATCTAAATAATTTCATTAAGACTATTTACCATCCAATCCAAGGGTTTTCCCTTAATTAACACCCTAAAGATGATAACTTTATGTTCTTTCCAATTTCAAGCATATAAACTCTAAACTGACTAATTATATGCCAAGTCCATCCTTTTTCTTCTAAATATCCATTTTTATCATTAACAGGCTAATATCAACTTTAATCATTAATTAAACCTTACTAATCACTTCAATCATACCAACATAGGGTTCTTTAAACAATTAACACATTAAAGTTGATATCTTCCATTATTTTTCTAATTTCATAAGGAATCAGGATTCAAACATAATTTATTTGGATTACTCTCGTTCTGAGGATCAACTTTCATATAAAATTTGTTTTAATCTGAGCTACGGATAATTAACTACGATTTTTGCAAGGAACCATACCTATTGGCCAATCGTAGGGCGCCACGTGGCTTCCTCCATGCAGCGTCGTGGGCTTTGTTGAAAACATAACCAAAAGACGCATTTGCCCTTTGGTTAAGTTCCCGGTTCTTCATATTGCGGGAGGGTAAAACGGTCCACATCGCCTTTGTCACCTTCAACCCCGCGAACCCTAAGTTCACGACCTGCTGCAGTGACTCGGGGGTTCCTTCCTCACCTGCCCTGCATCCCCAGATCGCCGGCGACGACCCCGCGGTTTCCGCTGCCCTCCGCTGCACCAGAGCGCACTCAGAGAGCTCCTAACACATGACCAAGATGGCCGAGATTGGCCAGATTTCTTGCAAGAAGCAGCCGCCGTGTATAACCATGTTGCGGCTAGGGCGTACTCTCTAGGTCATGGCGATACTGGCTAGGTCTCTCTCCGACTTCGGGGCACGTCCAGCCTCCATCTACGTCCCAGTTGGTCTCTTGGCTGTGCCAAGATCACCTAGCTTTACCCTGCTAGCGTTTTGAACGAAAAAGGATATAGAGGAAGAGGGGGATGAGAGAGGAAGGGGTGCAGGGATGTCCTTGGGCTCGCCCCAGACGTCCTATCCTTTTATAGGGGAGGGCAAGAAACCCTAGGTGGTTTATCCACGAGCCCAAGAGCCCCTTTCAAAGTAGGAAGTAAATTCCTTCAAAAGAAGCAACTCTCTCTCTCTCTCTCTCTCTCTTAGTTTCCTTCGGCAATCCTTCTTCTTCAATATTCTCTCCTTTACCTTTCTCTTTATTCTTCAATTTTAACTTATTTGCCATGAAATATATATATATATATATTTCCTTAAGTAAATACTTCCTTTTTTTCATAATTAATGGGTTATGTATTCCCATTACCTCTTTATTTTATAATTAAGGTATTTTCTCTTCCTTTTCCTTTATTGGGGATCCTTGGCACCCAAGAAAACTTATTATTTCGAAAACCTTTTCCACGGATATTTATTATCCTTCTAGATGCATCTAAATGCATTATCTCACATTATCTTGTTTATTTCTCATTAAAAATATATATATCTTTTTGAGAATTTCTTTTTTTTTATATTTTCCTTCTATTTTCCTCATTGGCATCCCTTCTATCATAAGAAACCTTGGGATACGAAATTCCGCCATGAAAACTCAATTATACACCTTTTTCACTTATTTTCCACATATTACCATTATTTCCCAATTTCTTTCTTCATAAAGGAATACATAGAATAATCTTTTCTTTTTCTTATTGCTTTTCTTCGCAATTTTAGACTCCTTGGAACCCAAGGAATCCAAGAGGCACGAAATCCTCTTTGGATTTGCCTTCTAGAGGTTTCCATTATTTCTTTTCTCAAATATTCAATTATCCATTTACTAATTGAATTTCCTTTGTTATTTTCCTTTTATTGGGCCCAATAGCCAATAAAGCCCACAAATCAAATAACAAGGCTATTTTAAACGAAATCCAATTATTCAAAACAAATCACATCATTATTTGTTCAATTATCCTTAATATGAGAAATTGCATTTCTCATCAATTGAACCCAAAAATTGGGGTTATAACACCTTCTATCCAATCTTTCTTCTCTTCTTTTCTAACACCTGTCATCTGTCGTATGCTCTCCATGAAAGAAATCCACTTACAGGCTATCCCTATGCGTCTGTGTCTCTGGTGGTTGCTTTTATAGAGCTGAATTTTAGTACATTCTTGAAGAATAACAACTTCTTCAGCAACACACAAAGTTAAGAGAAATTCATAACAATCACCATTTTCTATTTGCTATATGCGATATGTCTATATATCTAAAGCACGAAGTCACTGAATCTTTATATCTAGCTATGTTTGTTCTCTGCAAAACTGTGTTTTATAGGCTCTCTATTACAAAACTCACCATAATTGAGCACCTTCATTAACAATAATTCTAAGCTTATTCTCTCACTTGATTTGTTCCCCAAGGCATACTTCTAGTCTGCCACGTTTTGAAGATGATACAACCTTGAGTATACCCCTTCTTTTGTGACCAAGGTTGAGTGCTCTCCCTTCTCCACTATCTCACCTTTATCCATGACCACAATAACGTCTGAGTTGACTATTGTGGACAACCTATGTGCAACTGTAATTTGTGTACATGTTGTCACAGTGCCATGTTGCCTCCTTCGATTCCTAAATGATGCCAATGCATCCATTACCACCCTCTCAGACTCCCCATCTAGTGCACTGGTAGCCTCATCCAATAGCAAGATTGTCGGTCTTTTCAGTAAAGTTCTGGCTATTGCGATCCTTTGCTTCTGTCCTCCAGAGAGTTGGCAACCCTTCTCTCCTACAACTGTGTCATAGCCATTAGGAAGTCGGCTTACAAATTCATGAATATTAGCATTAATTGCTGCTTCAACAACTTCAGCTTCTGATGCCGATTCAGTTCCATAGCATATGTTCTCTCTTATTGAGCAGCTGAACAGGAGTGGCTCTTGCAATACTAATCCTATCTGCCTCCTTAACCATTTCAAGTTGTACTCTTTTGTGCTCTTCTTATCTATTACAATTCTTCCTTCTTGAGGGTCATAGTATCTTAGCAAAAGGGCAATAATTGAAGATTTTCCTGCTCCGCTGGGACCAACAAGTGCTACCATTTTCCCAGCTTCGATAGACAAATTAAATCTATTCAATATAAGTATATCAGGCCTTGATGGATAGCTGAACGTGATGTTCTTGAATTTGATCTTACCAGTCAACCTTTCCTCTTCGAATTCTTGTGGAACATCTGGGTCAATTTCAGTTCTTCTATCTAGTGTTTTGTAGGAAGGAGTTAGGACACTTATGGCAGATAGGACAGTTGGTATCAGTGTCCATAGTTCTGTGATTGAAGGAACCGTAAGGGAGAAGATCTGGTATGACCTTATCCCATTTTCAAATGTTGCTTGATTCTTTTCAACCAAAATTATTGTGTACCATAAGGCAACTGCATGGGCAACGTTCCATAAGCATAGGGACACACCTTGAATAATTCCATATTTGACGCTCTGTATCCTGCTTTTCCTAATTGGTTCCTTCAATGATGTCCTCACTTTGTTAAGTATTTCATCTTCATACACAAATGATGCGACTGTTTTAATATTACTGGCAGCCTCTGTAGCTAAAGAAGCAATTTCTTGATGAGCTATTGCCATGTCGCCCGAGAATCCTTGGGCAGATTTGGCTTGAACGAGTCCACCAATAAAGTGGCAAGGCATGACTGCCCAAGCCACTAATGCCATCCTCCAATTAACTACCATGCTGACTATTGTGGCTATCAGAATTGATGATATGCACTGAACAATGACAGACATCTTGTCAGATATAATGGTTTTGATCATAGAGGTGTCACTTACTATTCTTGAAGTAAGGTACCCAATACCATTTTCTGGCTTCTCAAACCAAGCTATCTCATTGTGAAGTACCACTGCAAGAAACAAAAAGTGGTACCATCAAATTCAAGCAAGGAGTTTTTTTGTTAAGCAATAATTATATCTTCATAACACACTAGATTTTTATTACACTGCTACTGTACGAAGGTTCATGCTGGATACTCACATCATGCTTTCTGCTATGCATCTGAATTTTGTAAAGTCAAGTTGGAGTTTATAAATGACAACTATCAAAGTAATCAATGCAATTGTTTCACAATGTTCGTTTTATTTATCTTTCAGTAAAAGTCACAAACAAACAGTATTAACAAATATCCAACTATTTCCCGCATATTACTAAAGAAACTATTTCCTGCCTATACCTGAAAAAATTGTCTCTCTTAGATTTCTCATTGCTGTTTCCCCAATAATGCCGTAGAAATAATGTTGAAGTATGTGACTTGCTAAAGTAAGCATTCCAATTAAAGAAAAAGCTACTGAGTACCACCCTACTCTTCTTCTGGCATCAGTCTTGTAATATGCTACTCCAATGGTCATGATGAAGTATCCAAACATAGGTTTGGAGATGCCAGACAGTGCAGCAGCACAAGAGCCGAAAGCAGCTTTTGCTATATCAAGTTTTTCCAATCTAAACCATATCCTACGGAATGGAACTGTTCTTCTTCTTATATTTTCCGATTCTTTCACCACAGGATCCTGATGTTGGGTATCCAAGTTTCCAATCAAGTCCCTAAGTACGGTGATACTCCATTCTGATGCCTGTGCAGAACTACCTGGGCTGAAAGCCTCCAATTCTTCGGTGTGATGTCCTTTCCTGGAAATGTAAGCTAACATGTTAGGAACTGCAGAAAAATCAGTGGCCCATAGTAAAAGCTAATTCATTTTAGATTTGTATACAATCACCAGAAGCATAAAAAATAGGAACAGTTATATAGGTCAAAGTTACTCCAAGAAAATATTCCTTAGCAAACTATGTAAATAATTCTATATCAAGAGGTTTTCATGGATTGTTCAAAGGTTGAATGCATCTCTATTAGATCATTATCAATTATGTTGAAATTAAACAATAATGCAAAATGCATATCTGATTCAAGTATACATAAACATTTATATTCATTTGTATACTAGTACACTAGAAGTGAATTCCAAATTGTTTTTCCAAATTTAATATACTTTTTACTATAAACTTAGAACAGGGATTCAGTCGTCTATTGTTTGAGTGATATATTCATCGTGAGAGAGAAGTGAGCAGGATGTACCTTTGCCCATTAACCTCAGTGATTAAAGAATTTGGAGGAAATAATATCACAGTACCACTGCTAGTATAGTAGCAGATTATGAAAGCTACTGCACATGCATATTCTTATTTCTGTTTTGGGAAGTATCCATTCAGAGCCACCACTTGGGCTGAGATGTTACTAAAAGTCAACCAAAGAAGAAATTGAGGAATGACATACCTCAATAAGCTCCACTTATTTTTGGATACCTTCCTGAGGATCTACATTGAGTGTAAACTATATACTCTTCTTCTTAACATGCTTTGCTTTTCATCCAGCATGTGGACTTTTAGTTAAGCTCTATTTATCCCTAGTTTAATTTTATCATAGTTGTGTTCGCTTGGTGACTTGTTTTGTTTTGGTTTTTCTAGCAAACAATAAAACATACAGACTTTACAAGAAGAACCTAATAGTGAGGTATAATAATTGAACATTATAGCTCAGATAGTGTTCTATTGATCTGTAGTCGAAAATGAGAATCACAATAAATCAATGATATAGTCAAATTGTGAATTGCATCATGACCAGGGTATCAGAGTAAATTGTGAATTGCATCAAAGTGTAATTATCCTATCCACTATCCAGGGTGTATCAGAGTAATTTAATTTTTGGGATCATGACCTTGTATTGTGAAGGGGGCGTTGCTAACTAAGAAAGGTGTTTCAATCTTTTTGATAGATAAATTAGAATGACTGGTATCTCTTGCATGATGTTGTTATGGTGAATCAGTGTTCCTATCGTTGTCATTACTTATGTTCCTCACAACTTGTTGATCCCTGGTAATGTAGTTAGTTAAATTAACTATAGCTATTTCAGACCATCCTTATTATAATGTTTAATAAACTAAGAAATTCAAAATTGGTAATTGGAACAGCTAACAACCTAGATCTGCTATTACTCGACTATTATAGTTGCAACAAAGCATTGCATAAGCATCAAGTTTTCCGCACCTTTTTCGGAAATTGCTTTTTATTTTATTGGCATTGATCTAAGTGTGGAACTGATAATACTAGAACATGTACACTTGTTTTTCAATTTGTTTGTATATAATTACTAACTAGTTTATGTTGTTGTTATTTTAGCATCATTCATGCTATGGATAGCCCCCTTGCCTCATGGATGAAGTTCCTAGACCTCAGTATGTCGTGAACAAAAAACAAGGTTAGGTGCTCTGAACATGATGGGCTTCCATTTTTAGATTCTAGAGTTAAGGAAATTATAATCAAAAATAATTTATTGCAGGAGTTAATGTCCATCTCATTTTCTTAATCTACATACATCCAGTCCATAACCACACAGTTGTTCACATGTTTGAAGGTTTTCTTTAGTTCCTTTGCTATTTCTTAAATCTATTAATCGTTAGCCTTTCTACTTATGACAGTTTTAGCTATTATTCTATCCCATTACACGTGTGTCAAAGGAGTCCAAAATATTCTACATCTATCTTAAATCCACTAGAATATCTAGAAAACACATTGTTTTGGAAAATTGCCTTAGGATCATATTCAAAAGACTTAGGTGAGCCATATATATCGATTTCTATCATAGATGTACATGAGTTTCCGTTTGGACAAAGTCTACAAAGAAAAAAATGGAACTAAAGATGATGATAATTTGTTAAAATCGGGTGAGTCCTCAATTTCCTATAGAATTCTAAGGTATGACAGCACAGCGGAGTGATTTCTATGAATCCTCTCTTAATTTCAAAATCAATGGAAGGGAATAAATTTATGGTGATATTATTATGAATGACATATAGGTAAGCAATGATCCAGCTTCATCATGTGAATTTGAGGTTCCCATTATTCATATTGTGATGGAAGAAGAATCTGATGAAAATTTTGGTCCATCCTCAGATGTTATCTTATCTATTGTTAGGTACCAACGAGTTATCTTATACATGGGGAAGTGCTCGAGGAACGAAGGAGTTATCTCATAGATCTTGAGGGAATTATTGAGAATGATTTGCATTTAGCACCCTGCCCTAGTTCCTGAATTTGTTCTAAAGAATAAGAGAAATTTTTCTTAAACAGTTTCATTTTGCATAGGTTTCATTTTTGTTCTGATCGTTATTTGAAATTTAGGATATTATTATTGAAATTTTGATGCTTGCATTTGAGTTGAGGATAGAACATACATGGCTTCATAAAAAAGTGAAATATATGAGATCTCACATTCTAGAGTTTTTAGTGGCCTTTGTATCCAATCGTAAGCCTTTTTATTCCCGCAAGCATCTCATCGTGGGGGTGGGCAAGGGGTAAGTAATTTGATTTAACAATTTATTTTGTATGTTATCATTACAGAATGATGAACAGTTGCATGCAACCTTAGTACCATGGTTCTTGTTAAACATTTGTTAAGTATATCATAATGAGTGTGAAATTAGTTCCTCAATTGGACTTGTTTTGTTGGATTTTCATGACATGGAGTAGGATCCTCTCACAGGAGTGTGAATAGGTGGTTTTGATCACGACCATGAGTTCTTTGATTGAAGTATCATGTGGATAATGTGTGACACTTGTACATTTCTCTTTGAGCGAGATATGTAGAATAGAAAACAATAATCGGAGAAAGTTTCATCAAATTTATAATAAGGATAGTATTCCCTCACAACCAAAGGTATAAAGAGAATAAAAATTTAAAAAAGGTGAAAAATTATCTGAATAGTGAGTTCCAACAGTTAGGTCCAATTATATAGTCCCGAATAAAGTGATTTATTTGATTTTTGACCTAAAGGAAAAGTATCCAATGAAAAAATAAGAAAAGGAGGGTAGAGGGAGAATCATGAAAGAGATTGACTCCATTGAAAAATTGAACTTTGATTGAGATTTTTTACTTTAAACTTGGATTGTGTGGCTGAAAAAGGCCTATATTCTGAACAAATTGTGTGTTTCATCCATATCCTTTTTGCTTGAGTATAAATATGAAGGACTATCATCTTGGTTATATGGAAAGTGCTTTTTGTTGGTGAGGATGGGAGGTGAACAAAATATGAACTAAGGTGTAATTCGGGTGATTTCGTTGTTTTTATATGATTTAGGGGGATGATTGGGTTAATTCTTTCTTTATATATTGGAATCCAATCTTTTTTAGAGATAAAGAAGACATCTCTGAGGTATTAAGATTTTCCATTAATCTAATGGCATACATATATTCCCCTTTTTTGATAAGTTTTTGCTTTTCGGACAAGATGATCTAAAATTTTACTATGTAAATATCAGTTCTAAAGAGAAAATGATTAGGGCAATGAGAGAAGTGAAGGACAACAACAAAAGTAGGCATCATCCTTCGATCAATGTGAGAAAGGAAAGACAGAATTGACACCCATCTGACATGGTGATTGCTTAGAACCAAGATGTTGTGCAAAACTTTCAAGGTGGGTGCTAACAAGGAAGGGAACAACTTCCCTAGTTTAAAATTGATATGAATAACAATTTCTAGTGTACCTGTATACGAGGTAGGGGAGAACACTGCTACATGGCCAAACATGGTTTTCACCTCATGCTTAAGGACTTCCTTTGCTGCCTATATATACCAAGGGGTGACATCGAGATCCACAAAAGAGGAAATAATTGCTTTAAGTTTATAGAAAGCCTCGATCTAAAGCCTGCCCATAAGGGAGGTTCTTGCTTTGTGAAGAACAATCGAATAATTCTCATGAAATGGGAGCATGGTGAACGATGGAAATAAGAAACCATCTAGCGTTCCCATTTAGATTTACATTCCTTACTCGCCACTTGAAGTTTGGGGTAAGAGACGCTCAAGTGTATAAGCAATTGCCTTGACTTTGTTGGATGGAAACCCTAATTGCCTTGTTTCGATAATGCCAGATACTTCTTATTTTGGTATCTAATTTCTCATTTTGTGTATTTTAGTAAAATACATGGTGCAATAGGAAACTGAAGATGTACTATGCTATGTATCAACAACATAAACTTAAATTGAATACCATGCATTGTGTTTAGTTGTAATTCTTTTAGGTGTCTATGTGCATTGCGGAAGCCCACAATTGCACCCATGTAAGTTTTATACCTAGATGGCTCAATTTCATCTTTAATATCATCCAAACCATCAAAGTGAGAGTTTGAATTAGGACTTGTTCCGACCATGGCATGAGCTCGTTCTAGTTACAGTTTGACTAAGTTTTGTTCAGTTTAATTTTATAATTTACTTCCATTTCCTGGCACTCCTCTTTTTCATCAATTCTTTATTTTAGATGTACCTAGGTTGAACTACACTTGGACATAGATGCTTGGTTAAAGTATAATTCGACTAAGAAAAAGCTTGCACTTAAGTTTCTAGATTTTTTTTGGAGCCTCTATATAAACACTTCGAATTTGAAATCAAATCTTTTTTACTATAGATACAATGACTTTTTGGAACCTTTTAGCATGTTCCTTACCTTAACTATAAATAGAAAACCCCCAGCATCAAACAAAATTTTGATCTATTGTTGTTTTTAATTTCCAATCGGACATCTAAATGCAGCACAAGGAATGGGGCGCATTTTTGTAGAAATTTCACACCTAGGTTCGAATTTTCCCAAAACATGGGAAATTTTGCAGCAAAAAGCCCAATTGGGTCATCCTGAAATGGCATATAAATAGGTCTTGCATTTCGAGAAATGTTGTTCCTAGGACCGTTGCTGCTACATCTTGGGTAATTTGGAGATTTTCTTTGAATCTCTTGCTTTAGAGGCTATCTTTCTTGATTCTAATGTATGTTTCCCCTATCCCCAGTCCATGTACCGTTCTATACCTACACTTCTTATATAGAGATCTAAAGAAATACTCTAAAATAATAAAGTTCTAAGTACTAGATATTTTGAGAATCACATGATCTGCAAATAGAACTTGTAGATCTATGAAATAATGATATAAAGCATATAGATCTACAATAATTTAAAAATTAGCACACATATATTTCGTATTTATACATAAAATTGTTAACAAAAGCTATTTTGAAAATGTATTTTCATATATCTATGCATAAATGTCCCATGTAGCCTAATTAAGAGCTAAAATTAGAATTAAACAATCACTATGAACTAGTTTCTATAAAAATAATTTCATAAAAGCATATTTTTTTAAATATGTAATTAATAAATAGTTTCATACTTGACTAATATTAGAAAGGAAAAAATGAAATGTAATATAATTAATACGCGATGATAAGACGTTACTAGTTTAATCGTTACTACATTACTCTTACGAGTTTGTAGTTAGCAGTTAAAAGTTAAATACTTGTTATTTATTACTTATTTCTCATTACTTATTACCTACTAGTAACTAGTTAATACTTTTAGTATTTACTAATTACTACTTAGCTAAATTAGTAGTTACTATTAGTAACATAGGTCATTCAAGTTTTCATTTTTAAGTTTGCAACTTTGCAACATTAAGTTTTAAGTTCATAAGCTGTAACTTGTGGGTTCATAAGATTGTAACACACTTAACAGACTCGACAGTTCTATTAATTTGTGCCTCACTCTTCAACACATGGAGCCTACCCCGACCTTTGAACATATACTCTTTTATATAATCTAGTGTCTTTACGTACAAACATTGTGTTTGCAAAATTTCATAACTTTTTCCCTTCATTTTACCATCAAAATTGTCATCCAAATCCATGTTTCGAACAATTCAGCTTGCTTCACTTATACATGTGGGAGATCCCCCACATATCCCATATGAAATATTACTGCACATTTAAGTATATCTCGGCGTTTGGATCATCTCGGTAAACTTTTATGATTTAATATACTCATTTTGGCGTCAAAATGACTAGGAACATAAATATCAAAATTCTGGATGAAATTTATGTAAATATTTGTTTCTGAGACATTGTAAACATGTTGATATTGGAAATTTAATTCTATACCTCTAGAGGCTCTTTCAATGCACATTTATCTATAATTGAAATACTTTGTGTGGTTTTAAAACATCCAATTGTGAAATCATCTAGTGTTCTCACGACCTTTAGTCTTCAATATGTAATCCTATTCCTTTACATCCACCTTCCACCAAAATCCAGCCAACTAGATCCTTTCATCTTCACTCCACTAACTTACAAAACTATTTTGAGGAAGTTTAGTCTAAATCTTATTGTGGTGCAGCTGACAACTGGTCTTTGTCTTCAACGACAAAATTGTGAACATTTTGTGATCGCCTCCTCCGAACCACTTTCTGATTGTGTTTGTTTTGTTGACGTTCAAATATGAGGCGACATGTGAAGGTTATCCTTAGCGATGGACAAATGTTGTACTAAGTTTCATTCTAGAGTGAATGGAGGTTCATCCCTATTGCAGGAGGAGGAAGTTTTTTATTGACGTTCTTCTTTGATTATGACGTGAGGAGGTGGTTCTGGGCGAAAATCTCTCCAATGATGCATCTCTACGTGGCGACATGCGGTGTTGGTTTAATGATAGGAGGAAGAACCATGGTCATTGCATTGCTCCTAGCCTGACGGTCTGGTAAGACTGTGTTGTTGACGGCTTTGACAAAAGGGTAAGATCTTCCTGATCTGAAAGGATTTTTGTTTTGTACTTTTGTATTAATTTGAAATTCAGAGAATTGAAAGATTTAAAGTATTCATATCACTTATTTCAGTATATCAGGGTCTAGGAGTAGGAGTCATTCGAACCTACTATATAGGGTTAGACTATCAGTATTACCACCTTTGAGCTTTGGCTGCCTTCATCAAGATGGTCTAAAATTTGTGCCATTAAAGTCCTGTAAACGTATCTTCTCCAAAGCAACCTCATGTGTAGGTTATGGCCGATAACCTTTTCATTTTTGCAGGGACCATTTGCTTAGACTAGTAATGTTCGCTCATTATTTTGTGGTATCTTTTTCTTGTCGTCTTCACATTTCAAGTGAATCCGCATGCTGCCCTACTATATTCATATTCGATGGATCCAACATATTAGATGCCACGTGAGGACTTTGATCCATTATCCATTCAATTTTTAAGATATTCGTGTAAGTAGTTGCACCCCGTGTACATGCTGCCCAATATGTTGTCACTGGCCGCATATGTGGGTATATCTGGGGCATGTGTGGGGTACATGCAGATACTTACTGAAATTAGGGTATATTTGTACATATTTTATGAATGCATGTTATTTAGTTTTATTCAAACTACTTATACACCAACACCCACATGCACATATATATATATATATATATATATATATATATATATATATATATATATATATAGTGTGTGTGTGTGTGTGTGTGTGTGTGTGTGGTTGTGTGTGTATCTATGCGCATAGTTAGACATTTCTATATGTGTTTACATGTATACAATTCAATATGTACTATATGTATACATTTCTATATGTATTTATATATACATAAACATACAATATACAAACACATACATTTTAACATATACATTTGCATATTTATATGCATATTTTTCTTATAATCCACTTCTTGTTTACATAAGTATACAATACATATACACTTACATTTCATTACACTTGCATATTTATGTGCATATTGTTTTAGAAATGTTCATATACACATGTAATCTGCAAACATAATATACACATTTCTACATCCATATCCATATATTTATACATAAACATTTAAATCAACACACATACATATGCATATATATGAGCATTTCATATATGTAGATATACACACACATATACATGCATGTATATACATATTTTACATTTAGATATATGTAGTTGAATATTTCGAATCATATAGATATATATACTATAAAAATTTAATATATAATTTATGCTTATATAAAATTAATTGAAGAAAATTCAAAACCACATATACTCCCATATACAACATACTCTAAGCAATGCTTGACCTTCTCACTAAGATAACAAAATGGAGGAACATCAACAAAAGCCCAATCTTGATTAACTAATCTGTTGCATCATGATGTATCCTCTTCATCACTAACTCTATGACCCCCCAATGTTGTGATAGCATTGCGATGTAGGACGCACTCAGCCGTTCATATGCTGTTTAGGACTTATTTTCTTATTTTGGTAATTTCATTATTTTTAAGAGTTAATTCACTCTTTTTCTATTTCAGATGTTTGTTAACCCATGTGCTTTAGTCCCATTTTAGCTACTATTCATATTGATTATTCATCACCGCCTATATGTAGGCCTAGTGCGCTTAGTCAAAAGACAAACTTGATGATTAAATCTGATATATTTTTTATTTGCTCCAATTAAGTGGCAAATCTAGATAGTTTTAGAATTTAATAATGAGGATTCTTGTTTCATTTATGTGAAAGAAAAATCACGTCGTTGGGTCTTGTAGGGAGGCTTCTTGTTTTTAATTTTTATTATATCTCCCTTTTAAGGATTCCTATGATTTTTCTATGTTTAACCTTACAATATATACATTTTCGTTCTCAAACCTAATAACTAAGATAATAAAAAATAAGTTTGCTACCACAAATTTAGGGTATGTCATTGATATCTTGCCGAATTACGTAAATCTGTCTCTAAGATAGTAAAAAGTAAACCACCTCCCATATTCTATAATTACTTGATGAAAATACAAGCATACTGCCCAACAGGGATTTAGTAGAGGAAGAAATAACCAAACTCCTAAACACCTATCCCTGCTGACTCAAACTGTTGCTACTATTGAAGTAAAAATTATGTATAGTAGAGGCGCCTACCCTTTGACCTTGGCACCTGGTTTAGAGGAAATCTTCACTTCTAGCAAAGGCACTGTGCATATAGGCAGGAAGCAAGCTGATCCATGCACATCCCATCTCTCGACCTTTAAGATGATGCAAGAACCATCCCTTGAAGTCTTTTCCCATTGGGGCAACCCCCATCTCAAATGAAGATTCGAAGACAGTTGATATCCATCTTCTTGGGGATGTTGGCTTGCGGCACTTTTCGTTGGACCTAGAAGCGCATATATATAGGCCTAGTATGCCACATCAGAATGATTAGATCTTCTATTTTTATGTACCCTAACTAAGTGGCAAATATAGATAGTTTAGATTTTATTCATTAGGGTTCTCGTTTCATTGACATGAAAAAAAAATCATGGTGTTGGGTCTTGGTAGGGAGGCTTCTTGTTTCTGATTTTTATCATATCTCCTTTGTGAATATTCCTATGATGTTCCTATGTTTAACCATACAATAATAAGTTTGGTGAACTAACCCTAATCTCTAAGAAAAAAGGTCCCTACCACAAATCTAGGGTCGCTCATTGAGATCTTGCCAAATCACATGAATTTTTCTAACCAAAAGAAGCTAAAGATTCAAACTTGGGAAAAAGGAAATTAGTAGGAGGTTCTCCCTCTGGCCTTAGGTTCTAGCGGCTTACTCTCTACCTCTCCACCCCCGTTCTCCTCCTTGCTTTGCTCTTCTCTTTCTCCTCCTCGGCTTGGCTTGCTTGTTGGTTCTCTATGCTTCCACTTGGAAATTGTCTCTATGCTGAGGTCTTGATTAAAGGCCCTTCTATGGCCTCCCGCAACTTCCCTCCAGAGCTATTCAAAGAACTTAATGACAATGAGTGCCCCCCTCTAGGTGGGATGGATCCTTATGGATCTAGCACAAACACACTGCCTGGGGCGGATAGAACCACCTTCTCTCCCATGGATTTGGCATCTGCCTCCCCCTCTGGACAATATTATTCTTCCCAGACTCGTCCTCGCTCCCTTTTTCGTTTTCCCCAATTTGGTGGTTTACACCCCCTTTTCCATCATCGGGGTAGGTGGCCTACGGATCTAAGCTTTGCTTGGCTTGGGACGACGATGGGTTGGTGTTGCGTCGGTCTTCCAGGTGCAGGCTTGTCTTCCCCTAGCCTTGTGCCCCGCTCACACTAAATTTATGATCTAGTGTCCCTCTTGCCCTCTTTTCAGGTTAAAGGTTAAGCCTTTCTTCCCCGATCCGTGCTCCTCTCCGACACTGCCATGTGGCGTGTTGTTGTGCTTTCGGGCTGCAATACCGCCTCAACACTGAGCTTACTCCACGGTACCGCTAGCCATACTGTTGGAGTTTCTTGGTGATGATGGACTGGCTAGCTCCTTCACCTCGGTGAGTAGTGGCCTTACTAGTGCTTCACCTGCTCCATACCAACCCTGCTTGCTTGCTCCATCAGATTAGCATCCTCGATGGATGGTGGTGGTGGTTCTCCTTGTCCAAAACAGCGACGAGCCACTGAATTTTGCTTTGCTAAATTGCGGAGGCCAGGGTTCCGTGGTGGCGAAAAGGTTCAAATCCTATTCCCGCCCTTGGTTCGACATGCATGTTCCAATAACCTTAACTCGTCACAGAGTGCCTACCCACTTGACTCTGCCTTTGAGGAGATATTTTGATTATTTAATGTTCTCTTTCCTCTTATCTCTTTGGGGTTGTCTCTCCTACTTGTGACTGTAGTTATGGTGCTTTAGCACTTAGTTTTCTTCATCTCCTTTCTTCCCCATTGTTCTTGCTGTTGTGCCTTCTTTTTTTGTCTTATTGTGGTCGATTGACGCTATTTGGTTGGCTAATGTCTATCTCCACTCAACGTCCCTTCCAGAGTTGAGTGTGGCTTGCCTTTCGAAGCTTACCTTGGGGGTTCTTCTCCCCCAATTTATTGAGGCTTGCCAAGATCTTTGATGGAGTGAGACTGTCTATTTGTAGATATGGTAAACTCCTTTATCTATTTTAGATTTTTGGTTTGATTGTTTCACTCACAATTATTGACTATACGACGGTGACATAAGACAACCATCATGATTTTTTCACCAACTGACATATTTTTTGCACTCTCTCTTGTATCTTTGACTACACTCTACATGTTCAAGATTTCCCACAGATTGAATCAATTGCATACATCATTGACATCATAGACACTTGTACTAGATTTTTTCTATGATTTAGGCTCTAACTGAAATGGTTCCATGCTCTCTTCTTCCTCAACTATTAAGATCGACCTCCCCATTCCCTTTCATCAGAGAACTTATATCAGTTATCATTGATAACTTTATCTTTCTCTCTAGGCATGATATGCACATTTGTACATGAAGTGCCATGCTCTGTATCCTTACTCATTAATGAAATTGCTAAATATTGAAAAACATAAATTTTTCTCTAAGATAGTAAAAAGTAAACCACCTTCCATATGTTAAATCTTGATGAAACAGCAAGCACCCTGCCTAGTAGGGACTTAGTAAAGGAAGAATCCACCAAACTCCCGAATAGCAATGCCTCTTGACCCCAACCATTGACACTGGTGAATGAGAAATTACCTAAAGTGGAGGAAACAACCCTTGTAACCTTGGCACCTGGTTTAGGGGAGATATTTACTTCAAGCCAAGGAGCTATGCATAGGCGGGAAGCAAGAAAATCCCTAGACACCCAACTGCCAACCTTGAAGATGACACAAGACCCATACCTCGAAGTCTTCCCTACTAGGGCGACCCCCACCTCCAATGAAGATTCAAAGACACTGATATTCATCTTCCTGGGAAGGACATACTGGCTTGTGCCACTTTTTCCTAGACCTGAAACGCAAACAAGTCCTTAATTTCCTTGTGACCTCCTCCATTTGTATTACCAACCCAAGTGCTCTACAATACTCAGAGCCCGCAGTGGGGATTAAGGTTCCTTACAATTAGTCAACAATTCTCCACACTTCTATCCATTGCCCCTACATAGAAATTCCATCTTCAAGCTACTAAGCATCACCTCCATGCATCGTCCCTACATGGCTTGAAATATCCAGCTGAAGAAGGGATGAATAAGTAGAATCACCTCCTAGTTTAATTTAAAAAAAGCTACAAAGCATTCATTATCCCATGTGCAAATCCCAATGAAGAAGATGCCACCATTGCATAGTCAAAGGAAGCCTCAAGCATCCCCACTCTAATCAAAATAGGAATGACCGCACCGTGCTCTATTATCAAATTGCTTCCCTTCATGCCCCCTGGCATTCACCCCAAATGGGTACAGTTCTTCCGAGACTCTATCAATAAATTTAGGTAGAAAACCTACAATTATATGCAATGTTTGAAAAAGTGGATTCTTAAATCTATGTAATTTTTAAACTACATGTATTTATAAGTTTTTTTTATCTTTGTTATACATTTGAAGCCACGAATGCAGAAGTTCAATATCTATTTCTTTCTTATCATATATAGTAATGAGTATAGTAGTGAATAATGGCACATTGTTGAACACTAATGGTAATATGTAGTACAAGGAATGAGGTTTCGGCGAAATTGACGAAATTTTTCCAATTTCGCCCAAAAATTTCAATTTCGATGGGATCTGGTACCGAAATGTGCGACTGCGTCGATTTCGATGAGTTTCACCAAATTTTGATGATTTTAATGAATTTTGCCATTTGGTACTCATGCATAGTATATACTTATGCATAGTATATACTATGAATTGCAATCCTTGTTGTTATTGTTTTTTTTGAAGAGGAGCAAAGGGGGATTGGAGTTATTTCACCATTTGGTACTCATGCATAGTATATACTTATAGTATATCATAATTGCATTGCATTTCCCTTATATTTTCTATTCAAATTATTAAATACTTATGCAATGCATGCTTTTTTAGTTTTTGCAATGTGGACGACATGTATCCTAGTGGTGGTTTATTAGACAAGGGTGCTAGGAAGCCAATCACAGATTTATCTTGGAAACATTGTACTAGTGTTCTTGTGACCAATGAAATGATTAACTATTGAGTTAATATCAACAACAAACTATCAACCCAAGTAAATTGTGTGGGGATGCCCTACATATCCAATATTTGATATTATAACACAAATAAGTACATGCATGTATATAGCTGATACTTGCAAAATTGCATAACTTAATTCCTACATTTTCTCATCGAAACCCTTCATCAAAATCCTCAAGAAACAAGACAGTTCCCTTACCTCCCACATGAAGGACCACCCCCAACCTACCCCCACGTAAAATTTTATTGCATAAAACGATGCATTTAGGTGTAGAGATTACGCCTATAAAATTTCATAAATTAATTTGTTCATTTTGGCGTCGAAACGGGAACGGTTGCATCTATCGAAATTTCCAAAAATTTCGGTTTCCAAGCTGTCGAAACGACATCGAAATCGGATACCTTGTTCCTTGATGTAGTATAAGATTTATTTCATCAACTTGAATTCTCTTATGTGGGATTAAGAGAGAAATAGCCCCCTCCCACAATCCATGACAGATCCCGAACACCTAAGAAATCATTGTCAGTGTGGTTCAAGCTCGGGTCCCTTCATTAGAGACCAACAAAAGTCGCCAATCGCGCTATCCTTTGCCGACGTTTAATGATTATATATATATATATATATATATATATATATATATATATATATATATATGTATGTAAACACATGATTATATTATATTTGTACTATTCTAGTTTTCAAGTCCATGCTCTACTATAATGCAAAAACAATAGTAAAATATATAAGCAATATACACTTAGATGCTACACAATATTTTCATTGCAGTAGCTATTTATCCTAGTATCTATATAATTACTATTACAATTTTTATATATAGTAGAAAGTAGTTATACTATGAAATATAGTAGATTGGAGGAACATATATTTAGAGGAACAACATAATTTTGCAAGACACTTAGGCCGGTGCCTAACAACAACTCACATACTCACAAGTCTGTGTACCCTTTAAAACCCGCTATGAGTCTAGATTTACAACATACTCATGGCGCCACATGCCGATAGACTCGTACGAAGCAGGTCCACTAATGGGTATGCTTGGACCCAAACCCACAAACCTATATACCTACTGTGTAAGTAACTATTTAAATGATGCATTATTTATATTTTACTTTACTACTCTAATCAATATAATAGTTGAGATTATGTATTATTATAGTTAAGATAATAGTTGATATTATATCATCTAGTTTAGAACTAACCATTCTAATTACAAACCTAAACTAAAATAAAGTAAAACGAAAACCATTACAAAATTACATAGTATGCTACATAACTCAAACATTTTGGTGTTGATTACAACGAACTTGACTCATCTTGAACCTATAAAATATTATTATTTACTATAATAATGTGATGTTGATATTATATACACATCAATATCCACTTCTATTATAATAAATACAATATATTATAACTTTTCTTACGTTAACAATATCACATTTTATACAAAACCGCTTACCTGCATACCTATGAATATTACAGATACGTGTACGACTTAGGTCTATTTTTTTAACCCATACCCGATATGTTAAACAGGTAAGGGCATGGGTTTGACTTACTCACACCGTACTTGCATTGTTTACACCCCTAGGCGGCTTGAGTTGTCCTTGAGCCGCCGCTACTCACACCGTACTTGCATTGTTTACACCCCTAGGCGGCTTGAGTTGTCCTTGAGCCGCCATTTAAATCAATGCCTAGGCTTATTTTTGAGCGGCTAGGGGGTGGGAAAAATTAAGTGGCCTCGTAAGCGGGAGCCTAGGCCGTATATTGGTATTGATACATTGGTTATATGATACAATTTCACAAGATATAAATTGAATGATCAAAATGTTAAAGATACTATAGTATAGTGTACGGATTCTATAAATTCACCATGCAATATATATATTTGTTCTGTAACTTTGTTGATATCATGGCTCATCATCTACATCGTATCATATTTGCAAGAAGATGATAGTACATATCCATGTGCACTAATTGTTGAGAGTTATTTAGTTATTGTTTTTATTAGTTTGTAATATGGGCCTAAGTGTTTTGGCCCATTAGGGTTGGTCTTATGTCTGTACGCTTCCCTATCCTCCTATATATAGGAGCAGGGTTTCTCTTATCTAATACTACAACTAGCAGTCTTCTATTATTTAAGATGGTACCGGAGCAGCCGTCCTAGGGACCAAAACCCTACATCAGAGAGAGAGAGTAACAGAGCATCACCCCCTTACAGGTGGCCATAGTAACCTGTCGCACCGGCCCTCCACTCTCCAACCGCTGCCTCACCTTGCCGTTGTTGCCTCTATGTTTTTTTTTTCACCTCCGCCTATACATGCTGCTCCTCCTGCCTACACTGGGCGAGCCGCCATCAGCTCCTTGCTGCTGCCCTGCGCTTGTGTGCCGCCGCCCAACCACTGCCTAGCTGGTGTTGGCTGCTATCAAGCACAGCTGTCGGTTGTCCCTTGCTACTACAAGCCTTGCGTCCCTTCCTACTACTCTGAGAGTTGCCGCTTCTACTGCGCCCCGCCGCCTGCCCCCGTGTCCTGATTCATTGTGCACCCCTTGTTTCTGCGCGACCATCATCTTTTGCTGTGCCTGCCGGCCCTGTGTCCCGCGCCGCTCTACTTTCTGCCGCCAAGCTACGCCGCCATACACTACTGTCTGACGGCCTCCGCTGCCCTTGGTCGCCGCAACTGTTGCTGCCTCCTACTGCTTGCCTTCGACACCTTAAAAGTCGACAGATCCAACACCGCCAAACAATCGATGGCTCCTCCCCTCTCAACAGTCGACAGTCAAAGGTCGGCAACTACCCCCCCCCCATAAACTCGACAACCTGCTCGCTGCTAGATCTCCGCCCTCTACTGCGTTGTTGCTTTGCCACCTCCACTGCCCCTATCTTCTACTGCCTGCTGCTATTAGATCCTTAACTGGATTTATTTTTGGGGCTATTCAGATCCATTTTTTAGCTTAATCGGATTTTTTATGGGCGCTCCACCCCCGCACCCCCGGATTTGTTGCCCTACGACCCTTTTCGGGTCAGAGTAAGATCCATTTATTTTTCTATCCAGATCTGCCTAATCGGGTCATTTTTGCGCTTTGGCTCGTGTTATCAGTTATCCTTCTCCACATATCTACCTAAAATTTTATACCTCTACCACTTTTTCTAACTTTCCACCCCCACCATTTTTTGACTCGTTCATGCTTGTTGTGAGGGGGAGATAGAAAGAAGAGAAGATGAGTAGAGGAGAAAAATGAGGAGGAGAGAAGAGGAAGATTATTTTTGCTGCCATTACTACATACTTTATTTGCACGTCGATATTGTCCATGCTTTGCGCATCTTGACCTTTTTATTTGTTTGGGCCTTGTTTGCACGTTGACTTTCTTCTTCTGTGTGCCAGCACACTTTGGCTCGTCCGTACTCTATTTCGCACGTGTTGACCCATCCGTACTTTATATGTACGTTGACTACTACTGCTGATGTGACCCAACACTCTCTGGGCTGCGACGTTAGAACTGCTGTTTCTGCTTATTTACCCTCCAGATAATCGTGTTGCTGCTTACTTCTTCTCCAGATGATCAAGAAGCTTCTACGACTTGCTTGCCTGGGGTATCTACTTGAGGGGGAGTGTCTGAGTGTTTGAGTGATTAATTGTAATATTGAGGGGAGAAAATTTTTGTATGAGCTGGTTTATCGTTTTATTTATGTTTCTTTATTTTTTAGTCCAACTCTCTGTTTGCAAGCTGATTTGAGATTCTCTCAACTTCAGCTTGAGGGGGAGTGTTGAGAGTTATTTAGTTATTCTTTTTATTAGTTTATAATATGGGCCTAAGTATTTTGACCCATTAGGGTTGGTCTTATGTATGTACGCTACCCTGTCCTCCTATATATAGGAGCAGAGTTTCTCTTATCTAATACAACAACTAGCCGTCTTCTATTATTTAAGATTAATGTTTACAAATAAGAAAAACCAATCAATTATCTACAAATATTTTTAATTTGTCATCTATTATATTAGATAGCAACAACTACATGCTAATTTTCTGATATCTTACTATAATAAATGATAGTCAATGTTACGAACATTCTAAAAATATAAATGATTCGATCAATTACGAATTCGATCCAAATGACAAACCTCTCCTACGAATACTGTTTAATGAGTAAGGTCTTCTCAATCGAGAGGGCGATCACCTGAAATTCTAGCTAAATGTAGTCTCTCTGTTTTGCCAAATTTTATCTTGTGGTTTGTCATCAATGTTGAAAGTAAAATACATACCTCGCATTGGTCTCTTTTACCTCAGTGTCTTTGTTTAGATTCTGCATGTTACATAAATTCCTGTACAGATTGCTAGTTTCAAGCAATTCACTGTGTGTTCCTGTATCTTGCACTTTTCCATCATCTACCACTGCAATAATATCAGCATTAACAATTGTTGACATTCGATGAGCAATCAAAATCACTGTCCTTCCTTTCATGGATATATCAAGAGCGTCCTGGACAAGCTTTTCGGACTCTGAATCAAGCGCACTGGTTGCTTCATCCAGCAACAGAATTGGAGGATCTTTCAATACTGCCCTGGCAATAGCAATTCTTTGTTTTTGTCCTCCTGACAATTGTACTCCCCTTTCTCCCACCTGAAATGCATAATAAAAAAAATTGAATCTAATAATAATTCAAGGATCACATTGATTCTTTTTTTTTCTACATCTTTTTTTATCTAATGCCTTTGTATAATAAAACAAAGAAATCAGCCACAACTTCCGCTACATCTAAAGTACCTGAGAAGAATACTGTTGCGGAAGTTGAGATATGAAAGTATGCACATTAGCATTGGATGTGGCCCTAATTATCTGCTCATCATTTGCATTTTGATTCCCAACCTTCAAGTTGTCTTTTATGGTACCTGCAAACAATGATGGCTCTTGCAAAACTATTCCTATGTTTTTCCTGAGGAATCTCAAATCAAGATCCTTGACATTATGGCGGTCTATGAATACATCACCTGCATTTCCATCGGGACAAATCCTCTGGTAAAGTATTGTGTGGATATAACATTATAGTTTATAAAAATACTGAATTACCTTTTAGGGGATCGTAAAACCTGGCAACCAGAGAGAGTACAGTGCTCTTTCCACATCCACTGCTTCCAACAAATGCTGCCACTTTTCCGGCTGGTATGGACAGGGAGAATCCTTGAAGAATTTCCTTCTCCGGGCGTGACGGATATGCAAAGTGCACTTCTCTTATATCAATGTCACCGAGAATCCTTTCTAGAGACTTTCCTTTGTTTTCATAACTAGTGACAGGCTTTCTCTGGATGATACAAAACACTTCACTTCCTGCCACTTTAGCTTGGTTAAAAACCTGAAAATCTGGTGCTGCATAGGTAACAGATCTGCAGGTGACCGAAGTAAGTGGACATGTTGGAAGTTTCACTAATGAATACATATAGTGTAGTTAGCATTCAAGTGAGGTTCTCACATAGCTCCAAAGAGAATGCTCATGACTGCTGCTAGTGTATCCCCACCTGTTGATTTCCTATCCGTCACTACCACTGCTCCGACCCAGACCATGAGAGCCCAAGAACAAAACGTTACTGCTTGGAACATTCCCAGACCCACGCCTTTGACTGTTGCTTCTATCTTGCTTAGTGTGAATAGTTTTTCCATGCACGACTTGAATGATTTTATTGCAGAAGTTTCACCAACAAAAGCATATACAGTCTTAATCTGAGATGTAGTCTGTTGATTCATGAATAGCTACTTAGGATTCTTATTTTGCGTTGAGATATTGAAGTATATCATTGAAAAATAATGCGACCTGCTCAACGATAGATGTTGCTTCTGACAGATAACCCATCTTTGCTCTTGACAGGGCATTCATATGCTTACTATAAGTTGCTCCAATTAGTAAAATTAGTGGCAATATCAGAAACGTAAGCAAAGCCACTTGCCAGCAGCAGACAAATGCAATGATTACGCCAGCAAAGAAAGTCGAGAAGCTTGAGATGAAGTGTCCGAGCTGTATAATATAAGCGCAGTTATATACTCTAAAGTTGAATAGATTTAGAAATACTGGTTCATGATATAAGTTGTGTCCTCTTAAGGTTACTAAAGTTCTCTTTTAATAGCATGAAAGAGAATACACATGAAATTGTAAATAATTTATATATGATCACTAGTGCCGATTCACCAATTGCTTCATACCTTCTCGCCTATAGCATCTTGTATCATACTCATATGGCTAGTAACTCCAGTTATGATCTTTCCGCTTGTTAGATCAGTGTCAAATGTTGCAATGTCTTGGCTCAAAACAGCTCTCAGAAATGCCAACCTCAACCGTGCTGCTTGCCGCTCACTTGAATACATCCAACACGCTATCTCTGTATTACGTGAAAGCATGTTAAAAATCTAGTATGAGTTACACGAGTAGGACAACCCTGTATTTTTTACTTTTTTTTATAACTATATCTCTTGCAATTTTGTGTTACTCGGAAAAATCAGAACTGGAAATTGGGGTGTCGATGTTGGTGTTGGTGATAATCATCCCTTCCATGTGGGGAATTATGACAAAGCTTGCTATTGCCCCACGTACTGATAAGTAAAATCTACAGCCAAGCACCTTTGATTCCACACTCTTAATTGCAAAAGAGTGCACCATGATTTTACAAGTACGGAATGAGGACAAAGTAAAAGGCTTCTGTGTTGCCCCCATAACACGGCAAAAGGGTTGGGAAGAAAGTGTCATGGAAAGTATGTTTAATCTGGTTACATAGTTAATTTAAAAGAAATATAGACCATACACAGAAAACATGATAGTCATTGAAGAATGGAATTTTATTGTCTCAAGTTTGTCGTCGTAAATTTGAACCATACCATCCATTCTAGAAAAGATCACAACTTTTCCACAATAAAGAAAATAAAGGCTTATTGAACTTCTGTAATTTAGTAGACTCCATTATGTTTCATAAATTTAAGTTTCATGTAAAATACAATATAATTAGATATAATTCTCGTTTTCTTGGTCTTATTATTTGTATTAAAACTTTGTGATATATTTTTATTCACTTTACATTGTGTGGTCTAGTTTGTCATTTTTCACAACTCAAACGCTTGACCTATAAAGTTGACTTGAGCGTTTGGAAGGCCAATGAACAATTGATCATCCCTTCTCACCCAAACATAATCTCACTTGCATGCCGAGATCCATACTTGTGTCCACAAACGTTTGTGCACAGTCTTTAAATCTGCCTTTTTGTTTAATATGCTAGATATATATCGTGCTAGCAATTTATAGAGTCTTACACTGAAGATGAAGACTCTGTGTGGGCACTACATGATTATAGGAGTTAAACTACTTGGAGTATTGTCCCAATATACAAGTGCTCACCTTATCCTTTTGAATGACTTGTAAACCAAAGCCATGTGTTATGATATATTCATGTTTGGTCTTTTGAGTCTTAGTCATGCAAACTCATGGAGAAAGATAGAGAAACCGTAGCTAAGCACATTCTCATATGTTTCATCTGGATTTGGGGCAACATTGCACAATTCCAGGACAATCTTGTTAGTAGTACTTTTTTTTCAAGGATAAAATCTTGTTATTAGTACTTTATTACCCATGTAAGTTGCTTTATTCGTTGAGAAATTTTTTTCATAATAGTGAAACTTTTCTTCAATATTATCACTAGATTTTTACTTTGTGTTTATAACGTTGATCCAGTGAAATATGCTCAATAAGTAATAGTTCTATTCCATATTAGTACCATTTCCCGAGCCTCTTGTACACCACAACATAATATCTTTTTTACATTGCAAAATATATCCCTTTTCACATAAATGATCCTATTTTTTTTTTGTTTAGATTCACACTTCATATTAAATAATAACTACATATTTTCTATATGGTGGAAATAAGATGCCTTATCAGGTTTTCTGCCTAAATGTTAAATATTCATTTGTTTTGTGTGTGATTTACCAAATATCTTTCACTTCTATTAATATGTGTTTTTCTTAGAAATTTTGATATCTAGAAAGGATACACGTATTTTAGTCATGTTGAATCTAAAGACCATAAGGTTGATGTCGTTGCCTCTATTGCAAGATCTCAAAGTAGTGACTTTCTTGTGTGAGGTAGTGATAACGTTTATCTATTATACACACATTATTAGAAAACCAAGTGCCCCTTGTTCCCGCATTTTCCCCTAATTCATTCTGTAATTGCCTCTGTATACTTATCATACATGTAAAGAGAAAAAGGTCATGTGTAATGAGGTCTTTATAGTGCCCCCTAATAATCAATGTCTTCCACTAAAAGTCGTGAACATGGGGAGGGTTGCCCTATACTTTTTATTTTATTTTTAATATATGTTTCTATTTGAAACTCACGTAGACCTATAACAATTATCACAGTTTCATGTATTTCTCTCAAGAAAAATAGTTCGGCTTTTCTATCTTTACATTTTCCTTATTCAATTTCTTTATTCTTTAGCATGCTACAGAAGTTGAGATGCCAACTTCATGTATTGGAATAACACAATATTGTATATTTTCCTATTGAACGTGTTTATATTATGTGCTTTGGGTTTTTAGTATCAAGTTTGTCATTGAATGTGCCCATAAGGATCCAACATAGTTGGTCGCGGTTGTGTTCTCTTAAGGGTAGGTCAAATGTTTGACTCTACCTATTGAATCATTCTATGAACGCAATGAGGTGGATATTGTGAATAGCTTTTGGACTCATTTAGGCTTGCAGTAGGGATGGAGTTTGGCCTAACCTACCTACTCGAAGGTTTGGGTTAATGAAAAGTGCATTGTGATTGGTCGTGTGAGTGAAATGGGATCTAGATAGGCCAATTTTATTTGACATCTATCACATCCAATATTGGATAATGTCTCAATTATCATCTTACAATCAGATAGCATAGATGTTTTGCATTTACTACCATAAGATTCACTCCCCTCTTGAACTCTATGAGTTTTTATATTTTTGTGGATTTTGATTCTTTAACTAGACATCAATCATGCCTTTCTTATAAAAATATTTGCATCAAGCTGTCTAACTAAGCAACCTGCTAGACATGTAACAAAACTTGATATAAGTCAAGGCTATGTGGTCAGGGACTAATGCCCCGACTAGGTTAGACTTTTCCCCAAAGGCCTGTCCCTGACCAATTTTATTTTGAATCCCTGACTCAATAAACCCCACCCGCCCCCTTATACCCTAATGTGGTTGGCTTTCCCATCTTATCTGAATAGACCCAGCCAGCCACCTTTCAGTTTCCATGCACCACATCTAACCTCCAATACCTTCGCGTAGGTGCTCGACCGTCGGCAGCTTGGACCGTTGTTTGCCACTCTTCCAGTTGTCGTCCATTCGCTTGCTCATCCGACTATTCCTTTTTTTCCTGGGCCAAAAAACCTAAATGGCACATTTGCCATATTTTATTCCCTAAATGGCACGTTCTTGTACTTATTGCCCAAAATGGCACATTTGTAGAGCAATGTGTCACCTTCTGGGACGCATTGCTCTCCCGCGAGGCAATGCGTCCCAGTGCGAGACACATTGGCCCCACATGAGGGCAATGTGTCACCGTTCGGGACGTATTGGCCCCACAAGAGGGCAATGTGTCCCGAACCAGGACACATTGCCCTCTTGTGGGGCCAATGCGTCACGCACGGAGACGCCCCAACGACTAAATTTTGCCACGCGGGTAATGCGTCCGGGACGGGGACGCATTGCTCCCACCCAGCACCTGGACCGGTGCAACCCAACGACTATTTTGCCGTTGGGCCGCGGCGCGGTGCCACGTGGGAGTAATGTGTCCCCAATCGGGACGCATTGCTCTCCTATAAATATTGGGTGAAATCAGCCCCCCAAATTCACACCATTCTTCATTTCCTTACTCTTGCTCTCTACTCCCATTGCTCAGGAGTTCTTGCTTGGAGGCGATTTCTAGCTTATTTCGGGCGATCTTGGAGCTGCTATCTTCTTCGTTTCTTGTACTGCTTGGAGGAAATTCTACTACTGGTCTTCTTTCTCTTCTCGTATTCTTTGATTGACAAGGGAGAACTCTCCATCTGAGGTATTTTTTCTACCAAATTTTTAATGTCCAAAACTTAAACTTAACATTAGTATGCAATATTACAATTGAAATAAGTGTATTGCTACTCCTTAATTCCACATTAGTAAAATAATGATGTCGAAAATGACAATTGCAGGTTAATTAATACCTGAAAAATTATTGTTCGGAATTGCAAAATTGTTGTTCTGAAATGTTAATGTTACTGAAAAAATAGCAAAATTGTTGTTGAATAGAAATGTTAATGTTACTAAAAAATAGTAGAATTGTTGTTCTAAAAAGTTAATGTTATAGAAAAAATAGTAAAATACATTTAATTCCAAATTCAAAATTATTGTTCTAAAATCTTAACTACTCTTTTAAAAATGATGTCACTGTTCTAAAATATTAATTCATGTTAATATAATGTTCTAAAATATGAATTATTGTTTTACAATGATAGGAACATGGCATCTAGTTCAAATTCATGAATTGTCAAGATGCGATATGATGGTCAATTTCTCTCTGGTGGGTCTTATTCTAGTCGATCTGTTAGACCCCTAAACATTTCACTTATTAATACCCTATCTGAACTAAAATCATATATCTATACAACACTTGACATCAATCCCAACCACTTCTCTGTCAAAATATCCTATCTTTTCCCTGGAGAAAATCATATGCTCGTACAAGTTGATGATGATGATGCATACAGAAACTTGTTATCACTTTCAACTGATGCCTATATTGATGTGTTTCTTGATAAAATATCTATCCACCAACAACCTTGTTTCATGGGTCTATTGAATCAATTTCAATCTCAATTCCCTCACAATCATTTATGGAGTCAACCACCTCAATTCTCTCAAAGTCATTTAACTGCTGAATGGAGTCAACCACCTCAATTCTCTCAAAGTTATTTAACTGCTGAATGGAGTCAACCACCTCAATTCTCTCAAAATCCTACTACTGAGAATGTTGGTGTTGAGGTTGACGAGGGAGATAATGATAGTGATCATGAAGGTGATAATGATAGTGATCACGAAGGTGATAACAATAGTGATATTGAAGGTGGTAATAATAGTGAACCACCTGAGGAGGAGTCATTGACTGAAACCGATGATGAACATACACATCCATTCCCTGACTCTATTGCAACATTGAGTTCTATTCCGTCCATATTTGACAACCAATGACCCCAACATGAACACATTGATTCCAACTATGAATCTTTTCAAGATGATGACTGGGTGGAAGATTTTTTTCATGAATTCCGTCTCAATTACAATCCTTCCAGCACTGTTATATATGAGGGTGCTTTCTTTGCATCCAAAGTTGTACTGGTTGAGATGCTCCAAAAATGGTCGATACAAAAGAATGTCCAGTACCGTACATTACGCTCAAATAATCGTCATCTTAAACTTGTTTGTATCCATGATCAATGATGTCCTTGGAGATTGACCGCTTGCCAGTCCAAAAGAGCAGGTTGCATGTGGAAGATAAAAGTTGTAAAGTAGGCCACAATTGTGAATTAACTGTTATGAATCATGATCATCACCAAGTCACAACATCTTATATTACTCGAATGATAATGCCAATCCTAGTATCACGATTGGATATGTCGACATGAGAAATTCTTGACAAGGTGAGTGCTGAACTAAGGCTCTAGATATCTTACAAGAAGGCATATCTAGCGAGGAGGAAGGTTGTCTATAAAATATTTGGAGACTGGGAATCATCATATCATAGTTTGTTGTCGTTCTTGATATCTCTGACACAATATATTCCAAGAACTATATATGCCCACCTTATTGATGATTATACCCTTCAAACTGAAGGCACTCATAGATTCAAGCGGGTGTTTTGGGCATTTGGTCCAGCTGTGAGGGGTTGGGCCTATTGCATGCATGTTCTTACTGTTGATGGCACATTTTTAATAGGAAAATATACTGGCATACTTCTCGTTGCATGTGGCATAGATGCTGATGATGGTCTATTTCCACTTGCTTTTGTTGTTGTCGAGAAAGAAAATAAGGACTCCTAGGAGTGGTTCTTTGGTTGTCTACAAACTTGTATTCCAATCATTCCACGACGTACATACTTGTGTATTATTTCTGATCGAATGAGGGGGATTTTTCCAACACTTGAATCAAAATTTGATTGGGCTCAACATCGTTATTGTCTTCGACATCTTCGGGAGAACTTCCATAAGCAGTTCAAGTTCTAAGAGTTGAGGGAGATTTTATGGAAGGTGGGATCAACAACAGATACACATGAATTTGATTGTTATAGAAACCATAGAACCAACAACGAAGGCATATTTATTAGGCCAAAATCTAGTACTTTGGTCTCTCACATATGACAGAGGTTGCAGGTATGGGTCATTGACTAGCAATCATGTTGAAGGGTGTAATGGAGTCTTAAAAGGTGTTAGAGGTTTGCCAATACAGGTGTTAATTGTTGCCACATACTATCGCTCCGTGACAATGTGGTTGGAGAGGCGTAATCTCACAAATAAACGTGCACAAGATGGACTGAAATGGCCCTTGAGGGTTCATGATAAGCTTTATAATATTCGAGAGGATGCAAAAAAAAGCTGACAATACACATCCATGTGAACAATGATGAATGGCTTGTTGGTGACATGGATGGACATAGATTTCAAGTAATAGTACGTCCAAATGATGGCAGTCAATGCAGTTGTGGTTTTCCACAACAATGGTATTATCCATGTTCTCATGTTTGGGTATCTACAGACTCTGTCAATTGGGATCTTGATGCACTTGTGAGCGCATATTATACAAATGAGGCTTATCTAAACGCATACACAACTGAATTTTGTGGTATTCCCGACAAGAGGTATTGGCCTCAATTTGATGAAAGTAGAGATATTTATCCCTTATTACCCCCTAGGAAACGAAGGTAAGCTGGAAGACCAAAGAAAAAGGGAAGGCCTTCAACTATGGATGTTGATCCAAATCAGTATACATATCACTGTCATAAGTGTGGCAGAAGGGGCCATAATAGACACACTTGTCCTAATGTAATATGATGTTTGGTCATGTAATGTTTTCTATTTCAATTTATTCAAGGCATGTAATGTTTGCAATTTTAGTTTGTTCAAGTCATGTAATGTTTGCAATTTTAATTTAATCACTGCATTAGTTAACCGGTGGGACAATACTAGCAATACTTTTAAATTTCCCCCATTTGAGATGACTGTAACACTTCAGGATGTTGCAGTGCTTCTAAGTCTTAGGATTGATGGCCCACTTGTTATAGCTTCTTATCCTATAGGTGTAAATGAGGGACAATTTTCTTCTTGGTCTCACCTTTGTGAGAATTTCTTAGGAGATGCACATGTCTAAGGGGCATATCTCCTTGATTTGGCTACGTGAGAACTTTATGGATATGGATCTGACCGTGGGTGATGAAGAGCAACAACTAAAACTGAGGACAAGGTACACGAGGGCATTTCTCTTATACTTCTTAGGTAGTTACCTTATCCCAGATAGTACCGGGGATAGAGTACATGTTAAATACCTCCCTCTTGTGTCTTATTTTGCACATTGTGGCACTCTATCTTGGGGTGCTGCAACTCTAGCTTACTTATATAGGGAGTTGTATAAGGCTACCACCCGGTCTAGGAGAACTGTCCATCTGTCAGGTTGTGTCTGTCTATTGCAGCTATGGTGTTGGGAGAGGTTGGGAATTGGACGCCCAGATTCAATTGTTATGAACTGGGAGGAATGACCACGAGATGTTCCCTTGGGTTACATGTAAAGATCTACACAATTAATTTTTATATTTGTCCAAACATTATGTAGTGTTTATCTAAATTTAGTTTGTCAATTTAATAGGTGGCCTACCTTTGTCCAAAGGAGTGACACTATCAGGGGAACAATCCAGTTTTACGATTCATCATTTGACCAGATTTTCCCCTCGCAGGTATAACTTACTTACCTCTACTAACATGTTGTATGGTATATGTTTTATTTATTTGTAATTTACTCCGTTTTATATGATACATGTTGTCTATATGAATAACAGATAAATTTGACTCCTTACACTGTCAATGTTCTTGAGAGATTGCCTGCCATTTGTAGAGAGGGTAGTGATGTTTGGTTGGCACGAGTGCCTTTGCTGTACTACACAATAGTGGAGTGGCACTTCTCCGACCGAGTACTTGGACAGTTCGGCTTTGTTCAAGTATAACCTACTCTTGAGTTGTCGCGGCTTAGCCGGATTGATGGGATGGGGCATGCGGCTGAGGATTGGCTGCTTCATTATAGGCGGGAGGTACAACTATGGAACAATAGACGTGAGATCTTAGTTCCCGCTCTACCAACTGATACAATTTTCAGTCCTCAGGTTCACTACACATGGTATCATCCCCAGTACATCGTGCCCCCTCCAGCTATGCCTCTGGGCCACATACTACCCGCAAAGTTATCGCCAGCAAGAATTTGTAAGTATCATTATTATTTCTTTTACAAAGTGTTATTTTTATCATTGTTATTTGTAATATATGTAATTGGTCTTTATTATGTGTACATACTTTGTTTTACAGGTGCAAACACAGGTGGCGATCCGAGCGGCTTTAGAGCACGCTCCTACACATATCAGAGATGACATCTATAGCATCCATGGGGCTTACTTTGACAGTCTTCCTGACTATGCTTGGCCGCGAGATCCCATACCCACTCATACCACAACCCCTGAGCCCACTCCTACTCCTACTCCTAATCCTACTCCTACTCCTGTACTTACTGCTCCCGAGTTCACTCCCACTTCTCAGTTCATGGGATGGGGTCATACAAGCCCATACTTTAGAGAAGCTGGTTCTTATTCTTCATTCATCACCCCACCTCAACCAGCATCCTACCATGGAGCAAGTTCTTCTTCTGTTCCATACACTCCATTCCCACCACCAGTTATTCATGAGAGCCGACCACCACCTTATGCCACATATTCACCTACTCCGTTTGATTTCTCAGGATGCACCCCACCTGATGCATCATATCTTGGTTTTCAGAGACCCCTCACCCTACCTCCACCTTTTCATTTCTACCCTGATGCTCGTCAGCATCCTCCTACACAGTTGTCCCCAGTTCAGGGGTCTCCATATGACATCGGTACAGAGGAGCCAGATGTAGAGGGAGGTGGACGAGGACGTCGTGGGCGAGGAGGACATACTTAGTTTTTTATATATTGTACTGTGTTGTATGTATGCCTTTGTGAAGACATCTATTGTATGTGGATCTATCATATTATGATATCACATTGGTTCATTTTGGATCTATCATATTGTTATGTTGTGTGTTGTGTATTATTTTCTCGTCATGTTGGTTCATGTTTTAACCTTATTTTTAATTGTTATCTCATTTTTTTGGATTAAGTTCTTATTATATAATTAATTAGGAACCATGTGATGTTGGTTGCAATACCACTTATATATTCCATATGCATGTTACGAGCTATTGAAATTGACAAATTTATAATAATTGAGTATATTATAGACATCTAAATACAAGTGAACGATTTGTAAATGTACAAATATAATCAATATTGTTAATATACATATCAATAACCATGAAAGAATATCAGTGACTGCAAAAATATTTGGAAAAAATAATAATGCGTCCTGCATAAGGACGTATTGGTACAATGCGTCTTGCATGGGAACACATTGGTACAATGTGTCCTGAATGGCGACATATTCCTACAATGCGTCCCCGGCTGGGACTCATTGGTGCGATGCGTCCCAGCAGCAGACACATTGGTTCCACAAGAGGACAATGCGTCCCAAACCGGACGCATTGCCCTCTTGTGGGACCAATGCGTCTGCTGTTGGGATGCATTGGCTCGTGAGACAGCAATGTGTCCCAAAAAGGGACGCATTGCTCCACAAATGTGCCATTTTGACAATAAGTTCAAAAACGTGTTATTTAGGGAATAAAATATGGCAAATGTGCCATTTAGGTTTTTAGGGCTTTTTCCAACGATCTACACGGGTGCCAGGTAGTCCTCAGCACTTCTCCCTCTCTGTTTTTCTCCAAGAAATTATCAGCCGTTGTTCACTCCTCAAAGAAATTATGCAGGGTGTCTAATACTTGGGATTACGGCTCCGGTATTGTGCCTTATACTTTGAACCACTACGACCAATGGTTCATGTATGCACCGATTCAGTAAGCGTGACAAAGGGCGTCGAGAAGCCTTGTTTGGCTTGACGGTGCAGCGGATACAAAAAGTAGAGATAAAGGTACCTTTGACTTTTTCAACTTTTTTGATTTAGTCTGATTCGATGCCCTATTATGGAAAACGTACATGTTTTCCATGATCGCATATGTGGTAACTTTATTTATTCTTATTTAGCTTTTTCATAATCAACAAGTGACCACCTCGTTGTAGTTTTGTTTAGTTTTCTAGATTCTTGCTGAATGTAGGTGAGTTAACTACAAATAAATCACCTCTTCCGTTGTTCTTATCGTGTTTGTTTGTAGCTTTCTACCCCTCTTCTTCCTCTATGTAGACTCCCGTGATTGTTTTATTAGTAACTTCCCCTCTTGTGTAAGTAGGGATGAGCATCGGGTCGGGCCGGCCTGATTCGACCCGCGACCCAGCCCGCATAACCTGATCCAGACCCGAACCCGATTTATAATATGGGTGGGCCGGGCCTAAAATTTAAATCCATATTTTATTTGGGCCGGTTACGGGCGGAGGCAAACCCAGGTCTAAAATTTGAATGCCCAGAGTAGATTTTATGTACAATATGTATGTATACATCTATATTCTTTCTGGAAAAAAAACATACATATTTTTTTATGCAATATATAGTATGTATCCAACCAATGGAAACATGGATAATCTATCATTAATAAATATGATTAGTGAATTGATACAGTAAGATAACCATCATTGCCATGGGTAGACTGATATGGATAAACATACTTGATTTTTTTAATTTGATATTACTATGTCCACATGTAGGAGACTAATGATCTTTTGCTTAGTGCATAGTAGATTATGCTCATTTTTTTCTTATACGCCCACATGTAGGGCAAATGATCTTTTGTCATTCAAAAACCCATTTCATTGTATATACATATAGGATGAGGATGCAAAAGTCGCAACATTGTATTTTTCATTGATTTTTTAAGTCTCATACATTCACATATATGAAAAAAATGATTTGTTACTTTTTCAATATCCATTTCATAGTTGTAGGGGATCACACAACTAAAGTATACATATTCCATCTACATTGATCACAAAGTATATATATATATATATATATATATATATATATATATATATATATATATATATATATATATATATATATTCTTGTGAAGGTTGATCACAAAATACATATCATACTAGTTTAGTTTTCATGTTAGCAAGTTAGATCTAGCAAAATTTTGTACACTCATCCGATGTTATATGGGCAAATCCGAATCCGTCCTGAAACCCAGCATTCTTATATGGGCCGAGTATGAGCTGATATTTTTTAATTTTATTTGTGCCCGAACCTGATCCTTGACCAATTTTAAAATGTGAGTTTGGATTTGGAATAGACAAAACCCGGTATAACCCGACCCGATGCTCATCCCTATGTGTAAGTACCTTCGTACGTGGAATTATTGAACTTAATTGCTATTGTGTATGTGAATACTTGTTATGTCACATTCTCGTGTATGCTACACTTCGAACACAATATAAAGGGGGAGACATTGTTTGAAACAGAGGAAACATTCGTAGCTAAATCATATTGTATATAGAACACATCCTTTATGATAAATACAAAGCTTTCTTGAAAATTATATACCAAGAGGTTCAATGTAGCACGATATTGTTTATAGAAAAATGAGTGTCATATGTACTATTCAAGAATTAATTTATTACTTGTTTCATAATTTGTTGTTAATTATCTATTAATATGTTCATAAGAAGTTAATACAAATTATTTCACGATGCATGATGTTGAAAATACAACACAAAGTAGAAGAACTTATGCAAATTTTTGAGAAAGCCCCTTGGTGGAAGTAAAGAATACAATGTCAGGGAAAGCCATGAGTGAAACTTGTACCAGTGGCTAGAAATATAATTTTCAGTTTAAATCATCTCTCAAATATATGATGTAATGAATGCTATGCCAAAATAATTTTTACAATATATGGCCTATTTTTTTGGTCAAATGTGATGCTCCAATCAAAAGTTTTGATTTACTCGTTACAACTAATATTTAAATGATATTTTTCATATTTGGAATATATATATATATATATATATATATATATATATATATATAGAGAGAGAGAGAGAGAGAGAGTCAGGCTAGTGTACACTCAAGTGTACCGGAGGCACCGTACACCTCAGACATTTTTGAAGATGCAATAATTTTTTGAAAAATCTAAACAGTTGATCTTCTTAATTATCATAAGAACATACTCTCTATATATATATATATAAATATATATATATATAGAGAGAGAGAGTCAAGCTAGAATGCACTTGAGTGTATTCGAAGCAGAATACACTCAAGTCGTTTTTCATGATGTAATATTTTTTTCAAAAATCTAATCCATTGATTTTATTAAACATCTTGTGAATAGCTCATATACAAAATTTGAGCACATTTGGACATTTATAGGTCATGTTATAAAGACTGTAAAAATTATGCATTTCAAATTAGTTTCGTGCGTCAATTTTATTGCCCTCGGATGAGTGACTTACACTCATCCAAATGGGCTCAAAATTTGTACGTAGCCTAATTATAGTATGATAGTGAAGATAAATGGTTTACATTTTTTGAAAAAATAGTCTTGATATGCAAACACACTTGAGTGTATTCTAGCCTGACTCTTCTCTCTCTCTCTCTCTCTCTCTCTCTCTCTATATATATATATATATATATATATATATAGTTAGGCTAGAATACACTCGAGTGTATTTGAAGCAGAATACACTCACTTAGTTTTTTATGATGCAATTTTTTTTCTTTCAAAAATCTAATCCGTTGATCTTCTTAAACATCTTGTGAGTAGCTTATATACAAAATTTGAGCACATTTGGACATTTATAGGTCATGTTATAAAGACCACAGAAATTATACATTTCAAATTAGTTCCGCGCGTTAATTTTGTTGTCTTTGGATGAGTGACTTACACTCATCTAAATGAGCTCAAAAATTATATATAGCCTAGTTATAGTATGGCATTGAAGATCAATGGTTTACATTTTGCAAAAAAATAGTCTTGATATGCAAACACACTTGAGTGTATTTGTACGATCTGTATACTCGAGTGTATTCTAGCCTGACTCTATATATATATATATATATATATATATATATATATATATATATATATATATATATATATATATATATATATATATTGGATATTTGAAAAGAAATGTCACTATTTTGAACATTAATAGATTGAATTTGATAATAAGGTGTTGATAAATTTTGTTTCATTACTAATGCTTTTATCTCTATTAGTCAAGGATACGACCTGACCAACCACTATTGGTAACCAAGCTTTTGCCGAGGGTGCGTTGGTCACGGATTGACCCTGACCAACACTTTTTGGTCAGGGATTCACATATATCGATCAAGGATTTGTCCTTCATATTTAGCATGTTTTGTATAGGCTCTGAAAGTACATTTATAAACTCAAATTTCCACTATAGTTTGTCAATTTAAAATCTTTTGATCAATTTAGGATTCTATAGGATGTGTAGATCATGTGATACTGTTAAGAAATCTTCCTCCAAGGATGTTGTGTAGATTTTGTATGTGGATGATCAATGTATATGAGAATAGCAAGGCATACATATAAACCACAATATAATATTTTTGACAAGCATTTGAATATTAACAATTTGTTGCATTGAGGAACTCATGGATTTATAAGTTTCACGTAGTGGATTTTTCATAAACCTTTTTTAAGACAACATGACCCATAGATTGTTGAGGAGACGTGTATTATAGTACAAAATCTATGGAAGTTCCTCTTGACCCAAATGTACCTTTAGGTAACGATACAAGGTAGAAAGGACTTTTTTCAAAAGTTATACACTTGACAAGGGCATGATCATACATACATCTATGTTTCTTATTAAACAATTACATACCAAACTCAAAATGTTTGCTTTGGAGTGACCTACATCACATACTACATTATCAAAAAGTTGCAACTTGTAATATATTAAATGTGTGCATACTCATATATTTTCCATCTCAATGCTTTTTATATCCCATCATCTTGTTATGTGGTCCACCTCAAGATATTGAAAATTTTGAGATGCACCTTTTGAATCTAGCACTTAGAAAATATTAAATATGGTGGATAGACTTGTATTGAGTAGAACATATAGCGCTACTACCTGTGACATGTCATGCGTAAAATCTCTTATTTGTTTATTCAAACTATAGATATACACATATTGTTGGTGTGATTATGATATAGCTATTTTAACTGCGAGTAACTTGGCATTCCATGAGGGAACCATCCACTTTGAGATTGATTCCAATTTTGCAAAGTTGTGATAAGATGAAAATTTAGTACTACATTCACAAATTTTAGTGAGTGTTCTATTTAGAAAACATTTAGCTAAGGAACATTGCCAATCATAGTTGAAGGTTGGGAGTTTCAATTGTTTATAATCAACACTTTGATGAAGTGTTAGAGCTTTTTACATATTAATTCATACTTATTCTCTATTTTCAATGTCAATTTTACTTGTATTCTTTTTCCATGTCACTAATAATCATGGAAACCCTATTTATATGAAAGGACATATTGTTTAGCACCAGAATACCCTAGTCTTGAATGGGATGACTTGGTCCCATATGGTCCCATATCTGAGCTAGGATATAACTGACATAAGGACTAATTGGAATCTTATCGAATCATACCCTTTTTGTTGTTATTAGAGGGGGATGATCCAAACTCGGTTTTCAATCCAGTGGGCTAAATTGACCATGTCTGGACTTGACCATTATACAAGGACTTAAGGGAGTGCTAATCCTATTTAAATCCATGTACTATATGCCAATCTTGACTAGAATTTGTTGATGTAACACAAAATGATAGAACATAAACCATTGCTAGTTTAGTAACAAACACCTTTGTGTGTCAATACTGACTAGAGTCTGTTGATGTGGCACAAAAAATCAAAGATAATGACGATGTTGTTTCCTCCATGCTAATGTGAATATAATGAATATGTGGTTTGAAGTTTTCAGTAAATCAAATCTAATATCACAATCTTTCTTCTTCTTCATGAAATGTGAAAGAAAAACTTTGTGAAGATAAAAGATTATTGAAAGCAAAACGTAATGGGAGACCAAAAAAAAAAAGTAAAACATAATATATATGTGATAATTAAGACAAGCCTATACACTCATTGTACACAAGTCGAGTGTATTTCTCATCTAGAGAAGATGCATTTCACCACCGATGAGATGCATTTCACCATAGATGGATCCAGACAATATTTAAACTCTTACATAGAATGTTTCTGCGCGTCAAAAGTATGGTTTGCGTTGGAATAAGTTTCCTCCCACCTTAAGGTTTTAGTCCATACTACATAAGTTGAATGGTTGTGTTATATGTGATCCGCACCACAACGATAAGCTAATTATGCAGCATAGCTTTCCAAAGTTGGTTTACGTATACTAAAGTAAATGTTGTCTAAATTAATTATTATTTTTTAGAAGAATGACCAACAATTTGTTTTTTTTTTATCGAGGGAACTAGACAGGAAACTTAGTGACTCCCGAAGAGAGCATAAAACTATCGGTTCCACTCGCCCCGTCCACCATGAAACTAATTAAAGCACATAATGAGCCAGCCTACATGACATGTGCTATTTCCAAAAAATAGCTCTTGACAGAGTGGAACCTAAGATTCCTCAGTGAAGAAACTTTATCAACTCAATTTCAACCTTTTCTTATATGAATGGCACAAATGGGATGAGAAACGTAAATACGAAAATGAAGAATATAAAGAACTTAGATAGGAGAAAATGAGTTCAAGCGTAACACATAATAGATGAAAGTGCGTTACCATGTTTATATTTTATTTGTTCAAGGGTAACAAAATGGAATTCAAAACTTAATCCTTATTGTAATTCTTAATCTTATGTAAAAGGTCCAACTTGTGGCACATACGTCACTTTCATTTTATAAGGCACATATCTCACTTCCATGTTGGTTCTTGGGAATCATTTTCTAATCATCAATTTCAACCTAAGTTGCCTTCTTACATCTCGATAAATGCATTCTACGAAAATGATTGAAGCAAGGCAAATTTTGTATAAGGGGTACTTTAAATATAATCAAACAATAAAAATGGTCCATGCACTACCCTGTTGTAGACCCCATTACAGAATGGCACAGGCCATCACAATAACCACCATGCCCACGAGTGTAAGACTATCAAACACGCCGCTAAGAATGGTCAACATCCTTCCCATTCTCTTTCACCTCCCTCCTTTCCTCCCCCAAGCTAGCCCCAATGCCCTGTTCTTCCGGTTGCAACCCAAAATCTGTGGGCTATGTTGGCCCGTGGTGAATATATATGGTTACTCATGTATAAGATAAGGGAACTTCATGCTTTATATTAGAGAAGAGAGTTCTTTACATAAAAAGCAAATGAATATCCAATTGTAATTATGAAAAAATGATACAGCATGCATGGTTTGGTAATATGTAAGAGGTACTTGCATTAGTAATATCAAGATTTCTTACCTGGCATACCGGCAGGGAGAGTTGCAATGGCCATATACCATACAAAAGGAAGCACCTGCATAGCAGATAATCGAAGAAACTCTTACTTTCTGAGATTATGTAAGATGCATTGGCGTGACAGTCAGCATATCATCCCATACATGCTAAACCCAGATCTTGTAATATTTATGTGAGAGCCTCTAAGAAAGGAGTGAACCAAATTGAGACGTCGTTGTTGAACTGTTTGTCATGACGGCTCACTATCAGATAAAATTAGGAGTGCAATATCTACATTTCATGCCCTTCTGAGTATGACATATGCTAAGATCATTGTACCTTTCTCCCGGGATCAAAAGAGAGACTGGTATCAATGATTAATGGCTGATATAAGAATTGACAAATATTCTTTGAACGTGAGAGAGCGAATTTGAAGCAAAAAAACCTCTTCTGTTTTTCATCATGGTAGGTGACGGAAAAGTAACACGATGGGTTATTTGGAATATGCATATGTAGAGGAAACTTTTAGGAATTCTTAGACTAGTGAAGGGAGTAACGAGAATAAACTCTAGTTGGAATGCTTCCACCAGTGCTTCAACCAAACGAGGAACGAGCAAAATAAACTGTCTGAGTTTTGACGTTTAGGTGGAAAGGGTAAGTCATAACCAACAGTTGAAGTGCGTTTAGCGGCTCGCCATAAGAGAATATTAGAACTACAAGTCTACAACCTCTACGTTTCATGCATCATATGCTTACATCACTTTACCTTTCTCATGGCTTCAACCATGGCAGGCCTATCATCTATGTTGTTTCCGAATGCATCCAGCGCTTTCCCAAGCAGCAGATATCCTACGGGCTGCGCCATCCCATGCACTGCTGATCCTAACGTTCCGAGGGACATGAGGACCCAATCAAGGGCGTCGGCGTAGCTCAGTAACTGGCGGAATGTGGCCGGCTGTGCAGCATCTGATTTCGCCACTGTTTCTTGTTTCTTCTCCTCCATTCTTCTACAAGGTGACTGCCTGCTACACGCTCGCGCACAAAGACTGCGAACAAAGACGCTTGGCATATTCAACTTTCTGATTTCCCGCTATTTATATGCGGGCATAGATGGAATATCAGAGGGGATATACTTGTGCTGACAATGAGAGATGAACTTCTTCTTGCCGGCCCTTTGAAGTTGGCAAATCAACTGTATATTTGGACAGGACCATACCGGGATATCAGACCGTTTACATGCCGGCTTTGTGTAATCGAGATCCCAAGGGATGCATCTGTATTTAACTGCTGCATCATATCTTAAGCGGCTTCAGTCATCTGGAACATGTAGGTGAATTGCAGATATGGTTTGTGGTACTGAGCCCATTCGGTCACTGAGGTGCTATGAATACTCTACTGACCTTTTTATGTTTCTTTTATGATCAATGTTGGCCTTAATGCTGTTTGGACTCATTGGTTGTCTCTTGACCGTCTGATTAATTAGCATATATCGTTGGCCATTGATTGATAATGGTGTGGCTTTGAGTAAGAACATAACTTATACAATTAAATATTCACCTGACCCTTGATATCGCTCAATACATGCTATAGTACTACGTAGCTTAATATTCTAAGATTCAATATAACAGATGACGGGAAAAACGACATGCAGAATGTGATAGGCTTGTTGTGCATGTATGCTACGACAACCACGATGTAATGAAAATAAAATATATGCGGAGGCGTTACGGATGGACGTGTAAATTCAAGAATAGAACTTCAAGGAGATAGAGAGAAGAAAAAGATCATATTTTTACGTGAAACACTATCATGATGTGTGAGGAAAAATAACAAGGTCAACTACAAGCAAATCCACTATACAAAATAATGATACAAATTTTCTTCTTGAATTTTAATCCTAAATCCGCTATAATATATCGAGAAGGAGAATAAAGAAGACACCACATCATAGAGAGGTATCCCAAAAATTCTATCACCCCAGAACTTTTCAAGAAGATGCCCTTCTCCACAAAGTGCACAGTAGTAAATGGTTCGAAAAAGACACATGAATGCTTTGGCAGTCCCCCCCCCCTCTTCCTTTCTTCTTACTTTTTTTATTCTTCCATCTTCCTTTGCTTTCTTCACCATCCTTAAGGCACTCTCTTTTTCTACTTTGGTAGCTTTTCCAGTTGACAGATGCCCTTGACTTTGGCTAGTTATTGGCTGCACGTACATTAGCAGTTGCGGCATCTTGGCTATTTATAGCTGGTATTGGAATCCGAGAAGCACACGTGCCCTAATGGGATTTTCCTCTATGGGCTAGACTCACATAAGCCCAACATTTTCACCCTACAACCTAGGGGAGGAAATTGTCATCAAAGAATCATCACCGTGAAATGTATGCTGCCGAGCTCTTTGCAAAGCTCTACCTTGTATCATGTCACTGCATTGGTCATCATGTCAGAAGTACTATTCTCAGTATGGATCTTCTTCAGAGTCAACAACTTCTTATCAATCACATCATGAAGCTAATGAGATCTCACATCAATGTGTTCTGTCAGTGCATGATGCATCATTCTCTTACTCAAGTCAATAACACTCCAACTCTCATAGAAAATAGTCGGATCAACCTGATTCATACCCATCTCACCCAAAGATATCACCATTCAAAGTATTTCTTTTCCTTCTTCTAATGCTGCAACGTACTCAGTCTTTTTTGTAAAAGTGTAACACGCTTTTACAACCCAGACTGCAAAGATATGGGTCCTCCTATAAAATTGAAAATATACCCATAGATAGACTTCATATGATCAATATCACATGCCATGTCAACATCAATAGTGTAGCAATCCATTACACCAAGCGAGATCACTCAAAATCAAAACACGATCAATTACTTGTTAACCACATCACTAAAAGGGGTGTAGTTAAAACCGATTGAAACCTCACAAACATGTCCTAGAACATTTACATAAAGGCTCGACATCTTGCATAAATTCATATATCATGCCAAGTATATTTTATAATTGCTCTGTGGCCTCAACCACAATATATATAAAGAAGTTGCTATTCACATACACAACATGTACACATATCAGGATACTATCAAAACTCAAGTCGGTGAAATGTCATAATACAAAAACTTTTCCTTCAAAACCTGAGGGTAGATGGACGACTCTAAAACACACTAGATATCTAAACAACCTTCTTCTAGGATTCTTCCAAAATAGCTCATTCTCACTGCCATCTGTTGGCGTTGCTGACTACCACCTAAAAAGATGCGGTGACCCACAGGGTGAGACCCATATTCCAATGAGAGATATAACTCTCAATAACGTTTATTTCTTATAGCAGATTATGGAATTAAATAGATATAATTGATCATATGACATGATTGAAATGCCATATATAAAAGCTTCATAAGAATAGTCATATTTAGAGTCTTAATGGTAAAATTGAAAGGCTCACATGATTAATAACAAAACAAGTGTAGCTAACATCATAAGCATGACTATTGTCATAAGCACAACTAACAACATAAGCATAGCTAACAACATAATCATCGTTGATTTCTCTTACCACACTATACATCATCTATAATTTAAAAGAAGAAAACCAAGGGTTATCATCCAATGTGAATCGTTGTATAACCCTAACAATTATGTTGCACATCTAGATTACATCTTTTATTAAGCCTGTGAGTTTGGGTCGTACCACTCAAACTTCCAACTGACCACTGCGAAGTTGCAACTAGCTCCGTATAAGATCTAGGAGAGTCGGAATCCTTCGATCTTTTTCCCTCAACCAGTACGAGTCTAATTCAGTGACATATTTTTCAAGTTGCAATCAACCTAGTCCGCCCTTGGTGCACATGCCACATCACTAGAAATCAAGGTATTCGACCCTATCATCTGAAGTACAACTGCAGTTGTCCTCAATAACATTGCACACACACACATATATATAAATAAAAATATATATAAATACAAATAAATAAATATATATATATAGTCAGGCTAGAATACACTCAAGTGTACAGATCGCATAGATACACTCAAGTGTGTTTTTATATCAAGATTATTTTTTACAAGATGTAAACCATTGATCTTCATTGTCATACTATAATTAGGCTACATACAAATTTTGAGCCCATTTGAATGAGTGTAAGTCACTCATCCGAGGGCAACAAAATTAATGCACAAAACTAATTTAAAATGCATCATTTTTATGGTATGTATAACATGGCCTATAAATATCCAAATGTGCTCAAATTTTTTATATGAGTTATTCACAAGATGATTAAGAAGATCAACGGATTAGATTTTTGAAAAAAATATTGCATCATGAAAAACTACTTGAGTGTATTCTGCTCCAAATACATGAGTGTATTCTAGCCTCTCTCTCTATATATATATGTGTATATATATGTATATATATGTATATATATAGAGTTAGAATTTGTTGCCTGACGGGTAGAATTGGGCAACTTACCCTACAGAACATGCGGTGGAATTGCCCCGTAAATACTTCAAAAAAGAAAAACAGGCGGAAAGCGTTCGAACGCGACCTGCCCAAAACCCTCGCTCAGACCATCGCTCTACCTTCCCTCTGCCATCGCTCTGCCTCTCGTGCAAAAATCATCGGCGACCAAATCACCGCAACAACTTCTATCCCAAACTCCTCTGTCTCTACTTGCTCCTCCATCTCCATCATCTTCGATTCCACGTCTCGCTACATCTCAATTCCGAATCAGTTACCTCTTCCAAGATGACGAGAACAAAGAAAGCATCAAGGAAGACCTCGACGATGCCGCCGTGGAGAAGGAGTCTATAGCCAGTGATTGAGGAAGACGATGACTTCGAAATGCAGCCCCATCAGGCCGAGGAGAAGATGGCCAAAGAACCAGAAGAAGCAGCGGCCGCAGAATCACATACTACCCTGAAAGGGGATACCGAATGAGCTACGATGCCCAAGACAACAGATGTAGCGGAGAAAGAAGAAATTATGGAAAAGAAGATGAAAAAAGGGGATGTGAACACCGGTGAAACGGGACAAGAGGAAGCTGCGAAAGGGGAGGAGGTTGCTTCTGCGACTCCTCTGTCAAAAATGAAAAGGAAGAAAAGAGGGGTTGCAGATCCCCTGACGAGTAAACCGTCCCAGAAAAGAGCAAAATGAAGTAAGCCGGGTACGGCTGAGAAAGAAGGAAAAGGATCTACCGAGACTGGCAAACCTCGGAGTGACAAAGCGGAGAGAAAAGATCGACAAGGTAATTTATGATAGCATGTACATTACAAATGAGAAACAGAAAGATATCGTATAGAAAGTAACAACGCATGTTAAAAGAGTAATTGTTATAAGAAGTAGAGTAACTGATATAGAACATTAGAGTAACTGTACGATAGCCTAGAGTAACTAGAGTAAATGCTGGAGTAACTGTACATGATACCAAGAGTAACTACATGATACCAAGAGTAACTGATATAGAACATTAGAGTAACTGTACGATAGGCTAGAGTAACTAGAGTAAATGTTGGAGTAACTGTACATGATACCAAGAGTAACTACATGATACCAAGAGTAACGGATATAGAACATTAGAGTAACTGTATGATAGCCTAGAGTAACTAGAGTAAATGCTGGAGTAACTACTATAGAACAAAGAGTAATTTTCACACTTTACATATCAGTTTGACATATGAAAATCATATTGTTAAGCTAAAAAAGACTAAAAATATAGAGTAACTTCATTCCTATACAGGAAAAGAAAGTGAAGGGAAAGGGAAGGCTGAAGAAACTAATGATACAGATAAGGCTGCTGACGAGATAGAAGAAGAGGAAATAAGGAGGAAGAAAAAAAAGGGAAAGGAAAAGGCTACCTATGAGGGAGAAAAAGAGGATAGAATTAAGAGGACAGAAAGGGAGAAAGGAAAGGCAGCTGAAGGTAATATTGAATGGATTTGTAAACTTATTAAATTGTTGTTACTATCATATGACACTTACTTGAACTTTATTAAAATCATTGTTACAAGAATAAACAGTTAGCATAAAAAATATTATCAACCTACCCCGTGGATTAAATTGTGAAAATTTGAAGAGTAACTTGACTGAGTAACAAGTAATGCTAAAAAAAAAAAGAAAACTAAGAGTAACTTTTTATATGTTTGCAGTGGGGATAAAGAGGTTGTACCACATGTGTTACCTAAAGAGCTACATCACTGCCAGCAAGAGCGTGGTGTATACAAGTAATCAGATAAAAATGATGAGGGCGACGGCATTTGCAAACATGATAAAGATGCTGAATCTTATGGTTGATGTATGCCTCTTGGAAGATTTGATAGACAGATATGTAGATGATGACATGTTTTTGCTGGCCAGAGGGGTGGAAAGAAGGATGATGGTTGAGGATGTAGGGGTAATTCTAGGTATCCCAAGCAGAGGTATGGACATCATACCTAGGAAAAATTCTGAGATTGTGAGATCAATATGGCAACAATTTGCCAGTGCAACAGGTAAAAAAGGAAATGAAGAGGACACCTCTAAGAGGTTAAGGGAAAAGGATGTCCTGCACAAGGACAACTTAGCAAAGCTTTGGCAACAATTTGCAAGTACTGACGATCCATCAGACTACCAGAACATGTGCCGTGCGTGGATGTTATACCTGCTGGAAACATTCCTACTCCCAGACACTAGCTATTGCACAGCAATCTACATACTGCACTACCTAGACGATGTTACTAAAACGACGCAGATGAATTGGGAAAAGTTGGTGCATGGGAGCATCTTCAGGAATATGAAGATGCTGAAGCAAAATGTCCAGCTGAGGAGGAAAGGGGAGAAAGGGAAAACCATCCTCTACACAACAGGGTGTGTGATGTGCCTATGTGTAAGTGAACAAAATTATCTTCATCTAAAAAATTGTTACAATGATGACTATGGGGGGGCAGTTACATATGCATTGAATTTTCACTCTGTTTAAATGTAGGTTTGGGCATATGAGATGACAAACATGGCAAAGCCAATGTTCCTTGATGCAAAGCCAAGGATAAAGAAGTGGGCTGCGCCGGTCGAGAAGTTGATGGATTTAGGGGCTGTGAGCCCTAAGGATGTAAGAATATTTCTTATTTGTTACAAAAACTAATATATAACATAATCCTGCAAGTTTGCATTGTTAAATACTATTTTTGATTTTGTTTATGGACAGGTTTGTGAAGGTATGAATATAGACCAGGGGGATAACTGGCGAGCTGCAAGAACAATGAAAGACATGCCCTACTACCTTGCAGAGAAAAGGGCGAAAAGTAAACAAATGCCAGACAAGGCGCCAGCAAAGCCAGTCATCCGAAAAGGAGTGCCTGCTGATGACTCCAACCTGGCGAGAAGAATTCAAATACTCAAGGAGGAGCTAAAGATGCAGAAGGAGATATGCACGAAAATTGTTGTTGAGGCATTCACTGAAATGCAGAGAGAGAATAAATGGCTAGAAAATAGAATAGTCGAGCTGAAAGAGGAGAACAGAAAACTGAGGAGAAAATTCGGAGATGAAGGTGACAAATCACAGTCACCTGTCGGTGGATTCGAACAATCTGCTGAGAGGTTCTCATCGGGGAATGTTCAAGAACCCAATAAGGATGTTGCTTCGACGAGCAAAGCAGAGAATGAAGGTATGGATAAGGACGACAAGTCGAGGAAGCGAGGCAGGCTGAGCCTCAGAAGAAAATATGTGCAAGAGAATGACTCAGAAGATGAGAATGATGGGAAGAAAAATGATGAGGAGGAGGAGAAGAAAGAAAAATCAGCTGAAGGTTTGGACCACGGAAAATCTGCACAAGATGCAGAAGAAATAGGTGAACAGCAGAAGAATATAATCGATGAAGAAGGGCAGAAGGAGGAGCCCAGAAAAAAATTGTCAAAGATAGAACAAAAAATCATAGGCAACATCGAGAAAAACGTGGAGAAGAGGAGGGAGAAAAAGGTAAGGTTGCATCTCCTTTAAATTATATCAATACTTGAGTATCTGTGTAAATACAGTAGAGTAATTGTGTGATAGAAGTAGAGTAACTGTAGTAATATAAAGAGTAACTCTATAATGGTCTAGAGTAATTATGTGAATTAGAAGAGTAACTTTAAGAACATAAAGAGTAAATATACGATGGAATATAGTAATCGTACGACATATCAACATAGTATAACTAGTAGAAAATGAAGATTGATTCTAACATGAAGTGCTCTTTTGTTGTTGACAGCACAAGTTGTCAAACTTCATTGGTTTCGAGCATTTCAAAACAAAACAATCCAGGGAAATTGTCCACCACTTCATGGACAATATAGAAGAAATGTAAGAGAATTTGTTATTTTGCCAAGTGTACACATATAAAACATCGCTTATTCAATATCCAAAACTAATATGTATAACATCTATACAAACGATTGGCAGGTAAAAACAAGAATGGAGATTCAGTGATGACACTTGGTGCACGGGGAAGGACCTCGCCACCCTACTGTACAAAGATCAAATGATGCAATCACCAATAAGAAACTAATAAATAGTAGTGTAACTCTTTGAGAACTTGTCATTTTTTTCTAAACAAAGAAATCTTGTGGTTATTTTTTCAGGTTATGGACTGCTTTGTACAGATGCTCAAAGCTACCACAAGTAAAAGGAGAAAGAAGGGCCTGTCATGGCACTGCTTGAGCACATATGCTCCGGTAAGAAGAACAAAATTGGTATACAAAATTACATCAAAAATACAAAAATATATACACAAAACTAAAACTTATAGATGTGAATTTGCATTTGCAGCAGAAGCTGGCATTTGATGTTGAAAACATAACCATGGAGTAAATCGACATGCTATCTCCACTATTCAACGTCCCGATGAAAGATTGGGACACAATGGACTCGGTGTTCACCATATTGAACAATGACAACCACTGGCACTTGTACGAGGCAAGTTTCAGGGAAGGAGTACACCAGTCTTATAACTCAATGAGTGGAAATAGCAAGTCGAAAAAGGAATTCCTTAGATGGTAAGAAATCTATAAAAAGAAACTCTATTTGTAGTGGATTGACAGGTTTAATGTTTTTTGATTGATGATTAATCAGAGTTGTCAATTTTTAATGCAAGTGGGTATTGTTCACAAATTCTTCAGGGGGGGCAGAAAAAGGTGACCAACTGTCACAATGGGGACAGGAGTACCCGCTATGTCCACAACAGGCAGAAGACTCACTTGACTGTGGGATCTTCGTCATGAAGTACCTAGAATGCCTGGTAAATGAAAAACACATGGACTTCACCTGCAAGGACATGCCGGCCATAAGGGCTAATATTTTTCAGAGAATGATGGCGAGGGGGGAGTTGCAACCTGTACAAGCACATCAAAAAGATAACAATGAAGTCATCAAAGAAGGTCCATCTGAGCAGAACAAGGGAGGAATAGATGAATGTAAAAAGCAACAAGAAGAAGAGAAGACAGAAGCACCAGATGAAGAGAAGAAAATAGAGGAAGAATCTGTTTCAAGCCTAGATAAATGGCTGGATTTTAGCTGAAATAGTGAATTATTAATTGAAATGTAAAACTTGAACAGTTTGCTTCTGGAATTTTGATGTGTAACCGCTATGAGATACATTACTTGTGTTGTGAAAATCCTAAAAATTACATGTTTGATCTAAATCATATTGCAAATACGAGTATTTTTGGGTTTAATATATAGCGTGTTGTGCTTTGAATGTTGTGTTCTTGAATGTAAAACTGTTGTGGTTTTGTATGGAGATATATACTTTGTGTTAGACTGTTGTGGTTTTGCATATCAGAGTTACTCTCAGTGCTAACATACCTGTATCGAGATATGTCTGCTTCTGAGAGTATCTGTGATAGCACTAGGGAGTAACTGACATAACACTAAGAGTAACTCTGATACGCATTGAGAGTAACTATGATAACGCTGAGAGTAACTGCGAGGACACTGAGAGTATCTGTGATAGCACTAAGGATTAACTATGATAAAACAAAAAGTAACTATGATAACACTGATACGCACTGATACGCACTAAGGAGTATCTGTGATAAAACAAAATGTAACTGTGATAAAACAAAAAGTAACTATGCATCACAGTAACTCTGATACGCACTGAGAGTAACTATGATAACACTGAGAGTAACTGTGAGAACACTGAGAGTAACTGTGACAGCACTAAGGAGTAAATGAGAGAACACTAAGAGTAACTATGATAGCACTGAGAGTAACTATGATAACACTGAGAGTAACTGTGAGGACACTGAGAGTATCTGTGACAGCACTAAGGAGTAACTGTGATAAAACAAAAAGTAACTCTAGCGTTCAGGAGTCTGCTGTACACGATTCTTTATTAAAGAAGGAACTAGAAAAGTGAAGAAAAGAGAGCACAGAGCTATAAAGATATGTACAAGAGTCTGTTGTACGATGTAAATGCACATACACATAGCACAGTGCACTGCTGTGTCGTCAGAACAGCACAGTACTGCTGGCATCTTTGCAACCCAACAGGACAGAGCATTGTTGTCCATATTTGCAGCACCAACAGCTAGCACAGAGCATTACTCTCACTACTGCACATATTTGCAGCACCAACAATACAGTGGGGGGCTTTCAGATCTTCAACATATCCATCCTCTACGGCACCCTCGACGTCCATCTCTTCTCCATCCGCGACTGCTACGGTTTACAACACAGCGGGGGGCTTTCATATCTTCAACATCTCCATCATCCACGGCACCCTCGACGTCCACCTCTTCTTCATCTGCGACTTCTATGGTTTACAACACAACGGGGGGCTTTCAGATCTTCAACATCTCCATCCTCCACGGCACCCTCGACGTCCACCTCTTCTTCATCCGCGACTGCTACGATTTACAGAAGGTACAGTTTTACAGAAGAAATACTGACAGCCCCCTTAACATTTCAATAGCACCCCCTTTGACCATCTCCTCAGATCCCCTTTAACATTTCTTCACAGCCTACCATGGAGCCGTTCTTCCAGCCAATCAACTACACCATTGACGACAAGACAGTGGAATCCATTCTACTTCCTATAGAATGGAACCATCGCCATTTTCACATCAAACCAGGAAAGACCACCTTCCTAATCGGAAACCAGTCTTTCCAGATAACCCTTATGCAGAATAAAAACGGGTCACATTCAATTGCTAAGGGCTGGAAAAGGATGATCGCACAGCTCAATCTTCGCAAAGGTTGGATCATCTTCCTCAAGCCAACTGATCACCAGACCATCACAGCATGGATCACAGATTAGTTCTTAGAAACACCAACTGAGCTTATTCCGCTCTTCAGAATGCCTGGCAATGAAGTATACTCTGGATCGGAGGACTCTGCAGATCAGCTCTTCGTTAGGGACAAATACCAAGCAGCGCCGGGATCAGCTGTAAATCCCATTCAGGTTGACTCATCCACAACAGCGGACACCTCAACATCTGCAGAAGACACTGCTTCTTCGTCTGTCCAGCGTTCCTTTCACAAATAGGTATGCACTGGCGCCTTTTTCTCTTAGCCTTTTCTCTTAGCCTTTGTAGGTTCACTCATTTACAATAGATATGAACTTCTCAGATACGAACGTGTGTTTAGGCTTGATGTTTATGCTTTCTAAAGGAGGGAATTGTGTGTATGATATCTATCGCCAGGGATGGACCTTCTTTATAGCTGATCTGGCTGTATTTTTATGTATTTTTATGTTCAGTTGATGGACCTTCTTTATAGTTGATCTGGTTGTATAATATATAACGTTTTATGCTTTGAATGTTTTAATCTTGAATGTTTAGCTGCAGTGTTTTTGTCTGATTATATATACTTTCAATTAGCACTAAGAGTAACTGAGAAAACACTAAGAGTAACTCAGATAGCACTGAGAGTAACTCTGATAGCACCGAGAGTAACTGGTAGAACACTGAGAGTAACTCAAATAGCACTGAGAGTAACTCTGATAGCACTGAGAGTAGCTGATAGAACACTAAGAGTAACTGAGAGAACACTAAGAGTAACTCTGATACGCACTGAGAGTAACTATGATAACACTGAGAGTAACTGTGAGAACACTGAGAGTATTTGTGACAGCACTAAGGAGTAACTGAGAGACCACTAAGAGTAACTCTGATACGCACTGAGAGTAACTATGATAACACTGAGAGTAACTACGAGAACACTGAGAGTATCTGTGACAGCACTAAGGAGTAACTAAGAGAACACTAAGAGTAACTCTGATACGCACTGAGAGTAACTATGATAACACTGAGAGTAACTGCGAGAACAATGAGAGTAACTGTGACAGCACTAAGGAGTAAGTGAGAGAACACTAAGAGTAACTCTGATACGCACTGAGAGTAACTATGATAACACTGAAAGTAACTACAAGAACACTGAGAGTAACTGTGACAATATAAAAAGTAACTCCAGCAACTAGAAAGTAACTCTACCAGTGTATGGCATAGTAGCAAAAACTGACATTTCGTGAGTACACTGAACAAACCATGAAAAAAATTGTACTAATCCAAAAATGTATGTATTCCAAAAGAAAAGAGTATTCAATGCACATGAAGATAAAACAAAAAATATTTTGCAAAAGAGGTAGATCTGATCAAAATAGATTCTTTGAAGCATATTCAAAGTATACATATAGCTGGTAGAGTTCAACATAACACATAAAATACATTACAAAACACAAAAGTAAAAATACATGGATGGTTACAAAATCACTTTCACAAAAACTGCAGACAAAAAGAACAACCCATTACAGATTTGAATATCCCTCACTCACGTGCTAATCAACTACAAACTCCACTAAAAAACGTCCAACATCAACATACCACACGATCAGCAACAAAGATAATCATTGAATAGCAAACATCAACAACACATAGTCCATAATAGGAATGGACTACTTCTTCATAGGGCAGTTCCTGCTATCATGGTTGACCCCAAACTCTAAGAAATTCTTTCATTGCCTCTCTCTTTTAGACTGTGCAATCTCAACTCCAGATTTAAACCTCACATCGGTCGATCTAGGTCTTCCCTTAGTTTTGCAACTACTAGGTATATGGACCTTGACAGCAGAAGAGGAAGCTGTATTAGAAGCGGTTGCACAGTGCCTGCACTAGCGCCTGCACCAGGATCAGCGAGATCCAAGTCTAAGAGCTCCTTTCGCAAAGCTAACAGTTTTTCATGTCAAAGATCTACAACATTGTTCCTAAACACTATGTTGACAATAGAATTGCAGGAAGAAACAAGATGAAGTGTCCTCCCAGTGGATGGATGCTTAACTGACGATTTGCCAAAAATCAAAGGGTGTTCTCTGTACCCTTTGGTCCACCTCTTCATAATGTAAGGCTCGGGAAGAGTGCAATAGTCACGGCTCTTCAAATAAGAGAGGATGTGCCTGCAAGGGATGCCTTTGAATTCCAACATGAAGCAACTACAGGAAACAATGTCACTAGATAACTCTTTCTTCAATATACGGGGAGTTCCAAGTCCACCGACGCGATACACCTCAAAGACACCTTCTGAAGCTTGCTTTACATTGTAGACCATACTTTGGTGAACCTCAGACTGGAATATCTTAAATATGGACTTGGTGTATATACCTCTCATCTGCTCCTCTAGGGGCCACAATGATGACAAAGGGAGGTTACTGTACTCGTCATCAAAATCTTTGAAATTTTCAATCTCCCGCACATGAGAGTACGCGGTCTCCAACGAACATACAAGTTCAAATAGAGTCTTCCTACTATTCACATGGCTCCTAATGAACGCATTCAGGATCTCACTCCTTTGAGTCGTCCTCATTCCAGCAAAGAAGGAGGACTGCATATAGCACGGAACCCAATCGCAATGCATCGCATACATATCAGAAAGCTAGGTGATGGACAACAAATCATGCTCCTGAATTACATAATCCCACCTCTCTTCAAAAATGTCGACATCATCCACATTCCAGACACAATCATTCAACAAGCTTATGATCTGGTCCTTGTTAGGAATGCCACCAAGCTTGGAGGGAAGCTTCTGTAGGATGTGCCAGCTGCAGAAGAGATGCTTGCAATTGGGAAAAACAGAGATGATAGCAACATTCATAGCAGGGTCCTGATCGGTTATGATGGAAACCGGCTCTTCCCAAAACAAAGTAAGTACTACTTGAAAACCCAGACAAATGAGTCATACTTCTCATCGACCAACAGAGCAGATGCAAACAACACTATCTTGCGATGGTGATCAACTCCACCAAACATTCAAAAAACCATCGAATACTTGTTGGTGCGGTAGGTGGTATCAAACACAATCGCATCCCCGAACAGCCTGCAGTCTTCAACAGAGACAGGATCAGCCCAAAACATATGAGTAAGGCAACAATTGGGGTCTTTTTGGTAGCTATAGAAGAATTTTGGATCGATGGCTTTGAAACTGGAAAAGCGATCTAAAACCATGTCGACGTCGTATTTGGCCAACTCTTTCCTCTTGCTACTGATGTGTCCATGAGCTTGTCTACTAGTAAATGCCATATTTTCATAGCCACTAGACTCGGATGCTATCAATGTAATTTGTCTCGATACAGCTATGTTCGCTTGGCTCATGGAAGAAAGGATCTCTTTTTTAGTTTCATCAAGAGATGAGTTACACTTGAGGTAACGGAGATGATCAACGTCAATAAGATCATGGTTGTGTTCCTCAACAAATGCAGTCACGACCCACATGGATGAGGACTTATCCAGTGTGAAACGTATCATGGCTTCACAACCACACCTCTTCACAGAACGCATGTGCTTCTTGGACAACTTATCATGCAAGTTACCATTTCATCACAAACGGGGCTCAGAAGCCCTCTAGACCTCTTAGAACGATAGATCTTACCCTGCTTATCACAAACCATATCTTTAGCAACCAGAATCTTACTTCCCCGTTCATATCTATTGTCGTCTTTCCTGATGTTAAACCCAATCATTCCAGCATAGCTGGAATAGAAGGATATACCTTCATCTAGACTTCCAAACTGAAGGCCAACTCTAGGGACTGCAGCTGGGGACGGAGAAGAAACACCAATAGAATGAGAAGACTGAGGATTATCATCATCACGACCGACACTTGCATTAGTAGCATCCGTATCAAGGCTGGGATCCATGACAGTGTGTTGGAGTAACTCAGAAGATCAGAAGAGTAACTCTGTAACACAACAAGAGTAACTCGGTAAGGCAAAAGAGTAACCAATTATAACAAGAGAGTAACTACGCAAAACATAAAAACATGTATGCCAGTTACTACTTCAAAAATGACAATGCAGAAACAAAAATTGGGTTTCTTTCCCACACAAGATAGAGGGATGAATAAACATTGAAATGACGAGAAAAAATAAAAAAATGAGTATAACTGAATGAATTTACAAAGAGAAATACAAAATCTACCTGAATGTAGCTTGAAAAAATTGTTGCTCGTAAAAATACAGATAGAACAGTGAATTCTCCCACCACCTCCACTCCCTCCACAGCGGCACACAACAGCAATTTGCTCCTGAATATGCAGAGAGATCAGGGAATTCTCCAACCACACCCACTCCCCCCTCCTCAGCGGTGTGAGCTTCAGAACAGCAGGTCTAAACGGTGGAATCAACTTGGTGAAAATCGATACCGTCACGGGATACATAAAAGAAAGTGGGAGACACCTTAGTCGTCCTACTCTGCAAGATTGATAAAAGGGGAAACCGTTCTTGTTATTCGGAAATGGAAATGAATGTAGGTATTTCTGAGGAAGAAATGTAAAATGGAGATTGAAATACACCAAAGAAGTTGGAATCAGAGGTGGAATTACATATGCAGGGCGTTAAGCGGCAGATGGGGGGTAGATGATTGGCAGATGGGGGGTAGACCGGATGTATCAGCCTGGTGGCGGCACAGACGATCGCGAATGACGTAGATGATCGACAGATGGGGGGTAGACCGGATGTATCATCCTGGCGGCGGCACAGACGATCGCGGATGACGAAGATGATCGACAGATGGGGGGTAGACCGGAATAATCAGCCTGGAGGTGACACAGACGATCGTGGATGACAAAGATGATCTGCAGATGGGGGGTAGACCGGAAGAATCAGCCTGGCGGTGGCACAGACGATCAGGTTTTTTCTTTTTTTCAAAATCAAGGTAGATCTAGGGCAAAAGAGAGAAGGAAAGAGTCTCTTCAACCACATGCACGACCTTCCATCAAGAACTTCTTGAGTTCTGTCCATGGATGAGAAAAGAAGGAAGAGAATAGAAACAAATATAGATTATAGAAGAAGATATTACTTGGTTAGGGCAAGAAACTAGGTTATGAAGCTCCAAACATCCTTAGAGAAGCTTGATCCAAACCCTAGAGCAACATGCATCGATGATCTCTCCAAGATGTGCCCCCCAAGAGCTTCTCCTTCACAAAATGATAGTATAGGGCCTCTCTACAATAAATAACACAATAAAGGTGTAAAGGGTTCATTTGTGAGAGTGGTGGAGGGTATATATACTCAAGGAGAGAGAGAAAGAGGTCAAAAGGTTGAAAACCTAGCTTGCCATGTGTCAAAACTCAAAATCCATCTTATCCATGAATGTCAGAACTCCATAGGTATTTACCATGGTTTTCCATTGATCCATGCCTTAGTGAAATATTCAAGGATGTACTATTAGAGAACCCATCGGATTATGCACATGTACCATCAGAAAACCCATCAGATTCTAGGGTTTACTTAGCCATTTTGCAAGTTCTGATCTCCCATCGGATTGTATGCTTCAACCAGGATAACCATCAGATAATGGACCTCAAGGGAAGGCCATTAGATTTTATTCCTCAAGGAGAAACCATCAAATCATCACTCATAAGGTGAAACCATCGAATTCCTTAAATACTTAGAAAAACCATCACTTAGGTGAGAAACCCTAAGTTCTCAACCCTAGAGGGAAAGAGCAACAATCCGATGGTGCATCTAGGCATCCATAGGTGCAACTACATAAAACATTATGATGAGTATTATGAGGGACAACATGCATGTGTGTAAATTAAAGAGAAAACCCTAGAAATGGGAAAATTACATAAAAGTCCATATAAGCACATAAAATGCAAAACTCAATCAAACAGTGTCTGAGCTGGACCAAACTTGAAACATAGCTTAGTTTCATAATATCAAAGTATATATTAGGTTTTGGTTAAGGAATTAAGCACCCAATTAAGTTAAGCAAGCATTTTTAAGCCTTAAGCCAGATCAAGGGCCTTACAAATAAAGCCTTACAAAACTGGTTCGGAATCACCAAACATCAAATATGTGCTAATAGTGTCTCATAAGTATCTAAAGATCCACTTGACTACCTCCCAATCATCCTTTCTAGGGATTGAGAGAAACCTTCTCAAAAAGCCAATCACATGAGCAATATCAAGATGAGTATATACCATTGTGTACATTAAACTCCCAACATCATAAGAACATGTAATCATGGCAATCTCCTCCTTTTCCTCATCAGTAGATGGTCATGACTTCTTACTTAGATTGAAATGACCTGATAGTGGAGTACTCTTCACTTTGGATTTGGTCATGTTGAACTGTTCCAGAATACATTCAACATAGCTCTCGTATGACAACCACAACATGTGCTTCTTCCTGTCATGTATGATCTATTGTGGTGGTATGAAATCCTTCATCTCAAAGGCTTTAGAAAGCCATGTCTTCATTTTCGTGATCAAACTGACATCCCGTCCCTCTATCAACATGTCATCCACATAGAGTAACAAAATAATGAAGTGTCATTAGGAAGCCTCCTAATGTAAACACATGGATCTACACTTGTCTTCTAGTACTCATGACTCTACATGAATTTTAGAGTTTGTTTCAACCCATACAAACTCTTCTTCAATCTACAGACTAAGTGTTCTTTCCCGTTGACTTGGAAACCTTCTGACTGCTCCATGTAGAATTCCTCTGCTAGGTCACCATGAAGAAATATCATCTTTACATCCATCTGTTCAAGCTCCACATCTAGGCTAGCAACCAATCCTGAAACCAATATAATAGAAGTCATATTCACAATGGGAGAAAATATTTCATCAAAATACACCCCTGGTCTTTGACCAAAGCCCATGACAACTAGTATGACTTTGTATATGATATCCTTGATGTTGTCATCTCACTTTATCTTGTAGACCCACTTGTTATTTAGTGCTCTCCATCCCTTGGGAAGCACCATAATATCATAGGTATCATTCTTCTACAAAGAAGACATCTCCACCTGCATCACTTGATGCTAGTGTGCTTTGTCTCTATGATCTGTTACTCTTGAAAAATTTCTATCTCCCCCTGTTCAGTTCGGAGAGCATAGTGAGATGTCAGATATCTTTATGAAGGATGACATGCTTCGTCAAACCTCCTCAAATTCTACTCTGAGGACTCTACCTGGTCATGATCTTGCTCCCCCTGCCCAGATGTCTCTGACTGTGAGTGTAAATAACTCATCTATGCATCTGGAAAAGGAACACTTGATATGCTATCACTCTACAGCTTAGGGTGATCATGTTTCTCTTTTTCATCTAAAGGTTGCACCTGTGAAGAAGCTAAAGTATCCTCATACTCATCATCAAAAAAATTGTCACCTGATCCTGCAACATTTTCATCATCACTCTCAGGACATGTAACTGTCTGACTCTCAAAGAATGTCACATCTTTGCATTTGATCATGGCATTTTTCACAAGATCATGTAACATGTAGACAAAAAGATAATCTCCATGAAAGATACATGACACCGCTTTATCATCCATCTTTTGCCTCTTTTACTTTCAAACATGTGCATAATTCTTGCACCCATATGCTTGGAAATGAGCATGAGAAGCATCATTTCCTGACCATACCTTCTCAGGTATATCAAACCCCAAAATTAGTGATGGAGGTCTATTAATTAGATAGAAAACAATACTCAATGCCTCACCCCATAATGTCTTTGAAAACTTTTTAGTCTTCAACATGAATCAAACTTTCTCTACTATGGAACATTTTATCCTCTTAGTTATACCATTATGTTGTGGTGTGTCGGCTCTGTCCTCTCATGTCATATGTCGTGCTACACGTAGTAATCCTATAACTCCCTCGAGGTGTATACTCTTCCATTGTGCGTGCAAAGACACTTCAAATTTTTCTCTATATCCCACTCCACATGGCATGAAATTTTTGAAAACACCAAAAGACATGATCTATGGTCCTCATCAAGTAGACCCACACCTTTTTGGATGCATCATCAATGAATGTGATAAAATACATATCACCACCGAGTGAAACGACCTCAAACATATCACATACATCCAGATAAATTAACTATAGAACATCGAGCGTCACCTTTAATCTTGTCTTAAAATAAACTCGTCGATGCTTTCCCGTCTGACATGAATCACATGAGTTGAGACTGGTGTCCTTGCCAAAAGAAATCAACCCTTAATTTGATAGAAGCTGTAGGACTTTGTCACTCATATGTCCTAGTTGTATGTGCCATAGATATGCTTGTTGATCTTCAAATGCATGTATATCGCCGCCTTTGAGCACTTTGAGTTTGGTCTTGTACAATGTGCAACACAATTTACCTCGTACAATAACCAAGGCCCCATTGTGATTTTACATTTACCACCACCAAAGTCAAGAGGAAAACTTTATCTATCAAAGAAAGAACTAGATATCAAGGTCATCCGCACATATGAAACATGACAAACATACTTGAGTGTGAGCATGCAACCAAGACTTGAGTGAAAACAAATGTCTCCAATCCCAGTAATTGTAGAGAAATTGAAATTTTCCATATCACCTTCCTAAAGTCTCCCTCCTGTATGTAGTGAAGAACTCCTTACTAGGTGAATCATGATAATAAGTTGTATTATCCACCACCCACTCAAAATCATCATCCTTAGCATGCAAACATTGTTCCTATCAAGACCGCATCTTGATCATCATTCATTGCCATCTAAAAATGCCACTATGGTATTCTTATTGTCATTCTTCTCGTCTTTGACTTCAGACCCATGTTTTTTTTCCAAACCTAGCAATCCTTTTTGAAATGACCTGACTTCCCACAATAGAAGCACCCTCTACTCTTCAACTTCGATCTACCATGAGACTTCCCACAGTCGTGGAACTCGTCATGGCTTTAATCTGCCAATGTCTCTTGCTCTATCAGCCCCATGCTCTCTGTGAAGTGCACCTTTGACTCACTATCACCTGAGGCTTGCTGTTGAGTCTCTTCATTCAATAGACCACTCTTCACTTGATCAAGTGTCAACTCATCTTCCTATGTAGATTTGCTAACTTCACAAAAAGCATCTCCGAACTATCAAGTAATGATCCTAGAAGAAGTAACGCTTGGAGTTCATCATCGAGAACCATCTTCATGGACCCCGATTGATTACATGACTTTAGAATTCATTCATGTGCTTGGTATTGCTTGTATCATCTTGATAGTTCAGGTTCACCAACTTCCTAATCAAGAAAGTTTTATTTGTGGTAGTCTTCTGCTCATATAATTTCTTGAGTTTTTCCCACAGATCTTTGGAATCGGTCTCCTCCGAGATATGGTGGAACACATAAATATCAAGATACTTTTGCACCGTTCCCATAGTATTTCCAATCTGCATTAAACACATTCCCTGACATTAATCTCTCTATCAGATCATACAAGTCCTTGTAATATATAATATCCTCCATCTTGGATTTATGCCAATTTATGCTCATCAACTTAACCATCGTTCCATCATCATCTGTCCCCATAAAGATCTGGATCTGTCCAACCTGGGCTCTGATACCACTTGATAGGTATTTTGATGGAAAATATGTACACATATGTTATGCAACCACGATGCAACAAAAAAAATGCAGAAGCGTTACTGATGAGCGTGTAAACTAAAAAATAGAACAACAAGAAGATAGAGGGAAGCAAAAGACCATATATTTTTACGTTGAAAACTCTCATGATGTGTGGGGGAAAAATCATGAGACCTACCACGAGCAAATAAACTTAATAAGTAAAGATACGATTTTTCTTCTCAAATTTTGACCCCAAACTTGAGATAATATACTAGAAAGGAGAAATAAGAAGATACCACACCGTAGAAAGATATCTATACAATTCTACCACCCCAGAATTTACTAAGAAGATGTCCTCTTCCACAAAGTGCATAGTAGCAGATGGTCTGAAGAAGAAACATGTATGCTTTGAAAGTTATATCCCACTTCCTTTCTTCTTCCTTTTCTTTTTCTTCATTCTTCCTTTGATTTCTTCTCCGTCTCGAAGGTGTTGTCTTTTTCTGCTTTGGCGACTTCCTTTTTCAATGGACGGTTGCCATTGACTTTGCTAATTATTGGCTACACATTAGTGGTTGTGTCATCTTAGCTATTTGTAGCCACAAAGGTGGAAGCACACAGCCATGCCCTAATGGAATTTTCCTCTATGGGCTGGACTCACGTAGGCCAAAGGAATGGTCACAGACTGAAAATGTAAGATCTGTTTCTACTTTCTAGAGGACAATTTTCTCCATCTTGGACATCACCGTTCACAGAGGGGATTCGTCTGGTTCGAACTAGCTAGTTAAAATTCAAGCTGTCATTTAAGTTGATGAGCCTCGGGTGGTGCTTTTGGCTTCTCTATGGGGAACTCCTTGCATTTTTGAATTCTAATCATCATTTAATTAACAAAATGCACACTCATGTCCTATGAAAAGATTGTTAGTTTTTTTTCAACATTTGTCGTCATAATTTGGTATGTGTAGCTTGGTGTATTGCATGTTATTGCAATGCTATTCCACTTAACAAAGATAGAGGAAACCATGAATGGAAAGAAAAGTTAGTTGCGACACATGGATTCTTCCATGTAACAATCAAAAAATGAAAACCAAGATCCATAGAATCCATTGGGAAAACACAAGGAAAAAATCATCACTACATTTTTGAACTAGGAAAAGGAAAATTAGGATGAACTTTAAAATATCATGAAGAGTATCAAAACATAAAATGCTAGATATTGGTAAGCTAACTTGGGAAGGAATACCTCAAATTGTACATGAAAAAGGTATTGCCCAATGGCGATATAAATTATCATTAGTGCTCAATCAAATAATATAATATTTTATATGAGAATGTAAGGATTTCAAACAGAAAGTTGTGATTTAACAACTGAAATCTAGATTGAAAATAACATTATAATGCACAAAAAATAGAAAAGAAGAGGGAGAAGGGTAAGTTAGCCATGTTAATTTGTTGCACCCACCTGTATGGAAAGAGCTTGACACTTTGGCGTCAGCAAAGAATTTGTGCTAGAAATTCTGGCAGTGAAGCTACAAAAGAAATAAACCTAGAGTTGAAGGAGGTTCATTGAGAATGACTCCGATTCTAAGGTCTATTCCAAAGTGGCCAAGCCTCTGTGGTGAACAAGAGGCGAAGTGATGTATAGGCACTTCTTCATTGGGATGATATTTATGCGCGTAGGAGAATGCAAATTCTAATTAACGGTAGTTTATTTTGAATTTGGGTTAAACATTATTTAACTCAACATAAGGCTTTTCTTGCCAACAACATATTTTACATGCTTTCAGCATGTGCCCATTGCACATTGGATAAGGAAATATTAAAGTGTAGAAAATGGTATGTACCCTGTGTTGGTATATGTATGCCCGTAGAGTCATCCCAAGCGATTGCATGGAGTCGGATATTAATTAATCAATTAATGTGATTATTTGGTTAATTAATGAATTCCGGAATATTCTAATTAATCCACGAGCATTTTAATTAACGCAACATTTCTGTTTACCGATGGGTTTAGGAAACTCTATTTCCCTTCGTATCCTATTTAAAGGAGGATTGACGGTCTATATCTATATAATAGAGAGAGGCTTTTCCGTTTACGCTCACGTACATAAACCCTAACCGTCATCGTCCTTAAGAGAGAAAGGAGAGAAACGCGCCGCTAGCACGCCGCCGCAGAGACACGACTCCTTTCCGCCGGCTTGGTAAGTGCGACGTGGAGTTTCGTCCATACGTGTGGACGAAGTAGATATGCAGACGCATTGACGTCTGCGTTCGGAGGACGTCGACGACCACCACCTGTACGTGCTACGAGCGGCGTACATCACTGCTATAAAGGAGTGCCGCCGGATCAACCTGCGACAGCGAACGGGAGAGAAGTTCCATCCGTGTAGGTTAGCAGTGTTGCACTGTCGTGCAACGAGATATCGCCGGACTTGCTCCGCGATAAGGTATATCCCGCAAACACTCCTAAATATGTTGTTGTTGATGAGATCCTATTTCGGGTTGCGTGGATTTTATTGCTTCTGCCACACATGTTTTCTCCACAAAACCCAACAGTGGTATCAGAGCAGCGTCGATCTACGGTGTATTTGGATTAGTTTCGATCCCCGCACAGGGGCGCTGCCCCTGTGTACCTTGCATTGTCTGCATGGGAGTCAAATTTTTTTTAATGGGGAATGTCCCGCATTACAAGTATTGCAATTTTAATATGTATATACGTATATGTAGATATACCTATGATACCATACATGTCGCCTTTACAATCTATTTTATGTGGTGAGTACATACACGGTTATGGCCTAGTATCCCCTTTTGTGAATGTTGTGAATGAATGTGGATGTCAATCTGGTGGATATGTTTGTTTGTGAATTCTATGGATGTATAATGGTTACATATGGATCCTTTATATAAAGTATTTGGCTTGCATGCCGAGCCTCATCTCTTATTTCAAAATGTAATTAATTCTTTCCTTTTATATTTGTACTCATATGATGTAATAGAGATAGGATTAGTTTTAGTTTTGTAAACTTGATGTAAGGAGGACACTTGAAGATCCAACTCCAAGGAGTGTCCATGGAGAAGCACCATGAAGATCTAATTCCAAGAAGCAACCTGAAGATCCAACTCCAAGGAGCGTCCATGGAGAAGTAACAAGAAGATCCAATTCCAAGAAGAAACTTGAAGTTCCAACCTCACGAAGCATCCATGAAGTTGTTCATTGTAATGTTGATCATTACAGGCTTACAGGTTGATTCACAAGTGTTGCATGAGATGCATAAGACCATAGGTGGACCGTAATCTTTTGATGCTCCAAAGGATTACAATTGTATGGCCATAACCGATTTATTTGTGTTTGTGATTGCATGTCTATCATTTGTGGTTGTGGATATAGTAGTATATGATACGTACTATAAGTATGTGGTGTTTGGATATGTATATGTATTAATAAAACCCCTCAATTAATAATATTAAGATTTAGTTGCCTTCCATAAAGCAACACACATGAAAAGCTTGATCGACTATGTGTGGGCACGCCTCCGCGTGGTACACTGTCTATCTCGTGGAAGTATAATGGTGGGTGTGTGGGTCTGCCTCCGCAGGGTGCACACTCATCGTGTTGGCTTATGGGTTGGACTTAACTAGGGAACCTTGATAGGATCAAGTACCTAGAGGCACACAGATGCATCATGTCAAGGAGTTGTGCATGATCATCTATCCAAGAGTTGCATATGATGCAATTGGCAAAAGTTGCCTACCTTAGTATTTGGTCTTTGACACCGACGTTGGCTGGGCATTGATCCAATTATTTTGGGTCTTGGCTCACTAGATGGTTTTGCATTGCAATCTTCCGAGTTGATAGTGAGGGCTATCAATTTGAATAAAATAGTGGGAGCGTAATTAATTAAAGGCCTAATTAATCTCATTTATCAAATCTTTACAAGTCAAAATGTTTTGGACTAAATGCAAAATTTTCTTTTGTAGCAATCAAATGGAAACCAACACTCACACTTTCTCATTGCGATCGGTCCTTGAGAAGGACAAAATTACCGGAACCAAGTTTCAAAACTGGTTTAGGACGCTGAGAATTGTTCTCACACATGAGCGTAAGCTCTATGTCCTTGAAACACCAGAGCCAGAGGATCCCGCCGTAAATGCGCCCAAGACTGAAAAGGATGCTTACAAGAAGCACCTTGATGATTCCGTGGATGTCAAGTGCCTGATGTTTTTCTCAATGAACTATGAGTTGCAAGAGCAACATGAGAACATGAATGTCATGGAGATGGTAACACATCTCAAGAACATGTATCAACATCAAGCAAGATAGGAGAGATATGATGTCTCAAAGGCTTTGTTCAAAAGCAAGATGAAAGAGGGAGACTCAGTTGGCACCCATATACTCACCTTGATTGGGTACGTGGAAAGTCTATCCAAGTTGGGATTTCCCCTAGGTCAAGAGTTGGACACTGATGTGATTCTACAATCGTTGCCTAAATCATATAATTATTTTGCCATGAACTACAACATGAACAATTTTGACAAGTTGTTGTCAGAATTGTTAGGCATGTTGAGGACAGTTGAAGCACATATGAAGAAAGACAAGCCTAAGTCTGTGATGGTGATCAGCAAGGCAAAGGGAAAGTCAAAAGGCAAAAGCAAGGCTAAGAAAAGTTCTAAAGTCGGGCAGAAGCCAAAGTCATCCGCGCTCAAAGCTAAAGGTGGGATCTCCAAAGAAGGCAGTTGTCACCATTGTCACCAGCCTGGACATTGGAAAAGAAATTGTCCTCTCTACCTGGAGGAACTGAGGAAGAAGAAGCAGGGGATAGAGATCTCCACTTCAGGTATATACGTTATTGAGATAAACTTAAATACTTCTTCATCATGGGTACTAGATACCGGATGTGGATCTCACATATGTTCTAATATGCAGGATCTGATAAGAAGTAAGCCTTTACGAAAGGGCCAAGTCGAGTTGCGGGTTGCTAATGGAGCAAGAGTTGTTGTCTCCGCAGTTGGAGTGATTAGTTTATCTTTGCCTACGGGCCTTGTAATAGAATTAGAGAATTGCTATTATGTACCTTCCATTAATAGAAATATTATTTTTGTATCTTGTATGGATAAGAGTGGATTTGAATTTCACATTAAGAATGGAATTATTTCTATATCTAAAGATGAGATCTTTTATGGCAATGCCCCTATGTCTTATGGTATCTACTTGTTAGAACTTGAGACTAGCATATATAACGTAAATACTAAAAGGTTAAAACTTGACAACTCAAACAAAACATTCTTATGGCATTGTCGTCTTGGGCACATAAACGAGAAGCGCATATCTAGACTCCATAAGGATGGTTATCTAGACTCTTTAGATTTTGAATCATTAGAGACATGTGAGGCGTGTTTATTAGGGAAGATGACCAAGACTCCTTTCACTGGACACAGTGAGAGAGCCAGTGATCTGCTATGGCTCATACATACTGATGTATGTGGACCTTTTAGATTAAATGCTAGAGGAGGCTATCAATACTTCATTACCTTCACTGATGACCTCAGTAGGTATGGCTATGTATATCTTATGAAACACAAGTCAGAAACTCTTGAAATGTTCTAGACTTTCATGAACGAAGTAGAGAAGCAACTTGGTAAGAGTATTAAAGCACTCCGTTCAGATCGAGGTGGTGAATACTTAAGCCAAGAGCTTGAGGACCTTCTGAGAGACTGTGGTATTGTATCACAATGGACTCCACCTGGTACACCACAACATAATGGTGTGTCAGAAAGAAGGAATCGTACATTATTAGACATGGTACAATCAATGATGAGTTCAACTGAACTTCCAATATCGTTCTGGGGATATTCTCTTGAAACTGCAGCGTTTACACTTACCCGTGTACCTTTCAAATCGGTTCAAAAGACACCATATGAGATATGGAATGGGAATCATCCCAATTTGTCTATGTTAAAGATTTGGGGATGTGAAGCTTATGTTAGGAACCAATTTCCTGAAAAACTTGGACCCAAATCGGAAAAATGCTATTTTGTTGGATACCCCAAGGAAACTCGGGGATACTACTTCTACACACCAACTGACAACAAAGTGTTTGTTTCTAGGACTGCTGTATTTCTTGAAAAGGAATTTATTTCCAAAGGAATTAGTGGGAGGAATGTAGAGCTCGAAGAAGTTTGACACCAACAAGAAAGCAGAGAACCTGAGGAGGTACATAAGGAACATGAAGACTCACAAGTTGTTGTGGAATTTCAAGTTCCAAATGTAACACAGGAACCTCATAGGTCTAGTAGGACACGACTTGAGCCTGAGAGATTTGGATTTCTCGTGACTCAAGACAGTGACGAATTGGGCATAGTAGATGAGCCAACTTCCTATCTAGAAGCTACTAAGGGACCAGAATCTGAGAAATGGCTCGAAGCCATGAGATCTGAGATGGAATCCATGTACATCAACAAGGTATGGACCTTGGTAGATCCACCCGAAGGGGTAAGACCCATAGGGTGCAAGTGGGTCTTTAAGAAGAAGACTGACATGGATGGAAATGTTCAAACCTATAAAGGTAGATTGGTTACGAAAGGATTCTGTCAAATTCAAGGTGTTGATTATGACGAGACCTTCTCACCAGTTGCCATGGTTAAATCCATCAGGATCATGCTTGCCATTGCAGCTTATCATGACTATGAGATTTGGCATATGGATGTTAAAACTACATTTCTTAATGGGAATTTACTCGAGGATGTGTACATGACACAACCTGAGGGTTTTATTGATCCAAAGGAAGCCAATAAAGTATGTAAGCTACAAAGGTCAATCTATGGATTGAAGCAAGTATCTCGGAGCTGGAATCTACGTTTTGATGAAGTAGTCAAAAAGTTTGGCTTTAGTCAAAATGAAGATGAACCTTGTGTTTACAAAAGGGTTAGTGGGAGCACAATCGTATTTCTCATATTGTATGTGGATGACATACTATTGATGGGAAATGACATCCCTACTCTTCAGATAGTAAAAGGTTGGCTAGGGAAGACTTTCTCTATGAAGGATTTAGGTGAAGCATCCTATATACTTGGGATCAAGATCTATAGAGATAGATCTAGAAGGCTTCTAGGCCTAAGCTAGAGCACATACATTGACAAGGTGCTAAAGAGGTTTAGCATGGAGGGTTCTAAGAGAGGTAACTTGCCCATGTCCCATGGGGTTACGATCTCTAAATCCCAATGTCCTAGTTCATGTGATGAACGGGCACGCATGAGTAAGATTCCATTTGCATCAACAATTGGATCTATCATGTACGTGATGTTATGTACTCGTCCTGATGTGTCGTATGCTTTGAGCATGACGAGCCGGTATCAGTCAGATCCAGGTGAATGTCACTGGACAGCCGTAAAGAACATCCTAAAGTACTTGAGAAGGACTAAGGATCAATTCTTGGTATACGGTGGTGAGGAAGAGCTCGTGGTAAAGGGTTACACCGATGCTAGCTTCCAAATTGACAAAGATGACTACAGATCGCAATCTGGATTTGTGTTTTACCTAAACAACAGAGTTGTGAGCTAGAAGAGTTCCAAGCAAGAGACGGTTGCGGATTCTACAACAGAGGCCGAATATATTGCCGCATCTAATGCTGCGAAGGAAGCTGTGTGGATCAAGAAATTCATTTCTGAACTTGGAGTGGTTCCAAGCACTGGTGATGCAATTGAGTTGTTTTGCGACAACAATGGAGCAATTGCATAGGATAAAGAACCAAGATCGCACCAACGTTCCAAACATATTCTACGGCGGTTCCATCTCATACGAGAGATCGTACAACGAGGAGATGTGAAGATTTGCAGAGTACCTATAGAAAGCAATGTGGCTGACCCGCTCACAAAAGCACTTTCACAACAGAAACATGACGGACATGTTCGATCACTTGGATTGAGATTCATGAGTGATTGGGTATAAGTGTAAGTGAGAATCTGTTGGTATGTATGCCCATAGAGACTATCATTCGATGATTGTAATGGGATACTATGTAAACGATTTGTAATACTATATTGATCATATCAATAAAGGCAAGTTTCCAATCTATATGTTTGTGTTTTATATTGTGAGATGACTATAAAACTTATATATGTCTATAGAATGATATACTCAATGACATATGTCTTCGGGTTGATGACCTGAACAGTGAGATCATATGTATGCTAAGAGTATGCATTCTTGTTTTGTCCCTAATCGGTTGTTATTGTGGAAATATCCATCGACATCAGTAACACATAAGATTAGAATGTATGTTGGTTGATGGAAGAATCTCATTATCCATGATATGGAGATATCAAACCAAATACATAGATACTTGTTAGAGAACACTGTATCGTATAGACCCACCTTGAGAGTGACACATGGATACCATGATTGGTAGTTAGAGTCACATCTCATAATGATGGTGGTGATTGTGGTTCTTAGACCTGAAGTCACTACACTTATCACATGTCATTCAGTGTACTTTGACATCATCCACCGTGGTCTAGAATAAGGATTTCCATAAAGATGGTGCTTGTGTGCACTGTGACACATGGGGATGACTGTGAGTGATGTAGATGGAATTTTTCCTTCCTACGGGAGTTTGATATTTTGGCCACTTGATAAGCGAGACTGAGAAATGCATGGCCATGCTGATGTGAGTCAATATGTGATATTGAGCTTACATATATCTCAGACAGTCTTCTCTAGTTCAAGGAACATGGATTGAACATTGAAAAGGATAACAATTCCATGACTCGGGTTCAATCCGGATATCACCGACAAAGGAACAGTACAATCACTGTAACACCCATCATGAATGATAGGTTAAGTTGTTCTCCAACTTCTCAAATTACTTGGGTAGCAATGAAGTCTTTCTAGATACCAATCATTGCTTGTGAAATCATAATATGATTATGGATATCACTGCCAACGTAATTTGGAGCCTATCGGGTCACACGCATAGGATGTGTTGGAATAGGAGTATAATTGTGGATTTGATTGAAATTGCTCTGAATCACATTGATTACTAAAATGTTTATGTAATGGATTAGAATAATATTGGAGTGACTGGCTCTAAGTGCAAGTGGGAGTCTGTTGGTATATGTATGCCCGTAGAGCCATCCCAAGCGATTGCATGGAGTCTGATATTAATTAATCAATTAATGTGATTATTTGGTTAATTAATGAATTCTGGAATATTCTAATTAATCCACGAGCATTTTAATTAACGCAACGTTTTTGTTTACTGATGGGTTTAGAAAACCCTATTTCCCTTCGTAACCTGTTTAAAGGAGGATTGACGGCTGATATCTATATAATAGAGAGAGGCTTTTCCATTTACGCTCACGTACGTAAACCCTAGCCGTCATCGTCCTTAGGAGAGAAAGGAGAGAAATACGCCGCTAGCATGCCGCCGCAGAGACACGACTCCTTCCCACCGGCTTGGTAAGCGCGACGTGGAGTTCCGTCCATCCGCGTGGACGAAGTAGAGACGCAGACGCCTTGACGCCTGTGTTCGGAGGACGTCGATGAACACCACCTATACGCGCTACGAGCGGTGTACATCACCGCCGCAAAGGAGCGCCGCCGGATCAACCTGCGACAGCGAACGGGAGAGAAGTTCCATCCGTGTAGGTTAGAAATGTTGCACCATCGTGCAACGAGATATCATCGGACTTGCTCCGCGATAAGGTATATCCCGCAAACACTCCTTCTAAATACGTTGTTGTCGACGAGATCCTGTTTCGGGTTGCGTGGATTTTATTGCTTCCACCGCGCATGTTTTCTCCACAAAACCCAACACCCTGACTCTTATTCTTTTTGTGGTTAAAATTTAAATTGCTCATAGGCAAGTAGGTTGTTGCCTTACTCGATCCATCTTGTATAGAACATCGAGTTGTCAAATCAAATTTATATTTATTGTGCACCAACCCCTCATTTCTTAATGAAGTGTTGATGTCAAAAATTCAAAATCTCTTCATGATTTTAATCATGTTTTATAAAATTATTTTCTTTAAGTGAAATTGAAAACATAAATGGGATGGATAAATAGCTGTCGAATGGTAAAACTGAACATTTCTAGATCTAAATAGTAAACAAATGACTGGAAATGGGGCATCAACAGTTTGACCCTCTCATTTCCCATTTCAAAAAATTGATACAATGTATTATGTGAGTTGAACCATTAACTTAGGTTTATAAATAACATCCTTTATTGGTTGGTGCACTCCTACCATGATAACTTACTTATGGCTTTATAGATTACTGACTAAGTAAAGGGAAGGAGATAATTTAGTACCATATATCTAAGGTTTGCTTGAGTTATTATGGCTTAAAAGGAAGGTTCTTAGAGGAATACATGAATAGAGAACTCCTTCAATGCTTCTATGTCCCCAATATGTACTCCACCAGCTGAAAAGTAAACATTTAAACTTACTTTTCGTTTGATTTTACCCATTTATAAAAAAATTGAAGGAAAGTAATCTCATGCAATTGTAGTTGTAAATAGTAGTTGTTTTCCGTAAAACCAATAAGAGTATCGGGTCTCCTATATATAGGAGCTAGGGAGTACATGGGTTAAATGAAGACAAGGGAAAATACAATGGGCCTAAGCCCAACTAATCAAATATACTAACACGCCCCCTCAAGTTGGAGAGTAAACATTATGGAGTCCCAACTTGACACCCATATACTTGAATAAAGAAGGAGGAAGAGGTTTTGTAAGGATGTATGCAACTTGATCACCTGTCCTAATGTGAGGAGTGATGATCAACTTGGCTTTGACCAGATCTTGCACAAAATGACAGTCAACCTCAATATGTTTTGTACGCTCGTGGAAGACTGGATTATTGGCTATGTGTATAGCTGCATGGTTGTCACAATGCAAAGTAGCTGGAGTTTGAAAAGGAATTCCAAACTCAGTCAAGATGGACCGAACCCACTGTAGATCACAACATGCATGAGCCATAGCTCGATATTCTGCCTCTGTGCTGGAGCGAGCTACTACAACTTGTTTTTTACTTCTTCAGGAAACGGGGTGAGTGCCCAATATGACACAATATCCAGAAGTAGATCGTCGGTCTTTAGAATCACCAGCCCAATCTGCATCTGCATATCCAAAGATGGAGATTACCTTGGACTTAGGTCGTTTATAGAGAAATCCTCGTCCTGGAGCACTCTTGAGATAGCGAAGAATGTGTTGCACACTAGACCAGTGTGACTGGAGTGGTGCACTCATGTGTTGGCTAACTACTCCAACAACATAAGTAATATCTGGTCGAGTAATAGTCAAGTAAATCAATTTCCCAACTATACGGCGATACTTCTCAGGATCAAAAAAGAGTTCTTTTTCATGTATAGACTGTTGGCAAATTTGACAATAGTATAATCCCTTTGTTTCGATGATGACAAACATTTCATTCTTGTGAATCTAACGTGCTACTTGAGTGTGCAGGAATAAGATGGATGACAAATACTTGGAAGATCTATATGCTAAAATTGCTTTCAGTCATGAATGTAATCAAATATAAAAACTTGTACAAGTATATAATGTACAAGTACTTAGACATCATGTAAATCAAGCGTTAGATCTTCCCTAGCCAATCACAACACTTAGATAGGTCATCCCCTAAAATAGTGTCACATTTGCACACTCATACACACACTTAATACTTAGTTTAAAATGTTGAAATAGGGTCATTCTCGGTCGACAAACTCCTCGACCGAGACACTCTCGGTCGACAAATTCCTCGATCGAGATTGACCCAAGTAGTCGTTAGACCTAGCAGACAAGGTGGTTGGGAGTTGGAAATGAACGTTGTAAACACTTGCTCCAGGACGTCCCTCGGTCGACAAATCTTCGACCGAGAAGGATTCTCGATCGACAAATTGTCGACCGAGATGAGTTCTGTCTGCACTTTTCAGAATTAATTAACTAGCCATTGTTAAAGCAACTAATGGTTACCTAACGGCTAGTTAAGCACTAAGAATCCCCTAGAAAGTGTCTAGAATGTCCTTAAGCACTTGTAGGTCATTCCTATAAATAGGACATGCCTTAGGACACTTAAACTCACTTATATACACTTGTGCTATACTTGAGATTACACTTGCAATTGGCAATCTGTTTTGAGCAATTGAGCAACACTAGCATTGGCTACGCATTCCCTTCCTCTAAATTCGTGTCCTATAGGCTAGCATCTCCTATCCACAGCACTTACACTTCTATATACATTGGTTAGGAGATTAAAACGCTTGATATAGGAAATCAAGCCTTGAGCTACAAGTGGTATTGTAATTTCTTTTTTTCCTTCTTGTTCCTTTTATCTTTTGTATTCTCCTTGCTACTCCTAGGGTTGGAGGCTGCGGATTGGAGAAGGTTCTTCTCAGTGGAGAAGGTGGACTTCAGACTACTTCAAGAAGGATGTTGCAATGGGAAGCTACTTTTAGAGGAAGACTACTTCAAGGGGGAGCTTAAAGTTACTTCAAGAAGGCTGCTTCAAGGTTGGTGCAACTACTTCTAGGTGAAGGCTGTCTGAAGGGTTTGGTGAAAGAATTGTAATTTTATGTAATATCCTTGCGAGGTAATAAAATTTAATTCTTTCAAAATCCCAGTTGGGTAAGCAACCGCGTAGTGGATTGACTGCCTTAGTATTTGCTAAGGTTGGAACCACTCTAAATCCTTATCCCCTTGTCTAATATTTCTGTGGTTGGTTGCTAGAGTTAAAATATATTAAAATTATCATAAAATCCTATTCACCCCCTCTAGTGATTTTTCAATTGGTATCAGAGAAGGGCTTCAAGGAACTCTAACAAAGTCTTGAAGAATGGGTGACGGGTTGCTCAACAACCTTAACTTGGAAGGAACACTCGTGGCTAGACCTCCAGCTTTTGATGGAACTAATTACACTTACTGGAAGAGGAGGATGCAATTTTACTTCCAAGGAATCAGTTGGGACTTATGGAGAATGGTATCAACTCCTTATGAACTTCCTCTTACGGAGTATGCAAATTGGGATGTCAATACAGTAAAGTCTGCCCAAATGAATGTAAAAGCTGTAAGTATACTTTATTGCTCAATTTCCATTGGTGAGTTTAATAGAATATCAAATTGTGAAACAGCTTATGAGATATGGCATAGATTGTCTATAACATATGAAGGAACTATTCAAGTTAAACATTCTAAAATTGGAATGCTTAAATAAAAATTTGAACAATTTCGTATGGATCAAAATGAATCTATTAGTGAAATGTATACAAAATTTTCTTCTATTGTAAATGGTTTGAATGCTTTAGGCAAAGTGATTAGTGAGGAAGACCAGGTGTCAAAGATTCTTAGATCTCTTCCACTGCCATTGAAGAAGCAAATGACCTCACCCGACTAAGGATGGAGCAACTCATTGGCAACCTAGAAGCACATGAGGCAACTTTAGAAGAGGAAGAAAGACGAGAATGTGAACTTCAACAAGGGAAAAAGAAAGACATTGCATTCAAAGCATCAACCAAGATTAGTCATGACACAAGTGAAGATGATAGTGAAGAAGAAACTCTCTTTGTAAACGGTAAGCAGTATAAAAGTTTTAAAACTAACAAAACTTCTAGTATTTCTTCTTCCAGGTGCTTTGAATGTGACAAAAAGGGACACATGAAAGGTGATTGTCCAAAACTCAAGAAAGGGAAGAAATCATCTCACAAAAAGAAAGAAAGAGCATATAAAGCTGCATGGGATGATTCAAGTGATGATAGTGATGATGGAAAAGAAGAAGTAGAATGTCTTATTGCTACAACAAATGAAGAAGAAGAAGAAGAGGTAAGTCTTTTTGATCTACCAAAAGAAGATCTAATTGCTAGTCTTCAAGATACACATGAGAAATATATTGAGTGTAAGAAGAAATTTAAGAAATCAAATAAAGTAAATGATGAGTTAAATGCTAAACTTCTTGCTCTCACATCTGAAATTAAAGATTATGATGTTAAGATGAAATCTATAGAAGCAAATTGCAATCTTCTTTCTCTCAAAAAGATAAACTTGCAAACACAAGTAAATGATCTTCAAAAACAACATGTTTTGTGTACACATCTAGATTATGATATTATTGTAAAAGAAAGAGATTCTTTGTTATCTAATGTAGATCAAGCAAAATTAGATATCAAGAAAAAAATAAATGAGATTATGAAGTTACAACAAAAAGTGAAAAGCTTGAGTAACAATAATATTCTTGATAATATCTTAAATGATTCTTATCGTCAAATTGGAAGGAGAGGACTAGGTTATAATTCTAAAGGAAAATCTTATCAAAAACCTAGTTGGAGAAGGATACGAGTGCTAAAGAATCAATCCATGTATGTACCCAAGAACAACTCAACTCCTAGAAAGAGAAATGAGATTGACTCTATTAGTTGTCATTATTGCTTACGTCTTGGACACTACTCTTTTACATGCCCATACAAGAAAAGGAATGATGATCTAGCTTGGGTTCCTAAAACTTATAAGTTTGAATTTGACTATTTAAGATTTGACCTAAACTGATTCTTGATATACAAATGTCATATCTCAACACAATCAAGCTTTAACTTTCATATTCTTGTTTTACTTGGAAACAATTACTAAAAATAGTTCTGAAACAGTACAGAAACATTCTCGGTCGAGAAACTGTTCGACCGAGAACATTGTCGGTCGAGAAATGGTCGACCGAGCAGGTTACTATTTTGCAGTTTACAACAAATCTGATAAAACCTGTACAATCAGCAGCATTCTCAGTCGAGAAAACGTCGACCGAGACAAATTTGGTCGAACTGTTTGTCGACCGAATCAAGTTCTGCTGAACCTGTTTTCAATTAATCTAATTTGCTATCAATTTGTTATTTATGATCGATTTAATATGCAAATCAAGAATAAATCTTTGAGATCATATTTGAAACAAGACATATTGATCTCTTTGCATCATGAATTAAGGTATAACATTATGAATATGAAATTCATTCAACATATTGCAAAATTGTTATATGAAGACTGATTTTGAGCAAACCTTCTCATTGATTGAAAAAGTATATTAAGCATGTTCAGTTACATGGTTTGTCTTAAATTTGAAAACTTATGAACCTGAATGAGATTACTACATGATTCGGCTTAAAACTGAAAATATGAACCATGATTAGTTTAATCAAGGAAATTACTGTTTTATCATAATCCACATGGTTTTTCCTAAGTATTACTTGGTCTATCTATGTAGGAACCATGTGTATTAAAATTTAAATGGTCATAATCATTGTATTTCATGAAGTTACATACTTCCATCTTGATCATTGTATTGTGGATATACTTCTATTGTTCTATCATAATTATTGCGCCATAATCATTATGTTTTCATTGGTTTACAATAATCTTTGATCCATATATACAAACCATGAATGAATATTGTTTTGATCATTGTGATTCGGCTCATGTGAAGATGTTATTTTGCATAAACAGTAAAACTTCATGGCACAAATGCATTTTAAATTGAAAATCTACAGAAATTATACTTCACATATAAATGTTCAAATTGGAAATCTGCAGAAATTGCCTCTTGGTTGAAATCAAGTTTAACCAAGGGGCGCTATGGTCGAAGTCAAGGTCGACCTAAAATAAGGTTGACAAAATGCTTATTTGTACATCATTCTACTGCACTTAATCTTAGTATCTTGATTCAAAATGTGTTTATCATATTGAAAACATAATTTTAGTGCATAAAAGGTCAAATTATTATGATCTAATATTGATTGAGATCTTAGAATCCTTAAATTATCTTGACTATAAGATTAAGGGGGAAGCTCACACAAACTATCTTGATTATGAGATTAAGAAGCTTCCAAAACTGTGTAAACATCATTTGAAGCTTGTTATGACCTTAGTATCCTTAAAAGTAGTTTTGGTTATGAAAAACAAAGAAATTTACAATATTCATGAATATGACATATATCTTGCTCTTAATGGAATTCTCTAAACAAATTTGGGCTTAACATTCCATGTATTTGGTTAGAGATACATACATGTATTCTACTATAAGCTTAAAGGATTCTCATGTCATTTTTAGGGCTTAACATCCCTTGAAAAATGGATGAGAAATCAATACACATATGCCATGAACTTAAGAGAATCTCATATCATTTCAAGGCATAACATCCTTTGCAAATGATTGAGAAATATATTGTGGCTAAATTTGACAATAAGTGATTTGCATCCCTTGCTCTTAAAACTGAATATCTTATTAAGGGGGAGCATCTAATTATCAAATTAAGGGGGAGAAATAAAAAGTCATACTAAATGATTATCTTGGATATCTTTTTGAAATGACAAAGGGGGAGAAATAATATAAAATCAAAAACATAAAATAAAATGAGTTTCATAATATCTCGGCCAGCACACACTTGCAAAACAAGAATGACTACAAAAGGTAAACTTCAGGTATGAAACTCATATGATTTATATTTCCTTATTTTATATTTAGGAAATGTTTGTCATCTTCAAAAAGGGAGAGATTGTTGGCTAAATTGACATTAGTATAATCCCTTTGTTTCGATGATGACAAACATTTCATTCTTGTGAATCTAACGTGCTACTTGAGTGTGCAGGAATAAGGTGGATGACAAATACTTGGAAGATCTATATGCTAAAATTGCTTTCAGTCATGAATGTAATCAAATGTAAAAACTTGTACAAGTATATAATGTACAAGTACTTAGACTTCATGTAAATCAAACGTTAGATCTTCCCTAGCCAATCACAACACTTAGATAGGTCATCCCCTAAAATAGTGTCACATCTGCACACTCATACACACACTTAGTACTTAGTTTAAAATGTTGAAATAGGGTCATTCTCGGTCGACAAACTCCTCGACCGAGACACTCTCGGTCGACAAATTCCTCGACCGAGATTGACCCAAGTAGCCGTTAGACCCAACAGACAAGGTGGTTGGGAGTTGGAAATGAACGTTGTAAACACTTGCTCCAGGACGTCCCTCGGTCGACAAATCTTCGACCGAGAAAGATTCTCGATCGACAAATTGTCGACCGAGATGAGTTTTGTCTGCACTTTTCAGAATTAATTAACTAGCCATTGTTAAAGCAACTAATGGTTACCTAACGGCTAGTTAAGCACTAAGAACCCCCTAAAAAGTGTCTAGAACATCCTTAAGCACTTGTAGGTCATTCCTATAAACAGGACATGCCTTAGGACACTTAAAATCACTTATATACACTTGTGCTATACTTGAGATTACACTTGCAATTGGCAATTTGTTTTGAGCAATTGAGCAACACTAGCATTGGCTACTCATTCCGTTGCTCTAAATTCGTGTCCTATAGGCTAGCATCTCCTATCCACAACACTTACACTTCTATATACATTGGTTAGGAGATCAAAACACTTGATATAGGAAATCAAGTCTTGAGCTACAAGTGGTATTGTAATTTCTTTTTTTCCTTCTTGTTCCTTTTATCTTTTGTATTCTCCTTGCTACTCCTAGGGTTGGAGGCTGCGGATTGGAGAAGGTTCTTCTCAGTGGAGAAGGTGGACTTTGGACTACTTAAAGAAGGTTGTTGCAATTGGAAGCTACTTCTAGAGGAAGGCTACTTCAAGGGGGAGCTTGAAGTTACTTCAAGAAGGCTGCTTCAGGGTTGGTGCAACTACTTCTAGGTGAAGGTTGTCTGAAGGGTTTGGTGAAAGAATTGTAATTTTATATAATATCCTTACGAGGTAATAAAATTTAATTCTTTCAAAATCCCGGTTGGGTAAGCAACCGGGTAGTGGATTGACTGCCTTAGTATTTGCTAAGGTTGGAACCACTCTAAATCCTTGTCCCCTTGTCTAATATTTCTGTGGTTGGTTGCTTGAGTTAAAATATATTAAAATTATCATAAAACCCTATTCACCCCCCCTCTAGTGGTTTTTCATAGGCTTCATATGATAGTCCATGGGGGTAGAGACTGGTTTGGCTTCGACCATGTTGGCCTCTTGAAGTAGGTCCAAGGCATATCGTCGTTGTGATAGACTGATCCCTGAGGATGAGCGGAGAACTTCAATTCCAAGAAAGTATCGCAAGGTGCCCAAGTCTTTTGTACGGAAATGTGCATGCAGAGACTGCTTGAGATTATATATCCCCATCACATCATCACATGTGATGATGATGTCATCCACATAGACAGCAATAAGAACGTGGCCTTTGGAGGACTTGGAAAAGAACAAGGAGTGATATGTGGCTGATCTCTGAAAGTTAAGCTGTGTTAAAACATAACTTAACTTGTTGAACCAGGCCCTTGGAGACTGCTTGAGGCCATAGAGAGATCGTCTGAGACGACATACTTTGTTAGAAGACGCCCCCTCAACAACGAAACCGGGCGGTTGCTACATGTAGACTTCCTCTAGGAGATCTCTGTGAAGAAATGCATTCTTGATGTCGAGTTGGTAGAGAGGCCAGTCAAGGTGAGCTGCAAGGGAAATTAGGATGCAGACATATGCAATCCTTGTCACTGGAGAGAATGTCTCAAAGTAATCTACACCAAAAGTTTGGATGAATCCTTTGGCAACTAGGCGCGCCTTGAGTCGTTCAATAGAGCCATCTGACTTATGCTTTATAGAGAAAACCCATTGACAACCTACAATATTTTTCCCTATCGGTGGGGTCACAAGATCCCATGTCTTGTTGTCATAGAGAACCCACATTTATTCCATCATGGCAGCTTTCCATCCAGGATGGCGTAGAACATCTGCTGGACACTTAGGAACATATGTTGTGTCTAGGGTAGTAGAAAAAGATGATGCAGAAGAAGAAAGATGTGCTAAACAACAAGTGTTGGAAATAGGATGCTTGATAGTGCAAGAGAGTATACCTTTGCATAGTACAACTGGTAGATTGGATTGGTCTGGAACTGACGATGAGGATGTAGATGTTGCTGGTGACTCATCTTCCATGCGCCGGTTTAGTGTTGTGGATGGTGGTGGTGTTGGAGGGATGAATGGATCGGGCAATGAGACCATAGTATCAATATGATCAATGGGGGTTGAGGATGATAAAAAGAACATTTCATCCTCATGAAAGGTAACATCTGTAGAGATATAGATTCTGCCAGAGTTAGGTTCAAGACACTTGTATCCTTTTTGAGAAAAGGGATAACCAAGAAATACCATTCGAATAGCTCGGGGAGTAAGCTTGTCAGCCTTGGGATCAAAATTATGAACGAAGGCGACACAACCAAACACCCGAGGTGGTAGAGGGAACGGTGTAGCTTGAGGGTAAATAATGGAAAATGGAGTGCGCTTTTGAAGAACCGAGTAAGGTTGATGATTAATAAGAAAGCAAGCGGTGAGGACAACATCAGACCAGAAAGACTTAGGAGAATTGGCATGAATGAGAAGAGAGTGTGTAATGTCAAGTAAATGATGATTTTTACGCTCGGCAATGCCATTTTGTTGTAGAGAGTATGCGCATGAGCGTTTATGGATCATCCCTACGTCACAACAAAAGGAAGCGACAACCTTTTGGGTATATTCAAGGGCGTTGTCAGTTCGAAGAATCTTAATAGAAGTTGAAAATTAAACCAAAACCAACTTGTGAAACCCACGAATCAATGTAAACACTTCATCACGAGTGTGAAGTAAGTAAAGCCATGCCATTCTAGAAAAATCATCCACAAATGTAAGAAAATAGCTATAGCCATTGTAACTAGTAGTTCTGAATGGACCACACACATCAGTATGAACTAAGTCAAACATTCGAGATGATTGTTTACTAATACGGGCAGGAAAGGACACGATGGTGTTTTCCTATCTGACAGGCATTACATTGAATGGAACGACATGAAGATAAAGAACTATCTAATAGTTTCAGCTTTTCTAAAGGCAAATGGCCATGATGTAAATGTAGTTGAAGTGGCGTGGAGGCAAGAAGAGCTTGTGATAGGTCGGAGGGTGGGGAAGAGAAGTAGTAGAGATCACCAGAGCGTATTCCCTGCCCAATCATCGTCAAATTCCTCCAATCCTGTAAAATAAAACAAGATGGACCAAAAGTTACAAAACATTTGAGAGAATCAACAGTTTTTGCTACAGACATCAAGTTGTATGGAAAGTTTGGGACAAAATGGACAACATTCAACTTTAATTTAGAAGATATAGGAACAGTTCCACACTTGGTTACTCGTTTAACTGACCCATCTGCCATGGTGACAAAGGAGTGAGGTATAAACAAATCAGATGTGGTTAGAAGATGGGGCATACCGGTCATATGTTGTGTCGCACCTGAATCCATAATCCAGTTAGAACTGGAAGCAAGCATAGATGCTCCAAAATTACCTTGAGAAGTGGTGGCTAGGGTGGCAGAAGAACTAGCAGTAGGTAAATCTCCAACTTGCCAATCGGAAGAGGCAGAAGTGGTAATGTTGTTGTGGAGGGGAGAGTCCCCATAATATTGGGCAGCTTGAAGAAGGCGCTTGTACTCCTCATTAGATAACGAGACATGCAAATTTTGAGAGGATGCATGTGGTGTAGGAGGTGCATGACCATTTGTCGAAGCAGATGCTTCACTGATGTGGGCAGGTTCTTGGCCGATGTTGGCAGATGTTTGAGCAACATGAGCAGATCCCCTACCACATCATCTCCCATAGTGTGTAGGATAACCATGCTTTGAATGGCATACATCTTCGGTGTGGCCCAATTTGCTGCAATAAGTGCATTTTGAGCGTTGGCCTCGCCCACGACCACGACCTCTGGCCGCCACAACCATTGCCGGTGAAGGTTCAGACGCATTAGTGGGAGAGATGCGAGGAGAAAACATCTCAGATTGAGCCATACATGCATATGCCTGGTCCATAGATGGAAGGGTTGCACCAACAAGGAGTAGTTGTCGGACCACTGTAAAGCGAGGATGAAGCCCGTTGAGGAAGCGTCCAGTCAGAAGAGTCTCCCTCTCCTTGGTGACTTCAGCAGACTTTATTAGAGAGAAGAAGTTGAGTTGGTTTGCTAGGGCCTTCATGGCATCAAAGTACTTGGACAAGGGTCGATCTCCTTGTTGCTCGGAGAAGATCTTATCCATGATGTTATACATACGTAGGAAATTGTCTTCTTGAGTGAAGAATCGTTTCATCTCCTCCCACATAGTCTTGGCATTACGGTGCCACATGTACTTTACCGCCACCTCTGGCTCCATGCATGCCCAGAGCCAGGAGAGCACTTGACTGTTACCCGTCACCCAAGCATCATCAGGAACTGCCAGTGAGTCATCGGTGATAAATTTGAGTTTACCACGGGACTCCAGGAACGTTTGGACAACATTCATCCATAGAAGAAAATTTCTATCATTAAGTTTAATAGAATATATGTGCGGCATATCGTTATAAACGATAGTTGGCTTAGCAACGTCACCCATGATGAAGTAAGTAAAATATCTGATATAATGGCACGATACAAATAGAAAGAAAAGTACCAGAATGTAGCATGGTACAAACAAAATAAAGGTACCGGAATGTAGCACGGTACGAAGAACGAAACAGAAAAAGAAAAAAGAAAATACTACCAGAATGGAAACTCGGTAGAAAGAGGATTGACACTACCGGAATGGTTCTCGGTAGGAAAAAAAAGCACTACCAGATTAATGGCACGGTAGGATGCATGAAAAATAAACCCCCAATTTTTAATAAAAGCACTCAACCATGTGGATTAGGGGAACCACATGGAGAGGAAGTAAAATAAAACTATGCCCCTTTTTTTTTTGGTGCTTTATAGACAGCACAGGATCTTTTATAGCACTTTTTCTGTTATTGATGTAGGCTACTAGTAGTATACATACACAGGATCTGAGGCAAGAAGGAACGCCGACGTCAATGTGAAATAGTATCACCGCATACAGCCCTTTGTGGGTGGACAAGTGAATGAATGACGAAACTAGATGATGGTTTCCGCTGTAATGATGGGGAAAAGTTGTTGTAGACTACTTCATCTCTAATCCACGTAGGAGAGCACTTTCTCTTTAATGCACCACGTGCATGGAAGCTTAACGCGAGGCAACCTTAGGACTCGTGGTATTATGAAATCAAAAAGGAATTAGCAGCCGCAAGATGAGATCTGCTAGTAGCCGCCGCCGGGCAAGAAAAGGAAAATAAAAGATATGGGAATGAAAGGGGTAGGGAGGACGGGGGTTAGGGTATTGCTCTAATACCATGTAAACAGTCGTTGTTTTCCGTAAAATTAATAAGAGTACCGGGTCTCCTATATATAGGAGCCAGGGAGTACATGGGTTAAATAGAGACAAGGGAAAATACAATGGGCCTAAGCCCAACTAATCAAATATACTAACAGTAGTAATACTAAAAAAATTAGAAAAAATAAGCAAGTTGAAATCACTACCTTATCTTGTGAGAAAATGAAAAAAGTTGTAGATGGGCATTTAAATCAAAAGCAAAATGCAAAAAGATTGAAATGTCTTTACCCAAGGACAAATAAGATGAGGAAAATATGGCCATGAGATAGGGAAAGGCAATCCTATTATGTGAGACCCTTTGCCACACAACACGAGATTACTCAAAACAAAATGCAAAATTAACACTAATGACCATATTACCACAAAATAGGATAAATTAAAATTGATTTCATAACCATGCATCAAGATGAACACACCATATATGAAGCCACGAGCTAGAGCCACTTGTATTCTATTCTTATCAAAAGAAATTACATATCATTGTTCACTAGCTAACAAATCACAACATGTTACACGTAATAACATGTTCACGTATACAAACCATCTATGTACTATCATCATATAGATCCAAAAACTCAAAACAATGTACAATGTCTATGAAACACCCCCAAGGACCTGAGTGTACATGGATGACACATATGACTCTATTACTAGACACTAACTGTATATCCATGATCCAACATCTACAACTCCTCAAGATATCTATCTCAACAACATGATCTCTATCTTAGCATGCACAACCACCTAAAAGATGTGAAAACCCACGAGGTGAGACCAAATGTCCCAACGAGAGATATAACTCTCTGCCAACATCTATTAAAATCACAAAAGAACTAAATGGCAGATTATACTATTAACAGATAAGCAAATTGAGCTAAAAGATATAAGCAGGGAAATTAACACTACATAAGAAATTTAGGTATCTACAACTGAACAGTAGAACATTCTATGCATTTAGAAGGAATATGAAGAAAAGGTATGGCTTGTTATAAGATAAACAATACTAGATTCAAGGCAAGGGCTCATCCAATGTTATCCATATTTGTCCCTTGGCAAATACACGACGCGACTGTGTTACATCTTTTATTAATGCCCAAAGGATTTAAATCGTACCACCCAAATTCAACCGACCACTGCAAAGTCAAAATCGGTGTCATACAAGGTCAAATGGAATAGCTGAAATCCACAACCTCTCCACACCTCTTGGTCAGCACAAGAGAAAACATCGTAGAGACATATCAGTCAACTACAAAAGGTGACATATAGTCACAAAAGGATCGGCTCACGCATGGCCATCCATATATAAACACCTAACCCACCTTGGTACATGTAATGACGCAAGAAGAACAGGCTCACACATGGTCGTTCTTAAAAGAAGAAGTGGAAATCACAACGAGATCGGCTCACACATAGCCATTTCACACAACCTGTAATTGTGGATGCAAGGAAATACTCAACTTGCACCCCACATATTCAAAAATATGCACTTCGAGTTATACTCGTTTCACCAATCCAGCAATTAGAGCTGACTCTAGAAAGGATCTATGGCACAAGGAAACTACATGATTAGGGTTTTACTGTATTAGTTATGCCAATTGGGTGAATTAAGGCTTCATCTTACAAGTGGACATACATAACCCTAATTCAATCTAGCAAGCATAACTGTATTACAAATTCAGAAGATATAAAACATATAAAGTGTGAACTTGTCACATCCCCTCAGGGCATTACTGTCTCACTTCCTTACACAAGGCCAACTCTAATGTTATATCACTGTGGGACATAAATCCCTCAATCACATCACTGGAGGTTATCACCTCACAATAGGTATTAAAACATCACTAGGTCATAGGACCCAATCACATTTATCCTACATGTACATCACCACATTATGCCTCAACAATGTGCATAATCACCATGTTGTATTATATGCTCATCACCACAACATACACATAGCTATGATATCTGTTTCACCTGCATGGTTAGATGCACACAAGTATAAGAGAGAGAACACATAATCTCATGTTACTCATTCATACACATTCAATAACTATTACACATTACCCTAGAGTTAAGGTTAGGGTATACACACCTAGCTAGTTAGAGTTTTCACCATTGATTACATCACTAAACCCTAATTATAATATTTCCCACATTCTTAGGACATATTAGAGTTAAAGCATCACTAATTGGGTGTGATTAGGGCATTATGTCAACAACACTAGGAATCACCACTGTTCTCATATGTATGTGTGTTATCTTATGGCATGACATATGTGTCACAACCAAGTAGCAAGGTAGGTGCCTTTTAGCATCAATCAAGTTACACCACACAATCCATAGATAAAACATACAAAAACAAGGGCATAGTACAACAAGTACACTGTGCATGATCATTTCCCTGCCCCGACTGAGAGAAGACGAAAAATCAGGTAAGGTAAGGTAGCAACAAATCCTTCTCCTTCAATGCCAATGTCGGGGGAATGCATCCATGTAGATTACATAGCATTTATATGGCAGGATATTCTTAACCATCACCATAGTATGCACAAGCCATGTCATACATTTAACCTGCAAGGTTAGGATTACATAAATAGGAGAGAGGAAGTATAATCTTGTGCCATTCATTAAAGCAAGCTCAGCAAACATAACATACTCTAGAAGTAGGGTTAAGGTCCACACACATGGACAATTAGGATTCTATAGCGTTATTCAATCATCAACCTTAATCATAATGCTTCCCCACCTTGGAACCGATAGGGTTGAGAGTCATTACTTGTTCATGATTAGTCTGTCAATCAACATCTCGAGCTGTTAACATCCTTCAAATGTATTCATGTATGAACCAACCAACTATATCGCACATTGTTAACGACCTTGCATCACATTAGTCTGCTGGTTGTGACCTAAGACGATACAAAGAAGGAAGGGGGAGTCAGAGTACCTCACAGCCACGGGGACTGAGGACGAACTGTTCCCGGTTTGGGTCGGTTGCTGGTTGCTCCGCCTTTGTGATCGACACAGCAGGCGGTAGGGGCCTCGGATCTGTCGGCATCGCTGGGTGGTGGTCAGGTGACCTGCGCTGTTTACCACACGACCCAGGCCGGAGAGCTCTGCAGGTTGGGTGAATGGGAAAGGAGTAGCATCCGACTCAAGGTTGATCAATCACGAAGCGCCGCTCTGCAGATCTGTGGTGGTGTAGCAGGTTAGCGGCCTATATTGCAGGTTGGCCGTCGTGGTGATGGTGGCTGGCGAGACCTGCTACTGGCTGACAGCGCCGCAGGTCAGCAGAAAGGAAGTTGGAGGTGGGGCGACTACAAGGGCCAACTCCACGATCTGGTTATCACAGGGGATCGTTGTCTGGGTCTAGGCGGAGAGAAAAGAGGAAGTTTGGAGGGGGTATGAAGGTCCAGAGGAAGAAGAACAGGTTGGCAGCAGCTATGGAGGTTGGGTGCTTGTCGACAGAGTGACTAGGGGTATTTTTAGTGGGGCTTAGGTTAGGGTTTTGGTACAGTCGACCACGGGGAAACTCCCGGACTCGTCATTTGCAAGGGAGGCGGCGTAGCGCTCTCTTAGGGACTCGCCGGCCGCTACAGGTTAGAGTTTCCGGTCGTAGTGGCCGTCGGCAAAACGGCTCGCCTCGCGTTTAATCGTGTAGCCGTCGAGTTGGGGAAGGCAAGGTCGAAGCTGAAGGAGTCGAAACGGTCGACATTTATGTAGGGTAGAGATAGCAATTCCTCGCCGGAGGTCCGCCTGAGAAACTGGCACCGCGAGAAAGCGCCTGTGCGGGCGTGGTTGAGGGTGGGTCACAGTTGGGTTTGACCAAACTACTAAAATGCGATTTTAATGAAGTGTAAATATGAATGAAAATTTAATAAAGTGTAAATATGAATGAAAATTTAGTAAAGTGATTTTTAATTTGATAAGATTTTGTATAATAAGTTAAAAAATAAATTTCTTAACAAAATCAAGTACGTTACCGACTCTCGATCTTGAATCTCAATTTGATGATAAACTTGAGCATGATGATATTGACTATAACAATGGTTAAGGATTCTAGAAAAACCTATGTCTGGATCATTAATCAACTTTGAATACAATGACGAAGAATTCACAAAATGTCATTCAATTGTCTTTTATGAATTAATGATCATCCATGTGATCTAAGGAGGAACCTACACCCCTAGCTTCGAAAATTTTGGACACATGGCTCGTGATGTCCAATATTTGACTCATGATATTCAGGTTATGAAACATAGGCTTATGTCTATTCATCTTGAGGTCTTTTCAACTTATGGATCACCCTATTGGGATTTTGATATCACCCTAGATATATGACTAATGACTTTCATATTCCTAAATCTTTAAAGCTCAAAATGATTTGTATGTTGGACACTTAATTTATGAAATACGGTTTAGCTCCCATGTGGTCTAGGATGTATAACTCCGCCTAGGCCAATCTAGAGGCTAGAACCCCATACGGTGGGAAGGAAAGTCATGATATACTCTTGATTCAAAGATTTCTATTTGTTTGACAAAAAAATTGATCACTCCAATTTGTGATCTATATGATGATGCATCAAGTATGGTGATCTATGTGGGAATATCTCCAATTTTATGATACATGTGTCTACAGACATTGGTACTCAATTGCGTAATTTTGATGTAATTATGAAATTGAAGGAATATCAATATGATTGTAAATATGATAGTCCCAAACTTGATTAAAGGATTATGTTGATATTGGGAGACGATTCCTTTTTAGGTGGGGAGGATGTGATAGGCTAGAGTTTTCACTCTCCTTGTGTATAAGCTATACACGACATCTTTGCACTAATTTCTCACTGCAGTCCTCAATTTCATGATTTGAGTTGTTGGGATGCTTTTTTGAGTTTATCTTGTGTTCACATAACAAGTGGCGACACTCAATTTGATATGAAACCAAGGTTTCACCTATATTATGCCTCATCCTCTCTCATTCCGTTGTGATCTCATCTATGTGTGTCTCTCTACCCTGATTTTATTCTCATTGTATAGAGGACACTCTCGGGTTTCCAACGCACCAAATTTTTCTCAATTCCTAGGTCAGATGAAAGAGATTTTGTCATTCAAGTGTAAACCTTTAAAATCTAATTTTGAATCCTTATTCCCTCTGTGGGCCGACAATTTAGGCGACAGGTCGGGGCGGCGCAGCCCACCCACGCCCCTTGCTCCCCTTTTTGTTAGATGCAATCCAACCCCCCGACCAATAAAAAGCTCAGATCCATGAGCATAAGTTTTTGGCCATTGGATCTCTCAACCTCATATCCAACCCACCATTTAATGCACACATGGCTTTCTCCTTTCTCTGTTCCATGGCCATAGGTCGTGGTGCTCCACCTCACTAACTCCTCCCCTTTCTCACCCTTTTCTACAATTAACACCTTTTTTGCTTTCCTCCTTCTTCCCCATCATTTCTTCTCTCTTTTTCTTACATGATGCACTCTATATCCCCATGATTTCCCTCCTTCGTCTTCCCACCTCCATGGTGGTGTTGGCGCACCTCCACCTTTGGGGATCCCTTCCCCAACCATCTTGGCCCTACTTTGATGGCCATCACCACTAAGAGATCATGGAAAGCGTGGGTGTCCACCTTTACAGCCCCTGAAGGAGACTAAAACTTGCCCACACCGAAGCACCAATAGGTCATGCAGCCGCAACTCCACCGCAACACGTCTCTACATGTGTTGTGTGGATCGAGTGGGAGAGACAACTTTCAAAAGTTAGATAACAGGAACCATTGTGGTCAGGATACCCAAGGATCAAGATAGGTTGCAGCCACTCCCTCTCCTTACCCTTCATCAAGTGGGCACTCTCGCCTAAGACAACTGGATTGTTGTGTGTCCACAATGGACCTGCTATCAACGGTCTGCATATTTTGGGAAAAGGAATTTCCGACCCCCTCACACCAAAATGCCAAAATTAGACAAACTCTTGCAAAATCTCTAGTGAATGCATAATTATCCAAAAATGGACTTCAAATATGCTATTTAAATCAGATTATCAATCCTTTCTAGTAAATATGGTTTCAAAGCCTAGTTCTACTCATTTTTCTCCTATTTTCCTTTAATACATTTCTAATGTTCTTTTTGAATGAAAATGTATACTTTAATACTCAACCCTGATCCTATATACTCTGAAACATGATGATCATATGTATGTACCCCAAATTACTCCCTTGACCTAAAAGTAACCCCTTTTATGTACATGCATGACGTACCCTAACCAAGATGAAATTTTTGGCATATATGCTATCATATGATTGTCCCACTTTGCAATCAAGAAACTTTATTTTTTATGACATGTTTGACTAAAATCATGTGCTTCTTTTCCTTGAGTAACTCAAATTATCTAAAATACTTACCTTTTCTCACTAATATGAGCTAAACTGTAATGTTTGAGTACTTATATGATTGGATCCTTAACTCGTATGCAAAAGTGGATCCTTGATGTTCAAATATCTATGTGCACCTTAAAATCAGACTTTATAATGACTTGTGACACAAAATGCTATGTGACACACTCATGTGCTTTTTTATTATATTTGACACACACGTGACACCTAACATGACCAAATGCACATGTTAATAGTTGGACTCTAGTCTTGCATGAATCATGCTCTAACATTACCCATGATATCTTAAGACTTCAAATCAGTAGCTTTATCAAACCTATATCACTAAAAACAAACTTGGTTTATCCTGTGCTCTTTATGATCTTGTGACTTAGAAATATGACACTATTCCATGAAATGGGTCTAATATGATTTATGATCTTGAATGATTAGACTTTGTTGATAATTTAACTCTCATCTTTCCCTGATTTCAAATCAAAGTTTATATTTATATAGAAACTCGCATAATGTTGATGGATCTTATTATCAAATAAGAGTTCATCTTTATCTAAAAACTCTCATAATGTGGATATTTCACCTACACTAGGACTCAATGTTGATACTTAGACGGTTGGATAAATGCATGCATGATTAGATATGATGAAACTATACTTGAACCTTATGAAACCTAAACTTGGGAGAAGCATCCACATGACATGAGACATGTTTATCTGATCAAAACTCTATTGATATATGACCCCATATTATGTCTTTTTATATATTCGGTCCCCTTTTAGGTTGGACCTTCTCTATGAATCTTAATCTAGAATCCTAACTTTTCACTACTCATTAGATATGTGTAATGTCTTGACCCTACTATGATATTAGTTTGTTTGTATGAATAAACGAATGAATGCTTGCCTACTTAGTTACTTGTTTGAGATATTATTTCTATGAATACTACTTTCGTATTTGATCATACTATGTTGACAAACCTTGAAATAATATCAAAAAATCTGTTATATAACCTTGTGTACCTATGTGAATTATCGGGGTAAGGTCACAATGCATGTTGAAACAAGGTTAGATCATTGACCTTGGTCTTGGGGTCCCTCACATAGAAATAAGGTGGCGTTAAGGCTTTTAGTCTCAAATGCACCTCACATACCCTTCCATTAGAAGTTGTTCAAAGGCCTAATATTGATATAATGGATATGATACCTAAAACATTCTTTGTATAAAAGAATGTCATCTAAAGTGTTCTCGCCTTGTTTCTACTCCATGCTTAATATAATGTTTCTAGACAAGAAACTTTTATATTACTCTTAACTATGATACATGCCTTTTCTTAGCGTACTCAATGCACTCACATTGATACATTTTCTACCAAATTTTTAAATGCCAAACAGAGATCTGTTGCACTCATGAAAACTAGCTTTGAAATGAAACATCAATGGGAAATCTTTTGAAATTTAATGGTTACATGTGTCTATCTCCATTTTTGTATCTTGTTATCTATTTAGTTTGTTTTGTCCTTTTATATATGTTGCTTTTGTGAAATATGTGTCATTATAGGGATAGACTCCTAAGTCCACTTGCCTTTGGCTGTGTCGCTTATAGGAGTGTGGATTTATGGTAATAAATGGATCCATGACACTCCTAATAGTTGTTAGACAAATATATGGTATTTACATGTTTCCCAAAAACCTTCTTTTGGTAGGCTAAGGGGTATGAAAACTAATGTTAATATGAAAAAGAGTTTAATAGTGATGATAAAAGTCTGAGATGTGGTGTGTATAATGTAGATACCTTACATTATCTGAGCACTTGCTCTCGTGTGATGAGGTTCTGATATATCATCTGTAAAACTATCTGAATGAGCAATGAACCGTCTTCAACTGAATGGGTTTCTCAAAAGCTATAGAGCCCTAGAATGCATGGGGAGAGGAACCATTGGTTTGTTGTTGTCATGCATCATAAATGATTAACGAGGAACGACCACATCTTTAATAATAATGTTTTGCAGGTTGATCCAGCTAAAAAAATAATTTAAAATGTGTGCTTATCTATAAAGAGGCCTTCAAGAAGGATCAGAATAGAGTCATGAGCCAACAACACACGTCAAAGCAGTTGGAAAAGCATGTGCATGGGGTACTAAAGCTGAATGTTGATGTGAGTTGGTAAAAAGGTGAAAAAGGGAAGCTACCATATATGCTTTAAGAGATCAAAATAGCAATTTCCTAGGAGGTGGTACATAATTGTTGAGAAGTTTAGATGTATTGAAGGTAGTATTGGTAGCTATTATAAGAGGGATCAAAGATACATCAAATGAAGGACTGAGACGGAATTAGATATCATGATCATGTGCAATGTGATAAATAAAAAAAACTTATAGCCCTCCCAAATAAAAGGTGTAGAGCCTTTACATTCAACATCATACGAAGTTGCACATATGTTTGTTGTTTATTCATAGCACTTTGAGCACCAATTGAGTATACACTTTAGTAAAATGGGCTAGTATGAACAAAATGGGAAGGTTGAATCAAGAAGTTGTATGTCATTCATATATGTTGTTTACATAGAGGAACAAAGACAAGTGCAAATGTAATTTAATATTATGGTAGCATATGTGTTGAGAGGCTAGGTGAATAATATGCCATTAGATTCTACAAAAATATTCCATTTTTAATGATCAGGTAGGATGGAAATTGAGATATCACTGAGATAGGAGTTTGATTTAACCTCTCAATATATATTTTTATTGTCTTCCCCTCATTTTTTTTCATAAAATGACTACCTATTTGATATGTTTATCAAAGACTTCAATTTAATTTTAGGGCATTTTTCCATATATAAAGCAAAGAAGAAATTATGACATACCTATTAGGAAAAGTGTGTGCCATTGGATGGGCAGTCAACACTGATGGGCCTTTAAAATAATGGTAATGCACTTGTCTCTTCCACAGAGAGCATCTTACATGAAAGAGAAGGGGCCATGATGGATCTCTATGTAGCAATAACAAGGTCTAAGGAATATTAAGGGTTTTCAGATATGGGCGCAGTCTGAAAGTTATAGGGATGTCTAGGGGTGGTGTGGCAAAGTTGAGGGTAAATTTATCAGCAGGCTAACGATAGAAGATGCATACGTAAAAGATTTACAATTCTATTATTTATCCAGTAATTTCATTCAAAGTCCTAAAAAGGTCAGGATATCACAAAGTCTGATAGATGATGAGGTGTAACATTTAGTTGGTCTTACAATAATAGTTGGTCCTCCTACATTTGATGGAGAGAGGATTTTAAGCATAACTATGTTGAGGAGGTAAGCATAGTACTCTTTGAAAGATCACATGTGGATTTCTTGTGCTTATTAATCCTTTACTAGTTTGCATCCTCCAAGTTAGATTTAGGGTATTTTTTAGGTTTCAACATGGTTTGATGAATATGAAATGTGATTCCTTCTTCTAGTCCTTGTACATGGATGGTGGAGGACCCAATTTGAATCTCCATCTAGGAATGTGTTGTATATGGGTGAGGATGTTTTTTGGTATTGGACGAGAGGTTAGCACATCCATTCAATCCTCTTTTTGCGTTGATGCAGCCTGGCAGTGAGATCAATCAATTTGTGTTAAGCCTAATGGACGACCAAGTGAGACATACAATATATCTATAATGATTGTACTAATTCGGTCAACCACTTTTGTTCTCTTTGTGATCTCATCTACATCTATCATGTCCTCCACTACTTTTTGATCTTTGATATTTTTAATTATTACTTTGTAAAATAGCTTGATTTGGTTTTTTTATGTGGCCCATTGAGTATGCAACTATTAAGGAGAAGGAAACACTGAATGTGACCTGCAACATCCTTATCCTGATCGGTGTTTTCATGTGACTTCTTAACCACCATTTTATGAGTCTACTAGAGAGTTGACTAGGGTTTTCTTATTACTTTCTAGGGTTTGCAAACTTATTGTGACTTTAGTGTTGGAGCTTTGAGCCACTTCCCTACCAGTTGAGTTGTAACATCCCAGGATTTACCGCCTAAGATAAAATGATCTTAAAAGGAATGATTGGACTACCCATATCACCAAGGTGAACCTCCTTTTTAGGGAGCCCAACACTAAAGAACTTTGTGGTTAAACATGCTCAGTTCAAAGTAGTATTAGGATGGGTGACCAGTTGGGAAGTTTTTCCTAGCTTGCATATGAGTGAGTACAAAGAGTGTAGTTAAAGCTAGCGGTGGTCTGTGGGACCAGTCATCATTCCTGAAACTCTACTAGAGCCTTGGGTAGTGGGCTCGTGTGTTACAAATGGTATCAGAGCCAATTCCCCTCAAGTAGGTGGGGCCCACTTGGGTCTGTGGCATGCCAATCTTTGAGTTGTGCGGTCCATGCATGTTGGAAAGGACCATCCTAGTTGATGGAGGCTCCCTTGCACTGGTAGTTGTGGTTAGGAGTTGGTTGTACACGTGCCATTTGGGTTTGTATTGATATTGAGAAAGATTATGAGGTCATATAGTTGAGTCTTGACGAGGACGTCAAGACTCTAAGTGGGGGAGATTGTAACATCCCAGGATTTAAGGCCTTGGATAAAATGATCTTAAAAGGAATGATTAGACTACCCATATCGCCAAGGTGCACCTCCTTTTCAGGGAGCCCAATACTAGAGAACTCTATGGTTAAGTGTGCTTAGCCCAGAGTAGTACTAGGATGGGTGACTAGTCCAGAAGTTTTTCTTGCTTGCACGTGAATAAGGACAAAATGTGCAGTTAAGGCTAGTGGTGGTTTGTGGGGCCAGTCATCATTCCTGAAACTCTACTAGAGCCTTGGGAAGTGGGCCCAGTTGTTACAAGAGCCCATTCTAACTCATTCTTCAATGAGGGTGACTTGAAGGGACATTATTCCATTAGGAGGCTGGTTTTGGAACATGTATAGTTTGAGATATTTATCTTGAGCATCCTAATAAGATATGGGAAGAGTCGGTAGTTTATAGGAGCTCAAGGCCACCATGGCTACTATGTAGTATGGGTGACTCCACATGGGGATCTCATCTTATCAGTGGGCCTACAAGTTGTGTCATTACCATGGAGTCACCATTTGTGACCGTTGATGCAGATTCATCCAATGGAACTACACTTGTTTGGGCATTGACGAGCATATGAGTGGACCTCTTCTAGTCAACGTTATTCCATCAGTTCCATGCATCTATAACATACTTAATTTTGGGTTCAAAAAATATTTTGAGATATAATTAATTGCTATCCTTATTTAAAAGTCTCAATATCAATTTCTTGATTCATATTTAAACTTCTTGCGTCTAATTAGTAACTCCTATTCATTTGAGAAACTACTGCAAGTTGGTCCATAAATCTAACTATTTAAACCACCTTGAATAATTTTCGCAAAATAAAAAATGTTTTGCCTAAATATCTTAATCAAACCTTACATCCATCAACTACCATAAATTATATTATTAATATATCCTAATATTTCAAAAAGATGAAATAAATGAAGGTATATCAAAGTGGGATCAATTAATATTAGGAATATAGATGAGACATATCAATGTATTGATATGAAGACTTGATATTTTTAGATTTTTTTTAAAATTGAAGATATGGAATAAGTTCTAAGTAATATATAACTCTAGAATATTATATATAGAATTTAGAAAATAATTCATTCAATAGGAACATTTTAGAAATTAATGCCACCTAAAGTAGATAATAAGCCTAGAATAACCTACAACCTTCTCCTTCCTTTGTAATGCTAACAGTTGCATGTTACATATCCTAAATAAACTAAAGGCTTTTCATTCCTAACATATATCTACATCCCAAACACATCCCCTACTATCCACATTGGAAATGTCTAACTAGACATTTATTATATAAATACTTCAATCCCTAAACCCTTGACATGTAGGCATCACGGTCAGTCAAGGAAAATGGAAAGCAAGTCTTGATTAGACATTATCCCTCCTTCTCGTGATAGGTCAAGCAATAGTTCCTTGCCCATTGTTGCACATAAACTTGTTAACCCCTAACCTATATACTTCTAAAAACTCCAAGCAGACAAAATCAAACATAGTTGATCATTGTCAATAGTCAATACTGCCATAAGTCATAATGTGACAATGATAGAGATTTTTATTGGCATCCACATTTCTATGAGATCACACAAGGATTTTCTAGCATACATAACCCCTAAATGTGTTGCCAATTGAGATGGATGAACCTACAGTTCAGGTGGAAACAACTTGCTAAATACCATGGCTCTCATTGTCACCATTGTCTAATTATCAGAAACACCCATTGAAGGGTCAATTTTTCCCTCCATCAGACACTATCAATGATGATGTAGATTCTAGAGTCCAATATAGATGGTTGAGGGACAAGCAGGGGTGTTGGATCATATGATCACCTCTTGTTTGATCTAAGAAGACTAATGATACATCTAAACCTAGACCTTCATGCCAATCTGTGAAGTATTTATTAGCAAGATCAGTGAAACTATTGTAGATTTAATAGGTTAGTCTTTCCTCCCTATATTTCTCATTTATTGAGAACCCAAATTAAGAGTTTATTACCTAAAGATAATATAATAACACACCAATCCAATAAAATCATTGAGAATCTACATCTGACTTGTAGGTTCTCGGTAGTACCCTTGTGTTGTTTTGAATCATCAAGGACTCAATTAATAAAATAATAGTATATAAGATAGTGAAAAGATTGACAAAACTTAAAAGAATATGGATGATACATAAAATAGTATGTAATTTTTTGAACCTAGAGTATGTATTGTGTACACCTACATGCAAGAGCTTTATTTGTACTGGTAAATACAATTTCATGTATGATATTATGACATGTTGCACATCAAAACATAATTGCAATTGTAATTGCAAACCATTGATTGTTTCTGAGTATTAATAATATTGTATATTATTACAATGTACACACACAGGTTGCGTTGTCAAATATAAGCATATAAATCAATATACTCATGTACTGTATGATATAGTTGCAGTAGATCACCTAATATGCACAAGAAAGTCTATACTAATCATACATGCAATATGTATACACTTAGATTGATGAGTGGATTTCCTTAATGATGATTATATAGGTATGCACATTATAATTTATATGTATATGTACATACACATACATGTATATGCATATATATATCTGACAAGGAATGGCTCAAGTGGTCAAGCACGGTGTCCCCTACCAAAGGGACCCGGGTTCGAATCCCTATTTCCGCCTTGATTTACCACCCTCCTGGGCGTTCGACCTCTACCATGGGCATGGGAGAGGAGGAGAGAAATATTTCTCTCTTAATCCCATATGTATATATATAGTCAGGCTAGAATACACTCGAGTGTACAGATCACACAAATACACTCAAGTGTGTTTGCATATCAAAACTAATTTTTGCAAAATGTAAACTGTTGACCTTCACCGTCATACTATAACTAGGCTACATACAAATTTTGAGCCCATTTGGATGAGTGTAAGCCACTCATCCAAGGGCAACAAAATCGACACGTGAAACTAATTTGAAATGCATAATTTTTGTGATCTTCATAACATGAGCTATACATATCCAAATGTTCTCAAATTTTGTGTATGAGTTGTTCACGAGACGTTTAAGAAGATCAATGGATTATATTTTCAAAAACAATATTGCATCATGAAAAACTACTTGAGTGTATTCCGCTCAGGATACACTCGAGTGTATTCTAGCCTGACTTTCTCTCCCTCTCTATATATATATGTATATATATATATATATATATATCTACGGTGAGAGCATGAGAGGCATTTTTTTGTACACATCTCCATCAGCTTTCATCCTCCATCTTCTGTTCCTCTATTTCCATCCTCCTCACATTGTTGTCGTTCCTTTAAGTATTGCTGTAATAACCAGTCTGAGCGGCCATGAAAGATGACATTCTTCTCTTCATATTTCAGTATCCTTTTAACCAACATATCTGCAAGCACATTATGCTCTCTCAGCTTGTATATGACATGTATTTGATTTTGTTCCTTGAGTAATAACTAAAAATTTATAACTATTTTTTAAAATCCAACTATATATATGGAAAAAGCATCGATTCATTGACCTTCTCACAAAAAATCATTGCAACCCGACATTGTTCACATGTCCACATGTACAATATACACTTTTTTCATCCAACGGTCAACCTAGAATTCATTATAAAGCGTCAAAAAGTATTTTGTTGTTGTAAATGATATACAAATCAGATGGTGATGAAATTTATAGGAAGGTAAATACTAAGGTATATTTGTAATCTATATGGTTAGATTATGAAAAATTGATCCATGTGAAGAGTTATTCAAATGCCTCCCATGCTCTCACCAAGATATGTTTCTCACTGGATCGTTGTCCTATAAAAAAAAAATCTATTTGTAACTTATGATCTTATCATTGCATTCATGCATTGCATTTAGCTTAACTTTTTCAAAAACCCCCTTCAAGAACAAACAAAGATAATGCTTAACCAAGATTAGATTCAAATATTTTGTTTGCATCCATGCATATCATCATCATTTCACCCCCTTACTCGAATCAACACCTCAGAATGAACAATTTTATAAACAACCAATGGTATCAACCTTTGTGGCCTAGGAACCCAAACATAATGGTTCCTTGGAAAAGATGGCAGGTATTTGAGGAATTGAGAGGGATCAAAGACATTTTTCTTGTAACTGACTAGTGAAAGAAATTCATGGAATCATCACTTTTCCCCTTATCATGTCACTATTCGACCACCGTGATAGTAGGAGAACTACCCGATGCATATAATTGGAAATCAAGTCACATGTTGATCTGACCCTTCTACACTTCTTCTTCCATCTTCTTACCTTCCATCCATCAAAACAAAAATAAAAAGCCGTAAAAAGTGCCAAAATCCAAGTTCATCATGGCTCACCCCTCCCTACTCTATCTACTTCTTTCATACTCCTCTCTATATCATAGGAGCATACCACCAAAAACAAATGATACCAATGTGAACAAACTAAAAAGGAAAAAAATGATGTAATATATCTATCTACATAAATATAATCAATCTTGAGTCGAATAGACTAGATATTTGCATATTCCTTCTACAACCCTTTCTATTCATTTTTCTACCCAAAGACACAATGAATGTCTCATTTTGATATCCTTTTTATGCACCCTATTTATAGATCATATACACACTTATTGTTTTGCAGGATTCTTTGAACACTCATGAAAACTCATAGATGTGTCAAGCATTGAGAATAGCAATGAGGAAGTGTTTTTGGGAAGACAAATTAGAAAAGAAGGCACGCGTAGATGTGATATGTGATCTAAGGAAGTTTGGAAGCTTGGCCATATCATGTGGTTGGGAAATGAGCATGATGTAAAGGTGAGGCAATCATATGGGTTGAAAATATTCATTTGACGACTGTTTCAGATATTGTGTTACTTAACACAAGAAACATTTAAGTTTGGTATTGTTTGACAAATGCATATTCATCAAGAAACATTTAAGTTTGGGATTGTTTGACAAATGCATATTCATCCTAGATTTAGATGTATTTTCGGCATAGTATTACATACATTTTCACCATTTTTGTTTATGACTAGCTAACATTTATATTTTATTAATTTTATGTTAATTTATAAAATTTTGATTGATTTCCCCCATTTCTGTTGTAGGTATAAAACTATAAATCTCACATCTCATTTACCAAAAAAGGAGACAGTGGTCCTGCTAACAGACTAGAGGGGCTAGAAATTTTTGAATAAATGGACCACATTTTTTTATGGCTGACTCCTTCATTGGTGGTTGAAACCATCGATTTACATTACACTTGTTGACCCATCCATTTTAATAGATCCATCCTTTCATTAGTTGATGGTTCCTTTGGTTGATGCTCCATAGACTTAGATCCTTCAACACATGACATTAGCCCCCCTGGGTGGGTTTGTCTCAACCAAACTTTCCATTGATTGACAACTAGTAGAGGATTTTCCTTTGGTTCACGTCTTTCAAATTTGCCATCAGTTTAGGCTACAACTGCCCAACCATCATTTCCATCACCTATGCCCAGCCTTTGATCTGCATCACTCTATCCTTCCTTAGGTTGATAACAGAAGGAAACCCAATGCTCAACTCATAAAGGATGTTCTTAAACCCCATTTTGATGATTCTGTTGCTCCTGCCTAATGATGGAATCCCTACACCATCTTCTGATGGATGTTCAACACCACAACTCAAGGACTTTCTGCACTTTCCAACATATGGTCTTTTACACTCCATATTCCTATGGATGTTTTGTGACCCCTTCTGATGGTCCATCTGACCATTCATCTACCGATGGTGTTACTAAAAATTGACGACCATCGTCTTCCCTACGTCTCCATTTCCTCTTCACTCCATGGCAGTTGGGAGTGTTCCACACCCTACCCTATACCTATCAATAGAAGGCCTTTTACTCCACAAAATGGGACCTTCCATTGATGCTTCTAGGCTACTGCTATTTCTACTCACAATTGACCTTCATCTTCCTTTGACCATTTGCATTGATTTGTGAATGTCAACCAAAGACCCTCCACCTATGTCGTGGCTCATAGATTTTGACCTCAAAGGAGGTTATGAAGAATGATACCTTTGTCCATTAGTTGATGGCCTTTGCCTACGTCAACATGATACTCCCTCATAAATATCTATAGATTCGACCCATAAAGAAGGAAGAATGACAACCCTAAAAAACATCTAGGAGTTTCTGGCCTATTTGTCAATGACCTCATCATAGAGTTTGAAGAGTTGCTTCCGCACACCACAGAGGTGATTCCTTCGTCTTCTATGTCTATGGCCTTCTATATATCTTCCCTTGTACTGCAATGAGTGTCCTTTCACTAGGGTACGGGGAGGAGCCCCACTACCAAATTTATTTCTTCTTATAGTATCTATTATTATATGAACTATTATATGTTTAGAATCAGTCATCTTATGCTTGAATGCTTGTTTGACCAATAGGTTTACATGTTTATCGTAATCTTAGGTGTAGAGAACTTTGAACCCAAGATCAATATCGATTAGATTCTAGTTAAACCCTTAATGAGAATTTTGGATAGGTGTTTCTCGAGGCCACAAATGTATGATTCTTTAGGTAATGTGATGATGAGTTTAGAGTGATATTTGTCAGGGTTTTAATCCTACCACTGAAGGGGGGATTTCCTAGCCTCAACATATATATATCATTCTCACTTAATATGATTCAATGAGAGGGAAAATGATAGGTAGCAGTGGTGCAACCTACTCCACTCTAGTGTTTCCATCAATCAATATTAAACACTTAACTCAGCCCTTCTATTATCTACAACATTAGTTTAATCAACAAAAAATCCAATCTTGTGTTAAATAGTAGTTCCATCATCGTTACCTTAATTTGTAAACTCTTAAAATAATTGTCCTTTGGGTTTGATCCTGAACTATAATACAGTAAGATCCAACTGCTTGTTGGTAGTATTTATTGTACGTTGGTTAAGGTGAACTCTATGGATTTCGCCCCCAGTGATTTTCCCATACGGTAAATGTCATATCACAAGTCTAGGCCATCTTCAAATTATCTCATGGATACTATGGAGACAAATTCACATAATGAATTGGCTTCAAAAAAAGATGTTCATTGTCAACACATGAATCTAGGTGATAATATAATGGATCATTCCATTATAGGTCTTGATGGCGGAGCGATGCGATCTACAAGGCACACAATTGAGGAGAAGGTCTCCATGGTGAGATGATATAATATTCCATAGAGAGCATTCAAATTGAGGCAAAAAATCTCTGGGGTGGATGAATGTCTCTTTATCATATTTTTAGTTGCATTTATCATATATTTTGTTTGCATTCTACTCAACATTTCACGCATTTTAAGTTTTATGTAGTTAATGTAATTTGTTTAAAATTGTATAAATTTTTGAAGTTTTATTTGTAGGTTGATAAAAGAATAAGAGAGAAGCAAATATAACTCCATGAAAAGTCCAAGAAAATGATCAAATATTGCATATCCTCACTCCCCAAATCCAACAGTTGGAGTGAGGATAGTAAAGTATAGATGGTCACTCGAATGGCCATAACTTTTGCATACATACCAGAAATTAGATGATTTAAAATCCATTCGATGAAAAATTCAACTATTTATAGAAGAAGTATATATAATATTATAATTTTGTCAGGGGAAGGGGAGTATCCCTGTGGTGCGGCTCAGAAATCCCCAATGAAGAGACCCGGGTTCGACTCTAGGCGTAACCCTCAGGGTGCAACAAGGCCCCATGTTACTGAGCACGCCGCACTGCCCCCAAGTACACGGATGGTTTTGGGGTTTACCCTTAGTTAGGTAGGGTCCATTAGTGGCTGATCCCAAGAGGGGTTCCTCGTTATAAAAAAACATTATAAATTGGTCAACCTACCAGCAAGATAGATTGTTCGATCATGGAGTTCAGTATAAATTATAGTAAATTTGTAGAAATTACACCCCACTACTAGAAAGACTTTAGATTCCACATTTGATGTAGGAGTTTCATGATTCAAGTAGGGTCAAAAAATGATTTGATTATCTTTATAATATATATATATATATATATATATATATTCTAAATACTTTGTTGTTGGTATAATGATTTGATTATCTTTATAATATATATATATCTATATCTGTGTGTGTGTGTGTGAGTGTATATATATATGTGTGTGTGTCTCTCTCTCTCACTCTCTCTCTCTCTCTCTCTATATATATATATATATATATGTAGAATACTTTGTTGTTGGTATATATGCCTAGAGAGAATAATATGATGATTGTAATGGCATATCTTGTAAACAATTTGATTAAAAGTAAAGGCAATCTTCCAACTTATTCTATTTATTTAGTTATGGGATAATGATGAAACATAATAAATGTCTAAAGAATGATATAACTTAATGAACTATTTCTTAGGGTTGAGGGCCAAAATGATGAGATCATACAAATGTCAAGAGTATATGCATTTTGGTTATGTCCCTAGTCAGATGTTATTGTGGAAAGCTAATAGACAACAATAGCACTTAAGACTAGAGTGTGTGTTGGTTGATGACAAAATCCCATTAGTCATGATATGTGATATCAAACCTAGCACATTGATACTGGTTAGAGAATAGTGTATCAGGCAAACCCACCTTGAAAATGACACATGGAACCATGATTGGTAGTCAGAGTCATTTCTTATAGTGATGGTGGTCATTGTGGTTCTTAGACCTAAAATCACTACACTCATCACATATCATTTGGTGTACTCTAACATCATCCACCGTGATCTGAATAAGGATTGCCATAACGGTGGTGCTCGGGTGCATTGTGACACATGGGGATGACTGTGAGTGATGTAGATGGGATTTGTCCCTCCTAAAGGAGTTTGATATCATGGCCACTTGATAAGAGAGACTGAGAAATGCATGGCCATGTTGATGTGAGTTAATATGTGATATTGAGCTTACACATATCTTAGACAATCTACTCTAGGTCAAGGAACATGGACTGAATGCTGAAGAGGATGGCAATTCCATGCCTCGAGTTTAATCTGGATATCAGAGACAAAGGAAGTATACCATTATTATAACACCAATTATAGATTGTAGGTTGAAGTCATTCTTCAATTTCTTAAATTACTTGGGTAGCAATGAAGTCTTTCTAGATACCAATCATTGCTTGTGAAATCATAATATGGTTATGAATATCACTGCCAACATAATTTGGAGCATACCAGGCCACACACATAGGATGTGATTGGAATAGGAGTATAACTATGGATGCGATTGCAGATGTTCCAAATCAAGTTGATTACTAGGACATTTAGGTAATCCACTATAATAATACCGAAATATAATCTAAGTTAATTGGATAAGCCAGCTAATTAGATTCCTTTGTTAAGTCCGTTGGATATTCCAGAACAATTAACTAGAGTTGGATGAACGAGTATTAGTTAATCAATTAATATGATTAGTTGGTTAATTAATTGATTCTAGAATATTCTTTTAATAGTCCATGAGAGTCTTGATTTAAATGCAACCACAGCCTTTTGTTTATCCAAGGATTTTGGGGAACCCTGCTTCCTCTCCTCTCCTATTTATAGGGGCATGGAGACTAGACTCTGATGAGACACACAACAACACACTCTTGGATGTGAACCCTAGTTGTCATCATCCCATATATATATATATATATATATATATATATATATATAGAGAGAGAGAGAGAGAGAGAGTCAGGCTAGAATACACTCGAGTGTACAGATCGCACGGATACACTCAAGTGTGTTTACATATCAAGACTATTTTTTGCAAGATGTAAACCATTAATATTCATTGTCATACTATAATTAGGCTACATACAAATTTTGAGCCCATTTGGATGAGTGTAAGTCACTCATCTGAGGGCAACAAAATTGACGCACGAAACTAATTTGAAATGCATAATATTTTTGGTCTTTATAACATGACCTATAAATGTCCAAATGTGCTCAAATTTTTTATATGAGTTATTCACAAGATGATTAAGAAGATCAATGGATTAGATTTTTGAAAAAAATATTACATCATGAAAAACTACTTGAGTGTATTCTGCTCCGAATACACTCGAGTGTATTCTAGCTTGACTCTCTCTCTCTCTCTATCTCTCTCTCTCTCTCTCTATATATATATATATATATATATATATATATATATATGGAGTTTATTTAATGCCCGCACGGGTATTAATGTTTTGCTACCCGTTCTTGAAAACATGGTGGCACTCCTTGTAAATATATGAAATATCAGCGACTCCTTGAAAACTAGTGCCACCAGTGGCCAGACTGCGCCGGCGCGGGCGATGTGGAGGAAGTTGTTGGGGTCATGTTTGGCGAAGAGCTGGAGCTCCAGGGCCGCGCGGCGCTAGGAGTCAAGGGACGAGCTCGGGGACTTGAGATCAGATACCAGGCCGTTGATGAGATCGTCGGTGTAGGAGAAGGAGGAGGCGGCTGTGACGGCAGAGGAGACGAGGATGCGGCAGGTGAGGCTACAGGCTGTTGCGGTGGAGGAGGATGTGAAGTCGCCCAACCAGTTGTTGGAGCAGTCGCTGAATGAGCCGGAGGAGGATGCGAAGTCACCCGACCGCGTTTTCCATCTTAACCTCCACACGTCCATCCGCCGAGTAAATCCAAAGGTTTCCCCCAGTCGACTTCCTTCTTCCCCCCTATTCCTATTTAAGGGAATGAGAGCCTTCTACCACAGTTAGCTAGGCACAGGACAACAAACACAGAGAAATAAACGCCTTTCTTCTCTACCCTCACCGCAGCTGTACGGCCGACACATCCTCGTCCCAGATATCAATTCTTCTGACTTCCACAAATTGCTCGTCATACCTTGAGATGGAGGGTAGAGACATTCGACAGCAAGAGGAGCACCAGAGATGGGATTATGCTTTCCCCGAACTACTACCAAAAATATCCTCTCCTCAAGAGCACAATCAGGAACATGATGATCAGCTAGACATTTTGGCAGGGGAATAGGCCAACACCCACCATGGCGAGGATGGCGATGACGCCGACTTCGAGTTCGCCTTCACACCCCATGAGATAGACCTACCGACCATCAGTCCCGCCAAAGAGATCTTCTCCGAAGGCGGCATATGCCTCATCTACCTCGTCTTCGACCATAGCCTCTTCCACTACTACCACTCCCAAGCCGCTGCTGCAGAGAAACATGATTCTCCAGCCGTGCAACGGTTGCCCCTCCGCGACCTCATGATGATGCAGAGGCAACAGTCTGCGGTGGCATCCACATCAGCAACATCAAAAGACACTCCTCTTCTGCATGTCAATCCCCTTACTTGTCCTGAAAATGAACCTTAATGAAGGAGATTTCAACAGTTACTCTGGATTTTTGTTTCACTGTAAAGCCAGTGTTATCAACACTCTGCCCGGAAGGTGTTCGACTCTTGTACTTGGGAAGTTGAATCTGTAGTTTGTCCTAAATGCTAGTGCAATTCGTAGTTGTAAAAATCTACAAGACATCAATTGATGCATTCTTGAACATCAAAAATCTAGTTCACGCTTATAGTAGAGAGGATGACATGTCCAATCTAATCGATACATTATTTATCTTCTTCATTGATGGTTCGATTGAATGTTGCCAATCTGAATGATTATTTAATATTTTAGCAATGTCTAGTATGATCATCGTACGATCTGCGTAACATGTGATGATGGGCTCTACATGAGCTGATCATTGTCTATTACCAATTGTCTCAACCGAATACAAAATAGCCAATTATGACATGCCTATAACTAGAATTTAGTATTACAGAACCGTTAACTTGGTATATATTTTTGACTATATTTCTATGTATTTGTTCTTTACATTGTAGGATATTTGTGTTGTACTCGAAGGCCACATTTTGTTGGTTCATATTTGCTCTGATTATGTATTGTAGGAGAATATGAATCTGTATTTCAGAAGTTCAATTGGATACTTCAGGTTTTTATAATTTTCATTTGCAAAAATATCTAGTATCAACCACTATGACATTTGAATCATTGATCCAATGATTTTATGTTTTTTATAATTCTTGTATAAAGTTACATCAACACAACTTACCAAAATAAATTAATTCTATCTTTTTGTCTCAAACTTTTTCAATTTACCAAGACACTGACTGATTCTTATTTTCAGTGTTAGATAATTACTTTTTTTGTCGTGATGTTACTTTTTGTCACAGATAGTTACTTTTTACGTCATGATGTTACTTTTTGTGACAGATAGTTACTTTTTGTACCATAAAGTTAATTTTTGTGTCTTTGTGTTACTTTTAGTGCCGAATAGTTACTTTTCATACCAGATAGTTACTATTTGTGTCCTAGAGTTACTTTCTATGTCGGATAGTTACGTTTTATACCATACAGTTACTATTTGTGTCCTAGTGTTACTTTCTATGCTGGATGGGTATTGTCATACCATACAATTACTTTTCTGTTATGGTGTTACTTGGAGTGTCAGATAGGTACTTTGTTGCATAGAAAATTTTGGACACACAACACATATTCAGCTCTGACAACCGAATGACACATTTTCAAGTCATTCTATGAAGCTTCTGACTTTTTTTATCGTTCACTTTCGAGTAACTATTCAACCTAATATAATTAGTTTGTTATGTAATTAGTTTGTTACTTTTTACATCCCGGAGTTACTTTCAGTGCTAGATAGTTACTTTTTATATCATATAGTTACTTTATATATTTTATAATTACTTTTTTAAACAATGTAGCAATGACACAGAACAATTTCTTCATGTCCATATTTATCCATTGTGATGCCTACGGTGAATTTTTGTGTTGGGCTGAGACATCCATATGCATTACTTGCAGTGTTCAGTTACTCGACCATTACTTGCAGTGTTCAGTTACTCGCAGACTTGTTTCAGTTACTCACATACTTTTTTCAGTTACTCGCATTGTTTGTTCAGTTACTCGCAGGGTTGTGACAGTTACTCGTAGTGTTTTCACAGTTACTCTATTGCTATTACTGTTACTCACATGGTTTTTTTAGCTACTCACATTATTGTCATAGTTACTCACAGTATTGTCACAGTTACTCGTAGTATTTTTTCAGTTACTCGTAGTCCTTTTTTAGTTACTCGCAGTGTTTTTTCAGTTACTCCAGGGTTGTGACAGTTACTCACATGTTTTTTTTTCAGTTACTCAACCATTACTCTCAGTCACTCAACCATTACTCTCAGTTACTCAAGAATTAATTTCAGTTACTCAAGCATTACTCTCAGTTACTCAAGAATTAATTTCAATTACTCTATGGACCTTTGCAACTGTAATCTAGAATCTTGCCGCTCCATTAGCACAGGACAAGTACCAAGTACAACATGGACACGTTGATACAGATAGTGTTCACTACTAGTATTTTGACTTGTGTTTGGAATCTATTGTTGTGTTACGTTGAGCTCCAGAAGCTGTATGTATACATTGATTATGTTACTTTTTGTCACAGATAATTACTTTTTACGTCATGATGTTACTTTTTGTGATAGATAGTTACTTTTTGTAGCATAAAGTTACTTTTTGTGTCTTTGTGTTACTTTTAGTGTCGAATAGTTACTTTTTATACCATATAGTTACTATTTATGACCTATAGTTACTTTCTATGTCGGATAGTTACTTTTTATACCATATAGTTACTATTTGTGTCCTGGTATTACTTTCTATGACACATGACATCCGTTCCATTAGGAACACAATTAGGAACTATATCCACATACTTTCATAGAGTTATCCCTATTGGAATAGGAGCTTCGGAGCTGACCATTTCATGCTCTCATGCCATGACTGGGTGAGAAAGCTTTTCCTTATTTCATGACTTAATATAATATTATATACATGAATATGTAACTAATTTATACTCAGTCAATATGTCTAACTTCTTTTCATTCTAAGAATTTTTATTCAAAACGAAATATGAATGTCATTTATTACTAGATATATGTATTTAATTGACAAAATAAACAGGCTGGTGGTTAATTGTGAGCGGCATGGATATGGATGAAATGATTGACAGCGCTGAAGAGTGCTGCAGCGTGCAGCGGCGGGAGCTGCAATGACTATGATGATGATGGGTTGTTGTTCTCGGCAGCGGGATTAGTACTGGTGTCACATGAGCTTGATTGGTAGGGCTGACGTGCCAAAATCAAAATTCACTACCATCCTTGCTCCAGTCCATCGCCACCCAACAACATCATCACTATTCAAGCTCTTCCACCAAACACCACTACACACACAAGCTCCACTCTGTTCTTTTCCCTTTCAATCCACCACAACGAACACAAACCAAGCAACTTGAAAGTCAATCACGTGCAATCTGCTCGTCATACTCTCTAGTCGTACCGAGTGATCAAACAACCGCACTCGACTGGTCATAAGGCTGTGAGCGGGCGGGAATCTTTCCGCCATGGTAATGGTGCCGCCCAACCTCCGTAACATCCGCGACGTGCTGCTAAACCACATCACCGACTGCTTCGTCTTCGACTGCCTCCTCTGTATGGGCTAGCGGCGTGAGTTCGCGCAGGTCGTGACGACGTCGTGGATGTACCTGGAGCAGTGTATGGTGATGTTAGGGTTCCACGACGTCCTTGCGGCGGTCTTCATAGCTGAGGAAGACGTTGTGAACATGTACCTAGCCGAGGCCCAGCTCATCTTGCACGTGATCCACCACAACATCCTGACTCCACCGCCCAACCTCCTCGTCGTAATGTTTCCCCTTACGTGCTGCGAGTTGCTGTCACAGCCGCAGGGCATCAGCCACCTCGCATTCTTCTACGCGAACCGCCATGCCGTCTCATGAGTGATACAAAAGGTCTTGACCAGTGTAGGCAGGACCATGTTCGACGACACGCTCAGCATGCTCGTGTTCGGCAACCGGAACAACCCCACGACGAGTAGATATGTAAATCTTTGGGAATGGAATAATTTGTTTTATTTATGACTCATGCCACCGTGTCTCTTTGACGGGTAGAAAATATAGATACCCACGCGGGCGTTAAAAACCATCTCATATATATATATATATATATATATATATATATATATATATATATATATATATATATATATATATATATATATATATATATATATATATAAAGAGAGAGAGAGAGAGAGGGGGAGAGAAACCGATGCTAGCATGCCATCAAGTAGAAGGCTACTCCTTCCCATTGACTTTAGAAGTGCACGTGGAGTTCCAATCCATCTGTATGGATGAAGTAGAGACACATACACTGATTTGCCTATGTTTGGAAGACAGACAAGGACCGTCTATGCATGCTAGGAATGACACATATCACCGCGCCAAGGGACATCATCAGACTTTCTTTGCGATGAAGTATATCCTGCACACCCTCTTTCCAAATACACTCTATCGACAAGATCCTCTAGTAGGGTATGTGGAGAAAAATCTATATTGTTTCTGGTGTGCATGTCACCTCCACAAAATCCAACAGTGGTATCAGAGCTAGGTTGATCTACAATGTATTTGGATTTATTTTGATATGATCATATTTCTGTATTTTTTCTTCTTCTTATAATCGATATATCATGAAAATATTTACATTGAAGAAGAGGACAGGCAGGCAACAAGCTGCACTGCTAGTCCTTTTTGGATAACAAATCCAATCCTCTAAAATACAACATCCATACACTTGGGAGCCATAACATTACTATTCATAACTTTTTGGACTCAAAAAAGTATCAAATCCAAATGGAATAAAGGCATGTTGATTCTCAATACATACTTTCTCATGCTTACCCACTTTGGCTGAAGCAGCTTTAAGGGCAGCATGTCCCGCTGTAAAAGCTCCACTCCTCAATCCCACCAGTGGAGAAACTCATGTAAGGTCCACACATGCATGTTTCCCTCCTATCCACCCAAAAATCAAGACATCAACAAGCCTAAGTGTCGATCTTCCCTCTTGTGGATCAGTTAAAAAATTCACAGGCGCCTCTTTCTTAGCAGCAATACCTACACGTCTAAGTACATCAAAAAGAACATCTCTAACAAGATCATGTCTGTATTTAAAACCTGGAAGCTCTCTGCAATGAACTACATGTTCTCCAAAAGTGTCCAAACATGCCTTACGACAGATTGGACATACCTCATCCGCTGGAAATAGAGGGATCATCATATGGTATTTTAAGATACTACGGTACTCCACTGGTGACATATGCTGACCAAGTCCATCTATTGGAATAACAAGGAGAAAATCTTGAGCGTGATCAGCTTGTAGACATTTGAAAATGGCTTTCTGTCTAATGGTCACGTGAAATTTAACTTCTATGTCCTCAATTATTTTACTAAAAAGAGCACTCGCCAAAGCATTTTGGGCTTTTGGGGGGACGATGTCTTTTTTAGAAAAACAACTAAGATCAAAAGAGGGTATCCTGACATGAAGACAATCTACAACATAACCAAAATCATGGTCCATACAGTGAATCCCACTATCTCGCATGATGTGATCCTGAAGCACTCAAGATTGGGCCCTGTATATTGTTTTATGTGGTTACATGCAATATGAAATTCAAACTATTAATGTATATATTTAAACTTAATTCCACATACCATGTAAACCTATTGTTTTTGACCTAAAGGATGCGGTCGAACTTAAAACTGTTAATGTACATATCTAAACCTAATTACCCACACAAGGGTGCCGCCCCTATGTATCCCGCCTAGTATGTGTGGGAGTCAAAAATTGTTTAATGGGGAATATCTCACATTAAAAGGACAATAATCTTAATGTATATATGTATATATAGATATACCTATAAAATCATACATGTTTCCATTGAAAATGTTTTGTGTGGTGAATGCATGCATGATTATGGCATGTGACACATTTTTTGAATGATTTGCTTGATTATCTTGTGCTTGTATGTAAATGGTTGTGCATGGATCCTTTTGTACAAGTATTCAGCTTGCATGTCGAGCCTCATCAGTTATCTCCAACTATAATTAATTTTGTTCCCTCTGAAATCCCCTCAAATGTAACTTGAGGTTCTTCTTTTACATAATATAATAGAGATAGGAATATATTTAGTTTTGGAAGATTTTCTATGAAGATGCAAACTAAAGATCCAACTCTCCCTGGAGAGGCAACTTAAAGATCCATGACCAAGGAGTGCCCATGAAGTTGTTCACCATGATGATGATCTAATGCAGGTTCATGTGATATTCATAGGTTGTCATTATATGAGATGCATAAGACCATAGGTGGATAGTAACTCTTTGTGGTTCTAAAGGATTAAAGTAGTATATCCATAACCAATTCTTTTGTGTTTGTGGATTGCATGTCTGTGTTTTGTTATAGTATATATATGATACATTTTATAAGTATGTGGTGTTTGGATATGTATGAGTATATATATAAACCCCTCAATATAATATTAAGTCTTAGATGCTTTCCATAAACAACAGACATGAAAAGATTGACTGACTAAGCGTAGGTTATGCCAAAGCATGGTGTGCCATCCATCTCGTAGAAGTGTGACGGTAGATATGTAGATTTTCCAAAGCAAGGTGCATATTTGATTGTATTGGATTTTGGGTCATGCTCAACTAGGTGATCTTAATGAGATTAAGTACCTAGAAATATGGAGATGGACTGTGACAAAGAGTTGTTTACACCATCTATCAAGAGTTGCATATGATGAAATTGGAAAATGTTGCCTACCTATATATCAGGTTGTGGGCAATCAACCAAAGATGACTCATGATTTGATGAAATATGGATATTGTCTCACTAGAAGATTGTATGATGCAATTTTCCATATTTATAAGTGAGGGTTATCAATTAAAAAAAATAATTGGAACGATAATTAATGAAAGTCCTAATTAAATATCATTAAATATTGTTTTAATCAAATCAAACCAAAAGTGTTTGACAAATTTAAAATTTCTTTTGTAGAATCAATTGACAACAAACAACATGTTTTCCTTGTTATCCGTCCTTGAGAAGGACAAGTTGAGTGGGAATAATTTTCATGTTGGTTTAGGATGTTGAGAATTGTTCTCACATAAGAGCGCAAGCTCTATGTCCTAGAAACACCAGAGTTGGATGAACCTGCTCCCAATGCGCCTAAAGTCGACAGGGATGCTTACAAGAAGTACTCTGAAGATGTCATTGATGTCAAGTTCCTGATGTTGTACTCAATGAACTATGAGTTGTAGAGACAACATGAGAACATGGATATGAAAGAGATGGTAACACATCTTAAGAACATGTACCAAGATCAGGAAAGATGAGAGAGATATGGTGTTTCCAAGGTGTTGTTCAAGTACAACATGGCAGAAGGAGATCCAGTAGGTCCCCATATGCTCAAGCTTATTGGGTATGTGGAGAACCTTGCTAGACTGGGATTTCCTTTGGGTCAAGAGTTGGCAACAAATGTGGTTTTGTAGTCACTTCTAGAGTCATATAGCCAGTTTTTCATGAACTACAACATGAACAATTTTGACAAGTCGTTGTCAGAATTGCTTGGCATGTTGAGGATTGCTAAAGCATAAATAAGGAAATACAAGCCCAACTCTGTGATTATGATCATCATAAAATTGACGTCAAAGGGCAAATGAAAATCTAAGAAGAGTTATAAAGCTTCCAGAAACCCAAGTCTTCTATATTCAAAGCAAAGGGAAGGGTGAACAAGGGAGGCAATTGTCACCACTATCACTAGCCTGGACATTGAAAGAGAAATTGCTCTCTCTACCTAGAGGAACTAAAGAAGAAGGAGGGGATGGAGATCTCCACTTTAGGTATATACATTATTGTGATAAATTTGTATACTTCTTCATCTTGTGTACTACATAACGGATGTGGATCTCACATATGCTCAAATAACAATATCTGAAAAGAAGTAAGCCTTTACAAAAGGAGATGTTGAATTACACATTGCAAATGGAACAAGAGTTGTTGTCATTACAGTTGGAACCTATAATTCATATCTACCCAAGGGGCTTGTAATAGAGTTAAAGAACTGCTATTTCATACCTACCATAAATTGGAACATTATTGCAGTATCTTGTATAGACAAGGATGGATATGAATTTCATATTAAGAATGGTCAATGCTCTATTTCAAAAGATGAGATCTTTTAAGGCAGTTCCCCGATGTCCTATGGTCTTTATTTATTAGATCTTGAGACAAATGTTTATAAGGTAAATACCAAAAGGTTAAAACTTGACTATTCAGACAAAACATATCTTTGGCATTGTCTTCTAGGGAACATCAATGAGAAATGCATATCTAGACTCCATAAGGATGGTTATCTAGACTCTTTTGATTTTGAATCAATAGATACATGTCAATCTTGTTTGTTGGGTAAGATGACTAAAACTCCCTTTACTGGTAATAGTGAGAGGGATAGTGATATATTAGGACTCATAGATACTGATGTATGTAGCTCTTTTTGAACAAATGTTAGAGGTGGTTATCAGTACTTCATTACCTTTAATGATGACTTCATTACGTATGGTTATGTTTACTTGATAAAAAATAAATTATAAACTCTTGAAAAGTTCAAGGATTTCATGAATGAAGTACATAACCAACTTGGTAAAAGTATTAAGGCATTTTGTTTTAATCGAGGTCGAGAATGCTTAAGACAAGAGTTGGAGGACCTTCTATGAGCCCATGGTATCGTATCGCAATGGACTCCACCTAGAACGCCACAACACATGGTGTATTAGAAAGAAGGAATCACACATTGCTAGATGTGGTGTAATCAATGATGAGTTTTTCTGACCTTCCAACTTCCTCTGGGGTTATGCTCTAGAAATTGCAATGTTTACACTTAACTGTGTACCTTCTAAATCGGTTCAAAAGACATCATATGAGATATGGACTGGGAAGCGTCCCAAAATGTATTTTATGAAGATTTGGGGATGTGAAGCTTATGTCACAAAATTGTTTCTTGAAAAGCTTGTACCTAGATTAGATAAATGCTATTTTGTTGGTTATCCCAAAGAAATCAAGGGATACTACTTGTATAACACAAGTGACAACAAAGTGTTTATTACCAGGGATGCTGCATTCCTAGAAAAAGAATTCATTTCCAAAGGAATCACTAGGAAGAAAGTAGAACTCAAAGAAGTTTGAGACCAACAAGAAAGCATGAACCTATAGAGGTACATGAGGAACATAGAGAATCACAAGCCATTATGTAATCTCAAATTCCTCATGTGATACATGATTCCTGTAGATCTGGTAGGACACGCCTTGAGCTAGATAGATTTGGTTATCTACTGACTCAAGAAGGTGATGAGTCAGTCATTGATGATGAACCAACTACCTATCTAGAAGCTATTAAGGGACTAGAGTTTGAGAAATGGATTGAGCCCATGAGATATGGGATGGAATCCATGCATACCAATAAGGTATGGACCTTGGTGGATCCACCTGAAGGGGTAAAACCCATAGGGTGCAAGTGGGTCTTCAAGAACAAGACTGACATGGATGGTAATGAACAAACTTACAAAGGTCGATGGGTTGCAAAGGGTTTCAAACAAGTTCAAGGTGTTGACTATGATGAAACCTTTTCTCCATTTTCCATGGTAAAGTCCATCAGGATCATGCTTGCCATTGCAACTTATCATGACTATGAGATTTGGTAGATGGATGTTAAAACCACATTCCTTAACAAGAATCTTCTTAAGGATGTGTATATGTCACAACCTGAGGGTTTATTAATACAAATGATGAAAATAAAGTCTGTAAGCTACAGAGGTCAATCTATGGATCAAGGAAAGCATCTTGAAGTTGGAATCTTTGATTTGATGAAACAATCAAAGAGTTTGGTTTTAGTCAAAATAAAGATCTACCATGTGTTTACAAGAAGGTTAGTGGGAGCATGATTGTATTCCTCATATTGTATTTGGATGGCATACTATTGATGGGGAATGACATCCCGACTTTATAGATAGTAAAGACCTGGCTAGGAAAAACATTATCTATGAAAGACTTAGGAGAAGCATCCTACATCCTAGGAATAAAGATCTATTGAGATATCTAGAAGGTTTCTTAGACTAAGTCAGAGCACATATATTAACAAAGTATTGAAGAGGTTCAACATGGAGAACTCAAAGAGAGGCATCCTACCCATGTCTCATGGTGTTACCATCTCTATAGATCAATGTCCCAATTCTTGTAAAGAAAGCGAGGGCATGAATAAGATTCCATATGGTTCTGCACCTAGGTCTATCATGTACACAATGTTATGTACTCGTTTAGATCTCTTGTATGCCTTGAGAATGACGAGTATATATGAGTCAGATCTATGTGAAATACACTAGACCACTGTAAAGAACATCCTTAAGTACTTGAGAAAAACTAAGGATCAGTTCCTTGTCTATGTCGGAGAGGAAGAGTTGGTGGTAAAGGGTTACACCAATGCAAGTTTGCAAACTAACACAGATGACTACGCATTGTAGTTTGGATTGGTATTTTGCCTCAAGAACATAGTTGTGAGCTGGAAGATTTCCAAGCAAGAGACAATTGTGGACTCTACAACAGAGGCCAAGTATATGTTGCATCCAATGCAATAAAGGAGGTTATTTGGATCAAGAAGTTCATTTTAAAACTTGGGGTGGTTCCAAGCATCAATGATGCTATTGATCTATATTGTGACAACAGTAGAGCTATTTCACAAGATAAATAATCTTGATCCCATCAACATTCTAAGCATATCAATAGGCGATTCCATCTCATATGAGAAATTGTTCAGTGAGGAGATGTGAAATTTTGTAGAGTATCAATCGAGAGCAATGTGACTGACCCCTTGACAAAAGCACTTTCACAATAGAAGCATGAAGTTCATGTTAGATCACTTGGCATTAAGTTCATGGGTGATTGGCACTAAGTGCAAGTGGGAGTCTGTTGGTATGTATACCTAGAGAGCCAATCATATGATGGTTTTAATGTCATATCTTGTAAATGATTTGATTAATAATAAAGGTAACCCTCAAACTTATTCTATTTATTCAGTTATGAGATAATGATGAAATATAATAAATGTCTAAAGAATGATATTACTCAATGACACATGTCTTCAGGATGAGGACCTGAACAATATGAGATCATACAGATGTTAAGAGTATATGCATTCTTGTTATGTCCCTAGTCAGATGTTATTTTGGAAGGCTAATAGACAACAATAACACATAAGACTAGAGTGTGTGTTTGTTGATGATAGAATCTCATTAGTCATGATATGTGATATCAAACCAAGCACATAAATACTTGTTTGAGAATATTGTATCAGACATAAACACCTTAAGAATGACACATAGAACCATGATTGGTAGTCAGCATCATCTCTCATAGTAATGGTGGTGATTGTGGTTCTTAGACCTAAAATTACTACACTCATCACGTTGTTCGGTGTAATTTGACATCATCTTTCGTGATCCTAAATATGAGTTTCCATAAAGGTGGTGCTCGAGTGCACTATGACACATGAGGATGATTATGAGTAATGTAGATGGGATTTGTCCCTCCTATAGGAGTTTGATATCCTGGCCACTTGATAAGTGAGACTGAGAAATGGATGGCCATAATGATGTGAGTCAATATGTGATATTGATCCTACACATATCTCAGTCAGTTTGCTCTAGGTCAAGGAACATGGATTGAATGTTGAAGAGGATGACGATTCCATGCCTGAAGTTCAATCTAGATATCAGAGACCAAGGGATTATACAGTCGTTATAACACCAATCACAAAGTGTAGGTTGAAGTTTTTCTCCAATTTCTTCAATTACTTGGGTAGCAATGAAGTCTTTCTAGATACCAATCATTTCTTGTACAATCATAATATGATTATGAATATCACTGCCAATGGAATTTGGAGACTACCAGGTCACACACATAGGATGTGATTGGTATATGAGTATAACTATGGATGTTATTGGAATGTTCCTAATCAAGTTGATTACTAAAAATATAGATAATCCACTACAATAATATAGAAATATAATTTGAGTTAATTGGTTAAAATGTTTAAACTAGTTAATTAGATTATGGATGATCTAGAGCAATTAACTCTAGATGGACGAATGAGGATTAGTTAATCAATTAATATGATTATTTGTTTAATTTATTGATTCTAGAATATTCTATAAATTGTCCACGAGTGGCTTGCTTTAAACACAGCCACAACCTTTTGTTTACCCAAGGGTTTTGGGAAAACCTGCTTCCTTTCCTCTCCTATTTGTGGGGGCATGATGGACGGACTTTGACGAGACACACAATGACACACTCTTGTATGTGAACCCTAGTTTCCATCGTCTCCAAGAGTGAGAGAGAGAGTAGAAGAGCAACTGACGCTAGCATGTCAACAAGAAGAAGGCTACTTCTTCATGTCGGCTTGAGAAGCGTGACATGGAGTTCAAGTTCATCCACATGGACAAAATAGAGACACAGATGCTAAGTTTCCTACATTCGGAGGATGGACGAGGACCTTCTATGGACTCTAGCAGGGACACACATCACCATGCCAAGGGACATCGTCTGACTTGCTCTAGGAAATGGTATATCCCGCACACCCTCTTTTCAAATACACTATTATCGATGAGACCTCTAGTAGGGTATGTGGAGAATTTTTTTTATTGTTTCTGCTATGTCTGTCGCCTCCACAAAACCCAATATTTATCTCAATGAATGGACTTTATGGTCGCTCAAAATTCCTATGATGGATATTTACAGCAAATGGGCTGATACAGTTGGACAAATTTGGATGGATCTGATATTTTTTCAATTGATACAACAACACTTGGCAAATTTATAGGATAAGGGTTCAAACTTATTCTTTTCCATCCACAATACTAGGCATTACTAAGAAGTCAAGATATGATATCCACATGTTTTACATGAAGACACTTTCCATGGTAGATTTGGACTGGAGACTACAACTATTGTTCAAGAATTCTGGTGAGACCACTGAGCTTCTCCTTCATGATGCTACTTTATCCATGAGCTTCTTAATCTTTCTCTATCTTTTTGTTTCATGAATACAATTAGGGAGTATATCTTATACTAGAGTGCAAGGATCAGCCATGTTTCCCATATTTTATACTCTCATGTTATAAATTGCTATTCATATGGATTTTTATATTGATTATCGTTTGATTTATTACATACTCTATGGATTACCTACCTATTCAGTATGCTTGTTATATTTCTAGACATAGACTTCAAAATCTAGGATTATAATACCAATCAGTATTATTGAATCCCGTATAAGAACATAGAAAGGAGTTCTCTGGGGCGATGGGTTAAGAATATGTAGGTAAAGAGATGTCAAGCTTATGAAGAAATATGTCCTTGTGAATTTCATACTCCAAAAGGATATGAAATTTCTTAGTCTCAATTTAAATATCTATATGAATGAGTGATATAATGTGAGAGAGTGGATACGTAGGCAATGTTCTTCCATGGTGTAACTCCATCTAAAGCTAAAAAAGACTCTTCTTTCCATGCTCCTCTTGCTTAGGGTTTGTAACCTTGAGAAGAAGGTGATTCTTGCTCGATTTTGGAGTTTCTTATTGGAGATACCAACTCATCTTGCTTGAGTTTCCTTCTAATTGGGATATTATCTTATTCCTATAGGCAAGTTATATAACTTTCTCCATGTTTATTTCTTATTATAAGCTTGTAGTTCATATTCTTATGCTTAAATGACCATCTCCACCTTTAGATGATGTTCTTGTTTAAAGTTTCATTTCTTTGATGTTATATACTTTGTTACTATCTCTAAATGAACCTGAATTGGTACATCCCTCCTAGGGTGAAGAATAACCTAGGATAGGTTGTGGGGGGGAAGTCATGGGATGGATCCTCTCCCTCTCTCTCTCTTCCTCTCTTGCAATTAAATTGTTGACATGCCATTTTCTAGTTGGTCAGAATTGAAAAATTCATATCTTTTAAACTACTTGTCCAAAATTAATAAAAAAATATTTTGGAATCGTAAAATTAATCTCTATCTCATAAAATGCTTTTGACGTGTGATTTCAAGGTTTTTCAAAAGGTGATTTTTGGAATATGATTTTAATACATAAAATCCATAAAAATTACAACTTAATCACCGTAACTCCAAATTGATATAAAGATATCTTTTCTTGATCAATAGAACCTAATTAGTCCAATGGTGAGATTTTTAGAGTCTAAATATGAGTTTTATTAAAAAGATCCAATCTTATGGTTTCTATGAAATTTGTGCAATATGTACACTAATGAATGTTAATAAAATGGAATGGGCCAAAATTGAACTTAAAACATCTAGAAGTGATGTAACTTGGTATTTGAACACAGTGAAGTGGTATGTGCATTCTTACACCCTTGGGATATTTGCAAACCAAAACCTATATTCCCTAATGAGCAACTATATGAACCCTATTTTCTCTATTCATGACTCTTATGCTAAATTGCCTCAAAATTAGTATTGATATTCTATTTCTTGGGTCTTGTACCCCACTACCATGTTTCAAATATATGATGCTTCTACTTTTTGTAGTTTCTCTTAGAATGTTGATTTTATTAGACCATTTAGCTAATGTAGTGGTACTTATGTACAACCACCCATAGACAGGCCATGTGTTATTTCACCCTAGGGAATGTGTGATTCTCCCCCATACATAATTTGTATAGGGGACTGGGAATGTGTTATTTCTCCCCTCACCTATAGGCTGGGGTCCGGTAGGTGCCTTAACCTTACTTAGTTAATGTAGTCAATATTAACCATGCATGCAATTCCTTTACTATTTTAATGTTATGACAAACATCTATTTTGATTACGCCTCATATTGTTGATTTTTTCATCTATTGATGAACTTATAGCCTTTACTTCTATGTTAGTTTCTTTCTTTTGTTCTTGATCCTATTGTTGAAATGTACCTTATTTTCTTTCCCTCTTGCTGGGTGATTTCCCAACCACCCAGATTTTGGACAATGTGTTGAACAAGATCAAGGAAAACATGACCAGGAGTATATTCAAGACTTGCTTGAAGGATGTCTAGGTTGCTAAAGCTAGATTCTTTGTTTTCTCATATTTTTCTTCTGAAAAACTTATGTAGTGAATAATGATGAAATCCATGTAATAGATTTAGTTTCTTTTCCTTTCCGTTGCTATTGACATTTATATGTATATAGTACATTCTTATTGGAATATCATACATACATCCCTCAAGATCTATTGTCATTGTTAAAAGATGGATGTTTTGTATTTGCTTCAAATTTTAGTAAGGAGGCGATCTCACCTCTTTACAACATGGTATCAAAGCCTTTGGGTAGCTACCAGGGCATGAAGTTGAAAGCATGGGTGTCTAGAAAGGATCAGGGTTTGGGGACTGGTAAGATTTTCCTCTACACCACTAGATTGGTTTATGAGGACTCCCAGATCCATATGATACCTGCCAAGCCTGAGATGATACAGATTGTCTGAAATATCATGCTTTTAGGAAATATTAGCTTTAGACATTCTTTTCTCATATATATTGCTATACTCCTGGAAACCTAATATGATAACCTTGCCTTTCATGAGAGTTGACTTGTTTGACAACATGAACAACAACAACAACTCCAAGGGTTCTACCCAGAATGACTCCAATAATTTGGATACCCCAGTGAAACCACAAGGACATAGTGTGGTGAACCCTAACACCCCTAGCCTTACCCCATAATAGGAGTTGGCCATGTTGCGCCAGCTACTCTCTTCTACCCTAGTGGGCCAACTCACCGCTATTACTGCCAATGATAACAAGCCAAAATAGTTCAACCTAATGGAATTCATCAAGATGCAACCACCTTAATTCAAAGGAGAGAGTGAATTGAACATGGTTGACAAGGTTGATGATTGGGTTTTGGCCCTGGAACAGACTTTTAAGGGCATGGCATGTCCTCCTCACCAGAAAGTTTTCTTTGCAACCTACGTGCTGGATGGACTGGCTGAGTGTGGTAGAACGGCGTAGCCAGCACTAGAGACACAACCACAATGACTTGGGACTAGTTTCTCAAGCTCTTTAGGGAGAAGTACATCTGCCTTACTTTCTTGAGGAAGGAGGCCAAGTTCTACAGACTTAAGCAGGGGGAATGAGCATTGTTGACTATGTTCAACGGTTCATGTTGTTGGAATGCTATGCCATGGACCTTGGTGCCAAGAGAAGATCGACCCTATTACTGGAGGGTCTGAGCTATCAGGTTGGCTGAAACCTTATTCCACAACTTCCACTCACCTTCCAACAAATGGTGGATAAGGCCTTGGCGATTGAATCTTACCCTAGATTCCAACCTTTGGGGCACAACAATAACAACAAGAGCAAGAATCATGCTGATAACTGTGGTCATGAGAGGTGCAAAAGGTGCTCCCTCTACCATCCTCCTGGGAGGTGCCCTGCCAACAAGGGGAAGCGCCTTGCCAACAACACCCCTGCTCGAAGATATGATCGAACCGCACCTAACTGTCATGAGTGCATCCATGTGGGACATATTCGATCCTTCTATCCCCAGTTTAAGCAAGGATAGGTTCCAGCCCAGCAACTGGCCCAACAGTCAGCACAACACCTGCACCAACCATGACATAATCTGCCTCCATAGAACAACAATCAAAACCAGCGGCGACAACCTGTGGAGAGGCAGAATGGAAGGGTGTTTGCTCAAAACACTAAAGAAGTTGGACAAGAAAATGAAGTCATTGAAGTTACCTTACATATTAATATGCACCTATCAAGGCACTTTTCAATTATGGCTCATTAAACACCGTCATGTCTTTTCATCTTGCTTCCATGTTAGAGTTAGAATCTCAATACATGGGCTATGTGTTAGATGGAAAATCACATAGTGGTAGGATATGCTCTTCTTCTCTCAAACTCCCTACCTGGACCTTTGTATACTAGGAAAAATGTTTCCTTCAGACTTTATCCTGCTCAACATGTCTTCCTTTGATGTTATCTTAGGCATGGATTGGTTAAAGAAGCATGATGCAACCTTATTATGTTAAGAAAAGAAAGTTAGCTTGTTGCATCCTAATGGAGAGAGTCTATATATCAAGAATAGGAAGCGAGAGGATCACCAATTCATCATTTCTGCCATCAAAGCTAAAAAACTTGTCTTGCAAGGGTGTAGAGCATACTTAGAATCTATCATTCTTGATGCCACACCTTCCTTCTCTAGATCATAAAGATGTGGTGAAGGACTTTCTTGATGTGTTTTTTGAGGAGTTTCCCAGACTGCCACCAACTTGCGAGGTGGAATTTTCCATTGAGCTTATGCCTGGGACTTCACTAATATTGAATACGCCTTACCGCTTGGCCCATGCTGAACTTTCTGATCTTAAGAAACATCTTCTAGAGCTTCTTGAAATGGGTTTTATCTGCCCCAAGATCTCACCTTGGGGAGCCCCTATATTGTTCATAAAGAAGAAGGATGGTTCGTTGCGGATTTGCATGGACTACTGCATGCTCAACCAAGTGAAGTTAAAGAACCATTATACCTTGCCTCGCATCAATGACCTATTCAAACAACTGAAGTCAACCATCATGTTTTCGAAGATGGACCTACAAAGTGGATACTACCATATGTGTGTGAAGGATGATGATGTGCCAAAGATAATGTTCAACACTCACGATGGGAATTGAGTTCCTAGTCATGCGACGTGGCATATATTATCGCTCTAAAAAACTCACTTTGGGTTGAAATCCCTAAGTTTTTAACCAAAACAACGTGCAATAATACCACCCGCAAACGGACGGGTCTTATTGCAGTATAGATGAGGATCGAATCCCAAGGGACAACATTTTTAAGAATCTTTCTCTAGTCGAATCTAGTTGAATCAAGACTAATATTTATAACAAGGTTGGTTGAATTGAGTTTAATTAAACTAAAAGCAAGGAAAGTAAAAGAGTAGGATTAAAAGTTGATTAAAGATTAATGATGGAAATCGCTGGGATGGTCCCGGGTTTCACCACCACTATACATGCAATCACATCCAAACATCAAACATCTAGGCAAGATATAACCATTCAAATAGAGCTGCTGCAGAACCCCCTCCCTACAGGCATCAGGTTCGCGTAAGAATCACCTTAAGTATCAGATGTCTCATCACCATCCAGATCACATACTTACAGCTCCGAAGATATAGAAATCCAAATGAAGTTGTGGGCCCCCTATGCAGGCGTCAGGCACATAGAAGCGTCACCGTGGGCTAGATGGCTCGTCACCACACAGATCATACACTTACGACCTCAAGAAATCCCATTCTATTTCTAGTTTTGGAGTCAACCGCGTTAATCGACATTCAAAACCTACGCATTGAAGTTCTCACAACATAGGAAACGAACAAGATAAATGCAAGCAGGTGATCAGTCCACAAGCACACATTGACGATTAACAGTGATATGAAAGATTATATGCATGCCATGGAATGTTTAACAAAAGGACATGAGAGCATGGGCAGCGTGGCTAGTCCCCCCACACCCCCGCGAAAGTAAACTAATCGCTCATGATGAGAGAAACAAGAAAAACAAGAGAAAGGGAGGATTACGCCATGAGCATGGTGAAGAAGATGATCGCAGCTCTGTCGAGGAACGGTCTTCTACACAACGTCAGAGCAGATCTGGAAGAAGAGAGAAGAACACCACGACAGATGGGGCAGATCTCCTCTCTCCACCTTCTTCTTCTTCTCGTAGTCCTTGCTCACATCAGGAGGAGCTTCTCGTGGATGAGATGGCGGCGTAGAAATGGTGTAGACGCAGCAGATCTAGATCAGATCTAGATCTAGATGCAGTTCTGATTGAGGTGGCTTGCAGGTCTTGGCTATGGAGATCGTCTCCTTAGGCCCAGGACAGTTCTGCAGCCTAACGACATTTGGAGATGATGATTTGACGGGCTGGAGTCGTGTTCTATTAGTAGGCAGATTGGGCCCCGACTTAGATCTGTGACCTCTGTAATTTTGCAACAGGTTGTGGCCCTTTTGCATGATGCCGTAGTCATGGCTTTTTGTAGGGTAGCGTCCTTTTGCACAGTCGCGGCTTTTTGCATGGTTGCGGCCTTTTGCATAGTCGTGGCTTTTTGCATGGTCATGGCCTTTTGCATGGTCGCAGCCTTTTTCACTTTCTTGGCCAACAGGATGTGCTTCTCCTTTGTTAAACATGTGCCCAGGTCATGGTTAGCTGGGATCACGGTCTTGGTAATCACATTGATGTGTCTGCAATCTTTAGCTTGGTCTATAGGTCGCGGCTTTCTGAATGCCGCGGTCGTGGGTTTATGAATGCCGCATTCGCGGGGTAGCTTGGAGGAGATTGCGGGTTTGTGAAGAGGTTGTCACAGTTGCGGCTATGTAGGGGAGGCACAGAGAGTTGGTGAACGTCACGATTGAGTTTTGCCATGGTCACAGTATTTGGACACCGCGGTCGTGGGGTTTGGATGCCGCGGTCGCGGCTTCTTGGCTCGATCGTGCCTTAGCTGCAGGTCACAACTGTTCTAATGATGTCACAGTCGTGACATTTTGCACGGTCGCGGGATTGGCGACGCCGCAGTTGCGATTGGGTTTGCTGGAGCCACGATCTAGGTGAAGAAGCGGGCACTGTAGCCGTGTAAAGAAAGAGAAGGGGCCGTTGAATTGCTTTGACCAGGCCCAAACCAAGGGCTAAAATAGAGGAATGGATTAGAACATGGGCCCAATGCCCAAATTGACCTGTCAAAAATGATGTAAAATTACAATTAAATTCGTGGTCAATTTGATTTAACCAAGATAAGTCTCAGATAAGAAGATATGGCCAATAAAAGCTCAATAAAGTAGTTAAGCCAAGCAAAAGCACATATTAGAAGATAAAGCCAATAAAAGCACGAATGTAACCAAGACTGGGCTAAACGAGATGGTTGAACTACGATGAATATGCATTCATCAAAATACCCCGAACTTAAACGTTGCTCGTCCTTGAGTAACACAAAATCTAAAACACTCGCCGGATGAAAACTTTCAACTCGTGTGATTGCCTCATCTTCACATCACGATTATTTCTTTTCTGCTCGGTATGACTAAGTGTCTCAACATCCTGAGATCACAGAACAAATTTTACCATATCTTCGTTTCCGAGTTCTCTTCCCAGTATCAATTCCTCTCTACTTTTTCCAAAATCAAGCATATCAGAGAGTTTCATAAGAGTCCAGAGATACCCGCAGAACAACAAGTGTTCACCTGATCTGACACTGGTGTATTTAGGATGTTGGTGAGCATAGGCATTCATTGTGCCAGTAGGTGGAAAAGGGAGTGAAGGGTGGTATGGAAGGGAGAAATAAATCTCTCCTCTATTCGGCTCGAGAGTTTTATTATATGATTTGCAATTTCATCGATTGCATTTTTTTGGGTGCGAATCTCTCCTCTATTCGACTCGAGATTGCATTTCTTTTTGTGTGCACTTTGGCATCTTTTCTTGGTGATACACCCCTATTTCGTAGCGAGGGGTATGGAAGAAGCGTAAAGAGAGAGAGAGTGTGTGCCACCCCGAACTTAGGGTTTGGCACTATATTGGCTATTTTTGTTTGTTTTTGATGAACGAAGGGGTAAGAAGATGATAGAAGAAGTGTAGAAGAGAGTTCAGATCAGAATGCAACTTGATTTACAATTCAGTGCACCGAGTCGTTCTCCTTATCATACTCTGCTCAAATAATGACTTGAAGAGGATCCAGTGGAGATTCCATGCTAATGTTCCACTAGTCAGATAGGAAGCACAACGTGTTTGATCCCTCTCAGTTTGACAGATACTTGCCATATCTACTGATCATGATGTTAGGATTCATAAGCTTCACACAATGATTTTAATCATTGGCTAGTTACAAAAATTATCCTCCTTGAGGCTTCACTTCGAATAAGGAGGGTATAATGATTTAAAACTGCGTGGAAAAATAGGATAGCCGGCTAGGTAAAGGATTTGATTGAAACAAAAGCATCAAACTTCATCAAGTTTCTATACAAACTGCTATGAAAATTTTTTTTATTGAAAAATCTGCTCAAAATTGCGACAAGGTTCCAACGATGAGATCTTAAGTCTGAAACGGATAGCAGATGATGGCAAGTAGAGTACGTACCACCCACCCTCCACCCCGAACTTAGAAATTTGCTCGTCCTGAGCAAACTCTAAATCTGAGATGGAGGGGAACACTCGTGCCGGTTGGTCCACCAGATGTGGTTGCATTCCTTTCGGCGACACGTCCTCCATCTGAAATCTCAAAAATGGAAACTATTAGAACTTAAGACTGCATCTTGCGATGCATTGTCTAGCAGGTGCAAAATTTTCTAAAAACAAAACTAAAAGTAGAGGCTAAGTTAAAGATCGGGTTGCCTCCTGACAAGCGCCATTATTTTACGTCGATGGCTCCACGTGATTTCTTCAGTTTTCTAGTAGATATGTAGATTTCGACAGATTCATCAATTCATCAGTGCTAGTATCAGCTGTGGTGAAATCTCTCTTCAAGTGTTGGCCGTTTGCCACAAAATCACCTGACTTCTCACTCCATAAAGTAAATGCACCATGTGGATAGATGCTTTTGACAATGTATGGTCTTGACCATCGAGAACGGAGTTTTCTTGGGAATAACTTCAGTCTTGAGTTGAACAGTAGAACTTGGTCTCCCACTTGAATGTCCTTTCTCTTTAGATGACCTTCGTGCCAAAGTTTGGTGCGTTCTTTGTAGATTTGTGCATTCTCGTAAGCTATTATTTGGAGTTCATCCAACTCTTGAAGTTGTAGAATCCTAACTTCGCCTACTTTCTTCATGTCAAAATTCAGTTGTTTGATTGCCCACCATGCTTTATGTTCTAGTTCCACAGGCAGGTGACACGATTTTCCATAGATAAGTCTGAAGGGTGTTGTTCCAAGAGGTGTTTTGAACGCGGTTCGGTAGGCCCATAAGGCGTCATTGATTTTCCCTGACCAATCCTTTCGGTTGCGTCCTACTGTATTTTCTAGGATAGCTTTGAGTTGACGATTCGAAACCTCTACCTTCCCACTAGTTTGTGGGTGGTAGGGGGAAGCTACCTTGTGCATTACACCATATTTTCTTAACAATGCTTCAAAACTTCTTTCCAGAAAATGAGAACCTCCATCAGAGATCACAGTGTGTGGAACTCCAAAATGGGGAAAAATAATATCTTTGAATATTTTAATGACGGGTTTTGAATCGCTAGTGACGGTTGGTATGGCTTCTACCCATTTAGAGACATAATCCACTGCAACTAGGATGTAGGAAAATCCATGTGAGGATGGGAATGGACCCATGTAGTCTACTTCCCAAACATCAAAAATTTCAACTTCTTGCCATATCTTAAGTGGCATCTCATCTCTTTTCGTAATGTTTCCCGTTCTCTGACACTTGTCACATGATAACACAAAGTTATAAGCATCTCTGGATATGGTTGGCCAAAAGAAACCACATTGTAAAACCTTAAAATAAGTTTTCCTTGAACTCATATGGCCTCCGACTGGGCCTGCGTGGCATTGCTCTAAAATAAGTTGGGCTTCTTCCTCGGCGATACAACGTCTGTAGAGACCATCAACACAGAGCTTGAAGAGGTACGGTTCATCCCAGTGATATTGCCTCACATCATGCATGAATTTCTTTAGAGCATTTCCAATACACTCAGGGTGGATGACACCAGCGGCAAGGTAGTTCACATAGTCCGAGTACCAAGGAGTAGCTTCTGAGACTTTCATAAGCTGGTCATCTAGAAGAGAGTCATTAATTGGGATCTTCTCAGTTTCTAGAGTGTGGATACGACTTAAGTGGTCTGCTACAACATTTTCTGTGCCTCTTTTATCTCTAATCTCAAGATCAAATTCTTGCAATAGGAGAATCCATCTTATAAGCCTTGGTTTTTCATCTTTCTTTTTTAGAAGATAATGAATAGCAGCGTGATCAGTGTAGACAATCACCTTTGAACCAATAAGGTAGGATCTAAACTTATCAAAGGCATATACGACTACTAGGAGTTCCTTCTCAGTAGTTGCATAGTTCCTCTGAGCTTCGTCAAGTGTCTTTGATGCATAATATATGACATGATGCTTCTTCTCTATACATTGGCCCAGAACTGCACCCACAATGTAATCACTGGCATCACACATAATTTCAAATGGGTGTTCCCAATCTGGAGCTCAGATGATGGGTGTTTTTGTAAGGGCGTGCTTTAGATTGTTGAAACTCTTGATACATTCTTCATCAAAATAGAAGTCGGTGTCCTTCAGCAACAAGTTTCTCATGGGCTTGGTTATCTTGGAGAAATCCTTGATAAACCTTCTGTAGAAGTCCGCATGACCAAGGAATGCACAGACTTCTCTTACATTGGTTGGGATAGTGAGTTTAGAAATCACTTCGATCTTCTCTTTGTCAACTTTGATTCCTCGATTACTGACTCTATGGCCAAGGACAATACCTTCTTTTACCATAAAATGACATTTCTCCCAATTAAGCACTAGATGTGTTTCTTCGCATCGTTTGAGGATAAGGGAGAGGTGCCTTAGGCATGAATCATATGAATATACATATACGGAGAAATCATCCATAAAAACTTCCATAATAGTTTTGGTTAGTCCCACAAATATGGCTGCCATGCAACGTTGGAAGGTTGCAGGCGCATTACAGAGTCCGAATGGCATCCTTTTGAAAGCATAGGTTCTGAAGGGGCAAGTAAAAGTAGTTTTCTCTTGGTAATCTGGATGTATAGGAATTTGGTAGAATCCAGAGACGTTTTCTCAATGCAATCAATCAAATATTCCTAGTGAGCCAATCACTCTAAGACTTGATCTAGAAAAGGCATCGGGAAATGATCTTTACGTGTTCCCTTGTTTAATTTCCTGTAGTCGATGCACATCCTCTACCCGGTGACTGTTCGAGTGGGGATGAATTCATTATTTTCATTCTGTATCACAGTAGTGCCACCTTTCTTTGGAATGACATGCACATGACTCACCCAAGGTGAGTCAGATATCAGATAGATGATTCTGGTAGTGAGCAACTTGATGACTTCGTGGCAGACTACTTCCTTCATATTAGGATTCAACTTTCGTTGATGCTCAACAGTCGGCTTGTTGTCTTCCACGATAGGGATTTTGTGCATGCAAAGTGCTTGACTGACCCCAGTGAGATCGCTCATCTTGTAGTTGATAGCTTTCTTTCTTTCCTTTAATTCTTTCAGGAGTTTATCTTCTTGTTCGGTCATTAGATCAGAATTTATAATGACTGAACAAACCTTGAGATCATCCAAAAACATGTACTTAAGTCCCTGGGGCAGTGGCTTCATTTCAGGGGCTTCTAGCTTCTCGCATGGCTCTTCAGTTACATTCACAGCCTTGAGTTCCTCGAACTCAGTTAGCTTCTTCTACAGAGTTGAGGTGAAGGATACAATCCTTAACTTGTTCGTTGATGAAATTTTCAGCAGATGGGTTTGTTAGAGCCACTTCTAAAGGATCGTCTTGTTCATATTCCTCTTGTGTGAGGAGAGACGTTTTCTCAATGCAATCAATCAAATAGACTTCTTCCTGCATGCTCGGTCTTCGCATGCTTTCAAAAACCTTGAACTCGAGGGTTTCTTTCCCTAGTCTGAGCAGCAAGGTCCCTGCTTCAACGTCAATCAAAGCTCTTGCAGTGGTGAGGAACAGACGGACAAAGATGAGAGGGTATCTGGCGTCTTCCTTTATGTCCATGATGACAAAGTCACATGGGACATAAGAGTCTTTTCCAACCTTGACAGAGACATCTTCAATGATTCCTAAGGGAAGAGTCATAGAGTTATCTGCAAGTTGTACGGTCATTCCCGTTGGGAGGAGTTCTGCAAACCCTAACCTTTACAAAGGCTAAGGGGCATGATAGAGATGCTAGCACCGAGATCAGCCAATCCCTTCTTACACGAAGAGTCACCGATATGGCATGAAATCCCAAAGGATCTCGGGTCTTTCTACTTCTTGGGCATTTTGCTCTGAATAATATCGGAGGTAGTCGTTGCTAACTTCACTGTCTCATATTCTTCGGTTATATATTTCCTCATGAGAAGTGACTTCAAGTACTTTGTCCAGGTCGGTATCTCAGCCAGGGCATCAAGGAAGGGTATATCAACATGAAGCTTTTTCATGGCTTCCTTGAACTTATTGAAACGGGTATCAAGCTTTGTCTGCTTCAAACGAGCTGGGAAAGGAGGATGAGGCTTGTATACTGGCACATCTGGCTCGGGTGTGTCTTCTTCCTATGTAGCCAATGGTTCCTCCAATCTTGCTTTGTCTGTCTTATCCACGGTTGGTTGTTCCTTCGGTTAAGACTCAGGTATTGTATAGTCTTGGACATTCACAAAGTCATCATCATTTGTTTCCGCTATTGGTATCTTAACAGGGGGGTCAGAATAGTCTTTTCCAGACCTGGCGGTGACAACTTTCAATTGCTCTGGGTGCTTAGGATTGTTCTGTGGTTGTCCCGCAAAGGTTCCAGTAGGTGGCTTCATGCTAGCTGCAGGTTGAGCTAGTTGAGATTCAATAGCCCTTTGATGGGCTTGTTGGTTAGCTATCATAGTCTGTTGCGACTGCATCATCTTCTCAATAGTTAACAATTTTTCGTCAGTATGGATGGGACCGACTTGTTGCCCTTGTTGTTGCTGTTGATAGGGGACTTGGTTGGGGTTCTGAAACTGAGAATTGTTATGATAATTGTTGTAGTTTCTATTCTGGTAGTTTCTTCTAAAGTTCCCCTGATTCTCGAAATTTGGTTGTTGGTTATACTGGAATCCTGGCAGGCCTCGTTGTTGAGTGTTTGAACCAAATTGTCACGAGTTTTCCGCTCCAGAAGGGTTCCCATATTGAAAACCTGGATGGTTCCTATTCTGATTCAGATTATAGTACCCTTGGCCAGGGATGGTATTGATGGCGTTCAGACTTTCCATTTGACCATTATCTCCTTGGGCACAAGTATTGCTCAAAACAACATCATAGAGAATGTTACAGGCTAGAGTAAAATGATCAATTCCTTTACATGCTTCACAGAATAGTGAAGCTGACTTAACTTGCTCTTGTTGTCGAGGGGGCAAACGTCTTCTTTCATAGGCTACGAGAGACGATTCTAGATGGTCTTGCTTTGCAACTAGGAGTTTGAGAGATTCAGCGATAGACTTGTACTCGACTGTTGCTTCGGACATTTGCCAACAGGTCTACCCCAGTTGGCTTGGTTTTCATCTCCAAGGGTGACAACCTTCCATGCGCTATCATAACTCTGACGCATGAAGTTTCCTCCAGACGAGGAATCCAAAAACCTCTTGATATCATCATCCACACCTCTATAAAAGATTTCAATGAGTTGATTCTTTGGAATGCCATGATGTGGACATTTGCGTAGAAGCTCTTTGTATCTTTCCCATGCTTCAGCTAGGGATTCTCCAGGGACCTGGGTGAATTGCGTTATTCGGCCCCTGATTTCATAGGTGAGAGAAGGTGGATAAAACTTTTCCAGAAAAACATTTTGAAGTTATTCCCAAGTGGTGATGGGTTCGCATTGCAAGGAGTTATACCAACTCATGGCTCTATCGGAAAGAGAGTATTTGAAGAGACGGAGTCTGATGGCATCATTTGTGACTCCATTTTGCTTTGTCATGGTGCATAATTCTATGAACCTCAGAAGATGTTCTTGACTATCTTCTCCTTGCTTACCATAGAAAGGGTATTTTGAAGTAATGTTATCCAATGTGCTTGTATCTAAAAGTTGGGAGCGTTGATGGGAGGAGGTTGCACTGGGTGATGAACATCAGCAACTTTAGGGATCGAGAATTCTCTAAGGTCTTTTTGTAGCTCAGCTTGTTGAGCTGCTGCTTGAGCTGCTTGGATTTCTTCTTGAACTGTGGCTCTGGCTTCTTGCATAAGCCTATCTCTTTGTGCATTAAGGGCTTGAGCTACCCTTCGAGCAATTTCCTCCTCTTGAGCCATTCTTTCTTGGTTCTCTCTGTACTGACGGCGAAAGGTTCTGTCTATCTCAGGGTCAAAGCTAGCAGAGAGTCTGGGACTGTCCGAGCGGCGCATACAGTAGACTTTGTGGGTACCTAGGATGGAAAGATCTTTTGCTGGTAAGATGGATAGAGTAGAACCGAATTCAAGTGTATATGATCGATAATATCAAAAGTAAAAGAAAAACCTAAATTAGCCTCAAAAGAACTACATTTAACTAGACGATTCCATTGTCCCCGACAACGGCGCCAAAATTTGACGTGGCATATATTATCGCACTAACAAACTCACTTAGGGTTGAAATCCCTAAGTTTTTAACCAAAACAACGTGCAATAATACCACCCGCAAGCAGATGAGTCTTATCACAGTATAAATGAGGATCAAATCCCAAGGGACAATGTTTTTAAGAATCTTTTTCTAGTCGAATCTAGTTGAATCAAGACTAATATTTAGAACAAGGTTGGTTGAATTGAGTTTAATTAAACTAAAAGCAAGGAAAGTAAAAGAGCATGATTAAAAGTTTATTAAAGATTAATGATGGAAATTGCTGGGATGGTCTCGGGTTTCACCACCACTATACATGCAATCCCATCCAAACATCAAACATCCAGGCAAGATATAACCATTCAAATAGAGCTGCTGCAGAACCCCCTCCCTACGGGCGTCAGGTTCGCGTAAGCATCACCTTAAGTATCAGATGTCTCGTCACCATCCAGATCACGTACTTATAGCTCCGAAGATACAGAAATCCAAATGAAGTTGTGGCCCCCCTATACAGGCGTAAGCACACAGAAGTGTCACTGTGGGCTATATGGCTCATCACCACACGGATCATACACTTACGACCTCAAGGAATCCCATTTTATTTCTAGTTTGGGAGTCAACCGCGTTAATCGACATTCAAAACCTATGCATTGAAGTTCTCACAACATAGGAAACGAACAAGATAAATGCAAGCAGGTGATCAGTCCACAAGCACACATCGACGATTAACATCGATATGAAAGATTATATACATGCCATGGAATGTTTAATAAAAGGAAATGAGAGCATGGGCAGTGGGGCTAGTCCCCCCACACCCCAGCGAAAGTAAACTACTTGCTCATGATGAGAGAAACAAGAAAAACAAGAGAAAGGGAGGATTCCGCCATGAGCATGGTGAAGAAGATGATTGCAGCTCTGTCGAGGAACTGTCTACTACACAACGTCAGAGCAGATCTGGAAGAAGAGAGAAGAACACCATGACAGATGGAGCAGATCTCCTCTCTCCACCTTATTCTTCTTCTCGTAGTCCTTGATCACATCAAGAGGAGCTGCTCGTGGATGAGATGGCGGCGTAGAAATGGCGTAGGCACATCAGATCTAGATTAGATCTTGATCTAGATCCAGATCTGATCGAGGTGGCTTGCAGGTCTTGGTTATGGAGATCGTCTCCTTAGGCCCAGGACAGTCCTGCATCCTAACGACGTCTGGAGATGATGATTTGACGGGCTGGAGTCGTGTTCTATTTATAGGTAGATTGGGCCCCGACTTAGATCTGTGACCTCTGTAATTTTGCAACAGGACGTGACCCTTTTGGATGATGCCGCGGTCGTGGCTTTTTGCAGGTTCGCATCCTTTTGCACGGTCGCGGCCTTTTGCACAGTCGTGGCTTTTTGCATGGTCGCGGCCTTTTGCATGGTCGTGACCTTTTTCACTTTCTTGGCCAACAGGATGTGCTTCTCCTTTGTTAAACATGTGCCTAGGTCGTAGTTAGCTGGGATCGCGGTCTTGGTAATCGCACTGACGTGTCCGCGATCTTTAGCTTGGTCTGCAGGTCGCGACTTTTTGAATGTCGCGGCCGCAGGGTAGCTTGGAGGAGATCGCGGGTTCGTGAAGAGGTTGTTGCGGTCACGGCTATGCAGGGGAGGCACAGAGAGTTGGTGAAGGTCGCGGTTGAGTTTTGCCATGGTCGCGGTATTTGGACACGCGGTTGCGGGGTTTGGATGCCGCGGTCGCGGCTTCTTGGCTCGATTGTGCCTTAGCTTCAGGTCGCAGCTTTTCTAATGATGTCGCGGTCGTGGCATTTTGCACGGTTACGGGATTGGCGACGCCGCGGTCGCGATTGGGTTTGCTGGAGCCGTGATCTAGGTGAAGAAGCAGGCACTATAGCCGTGTAAAGAAAGAGAAGGGGCCGTTGAATTGCTTTGACCAGGCCCAAACCAAGGGCTATGATAGAGGAATGGATTAGAACATGGGCCCAATGCCCAAATTGACCTGTCAAAAAATGATGTAAAATTACAATTAAATTTGTGGTCGATTTGATTTAACCAAGATAAGTCTCAGATAAGAAGATATGTCCAATAAAAGCTCAATAAAGCAGTTAAGCCAAGCAAAAGCACATATTAGAAGATAAAGCCAATAAAATCACGAATGTAACCAAGACTAGGCTAAACGAGATGGTTGAACTACGATGAATATGTATTCATCATCATGCCTTTCGGTTTGACTAATACCCTTGTTGCTTTCATGGACCTGATGAACTCAGTATTCAGCCCTTACTTGGATCAATTTGTGGTGGTGTTCATTGATGACAATTTCATTTATTCTGAGAGAAGAGTAACATTGTGAACACTTGTAGATTGTGCTCAACACACTGAGAGAAAACCAACTTTATGTTAAATTCTCAAAATGCGAGTTTTGGATAAAAGAAGTGATGTTTTTGGGTCATCTAATTTATGTCGGACATATAGTTGTTGATCATGCAAAGGTAGAAGCAGTAACCAAGTGGAAATCTCTGAAGAATCCTTTAGAGATTCGTAGTTTCCTCGGGTTAGTAGGTTACTATCAAAGATTCATCAAGATATTCTCAGTGTTGGCCTTGCCTTTTACCAAGTTGACATGAAAGGAGGTCAAGTTCTCATGTACACATGAATGTGAGGATAGTTTCCAGAAGATGAAGGAGTGCTAGATGTATGTAGCTAAATCTCCTTGCCTGTTGAAGGCATACCCTATGTTATTTACACTGATGCTTCCAAACAAGGCTTAGGGTGTGTCTTGATGCAAGAATGTAGAGTGATCACCTATGCTTCCCACTAATTAAAATTGAACGAAGCAAATTGGCCTACACATGACTTAGGGCTAGCTACCATTATTCATGCTCTAAAAATCTGATGACACTATCTCTATGGAGTGAAGTTTGAAGTCTTCTCCAACCATAAAAGATTGAGGAAATTGTTGACATATAAAGATATGAACCTACAACAACGAAGGTGGATGGAGTACCTTAAGGACTATGACTTTACCATCACCTATCATCCTAGTAAAGAAAATGTAGTTGTTGATGCTCTGAGTCTAAACAAGGATCTTGTATGTGTTGTTGTGAGTTCTTCTGTGTGGAAGAATCTGGAACATGTTTCTAGTTGGCAACCTCAGCCTATTGATTCAGTGGATGAAGATAAGTTGTGTGTGCACATGGATAGTTTGTCCGTTACACCAACCTAGATATTGAAGGTTGTAGCTACATAGTTGGAGAGTTTTGAGCTTGAGGAGATGAATGCCTTAATAGAGAAACTGCAATACAACTTCTCAGTTGGAGTGGATGGTTTTGTCTGCTTCGTACATAGGTTGGGGATTCATGATGTTGGTAATCTAAGGCAGAAGGCTCTGAGTAAAGCTCATGGGTCTAAGTACAAGATTCATCCTGACACAACTAAAATGTACAATGACCTACAATGAAGCTTCTAGTGGAAGAATATGAAGAATGACATAGCTTTGTTTGTTGCAAAATGTTTGACCCATCAGCAAGTCAAGATAGGGTATCAATGACCTAGTGGTTTTCTTCATCCACTTGAGATTCTGGAATGGAAATGGGAGAAGATTACCATTGGACTTTGTTACTGGATTCCGTATGTCCATGAAAGGTTATTATGATGTTTGGGTGGCGATTGATCGACTCACAAAGTCTACCCACTTCTTGCCTTTCAAACCCATTTATAAAGTTGTTGATATGGCTCAGTTGTATGTTGAGTGGATAGTTCGTCTGCATGGAGTGCCTGAAGTGATACTTTCTGAACATGACCTGAAGTTTACCTCCCAGTTATGGAGTCAAATTTAGGAAGAGATGGGGACTGACCTATGATTCAGTACAACATAGCATCTGCAAACTGACAGTCGATCAGAAAGGATAGTGCAGATTCTGGAGGATTTTCTTCGTGCTTGTGTGATGGATTGGGGAGGTGCTTGGGATAGCTATCTACCATTAGTTGAATATGCTTACAACAACAGCTACCAGGCTAGTATTGGTATGCCACCTTTTGAAGCTCTCTATGGTAGACCTTATCGTTCACCTTTGCATTGGGATGATGTTAGTGAAAATTCTATGGTGAAGATAGATGCTATGCAGATGATGATAGATAAAGTTCAGCTGATTGAGAAGTGTATGAAAGCTTCTCAAGATCGACTGAAGATGTATCCTGACAAGAAGAGATATGATGTTAGCTTCATAGTGGGTGACTATGTGTTCTTGAAGATCAAGCCTACACGCTCCATTGCTAGATCTAAAGTTAAAGGCAAATTGAGTCCCTGCTATGTTGGACCATTTGAGATCTTGGATAAGGTTGGAGATTATGCATACCGCTTAGCTCTTCCTCCTACCTATGATAAGATTCATAATGTGTTCTACGTCTTTGTGTTGAAGAAGTATGTGAAGGACCCTTCTCATGTTCTTAATATTGAGCCTTTGGAGATTCATGAGAATGTGACATATCAGGAGCTGCATGTGAATATAATGGACTCTTGAGTAAAGTAGTTGAAGAACAAAGAGATTGAGTTGGCGAAAGTGTTGTGGAAATATCATGGTTTTGAAGAAATAACTTGGGAGTTGATAGATGAGATGTTGTGTACTCACCCTTTTCTTTTTGTTTGAGGTTTTGGGATGAAATCCTTTTTAAGGGGTACAGTTCTGTAACATACTAAATTCTGAATATAATCTCCTAGTAACCCTTTTCCATAAGTTTTCTTCTCATTTTTGTCCTTTATGTCCTTATTGATGAATTAGTGGAATTTATAGTGGTTTGGTGAACATTTGTTCAAAAATTATACCAACAGAAGGTTTTATGCACAAATACCTCAGTGAAAGCTTATTTAAGGATCAAAAATGCAAAATCACCACTTAAGTAGAACAATGGTAAATAAATTTGTGCTAGAAGTGTAAGGCCCCAAACCTTTCTTAATGTGTTGAATAAGATTAATTACCATAATTAAGTGCTCTAAAACCTAATATGACCTTGTGAGGTGTTTTGAAATCATGATATAAGATTAAGTTTCAAGTTTGGTCCAATTTGGATGATGTCTGTGCAAGTTATGCAATTTTTATGCACATTTTGTACTTTTTTGCAATTTACCCAATTGGGAGGTTTTCTTAGCAAATTTTCACGTTTCATATGATCATTAGATCTTTATTTATCATTATTGAGCTTCTTGGTCTATGAGGCACCTATTTGTACCTTGGTTTGGAGGTGTTTCTCTTCAAGGGCATTTTATGTATTTCCCCCTTTATGGATGAGCTTATCTTTAGGAGTTATCAACCAATGGGGTGGTTTCTTTAGTTTGAGGTCAGTGGAAGGCCTGGAGAACCAACAATTGATGTCTAATAAGTCTATAGGAGATGTGGAGCAATTTTTTGCATGGCCATAGAAGCTCTAGGCTATGGACACATGGAAAGCTCCATGGACACCTCATGCTTGACTCCTTCCTTATCCATAAAGGCTTGCATGTCCATGGGCACCCTTAGCCATGGACAAATGGAAAGTAACTTGACACCTTATGCTTTTATTCTTCCTTATCCATGAAGGCTTGCATGACCATGGTCAGCCTTAGACATGGACACATGGAAAGTAGCTTGGACACCTCATGCCTTGCTTCTTCCTAAACCATAAAGCTTTATATATTCCTTCCTTACCTCCCAACTAAAATATTTGATCCATATCACCTCCCTCCTACTTAGAAATTCATCCTATATTTTTTTGGCCATGGAGGATCTGTCCCAAGGTAGAAGAATGTGCCATATTGGTGAATAAGGTCTTCTAGGGTTTCACCTAAGCTCATCTAGGGTTTCTAAAGTCACCTTTTAGCGTTTCTGACCAAGGCAAGTAGGTTTACTCCCCTTCTCCTCTATTTTCCGTGTTGTTCTTCTTCCTTACACCTTCCTCCAGGTCATTACCCTAGTCTTCCATGTGGGAACTCCATATAAAGCTAAAAAAACTCTTCTTTCCATGCTCCTTTTGTTTAGGGTTTGTATCCTTGAGAAGAAGGTGATTCTTGCTCGAGTTTGGAGCTTGTGCTTGGAACTACCAACCCATCTTGCTCGGGTTTCCTACTTATTGGGATCTGATCTTCGTCCTAGATGCAATTTATATAACTTTATCCATGTTTATTGCTTATTATAAGCTTGTAGTTCATATTCTTATGCTTAAATGATCATCTCCACCTTTAGATGATGTTCTTGTTTAGAGTGTCATTTCTTTGTTGTTCTATACTTTGTTACTATCTCTAGATGAACCTGAAATAATTGTTACATCCCTACTAGGGTAAAGGATGACCTAGGACAGGTTGTGGGGGCCCAAGGCATTGGTCGGCCCCTCTCCCTCTCTTTCTTCCTCACTTGCAACCAAATTGCTGACATGTCATTTTCTGGTCGGTCAGAATTGGAAAATTCATATCTTTTAGACCGTTTATCCAAAATTATTAAAAATATATGTTTTGGAATCAAAAAATTAAGTTCTATCTAATAACATGCTATAAATATCCGATTTCAAGGTTTTGTGAAAGGTGATTTTCGAAATATGATTTTAATACATAAAATCCATAAAAATTACAACTTAATCACCATAACTCCAAAATTGGCATAAAGATATGTTTTCTTGATCAGGAGAACCTAATTAGTCCAATGGTGAGATTTTTAGAGTCTAAATCTGAGTTTTGAGAATAAGGTACAATCTTAGGGATTCTATGCAATAATGTGCAATATATACACTAATGAATGTTAATATATTGAAATAGACCAAAGTTGAACTTGAAACATCTTGAAGTGATGGAACTTGGTATTTGAACACAATAAAGAGGTATGTGCATTCTTACACCCCAAGTTGGGATATTTGCAAACCAAACCCTATATTCCCTAATGAGGCACTATATGAACCCAATTTTCTCTATTCATGACTCTTTTGCTAAATTTCCTAAAAAAATAGTATTGATATTCAATTTCTTGCTAAATTCATGACTCTTCTACTTGCCACAGTTTCTCTTAGCATGTTGATTTTATTATACTATGTAGCTAATGTAGTGGTATCTATGTACAACCACCCATAGATAGGTCATGAGTTATTTTTCCCTAGGGAATGTGTTATTTTCCCCTATGCATAATTTGTGAAGGTGACTGGGAATGTGTTATTTCTCCCCTCACCTATAGGTTGGGGTCCAGTAGGTGCCTCAACCGTACTTAGTTAATGTAGTCAATATTAATCATGCATGAAATTCCTTTATTATTTTAATGTTATGGCAAGCATCAGTTTTGATCATGCCTCATACTCCTGATCTTTTCATCTATTGATGAACTTTTATCCTTTAATTCCATGTTATTTTCTTTCTTTTGTTCTTGATCATATTGTTGACACATACCTTGTTTACTTTCACTCTTTCTGGGTGATTTCCCAACCACCCAAATTTTGGACAAGGTGATGAACAAGATCAAGGAAAATAGGACCAGGAGTATATTCAAGACTTTCTTGAAGGATGTGTAGGTTGCTAAAGCTAGATCCTTTGTTTTCTCATCTTTTTCTTATACAAAACTTATGTAGTGAACAATGATGAAAGCCATGTAATAGCTTTAGTTTCTTTTCCTTTCTATAGCTATTGACATTTTATATGTATATGGTGCATGCTTATTTACTTGGAATATTATGCATGCATCCCTCAATATCTATTATCTTTGTGAAAACATGGATGTTTTGTATTTCCTTCAAATTTTAGTAAGGAGGTGATCTCACCTCTTTACACAAACCCTTATTCGTATTACTTTTAGTTGGACCTTCTTTGAGCCTCCAGGACCTCCTATATGAGCATGGAAAATTTCTTCCCCTAAATCGTGAGTTTAATGTTTGATTAGGGATGTGAAAATTTCTAAGCTCATGGTGGAGGGTGGATGGTACATACTCCTTTTCACCCACACCTATCTCTTTTATTTTCTTATTTTATTTTAGTAATTTTTAGCTTTGCATGCATCCATTTCATTTAGTTTACTTGCATTGCATGTAACTTAAAAGTGTCTCCATTTTAGTTGATAGTTCATGTAATGTTAGTTGAAGCCATTATCTAGTTGACTAAGTTAACATTTATCTTTTCCATTGCATATATAACTTGTTATATATCCCCCTTGTTCAAAGTAAGTTTTTCATGTTAACTATATTAATTGAAATACACTCATTATTAGAAATCACCCTTTGTAGCCAATGAATATAAGCATCGTGCTCCCTGGAAATGATGGCAAGTCATATGGGATTGAGACAAAATAAAATGCAACATGTCTCTTTACTAATTAGCATATCATGCTTGCTAAAATGTCTCAATCCTACATGTGACACGATGTGATTGAATTGTTGTGTAACATTGTCCCTATGCTCTGAATTCTAATATATGAGATACACAATTTTAGACCACTTCTACATTCCTTATATTACCACATTATCTCATCATTTACAGAAAATAAAAAAATTAACAAAGTGTTTAAAATATAATATTGGGGTGGCACACTCTCCTTTTCCTTCTATAATATCTTCTTCTGTACCCCTCTCTACGTAATAGGGGCATATCACCAAAAATAAAGAAAAGATCTCAAAGTACACAAAAAAGCAATCAATGTAATTGCAGCAAAAAAAGTAATCTCAAGTTGAATAGAGGAGAGAAACACAATTATTTGTTCATAACTCCATTCACTCTATTCTCCACCCATGGGAAGAAAAATTACCCTCAAAGCAACCTTCCACAATGAAACATTGTTCTTGTATAAAAATCTCATTGCAATATGTGGGATTATCTGAAACATCAAGAATATTGCATCTTTTACATTTTAGGTTTTTGACATGGAGTAAAGTGTGTGAAGAAAAGTCAAGATAGAGAATATGGGAAGTTGTATTATATGATTTTGGGAAATCAGTGTTTCTTGGCCACAGTTGGTGGTAGGGATTCAAACATGATGCAAATATGAGGAATGTACATTAGTTGTAAGTATCTATTTGGAGATTTTTTTTGTTACTCAAGGATTAGCAATGTTCAAGCTCGGGGTTGTGATGAATGTCTATTCATCATACTTTTAGTTTCATTTTAGATTTAGTTTTTCATATTTTGTTTATACAATTTAAGGTTTTTATACATTTTTTTTAATTTTAATAAGTTTTTGGTTTTTATTTGTAGGTTGATACAATAAGAAGAGAGAAACAAATATCCCTCCATGAAAAAATCAATAAAATGGTAGAAGATTGCATATCTTCACTTTCCAACTCTGATAGTTGGAATAATGATCAATAAAGTATAGATGGTCACTCAAATGCCCATAACTTTTGCATACAAACTCATAATTGGATGGTTTAAAAGTCAATTATGCAAGATTCAATGTCTATATAACAAATATATACACTATTATAGGTTGATTGACCAACCAGAAAGGTAGATCGGTCGATCATGATGTCTAGTAGAAATCATAATAACTATGTAGAAAATATACCCCACTACTAAAACGACTCTACATTCCACATACAATGTAGAAATTTCGAGGCTTAAGTTGTTAAAAAGTTAATTTTGTTATCTACATAATAAATATATTTTTTGACTAATTTGGATAAAAAAATCATCCCTACAATCACTCAAAACTCATAATATGGAAATCTGCAGCAAATGGGATGACAACCATTGGATTAATTTGGATGTATATGATATTTTGTGGTCTAATACAAAAGTGCTTGGAAGACTTTTAGGACAAGGGTTCTGACTTATTCTTTCCTATCCACAGGTCTAACTATCACTAATGAAGGCCAGCGATGAATGTTTCTGGTTTGACATGAGACACACTCTGTCATAGATCTAGACAAGAGACTACAACCATTGTTTAGGAATTTAGACAAGACCACTAAGATACTTGTCCATAATGATACTTTCTTGATGAGCTTATTATTATCTCTTTCTTTTTGTATCATGAACATAATTTGGCAGAGTAAATATTTTACTTGGGTGTGGGGATTAGCCCCATTGCCTGTATCTTGAACTCTCATGTTATAAATTGTTATTCATATGTATTTTTAGATTGACTATTAATTGATTGATCGCATGCTTTATAGATTATCTACATATTTTGCATGATTCTTATAATACTAGATATAGAAACCTTAAATATAGGATTAGAATATCAATGGGTATCATTGAATCCTATATGACACCACAGAGGGGTGTTCTCGAGGGTGCTGGATTAAGAATCCATAGGTAACAACATATCGAGCCTATGGGTAAATCTATCCTTGTGAATTTCACTCCAAAAGGATATGAAATTCCTTTGTCCCAATCGAAATATATATATGAATGAGCATTGTAATGTGAGAGAATGGATATATAGGAAGTGGTAGTGAAACCTGTCACCGTAGTAGTTTTATCATAGTCGAAAAATCATTTCTTTCTTACTTTGGTTTTAATTCTTGCATGTTAATTTAGTTAATAATTCATAAAATTGATCTATCCTTATTATTAAACTTTCTTAATTAGGCTAAAAATTTGAATTATTCTCAATGATGTTATCCTTTGGATTCGATCCTAAAATTATATTGCGATAAGACATGTCTACTTGTCGGTGGTGATTATTGCACATTAGATTAGGTAAAAACTTAGGGACTTTTCCCTAGGTGAATTTGTTAGTGTGATAATCTACTACATCATTGCATACATTCACCGTGAAATGGTTTGGTCTGCTAGAGGTGACTTCATGGTTGGATTTGGGTCAATAGAGCCAAATCTATGGGATCCGTGCAAATGATCAAAAGAATCTAGACTAACAATCCGCCACTGATAACCATCAGTGGATTTCCATGATTAGACACAGCAAAACATTTTTCTACACACTTTCAAAGGCAAATTCCAATGTACTGAAGACAATGGAAACAAAATCTGTATGTTGATCCGGAAAAGTTCAATAGATATGTAGATTGGAGGGTCCAGATGTACACATTGCACTACAAATTTGAATAGTTGAAACCTCTTCTACAATAAGGTATAAACTTGTAAACCCTAATCTAATATTGTTACATTATAAAAATCCTACTTGAAGGATCTTAAGAAAATTTTATTCCACTATATATTCTACTCTTTAGATTCCTACAACAAAAATAGTTGACCTCAACAACTTGAGCAACCCAGTATCTTGAGCAAGCCACTTGCCAACCATCATTTTATGATCACACATTGTTGATTGACTGCATGGATGAGTAGTCAAAAGGTAGCTCGAGCAACAATCAATTGACTAGAAAATGGTTAACCTTCACCAAATTGCTTCATCACTAAGAAAAGAAGAGGTCTGTCATCCATGCGTCTTGGATCCCTCCACTTCCACCTTAGTATAGAGGCCTCTAGATATCCATTATACATCTTCAAGAGAATCTCTTAGACTCCAATAGAGCCAAGTCACAGTAGTGTTCTCCATGAGAGGATAAGAGTGATCGACATACTTCCATCTTGAGTGGTCACCCTCTCTAGAGAGAGTGACCAACCACTTGTAACTAGAAGTAATCAACAATTGGCCATATAATAATGGATGACCTTTAATATATTGACCTCTATATGATCAATCTGATGAATGCATATTTATCACATTTCTATTGCATATTTCAGACTAGGTTTTCTCATTTCAAGTAGTTATTTCTTAATTTATCTACTTTGTTTTATCACTTTATTAGGATTTTGATAGAATTTAGCACTTTTATGCAATGGAGCACCCACAAACTCAAAATCAGGATAATGATCCATTCCCAACTCCATGTATTCATAAGAAATTTGAAGGCAAAAAAGAGGTAATTCAATATTTTTAGCTAAGCCAATCAGGCGACTATGTTCCCTAGTCGGCTGATTAGCTCGACTAGCCAAGGCACATCCCAAGCTCAAAGTGATTCAGATGACTAGGCTCCTCAGTCGACTGGTGGGAATTTATCGCCTTCGAAGTCAATGTCTAGTAGAATTCTTGGCGGCCCTACAATCGGCTGACACACTTTACCAGTCAACCAGATGGAATTAGGTCTCAACTGCTCTATGTAGTTAGTAACCATATTTGCTTTAGGAAAAATTCCAATCAGCTGACTCATTTCACCAGTTGACTGAATGGAATTCAATTTCATATCAAGTCTGTAGCATCAAAGATTTTGGAGACCTTCCAGACAACCAACTAGCTTCACCAGTCATCCAAATCTCATATAGCACATCAAATACAAATGAAAGCCCATCATCTGGTTCTCTTTCAGGTTGACCAACCATATTATCCCCACAAGGCTCACCATCCAAGTCACTCGAATGAAATTCCAACCAGCACACACTAAAGGGCCAAGTGACCGATCTTCCTACCCAATCGATCAACTGGCACATCAAACAAGTAAAAAAAATACAGCCATCGGCACAACCAAATGAGATTTGGTAGGGCCAGAGCAATCCATATCAGAAAAGAACTTGACTAAGTTTAGGGGGGTCGTCCATACTCAATTCCAACCTTGTTTTTGGTGCTAGATCTAGATAAAAGAGAAGGGACTTCATCCTCTTCATGGATATTTTTGGACCTATTGTTGTTGGAGTAGATAATTGTAGTCAGAGACCACTAGCTCTCCCCTTCTCCATCTTCAGTGACATTCTTTCTTTTATTCTATTTTGTATTTGTGCTTACTCAAGGGATATGAGTGAGTAAAATCTATCATTAGGGACATAGGGAGTATCCCCATCATCTGTAGTTTGTTCTAACTATTATTAACTTTGTATAGATAATTAGATTGTTCTTTGTTTGTTTATTTCTTTCTCTTTAAATTGATTATTTGATTTACATTATATATAATCCTAAATGTACAAATCCTAAAATTTAGGATTAGAACCTTGAATGAAGCGTTGAATTGGGTGATGATCCATGAGTAATGAGACCTCAAGCCCACATGACCAATTCATGTATCAAAGGATACAAATTTTTATGGTCCTAGTTCAATTAGCCACTTTTTTGAGTTGTAACAATTAGGATAATTATTCAAGTGATGGTGGTTAAATTTATATGTCTCAGTTCCTATAAATATTGAATTCAACCCTTCCTTGTAATCATTGCCATTTCCTTACAGCCATGGGTTCAATCGTAGTTAATCAAAAATCTAAAAATCAGATTTTAACATTGTTCTTAACAACTGGTTTGTAAGTGATTTATTAATCAAGTCGCCCTTTGGGTTTGACCCTTTAGCTATGTTGTGATAGACTCATCTGCTTACAAATGAGAAATGTTGCAATTGGAAAAAAGGATTAAAACCTAGGATTGATTTACCTTAGTGGATTTCTTGTAAGTAAAATCTCAAATTAAATTTTCTTGTGCATCAACTAATAGATCTATGCAATTAGAGAGTGCTCAGCCTCCATCTACACCCAGTCCAGTAGGTCGATTGACCTAAATCATCCGACTAGACTACTATGGCCTATATTCAGTCATGTATGAGGTTATTTCCACTATATGTGGAGGGTGTAAAAACCAATTGTATGTAGCAAGTAGTCCTATCACTGGGGTGTGGGGACTGCCCCCACCCATATTTGGCAATTTATTTCAACATTCCATTTCTTGTATGGACCCTTTTTAATTCATATGTTAACGTTCAATGCATGTTGTGTGGATTGATCACCCATTTTAAGTGATTTATTATAATGTTAGGTTGATAAAACTTTGAGGTTTATAATTTAAATATAACTAACTTTTTTTGACACCCAGATGAGAACTTTGGATGGTAAGTCTATGGAGTTGTAAATACAAGACCTGTAAGTAACAAGACATCAAGCTTGTTGTGATATATACTTACAAAAAATACACAAAGTGAATGGATGTAATTTTCATAGATGAAATTAATCTTCTATACAAGTATGGACATGAAATAGATGAGCAGATGTGAGTAGTAGAGGTGAAACCCAATTCCACCAAATGTTCTCCACCAATAATCTAGACTGAATTTTGTTTGCAACTTTTACTCTAATTGCAATTAGTTTAACTCAACCAATTCAAATCTTGGTTCAAAATATTATTCTTAGATCAAATGGATATTTGTTAGCAAGATTCTTAAAAGGTATGTCTATCATAGCCCCCTCTAGGCTCCATTTTTAGTTTGTTAGGAAATTAACTTCAGTTGCTTGCTCTTCTATCTGGTCCTCTGATTCTTGTACGGGCTTTGATAGGATCTCTATGTCAACCTATGACCAAGTTGTGACCTTGGTCTCCACTGGATAGATATGGTTGGCCACACATCCTTTTATCCTTTTAAGGATTGTCAAGATGGTTGAGGATGATGATGGAGATGATTCTGAGGATGGTAAAGGATCTGAGGACAATGATGATATAAAAGAGGAGGATGGGGATGACGATGATTCTAAGGATGTTGATAATGCACCTTCTACCATCACCTAGTAGGAGCCGATCAGTGGTGAGGACTATGACCCGACTCAAGATGACTAGTTCCTAGACCTTAAAGTGCCCATTTACTTGTGTTTTGAGATCTTAGCATGCATTACATTGGGCTCTTGTATCTGAGGCTACTATTTGCAAAATTATGTTGTTCTTCAATATTTTTGTTTCCATCATGGATCTGATTTCATTTTGTTGTAATCATCATCACATGTACCCTCAACTCTGTTGCTACTTCCTAATCTATGAGTTTTCGAGTATGTTCTCTCAAATTTTGATTATACCTTAATGTTTTTAGTTTTATCTCTATCTTTCTAAGTTTGGTATTTATGTGTGGTGTTTGTAGTTGGATAAGATGTAGCTTATCTCTTCTACCCCCTTTCTTTTTGATATGACAAAGGGGGAGAAAAAACTTGGCTACATATTGAAATTGATCTAAAATTGCATATCTTTGTGCTTACGGAAAATTGGTTGGAAAAATCATATATAGTTGTTGGTTGTGTTTTGGATGAACTAATCATACAATATAATGTAAGCATGAATTTAGGGGGAGAAATTTCTATCATATATTCTTGTATCCCCTAAAATCCAAAGGTAAAATAGTTACATTTTGAATCCATTTAAATATGTTTATGAATGATTTATCATCTTCAAGAAGGGGGAGAATGTTGACCTAATGGTTATACATTGTCCATATTTTGATGATGACTTAACCATTTCATCCATGTGTATCTAATATGTATATTTGAGATCAATTTTAGATGTTAGGTACATCAAAAGGATGAAACAGCAAATCCTAGTTTGGCTAAAAACAAGTCAAATTCAACACAAATGCAAGAGTTGAAGAATGGATAGTGTCTCTATTAGAATTGTCTTATAAATCATTTATGTTGAATGTATGACTTGTAATCAAGCTTATTGGAAATTCAAAGCACTTCATTTGAATGTGTAGGGGAATATGGCATCATATACAATAGCGGAAACAAAAAAAAATTACTGCCATATTCCCCTTTGAACAATAGATCGCATAAGCAATTATGTAATGGAAAAGGGAGTTGTAGGGTTTATACCTGGTCCTAGAGTAAGTCTAATGACTATCTCTTGTTACAATGTGCGTTTTTCTTCAAGTTACACCTGTGAGGCTGTTTGAAGCGGCCTCCTGATCGATCACTATGGATGGCAGTTGACTTCATCTCCTAGCAGGTGGAAATGACCTCCTCGCCTCTATAGTAGTCCAGACGGACCACTGAGAACTCTTATCATTTTAGATGAACAGACAAGCCAGAGTTGTCCCTTCTAGTCAACGTGCTAGTATCGAATTGTTCTCCTACTTGTCTCTTCCTTATTGTTTCTCCCTTTGATAGGTAGAACTTTCTTGGGTTCTCACGTTACCACAACTGTGAGAAGACAACAATTGCCAGAGCTTATAGTTGTGTCTCTATAAAGCCTCAACTACCCCTCTATTTATAGGAGGGTTAGGGTCAAGAGTTTTGCTCTGAGTGGGAGTTGAAAGGATGGAATTTCATGAATTTTCTAGAACCTATAAATGTGTAGCAGTCAGTTCACTAATGAACTGATCGATTCACATGTGAGCCAATTGGTTCAACTCTTAAACCCGTCATTTCACAATGTTTCCTACTCACAATTGTATTGGCAATCAATATTTGATTAATGCACAACATGTCGTTAGCATCAATCCTTAATCCAATCATATTGATCAACCAAATGGATGATTTACAACCTAACTGGTCAGTTTAGACATCTGAGTTGAATGATCCACTTGTTGAACCAATCATTTTAGAGTCTTGATTTCTAGTGTTGGTTCGAATTGATCTAACACTTGAATCAATCAGTTCAACACTTCAATAGGATAGTCAATAGTCCAGTTAATCAATATTCAACCATTGTTGTTTAAATTGAATTCCTAACACTTTCGTAATCAAGTTAAACATCATTCATGAATGAAATCATATTCCAAATTTATCCTATGTGTGTGACCCTATAGGTTCCAATTTATGTTGGCAGTGAATGTCCATAACCAATTTATGACATCACAAGCAATCAAATATCTAGAAAGACATCATTGCTACCCAAATAATTGGTAAGTTGGAGACCAACTTCAGCCTACAATCTGTGATTGTTGTTACAACGATCGTATAGTTCCTTTGTCACTAATATCTAGATTGAACTCTAGGCATGGAATCATCATCCTCTTCAACGTTCAACCATGTTCCTTCAACTAGAGCATACTGTCTAGGATATATGTAAGCTCAATATCACATATTGAATCACATGAGCTTGGCCATGCATTTTGTAGTCTATCTTATCAAGTGGCCAGGATATCATATCCTATAGAGGGACAAATCTCATCTACATCACTCACAATCATCCCCATGTGTCACAATGCACCAGAGCATCACCTTTACGGAAACCCTTATTCAAGGTGATAATGGATGATGTCGAATTACATCAAACGACAAGTGACGTGTGTAGTGATTCAAGGTCTAAGAACCACAATCACCACCATCACTATGAGAAATGATTCTGACTAAATCATGATTTCCATGCATCACTCTCAATGTGCTTCTGTCTGATACACTGTTCTTTAACAAACATCTATGTGTTTTTTTTTATATCGCATATCATGACTGAATGAGATTCTATCATCAACCAAAACACACCCTAATTTTATTTTTTATTGATTTCTATTAGCCTTCCACAATAACAACAAACTAGGGACATAACAAGAATGCATATACTCTTAACATCTGTATGATCTCATTGTTCATGTCCTTAAGCTGAACACATATGTCATTGAGTAATATCATTCTTTAGACTTCTATTTATGTAATATCATTATCTTATAACTGAATAAAATAGCATAAATTGGAAGATTGCTTTTATTATTAATCAAACTGTTTACAATACGCCATTAAAATTATCATATGATTGGCTCTCTGGGCATACATGCTAACAGACACCCACTTGCACTTAGAGCCAATCACCCATGAACTTAATCCCAAGTGATCTAACATGACCTTCATGCTTCTACTATGAAAAATGATTTTCCCAAGGGGTCATCCACATTACTTTCAGTTGTTACTATGCAATTTTTCACATCTACTCGTTGTCTGATCTCTCATATAAGATGGAACTGCCTTTGTATATGCTTGAAATGTTGATGCGATATGGGTTGCTTAGTTTCTAAAATAGCTCCATTCTTGTCACAATATAGCTCAATTGCATCACTGATGCTTGGAACCACCCCAAGTTCATAAATGAACTTCTTGATCTAAACAACCCCCTTTACTGCATTGAATGCAACAATATACTCAACCTCTGTTGTAGAATCCACAATTGCCTCTTTCTTGGAACTCTTCTAGCTTGCAGCTCTGTTATGTAGACAAATCTAGACTGCAATCTATAATCATATTTGTCAGTTTAGAAGCTTGCACCAGTGTAACCCTTTACCACCAACTCTTTCTCATCATCGTAGAAAAGAAAATGGTTCTTAATTCTTCTGAAGTACTTAAGGATGTTCTTAGCAACAGTCTAGTGATAGTCACCAAGATCTAATTGATACATGCTTATCATACTCAAGGATATGAGACATCTGGATGAGTACATAACATTACATACATGACACATCCAATTATGGATTCATATGGAATCTTACCAATGCATTCCCTTTCTTCACAAGGATTGGGACATTGAGATCTAGAGATAGTCACACAATGAGATATGGGTAGGTTTCCTCTCTTTGAGTTGACCATGTTGAACCTCTTCAACACTTTATCAATGTATGTGCTCTAGATTAGCCCAAGAATCCTTCTAGATCTATCTCTATAGATCTTGATTCCTAAGATGTAAGATGCTTCACCTAAGTCTTTTATAGAGAATGCATTTTCTAGACACGTCTTTACCATCTATAAAGTAGGAATGTCATTCCCCATAAAAAGTATGCCATCTACATACAATATGAGGAATATAATCATGCTCCTACTAACCTTCTTGTAAACACATGTTCATCTTCATTTTGGCTAAAGCCAAACTCTTTGACTGTTTTGTCAAATCAAAGATTTCAGCTCCAATATGCTCGCTTCAATCCATACTTTATTTGTATCCTTGGATTTATAAAATCCTCATGTTGTGTCATGTACATATCCTCAAGAAGATTCTCATTAAGGAATGTGATTTCAACATTCATATGCCAAATCTCATAGCCATGATAAGTTACAATGGTAAGCATGATCCTGATATATTTAACCATGGCAAGTGGACAAAAGGTTTCATCATAGTCAACACCTTGAACTTGTATGAAACTCTTTGCAATCAATCGACCTTTGTAAGTTTGTACATTACCATCCATGTCAGTCTTCCTCTTCAAGAACCACTTGCACCCCATGGGCTTTACCCCTTCAGGTGAATCCAGTAAGGTCCATACCTTGTTGGTGTACATAGATTCCATCTTGATCTCATGGCCTCAAGCCATTTCTCAGATTTTGGTCCCTTAACAGCTCTAGGTAGGTAGTTGGCTCATAAAAAATGACTGACTCTTTGCCTTCTTGAGTCACTAGATAACTAAATATATCTGGCTCAAGGCTTGTCCTACTAGATCTGCAAGGTTCCTGTGTTACATGAGGAATTTGAGATTCCACAACAATTTATGACTCTCTATGATCCTCTTCTACCTCTATAGATTCAACGCTTCCTTGTTGGTATCAAACTTCTTCAAGTTCTACTTTCCTCCCACTAATTCCTTTGGAAATGAATTCCTTTTATAGGAATACAACATTCCTGGCAACAAACACTTTGTTATCAGATGGAGTATAAAATTGATATCCTTTGGTTTCCTTAGGATATCCAGCAAAACAATATTTATCCAATTTGGGTCTAAGTTTTTTGGGAAGCTACTTTCTCACATAAGCTTTACAACCCCAAATCATCATAAAAGACACATTGGGATGCTTCCTAGAACTGATTTATATGATACACACTTTAGTGTAAACACGGTGGTTCCTAGAGAATAACCCCAAAAAGAAGTTGAAGATTAGCAAAACTCATCATAAATCACACCATATCTAGTAATGTCTGATCCCTTCTTTCAGATACACCATTCTGTTGTGGCATTCTAGGTGGAGTCCATTTTGATAAAATACCACAATCTCAAAGAAGGTCCTCAAACTCTTGGCTTAAGTATTATCCACCTCGATCAAAATGAAGTGATTAATAATTTTATCAAGTTGGTATCCATTCATGAAAACCTTGAACTTCTCAAGAGTTCTTGACTTATGTTTCATCAGTTAAACATAACCACACCTGGTGAAATCATCAATAAATGTAATGAATTACTAATAACCACCTCTAGAATTTGTTCAAAAAGGGCGACATACGTCAATATGTGTGAGTTCTAATAGATAACTAGCCCTCTCACTGTTTCTAGTGAAAGAATTCTTTGTCATATTGCCCGATAAATAAGATTCACATGTCTCTATTGATTCAAAATAAAAAGAGTCTAGATAGCTATGTTTATGGAGTCTAGAGATGTGATTCTCATTGATGTGCCCTAGACGACAATGCCAAATATCTGTTTTGTTTGAGTTATTGAGTTTTAATCATTTGGTATTAACATTATAAACATTTGTCTTTAGGTCCAGCTAATAAAGACCATCAGACATTAGGGCACTTCCATAAAGGATATCATCTTTTGAAATAGAACATTGACCATTCTTTATATGAAATTCATATCCATACTTGTCCATGTAACATATAGAACTAATGTTTCTATTTATGGCAGGTACAAAATAGAATTTCTTTAACTCTATTACAATCTTTGTGGGTAGAGATTAATTATACATTCCAACTATAGTGGAAGCTACTCTTGCTCCATTTACAACATGCAGTTCAACCTCACCCTTTTGTAAAGGCTTACTTCTTTTTAGATCTTGCATATTCAAACATATGTGAGATCCACAACTGGTATATAGTACCTAAGATGAAGAAGTAGACAAATTTATCTCAATAATATATATACCGGAAGTGAAGATCTCCATCCCCTCCTTCTTCCTCAGTTCCTCCAGGTAGAGAGGGCAATTGCTCTTCTAATGTCTAGGTTGGTGATAGTGGTGACAATCGCCTCCCTTGTTCACCCCTCCCTTTGCTTTGAGTGTAGAAGACTTGGGTTTCTATCCAGATTTGGAACTCTTCTCAGCTTTGCCTTTTCCCTTAGACTTCCCCTTTCCTTTGCTAATCATCATCACAGATTTGTGTTTGTCCTTCTTCATTTGCAGTTCAACAGTTCTTAACATGCCAAGTAATTCTGACAACAACTTGTCAAAATTGTTCATGTTGTAGTTCATGAAAAACTGGCTATATGACTATGGGAGTAACTATAGAATCAAATTTGTGGCCAACTCTTGACTCAAGGGAAATCCCAATCTAGAAAGGTTCTCTACATACCCAATAAGCTTGAGCACATGGGGACCTACCAGATCTCCTTCTGCCATGTTGCACTTGAGCAACACCTTGGAGACATCATCTCTCTCTTGTCTTACTAGATCTTGGTACATGTTCTTAAGATGTGTTACCATTTCAATAACATCCATGCTCTCATTCTATCTCTGCAACTCATACTTCATTAAGCACAACATCAGGAACTTTACATCTACGTCATCTTTAGAGTGCTTCTTATATGTGTCCCTATCAGCCTTAGCTGTAGTTGGAGAAGGTTCACCTAGCTCTGGTGTCTCTAGGACATAGAACTCAAACTTTTATGTGAGAACAATTCTCAACGTCCTCAACCACTCATGGAAATTATTCCCATTCAACTTGTCCTTCTCAAGGACTGGTCGCAAGAAAAATGAGCTATTGGTTGCCATTTGATTCTATGAGAAATGTTTGCAATTTGTCAAAACACTTTTGATTTCATTTGATTAAAATAAATTTTGATGATATTTAATTAGGATTTAAATTAATTATTGGTCCCACTATTTTGTTCAAATAAATAGCCCTCACATATCAATTTGAAAGATTGCAGCGTATAGCCTTCTAGTAAGCCAAAACCCAAAACAATTGAGTTATTACCAGGCCAGCGCCAACGTCCCTAATCAATCACTAAAGTAGGAAACTTTTTCCAATTGCATCTTATGCTATTCTTGGATAGATGGTATGCAGAATTCTTTGTCATAGTCATATGCATGCTTCTAGGTACCTAATCTCATTGAGAACACCTATCTAGGTCTGACCCAAAAGCAAACATGATAGTGACACACCCTACTTGGCAGGCCCACATGACTACCATCACACTTCTACAAGATAGACCATGCACCACGCTTGGCTTGCCCACACATAGTCAATCAACCTTTTTATGCATGTTACTTATAGAAAGCATGTAAGACTTAATATTTTATTGGGAGATTTTATATTTATATACATATACATATCCAATCACCACATACTTATAGTACGTATCATTTACATGTTATATCATACTAACAAAAACATGCAATTATAAAGCACAAGCGATGGTTATGACCATACTATGGTAATTATTTGGAGCCACAATGAATTACTACCACCTAACATCTATATCATATGTAAGAATCTGTTGTTGGTGAAGATCTATGCTCAAACCAATCTAGGTCAATTGTTTCAACTCTTGAACCAACCGGTTCACCTCCTGGTTGGTTGGTCTCTCAGAATGGTCTTCTAGTCTCTGGTCCAATGCACTTCTGGACACCTCCAGTCGATCTGTTGGGCCATCAGTTGATTGGTTTGGCTCCCCCTGTTGTTTAGCCTCCTCGGTCCTACATCCAATCGGTTCATCTTCTAAAATGGGCGGTTCATCCGGTGCAAACATCATATTTGCCATAAGAAGAATTAAAACTATCCTAATCATGTTTAACATATTACATGGTAATATGGAAACCTCAAGTTATATTCAAGGTGAGCATAATAAGGAGGAAATTAATATGTATAAATGGAAGATAAGATATAGGCTTAGTATGCTAACTGAGATATAAATAGGAATAACATGCATCCAACCAATCACAAAGGTATAGGGGGTTATTGGCCATAACCATGGTAACATCCACCATCAAAACTAATTTTAGGCAAATGTATATAAATTACATATATATAGGGATTGTATGTGGTCTTTAATCAAATATGCACATTAATCATTTTTAGTATTTGCATTGTATGCAATAAAATAAATGATAAAATTGAAATCCAATCATATCGATTAAATACCAAAGAATAGTAAATTGATGTGGCTTTGCTATCACTGTAGGGAAATATAGCACCAGAAGCGACAATGAAAACAAAAATTTCACTGCCATATTCCCCTTTGAACGGTAAATCACGTCAATAACTATGTAATGGGAAAGGGAGTTGAAAGGTTTATACATGGTCCTGGAGCAAGTTTAGTGACTATCCCTTGTTGCAGTGTGTGTCTTTCTTCAAGTTGCACCTAGATGGATGTCAGCAGTGACCTTCTAGTTGATCATCATGAACGGAGGTTGACTTCATCCTCCTAGTAGGTGGCAACGGCCTCCTCACACTATAGTAATCCACACAAACCATTGGGAACTCTTGTCATTCTAGATGAATGGATAGGAAGAAGTTATCCCTTCTAGTCAATGTGCTAGTGTCAACTTGCTTCCTAGTTGTCTCTCCCTTGTTGTTCCTCCATTTGATAGGTAGAACTTGCTCGGGTTCTCACATTACCACAATTGTGAGAAGACAACAATTGTCAAAACTTATTGTTTTGTATCTATAAAGCCTCAACTACCCCTCTATTTCTAGGAGGGTCAGGTTCAGGAGGTTAAGTCTAAGCGGTAGTTGAAAGGGAAAAATTTCATGAGTTTTCAAGAACCTACAAACATTGAGCTGGTTGGTTCACTACTAAATCAGTCAGTTTTGCTTTTGAACCGGTCATTTCACATGTGAGTCGATCAGTTCAAATCTTAAAATGGTCATATCATAATGATTCCTATTTGGAATTGTGTTGGCAATTAATACTCGATTAATGTACAGCATGACGTCAAAATCAATCCTTGATCCAATCACATTGATCAACCAAACGGTCGGTTCACAACCTGAACCAATCAGTTCAAACATCTAAGTCGATCATTTTACTTGCTGAACGGGCCGTTTCAGAGTCCTAATTGCATATGTTGGTTCCAATTGACCTAACACTTGAATCAATTAGATCAACACTTGAATGCCTGATTGGTTCACAGTTCACTCAATTAATATTCAACCATTGTTGCTTAAATTGAATATCGAACACTTTAGTAATCAAGTTAAACATCATTCATGAGTAAACTCCTATTTAAAGTGTATCATGTGTGTGACCCTATAAGTTCCAAGTTGTGTTGGTTGTGAATGTCCATTACTGATTTATAAAATCACAAGCAATGAGTGGTATCTAGAAAGACATCATTGCTACCCAAATAATAAGAAAGTTGGAGAACAACTTCAACCTACAATATGTGATTGGTGTTACAATGATTGTATAGTTCCTTTGTCACTTGTATCTAGATTGAACTCGAGGCATGGAATCGTCATCCTCATCAACGTTCAATCCATGTTCCTTGAACTAGAGCAAACTATCTGACATATATGTAAGCTCAATATCACATATTGACTCATAGGAGCATGGCCATTCATTTCTTAGTCTCACTTATCAAGTGGCCATGACATTATACTCTTCTAGGAGGTACAAATCCCATCTACATCACTTAAAGTCATCCCCATATGTCACAATGAACCCGAGCACCATCTTTATGGAAACCCCTATCCAAGGTCACAGTGGATGATGTCAAAGTACATCGAACGACATGTGATGAGTGTAGTGATTTGAGGTATAAGAACCACAATCACCACCATCACTATGAGAGATTATCCTGACTACCAATCATGGTTTCCATGCATTAATGTCAAGGTGGATCTATCTGATACACTATTCTTTAACAAGTATCAATGTGTTTGGTTTGATATCACTTATCATGACTTAATGAGATTTTTTCATCAACCAACACACTAACACACACTCTAATCTTATGTGTTGTTGATGTCTATTAGCCTTCAACAATAACAACCGACTAGTGACATAACAAGAATGCATATACTCTTAACATCCATATGATCTCATTATTCAGGTCCTCAACCTAAAGACATACATCATTGAGTAATATTACTCTTTATACATTTATTATGTAATATCATTAACTCATAACTGAATTTATTAGAATAAATTGGAAGATTGCTTTTATTATTAATAAAGTTTTTTACAAGATAGGCCATTACAATCATCATATGACTGGTTCTGTGGGCATAGATACCAACTTAATGTTTATACACTTTTTGTGTGTTTATCATAAGCCTTCACAAGGAGTTTTTTTGGTCAAGTTTTCCCTGAGGCAACTTGACCAGCAACAAATTTTAGACTTATAATGGAATCCATTGTCAATCAAGTTTGTCCTGGGTAACTCGACCTATAGCTTAGAGATGGTGATCACATCTATTTTCATGCACTTTTTATGGTTTCTTCATAAACAAAATCAATTGGTTTATTGTTTGGATTTCCAATTTCATTCATTTTTTTTCTTAAATTACCAAGTACTTAGTTTTAACTAAGTTTTGTTGGAAAATGAAGGAATTCAGCTCATATTAATCCAGAACAATGGCCTAACCATCGACCTCAATTTATGATCTTGCATCAAATGTTAACCTCGACAAGTTCCTGCAACTCATCGACCTATGAGTTGGACATTTAAGCCTTCCTTTGAGGCCAATAGAAAGAGATCGGCAAAGTCTCATCAAGCTCAAAACCATTGAACATAGTTATCAACCTTCACGTTGATAGATTGCCTGACGACATTCATGTTAATAGATCAATTGTCAACCTTCATGTTGACAGATCACCATGTCGGTCCTGTAAAGATAGGCAACCCCTAAGATCAATGAAGACTCATTGGTCAATCAAAAGACTCATCAACCATCAAGGTTAAAAGTAGGAAGATAAAGAGTCCAAGACATGTGGACCAATCTAGGATCAACAAAGCACATGTCAAATCATATAAATAGGCCCCCAAGGCATCACTTTAACGCATCTTGGATTTTGGAGTCAATAAGATGAAAGGTTGTCACCAAGTTTAGAACCCAAGTTTAGTCCCATCGACACCTAGTGTCATCGATCTCTAGACTTGGCATTCAGCTAATCGATGAATCGACAGATCTCCTTACTTCAGTCTTGATTCTAGGGAAGAGTGAAGTCGATCGACCAATGTTCATCGACCTCAGGTGGTCAACCTTCTCATCAGATTCATCTAAAAGGTGGATATATTGATCATTCAATCTACCCTTGTATTAATCTCTTCCCTCGCTTTTCTTTATTATGACTTACTCAAGTTGTAATATGTTTGTTTCTTGTGCCATGAGTTTCTAAACTCTATAACTTGGGTTGGGCGTAGTCGTCTGATGTGAGGATTTTGAGTCGCTCGTATAAACTAGTTTTACATGTGTTTTATGTGTTTATTAGTCACTTTTGTGGTTAGTATTGCATGATTCATTCGCTTTAGTCTATAATCTCATTTTGTATCAAATCCCTCATATTTTATCTTTTTTATCATATTGATGTGATTTAGCAAGCTGATTTGGTTTTATCTTGCAATTTCAGGAAGAACGGATATATATAGATGCTGATACCATCGACATCCATCGATAGTATTGACACAGTCATAGGGAGACAGCCGCAAGGAGTCAAGCAGAGTCGATACCATCGACTGGGAAGTCGATGGTAGCGAGATACCTACTATGATCCAACAATCAACCGGTCGATACTATTGACACAAAAGTTGATACTATCGACGTTGCATAGCTTCAGTGTCGGAATAGTGACAAAACTGATGCCTAAAGGTGTCGATACCATCGACCCGCGTCGATGGTATCGAGTCTGCATCAGGCAGAACATCAGAGAAAAAAAGAAAGCTTGTCAATATTATGACAGGTCGATACCATCGACCCACATCGATGGTATCGACGCCGGCAGATCAGTTTCTATTTCAGATCGATCTTAATCGGATGGTGGTGATCTTTTAGCAACCTAAAGTGGTCCATATACCTAATTTTGGTGGCCCTATGCAGGGGATGACGTCATTAGCCATTGTACAAGTTCCAAGGAGAGGAGAAGAGAAGAACGGAGCCTAGAATCACACCCCGATCATTCCAAGAGCCGTAGAAGACGTTTTACACCGTTAGAAAGCTGTAGATCGCACACTCTACGTCAAGGAATGCCCGGATCTCCTCTATTTAGGGGTTTACATCACTTTCATTCACGTTTCTCCATGTTTTCCCTTTCTCCCATCATGTCTTTCATTGAGATGAACATGCGGGGCTAATCCCCTTTGTCTTTAGGACCACGAGTAGCCTGGGTAATCGTTGTATGACATTTTTATCATAGTAATTCATATTTTTGTCTCTTAAATCCGTGGTATGATTTCGTTTTCTCCATTATATCATTATGATTTATCACCCTAATGATAATCTAATGCCTTTAATTACTTTGAAATAAGAATGAACGGTTGAAAAGAGATGAAATTCACATTAATTAATAAATCACTTGAACAAGGTGATGTACGGTTAATGGTGGAAACCCAGAGTTTGGTCTTCATGCACCTAGTTTAGGATATAGGTTACTACGACCGTGGAACCAACCTAGATTTAGGTAATGAATTGTATCACAACAGTGAACAATTCTGACTACAGGCCACTACCCAGAATGAGAGACAAATTTGATTAACTGTGTATAAATAAATACAACGAGAACCCGCTGTGAAACCACAATCCTAAAGATTCCCATTTAAATTGATTAAACTAAACATTTAATCGATTGCTTTGTTTTCCTTTATTTTTCTTTTATTTTTCAATCAACTCTCAAACCTTTTAATTGTTCTAGCTGATCGCGAGTAGTTAGTAAGTAGTCTATTGACAATTCAGTGTCCCTGTGTTCGACTCGGGCCTCACAAAGGCCTATATTACTCTGACATGTGCACTTGCGTTATACGCACGATAAAATCGTGTCAAGTTTTTGGCACTGTTGTTGGGGACACGGCAACTGTCGGCACTATGAGTGATGCAAGCGGCCACTCTAGGCCACATTTTATTTTATTATTATCATTTTTGAAATTCATCGTTTATCTTTCATATTTAACAATCGTCTAGCACTGTACTGAATCAAATTTATTACCTTGCAGGTACCAGTGCATGGTGAAGACGCGTAGCACAGACTACACACTACCATCACCAGAGGTTCCACCATTGGGATCAGACGACGGGGAGAACAACATTCAAGATCAACCTGAGGATATAGATTCAGACTCTGAACCAGAAGTCATGGCTGAGGAACAGACAATATGGGAGAAGATAAAGGCTTCTTCCTCATCAACATCAAAGGGGCCGATAAAAAAGCAGGTAGTTAACATTCCAACCTATAAGATTGATCTGGCACTGATAAACTTGGTCAAGTCTCAAGCATTTCACGGGCTAAAGAATGAAGACCCAGTTGCACACATCAACACTTTTGTGGAAAATTGTGATATGATCAAGATAGATAGGTTTCCACAGGAGACACTGTATTTGAAGATGTTTCCCAACTCTCTTGCAGGTAATGCACGTGAATGGCTGCATAACCTAAATGATGAGACTGTTGATACTTAGGATCAAATGATCGAGGTTTTCTTTGAGAGATTCTTTCCACCGGAGAAAACCGATGACCTAGTATGAAAGATCCACAATTTCTATCAAAGGGTCGGCGAGACATATTCTGAGACGTGGGAGCACTTCCAGATAATGTCGTGGAAGTGTCCACATCATGGGCTGGATAAAGAAAAATAAGTGAAGATCTTCTACTTTGCTTTAAATGAGCATGACAGGAGCAATCTAGACTCCACAGGTTCCAATTTCTTCTTGAACAACACTGGCACTAGGTGTTGGGAAATCCTAAAGAATATGGCTAGAAAGCAATCTTGGGGCGACAGAGAGACACCATAGTAGGTCCGAGTTGTAGGTGAGTCAAAGGCCATCAAGGAGCTGAATGAGAAGATGGACTTATTAGCCAAGAAATTGCTAGAAAAGGAAGACGGAGAATCTGATGATGAGGCGCAAGTGAAGTTTATGCGCCAGCAACAGGGGTACAGAAACAATGATTATTCTTGGAGGAAAGACAAAAATCTTCATGGAAGGACCCAAACAATTTCCTACAGGACCCCGATGCCAAACCACAACCGTCGGCAGAGGACAAGAGCAATGAGTTTCTCAATCAAGTAATCAAGCAGAATCAAGAACTCATGAGCACGTTTGGCTAACAGATTAAGCAAAAAGGAGAGTTCATGAATCCATTTGGGAAAACTTTACAAAGTCATGGGGCTCAGATGAGAACTTTGGAGACATCTTTAGCGCAGATGGCGGCTGAGATTTCTTGCTTGAAAAAGCCAACACAACAAGGTTTTCAAGGAAATACCAACATTCCAGGAGGAAATAAGCAAGCCAAGGCAATTCTGTTGTGGAGTGGAAAGAAGATTTTAAACTCTACGGCCGATGAACCAAGCACACCCCATCCAGAAATCACAGGTGAGGCCACAAAGGAGGTTACAATCATAGAGCCAATAGAGGATGCGGTAGAGGATGCCACACCAGAACCCGTTGCTGAGGAAGAGACCCAAAAGAGGACACCCTATGTGCCGCCACATCAGAGGGCACAGACTGTCCCAGTCCCGTATCCAAACAGCTTGAAGGCTAAGAAAGTGGACGCTCAGTTCAAAAAGTTCCTAGATAGTTTTAGGAAGCTTTCTGTCAACATTCAGCTGTTAGAGGCAATAGAGCAAATACCCTCTTATGGAAAGTTTATGAAAGATATAATTACAAAGAAGAGGAGGATCCCTGATACTGAGGTGGTGGTTCTTAAAGAGCAAGTGAGTGCCTTCATTTTGGGCACATTGCCACCAAAAAGACAAGACCCGGGCTGCTTCAATATTTCATGCTACATTGGCAAGGTGAAATTCAGTGAAGCATTGTGTGACTCCGGGGCAAATATTAATTTGATGCCTCTTTCTACTTTCAAGAAGCTGGGACTTAAAGAATCGAGACATAGCAATATGACGATTCAGTTAGCGGATAATTCTGTTGTAAAGCCGTATGGTATTTGTGAGGATGTACTGGTTAAAGTTGACAGGTTTGTATTTCCAGCAGATTTTGTGATAATGGAAATGCAAGAAGACCAAGGGAACGAGCTACTCCTTGGAAGACCCTTCCAAGCTACCACAGATATGATACTCGAAATGGGAAGAGGTCGTCTGACATTGGGAATAGCGGATGACAGATTTGAAATGGTTATGCCACCGAGCACAACACAATCCAAGGCAAAGGAGCAGTGTCGCATGGTGAAACATTTTGATCAGAACATTTCTCTTTGTCTAGGGAAGCCATTTCTAGATATGGCTCATGTAATGACCAAGGTAGATTAGGGGACACTGGATGTAGATATTATGGAACAAACCAAAGTAATTTCTCTTTGCAGAGCTGTGGGTTTTCCAAATGATGAAGAGGAATAGATTCCTCTTTCTACTAAAGATGATGCAATAGCAAATTCTGTCCTTGATGCATATCCAGAACTGCCCCTTGAAGCTTGCCTTGTTAACATAATGCATGACTGGATGAGAAGCAAGTCATTACAAGAATGTATCAAGATGCTTCAAGTGCTTCAGTGCTATTATGCCAAGCATTATGAAGATCTTGGACCCCTCCCACCACTGCTTCAATCATCATTGATCAGTCCACCAGAGTTAGAACTAAAGCCATTGCCTCCTCATTTGAAGTATGCATTCTTAGCCGATGGTGAAAGACTACCAGTGATTATTTCGGCATATCTGAGTGTTGATGAAGAAGAGCAGTTGATGATCGTGCTGAAGAACCACTGTGGTGCATTCGGGTGATCAGTTGCGGATATTAAGGGGATATCCCCTACACTTTTCAAGCACAAGATCCAGCTCGAGGAAGGAGCCAAACCTATAATCCTGCCACAACGTCGACTCAACCCGAGCATGATGGAGGTCGTCAAGAAGGAGGTGATCAAGCTCCTTTCTGCAGGCATCATTTACACTATCTCAGATTCGACGTGGGTAAGCCCCACACAGGTAGTCCCTAAAAAGGGGGGAATCACCGTCACTCATAACCTGTTAAATGAATCGGTCACGACCCGATTGGTAACCGGGTGGTATGTGTGCATTGACTACCGTCGCTTGAAATCTGCTACATTAAAAGATCATTTTCCTCTTCCATTCATCGATCAAATTTTAGAGTGACTAGCTGGTCGATCTCATTTTTGTTTTCTAGATGGCTACTCTGGCTACAATTAGATCTCCATTGATCCTAAGGACCAAGAGAAGTCTACCTTCACTTGTCCTTACGGAACATTCACATATCGCCGTATGCCTTTTGGCTTGTCCAACGCACCAACAACCTTTCAGCGCTGCATGCTCGCTATTTTTTCTGATATGGTTGAGCACTGTCTAGAGGTTTTCATGGATGATTTTCTTGTCTATGGTGCATTGTTCGATGAGTGCTTGTACAATTTGGACAAAGTTTTACAAAGATGTGAGGACACGCATTTAGTTCTCAACTGGGAAAAGTGTCATATGATGGTTAGTGAAGGAATTGTTCTTGGACACAAGGTGTCTAGCAAGGGGCTGGAGGTGGATCCAGTCAATATTGAGGTCATTTCAAAATTACCCCCACCTAATTCGGTTAAAGCGGTAAGAAGTTTTCTCAGTCATGCAGGATTTTATCGCCGCTTTATCAAAGATTTCTCAAAAATCGCTAAACCATTGTTTGAATTGCTTGAGAAAGATGCGATGTTTGATTTCAATGAAAAATGCTTGCATGCTTTTAATGTACTTAAGGAAAAGCTAATTTCTGCATCGGTTGTTCAAATGCCGGATTGGACTAAGCCTTTTGAGCTCATGTGTGATGCTTCAGATTTTGCAGTAGGGGTTGTTCTTGGGCAACGTTTTGAGAACAAACCCGCTGTGATTTTCTATGCATCAAAGACCTTAAATGAGGCACAACTTAACTACACCACAACTAAAAAGGAACTTCTCACCGTGGTTTTCACATTCGAAAAATTTCAGCAGTATCTAGTAGGGTCAAAAGTTGAGGTGTGGACGGACCATGCTGCCATAAAATACTTGATGGAAAAGAAAGATGCCAAACCTAGATTAATTAAGAGGATCTTATTGTTACAAGAATTTGACATTGAAATCAAGGATAAGGTAGGAATTGAGAATGTGGTTGCGGACCACTTGTCTAGGCTAGAGCGGGTAGACGAGAAGGATATTAATATACCCATTACTGAGACATTTCCTGATGAGCAAATCCTTTCTTTAAAATCCAAGGATCCATGGTTTTCATATATTGTTAATTATCTTGCTTGTTAAATAATCCCAGATGATTGGACTTATCAAGAGAAAAAGAAAATTTTTTCATTCTTTGAGATATTATTTCTAGGATGATCCCATCTTGTTGAAGCAATGCAGGGACGACGTTTTGCGCAGGTGTGTACTGGATATAGAATATGACAGTGTACATAGTAACTGTCATACACTGCCAACCGGTGGTCATCATGTGAGTTCAAGAATGACGGCCAAGGTGCTAGAGAGTGGTCTTTATTGGCCTACACTCTTCCGGGACGCCTACGACTATGTGTGAAGATGTGATTCCTGTCAAAGAGCAGGTAATATTTCCAAGCGGCAAGAGATGCCCCTCAACGTGTTTCAAGAAGTTGAGTTATTTGATCTGTGGTGTCCTCGAATTCTAATTTATACATTTTACTTGCTGTTGATTATGTATCAAAGTGGGTAGAGGCAATACCCACAAGGACTAACGACATTGTTGTAGTGTGCAGGTTTGTAAAAGATCATATTTTATGCAGATTTGGTGTGCCAAGGATGATTATTAGCGATGGAGGAACCCACTTCAAGAATTAAAAGTTTGCTGCGTTGTTGAGAAAGTACGGGGTGAAGCACAATGTTGGTACCCCGTACCACCCGCAGACACAAGGGCACGTCGAAGTGTCAAATAGAGAGATTAATAAAATTTTGGAGTGCACAGTGGCTTCGACAAGAAAGAACTGGAGTACACTACTACCAAATGCATTATGGGTGTATAGGATCGCATTTAAGACACTTATAGGCACTATGCCTTTTAGGTTAGTTTATGGGCGGGCCTGCCATTTATTGGTAGAGCTGGAACACAAGGCACACTGGGCACTAAGGAAGCTTAATTTGACTTACGATGAGGCAAGGAAGAAGTGAATGCTAGAGCTCAATGAGCTAGATGAGTTGCGGATGAACGCTTATGAGAATTGGAGGATTTACAAAGAGAGAACAAAACAAATTCACGATCGGCACATTCAACTGCGTGTTTTCAAAAAGGGAGATTGTGTGCTATTGTTTAACTCGAGGTTGAAGCTACATCCCAGGAAATTGAAATCCTGGTGGAGTGGACCTTTTATTATGGAGGAGGTACGCCCACATGGTGCCATCTTGGCGTGTGATGGAGAGATGACATTTCTAGTTAATGGTCAAAGTTGAAGCTTTACTTTGGCAAGGACTACACAAGAAAAGTGCATGAGGTTAAACTCATGGCACTTAAGGATGAATGATGAGCACGATTATGTCTAGCCTAAGACAATAAACAAGGGCACTTGTTGGGAGGCAACCCAAACATCGGTAGTTTTAATTTTAGTTTCTTCATTTTCTTCTACATTTGCAAGTTAGTTTTGTTTAATTTCGTTTTTAGTGTAAAAATGATACCTTAATGGTTTGTTCAGTGTGCAGTACTGAGACAGAGTCGATACCATCGACCACAGGGTCGATGGTAGTGACATGGGTACAGGGAAGCAGCTGCAGAAATTTTTCTGAGTCGATACCATCAACGGCCTCATCGATGGTATCGACCTACCATCAGTGACTTCGAAGAAAAAGATAGCTTCGGGTCGATAGTATCGACTACCAAGTCGATACTTGCGAGATCCCTGAAGATTTACAGAAGAATTCATCTCAGTGATCTCGATACCATCGACGACCTTGTCGATGGTATCGACATGGCAAAAGTAAAGAAGTGACATTTGGGCCTCGCGAGGGTACTCAACCACACAGAGTCGATACCATTGACACACAAGTCGATAGTATCGACGGGACACGTCACCGATCCGTGAGAACAAATCAACAGAGCCCACCATTTTTGGAAGTCGATCTGTGGGATGGGTCGATACCATTGACCCATGTCGATAGTATCAACGTGTCACCGATCCGTGCCCCCATATCCAGCAATCGACAACTGTCGATACTCGCAAATAGCAGATCATACCTCCAGGTGTCAATACCATCGACACCCCATCGATGGTATCGACGGAGCAGCAGTAGCGGCGGGATCAGTTATAAAAGGAAGGGTTATTTCTCAATTCTCTTCACACCTTTAGAGCTTCTTCCTTCTACTCATGCTTTGAGCATTGCTGAGTGACCGAAGGCCTCCATTGAGCGTCAAGAGATCGAGATATCTTCACTGAGCTTTGCACCGAGCAGAGATCGCCTTCTCCGACCTTCATCGAGCTTTATCTCTTATCCCCCTTCATCTTTGTTCATGATGGTGAGGACGGCAGAAGCTTCTTCTTTGCGGACAGCCCCGATGGAGATTGTGACATTCATTCCTCCACCACCCGGCTCCATTCCTCATCCAAGGATCGTTCATCCCTTGGTGGATGTAAGAAATATATACGAGGAGTTTCTCAAGCAGAAAATTGAACCAACCTGATATGTTAATCAGACCATGATCCGTGACCTCGGGTTTGAGGCCAACCTCAATTATGTTCTCCAGGGGCAAGTGCAACACACGGGCAGAAGGTCAGACGAGGTCTAGTATTATGCTGAAGGCCATCCCTTTTTCGGCGAGTGGCCGATGTATAAAGAATTGGTGGCAGAGTTTATGACATCGCTTGACATATGCGTCGTGCCTAACGACCTTATCACCACTGATAGAGAGTGGATAAATGGGTGAGTTTCTTTCCGGCTCTACAACAACAACTACACCCTCACTCTCGACCAATTCAATTCAATCTACAACTTGTATCATTCCTCGAATCAACACAAGAGGCCGGACAACCGGACGGATTATGATAAGATCTTCGCCCAGCTGGTGACCGTGCCTCCAGGCAAGTCTGTCAGTTATCATAACGTAGTCGTTGCTGATTTTGAGCATCCATTTGTGCAGATTCTGCATCGTATGACGTGCATTACTCTTTTTGCTCGATGTGATCTTTCTCTCAATAAGTTTTAGGAGACGGACTTGTTCTTTCTGTATAAGTTGTTGAAAAGATAAGAGCTTAACTGGGGTGTGTTTTTCTTGACGCATGTGCTGGCCGTGCGGAGGAGTACAAGACGAGCTCCTATCCACTTTGGGGGGGCTTATCACACCGCTCGCTCTCTATGTTGGGTTGGACTTTTCCCAACTCACTCCACTGTCCAATAGGAATAAAGTCAATCTGCATCATCTACATCACTCCAATCTTCTTACGCTCCGTGATGGCATGGCCTATGCACATTGCCATGTCAACTAGGAGTACCAGGAGTGTGCGCTTCCAGATCCCATCTTCAACATCCAGGGAGCTCAGCACTTTCGGTGGCCCATCATCGCCATCGACGACTCAACGACAGTGACAATGGCAATGAGCGAGAGGAGAAAGAGGAGGCTTTCACTCCTCTTCGTTCATGAGTGGCATCGTGGAAGCGTCCCCGCTTCCACCCGGGTGCATCATCATCTTTACAGCCTCCGCCACCTCAGCCCTCTCAACAAGGAGATGATGTCTACTCCATGCAGGGAATGTACTCAATGCTGTAGGAGATCTAGCAGACCCAACAGCGGCACACTGCTTCTTTCGCTGGTATTCAGGATGCCACGAACTGGCTATTCTTAAATCAGCAGGCCATCTATGAGAACAAGCACATCCTCCTCGCCAACCAAGAAAATTTTCATGACAGGTTGCATAGGATGGAGATGCAGCAACAACCGTTCTACGATCATTACTGGAGCCATAATTTCTTTGGGGGATATCCTCAACCTCAACCGATGCCCCAATATGATCCAAATTTCCAAGGGCAATATCCATCATGGGATCCCACCGCCCTGCAGTACCCACCACCTGAACAATGAATGGTATCACTGTTCCACCTGTTAAGATTGTTTTTGACAATGAGGCCATAGTCGAATTCAAGCTTAGGGGGGATATGGAACAACTTCTATCTTTTCTGTCTTTTATTTTTAGTTTTTGTCATTTATTGCCTTTTCTTTTATTCTAGCAATTTTCTTGGTTTTTAGGATCCACATTCTATCTAGTGTATCTGTGGATGTCTAATTTAATGTGTCATCTCTTTGTTTGTCACATGGGAGTCATGGGTCAATTTGAAAATTTTTAATGAATTTGCAAGCTTGCTTTGTTTGAACTTGAACATATGACTTATGAAAATAATTGGGTTTGTCAACTTTAAAACATAAGACCGCCACTATACATGCCTATGATTCAAGAAAAGTGGACAGAATGGGATGTGAGCCTAAACTGACCAAATGGTAATAAGACTTTAATATGAATAAGAGAGAGAAACCTCTTGATTTTACACATGTCAGTAAGGAGGGACATATAATATCTTCCAATGGTTCTGTCAATTAATCTTGTGATCTATCCACTTCATCTTATCTACACTCCGCCATAAGAATTGGGGGCAGAATATAGTTTGTCATCTCTTGATTGCATGACATGGAGATAGGATTGCATTGTAGTTAGTGTTTACATTTGTTGCATTAAAAAAAGAGAGAGAAAAATGCTGCATTATAATCATGCATTTTAGAGTTCATGTCAATGTTATTTTAGTTGCATTTTGCATAACTTTAATCATCTTGTACATGATGTGCCTTGCTTCTTTTGAAAATAAAGAACTTGTTTCATACTCTCTGAAAAAAATAGTAGTTATGAAAATAAGCCCAAGACAAAGATGTGTGAATTTCAGCTTAGTTCATGAAGCAAAGGGAGGGCTGAAAAAAGAAAAAAAGAGAGAAAGAAAAAAATAATAAGTAAGTGAAAAATCAGAGGGAGAAAGGAACTTTTTCACATGCATAATAAGAAAAACAAGCACATGTGTAGTTTTGTAGATATTCTATCTCTCGTTGGGATAGAATGATAGTGCATGCATCATTCCACCTAAAATGTAGCATTAGGACATTTTTACGTGCATTTTGCATCATGATAGGTCATTAATTTTTGTGTGCATGATTGACTATTATGTGCTTCCAGTTCTTCCACAGCTACCTATTCCATCCACCCGTTGCTCTAATTGGTAGGCCACCCGTGATTATCTCCTCATTCATTAATATCAGCAGATCTACTTCCATTTAGATGGTAGTTAGGAAATGAGCAACGTAGTTAGGAGATAACAAAGATGCACCGAGCCTAAACCAGAGGATTTTATTATATTAACTGCCTTATTTGATAGTGCACCAATCTTAGGGTGGATATCTCTTATGGATAATCATGGTCACCTAGAGGGTAATTACCATTCTATGGTTAGTGAGGGTCGGTATGTGAATGTCTGGTGGGGATCATATGGCATTGTCTGTTGTGATAATCTGTTCTTTAGTTCACCCTCCCAATTGTATTCTATAGCTTTGTTTCTCGAGGACGAGCAATGTTTAAGCTTAGGGGAGTTTGATGCGAGGATTTTGAGTCACTCATATAGACTAGTTTTACATGTGTTTTATGTGTTTATTAGTCACTTTTGTGGTTAGTATTGCATGATTCATTCGTTTTAGTCTATAATCTCATTTTGTATCAAACCTCTCATATTTTATCTTTTTGATCATATTGATGTGTTTTAGCATAGCTGATTCAGCTTTATCTTGCAATTTCAGGAAGAACAAATATATATAGATGTTGATACCATCGACATCCGTCGATAGTATCGACACAGTTACAGGGAGACAGCCACAAGGAGTCAAGCAGAGTTGATACCATCGACTGGGAAGTCGATGGTAGCGAGATACCTACAGCGAGCCAACAATCAACTGATCGATACTATCGACACAAAAGTCGATACTATCAACGTTGTACAGCTTCAACGTCGGAATAGTGACAAAACTGATGCCTAAAGGTGTCGATACCATCGACCCGCGTCGATGGTATCGAGTCTGCATCAGGCGGAACGTAAGAGAAAAAAGAAAGCTTGCCGATATTATGACGGGTCGATACCATCGACCTGCGTCGATGGTATCGATGCCGACAGATCAGTTTCTGTTTCAGATCGATCTTAATCGGATGGTGGTGATCTTTTGGCGACCTAAAGTGGTCCATATACCTAATTTTGGCGGCCCTCTGCAGGGGATGACGTCATTAGCCATTGCACAAGTTCCAAGGAGAGGAGAAGAAAAGAACGGAGCCCAGAATCATGCCCCGATCGTTCCAAGAGCCGCAGAAGACGTTTTACACCGCCGGAAGGTTGTAGACCGTGCACTCTATGTCAAGGAACGCCCAGATCTCCTCTATTCAGGGGTTTACATCACTTTCATTCACGTTTCTCCATGTTTTCCCTTTCTCCCATCATGTCTTTTGTTGAGATGAACATGCGGGGCTAATCCCTTTGTCTTTAGGACCGGGAGTAGCCCGGGTAATCGTTGTATGACATTTTTATCATAGTAATTCATATTTTTGTCTCTTAAATCCATGGTATGATTTTGTTTTCTCCATTATATCATTATGATTGATCTCCCTAATGATAATCTAATGCCTTTTATTACTTTGAAAGAATAATTAACGGTTGAAAAGAGACGAAATTCACATTAATTAATAAATCCCTTGAACAAGGTGATGTACGGTTAATGGTGGAAACCCAGAGTTTGGTCTTCATGCACCTGGTTTAGGGTATAGGTTACTACGATCGTGGAACCGACCTAGATTTAGGTAGTGAATTGTATCACGACAGTGAACAATTCTGACTACATGCCACAACCCGGAATGAGAGACGAATTTGATTAACTATGTATAAATAAATAAAATGAGAACCCGCGGTGAAACCAAAATCCTAAAGATTCCCATTTAAATTGATTAAACTAAACATTTAATCGATTGCTTTGTTTTCCTTTATTTTTCTTTTATTTTTCAATCAACTCTCAAACCTTTTAATTGGTCTAGTTGATCGTGAGTAGTTAGTAAGTAGTCTACCGACAATTCAGTGTCCATGTGTTCGACTCAGGCCACACAAAGACCTATATTACTCTGACATGTGCACTTGCGTTATATGCACGGTAAAATAATGTCAAGTTTTCGATGGTATCGACACCTTTAGGCATTGGTTTTGTCACTATTCCGATGATGAAGCTGTGCAACGTAGATAGTATCGACTTTTGTGTCGATAGTATCGATCGATTTATTGCTGGCTCACTATAGGTATCTCGCTACCATCGACTTCCCAGTCGATGGTATCGACTCTGCTTGACTCCTTGCGGCTGTGTCCTTGTGACTGTGTCGATACTATCGACGGATGTCGATGGTATCAACATATATATATATATCCGTTCTTCCTGAAATTGTAAGATAAAGCCGAATCAGCTATGCTAAAACACATCAATATGATCAAAAAGATAAAATATGAGATATTTGATACAAAATGAGATTATAGACTAAAGAGAATGAATCATGTGATACAAACCACAAAAGTGACTAATAAACACATAAAACACATGTAAAACTAGTCTATATGAGCGACTCAAAATCCTCGCATCATCGTCAGGCCCTCTCAACCATGTAATCTTTGTTTCTTCCATTAATTGCATATGTTGTTATAGCTTTGTTTCTATATCTTTTTATAATGTGTCACATGTTGTTTAACTACCTTCTTGTGATGTTTGATATATCTTTGAGAGAATGATTTTAGTTAGATCTGGAGTATAGATTAGTAACAAGACATGAGAGCGCGGAGTTAATATAAGAGAAGTCATACAGTTATGATTTATCTTTAGGTTATTATCTCGAGAGAGAGATACCTTTGGATAGAAATCTACCCAGATCTTGAGAGAAGGAAGGATTGAATGTCTTTTATGAAATTTTGTGAAATGTGTCAGGAACATATATAAATTAGAAGAGAAGGTCTTGCTAAGGTTGGTCTGATCCAAGTTACCCCTTTTATTGTTTCACAATTATTTTTATTTCTTCTTTAATCTTTAATAACTTAGATTTATAGCATTGATTAGATTAATTCATTCCTTAAGTGGAATCATTTTCTCCTCTTTAATTTGAATAAACTATGTTGACACCTCTCCTTATTTTGTTGTTCTCCTTGTCCCTATGTTCGACCCCACACTACTACAATAGACTTTGTATTGAGTTGCAAACATCTCATGGAATTGGGTATAAATTTAAAGTTTGATATCTTTGATTGGACAATTGTGTTTACACTTTTGACCCACCAAAAAAGAGATCAACTGGCTACATTATAACAATAACGGATTGAGTTTCTTATAAGTTATAAACTTGACTGATAGTTGCAAATGTCTTGAAAGTTAGCATTGTTTTCTGACTTACCCAAAAGGTTTTTGGTATGTATGCCCAGAGAGCCAATCATATGATGATTGTAATAGACCATTAGATACCTGATTTGGTAATGATAAAGGTAATTCCAACTATTATGTTTTTCTCAATCATGAGATGATGACACAAATATAATAGATGTTTAAAGAATGATGCTACTCGATGACATGTGTCTTCAGGTTGAGGACCTGAATAATGGGATCATATGAATGATAAGAGTACATACATTCTTGTTATGTCCCTAGTTAGATATTACTATGCATGCAAATAGATGAAAATAATATATAATACTAGAGTGTGTGTTGGTTGATGATAGAATCACTTTAGTCATGATATGTGATATCAAGCCAAGCACATAAGTACTTTTTATAGAATAGTGTACCGGACATACCCACATTGAGAGTGATACATGGAGACCATTGAATGGTAGTCAGAATCAACTCTCATAGTGATAGTGGTGATTTTGGTTCTTAGACCTAAAGTCACTACACTTATCACGTGTCATTCATTGTACTTAGACATCATCCAAAATGACCTTGAATAAGGGTTGTAATAAAGGTGATGATCAGGTACTCCGTGACACATGAAGATTGAGTGTGAGTGATGTAGATGGGATTTGTCCCTCCTACAGGAGATTGATATCCATTCCACTTGATAAGTGAGACTAAGAAATGTATCATCATACTCATGTGATTCAATATGTGATATGTGAACTCATGTGCATCTCAGGCAATCTACTCTAGTTCAAGGAACATGGATTGAACGTTGAGAGGATGACAATTCTAGCTTTGAGTTCAAACCGAATATCAGAGACAACCGAACTATATGATCACGGTAACACTGATCATGGATTGTAGGTTGAAGTTATTCTCCAACTTTCCAAACTGCTTGGGTAGCAATGATGTGTTGCTAGACACCGCTCATTGCTTATAATGTCGTAAGTTGGTTATGGACATTCACTGCCAATGCAATTTGAGACATATAGGGTCACACACATAGGATGAACTTGGAATAGAATTTTATTCATGAATGATGTTTAACTTGATTACTAAAAGTGTTAGGTATTCAATTAAACAATTGAGGTTCAAAATTGACTGATTGGACTTTGAACTGACCAGTTCAAGTGTTGAACTGATCGGTTGGAGTGTCAGGTCAATTGGAATCAACATTGGTTCATCAATGGTTGAACTAGGACATGAACTGACCAGTTCATGGTCCCAAATGACCGATTCATGAGATGAACCACTCGATTAAATGGTCAATTCAATTAGATCAAGGATTAGTGTTGACGCCATGGTGTGCATTAATCATATATTGAATACCAATATGATTAAGAATAAAAAACATGCATGAATCGAACATTTTTTGGCATAAACCAGTCGATTCATGCATGAACCGACTGATTGGACATGTGAACCAATCGGTTCGCCATTTGCAGTTTCCAAAAACGTGTGAATTTCATCTCTTTGACTCCCAGAGTGACTAGAAACCCTGACCCTAGCATCTCCTATAAATAGAGGGGTATTGGGTGCTTCCCAAATACAACAATAAGCTCTGATAATTGTTTTCCTCTCTGGTTGTGGTAACCAATAGAGTTACCAAGAAAGTCCTACCCATCAAAGGGAGATATAGAAAGGGAGAGACAATTGTGGGAGAGTGAATCAATCCTAGCAGATTGATGTTCAAAGGGACAACTTCTTCTCATTAGCTCTGGTAGCGTAATGTGGAGTTCCCGATGGTCTCCATGGACTACTCTAGAGGAGGGAGGTTGTTGCCTATCTCTATGAGGATGTTGTCAACTTCCATCTGTGGTGTTTCACCTATTGGTCATTGTTGATGACTATTCGAGTGATGCCTGACGAAGAAGTGCATTACTGCTCGTGAGAAGAAGCATGCTACTGCAACAAGAGTTGTCGTTGGACCTACTCCAGGACTAGGTATATCTCTTATTACCTTCCTTCCTAGATACATCATTGTTGACGAGATCATACTAGTTAGAAAATTGGGCATTGATTTTTTTATATTTTTGCTCCCTTATTTTTTGCCTCATTTTCCCCAACAGTGGTATCAGAGCCACACAAATTTATGGTATATCTAGATTTAATCAATATGACTAGATTTGTGTTTTATTATTTATTTATTGCATACAATGAAAATATTTAAAATGATAAATCTTCATATCCGATTAAATACCACATATGAACCCAATATTATGATATATATGCAATTTATATGTGTCACCTTAAAAAAAATTGATGGTGATTGGTAGCATGGTTATGGCCTATACCCCTGGACCTTTTGTGCTTGGTTGGATGGTAGTTGTTCCTGTTTATATCTCAGTTTGCATACAGAGCCTCTCTCTTCTTTTCCATATTTAAAATGATTAATTCTTTCCTTCCTATGCTTCCTTCGAATGTAACTCGAGGTTTATCAATTACCATGTAATATGTTACATAGAATAGGATAGAGTTTATTTTGTTATGGCAAAGAAGGCATTCTGCATCAGGTGAGCTTACCGGATCATCAGGCGAACCAACCAGTTCAAGACATGAACCGATCGGCTATAGGACCGAGGAGGTCAATGACATGAGTAATAACCAATCAGTTGGTGGTTCAACCGGTCAGCTGGAGGAGTCCAAATGTCACAAGGACCGGATGCTAGACAACCAGTCTATCAGACCAACTGACTCACCAGGAGGCCATCTGACCAATTCAAGAGTCACACCATAGACCCAGACTAGTTCAAGCACAGATCATCATCAACAACAGGTTGCTACATATAATGTCGACCTTAGCTGGTACTAATTCCTTGCGGCTCCTAGGAATTACAATAGGATGGCCATAACCATTGCTTGTGTTTATTATTGCATTTTTTCATTGTGGTTATAGCATGTATATGATATGTACTATAATTATGTGGTGATTGGATATGTATATGTATTTATATAAAATCTCTTAGTATAATATTAAGTCTTAGATGCTTTTCATAAGCAACACACATGAAAAACTTGATCGACTAAGTGTAGGTTATGCGAAACCGTGGTGCATTTTCCATCTCATGGAAGTGTGATGGTAGATATGTAGATTTGCCAAATCTGGGTGCATATTCTATTGTGTTGGCATTTAGTCCAGGCTTAACTAGGTGATCTTAATGAGATTAAGTACCTAGAATCATAAAGATGAATTATGACAAAAAATTGTGCACACCATCTATCCAAGAATTGCATGAGATGCAATTAACAAATGTTGTCTACCTAAATAGTCAAGTTGTGGGCCATCATCTAAATCTGACTTTTGATGAAATATGGATCTTGGCTCACTAGAATGTGGTGCACTACAATCCTCTGAATTTGTAGTGAGGGATATTAATTTGAGAAAAATAGTGGGAGCAATAATTAATTAAAAGCCTTATCAGTATCATCTATGTTATCAAATCTAATTAATCATCATTGTGTTCAATTCTTAAGAAAAACAAACTAAACGAGACAAACTTCCATGACTAGTTCTAGGCTTTGAGAAGGGTTCTCAATGATGAGCATAAGCTCTCTGTCCTGGATACACCAGTTCCAGAGGAACCTACTCTAGATGAAACTAGGGATGAGGTGGATTCTTATTGGAAGCATGCCAACATGCCTTAGACATTAAGCACCTAGTGCTATGATGTATGAACTATGAGTTGAATGAGCAACATGAGGACATGGGGATTCTTGAGATGGTCACACATCTTAAGAATATGAACCAAAATCATGATAAGCAAGAAGGTACAATGTAAGTGCAAGATGTCAGAAGGAGATCCAATAGAGCACCATGTTCTCAATATGATTGGGCATGTGGAACATGGGATTCCCTTTGAGTCAAGAGTTGACCATGGATATGATTCTAAAATCATTTCATGAATCATATAGCCAGTTTATCAAGTGTTACTACTTGAGTAAATTGGCCAATCCACTATCATAATTACTTGGCATGTTGATGCATGTAGAAGTAAGAATGAAAAGGACAAACCTATGATGATGATCAACAAAGTAAATTCCAATGACAAAGGCAAGTTCAAGAAGAGTTCTGAGCCTAAGTTGAAGTCAAGTCTTCTACACTCAAAATAAAGAGAAAAGTAAATGCAAAAGGATTTTTTCCTCTTCACTTAAAGGAACTCGGAAGAAAGAAGAAGGAGATAGAGATCTTCACTACAGGACCTGAGAAGTAGTAAGCTAGAACTGTGTGGAGCAAAAGTTTCTACCATTATAGTTGGAATCTATCATTCAGTCTAATGGGCATGTAATAGAATTAGTGATTTGCTATTATATACCTACCATTAATGCAAACATCATGTATCTTGTATGGATAAGAATACTATGAATAAATGTTTCATTTTAAAAGATAAAGATCTTACATGGCAATGCCATATGTATCATAATCTATTCTTGATAGTTGTAGAAACAGATGTGCATGACACATATACTGAATGACTCGAGACTCAAACAATACTTATAGCATTGTCATCTAGAGAAAATAAATAAAAAATGCATCTCTACAATCCATAATGAAGGTTGACTAGACTCTTTTGGTTATTGAACCAATGGAGACATGCAAATCTTATTTATTGGGCAATATGGCAAAGGAACCTTCACTAGATATAGCAGGAGATTGACTATTCTATTAGGACTCATACATACTAAGGTATATGGACATTTTAGAATAAATGCTAGAGGTGGTTAATAGTACTTCATTATATCTACTGATGATCTCAGTATAGTAGTTTGTATTTATTGAAATACAAAGTCAAAATCTATTCAAGAAGATCATGAATGAAGTACATAGCCCACTTGGTTTAAGTATTAAAATACTTTGATATGATCGGTATGTCAAATACTTTGAACCAAGAGTTTGAGAGCCTTCTGGGAGATCATGATAATGTATCATGATGAACTCCACCTGAAACACAATGATAGTGTACCATGAGAATGCATCAGACATAAGGAATCACACCATATTAATCATGGTTCATTTTCAATAAAATCTATCTGACCTTCCAATTTCCTTTTTGGTCACATGCTTTACACTAAACAATATACCATCTACAATGGTTCAAAAGACACCATTTGATATACGGTTATGGGAGGTGTCCCAATATGTCTTTATAAATATTAGGATTGAAACCTTATACAAGAAAATAGTTTCTTTAAAAGATTTCTCCACAAATCACATACATGTTGTTTTGTTAAAAGCTACTTTTATATTCCAATCCAACAACTAAATTTTTTGTTGTCAGGATGGTTATTTTCTGATAGAAATTTAATTCCAAAGGAATCAGTGGGAGAAAAGTAGAACTTGAAATGTTCGAGACCAACAAGAAAGCATTGAACCTAAAAGAGGTACACTAGGAACAAAGAGAATCGCAAGTTGTTTTGGAATCTCAAGTTCCTTTAACACACAAAAACTCATAGTTTTAGTATAACATGCCTAGAGATCGAAATATTATAATATATTATGTCTTAACAAGGTGGTAAGTTGGTCATAGATGATGATTTAACAACCTACCTTGAAGCTATTGAGGGACCAGAGTCTGAGAAATGGCTTGAGACCATGAGATCCAAGATGGATTCCATGTAAACCAATGAGGTATGACTATTAATGGATCCACGTGAAGGGGTAAAACCCATCGGGTGCAATTGGTTCTTTAGGAAGAAAACCAACATGGAAGGGCATATTGGTTGCAAAGAGTTTCAAACAAGTTCGAACATGATGAAATCTTTTCACCAGTTGCCATGGTTGAATCCATCAGGATCATGCTTGCAATTGCATCTTGTTATGACTATGAGTGTGATGCCTCATGCCACACAAAGTGAGATTAGTCAAAACCAAAAGTAGAAACAACACTAACCATGCAGATTACCAGAAAACACAGGAAATTGAAACTGATTTCATAAAAGCACCATAAGCTAAAAACTTTCACATATAAGTCCACAAAAGGACCTCTGTATCACATATCACATATCATAAGGTGCTTACATCATAGTTTTCAACCTTCCTATCATCAGCCTGTTACATGAGATATATGTGCCACATATACATACATGTACCCATGCCATATATATACAACAAAAGGTACACAATCTAAAAAACTTGTATCAGTATCATATCTACAAACATGTCGAGAATACCCCCAAGGACCGGAGTGTACATATACAACTCTAGGACACTATCACCAAAAGACTAGTAGCACATCCAACCTTATCAACTACTTCTCTATTGCTGCTCTTGCTCAGTTGCATGATCACCACCAAGTTTTGCACGACCACCCAAAAGATGTAGAAATCCATGGGGTAAGACCAACCATCCCAGTGAGAGATATAACTCTCCGCGAACATCTATTAAAGCACAGATAACTAAAAAGGTAGATAAAGTACTAAACAAGCAATACTATTGAAGCAGTTAAGAGTAATTGCAACAGAATTGTAGAACATCTTATAAGTTAAGAAGATATACGAAGAACATGTATATTCTCTATCACTAAAACTATAAAAAAGTAAGGAAAGACTTCAACCAATGTTATTCGCATTTTGTCCCTATGCAAATATACTACGCGGTTGTATTACATCTTTTATTATGTCATGGGGAGATGAGGTATACCACTCATACTCCAACTGACCACTGCTATTCAAAATCACGCCATACAAGGTCTATGAAAGAGACAAAATCCCCGATCTCTCCACACCTCCTGGTCAGCATGAGAGAATACCACAGAGACATATCAAATCAAACTACAAAATAGCCTGGCATGCCTTGGTATATGGGCACAATGTTAGTGAAACTGAACTACAACCCCCAGTCACACTCCTTCCAGGGTATGGCCCACAACAAATCTGTGAAAGTATCATAAGCATATGCACTGAGTCACGTCACTGAGCTACATCCCATAGTTGCACTCCTGCTAGGGTATGAGCCGTAGTGAATCTTATGAATGTGTATACTCAATAGTATATGACTTTGAACTTCCACTAGGGGAGAACCTATTTCACGACCAACACTAAGACTGACACTGGAATAGATCTATGGTCAGGGAAACTACATGATTAAGTTCCACTTGTCTATATAGGATGATTAAATGTCTTTTATCATCAATCAAGTTACAACATACAAAACCAAAACAATAGCATGGTACAACTTCAGAAGATATAAAATGTATAAGGTGTGAATTTGTCACATCATCACATAGTATTGTAGCACTGCCATTCACAATGCCACCATCACTATCACACAGTCATACAAGGCTATCAACAATGTCAAATCACTATGGAACATCAATTTCTAAATCACATTATTAGAAGATACCACCTCACAATAGGCATCATGCCCTCACCAGGTTATAGGACCCACCACATCGATAGGATATCATCATGTCTCATAAAGGCTTATAGCCAACACCTTGTATCCCATAATCATCACCATAGCATACACAATCCATGGAATTAATTTCACCTGCAAGGTTAGGGGTTCAAAGATAAGAGAGAGTGAAAACATCATAATATGATAACCTCTTCAAAAGAGAGAAACTAACACATCACATGACCTATTATTAGGGTTAGGGTTCCATGTTTGTTCGGTTAGGGTTTTATCATTTCATGTAAACCACCAAAACCTAGGTACAACATATTCCACTTTATTCAAGCACATTCGGTTAAACCTTATTACTTGGTTATGATTAGGTCATTATCTTAGTAGCACTAAGTATTACATCATTCATGCGTATACACGTAACCATCCCATCATGTTGTACATAGATAGCAACCATGGATCATGTATATGTATCAATCACCCATGACATGCATGTGTCATGACCCACCATCACATACATGTCTCAACCAACCTCATGTATGGTGTCTCAACCACATCACACCCAACACATGGTCACGTCTGCAACACACTAACACAAGGTCGCGACAGTGACACACCATCACTATAACATCCCTGACCTAGGTTATGGCTTAACCCTAGAAGTTTTGCTTAAGTAAGTTGTTACAAACTTGTTTTAATCTTTTGAAAAGTAATTAAGACTCTTGTAGAGTTTAAATTTCAAGTTTGAGCTTATTTGCAAACTATTTGTGCATTGTATGATAGTTTGGGAAAAGTGCAATTTACCCAAGATGAGGGGATATATTGAAAAATGTCACATGTTGAACATTCATTAAGTGTTTTAGCATCATTATAGAGAAAATGATGCTAAGTGGTGGATTTTGGAGAGCCTAAATTCCAAGATTGAACTTGTTTGTATAATGTTAGCGCATTGTGCACCAATTTTGGTAAAAAATTTAATTTACCCAAAATGTAGGGTTGATATGAAAATTACCACCTCTATAGTGTCTCTACTCCCTCCTAGTATCATTTATAGGAGATATAAATAAGGAGACTCCATGCTTGAATCGATTTTGAGTGATGGTACTTTTGGTAATGAAATGACTAAGAAAAGGGGTTGAATATGAAACCCTAACTTGAGTTGTATCAAGTTGTAAAGCTTATATATGAGTGCCTATCAGCCAAGGATCCAAAGGAGGAGCCTCATATAGTTTTGTGGACTCTTGGAAAAGGTCATGTTGTGCAAAGCACCTGAAGGAGGTGAGGTGTGTCGGGTTACAACTTCCTTAGAAAAGTTGTATCGGGTTGTGGATAAAGTGGTGATTTAGTTGATATATTTTATTCAAGAGATAAGTAATGGACAAAAATTCATCCCTATATTATCCTCAACTATTTTGCATGTCAAGATAAATTTTCATGCATGCATGTACACGTGTCACCCATGCATGGACATGTGGCACCTACTTGCTCAAATTGATGACACCTCATTTTTACACTCCTTCATGAACAACAAGTATATATACCCCTAGTTTCACCCCTTAGTGAATTTTTTTTACTCTTACCACCCTTCTTCCCTAGGGTATCGTGCATAGAGTTCTTCTATCGTGCAGTAGAGAAAAGATATCATGCATAGGTCATTGGGTATCACCCATAGCAAGAGTATATCGACCAAGTAGGGCGATATTGGCCATATAGGGTGATATCGGCCATAGTGAAGAGTTTTGATCCCAAGTGAGTGGCATATCGTGCAAGTGAGTGGCATATTGTACATGGGTGGTGGCATATCGTGAAAGAAAGGTAGGGTATCGTGCAAAGGTGCTAATTAGCAAGAAGGATATCATACTTAACCCTAAGGTGAGGCAATGATCATCTTCAACCTTGGATTGAAGCATGATTTTAGGGTTATAATCTTCCTTTCTTTTCTTCTTCACCAATTGCTTATCCATGGTGATTATTTGCAAATAGAGGAGTTGTAAAATTCATCTTCAACCTTAGGAACGTGGATCTTTGGAGCTTTGAGCTTTGAATTTGTTCTTAAGGTGAGTTATATAACTTAAACCCAATTCTATTATTATGCACCTTCAATTTTGTCATACTTGTTGATCTACTTGCAATTTCGATTTCTCTTGAATAATTGATGATCCTTTGAGTTCTAAAAGCTTCATGGGACTGTTTTCCATGACTTAGAACATTAAGAACAAAGGTCTAGAGACTGATGGTGATGACATCATCAAAGGTAAAGTGATATAGGGCACAAGCACACAAGCAAGCACCTCATACCCGATATGGTGATGCACCTACTCCCTAAAACAATATGGATATGATTTTATACCTTCTTGCACGATATGGTGGTATAGTATACACCTCTTGCACGATATGAGGTCAAGCATACACATCAAAAAAATGATAGGAGGTTAATCACACACCTCAAAACCGATATTGGGTTAAGCACACACCACAAACCCGATATGGTGATGTAACCCTATATGATAGGAAAACTGATATACCTTGTAACCCCACACATTTATTGATTTGTATAATGGGTTGACAAAGGTTCAACTAGTTTTCTAGCCTATCACATAACCCTTGGTGAAGGGCAGGTCGAAGCCATGAAGGTTTGAAGAGGTTTGAGCATAAGGGGCTAACCCGTATAGAGTGAAGCATACATACCTCCAAACCGATATGGTGTGAGAAAGCACACACACACATCCAAACCGATATGGTGTGAGCAAGCACACACACACCTCTACACCGATATGGTGGGAGCAAGCACACATACACCTCAAAATTGATATGGTGTGGAAGCACCTTAAATGTAATGTACTTAATGGAGTAACACATCTGGAGTGTTTTATATCAAGTCATACATTAAGAGGTATGGAGTTTAATGAATAATGATTAAGTAGGATAATGTACCTTGAAGGAAAGGTTGATCCAACTTAATAAATTATGGAGTAATCAACATCCTAAGAAGGATGAGAGAGAAACTCATACTTGTGTAATAAACATGTAATGTGCATACATTAATGCTTCTAATATGTGTAGGGTATGAATTAGAGTTTGATCCTTGATAATGTGATCTTGAAACCCTAATTGATAAGAAAGGGAAACCCTAACCCTAATATAGGGTAATTGTATGTGAAACCCTAATGGATAAGAAAGGGAAACCCTAACCCTAATATTGGGTAATGGTATGTGAAACCCTAATTGATAAGAAAGGGAAACCCTAACCCTAATATAGGGTAATGGTTTTTGAAACCCTAATTGATAAGAAAGGAAAACCCTAACCCTAATGAGGGAATAGTGGTATCACCTTGTATTGCATGGTATTGATATGTATTTGATACAGTTGTTATCATGTATACTAACCATACATGTATCATGAGATGATGAGCATAGCCAAGTATGAGCTGTGTTATTTTATATGATAAATATGCTTAATGGGCCTTATGAGCCATGTGAATTATTTGTTGCCTAGTGAGAGGTAACAATATGTTTAATAGGACTTGTGAGCCATGTGAGATGCTTGTGTAACAAGTTTCATGTATACCTTGGTCCTCAGACCTAGAAGTAATAGTTACCTGATAAGTGGTAACAATGTTCTGTGATGAACTAAGGGTTTTGAATACCCAGTACTAGTAATCATGATGATGATGATGATGTTAAGGGATGAGAATTACCAATAATAAGATAAGGATTATATGTGTTTTAAAGATTTGAAAAGTACTTGATACATGTATTACACCTTTCTTTGTAGCATTTGTCATAATAATTCATGTTTGAAAACTTGACTGATGCTAAAAGAATATGGTAATGCACTTAATTAATCAAGTGGAATCTTATCATGTAGTGCCCTGGACATAGATCCATCATCGTCAGTAGCTGGTGGTGGTGAAACAGGTTTTCCCATGGGATCTCCTGGAGAGCACATATTTTTGAATATGCGGGGGTGATGGGCGTGAATATCCTTACGCCCTAATGTGGGATTGACATGAGATAAATACGAGATCTCTCAATCCTTCATTATATGTGTTGGGATGGATGTATCACGGATCTCCCGATGATGATTAATTTTGGGATTGATGGTAGATAAACACAAGATCTCTCAATCGTCGAGGGAGTGCAGCCACCGCTGTAGCTCTATAGCGAAGTTGCCAGTATACCATGGAAATATATTGAAGCAGTTGACGTAGTCCTTCGTGTAGTCTCGCATTGACTGAGACAACAGAGGTGATGGAATCTGGCTCTTCCATTGACCTTGTATGGTACCGATTTTGACTTTGCAGTGGTCGGTTGGAGTATGAGTGGTATACCTCATCTCCTCAGGGCGTAAGTGTGATTGTAAAATGTAATCAGCCGTGTAGCATATTTGCTTAAGGATGGAATACAGAAATCATTGGTTGATGTTACATTTCTTAATGCATCTTAAATGGATAGATGTTATACGTGTTCGTCATATTCCTTATAAAATGAATAGATGAATTACTGCTTTATCATATATAGATGCAATGTTTCATAAGATAATATTGCTCTATTCTACTTAAATAGTGATTAAATCCTACTTATAAATATAAAAGAATCTTCTGCTCAGTTTTATTACTATTTATCTGCAATAATAATATTGTTGGCAGAGAGTTATATCTCTCACTGGGACATGGGTATCACTCTGCTGATCACCAACATTTTTAGGTGGATGCGGGCGAGGAGGTAGGGACCATACAGTAGAGGGAGGACAACATCATCAGGGGCAGGAGTGACAGCTCAGGTTGAGTGTACTATCTGTCGTGTCTTGTAGATAGAAGTCCTATGTGTCGTCTCTATACTCTTAGGTCCTTGGAGTCAGTACTTAGTGGTTTTATGATTGATCTGAGATTTTGGCTTGTATGCCTCGAGGTTTTATGTTTCTTATGTATAGTTTGGTAAAGAAACTGTCATATGTTATCCTCGAGATGAGATGGTACATGGTATGTACAATGTGAACCACGATGTATGTAATACTTTGGTTCTTTTCTTAAGAGTTTCCTAGAAATGGATCTCTTTGCAAATGGTTTAATTTTTTTAGTGATTTTTGTTAATCCACTGCTTATGGTTATTCTGCAATTATTTACTGGTGACAGTTTGGTTTGTTGTCAGATCGTCACAAAGTTTTGGTATCAGAGCTTAAGGTTCGCTGAGTCTACAGAGACATAGGATTAAGGTTGTTGAGTCTGTTCTAAGTGTTATCCAGTTATCTGATAGTGACTTCTGCTCATAAAGCAGAACAAGTAAAGCTTAATGATGGTTGGATCACATGAAGAACATGTTGTTGAAAGTAGTGTTGTTGCACCAGGAGGAGGTGTAAGGGATCAGGCTAGAGAGGAACTAGTACTTGAGAATCCCCATGTAATATCCCTGACTTGAGTTATGCTTAACCCTAGATGTTTTGCTAAATAAATCTAATTATATGCTTGCCCTTATATCTTGAAAAGTAATTAAGGCTAAAGAGGAACTTATATTTCAATTTCAGTCCTTTTTGAATCATGTTGAAATAATATTTTACTTGTTTTGGACTAAAATGCAAATTACCCAAGTTGAGGGGTTTCATTGCAAATTTTTCATGGAAAAATGTTCCTCATATGTTCAAGCATCATAGGAATGAGTATGATGCAGTAGTATGGCTTTTACAAGCCTGAATAACAAGAAAGAGCATGTTGAGCAATGTTTGTTCATTAAAACCTAATTTTGGTGTAATGTGCAATTTACCCAAAATCTAGGGTTCAATATGCAAAATACCACTTCACGAGGGTCCCTCATGATTCTTGGCATCATGTAGATAAAATAATTTGAGAGGGGCGCCTCATTTGAATCATTTTGGAAGAAAGAGAATCTTGATATTAAAATAATCAAGATTTAAGCATAATTGGAACTTTACTTCAAATTAATGCAAAAATAAATATGTTAATCGAAGTGCCCTTCAATCAAAATGGTAATGGTTGAAATTAGATAAGTTTGTACGATCATGTGCCTTGCAAAGGCACGAAAATATGTAAGTGAGTGGAGAACCCACTCACATTAGTTAAATCAAAAGTAATATCCACTAAAAATGGGATATTAGTATCATATAATTTAAGGTACTTGATTTGCTTTTCCTTAATTCATGGATAATGAAGAGGAATTATAAGGAGGGTAAGATGGCTTTGCATGAAAGGAATTGATGGGGGAGAGGTGGCACTAATTTTGGAATTAAAAGGATTTTATAAAATATTTTCTCTCTCAGTGAATTTCTTATAAAAACACCTTTTACAACTCAATTGAGAGGCTTTTTTGAAACCACTTCCACTCTTTGCTTGAAAAACGACCAAGGGAGATTTGGAGGATCAGTAGGATGACCCCCAACCTGTTGGTAATCTCCATGACCTCTTTTCACCTTGATTCCATGGTGGAAATCAAAAATCAATGCATGATTTCTTCTTATCTCCATTCCATCTTCAATTCTAGCCATTCCCTTTCACTCAAAGCTTAAGGACGAGCTTGGGATAGTGGAAGGAATTGCTTTCACCATTAAAGACGTGGAGGTTGAAGCTTTGAAGCTCAATTGAAGGTGGGTTTTTTAACTTGAACCCTTGAATGTTATTATTGATTTCATACCTCTATCAATTGTTGATCCTTTCTTCATTCTCGGAATTTTATTTGATTGATTGATGCAATCACCATGAAAATCACAGCAAGCTTTGTGGTTTTATAGCTTTATGATGATGACATAATCATAAGCACACACCTTCACAAATATCTATTGCAAACACTTTCAAAATTTGAGTCCACTCGGTTTCAATAAAGTTAGCCAAACGATTTCATCAAACCGTTTGAAACCAAACGGTTTCAAAACCATTTGGAATAGTTGACCACAATTGACCGTTTGGAGTTCATATGCTGATTTTGATGGTTGATGACCCATTAAATCCAATTGATTGGTTTCAAAGGGTTCAGCAGTTAAAGGTCCATCAAGTATCAAACCCTAATTGGGTTGAGTGCTGAAATTCTTAATTGATTGATTTAATTTTTGGGTTGACTAACCCAAACGGTCTCAAGACCATTTGGAGGTCACCCAAATGGTATCAAGAACGTTTGGAGGTCAACCAAGATCGTTTGGAAGTCTATGATGAAGTATGATTAGATGGTTGAAGATCAAGTGATATCAAATTGAAATACAATCAATAGCTCAATTGATGATCGATTCTATGATGCAAACCCTAATTGAATTTCACAAATTTCAATGATGGGACTAGTCAAATGGTCTCAAGACCATTTGAAGGTTAAACAAACGACCTCAAGACCATTTGAGGTTAGGTCATGACATGGCTAAGTGGTGATTCAATGATTTCAATAGAATTAGTCCTACAATGTCAACAATTGAAGGTATCTCGATTTCAAACCCTAATTCAATTAGGTTAAAACCCTAATTGATGGTTTCTTAAATATTAAAACCATAATTGATGGTTTCAATTGAAGGGTGATTTAATGGTTCAATCGAGGTTAATTCAATGTTCCAATTGATAGGTGGATTCAATAGGTGAAACCCTGAAATCGATTTAGTTGATGGAGATCTTTTTCATCCATTCGGTTTTGAGATGGTTTGGACCAAACAGTCTCAAGATTGTTTGGGATCAAACGGTCTCAAGACCGTTTGGGACCAAACGGTCTCAAACTATTTGGAGACCCAAGTTCATTCAGTTTCAAAATGTTTTGTCTAAACGATTTTATATGTCCAATCGGTTTCAACTTGATTTGGCTAAACAGTTTCAAACCGATTGGATGGCCAATGTAATGAAGACCGTTTGGAGGTCTAAATGGTCTTAGACCATTTGGAGGTTATTTTAGTAAGACCATTTGGAGTCTAATTGGTCAAGATCATTTGGGGTCTAAGTGACCAAGACTATTTGGGATTTAATTAATCAAAACTGTTTGGATGTCTAAGGTGATTGAAGGTCAATCAACTACTTGATTATTTATGATGAAAATCAATGATGATTACAATGGTTGTAACTTTAAGGTACTAGAGTGATTGGTACCCATAGTGGGGTTAACCTTTGATGCATATTAATGCAATAGTCCAATACATTATGATAACCCTAATTACATGTATTGAATAAAGAATGGACTCAATTTGATTAAGATTGGAGTAGAGAACATCCTAGAGAGGATGAGAAAGAGAAATTCATACATGTATAATAATCATGTAGAAATCAAGCCCAACACATCCAAAATAAATGGGATATATAATTAGGGTATGATCCTTGATAAAGAGATCATAAAACCCTAATTGATTTGACTGATGAACTTAAACCTTAATTTAGGCAATACTGTGTGAAACCCTAATTTAGGGGAACGATGTGACCCTAATATAAGATAATGACATGAGAAACCCTAATTCAGGGTATTTTATTGTAAACCCTAACTGGGATGAATGGAGAGTTCTTGAACACAATGACATGTATGGTAGATTGAATGCCAGCACCTGCACCTAGGGTACTAGCTCCCAATGAGAGGAATGGATCTGGTAAGACCTTTAAGCGGTTACGTCGAGTAGGAGCCACCGAATATGCCAGTACAGCTGACCCAGCAGACACAGATTCATGGCTCACTGAGTTGGAGAAATCCTTTAGAATCCTCAGCATTCCAGAAACTGAGAAAGTTAAGCATTCTGTGTACCTATTAAAAGGAAGTGTTGTCCACTAGTGGGCCATTGAGGAGGAGAAACGACCAGATGTTGAGGTTCAATGGAGAGAGTTCCTGTAAAATCCCTGACCTGGGTTATGCTTTAACCCTAGATGTTTTGTTTAATAAAGTTAATTATATGCTTGCTCTTACCTTTTGAAAAGTAATTAAGGCTCAAAAGGAACTTATGTTTCAATTTTAGTCCTTTTTTTACTAATGTTGAAATAATGTTTTGCTTGTTTTGGACTAAAGTGCAAAATTACCCAAGTTGAGGGGTTACATTGCAAATGTTACATGGTAAAATGTTCCTCAAGTGTTGAAGCATCATAATAATGAGAATGATGCATAGGTATGTCTTGTGGTAGCCTAAGTACCAAGAAAGAGCTTGTTGAGCAATGTTTGTGCATTAAAACCTAGTTTTGGTGTAATGTGCAATTTACCCAAAATCTAGGGTTCAATATGCAAAATACCACCTCTAGAGAATCCCTCATGTTTCTTGGCATCATGAAGAGAATATAAAATGAGAGGGGTGTCTCATTTGAATCACTTTGGAGGAGAGAGAATCTTGATATTAAAATAATCAAGATTTAAGCATAATTGAAACCCTAATTCAATTTAATGCAAAAATAAATATATTAATTGAAGTGCCCTTCAAAAAAAAATGGGATGGTTGAATTTGCATAAGTGTGAACGTTCTTGTTCCTTTCAAAGGCCACGAAATATCTAAAGTGAGTGGAGAGCCCACTCACATTAGTAAAAGGAAAAGTAATATCCACTCAATTTTGGATATTATTATTATAATGGTTAAGGTGCTTAATTTTTTTTCTTTTAATTCATGGATAATGAAGAGGAATTACAAGTTGGGGGAGATGGATTCGTATGCAAGGTATGGAGGGGAGTATGTGGCACCAATTTTATGAGTTAAAGGATTTTTATAACACTTTCTCTCTCATTGAAATTCACTTATAAACATCTCATTTCCAACTCAAATGAAAGGATTTTTCAACCCTTCTTTCTTTCCTTGCTTTGGCCATGCACAAAGGATCTTAGGAGAAATAGGAGGACGTGACCCAACCTGTAGGTAAGCTCCATAGTCATCTTCAACCTTGATTTCATGGTGGAAATCGAAATTCAATGCTTAATTTCTTCTTTTCTTCATTCAATCTTCAACCTTAGCCATTCATTTCACTCAAAGACTGGAGGACGAGCCTTGGGAAGTTGAGGAAGCTTCATTCACCATTGAGAACATGAATTTTGAAGCTTGGATCCAATTTTGAAGGCGGGTTATATAACTTCAACCCTTAAACATTGTTATTGATTTCATTCCTTTATTATATGTTGATTCCTCCTTTACTTTCAGATTTTCCTTTTGATTGATTGTTCAATTCACCACAAGAATCACAATGGATTTCGAAGGTTTCAAGCTTGAAGATGATGATGTCTTAAGAACACACCTCAACATAGAACATGTGCAAACGGTTTTTCTTTTTGGTGATCAAACGGTCTCAAGACCGTTTGAGGTCAAGAGGACTCAAACTGTTTGAAGGTCAAATGTTCATGTGGTTGGATGATAATCCAATTGTTCCAATTAATTGAATTTTAAAAGGGTCCATGTATGTATGATCCACCAATTGCAAACCCTAAATGATTGAATTGATTGAAACCCTAGTTGAGGGAATCAGTTTCAAGGTTGATTGACCCAAACGGTCTCAAGACCATTTGAGACCAAACGGTCTCAAAACCGTTTGTAGGTCAATGGTTGACTGTGGAGGATGGTTGAAGATCCAAGGGCTACAATATGATGTACTTTCAATGGTTCAGATGATGTATGGTTCCATGATTTAAATCCCTAAATTGATTTGATGATGGAAACTCTAATTGGTCCAATCGGTTTTGAGGTGGTTTGGACCAAATGGTCTCAAACCATTCGGAGATCCAATCAGTTTCAAGAGTGAATTGTTCAATTGGTTTCAAGGGTGAATTTTTCAATCAGTTTCAAGGTGGTTTTATTCAAATAGTTTCAAGGTACAAATGCTCAAACGGTTTCATGGGTTGAAGGTACCAAACGGTTTCACACCGTTTAAGACCAAACGGTCTCAGACCTAGAATTCCCAAATGGTTTCAAAATTGTTTGGAGGGCAAACAGTTTCAAAACCCTTTGAAGATCAAAAAGGGACAAAATAGTTTAAAGGTTCAAGGTACCCCAAAACCATTTGGAGACTCAAGGTTATAAAAGATCAATTGATTCCATGTTTGATAATGATGATTATCAAAGATAAGTATAATGGTTGAAACCCTAAGGTACTTAGGTGATTAGTACATCTAAAGTGGTTAACCTTTGATGCTTATGGAAGTACTATCTCAACACACTATTCTAACCCTAAATGTGTGTACTTAAATGAGGGATTGACCTAATCTAATTAAGTTTTAAGTAATCAATATCCTAGAGAGGATGAGAGAGAGAGAGAGATCCATACATGTATAATAATCATGTATTGGTTAAACCTCAACACTCTCAACATGAATAAAATATGTAATTAGGGTAGAGATCATGAAACCCTGATTGAGAAGGTTGATGAGCCCTAACCCTAATTTAGGGCAATGCTAGAAGTAACCCTAATCTAGGGTAATGATGTAACCCTAATCAAGGGTGATGTCATGTGAAACCCTAATTAAGGGTGATGACATGTGGGTGATGACATGTGAAACCGTAATCAAGGGTGATTCCATGTGAAACCCTAATGCAGAGAGGTAATATGAAACCCTAATCAAGGGTGATGTCATGTGAAATCCTAATGCAGAGAGGTAATTTGAAACCCTAATCAAGGGTGATGTCAAGAGAAACCCTAATTCAAAGATGTGATATGAAACTCAATCCAGCGTGATGCTATACAATGCTATATGAAATCATGCCCTAATATAGGGTGAAGGTATGTGAAATCCTAATTTTGGATTATAGTGCATGAAACCCTAATGTTGGGTAATATGATGATAAACCATATCCCAAATTTTGGGTAATGGGATGAGTATCCCTAATTGATATGAAATTTGGAAATCCTAACCCTAATAAGGGAATAGTGATGCTACTCTTACATTGCATAGAGCTGATATGTAATTGATATAACTATTATCATGTGCACTAATCATGCAGGTATCATGAGATGTTGGTCATAGCCAGGTATGAGCTATGATGTTTTATTATTGAAATTTGTTTTATGGGCCTTGTGAGCCATATTATGGTTTGTTACCTAATAAGGGGTAACAATAGATCAATGGGCTTTGAGAGCCAAGTGATATGCATGTATTGCAAGTATCGTGTGTACCTTGGTCAGATGACCTGAAGGTATTAGTTACCTGATGAGCGGTAACAAATGTTCTTTAATAAATTGAGGGTTTGAATACCTATATTCCATAATCATGATGATGATGTATTAAGGGATGAGAATGTCCATGATGTGACAAGGGATTGAGATCCCAATGTTTTATAAAGCTTTGAAAAGTACTTGGTAGAAGTATTATTCATTCTTTGTAGAATTTATTATAATGATTTATGTTTGAAAACTTGCTTGATGCTAAAACAATATGGTAATGCACTTAATTAACAAAGTGAAATCTTATCATGTAGAGCCATGGCCATAGATCCATCATCGTCAGTAGTTGGTGATGGTGAAATAGGTTTTCCTACGGGAACTCCTGGAGGGCATACTGTTGAGTATGTGGGGGTTATGGGCATGAATATCCTTATGCCATAATGGAGGAATTGATGTAAGATAAACATTAAATCTCTCAAACCTTCATTATATATGTCGGGATGGATGTATCACTAATCTCCCGAATGCCGGGATGGATGTATCACTAATCTCCCGATGATGTTAATACCGGATCGATGTGAGATAAACATGAAATCTCTCGATTGTGAAGAGAGTATAGCTACCACTATAACTCTATAGCGAAGTTGCCAGTATACCCTGGAAAGCTATTTACAGAGACACAAGATGTCCTGCATTTTGTCCTCACAGTGACTGAGGAAGATGAGGTCATGGGAATCTGGCTCTTCCATTGATCTATGTATGGTATCGATTTCGATTTCGCAATGGTCGGTTGGAGTATGAGAGGTATACCTCATCTCCTCAGGGCCTAAGTATGACTGTAAAATGTAATCAGCCGTGTAGCATTTTTGCTTAAGGTTGAAATACGAGAATCATTGGTTGATAATATCTTACTTAGTATATCCTAGATGGATAAATGTTATACATGTTCTTCAAATTCCTTATTGAATAAATGACATACTGCGTTATTAAGTTACAAGATGAAATACTTTGAAGAAGGACATTGCTCTAATATGCTTAGATAATTGATTTATCAGTTGTTGAATACTTATGATTCCTTTGCTCAATTTTATTCCATTAATTGGAAATAATAATATTTCTGGCGGAGAGTTATATCTCTCGTTGGGGAAATTTCAATTGTCTCACCTCTGTGGGATCCAACTTTTTAGGTAGACGCAGAAGAAGAGGCAGAAACTCTACTACAGGGGAAGAACAACAGTAGCATCATCAACAGGGACAACAGTGACATTCCAGGTGGAGACACTGGATGTCATGTTTGTATAGAGAGTCCTATGTGTCGTCTCTGTACTCTCAGGTCCTCGAAGTTAGTAGTCAGTACCTTTATTTAACCGATTTGAGATTTTTGGCTTGATGCCTCGAGGTTCTTATGTTGTCTATGTTAAGTTTTATCAAGACAGTTGATGCTTGTAATCCTCGAGAAGAGACGGTACAGGATATGTACTTATGAACCATGATGTAAATATAATACTTTGGTTCTTGACAAAAGAGTTTTCTTATGTTAGGATCTCCTTGTAAATGGTTTTAATTTTTAGTGATTTTCAGTAATTCCTCTTAGTTAATAACATTTTGTTTTATTGGTGTCCCATAGTTCCGACGTGAGTTTGTCAATAGATACTTTCTGAAGACCTATTTGGATGAGAAAAGATCGCAGTTTGAGCGGATTAGGAAGGGACCAATGAACATTAGCGAGTATGAAGCTAAGTTTATGGAGATTGTACAGTTTTGTCCACACATGGCTACTACAGATGAGGAGAGAATTTGGAATTTTGAGAAGGGTTTGAATGATGATTTAACCACACCTGCATCTACTCTAGAGAATAGAGAGAGGTTTCCCACCTTTGTGGAGTCAGTTAGGTGGATAGAAAGGTCTGTGACTGAGAAACATGAAGCCAACAGTAGGAAAGTGCATGCACAGTTCCAAGGACAGAGGTCTGAAAGTTTTAAGAAACCAAAGTTTTCTACACCAATAGCACCACAGAGGTTCAGTGCTCAGACATAGTGGACATCCAGCAAGGGTAGAGGCTGTAGTTTACTGCCAAATAGAGCCCAAAGTTCAACATCAATGTCAGTAACAGGACCATCTAGGCCAAAATGGGAAAACCTAAGCTGTTATAAGTACAGGAAGCTAGGACATCTGATGAGGGATTGTCCATTTGGAGACAGGAATGTAACCCATCCACCAAGGTAGAGTCAACAAGGCTCTCAGAAGCAACAGTTTAGTAGTGTCACACGAGGACGTGGACAGGCATCCCAAGCTGGTTCATCTGCACCCAACAACAGGACGCGTGATCGACAACCACCAACGGTGAGATTCTATGCTATGAATCAGCCAGAGGCAGTGGTCAACCCACGAGTCATGACAAGTCAGATGGAATTATTTCATTCTGATATGTCTTCATCTTGCTTCGTATATGTTTTGATTGATCCGGACGCTACACATTCTTTTATCACTCAAGAAGTGATTCATGACTGCAATATGACTGTTAGTCCTAAAGCAGATAATATGTTACTAGAAACTTCGTTAGTCGGATCTGCGGTGTTGTGGGAGGTATGTTCTTCCTATGTTCTTTCCTTTTCAGAACACAGCATTCAGGTGGATCTTATACCACTTGAGATGCATGAGTTTGACATAGTTCTTGGGATGGACACCCTAGAAAAGTATAAGGTTGTCTTAGATTGTGGTTCTAAGCAAGCTATGTTCACAGAAAATGGTGAGACATGGGTCTTTCAGGGGGATAGAAAGATTCTTCTAACCTGTCTAGTGTCAGCTATGGTAGCAGAAAAGTTGATGAGACAAGGATGCTTTGCATTCTTGGCACATGTGGTAGATACCCGAGTAGAGAGCTCTAGTCTTTCTAAAGTTCTTGTTTTCAGGGAATTTGAGGATGTGTTTCCTAAAAAACTTCCAGACATTCCTCCACCTCGAGAGATTGATTTTTGAGATTAATCTAATTCTGGGTACACAACCTATAGATCAAACACCCTATAGGATGGCACCAGATGAGATGGCAGAATTTAAGAAACATTTATAGGAGTTGCTTGAGAAAGGTTTGATTCGACCAAGTACTTCCCCATGTGGTGCTCCAATTCTTTTTGTTAAAAAGAAGGATGGGCCTATGATATTATGCAAGGACTATAGACAGCTTAACAAGGTGACTATTAAGAACAAATATCCTCTGCCAAGGATAGATGATCTGTTTGACCAGTTGTATGGTGCAACCGTATTCTCTAAGATAGATCTAAGGTCAGGATATCATCAGTTACGTATCAAGGAGAGTGACATACCCAAATCAGCCTTTAGGACAAGGTATGGTCATTATGAGTTTGTGGTTATGTCATTTGGACTAACTAATGCACCAACTACATTCATGAAGATGATGAATAGGATTTTCCATCCATTCCTTGATCAGTTTGTAGTGGTCTTCATAGACGACATCTTGATATACAATAGAGATGGTCAACAACATGAGCAATACCTTCGTCAAGCCTTGACATTGTTGAGACAGCACAAGCTATATGCCAAGTTTAGCAAGTGTGAGTTTTGGTTGTCAGAAGTGTCTTTTCTTGGACACGTTATATCTTCTTCAGGTATTCTTGTTGATCCACAGAAAGTGGAATCTGTATTAGAGTGAGAACAGCCCAAGACACTGACTGAGATTCATAGTTTCTTAGGCCTGGCAGGTTGCTACATGAGGTTTATTAAAGATTTCAGTTCTATAGCCTTACTCCTAACCAAGTTGACCAGGAAGGAAGTTCCTTTTGTTTGTAATGACAAGTGTCAGCATCCTTTCCCGTTGTTGAAAGAAAGGTTGACCAGTGTACATGTGTTAGCTTTACCTGAGTAGGGAAAGGGATACATTGTTTTCTGTGATGTCTCTATGAATGGACTAGGATGTGTGCTGATGTAGAGTGATCATGTAATTTCTTTTGCTTCCCGACAACTTAAGAAACGCGAGGAAAATTATCCGACACATGATCTAGAATTAGATGCAGTGGTTCACGCGTTGAAAATCTGGAGACATTATCTCTATGGAGAAACATTTCAGATTTTCACAGACCATAAGAATTTAAAGTACATCTTCTCACAACACGAGTTGAATATGAGACAATGTCACTGGATGGAGTTAATCAAGGACTGTGTTGAACAATTGATTATCATCTAGGAAAGGCCAATGTAGTGGCAGATGCACTAAGTAGAAAATCACCATTGCCAACCATAGATAAAAGCACAGTTGAACTCTTTAGTGTGCTTTAAACGAGACATGCTTGTCTCTTTGAGGAAAAACAATGTACAACTTAAAGTATCTTTGTTAGCCGGATTGTTAGCTAAGATGCATGTGTAACCCACTCTGAAATAATAGATCAAAGAGGCACAACAGGCGGATATTGTGATTCAGTAGATCAGGTCAGAGTATGGTAGTGAGAAATGGGACAGTTTTCATGAGTTAGAGGATGAGGTAGTCTGTTACCATGGTAGGATGGTAGTACCTGATGCCAATGACTTAAGGAAGCTAGTCATGGAGGAAGCTCATTCTTCCATGTATGCAATGCATCCAGGGAGTACCAAAATGTATCATAACTAAGAAGATATGTATTGGTGGCCTAGTTTGAAGAAAGATGTAGCTAAGTTTGTTATGCGGTGTCCAGTGTGTCAGTAGGTTAAAGCTGAACATCAGAAGCCCACAAGAATGTTGCAACCTTTACCTATACCACAGTGGAAATGGGATCATGTGACTATGGACTTTGTGGTTGGTTTACCCAGAACAACCAAAAGTCATGATTCCATTTGGGTGATAGTTGATAGGTTGACTAAGTCAGCACATTTTCTTCCTGTCAAAACAACCTATGCTGCTGAGAAACTTGCACATATCTATATAGATGAGATAGTGTGATTACACGGGGTTCCAGCTACAATTGTATCTGATAGAGGTCCCCAGTTTACAAGTCATTTTTAGGAATGACTACATAAACCCTTGGGTACTCAGTTGAAGTTTAGCACAGCTTTCCAACCTCAGACAGATGGGCAATCTGAAAGAACTATACAGACTTTGGAAGACTTGCTTAGAGCTTGTGTTCTTCAATTTGTAGGAAGTTGGGACATACACTTGATCTTGATAGAGTTTGCCTACAACAACAATTACCAAACAAGTATTAATATGGCACCATATGAAGCCTTATATGGTAGACATTGTAGATCTCCGTTATGCTGGTATGAAATAGGAGAATACCACCTTTTGGGTCCTGAGTTAGTGCAACAGACAACTTAGAAGATTAAAGTAATACAACAATAGTTGAAAGCTGCCCAGGATAGATAGAAATCTTATGATGATAAGCATCGTAGACCCTTAGAATTCCAAGTTGGAGATAGGGTGTATCTCAAAGTCACTCCTTGGACAGGTTTTCTCAGATTTGGGGAAAAGGGCAAGTTAGCTCCTAGATTTATGGGACCTTATCCAGTGATAGCACAAATGGGAAAGGTAGCATATAGGTTGGAGTTTCCACATGAGCTACATAAACTACATCCATTGTTCCATGTATCTATGCTGAGAAAATGTCATCCTGATACAGAGTTGGTGTTGCAACCTATAGAGGTAGAATTAAATGAGGATATATCCTATGTGGAGGGTCCAATGATGATTATTGACAGGAGAATCAAGAAGTTGAAAAAGAATGACATAGTTCTTGTGAAAGTTCTATGGCAACACCATGGCATTGAAGAAGCCACTTGGGAGCTAGAGGAAGAGATGAGGAAGAAGTACCCTTCTCTTTTCTCTTGAGATTTCGAGGATGAAATCCTTATTAGGGGTTGATAATTGTAGCATCCCTGACATGGGTTATGGCTTAACCATAGAAGTTTTTCTTAAGTAAGTTTTTACAAACTTGTTTTAATCTTTGAAAAGTAATTAAGACTCTTGTAGAGTTTAAATTTCAAGTTTGAGCTTATTTGCAAACTATTTGTGCATTATATTATATTTTGGGCAAAAAGTGCAATTTACCCAAGATGAGGAGCTATATTGAAAAATTTCACATGTTTACCATGCCATAAGTGTTTTAGCATCATAAGAGAGAGAGTTATGCTAAGTGGTGGCTTGTGGAGAGCCTAAATTCCAAGATTGAACTTGTTTGTATAATGTTAGTATATTATGCACCAATTTTGGTACAAATTGTAATTTACCCAAATGTAGGGTTGATATGAAAATTACCACCTCTAGAGTGTCCCTCCTCCCTCCTAGTATCATGTAGAGGAGATATAAATAAGGAGACACCATGCTTGAATCGATTTTGAGTGATGGTACTTTTGGTAATGAAATGACTAAGAAAAGGGGTTGAATATGAAACCTTAGGAGTTTCTTCAGCAATTGCTTATCCATGGTGATTCTTTGCATATATAGGAGTTGTGAAGTTCATCTTCAACCTTAGGAACGTGAATCTTTGGAGCTTGGAGCTTTGAAGTTGTTCTTAAGGTGGGTTATATAACTTAAACCCAATTATATTATTATGCACCTTCAATTTTGTCATACTTGTTGATCTACTTGCAATTTCGATTTCTCTTGAATAATTGATGATCCTTTGAGTTCTAAAAGCTTCATGGGACTGTTTTACATGACTTATAATAGTAATAATAAAGTTCTATAGGTTTATGGTGATGACATCATCAAAGGTAAAGTGATATCGGGCACACGCACACAATCAAGTACCTCATACCCGATATGGTGATGCACCTACTCCATAAAATGATATGGATATGATTTTATACCTTCTTTCATGATATGGTGGTGTAGTATACACCTATTTCATGATAGGAGGTCAAGCATACACCTCAAGAAAATGATAGGAGGTTAATCACACACCTCAAAACTGATATCGGGTTAAGCACACACCTCAAACCTGATATGGTGATGTAACCCTATATGATAGGAAAACCGATATACCTTGTAACCCCACACCTTTATTTATTTGTATAATGGGTTGACAAAAGTTCAACCAGTTGTCTAGTCTATCACTTAACCCTTGGTGAAGGGCAGGTCGAAGCCATGAAGGTTTGAAGAGGTTTGAGCATAAGGGGCTAACCCGATATAGAGTGAAGCATACATACACCTCCAAACCGATATGGTGTGAGCAAGCACACACACCTCCAAACCGATATGGTGTGTGCAAGCACACACACACCTCCAAACCGATATGGTGGGAGCAAGCACACATACACCTCAAAATTGATATGGTGTGGAAGCACCTTAAATGCAATGTACTTGATGGAGTAACACATGGAGTGTTTTATATCAAGTCATACATTAAGAGGTATGGAGTTTAATGAATAATGATTAAGTAGGCTATTGTACCTTGAAGGAAAGGTTGAGCCAACTTAATAAAGTATGGAGTAATCAACATCCTAGGAAGGATGAGAGAGAAACTCATACTTGTGTAATAAACATGTAATGTGCATACATTAATGCTTCTAATATGTGTAGGGTATGAATTAGAGTTTGATCCTTGATAATGTGATCTTGAAACCCTAATTGATAAGAAAGGGAAACCCTAATCCTAATGTAGGGTAATGGTATGTGAAACCCTAATTGATAAGAAAGGGAAACCCTAACCCTAATATGGGGTAATGGTATGTGAAACCCTAATTGATAAGAAAGGGAAACCCTAACCCTAATATAGGGTAATGGTATGTGAAACCCTAATTGGTAATAAAGGGAAACCCTAAACCTAATATAGGGTAATGGTTTATGAAACCCTAATTGATAAGAAAGGGAAACCCTAACCCTAATGAGGGAATAGTGGTATTACCTTGTATTGCATGGTATTGATATGTATTTTATACGACTGTTATCATGTATACTAACCATGCAGGTATCATGAGATGATGAGCATAGCCAGGTATGAGATATGATGTTTTATATGATAAAGATGCTTAATGGGCCTTGTGAGCCATGTGTATTATTTGTTGCCTAGTGAGAGGGAACAATATGTTTAATAGGCCTTGTGAGCCATGTGAGATGCTTGTGTAACAAGTATCATGTATACCTTGGTCCTCAGACCTAGATGTAATAGTTATCTGATAAGTGCTAACAATGTTCTGTGATGAACTAAGGGTTTTGAATACCCAGTACTAGTAATCATGATGATGATGATGATGTTAAGGGATGAGAATTCCCAATAATAAGATTAGGAATGAGATCCTAAATGTTATATGTGTTTTAAAGATTTGAAAAGTACCTGATGCATGTATTACACCTTTCTTTGTAGCATTTGTCATAATAATTCATGTTTGAAAACTTGACTGATGCTAAAAGAATACGGTAATGCACTTAATTAATCAAGTGGAATCTTATCATGTAGTGCCCTGGCCATAGATCCATCATCGTCAGCATCTAGTGGTGGTGAAATAGGTTTTCCCACGAGATCTCCTGGAGAGTGCATATTTTTGAATATGTGGGGGTGATGGGTGTGAATATCCTTATGCCCTAATGTGGGATTGACGTGATATAAACACGAGATCTCTCAATCCTTCATTATATGTGTCGGGATGGATGTATCTCGAATCTCCCGATGATGATTAATGTCCGGATTGATGGTAGATAAACATGAGATCTCTCAATCGCCGAACGAGTGCAGCCGCCGATGTAGCTCTATAGAGAAGTTGCCAGTATACCCTGGAAAGCTATTGAAGCAGTTGACATAGTCCTGCTTGTAGTCTTGCACTAACCGAGATGGCAGAGTTCATGGCATCCGGCTCTTCCATTGACCTTGTATGGTACTGATTTTGACTTCGCAGTGGTTGGTTGGAGTATGAGCAGTAGACCTCATCTCCTCAGGGATAAGTGTGATTGTAAAATGTAATCATCCGTGCAGCATATTTGCTTAAGGATGGAATACAGAAATCATTGGTTGATGTTACATTTCTTATGCATCTTAAATGGATAGATGTTATACATGTTCTTCATATTCCTTATAAAATGAATAGATGAATTACTACTTTATCATATATAGCTGCAATGTTTCATAAGATGATATTTCTCTATTCTAGTTAAACAGTGATTAAATCCTACTTATAAATATAAAAGAATCCTCTGCTCAATTTTATTACTATTTATCTATAATAATAATATTGTTGGCAGAGAGTTATATCTCTCGCTGGGACATGGGTCTCACTCCGTTGGTCACCAATATTTTAGGTGGATGCGGACGAGGAGGTAGGGACCACACATCAGAGGGGGGACAACAGTATCAGGGGCAGCAGTGACAGATCAGGTTGAGTGTACTGTCTATCATGTCTTGTAGATAGAAGTCCTATGTGTCGTCTTTTTACTCTCATGTCCTTGGAGTAGTACTTAGTGGTTTTATGATCGATCTGAGATTTTGGCTTGTATGCCTCGAGGTTTTATGTTGCTTATGTATAGTTTGGTAAAGCAATTGTTATATGTTATCCTTGAGATGAGATGGTACATGGTATGTACAATGTGAACCATGATGTATGTAATACTTTGGTTATTTCTTTAAGAGTTTCCTAGAAATGGATCTCTTCGCAAATGGTTTTAATTTTTAGTGATTTTTGTTAATCCACTGCTTATGGTTATTCTGCAATTATTTACTGGTGACAGTTTGATTTGTTGTCAGATCATAACAATCACCCTAGTCGCATCCGTGATGCACCACAACCTAGCGTCATGGCCACCATCCACAACGTGACATGTCAACTGCAACAACCAACGTCTCGACCCCCATCCAGCAGTATGTCACGACTACAACCAACAACATGTTGCAACCCCAAGACAACACCCAGTTATGACTGAGACTCGTCACAGCTAGGCGTCTCGACCACCACGATAGGGCATCATGACCGAAAGAAGACAAGGCATCATGATTAGAGAAAAACCAACACAATATGTCTCAACTGAAACAAGATAAATAGTAGAAAAATTAGGCGTCACCGTGTGCAACACTCATGAAACAAAGTGTCTCGACCCAAAGACAAAAACATGGGTGTAAGTCTTGACCAAAACAAAGACCAAACAGCAAGAATACCAAGAATTACAAAGCCAAAACTTAGGGATTTTGATATCATCAAACCTTAGAATCAAGACCATGAGGATCATCAATCAAAACCACTTAGGAGAGATAAAGCCAAACCTCAACACATGAGGAAAACATCCAAATCTCCAATGAAAGCATAATGGCCAATCTTAAATCATAGTGATAAAACCAAAGCTCAAGTTGCTTGTGATACTATCTGTAAGGACCCTAACCCATGTTTTGTGATAGCCCTATTTGTTTTGCTTAATCATGTTGCTTAGCACCTTACTCTAATCATCTGAGATGTAATTAGGGCATGTTGGAAGCTTGAGTTTCTTTTTTTGAGCTTGCTTGGTTAATGCTTGTTTTTTGTGGTGAGGTTTGGTGTAAATTGCAATTTACACATGATAGGGGTTTATATGCAAGTTTGCCACCTCTAGTGTGTTCCTTATCTCTCTTGGCATCATCTAAAGGAGAGAGAGAGATGGGCACATTGTTTGGACCTTATTTGTGTGATGACATCCTTGTTGATGTTTTAGACACATGTTTGAGGTGTGTCTTGCACCTAGAAGTGTTGTCTCGGGCTTGAGAGCCTTGGAGAGGCCTTGTATCAGTGTGTGGGTGTCTTGAGTTGCACCCTATCAGTTTGTGGGTGTCTTGAGTTACACCCTATCGGTTTTTGCGTGTCTTTAGTTGCACCCTATCGGTTTTTGGGTGTCTTTAGTTGCACCCTATCGATTTGTGAGGGTGTAGGGTTTCACCCTATCAGTTTATGAGTGTGTAGAGATATGGTATCGGGCATGACCATGATAGGTGAGCTAGAGGACGAGACCTAGATCTTATCACCTCATTTGCATGGTGTTGCATGTGGCCCTTCTTTGTGTACAAGTGTCACCTTAGGTGATAACACCTTCCTCTTGATTTATCTCTCATCCCTATTGTATATATACTCCTTTCTCTCCATGCAAGAGGATCCTTTTGGCCACCTTTGCTTTCCCTCTTCCTTGGTGGACGACCTTGAGAAGCTAAGGAGCTAGAGGAGTCTCTCTTGGAGCTTAGTGGATGAGTCCCAAGCTTGTGGTGTTCCCTTCGTCTTCTACCTTGGTAAGCTATGTTTCCTAGGTCTCCTTTCTTCTTCTTCTTCTTCTCAGACATGGACCTTGGATACCTTCTTTCTATCTTGAACTATCTTAACCTTGGTATCATCTTCTGACTTGGAGGTGTGGTGGTGACTGAGTTTGGTGGATCATCTTCTACCTTGAGCTCGTGAGCTTGGAGCTTGACCTTGGAGCTTGGATCTTGGTGGTGATCCTTGAGGTGGGTTATATAAATCTTAACCTCCTTTTTTATTTTCATTCTTTATATGCTTATGTTTCTCTTCATCTTGATCTCGTTCATCTCTTGTATCCTTGTAGTTGTTCATGGATATAGAATTGTTTTGATGGTGGAATCTTGTTGGTTTTCTCTTCATGTTTTGCACCTTCTTGCTATGTTAGTGGATGGACTAGTGGTCGACCTTTCTAAGGTTGAAGACAACAAGTACACACACATGTATCATTTTGAGGGTAGGTTGTCATGGCTTATAATGTAACAAATTGATACCCAATGTGGCAAGCCGTCATGACTTGGGGATGCCTAGGTCGTCATGCTTTGGGTAGGCTTAGATTGGCATGTGTTGTGAAGGTTAGCTTGTTTTGGTTTTTGGTGGTTGCTAACTGATATGGTTAATGGATCTTAGTAAGTTAGCCATCATGACCTAGCAATACCTAAACCGATTTGGGATGGTTAACTGTTATGCAAGGTGCTCTCGTATCGGCGAGTCGGGCTTGTGGGGCTGTCGGGCAAGAGGTTGCTTGGAAGACGTGTGAAAGGTGTCGGGTGTCCGTTAACTACTGAGTATCGGGCGATAGGACCTTGTCTCTCATATCGGGTGTTGGAGATCATCTTGAAGTGGTCTCGATGTTGCCCTCGCCACTTTTACGTAGGGTAACCAGGCAGAGTATGCGAGGTAGCCAAGCACAGCAGGTTGTTGCGGAGAGGAGAAACCTTTTGCTGGCGACGGCTGTTCCAACGGAGGAGGTGTTACCGGATATTAGGGTTGTGATGGCCAACGAGGATGCGAGATAGAACAATCCTTCGCCGCCTAGGGGTGATGCGGCTACTGATCAGAGTGAAGAGAGGCCCGAAATTCCTGGGCCAGAGCGGGCGGAAGACCCCGCACCTGAAAAAACACAGAGGACGATGTCGTCAGAAGATACACAGCCGACCCCTCTGTAGGGAACCTTGCCACCGAGGCAGGCTGATCGGATCGACAGTCTGGAAAGCAACGATCATGCGAATCCCCATCCAGCTCCACAGGTAATGGGTGCCCCGTTGCCCATGCAACGCCCGACTATCATGATGCAACCGGTGAGGAAAACGTTGCTATATGGGATTCCTCACGATATGTGCTTCAGGTGTATGGGGAGAGGGCATTGGCAATCCCAATGTAGGAGGAGCAAAGTCTGCTACAAGTGTCGACGACCAGGTCATCTGGCTGCAAGATGTTTGTAGGTTAACCCTAGTCAGTGTCCACCGAACATCCAATCCAGAGTGGTCTTCCCGCCCCTGCCTAGGGGTATCTCGGCTAGGGGTGCACCTCAACACATCCCCAAGCGGGTTACTGTGGACGTCGGCCCAGATGACGAGATGCGGAAGAGTAAGATGGCGGCGCTAGAATGGGCGGTGGAGGTCTTCTGGCCTTGTGACTTCCAGTGGATGGAACTTTGTCAATTCTTCTGATGGTGCTGGCTGAGTGCAGCAGACTTATACAGATGCACGGATAGAAAGGCGGTGGCCTTCTTATCCTATGAACAGGAGGCCAAGGATGTGGTGGAGAAAGTGATTCGAGATTTTCGTGGTCAGAAGATACAGCTCATGCACATGCAAGGGGGTGAAAGACATCAAAGAAAGGAAGCATTCTGGTTTTGGGTTGCAGATATTCCAATCACCTGTAGAGATGATGATACCCTAGCGAAGATTATCCAGCCTTTCGGTAAACTGATTTATGTCTCAGATTGGTAAAGGGAGAAGGATGACCTATCTGGCTTGCTCGTGCTGGTGGAAGCATTCAGTGAAGATATTCCTCAGTTTATTTCTCTCACATATGGGCAGAGGCGGACGTCGGTGCAATTTTTTATGATGGCGAGGGGACCTGTGGGCTCGAGCAACACACAATTGACTGAAGTCGGGAAGAATACAGGGATTCCAAGAGAGGCTCTAGTGGTGTAAGAGAAGATTACAGTATCGAATGCTTTGGTGATGGCAACAGGTATACCTCCGGAATCGAGGGAAAGACCACATTAGAGGAGCATATCCCCAGAAAGGCAGCATAGGCGGCCTCCAAGGCGTATGGTGGTGGATAGAGAAGGCACAAAAAGAGCTCTGGAGAACAGAAGGCTAGAAGATTTCATGTTTCTTGAGGACGAAGAGTGGGTCGATCACAGGAGAAGGACTGGGAGGAGCCAGAATAGAGATAGAAGGAGTGGTGCTGACAATAGATTATTTAGAAGACATCAATCAAGAAGACAACATTCGGATTGCGAGGGAAGGTATTTTGATGGATGATGGTCAGATATAGATGGGGGTTATAGCCCCTGATCGAACCTGCGCATGCTGGTGGGTGCGGTTATACCTGTTTAATGGATTGTACCTCCATTTTCTGGAATATTAGAGGCGCCTCTAATAACCCTATGAGGAGAGTTTTGAGCAGGATATGTGGGCGATTTAAACCAGGGATCGTTTGCTTGTTCGAGCCCTTTCTTCATGCTGAGCAGGCAGATGAGCTTTTGGACATCGTGAGGCTGGATTGGGCAGCTGATAACTAGGAGATGAATGGGAAGATATGGTTTTATGCTGATAAGGATATGAAACCTAATATTTTTAGAAGGCACAGGCAACATATAATAGTGGGGTTTGAGTCCAGCGGCGGCGCAAGCTTCTTTGTTACAGTAGTATATGCAAGTTGCGATAACGTTGAAAGGAGGGAGTTGTGGAAAGAAATTCTGATAATGATGGAGCTCATTGGGGAAGAGAAGTGGATTATTGCGGGGGATTTCAACATAGTGCGTCATCCGAGGGAGAGAAGAGGCGGAAACCCTCCATCATTCCAGGATTCACTTGACTTCAATTCCTTTATAGCGGATGCATCTTTGGATGAGATTCCATTTGATGGTAGCCTATACACTTGGGTGAACAAACAGATTTTAACTCCTACGATGTGGCAAAGAATTGATAGAGTATTAGTGAATGGAGATTGGCTATCAGAGCGTCCGGCAACCAGTTTGATTCATTTGACCAGAGATAGGGTTTCTGATCATTGCCCTATTGTTACAATTCCAGGTGCACAGGAGATTGCCAGAAAGAAGGGACACTTTGCTTTTATGAAGACATGGCTTGATCATGAAGAGTGTCTAAAGGTGATTGAACAGGCCTAGGATGATCCTGTAATAGGGCACCCCTCCTTCGTTTTCTGCCAGAAGCTCAAGAGGGTTAGGGTGGCACTACGTAGGTGGAGCAAGGATACCTTTGGTGATAATAAACAGCGTATAAAGGACTTGGAAGATGTGATCTTTACCACTCAGGCTGCCTTTGATGGGAACCCGACTGATTCTAATGAAAATAATATGATATCGGCGGAGAGGGAATTACAGGGTATACTGGATGAGGAGGAGGCAAGGTGGAAGGAGAAGGCAAGGATTAGTTGGCTCCAAGATGGGGAGCGGAATACCAGGTTTTATCACGCCACCGTCAAAGCTAGAAGGAAACATACAAGGATGAATAAGGTGGTCTTGCAGGATGGCACATGTATCTCGGATACCAAGGATATTGCGGAGGTAGCAGCTGATCATTTTCAACACTTCTTTAACGAAGTGGTAGATACGGGTGATGGTGAATTGGAGGAATTCTTGCATGGTATTCCGGATACGATGTCCATGGATGACAACTGCTTACTTACTGCTGGCCCCCAGGAAGAGGAGGTTATGAAGACCATGATGAGCATGGATGCGACGACGGTGCCGGGTCCGGATGGGTTCATTTTATCTTTTTTCCAGGCTGCATGGTCGATAATAGGAGGTGATTTTATGAAGTTGGTGGATGCGTTCTACAAAGGACAGCCTTGTTTTAGGGGGTTGTTCTACTGCCGGATTCTTCTTATCCCGAAGATTGATAGCCCTAAAAGGTTGCCGGAAGACTTCAGACCTATTTTGATTGAGAACGTCACCCTTCGTATATTGGCAAGGATTCTTAGTGATCGCATGGCGCCTATGATGTCGAGGATGATATCGAAGATACAAGGGGCCTTTGTTAAAGGAGGAGACATCACTCATCACGTCCGGCTTGCCAAGGAGCTAATGCATGATATAAATAAAGGCAAGGATGCACCTAATGTCATTCTGAAGTATGACATGTCGCGAGCATATGATAGGATGGATTGGAATGTGCTGCAGAAAGTGTTGGGCAGATTTGGCTTCACTACAGAAGCGATGAATCTATGCTTGAGTTTCTATCAAAATACATGGACCACTGTTACAATGGGGGAGGAAACTGTGGGTTTCTTTCCGGTTAGTAGAGGCCTTAAGCAGGGATGTGTGCTATCTTCATTCTTATTCATTCTGTTTGAAGAGATTCTGTGCAGAAAGTTCCTTAATTTGGAGATGGAAGCGCTCATATCGAGGTTTCAGATCTGGGGGATGCAACTCCTCCGACCATATTATTATATGCGGATGATATTGCTATTTTCTTTAATGCAGACCAGCAATCAAGGGAGATAGTTAAGTCTACCTTTGGGGTGTATGAGATGGCTACTGGACAACGGATCAATAAGGCTAAATCCACATGTGTGGTAGGAGGGAAAAATATAGAAGTGATTGATAGAAGGCTGAAGATCTCAATGCAGGAGCTGCTATGGAGTCATTTACCTATTTGGGCATACCGATCATTAAAGGAAGGATGAGACTCAATGATTATGACTTCCTGATGAAGAAAATAAATATGAAGGTCACGGCTTGGAGATCTAAAATTCTATCTTTTGCAGGGAGAAGGTTATTGATTGCTCATGTTCTTAATTCCATTCCGGTGTACACGGAGGCAGCCGTAGGTATTCCCTTGGGGATCGCAGATCGGATTGAAAGGAAATTCTCTAATTTCTTGTGGGCAGATAGGAATGATCATCAAAAAAAGGCGTGGATTAGCTGGCAAATAATTGCAATTCCTTTTCACCAAGGTGGTCTGGGGATTCCATCGCTGCATCTAATTAATGAAGATTTCATAGCTAAGGGATGCTGGGAGGTGTTGACTACATATTCTATCTGGGCTACTTTCTACAGAGATAAATACGCCAACACGAATGGTGGATGAGATAATGTTTACCCTGGGTGCTTGAAGTTGGGATCGTCACCGTCACCATTATGGAGGAGGATATGGGAATTATTCCCACGTGTCTTCCCATTATGCAGATGGATTGTAAGGAGGGGTGAGATCTCCTTTTGGGATGCGAGGTGGTGTGACCAACGGCTGGCTAAACATGCTATTTATTCCAGCGATAGAAGGCATCCATTCCAGGTGAAAGATTTCTGGATAGACGGGTTGGGTTGGGATTGGGCCTCGCTGAGGGTGATACTTGACGATGATGGGATACAGATGATCCGTGATAAGAATATATGGCTTGCGGAAGAGGATGATAAGATGATTTGGAGTCCGGAGAGGAAAGGGTGCTTCTCCATGAGATCGACAAAGATGATTCTGGCTCATGACAGGGTGGAAGGTCCACATGGGCTTGACATGGTTTGGAAGTCTGCATTCCCTAAGGCTGCAGCCTTTATCTAGAAGTCGGCAAGAGGAGTTGTTCCTTCTGATGAAAATGTTAGAGTTAGATGTTGTATATCAATTGCGTCTCAGTGTAACTGATGTATGGAACCTAAGGAGGAAAACCTTGATCATCTTTTGTTCCAAGGTCAGATTACCGGTTTCTTTTGGGGGAAATTCGTGGAGTTAACAGAATTGCCACCATCTAGTAATATTAGAACATTGGTTGATTATTGCATGATGGGGAAGAGAAAAAGATTAGTAGATTGGTTGGCAGGGAACCTTGCGATTGTTATTCCTTACTGTATATGGCATCTGAGATGTCAAGCAAGGTATGAGGGTAAACATAGGCCTTTTTCCTATGAGTGGGATTATGTTATTCGGAGTATGAACTTTAACATGATGAAGAGACCTTTTCCGATAGATAGAGATAGTGAAGTGTATACATGCTTGAGGGAGGCAGGGTTGGAGGAGCCTAGAGTAATGCTGAGACAAATAAAGCTTATGTGGTGGCAGACGCCGGACTTGCACAACCTGAAGATCAACATCACGATTGGGAGGAGTAGGGATTGTCATGGCAGGCTGAGAAGATGGGCGGCGGGGATTGTACGGAATCATCGAGTCAACGTGTGCCTTGTTTTCAGAGCTTGGCTTAGGAGTATGGAATACACTCTCGCGTATTTGCAAGCATGCTCCATAGGAATGAAGATTGCACGTGATCACGAGTTGATCATATCCTGTATAGAGGTTGATGATTCATACATCCATGATATTATTTGGCGCGATAAGAAAGAACCATGCAGGGTGACCCACTTTGTCAGGGAGCTACAGGAGGAGATGGTCTCATCTATGATATCTGGATCCTTGGTTCACAAGATCATCAACTCGATACCTCGTGAGTTGGGGAGATGGGGCAGTAGTATGGATGAATTGTTTGTATCATCTGATTCTATGAATATTTCGACCAGGATAAGGGGTATGGATGTGTTGGAGAAGAGAAGGGTTCCATATGTCGTGTTAAAGAGATCAGATGCATAGGGGAATGGTTACTGCAGTTTGATGTTTTTTCGAAGTCGGGGGGGGGGGGTGATGAGTGTAATGTCTGATGATTATGTACACTGGGTTATGCTTCACACCTGCGGTTTAATATAAGCAGGAGCTATAATTTTATGATGATTTAGCCCACAAGAGGGGTGTGGGATGAATAAAAGCGACCCCTGGCTTAATTAAAAAAAAAGGTGAGTGTTAGTCGTCATGCTCTTAAAGTACCCTAAGAAGATTGGGTGTTGCTCAACAATTGTGCCCTTGGAGGTGTTAGCCCCTCATGGCTAGGGGTGTACCTTGAGGAGTTGGTCTATCTTGGAGGTTAACTGTGATGCCCTGGTTAAGGGGAGGCCGACACACCCTAGGGAGATGTTGCCTAACACACATCAAATTGTGATGCCCAGCTAAACCCTATCCCTAACAGTCTGTCACCCTTAGTGTTTCTCGACATACCTACGGTTGCTCATCACCACTTAGGTTCTGACTACCATCACTCTGTTGTTGCCCTACGCACTTGGGCATTGCCCATCACAGCTTGGGTGTTTTTGTTCCCATCACACCTTTGGGATGTTGACCGTCACACTCCCCTATGGTGTTAAATCGATATATGTCTAGTAAGGTTAGTCTGACACCTTGAAGTGTTCAACTAATACATCAAGCTAATCTACCTAATTTATTCTTTGTGTGTTTCCCGACATGGCTTGGTGTTTCCCGACACCCTTAGGTGGTGTTGACCAATATGTTATTGTGGCATCCAACTCAAAAAAACAAGATTAACTTAAGAGGAAGCGAATTATTTGCAGTGGATTACTAAAAATCACAAAAAATTAAAACTTTTTTCCAAGTGATCCATACATAGGAAATCTTTCCCATCAAGAACCATTGTATAACGTTTACATTCTGGTTCAAACGTACATAACCTATACCATCTCTTTTCAGAGATTACATCATCAACTGTCTTATAAACATTATATACAGACAGTATACAAATCTCGAGGCATCAAGCCAAAACCTCATATTGATTCATAAAACACTAACTAAAAACTCTAAGGATCTGAGAGTACAGAGACGACACATAGGACTTTCTAACTACATAACTTGATAGGCAGCATCTCCACCTGAGATATTACTATTGTCCTTGTTGTCACTGTTACTGTCTATTCCCTGCAATGAGATTTTGCTTCTTTGTCTGCATCTACCTAAAAAGTTGGATCCCACGGGGGTGAGTCAATTGTAAATTGCCCCAGCGGGAGATATAACTCTCCGCCAAAACATTTTTATAGCAGCTTATTAAAATAAACAGAGCAGAAGGATTTATATATTAAATCAACAACAGGAAAGTCACTTGTATGAACAAAGTGAAGTAATCTCCTTTTTCAAGGATAACATTACATCTACTCATGGTAGACTCATAGTTCATCAGTCTACTTGTAATGAATACAATAGATATGAACAACATCAATGAACTACATATATATAATAGAAATGTAACATCAGCCAATGAATTTCCGTATTCAATCCTTAAGAAAACATGTTATACGGCTGATTTCATTTTACAAACACACTTATGCCCTGAGGAGATGAGGTATACCGCTCATACTCCAACCGACCACTGCAAAGTCAAAATCGGTACCATACATAGGTCAATGGAAGAGCCAGATTCCCATGACCTCAACTTTCTCGGTCAGTACGAGATAACATGCAAGACATCTTGTGTCTCTGCTAGATAGTTTTCCAGGGTATACTGGCAACATCGCTATTAGAGTTATAGCTCGTAGCATATACTCTTTTCAGGATATGGCCCATAGCCAATGCCTGGTATTATATTGTAGAGTCATGGCACGTAGCCATACTCTTATTGGGGTATGGTCCATAGCCAATCCCATACATAAGACATAGCCCGTAGCCATTCCTATGGGGCATAAGGATATATTTTCCCAATTACCCCCACATATTCAAAAATATGTGTTCTGGGTTTTGCCGCAGAGTACCCGTTTCACCATCACCTGTTCTTAACGATGATGGATCTATGGTCAGGGCTTCTACATGAACAGATTTCACTTGATTAATTAAGTACATTATCATATTCTTTTAGCATCAGCCAATTTCTCAAACAAGACTTATTACAACAATGCTATAAAGAGACATGTACTACTTTCATCAGATACTTATCAGTCTTTCAAAGACCTTGGGAACTCATTCCCTCATTTAAAAACTAGGAATTCTCATCCCTTCACATTCTCATCACCATAATCATATGTTTCTGGGTATTCAAACCCTTAACTCATCATTGAGCATCATTAACACTTTTTCAGGTAACTATCACCTTCAGGTCATTTGACCAAGGTAAATATGATGCTTGTTACATAAGCATCTCTCATGGCACTTAAGGCCCATTACTTCTCTTATTACCTCATACTAGGCAATAAGGTATAGCATGGCACATAAGGCCCAATAAACAATTTCAATACATATAATGTCATAGCTCATACCTGGCTATGTTCATCGTCACATCATACCTGCATGGTTAGTACAGATGATAATACATCAATTTCATATGAGCACCATGCAAAACAATATATAACATCATTATTCAAGAGTAACACCACTATTATCTTACCAGGGTTAGGGTTTCCCATTTCTCATTAATTAGGATTTTATGATCACATTATCTGTCCAGCCCTTAATTCATTATTCCATGCCTTTGGGGCATTCAAGGATATCATATTTGATTATTCCAGAACATTACTTTCATCATATAGCATTAATGATCATCACTCAAGGTATGAGTTCATTTCTCATCCTCATCAAGGTATGACTATATCATACTCATCATTTGGGCTTAACCCCGTTCTCAAGGTACATTAATTAACACTCATCAAAGTGCAACAACTCATTACATTTCATTGTAATAGTTTCATAACACACTTCATATGTTTCTTACCCAATTACATTGGATTTGGAGTATATCAAGGTATATAAACCCTGGGGTGTTGAATGTGATAACTATCATATCTTGATGTATCACTTTCTCATCATTTCAAACTCTCTTGAGTTAAACAATTTATCTTGTATTAAGGTATTTCCCTCTAAATACATTCCATTACTAAACTTTCACCTTTAGCATATAATACATAGGCCACACATTAGAATTGTCCAACTATCTTTAATGATATGGACTTATCAAATGGTAAAGACATTGCTTACAATTAGGTTGCATATAATCAACCACATGAAATGTTTCACCTTTATAAGGTCATTCCTTCTATCTCATCATTAGGGTTTCCTTATACCCTTACATAAAGTTAGAATATGATTCATTGTCATACTGCCCAGGATTGGGGCTTTATGGATTATGACTTCATATTATAGTCTCATATACCTTCACCCTACATGGGGCCTCTCATCACAACATAGCATTAGAACATCATGTGGTGTTAGTACTTAGTCAGGGTTTCTCATGGAATCACCCTCAACTAGGGTTTCTTATGGATTCACCCTCAATTAGGGTTTCACATGGAATCACCCTCAACTAGGGTTTCTCATGGATTCACCCTCAATTAGGGTTTTACATGGAATCACCCTCAACTAGGGTTTCTTATGGATTCACCCTCAATTAGGGTTTCACATGGAATCACCCTCAACTAGGGTTTCTCATGGATTCACCCTCAATTAGGGTTTCACATGGAATCACCCTCAACTAGGGTTTCTCATGGATTCACCCTCAATTAGGGTTTCACATGGAATCATCCTCAATTAAGATTTCCACTATAGTCACCCACAATTTGGGTCTACAATTCATCTCCATTATGATTTCATTCAATTATCCATAATTAGAGATTCACTATTCAACCCAATTAGGGTTTTACATCTCATTTCCCTAAATTGGAGTTTCACACATCACTACCCTGGATTAGGGTTACATCCTCACCCTAGGATAGGGTTACATTTAGAATTACCCTCAATTAGGGTTAGAACTCAATAGACATGTCAATTAGGGTTTATGTTCATGATTAGGGTTTCATGATCTCTCTACTTAAGGATCATACCCTTAAACACCACATGAATCATATTCATTTATGAATTTATGTTAACATCCTCTCAACTTGATTAGGTCATATCAACCCTTCAATCAAGTACATACAACTATGATTAACATAGTGTACCAAGTCATTGATCCTATAAGCAATTAGGGTTCATCCCTTAATTGGCATTAATCAGTTAGGTACTATTAGGGTTTCAACCTTTGTACCTTCATTGGTTATCATTACTAACCATCATTGGATTATTGGAACTATCATTACCTTCGATTACCAAGTGATTAAATCACCAACAACCTCCAATCGGTTTTGAGGTTTCATCACCAAACGATTTTGAAACTGAATGGTCTTTGGTCTTCAAACGGTTTGGGTCTCTTTGGTCTCAAATGGTCTTGAGACCGTTTGGTCCAAACCTCCTCAAAACTGCATGGACCAGATATGGTCTCAACCAATCAAATTGGATTAGGGTTTCCAATGTTGATTCCTTCAATCATTGAACTCATGGAACCAATCATCAATTGGACCTATCCTCATACTTCAATTGAGTTAAATAGGTAAACCTTCACATTATATGACCCTCAATTAACCCTCAATTAGTCATCAATTAGGGTTTGAATCAATTGAATTAGGGTTTGGAATCGATAATCCTTCAATACTAATCAATGCAAGATTAGTTACTTTGAAACCATTGAACCATCATCCAAATTGAACATGACCTGACCCCAAACGGTCTTGAGGTCATTTGGATGACCACCAAACGGTCTTGAGACCTTTTGCCCATCATATCATCAAAATCCAAGTCAACCAATTAAGGTTTGGATCATTGGATTGATCACCAAATCAGCAATTGATTACACTTCAACTTAGTATCATTGGATCATCAATTGCTTAACCATACTCACCCCTAGACCTCCAAACGGTCTTGGGTGACCACCAAACGGTCTTGAGACCGTTTGTATGAGCTCCAAACGGTCTTGAGACCGTTTGGCTCATCCAACCCTTGGATTCTAGTGAAAAATCATTAGGGTTTGACCTATTGAGTTGATCATCAAATCAGCACTTAATTGCAAAGTGATTTGGTACCTTTAGACCTTCAATTGGTCAACCATGCTTAACCCTAGACCTCTAAACAGTCTTGTATGATCCCCAAACGGTTTTGAAACCGTTTGGGCTAATCAACCCAAAATCTCAAATCAACTCACTGGAATTTCAGCACTAATTTCAATTAGGGTTTTCCCAATTGATTAGCCTTCAACTCATGATTCCTTTGGAATTAATTAACCAAATTTGGTGGGTCATCAACCAACATAATTAGGAACAGTATTATCAAACGTTCAACCCTTGGTCAACTCTTTCAAATGGTTTTGAAACCGTTTGCCAAAAAATGTCAAATTAATCAAGTTGAAAATCAGTACTTAATCCAATTAGGTTTGCCTAATTGATTAGCCTTCAACTCATGATTCCTTTGGAATTAATCCATAAAATTTGGTGGGTTATCAACCAACATAATTAGAAACAGTATTCTCAAATGGTCAACTCCCCCAAATGGTTTTGAAACTGTTTGGTGAAACTGTTTGCTTCTAAACGGTTTGAAACTATTTGCTCCCAAACGGTTTGGGAATCCGTTTGAGCAACTCAATGAAACCATTTGGCTTTTATATTTGGTGATGTGATGGATTATGACGATGTCATCACCATCAAGATCTATACCCATGAAACCTTCTGTGATTTCCATGGAGATTGCATCAATCAACTGAATCAATTATTGTAAATGTAGAAATGATCATTATTTGATATGGAATTGAATGCAATAGCAAAGTTAGGGTTTCAAGTTATAAAACCCGCCTCCAATTGAGCTCCACAGCTCCATGTCCACGGAAACAATGTTGGATACAACTCCTTTCACCATTACAAGGCTCGTCCTCAAGGTTTGAGTGAAAAAGAATGGTTAGAATTGAAGAGGAGATCAAAATAGGAAGAAATCCATAATTTATTTTCGATTTCCACCATGGAATCAAGGTGAAATGGATCAAGAAGCTTACCAACAGGTTGGGGGTCGTCCTCCTGACCCTCCCAATCTCCCTTGGTCGTTTCCCAAGCAAGGAGAAGAATTGGGGTCGAAAACGCCTTCCATTTGGCTTGTAAAAGGTTCTTTTATAAAAATTCAATGAGAGAGAATATGCTTTGCAAAAATCCATTTAATCCCAAAAATGTGGCTGCCTCTTCCCCCTCATATTCCTTAGGGACGAGGCTATCTTGTTTGCCTCTTATTACTCTCAATTATCCATGATTTAAATAAAATCAAATTAAGCACCTCAATTCATATTATATTAATATCCATATGTGAGTGGATATTTCTTTTTCTTATAAAATTGTGTGTGAGTTATCCACTCCCTTGGATATTTTCGTGGTCCTTGAAAGGCTCAAGGACGTCACACACACATCTGAATCCAACCATTTTAATTTTGTTTGAATCCCCTTTAATTAATACATTTATTTTTTGCCCTAAATTGAATTAGGGTTTCAATTAGGATTAAATCTTGATTATTTTAATATCAAGATTCTCTCTCCTCCAACTTAATTCAAATGAGGCGCCCCTCTCATTTTCTTTGCTCTACATGATGCCAAGAAACATTAGGGACCTTATTGAAGTGGTAATTTTCATATTGAACCCTAGTTTTTGGGTAAATTGCACATTACACCAAAACTAGGTTTTAACGCACATACATTGCTTTATCAGCTCTTTCTTGGTACTCATGCTTCCATAAGCCATACCTCTGCATGATATTCACTCTCATGATTCTTCAACACATTATGAACATATTATCATGCACAATTTGCACTTAAACCCCTCAACTTGGGTAATTTGCACTTTAGTCCAAAACAACAAAACATTGATTTCAACAATGTTCAAAAAGGACTAGAATTGGAATATAAGTTCCTCTTGAGCCCTAATTACTTTTCACAAAATGAAATTAAGCATATAATCATATTTCTTAATCAAAACACCTAGGGTTAGAGTATAACCCAGGTCAGGGATGTTACAAATCATAAACCCCTAACAAGGATTTCATCCTCGAAATCCAGATAAAGGAAGACAGATATATTTCATTCATCATACTATCTAGTCTTCTCTTAACATCTCCTTATTATGGAGACACCATAAAAATTTGATCAGCACAAGGTGTTCTCATACAGGATTCTTATAGAATCAACAGACAAAGCACATGCTCCACTGTTCCTTATCATCGATTGTGGAGTCAATTTTGTGTCAAGAAACACTTTTCTTATTCAGAGAAACATTATACATTCTTTATTAGTATCATGTTTATGCAAAGAATAAACCCCTAACATATGATGTTCATATCATTATAATCAGACTAATTTCATAGTTGTCCACTCCAGGTAGCCAACATAAACCATCTGATATATCTTAGATACCAGAATATTTCACCTTGGTATCTATCACATGTGTTAAGAACACATCACATATTTCTCTTCCTTTCATCTTGGAATAGTAATTGTTTCATATTTCCTCACCTTGGGACCAGAGTCCAAGATAAATTGATACTTTTCTAAGTATCCATCACATGAGTATATTTATCTTATGCACATCAAGTGTCCTAAGACCCACTTGATTTCCATGTCCCTGAAAGGAAAGAAAACAAGGGTTCATATTCCTCTTATTAATTCATGTATTTTCAACTATTCATGAATCATTTACTCTTTATCTCATCCTAGGTTCCTTGCCTTTAACATTAGAATTTGTAAGGATGATTGCATGTCATTATCCCTTTCTTTATTATTATCTAGCATGTTTATGATCATCTCATGATCTCATCACATTTCCCATTTCCTCATTATGGGAAAAATCCTTATTATGCTTACAGCATTATTGAACAGGGTTCATCTCCCTTATTCTTATTCTAATCTTATGAGGAGTACGCCTTTAGTTCCTCATACAACATGCTCATCTGAGATTATCTCGGACTCTCTTTCTTATGCATAGGATATGAAACATTTATTCTTTATGTATTCCTGATTTCATGATACTCATTAGATTGTCTCAGAATGACTACTTGATCAGAGCAATCAAAAAGACAACAATCTAAGAGTTTCCATACCCACTTTATCATCAATAGTTGTATACCTGGCCAGGGTATATAAATACTAAGATTAAGTGGTATGCACTTTATATGCTATCATATTCCTTCTTTTCATATTATCACAACCATAAGGCTTAACATCCCTGGATTTTATCCAGGCATCACTTCTATACCTCATCTTTTCTCAAGGAGGTAAGAACAACATAAAACATTGATAATGTTTTACTATGCAAAACATAAGTCCTCACAGGACTAATCAAGGAAAGTTCAATCATTTCCTTTCTCAATTAATCTAGGAATTCATAAAATGACATATTTGAATGACATTATCTTGTCTAACTTGTCATAATTCATGGATTATTCAGTGCCTCAGGCTAACTCTGCCTCAAAGGTTGATTCAACAGACTAAGGTTGAGCACATACTCAATTTAAGTCCAGAAGTTCACCATTTCCTTTTTGCTTCAACATGTTGATGCTAATTGCAAATGTTGTTGATATCTAAAACATCATCATTGGGACTAGTAATTCTAGATTACACTGCCAATGCTTGATCCATTATTTACATTATTATTGCCCTAAATTCTTCAACAGTAATACTTAAAGAAGGATTTTCTTATTATAGTTGGATCAACTAGGGGATTCTCAGGCAATTGTCTCTCTCTTGCCTATTCCCACGCACCTCTTCTTGGTGCAACATTGCTGCTCTTAGCAGCAACCTCCTCATGTGACCCAGTCATCTTTAAGTTCTTCTTCTCTTATACGAGCAGAAGACACTATCAGATACACTGGATGACACTAGAACAGACTCTACTACCTTAGTCCTATGTCTCTGTAGACTCAGCAAACCTAGAGCTCTGATACCACTAATTTGTGGCATCCAACTCACAAAAACAAGATTAACTTAAGCGGAAGTGAATTATTTGCAGTGGATTACTGAAAATCACTAAAAATTAAAACTTTTTGCAAAGTGATCCATACATAGGAAAGCTTTCCCATCAAGAACCATTGTATAACATTTACATTCTGGTTCAAACGTACATAACCTGTACCATCTCTTTTCAGAGATTACATCATCAACTGTCTTATAAACATTATATACAGACAGTATACGAATCTCGAGGCATCCAGCCAAAACCTCAGATTGATTCATAAAACACTAACTAAAACTCTGAGGATCTGAGAGTACAGAGATGACACATAGGACTTTCTAACAACATAACTTGACAGGCAGCATCTCCACCTGAGATATTACTAATGTCCTTGCTGTCACTGCTACTGTCTACTCCCTGCAATGAGATTCTGCTTCTTTGTCCGCGTCCACCTAAAAAGTTGGATCTCACGGGGGTGAAATAATTGTAAATTGCCCCAGCGGGAGATATAACTCTCCGCCAAAACATTGTTATAGCAGCTTATTAAAATAAACTGAGCAAAAGGATTTATATATTAAATCAACAGCCAGTAAGTCACTTGTATGAACAAAGTGAAGTAATCTCCTTTTTCAAGGATAACATTACATCTACTCATGGTAGACTCATAGTTCATCCATCTACTTGTAAAGAATACAATAGATATGAACAACATCAATGAACTACAGATATATAAAAGAAATGTAACATCAGCCAATGAAATTCCGTATTCAATCCTTAAGTAAACATGCTATACGGAGGATTTCATTTTACAAACACACTCATTCACTGAGGAGATGAGGTATACCGCTCATAGTCCAACTGACCACTGCGAAGTCGAAATCGGTACCATACATAGGTCAATGGAAGAGCCGGATTCCCATGACCTCAACTTTCTCGATCAGTACAAGATAACATGCAGGACATCTTGTGTCTCTACTAGATAGCTTTCCAGGGTATACTGGCAACATCTCTATTAGAGTTATAGCCCGTAGCATATACACTTTTTAGGATATGGCCCGTAGCCAATGCCTGGTATTATATTGTGGAGTCATGGTGTCACATCCCGATTTTTTTTAGATATAATTTAAAACATAGAATGAGACTTTTCCCAAATAATAATTAATCGAGGGGTTTAATACAAAAAGGCCACGGAAATACTCCTTTAGAAAAATAAAGTGAGAAAAATGAAAATAAGATTATAAATATATTATCCCTCATATGCATGCCATAATGAGTTGCAATTAACATAAAATGTTGAATATAAGATTTCCTTTTCACCTTTTCTCTCTCCTATACATTATGAGGATTAAAAGAAAAAGATAAAAAGAGGAAATGCTTGAGATACGAATTTATCACCTTGAGATGATCTTTCTTGTCCAATAAGCCCCCTCTTTCCTTATATATAACTTTTAATAAGAAGGAGTAACCAATAATCCATTTTCCTCTCTCCTCCAAGTTAGTTGCTCAAAAAGGTGTGAAACTCATAATCAATGACGTTTTAGTGGTTAGTAATTACTCATCACTATTTGTAGACTCAAAGAAACAAATATGGGAAGATATTACACATTATCTCACCAACTATATGCATAAAATAAGGAAAATCACTTTTAATAAATCAATGGGCATTATATGGCCAAAATGGAAAACTAAGTATATGGAAAGAGTCTAGAGAATATTACGAATGTATGGTCCAAATTTGGTGTTCTTTTGACTTAGTTTGACCCCTCAAATATTTTTGGAAAGGTTTTCTTAGAGTTTAATTGTATTTTGACTACAATTTCGTTTATTGCGTCGAATTGACCTATAGTCTGGATTTATCTCCTGTCACGTTGTCCATTTCCTTTTTTTCCTTCTATGCGCACATCGACAGCCGTCCATCACAGATCTAACGGTGCTCGAGTCTTCTCCTTCCTTCGATTCCTTCGCGAACCATGACCATTTTACAGGCTTTTACTCTCGCGATCCCGTTCTCTCTCATCCCTCAACCTTTTTCCGAAATTTCTTCTCCATCATGTTTGTGAGAAGATCCCGAATCCAGTGAGCCATTACTCATTTCCCCCAACCCTCTGTAGGCGAAACGCCCAATTAGGGCTTTATCCCCCTCGCGACCCCGAGATTTGCAGAGGATGAGGTACCCATCCTCATGCCTATATAACTACCCCAAAAGATCCGCCGCTCCTCTCACTCCTCTCTCCCCCAGGAAATTTCACCTCTAGTGCCTCAGACAAGCCCAACCTACTCGACCTACGATTCCCATGATGACTACTGTGTCCTCATCACTCCGGCCTCCTTTCGATTGCGGCCGCGGTGAGTATCCTCGTCTCACCTTCTTTGATTTTGACCTGTTGGTTTGCCCTGGGTACTTCCCAATTGTTGGGTCCTGTAGGCCACCGTCTAAGCCTCCGTCGGCATCCCTTGCCATGGCAGGAAAGTGGCCGCCCTGCCATGTTGAGGCATCGGAAGGAGTCACCTAGGATTGCAGAAGGTTTCCCGACCTTCGGATCACCCTATTTTGGCCTTTTTCGTTGGATTCATCTTCGGACCGTTGTTCCCCTATTTCTGTTGTTTCCCTACAAACCTATGTAGCATGGTGTGTTTGTCTTCATGAGAATATGCCTTGACTTCATCTTGGGTTTGCGTATTGATCCGCCTGGTTTCTGCGCTACCTGCTTGACCCCTGGTATGATTCCCCTACTCGCTTGGGCTATGCCTGCCATGGCTAGAGTAGGTCCCTAAGCTCTGCAACTCCTCAGCACCCGAACCTAGGCTCGTTGGGTGTGGTTTCCCTCCAGGAGCACAATGGGTAGGTTGACTCTTCCAGATGGGCAGTGAATCTGGTCCAAGATCGGACTTGCAAAGCTCATGTCAGTCGGGTCCTTGCCATGGAGCAACACAGAAGATCGCAGGTCATTGAATGACCACAATGCCCCTGCATCCAAATGATTCTATCACACTGCTCAGGGGTATTGTCAGGTTTTGTTTTTTATTTAATTGTAGGCTAGTGCGCCCACGTGGCTTTTTCCTGGTTTCCCATTGGCCAGCATTTCAAAAATTCGTAGTAATTCAACCATTTGTCAGAAAATTATGAATAAATAGTTGTTGGATTTTATTTTTCGAGTAGAATATGATTTTAAGGTTTTTAGACCATGTTTTGATCTCTTGTTCTGATGTTTTGTTGGAAACGATATTTTTGGACTCATGAAACCCTAATCATGCATCAAGGTGATTAATGAGACCTTGGTCCACCCAGATTTTCTCAATATAATAATGTTGATTCATTAGACTGATCGACATGCACTCTAGCCCTAAATCACCTAAGATCAATACTACGTATTGATTAATTATGTTTAATAATTATGAACAAGTTTGTAGAGCTAAGTCAAGGGAAGGTTTGACCTGGATCTGACTCGAGGATCATCCTTGCTCCAAGGTAAATGGGCCATGCTGCTGAGCAAAAATATTTATGATTGCTTGCATGTTAAATATAAATTAGACATTATTGTTTCAAGTTTAATGTTATAATCATGTTCAATATATCATTGCTTGCTGATTGCCACATCCTATGTCTTATGTTATAATGCTCACCATGATTATTTCTATCATTAAAGACTCATGAAAATCATGTTAATAATCAAGTGGGAGAAATCCCATCATGTTTAAAATATCATGTTAATGGGGAGAAATCCCTTCATGTTATGATTAGAGAATCATGATTTATGTTAATGTCAATGTTCAAGTAATTGGAATTTAAATAGTTTTTTTATGCTCCCGATCATGGACCTCAAAAGGGTCATTAAGGGCTTTCCTAGCATCAAGGGCTTTCCTAGCAATCATGTGCTCCTAAGGGGGCGTCACAGAGGGACGCATAAGATTTCTTTTCAATTCTTTATGTTAATAATGATGATTCAAGAATGCTTAAAGTTAATTCATGTCAATTTCCCTACATGCCAAGTACATTTACTTTGTTTATTTTTATAAAGTGCCAATACTATTTACTGATGTGTTGTTTTTCCCTTTGCATGGTTGGGGATGTGATGTCCCCAGGATTTGGAGCAAGTAAGGACTCAAGAAGAGCAAGCCAAGACTAGAAGACATCTAAGAGTTATCTGGTGGGGTGCCATCCATTCCAGGCGATCCAATTATATAGAGTTGCTTATTGTTATGCTTAGTTTCCCATGTTGAAGGATGAATAGAATTCTAGACTTGTTGTTGTAGTCTCATATTCATATAATAATGTATGAATCTCAATGGTGAATTATTTGTTTACTTGCAATGATTACTTTTTGTGACAACCCTCCCTAAAATGCCAAGTACTCCACATTATGGAAAATGTTGGGGATTAGGTTGTGCTTCTGCTGGTTATGTATGAAACCCTAGGGAGGGGTGTTACATTAATGGTATCAGAGCAAATAAATGGATGGCCACCAAAGCTACAATTTGATTCATATATTCTAACCCTAGGTTTATGTGAACCTTTTTCCAGATGGCCCCTAAGAGAGCAGACAGGGGAAAGGGTAACGATGATGGTGCTAGCTCTGCTAGTGGGTAAAGTGGACCAAGAGAGAACAATAAGCCAACCATAGAAGATCTTATCCAAGAACTCACCAATGTTCTAGCACAAGGCCAACATCAGCCTAGGCATCATGAGCCCACTCTAGTAGACTTCCTAAAGATAAGGACCGACTCTTTCTCAGGTGAAGGAGAAATTGATGTAGTCACCAAAGCTGAGGACTGGATGAGAGGCATGGAGCATTACTTCCGAGACATGGACTGCCCTCAACACTCTAGGGTTCATTTTTCCACACACATGCTCAAGGGGGAAGCCCGCACATGGTGGGAAAACCTCCTCAACTCAAGGGAAGTTGATGCACCCCCATTCACATGGGAAGGGTTTGTTGAAGCCTTCCAGGGGCATTATTTGTCTGAAGCAATGATTGAGAAGAAGGAGCTAGAGTTTGCCAACTTGGCTCAAGTGGGTGACATGACTGTTACCCAATACGCCATGAAGTTCAGGGTCCTCCAAAAGTATGGGTATGATTATGATGAACGTCGTAGAACGAAGAAATTCATCTGAGGACTCAAGCCCGACTTGAGCTTTGCCTTGTCAGGAAGAGGCCATAGGACCCTCCAGGCAGCCCTAGATGCAGCCCTAGAGCTTGAAGATCACCCTGGAAGATCCTACAAGAAGGAAGTTCCTCAGAAGAACAACCAATACCAGTCTCCCAACAACCCTAAGAGGAAGGAACCTGAACCTACAGTTGAAGCTGAGAAGCCCCAATGTCCGACGTGCAAGAAGAACCATGCAGGCCCATGCAGGTATGGTACGAGTGCATGCTACTACTATGGAGAAATCAGGCACCTCAAGTCAAACTGCCCTAAGCTCACAAAAAGGGACCAGGACCAAAACAAGGGCCACCCTCCACCTACCAAAAGACAAGCTAGAATCTTCATTATGGAAGTAGAGAAGGAAGATGAAGAGTGATGTAATAATTATCTTATATTCATTTGAACCATTTTATGAAATAAATTCACTTTCCATGCAAATTTTATCGATGTGTTAATTATATGAAGAAGTAACAAAAATCCTGAGGTGGGTAGTACCCTGGGAAATTTCGAGGACAAAATTTGTTTTAAGGTGGGTAGAATTGTCACATCCCGATTTTTTTAGATATAATTTAAAACATAGAATGATACTTTTCCCAAATAATAATTAATCGAGGGGTTTAATATAAAAAGGCCATGGAAATACTCCTTTAGAAAAATAAAGTGAGAAAAATGAAAATAAGACTATAAATATACTATCCCTCATATGCATGTCATAATGAGTTGCAATAAACATAAAATGTTGAATATAAGATTTCCTTTTCACCTTTTCTCTCTCCTATCTATTATGAGGATTAAAAGAAAAAGATAAAAAGAGGAAATGCTTGAGATATGAATTTATCACCTTGAGATGATATTTCTTGGCCAATAAGCCCCCTCTTTCCTTATATATAACTTTTAATAAGAAGGAGTAACCAATAATCCATTTTCCTCTCTCCTCCAAGTTAGTTGCTAAAAAAGGTGTGAAACTCATAATCAATGATGTTTTAGTGGTTAGTAATTACTCATCACTATTTGTAGACTCAAAGAAACAAATATGGGAAGATATTACACATTATCTCACCAACTATATGCATAAAATAAGTAAAATCACTTTTAATAAATCAATGGGCATTATATGGCCAAAATGGAAAACTAAGAATATGGAAAGAGTCTAGACAATATTATGAACGTATGGTCCAAATTTGGTGTTCTTTTGACTTAGTTTGACCCCTCAAATCTTTTTGGAAATGTTTTCTTAGAGTTTAATTATATTCTGACTACAATTTTGTTTATTGCGTCGAATTGACCTATAGTCTGGATTTATCTCCTGTCACGTGGTCCATTTCCTTTCTTTCCTTCTATGCGCACATCGACAGCCATCCATCACAGATCTAACGGCGCCCGAGTCTTCTCCTTCCTTCGATTCCTTCGCGAACCATGACCATTTTACAGGCTTTTACTCTCACGATCCCGTTCTCTCTCATCCCTCAACCTTTTTCCGAAATTTCTTCTCCATCATGTTCATGAAAAGATCCTGAATCCAACAAGCCATTACTCGCTTTCCCCAACCCTCTGTACGCGAAACGCCCAATTAGGGCTTTATCCCCCTCGCGACCCTGAGATTTGCAGAGGCTGAGGTACCCATCCTCATGCCTGTATAACTACCCCAAAAGATCCGCCGCCCCTCTCACTCCTCTCTCCCCCAGGAAATTTCACCTCTAGTGCCTCATACAAGCCCAACCTACTCGACCTACGATTCTCATGACGGCTACTGTGTCCTCATCACTCCGGCCTTCCCATTTCGATTGCGGCTGCGGTGAGTATCCTCGTCTCACCTTCTTTGATTCCGACATGTTGGTTTGCCCTGGGTACTTCCCAATTGTTGGGTCCTGTAGGCCACCATCTAAGCCTCCGCCGACATCCCTTGCCATGGCAGGAAAGTGGTCGCCCTGCCATGTTGAGGCATCAGAAGGAGTCACCTGGGATTGTAGAAGGTTTCCCGACCTTCGGATCACCCTGTTTTGGCCTTTTTCGTTGGATTCATCTTCAGACCGTTGTTCCCCTATTTCTGTTGTTTCCCTACAAACCTATGTATCATGGTGTGTTTTGTTCGTGAGAATATTCCTTGACTTCATCTTGGGTTTGTGTATTGATCCTCCTGGTTTCTGCGCTCCCTGCTTGACCCCTGGTATGATTCCACTACTCGCTTGGGCTATGTCTGCCATGGCTAGAGAAGGTCCCTAAGATCCACAACTCCTCAGCACCCGAGCCTAGGCTCATTGGGTGTGGTTTCCCTCCAGGAGCACAATGGGCAGGTTGACTCTTCCAGATGGGAAGTGAATCTGGTCCAAGATCGGACTTGCAAAGCTCCTATCAGTCGGGTTCTTGCCATGGAGCAACACAGAAGATCGCAGGTCATTGAATGACCACAATGCCCCTGCATCCAAATGATTCTATCACACTACTCAGGGGTATTGTCAGGTTTTGTTTTTTTATTTAATTGTAGGCTAGTGCGCCCACGTGGTTTTTTCCTGGTTTCCCATTGGCCAGCATTTCGAAAATTCGTAGTAATTCAACCGTTTGTCGGAAAATTATGAATAAATAGTTGTTGGATTTTATTTTTCGAGTAGAATACAATTTTAAGGTTTTCAGACCATGTTTTGATCTCTTGTTCTGATGTTTTGTTGGAAACAATATTTTTGGACTCATGAAACCCTAATCATGCATCAAGGTGATTAATGAGACCTTGGTCCACCCAAATTTTCTCAATATAATAATGTTGATTCATTAGACTGATCCACATGCACTCAAGCCCTAAATCACCTAAGATCAATACTATGTATTGATTAATTATGTTTAATAATTATGAACAGGTTTGTAGAGCTAAGTCAAGGGAAGGTTTGACCTAGATCTGACTCGAGGATCATCCTTGCTCCAAGGTAAACGGGCCATGCTGCTGAGCACAAATATTTATGATTGCTTGCATGTTAAATATAAATTAGACGTTATTGTTTCAAGTTTAATGTTATAATCATGTTCAATATATCATTGCTTGTTGATTGCCACATCCTATGTCTTATGTTATAATGCTCACCATGATTATTGTTATCATTAAAGACTCATGAAAATCATGTTAATAATCAAGTGGGAGAAATCCCATCATGTTGAAAATATCATGTTAATGGGGAGAAATCCCTTCATGTTATGATTAGATAATCAAGATTTATGTTAATGTCAATGGTCAAGTAATTGGAATTGAAATAGTTTTGTTATTCTCCCGATCATGGACCTCAAAAGGGTCATTAAGGGCTTTCCTAGCATCAAGGGCTTTCCTAGCAATCATGTGCTCCTAAGGGGGCGTCACAGAGGGACGCATAAGATTTCTTTTCAATTCTTTATGTTAATAATGATGATTCAAGAATGCTTAAAGTTAATTCATGTCAATTTCCCTACATTCCAAGTACATTTACTTTGTTTATTTTTATAAAGTGCCAGTACCATTTACTGATGTGTTGTTTTTCCCTTTGCATGGTTGGGGACGCGATGTCCCCAGGATTTGGAGCAAGTAAGGACTCAAGAAGAGCAAGCCAAGACTAGAAGACATCTAAGAGTTATCTTGTGGGGTGCCATCCATTCCAGGCGATCCAATTATATAGATTTGCTTATTGTTATGCTTAGTTTCCCATGTTGAAGGATGAATAGAATTCTAGACTTGTTGTTGCAGTTTCCTATTCATATAATAATGTATGAATCTCAATGGTGAATTATTTGTTTACTTGCAATGATTACTTTTTGTGACAACCCTCCCTAAAATTCCAAGTACCCCACATTATGGAAAATGTTGGGGATTAGGTTGTGCTTCCGCTGGTTATGTATGAAACCCTAGGGAGGGGTGTTACACATGGCCCGTAGCCATACTCTTGTTGGGGTATGGTCCGTAGCCAATCCCGTACATAGTACATAGCCCGTAGCCATTCCTATGGGGCATAAGGATATATTTTCCCAATTACCCCCACATATTCAAAAATATGTGTTCCGGGTTTTGCCGTATAGCACCCGTTTCACCATCACCAGTTCCTAACGATGATGGATCTATGGTCAGGGCTTCTACATGAACAGATTTCACTTGATTAATTAAGTACATTATCATATTCTTTTAGCGTCAGCCAATTTCTCAAACAAGACTTATTACAACAATGCTATAAAGAGACATGTACTACCTTCATCAGATACTTATCAGTCTTTCAAAGACCTTGGGAACTCAGTCCCTCATTTCAAAACTGGGAATTCTCATCCCTTCACATTATCATCACCATAATCATATGGTTCTGGGTATTCAAACCCTTAACTCATCATTGAGCATCATTAACACTTTTTCAGGTAACTATCACCTTCAGGTCATTTGACCAAGGTAAATATGATGCTTGTTACATAAGCATATCTCATGTCACTTAAGGCCCATTACTTCTCTTATTACCTCATACTAGGCAATAAGGTATAGCATGGCACATAAGGCCCAATAAACAATTTCAATACATATAATGTCATAGCTCATACCTGGCTATGTTCATCGTCACATCATACCTGCATGGTTAGTACAGATGATAATACATCAATTTCATATCAGCACCATGCAAAACAATATATAACATCATTATTCAAGGGTAACACCACTATTCCCTTACCATGGTTAGGGTTTTCCATTTCTCATTAATTAGGATTTCATGATCACATTATCTGTCCAGCCCTTAATTCATTATTCCATGCCTTTGGGGCATTCAAGGATATCATATTTGATTATTCCAGAACATTACTTTCATCATATAGCATTAATGATCATCAACTCAAGGTATGAGTTCATTTCTCATCCTCATCAAGGTATGACTATATCATACTCATCATTTGGGCTTAACCCCATTCTCAAGGTACATTAATTAACACTCATCAAAGTGCAACAACTCATTACATTTCATTGTAATAGTTGCATAACACACTTCATATGTTTCTTACCCAATTACATTGGATTTGGAGTATATAAAGGTATATAAACCCTGGGGTGCTGATAACTATCATATCTTGATGTATCACTTTCTCATCATTTCAAACTCTCTTGAGTTAAACAACTTATCTTGTATTAAGGTATTTCCCTCTTAATACATACCATTACTAAACTTTCACCTTTAGCATATAATACATAGGCCACACATTAGAATTTTCGAACTATCTTTAATGATATGGACTTATCAAATGGTAAAGACATTGCTTACAATTAGGTTGCATATAATCAACCACATGAAATGTTTCACCTTTATAAGGTCATTCCTTCTATCTCATCATTAGGGTTTCCTTATACCCTTACTTAAAGTTAGAATATGATTCATTATCATACTGCCCAGGATTGGGGCTTTATGCATTATGACTTCATATTATAGTCTCATATACCTTCACCCTACATGGGGCCTCTCATCACAACATAGCATTAGAACATCATGTGGTGTTAGTACTTAGTCAGGGTTTCTCATGGAATCACCCTCAACTAGGGTTTCTTATGGATTCACCCTCAATTAGGGTTTCCCATGGAATCACCCTCAACTAGGGTTTCTCATGGATTCACCCTCAATTAGGGTTTCACATGGAATCACCCTCAACTAGGGTTTCTTATGGATTCACCCTCAATTAGGGTTTCACATGGAATCACCCTCAACTAGGGTTTCTCATGGATTCACCCTCAATTAGGGTTTCACATGGAATCACCCTCAACTAGGGTTTCTCATGGATTCACCCTCAATTAGGGTTTCACATGGAATCATCCTTAATTAATATTTCCACTATAGTCACCCACAATTTGGGTCTACAATTCATCTCCATTAGGATTTCATTCAATTATCCATAATTAGAGATTCACTATTCATCCCAATTAGGGTTTTACATCTCATTTCCCTAAATTGGAGTTTCACACATCACTACCCTGGATTAGGGTTACATCCTCACCCTAGGATAGGGTTACATTTATAATTGCCCTCAATTAGGGTTAGAACTCAATAGACCTGTCACTTAGGGTTTATGTTCATGATTAGGGTTTCATGATCTCTCTACTTAAGGATCATACCCTTAAACACCACATGAATCATATTCATGTATGAAATCATGTTAACATCCTCTCAACTTGATTAGGTCATATCAACCCTTCAATCAAGTACATACAACTATGATTAACATAGTGTACCAAGTCATTGATCCTATAAGCAATTAGGGTTCATCCCTTAATTGGCATTAATCAGTTAGGTACTATTAGGGTTTCAACCTTTGTACCTTCATTGGTTATCATTACTAACCATCATTGGATTATTGTTACTATCATTACCTTCAATTACCAAGTGATTAAATCACCAACAACCTCCAATCAATTTTGAGGTTTCATCACCAAACAATTTTGAAACCGAATGGTCTTTGGTCTTCAAACGGTTTGGGACCGTTTGGTCTCAAACGGTCTTGAGACCATTTGGCCCCAAACAGTCTTGAGACCGTTTGGACTCAAACGTTCTTGAGACCATTTGGTTCAAACCTCCTCAAAACTGCATGGACCAGATATGGTCTCAACCAATCAAATTGGATTAGGGTTTCCAATGTTGATTCCTTCAATCATTGAATTCATGGAACCAATCATCAATTGGACCTATCCTCATACTTCAATTGAGTTAAATAGGTAAACCTTCACCTGATTTGACCCTAAATTAACCCTCAATTAGTCATCAATTAGGGTTTGAATCAATTGAATTAGGGTTTGGAATCGATAATCCTTCAACACTAATCAATGCAAGATTAGTTACTTTGAAACCATTGTACCATCATCCAAATTGAACATGACCTGACCCCAAACGGTTTTGAGGTCGTTTGGATGACCAACAAACGGTCTTGAGATCGTTTTCCCATAATATCATCGAACTCAAAGTCAACCAATTAAGGTTTGGATCATTGGATTGATCACCAAATCAGCAATTGATTACACTTCAACTTAGTATCATTGGATCATCAATTGCTTAACCATACTCACCCCTAGACCTCCAAACGGTCTTGGGTGACCACCAAACGGTCTTGAGACCATTTGGATGAGCTCCAAATGGTCTTGAGACCGTTTGGCTCATCCAACCCTTGGATTCTAGTGAAAAATCATTAGGGTTTGAGCTATTGAGTTGATCATCAAATCAGCACTTAATTGCAAAGTGATTTGGTACCTTTAGACCTTCAATTGGTCAACCATGCTTAACCCTAGACCTCCAAACGGTCTTGGATGATCCCCCAAACGGTTTTGAAACCGTTTGGGATAATCAACCCAAAATCTCAAATCAACTCATTGGAATTTCAGCACTAATTTCAATTAGGGTTTTCCCAATTGATTAGCCTTCAACTCATGATTCCTTTGTAATTAATTAACCAAATTTGGTGGGTCATCGACCAACATAATTAGGAACAGTATTCTCAAATGGTCAACCCTTGGTTAACTATTTCAAATGGTTTTGAAACCGTTTGCCCAAAAAGTCGAATTAATCAAGTTGAAAATCAGCACTTAATCCAATTAGGTTTGCCTAATTGATTAGCCTTCAACTCATGATTCCTTTGGAATTAATCCATCAAATTTGGTGGGTTATCAACCAACATAATTCGAAATAGTGATCTCAAACGGTCAACCCTTGGTCAACTCCCCCAAATGGTTTTGAAACCGTTTGGTGAAACAGCTTGCTTTTAAACGGTTCGGGAAATAGTTTGAGCAACTCAATGAAACCATTTGGCTTTGATATTTGGTGAGGTGCTTGACTATGATGATGTAATCATCATCAAGCTCTAAACCCATGAAACCTGCTGTGATTTCCATGGAGATTGCATCAATCAACCGAATCAATTATTGTAAATGTAGAAATGATCATTATTTGATATGGAATTGAATGCAATAGCAAAGTTAGGGTTTCAAGTTATAAAACCCGCCTCCAATTGAGCTCCAAAGCTCCATGTCCACGACAACAATGCTGGATGCAACTCCTTTCACCATTCCAAGTCTCGTCCTCAAGGTTTGAGTGAAAAAGAATGGTTAGAATTGAAGAGGAGATCGAAATAGGAAGCAATCCATAATTTATTTTCAATTTCCACCATGGAATCAAGGTGAAATGGATCAAGAAGCTTACCAACATGTTGGGGGTCGTCCTCCTGACCCTCCCAAGCTCCCTTGGTCGTTTCCCAAGCAAGGAGAAGAAGTGGGGTCGAAAAAGCCTTCCGGCTTGTAAAAGTTTCTTTTATAAAAATTCAATGAGAGAGAATATGCTTTGCAAAAATCCATTTAATCCCACAAATATGGCTGCCTCTTCTCCCTCATCTTCCTTAGGGACGAGGCTATCTTGTTTGCCTCTTATTCCTCTCAATTATCCATGATTTAAAGAAAATCAAATTAAGCACCTCAATTCATATTATATAAATATCCATATGTGAGTGGATATTTCTTTTTCTTATAAAATTGTGTGTGAGTTATCCACTCCCTTGGATATTTTCGTGGTCCTTGAAAGGCTCAAGGACGTCACACACACATATGAATCCAACCATTTTAATTTTGGTTGAAGCCCCTTTAATTAATACATTTATTTTTTGCCCTAAATTGAATTAGGGTTTCAATTAGGATTAAATCTTGATTATTTTAATATCAAGATTCTCTCTCCTACAAATTAATTCAAATGAGGCGCCCCTCTCATTTTATTTGCTCTAAATGATTCCAAGAAACATTAGGGACCTTATTGAAGTGGTAATTTGCATATTGAACCCTAGGTTTTAGGAAAATTGCACATTACACCAAAACTAGGTTTTAACGCACATACATTGCTTTATCACCTCTTTCTTGGTACTCAGGCTTCCATAAGTCATAACTCTGCATCATATTCACTCTCATGATGCTTCAACACATGAGGAACATATTATCATGCACAATTTGCACTTAAACCCCTCAACTTGGGTAATTTGCACTTTAGTCCAAAACAACAAAACATTGATTTCAACAATGTTCAAAAAGGACTAGAATTGCAATATAAGTTCCTCTTGAGCCCTAATTACTTTTCACAAGATGAAATTAAGCAAATAATCATCTTTCTTAATCAAAACACCTAGGTTTAGAGTATAACCCAGGTCAGGGATGTTACAGTTATGTGGTAGTGTTGACCATCACATTTTCTAAGAGTGGTGAACCGATATACTCTTAGTGAGGTTATCTCTTGTGCCTTGCGTAGTGGTAGTTGAAATGTTGTGATGATGATAAGTTGACACCTTATGACAAGTGCTAACCGATCTGCTACATGTTAGCCTCAACCGATATCTTGTGATGGTGGCTATGTTATGTCATGTTGATGATAGGGTTACATGTTATGATGTGATACCCTATGGGTGGTTTTGTGGATAATAAGGAGTGTTGTTTTCTATAATCTTCATCTCATGATATGCCTTGTAATGATGATGGAAGCAATGATCTGAGGGTGGTTGTTGATCTAACCTTATAAACCCAAATTGATTAAATGGAATCCCTAATTCTAATGATGTAATGTGAATGGTATTGATCTTATGAGATGGTTGTATTAATGATGTATTGTTCTTCTTGATGCAAGTCTCTAACCATGAAAGTGACATCAATTAATATACATAGCCAGGTATGAGCTATGGTACTTATGATATGATTAAATGGGCCTTGTGAGGCAGAAGTGTTGTTGACATCCTTGAAAGAGGAGGTGAATGGTCTTATGACCTAATGATGGCTTATTGTCTTGTATGAGATGATGATTTCCTCAATGATGTGAGGAGTTGTTACACCAAGATATGTGATCCTTGTGATGAGAATTGTGGTGAATGACAAGCACCAAGTGATGATGTGATGAGATCACACCCTATGTGCTTAAATATGTTCTGGTGATGTGTCATGCCCTTGTTTATGTAGAACTTGTTGGGAGTTTATACGTTGTAACTTGATTGATGATGAAAGATGCTTAAATGGCCTAAGTAATCAAGTGAAACCTAATCTTGTAGTTTGCCCCATGCCATAGATCCATTTGGTGTCAGTACTTGCTAAATGGTGAAATGAGTTTAACTCAGAAAGCATATTTTTGAATATGTGGGGGTGAGGATGAATATCCCCTTACATCCAGGAATATGTAATATAGGATTGGATGCATGCCATACCCTGGAAGAGTATGTCTTTGGACCATAGCTCCATGAAATGTAATATAGGATTGGCTACATGCCATACCCTGGAAGAGTGCAGCTTGAGCCGTAGCTCAAATTCACTAGTACCGTGACCTGTACCAACGTGGGCTAAATCTGTACAGTTGGACTATATGTCTTTGGAAGCAGTTGACTTATAATGTCACTACATCTTTAATTGTACTGATCGAGGAAGGTGAGGTCATGGATTCTGGCTCTTCCATTAGACCTTCTAAGGATTTTGACTTATAAAGTGATCGGTGGGATTTGGGTGGTACGACTCAAATCCTCTGGGCATAATTAAATATGTAATCATTTGTGTAGTATACTTGTGTAGGATCCAAATATGAAAACATTAGATGAGGCCTTGCTTGATCTTTAAATAATGTTGTTGATAGGAAATATACATGTTCTTCATATTCCTTTTAAATTGTTAATATGTTTCATAATCCAACATTAATTGCTCTTCCTGTTAATAATCATTACCTTCTTCTTATTGTTGTAACTTTACTACTTCTTTATTTATCTTAATAGTGATAATAATAGAGTTGGTGGAGAGTTATATCTCCCGCTGAGATTTGGAATCTCACAATGTGGATTTCCCACATCCTTTATACGTGGTCGTACATGAAGAGATAGAGATAGTGCAGCTGAGGTTGAGCAGCAGCAAGGAGATTAGTAGCTGACAAGGTTGGAAGTATTGCTAGATGTCTTTTGTTGATAGAGTCCTGGAGTTGTCCCTGTTCACTCGGGTCTTGGGGATGTTTCATAGACGCTTTGTGGACGTGCTTTCAATATATGGTTGTCTTGTGTGCCCTTTTTGCCTACAATTGTAATGGATGTATGTATAAATGTTCTAGAACATGTTCTCTAGTAACAGGTTGATGACACACATAGTAACTTCTTTGAGGCATGAAAGCCCATGTATGTAAAGGTTCTTTCTATTTGACAGTTTTATGAAAATGGTTTAATTTTTTAGTGTTTTCCAATAATATGTTCATTAATCTTCTTCCGTGATTTTATTCTGAGTAATCTCGCTTTTGTGTGGCATGAGGCATCACACTATCTACTCAAGGCCACATAGAAAGTGTGCACATAGAAACTAGGGTTTAGGAAAGGGAGTCAAATCACATTTAACACATCCAAAATAGAGCCCAAAATTCATAATACATCTAGGTACACGAGCATCATGCAAGTGGTTAAAGACAAGATCACAAGATAGGGAGAAAACCACCATAACACATCAATCTCCCAAATCAGGTACCATGAATTAAGGTTTTGGATTCAAGGCAAACCAAACATGATTATCACCATCATTCAAGTTCTAGAGCATGTTATCACCTACTAGCATATTAAGAACATGATTTAGAGGGAGAAACAACAACATCTAAGCAATAATATGGTGCAATTAATATAAGAAGATAGAGAGTTATATAACCCACGTGTTTTGAAGAGGAAACTAGCTCTAAGATCAAGTTCCAAAAGAGGGAAGGAAGCTACAACAAGGATCACCACTTTGGATACAAGATCACCAAGGTAAGAAACCACCACAAGGAGGAAGATCTAGCTCCAAGGCACCACATGCAAGGTAGAACCACCTCCAAAGCACCAAGAACAACACCTTCTTTGCTCCACCCAGCTCCAAGAATGAGCACAGGGATAGGGAGAATAAGAATGGTAGAAAAAGATCACTTGCATGGAGAGAATAGGGTTTATATAGAAAAGGAGGAGAGAAGTGGGGTGGATATGAGGTGTCAACACCAAAAGGCACCAAAGGGACACTTGTCCACCCAAGAAACCAACATGCAACCACTTAAAACACACATGCATGAGATGGTGATACAACCTATACTTGGTCTCGAACACCTTTGGTGCCCAACATATGGTCTCTGTCGTGACACCCCAATGACACACCACATGGTCGAGACAAAGCACCAAAACATCACCTGGTCGAGACAAAAGGATCACTACAAACACTAGGTCGAGACACTTCACTAGAAGGCAACTATCTCAACCCAATACAAGCCAAGACCATCATGGTTGAGACAAGAACACCTAGAGAAGGTTTCTTGGTTGAGACACTCACAAGACACCCTCTCAAGGTCGAGACAAGGGTCACCACCTTCAACAAGGTACACATGATCAAGACACAACAAAACCCTAGAAACCCTAATCACCTCTAGTGGTGCCACCACTTAACCAAGGCCCAACCAAGGTGCCCCAAGGCACCAAACTCTCTCTCATGAATACAAGAGAGAGAAGGAACACTCTAGATGAGGCAAATTTCAAGGTAACCCTCATATTTGGGTAAATTCCCATTTGACCCGAAACAAGCACATAAAGCACAAACATCATCCAAACAAGCTCAAATTGGAGACCTAAGCTCTCCACAAGCTTTGAGAACATTTCAAAGGATTAGAGTAAGGTTATAAGCACATAATCAATCCAAAGAAAATAGGTTTAGCCCAAAACCCAGGTCGGGGGTCTTACAAGCCATAAACCCCTAATAAGGATTTCGCCCCTGAAATCCTAAGTGAAAAGAAACAAGCACTACCTCCGCATCTCTACCTCAAGCTCCCACTTGGGTCAACTAAAATAGATATAAATAAGATGAAGACCTATCAAAATGAAATAACTTCATCTAACCAATCTCTACTCGTGGGTGGACCTCTCCTTCTGGCTGACTTGAGGTGTAAAATTGAGTTGTCGCCTTTGCCGCTCTTATTCCCCAATGGCCTGAGTAGAGGAACCAACATGCGACACTTGTCCACGTTCTCTTCCACTACTACTAAACTATTCTCTCTATGAGCCCTGCTGGCTTTGCCTCGACTGCTAGGTTACCTCATCACCTTTCACTAGACACTCCCTCCTCGGATGTCCTACCTACCCACACTTATGGCAAGTTCTAGTCTCATACTATGACCTAGACGACCCCATCACTAACACATATGTTTTATTGTGGGCTCCTACAGGGGGGAAATTGTAGCATCTGCTCTTACTTGGCTACCATTGTGTCATTGCACTAGACCTCTATTGTGTTGGTGGTGTAGAAAACCTAGGCTCCTTAAAGCCACCTGACAACTGTTCTTATATTGTGTCGATCTCTTCTTGGCACCTTTCTCATGCTTCTAAACCATGGATCTCACTATCCTCCTAACTGAATCCACAAATTTGGGAAAATGCTCTCTATTCTCTAAGGTGGTTGTCGGTGTCATCAAATATGTACTCAACCCTTTCTCAAAATGTCTAATTCTCTCCTGATCTGTAGCAACCATGTGAGAACAAAACCTCAACAATTCCATAAACGTTGCTTCATACTCATTGATTGACATGGATCCCTATCAGATCCTATCAAATTGGCTAATCTTCTCATCCAGATAGATTTGGGGGACGTACTGACTCACAAACTCCCATCAGGACTTCTCCCAACTGATCACAACACCTAGCCTTTTCTCCTCTTCAATGGCCCACCAATGGTCAACACTCCCCTTCAAAAGGTATACTGCATGATTCACTTTGTCTACTTCAGGGATATTGATGATATTAAAGGCCTTATCCAACTCTTTCAACCAAATATCTACATCTATTGGATCCGCCGTACCAGCATAGTCCACATCCTCAACACATATCAACCGCTCAAAGTTCTTCCCCAAAACTGGAGAATCCACATTGGGGACTATTGTTCTCGCTTGTAGAATGAGTATTATGTCCTCCATATGTGTAATTGTGGCCATAAACTATCCAAACATGGACTCAAAAGTACGATTGGCCACTACTATAGGATCTAACTGGGGCATCTTAGGCACCCTCTCCTCAACAACCTACCTCCTTGCACCACCACCTGGTGCAATAACACCACTCTCAACAACATGTTCTTTGTGTTCTCCAACCATCTTTTGAGCTCTTCTTCTTTTGCATAAGCAGAATTCACTATAAGACAGACTGGAGGGCGCTAGAACATACACAAACCCTAGTCCTAGGTCCCTATAGACTTGAAAAATCTAAGCTCCGATACTAACCAAACTATGATGCCCCACGCCACACAAAATGAGATTACTCAAAACCAAAAGCGGAAACAACACTAACCATGCATATTACTAGAAAACACGGGAAATTGAAACTAATTTCATAAAAGCACCATATGCTAAAATATTTCACATATAAGTCCACAATAGGACCTTTATATCACATATCACAAATCATAAGGTGCTTATGTCATTGTTTTCAACCATCCTATTATCATCCTATTACATGAGATACATGTTCCACATATACATACATGTACTCATTCCATATCTATGCAATAAAAGGAACACAATCCAAAAACCTCATATCAATATCATATCTACAAACACATAGAGAACACCCCTAAAGACCTGAGTGCATAGGGATGACTCTAGAACTCTATCACCAAAAGAATAGCATCACATCCAACCTTTTCATCTACTTCTCTTGCTTCTTCTCTTTCTCAACTACAAAATCACCACCTAGTCATGCACGACCACCTAAAAGATGTGAAAACCCATAGGGTGAGGCCAAACATCCCATCAAGAGATATAACTCTCTTCTGACATCAATTAAAGCGTAAATAACTAAACATGTAGATAAAGTACTAAACAAGTAATACTATTGAAGCAATTAAGAGTAATTGCAACTGAATAGTAGGACATCTTCTAAGTTAAGAAGAAATATGAAGAACATGTATATTCTCTATCACTAAAACTATACAAAATCAAGACAAGGATTCAACCAATGCTATTCACATTTTATCCCTATGCAAATATACTACACGCCTGTATTACATTTTTTTATTATGCCTAGAGGATATGAGGTATACCACGTACACTCCAATTGACCACTGCTAAGTCAAAATCAATGTCATACAAGGTCTATGAAAGAGCCAGAATCCACAACCTCTCCACACCTTCCAGTCAACACGAGATAACACCGTAGAGACATATCAAGTCTAACTACAAAACAACCTAGAATGCCTTGGTATATTGGCACAACACTAGTGAAACTGATCTATAACCCGAAGTCTCACTCCTGTCAGGGTATGGCCCACATTCAATCCTATGAAAGTATCATAAGCATATGCACTAATTCAATTCACTGAGCTATGGACAATAGTGACACTCCTTCTAGGGTATGTATTGTATCCAATCATGTGAATGCATATACTCAACAATATATGACTATGAGCTTCCACTAGGGGATAACTTGTTTCACCATCCAGCACTAAGACTGACACTGGAATGGATCTATGGCCAGGGAAACTACATGATTAGGTTCCACTTGGTTACTTAGGCCAATTAAGTGTCTTTTAGCATCAATCAAGTTACGATGTACAAAGCCTAAACAAACTCTACAAGAATAAGAGCATGGTACAACTTTAGAAGATATAAAACATATAAGGTGTAAACTTGTCGCATCATCACATAGTATTATAGCATTGCCATTCACAAGGCCATTGTCACTGTCATACAGCCATACAAGGTTATCACAAATGTCACATCACTATGGAACATCTACCCCTCAATCACATTATTATAGGATACCACCTCACAATAGGAATCAAACCCTCACCAGGTCATATGACCCATCACATCAATAGGATCTCATCATGTCTCATCAAGGCTCATAGCCAACACCCTATATCCCATAATCATCACCATGTCATACACAAGACATGGCATTCATTTCACCTACAAGGTTAGGGGTTCATGAATAAGAGAGAGAGAAAAAAAACATCATAATATGATAACTTCTTTCAGAGAGAGAAAAAAACACATCACATGGCCTAATATTAGGTTTAGGGTTCCATTTTTGTCCGATTAGGGTTGTATAGTTTCATTTAAATCACCAAACCCTAGGTATACCATATTCCACTTTATTGGAGCACATTGGGTTAAACCTCATTACTTGGTTATGATGAGGTCATTATCTTAGTCGCACTAAGTAGTACATCATTCATATGTATACATGTACCCATCCCATAATGTTGTACAAAGATAGGAACCATGCATCATGTATATGTATCAATCACCCATCACATGCTTGTGTCGTGACCCACCATCACATACATGTCTCCATCACCCTCCTGCATGGTGTCTCGACCACATCACATCCACACATGGTCACGACTGCAACACACTAGCACAGGGTCACTACTGCAATGCACCAACACATGGTTGTGACCGTGACGCACATGTAACATACTGAAACTTCACATATTCTCTTTTTGGCCCTTCCCAATATTTTCCTTTCATTTCTATCCTTTTTGGCCTTGATGCTTAAATTGTGGAATTTATAGTGGTTTGGTGAACATGTGTTCTATGATTATATAAATGTAAGGGTAAATTCACAAATACCTCAGTGAAAGCTTATTTAAGTATCTAAAACGCAAAATCACCACTTAAGTGGAACAATGGTAAATAAATCCATGCTAGAAGTGTAAGGCCCCAATCCATATGTAATGTATTGAACAAGATTAAATACCATAATTAAGTATTCTAAACCTTTTTATGTGTTTTTAAATCATGAGACAAGATTAAGTTTCAAGTATGGTCCAATTTGGATGTTGTTTGTGCAAGTTATGCAATTATATGCACATTTTGGACTTTTATGCAATTTACCCAATTTGGAGGTTTTCTTTGTAAATTGTCATATGCATTATAATCTTTAGATAATCCCTTACCATTATCGAGTTTTTGAACTATGGGTCACCTAGTTTCACCTTGGTTTGAAAGTGTTTCTTTCCAAGGGCATTTTAGGGATATCCTCTTTATAAATGAGCTTATCTTTAGAAGCTACCAACCAATGGGATTATTTCTTTGATTGGAGGTCAGTTGGAATGACCGATAAGTGTCCATAAACTGACATTTGATATTCAAGAAGCCTCTACAAGTTGTCCTCTTGCATAGCCATGAAATCCCTAGGCTAAGGTCACATGGAAAGCTCCATGAACACCTCATGCTTGACTTCTTCCTTATCCATAAAGGTGTGCATGTACATGGGAACCCTTAGCATTGGACACATGAAAAGTAACTTGACACCTTGTTCTTGACTTCTTCCTTATCCATAAAGGCTTGCATGTCCATGGACACCCTTATACATGACACATGGAAAGTCTCATCGACACCGCATACTTGACCTCTTTCTTTATATAGCCATATCTACCCCTTCCCAACTCCCAATTCAAAAACTCTTTCTCTCCTTTCTTTCCTATAGATTAGAGCATTGTTCCTTCTATGTTTGTCCATGAAGTTGATGTCCCAAGGTAAAATAGGGTGCCTACCTTGGTGAACAAGGCTCCTAGGGTTCCAAATTTCTCTATTTAGGATTTATTAAGCTCCTTCTTGGAAATTTGACCAAAACTAGTAAATATCCTCCTTTCCTTCCCTATTTTCATGTTTTTAGCCTTCCTTCCACCTTCCTCTAGGTCGAAACCCTGGTCTTCCATAGTGAAACCCCACCTATAGCCCTTAAACACCCCATCTCCATGTTCTTTTGTTAGGGTTTTTCACCTCGAAAGTGGAGAAGGTGCTTCTTGCTCGAGATAGGAGCTTTGTTGGAGAAACCAACCTATCTAAGCTTGGGAACCTTATTTATTGGACATTTCCACCTTCCCTAGAGGTGATTTTTGTAATCCCCTTCTCATATATTGCTTGATACATGCTTAAAACTCATGCTTCTACGTTTAAAATTGATGATCTCCATCTCTATTTAGCATGCTCTTCTAGGGTTTTGGTTTCTTGTTGTTTTACCTTCTCTAGAAGATCTAGTTTAGTTACCATTCAAACTCCAAACCTTGATCTTCAGCCAAATGGTCTCTCTCTCTCTCTCTTTGCATATCTCAATCAGTTTGATGATGTGGCAATTTCCTATTGGTCAATTTTGAGAAATTCATAACTATTTATTCCCTTATCCAAAAATAAAAAGAAAATATGTTTTGAACTCCAAAAAACATGTTATTTCTAAAAAAATATTTCTAAGGTTTTGTTTGTAGTTTTGTCGAAAAGAGTTTTTAGAAAATGAATTAAATACCTAAAAATCACCAAATATACACTTTAATCTTCATAACTCTAAAATATGCAAAATTATATGTTTTGTTAATCAGAAGAAACTAACTAGATCAATGGTGATGTTTTCAGAGTCTAAATCAAAGTTTTATGCAAAAAGTCAAAAATAGGGGTTTTCTTTACATTAATGCATATAACATACCCTAATACATGGTTATACATTGGGATAGGATAAATTGGTCTTGGACTCAATAAAGTGATGAAAGTTGGTAGTTGAAATCATATAAGAGGTATGTGCAATCCCTCTTTATGTGTGTGCATATCTAACCCTTTAGTTGGGAAACTTGTGAACCAACCTTACTTTCCCTAATGAGGCTTTATTGAACCTGGTTTCTTCTACTCATGAATCTTTTGATGTACTTGCCTCAAAATTAATATTGATGTTTTATTTCATGGGACTTGGAACCCCACTACCATATTGCAATTATATGACTATTTATCTTGCCAATTTACTACTTCTTATGCATGATGGTTTATATGATATTATAGTTATAGTAGTGGTACTTATGTATAACCACCAATAGTAGGGCATTTGTTAATTCACCCTAGGGATTGTCTTATTCTCCCCCTTACAAAAATATGTGTAGGTGACTAGGAATGTATTAATTCTCCCCTCACATATAGTTTGAGGTCCGGTAGGTGCCTCAACCCTACCTAGTTAATGTAGTCTAATATTGATCATTCATGCAATTCATTATTATTTGTTGGTTTTTGGCAAAAATCTATTTTTTTATATGCCTCATCCTCTTGGCCCTCTCATCATGTGAGGAACCCATATATTTATGCTTCAATGTTATCGTTATCTTTTGTACTTGTTCAATATTTTTACACATACCTTTTTTCCTTTCCCTTTTGTTGGGTTCTCTCCCAACCACCCAGGTTAGGACAAGTTGTTGAGTGGAATCAGGAAAACATAGCTTTGGGCATGGAACTAGCACTTAGAGATGTTGCTCTGGAGACAAGATTTGAAGTAGTTTAGACTTCCCTCTATCTAGATCCTTTTTGTTGTATCTTGTTGTAAACCCTAATGGGAGATTTTGACGTACTTATGTAATCTTTTATGAAAGTTGAATATAGACAATTATTTTTATTCAGCTGCTACATTTTGGTCTTTTGCATACCATTATAATAAATATGGAAAATTTATACCTATTCAAACATTCCTTTGATTGTGTTTGGAATGGATGTTAATTCTTCAAAACTTTAGTAAGGGGGTGACCCCGCACTCCTTACACACCATCACCCTGGTCGTGACTGTGACACACCACAAGTTGGCATCATGACCACCATCCACAATGTGATGTCTCAACCGCAACATCAACCTATGTCTCGACCCCCATCCAATAGTATTTCATGACCACAACCAATAGCATGTCGTGACCCCAAGCCAACACCCAATTACGACCGAGATGCATCACAACTAGGCATCTCGACCACCACGATAGGGCGTCACGACCAAAAAAAGACAAGGGATCATGATCAGAGAAGAACCAACACAAGACATCTCGATCAAAATAAGATAAACACCAAGAAAATAAGGCTCACCATGTGCAACACTCATGAAACAAAGTGTCTCGAACCAAAGCCAAAAACATGGGTGTAAGTTTTGACTGAAACAAAGACCAAACAACAAGAATACAAAGAATTACAAAGCCCAAAACTTAAGGCTTTTGAGATCATCAAACCTTAGAATCAACACCATGAGGATCATCAATCAAAACCACTTAGGACAAAGAAAGACAAACCTCAACACGTGATGGAAACATCCAAAGTTCCAAGGAAAGCATAATGCCCAATCTTAGATCATGGTGATAAAAGAAAAGCTCAAGCTGCATGTGAGACTATCCTCTCAAGGCCACATAGAAAATGTGCACATAGAAACTAAGCTTTAGGAAAGGGAGCAAAACCACATTTAACACATACAAAATAGAACCTAATCTTCATAATACATCTAGGTAAACGATCGTCATGCAAGTGGTCAAAGACAAGATCACAAGATAGGGAGAAAACCACCATAACACATCCATCTACAAAATCAGGTACCATGAATTAGGGTTTCAGATTCTAAGAAAACCAAGCATGATTCTCACCATAATTCAAATTCTAGAGTATCATATCACCTACTAGAATATTAGGAACATGATTTAGAGGGAGAAACAACAACATGCAAGCAATAATATGGTGCAATTAATAGAAGAAGATATAGAGTTATATAACTCTCCCTTTTTGAAGAGGAAACAAGCTCCAAGCTCAAGATCCAAAAGAGAGAAGGAAGCTCCAACAAGGATCACCACTTCATCCACAAGATCACCAAGGGAAGAAACTACCACAAGGAGGAAGATCTAGCTCCAAGGCACCACATGCAAGGTCGAACCACCTCTAAAGCACCAAGAACAACACCTTCTTTGCTCCACCCAGCTCCAAGAACGAGCATAAGGGAAGGAAGAAGGAGAATAGACAAAAAAGATCACTTGCATGGGAAAATGAGGGTTTACATAGAAAAGGAGGATAGAAGTGGGTTGTAGATGAGGTGTCAACACCAACAAGCACCAAAGGGACACTTGTCTGCCCAAGAAACCAACATGCAACCACTTAAAACACACATCTACATGATGGTGATGCAAACTATCTTGGTCTCAACCACATTTGGTCCCCAACATGTGGTCTCGGTCGGACACACCAAGGACACATCACATGGTCGAGACAAAGCACCAAAACATCACCTGGTCGAGACCAAAGGATCACTACAAACACTAGGTTGAGACACTTCACTAAAAGGCAATCATTTCAACCCAAGACAAATCAAGACCATTTTGGTTGATACAACAACACCTAGATAAGATGTCTGGGTTGAGACACTCACAAGACACCCTCTCAAGGTCGAGACAAGGGTCAATACTTTGAACAATGTACACATGGTTGAGACACAACAAAACCCTAGAAACCTAATCACCTCTAGTGGTGCCACCACTCAACCAAGGCCCAACCAAGACTTCCCAAAGAACCACACTCTCTCTCATGAAGCTAAGAGATAGAAGTAACACTCTATATGTGGAAAATTGCAAGGTAACACTCATATTTGGGTAAATTGCAATTTGACCCAAAACAAGCACATATACCACAAACATCGCCCAAACAAGATCAAAATGGAGACTTAAGCTCTCCACAAGCTCTAAGGACATATCAAAGGATTAGATAAAAGTTATAATCACTTAATTAAGATAAAGCAAATAGGGTTAGCCCAAAACGTAGGTCAGGGGTCTTACAATGAGATTTGCCAAAATGAATGTTAAAATCACATTCCTTAAAAGGAATAATGTAGAGGATGTGTACGTGACACAACCTAGAAGGTTTTATAAATACAATTATTGAAAATAAATTATGTAAGATACAAAGGTTAATATGTGGATTGAACCAAGCATCTCAGAGCTGGAATATTCCATTTTGACAAATAGTCAAAGAGTTTGACTTAAATTAGAGTGAAGATGAAATTTGTGATTATAAAAGATTTAGTGGGAGCATATTTATATTCCACATAATGATGGGAAATAAAATCCTTATATTACAAATATTAACCTAGTTGGGAAGTACCTTCTCTATGAAGGGTTTGGGTTAAGCATCCTATATGATAGGAATCAAGATCTATAGAGATAAATCTGGAAAGCTTATTAATCTAAATAAGAGCACATACGTTGGCAGGAAGATGAAGGGACTCAACATGAAAGACTCAATGAGAGAAAACTTTTCAGTGTTCCATGGAGATAGTCTGCCCAGTGTCCCAGTTCTTGTGAAGAATGGGAAACATGAGTGAGATGAGATGTGCATTCACAATTGGATCTATCATGAATGCAATGTTATGTACGCATTCGATTATCTTGTATGTATTGAACATGATGAGTGAATATCTGTCAGATCCCAGTGAGAGTCACTGGACTACCATAAAGAACATCCTGAAGTACTTGAGAAGCACTATTGATTTATTCCATGATTATGATAATAAGGAAGAGTTGGGTGTAAAGGGTTACACCGATGTAAGCTTCCAAAATGACAAATAAAATTGATGGTCATAATCTAAATTTGTGTTTGATCTTAAAATAGAACTGTAAGACGGAAAAGTTTTGAGCAAGAGACAGTTGATAATTCTATAATAGAAGCCAAGCATCTCAGGTGTTATGAACACACCAAAGAATATTGTATGGATCAAGAAGTTGTTGTAGATGAACTTGTGGGAGGTTCCAACCACTGATGACACAGTTGAAATTTTGTGACAACAATGGAGCTAATGGATAGCCAAGAAATCTCATATATCATACTATGGCACTTCCATCTCATGCGATGTAAAAACTTACAAAATACCGACTTGAAGCAAATGTTGCTAATATGCTATAAAAGCACTTGCACAATAGAAACGTTATGGACATGTTAAGATCACTCGAAATAAGATTCATGGGTGATTGGATCTAAGTGCAAGTCACAGTCTGTTGGTATGTATGCCTAGAGAGCCGATCATATGATGATTGTAATAGGGCATTAGATACCTGATTTGACAATAATAAAGGTAATTATGTCTCTTATGTTTGTATCAATCATGAGATGATGACACGGATATAATAGATGTCTAAAGAATGATGTTACTTGATGACATATGTATTTAGGTTGAGGACTTGAATAATGAGATTGCATGAATGGTAAGAGTATATACATTCTTGTTATGTCCCTAGTTGGATATTACTGTGGAAGCAAAATAGATGATAGTAATACATAAGACTAGAGTGTGTGCTGCTTGATGATAGAATCTCATTAGTCATGATATGTGATATCAAACCAAGCACATAAGTACTTGTTATAGAATAGTGTACTGGACATACCCACCTTGAGAGTGATACATGGAGATCATTGAATGGTAGTTAGAATTAGCTCTCATAGTGATAGTGGTGATTGTGGTTCTTAGACCTGAAGTCACTACACTCATCATGTGTCGTTCATTATACTTAGACATCATCCAACATGACCTTGAATATGGGTTGCGATAAAGGTGATGATCAGGTACTCTATGTCACATGGGGATTGAGTGTGAGTGATGTAGATGGGAGTTGTCCCTCCTATAGGAATTGATATCCAGGCCACTTAACAAGAGAGACTGAGAAATGCATGGCCGGCCATACTCATGTGATTCAGTGTGTGATATGTAAACACAGGTTCATCTCATATAGTTTTCTCTAGTTCAAGGAACATTGCACATCGAGAGGATGACGAGTCCATGCCTCGAGTTCAATCGGGCCATTAGAGACAAAGGAACTATATGATCACGGTAACACTAATCATGGAGTGTAGGTTGAAGTTGTTCTCCAACTTTCTAAACTACTTGGGTAGCAATGGTGTGTTTCTAGACATTGCTCATTGCTTGTGATGTCATAAGTTGGTTATAGACATTCACTGCCAACGTAATTTAGGACCTATAGGTTCACACACATAGTATGCACTTGGAATAGGAGTTTATTCATGATTACTAAAAGTGTTTAGGTATTCAATTAAACAACTGAGGTTCAAAATTGACTGACTAGAGTTTGAACCGACCGGTTCAAGTGATGAACCAATCAGTTGGAGTGCTAGGTTAGCTGGAATCAACATTGGTTGATCAATGGTTGAACCAAGGCATCGACCAATTGGTTCACTTATTGAATCGATCACTTCATGGTACTAAATGACTGATTCATGAGATGAACTACCCTGTTCAATGGTCAATTTGATTGGATCAAGGAATAGTGTTGACATCATGTTGTGTGTTAATTATACATTAAATAAGAATTTGATTCATAATAGGAAAAATGCATGAACCAGCCATTTTGTGACATGAAATGTTGGTTCATGCACGAACTGACTGGTTAGACATGTGAATTGACCGATTCTTTGTTTGCAGTTTCTAGAATATTTGTGAATTTTGTCTCTTCGACTCCCAGACTGACTGGAAACCCTGACCCTAGCCTCTCGTAGAAATAGAGTGGTATTGGGGGCTTCCCAAACACAACAATAAGTTTTGACAATTATTGTCCTCTCTGGTTGTGGTAAACAATAGAGAGACTGAGCAAGTCCAACCTGACAAAGGGAGGGATAGCAAGGGAGAGACAAGGAGCAAATCAATCCTAGCAGATTGAAGTTCGAAGGGACAACTCCTTCCCGTTGGCTCTGGTAGCACAACATGGAGTTCTCGGTGGTCCATGTGGACTACTCTAGAGGTGGGAGGCCTTTTCCTATTGCTAGGAGGATGTCATCAACCGCCATTCCTGGTGTTTTACCAGGTGGCCACCATTGACGACTGTTTGACTGTTGCCCAAAGAAGAAGTTCATTGATGCTTGTGAGAAAAAGCATGGTACTACAATAAGAGTTGTCATTGGACTTGCTCCAAGACCAGGTATATCTCTTATTACCTTCCTTCCTATATACTTTGTTGTTGACAAGATCATGTTAGTTAGGAAATCAAGCATTAAATTTTTTGTTTCTGCTACCTTATATATTTCCCTGATTTCCCAACAAAGGTAACTCATCCAACAACATTGTACTACAAAGTACTAAAAAGTGTATCTAGTCATTTCGTGGGAGGCAAACTTCAAAAATAGATATGTTACAAGCACAAAAAAGGGTTAGAATTCAATCCATGGGTCTTAACTAACTAATAGACCACCTCAACTATAAAAAGAGACCCTTGGGCTTCATTCCAAGTTTACCTTCTATTATCCCTTGTTATAGTTGAGTGTTTGTACCTCTAAGATCCCCTAATCTCCCTCAAGCTTGATTACTTCTCTATATCCAATGAGTGGGTTAGGATTTCTATAAGAGAGCTACCTCATTGTATTATTGTAAAAGCTCTCAACTCACCTTCCCAATCTCTCTCTAGCAAAGTGATAAGTTGAAGTTTACTACCTTGAAGAAGGAAGTGGTGGATTCAAGGCTGAAGATCTCTACAAAAATGGGTAAGACCTTGTTTGAAGGCTGAAGATTCTTGGAAGGTAGATATTGTGATGTCCCTGGATTTTCTAAAACTTAATATGATGTGTGACGTCCAAATTGAAACCCTCACCTCAGTGAGAATCCCAATTTCAACATCCCACATAAGGCTAAGAAGAAGAAAATCAGAGGAAGTCAGAAGGAAACAATATGTAGCACATGCACATGAACAATAATAAAACCATACAACACATGTTCACCATTCAACATATAATTACAACATGAATTGTTACAACATTTGATATTACATATTGAACAACAAACTATACATATACATGTACTACAACTAAACTACAGGATCTTAAGACAACAGGTCCACCTGTACATCAGCTCGCCACACAACTCTCAACTATCCTGGATCTTCACGAGCATAACCACAACCTAAACAAAAGATTACATGTGGTACACGTCAGCACAATATTTCAAAAATATTGTACTGAGTACGCCTACGTGTCTTTTATATACCTCTCATCATATCTTGGCAATAAGATAAAACTAATACTTGGCAGTTATAAAGAAATATAAGAAAAGTGTATACTTGCACAAAGATATTCATCAACAAAAGTGAACACATATTTTATGCTCATTTTCCATTATATGTTTGTGCATCTGCCTACCAATGGGATAGATGCATCCAGGCCTCATGATCTGCTTACCAAAGAGATAAATCATTGTACATGTGATCTGCTTACCAAAGAGATAGATCACTCACTAGCACTATGCTTACCAAAGAGATATAGTGCTTCATATAATGGAACATATATATTATGTTTGATATGTTCATAATCATAAGTATGGAAAGCTCAAACAACATAGTGTACAAGAAAAATCCTTTCAATCAATACCATATGCCAAGTCTTTACTACTATATAACACAAGCATATTGTATAATAAGCCAAGTAAGAGGTAATGGCGTACCTTGATCAAGACAAACCTAATCATCATATCCTCATGTCATCTATAATTTTATTAAACCTGATTAAGACAAGATCATATACTATCATCAGATTCTCATCATCATACATCTCATCTTAACCCTAATCGTGTTCATTAGGGTTTCCCTTATCTCTTTAGTATATTTCCATTATTACTTGCATTCTAGTCTTAGAATTATCATACTGATGTCGTTTTCTAGATTATTTACTCATTAACTGATAATCACATTTTCCATCATTATGTGAACCTATTAGCCTTAGGTTACATGCATTAACCTAAATCAGGGTTTCATACCATGTATTAAGGGTCAATCTCATATAAAATGAATTTCGTGTACAAAACTAATCACAGATCTACATATTATCTTCCAGTTATTGATATGAACTTTCTCTGTAAATTTCAAAATTTATTGAGCATGTACGTATTTATTACATTTTATTTAGGGTTATTAGCCCTAACTAGCCATATGGAGTAAATTACATGATTTCGTACATCATCATGACCATAACTAACATCATATGCATGATAAACATGAAATATGATTTATAGGTATTTTCTCATAATTTTAGGGAATCGTTTGATATTTATTATCCATCATAAGATCATTTCACATCTTCCATGATATCACTATTATTAATGCATCAAAAGACTAATCTAAAGGTTCCAGGTTGTTCTACGCATTTTTCTAAGAATTTTGGTACCTTGTTTGTATTTTTCTGATAAACATACTATTTACTGTGATTTATGCAAGATCTGGAAATAATTTAGATTCCTGACCTTTTTGGGCCAATGAGAGCCCGCCACGTGGCCAGGGTGGGGGCGCCTCCTTTACTTGTTCTGCCCGATCTGGATCTGCGGTTGGGTCCGTGGGTCAGGGGATCCGGTTACCCGCGTCGCTCGGCTCTCCCATTCTCGAGAGTCTCGTGGTCCTCTCTTTCCTCTATGAAACAGAGCGCCGCAAGCGGGCTCTGTTCCACGCCACCACCGCCATGGGAAGGATCTCCGGTGAGCGATGTTAGCTGCTCCTCCTCTCCTTCATCAAGGGTCTTGGTTCCGTCAGGTTCGGTTACCTATTCCGGACCTCCACGGCTACAAAACCGCTCGCCAACTACCGCTGAGCTCCTCAGCCACAAGCTCCTCACCCATGGCCGTCGCCGCGGTGGATCAGGAAGGGGAAAGAGAGCCATCCGCCACCACTCTCACATCTGGGGCTTCTAAAAGCTCCGAAGCACCTCCACGAACTCATCTGTGCCCTTTGATTCCAGCTGTGATCACCTACTACCAGCTCCAAGCTCTGCCTTCCTCTCCAGCTAACCGAAGTTTGCTGGCCATGAAACCTCCATCGGAAACCACTAAAACCGCCTGCATCTTTCTCCCTCGACCTCGTGCTTGCTTTTCTCTTCTCTGTATTCCTCAAAAGCTACCTGTATCTCCATTCTCCACCTTCGACCACCAGCTGCTCACTATGGTGGAGAACCTGTGAGAATGGAGGGCTCGGTCTCTCTATTGGAGTGGTGAGGCAATTCGCCCAAGGGGTCAAATGGGAGCTCATCCCAGTCTGAAGCCAACTATCCAGTTGGATATCTTGCTCACTCCCACGATCGACGAGATGGTGGAGGCAGTCATGGCCTCGTCCGTCCCCACGATTCTGTGGTTATACCGAAGGTAGGAGAATAGATGTGTGTCATCCGATCATCATCCAACGACCAAAATCTCTTTGCACCATACTGAATCTGTGGCTTCTAAAGGTTGTAGCGTGCGGCCATTAGATCTGTGATCTAGGGCAGAAGACTATCCACGCATTCCTGACCAACACCAAGGGTGCGTGACATCCTATATTGATTAGCAACTTGGGTCCTCAAATCATCAAATAATAAACATTATTTCCCAAATTTCAAACCTCAATAACTTCATCTAGGGACATCCGATTGCCACCAAATTTTAACCATAGCTTCCTTACCTCTCGAGCTACCTTCTACTCAAATTTGGTGACAAAACTCAACTATTGGACCATTCAATTAAATTCCTCAAAAAGGCATTAAAAGATAGATCTTAATCATGATATCAACCTCACATCCACACTTACTTTATCAAAAGCTTAAAACTCTCAATCTAACTGAAACATATGCTTTCACTTAAGTCATTGGACATTTAGGATTTTAAAAGTCCACTCCATCACATCCTACATACCTTAAAAGATATTTCGTCCTCGAAATTAAAGCAAAAACCACTTTTTCACATCATATACATCTTAAAAGAACTTTCGTCCTCGAAAGTAAACCCTACTCATGCTTCTAGGGAAAACTTTATCTTGCCTTCATCAACATGTAGGTACTATTCTATGTGTAACATATCCGCAAAGGTTACCTAGAACCATGTATCTGAAGCACTATTAGGGGTTTTTACAACCATCTTGGTGCACAAACACTCCATTCAAGGTTAAACTCAGGTTTAGAAACTTAGGTTATGTCATGACATATCTCATATGTTAGATTTGCTTCCTTATCTTTAGCCATGAATTAGGGTTTTCACATCATATTCCATGTTCTAAAGGAGTTGAGTAAGATTAACTCAAGTTAACCCATTATCAAGGTGTCATCAACATTTTATTGAGCTAATTATTAGAACATGGTCAACATTAACATATGCCTTTTAGGTGGGAGTTAACTAAAGTTAACACACTTTATCCATGTAGAGCATATCAAGGTGTCATAATCATTATGTTGTGCTAACTATCAAACTATATTTTTCATCTTTATTAAGAACTAAGATTAACACCTCATGTAACTTGTTTCATACATATGATCTTATTTCATTGTTCATAATAAATTGCACTTTTACTAGCGATTTTATCACAAGATTAACCAACAATATAACATTATCATCTTTATTCATGTACATGGTTAACCATATGTACTCAGATATCTATTAATACATTTCTATATTTCCATCATATCATGTCCATATGTAAAATCTCAAGATTAGATCAAATATTACGATTAGATTCACATATATTATATTAGGGTTGTGCTACAAAAACTTATGTGAGTGGCTAATTAAACATCTATCAAAACTTCATCTAGTCCAACTGAGTTTCTCCTGACCCATATCATAAGGGTAGTGTCATGCTCAGTCTCTCTGAGCTAACTCAACTCTATGAGTATCTCATATGCATATACTTTATCCTCCCTCCTTGGTTTAGGGTTTCATATTACCTCATTGGCACTCATGATAGATTTATAAGATCTAGCCACATAGGCACAAACCAACGCATGCTATGACATACTATTCATAGGTTCTCCACCCATGAGACGTGCTTACCCAAAACTCTCTTATATACACCACTACAGTCCTACGAGGAACCACTAACCCGAGCATGAGGCTTCACAGAAACTACCATAGCTACCTCCTCCAGGGTCTTGGGCTCTCTCCCTCACCCAGATGGTAGGCACTCATATTCATGTTCACATGTATGCACATATATCCAGCCTCTCTTTGTCTCTAGGGTTTGGTCCTCCCAAAAACATCTAGGGTTCAACAAGACTATAGAAATCATGCATAAAGTGACTCAACTCAATCACTCAGGAGTAGTCTAGTTTAGGACATATCATATCATGTATCTCATAATTCTCATATCTTGGAGTTTAGGTTCTCTCACCTTCTCCCAATGGGTCTCACTCTCTCTAGAGTTAACCCTAAAACTGGTCCCAACACTAGAGGTCCTCCTTCGCAAAAGAGACTGAGGCTCATGCTGACTCACAACCCTGTCTTAACTTAAGACATCTTATCTCATAAAAGCCTAGTTACTTGCATCATCAAAGCTTATCTCAAAACCTCAAAATTAGGTCCTCGAAGACAAACATAGATCATCATAACCATCTTATGTCATCTATGTAAGACTTACATCATATCATCAAAACTTATTTCATCTATTCCATCTATCATATATTCCAAACAAGGCTCTAGACATCTAATCTAGAACTACACTCTCTTCTATACTGATGTCATTCACTTTCACTTAGGTTACATGACCACCTACTACTCGTACATGTGTGGGGACACATTTTTGTAATACATATACATAATAAATTATTGTATAGTTTTTCTCTGGTAAAACAAACGTCAGAGAAAACTATCGAGGTTCGATCCGATTGGAATCAAAAACCAAATCTTGAAAATGAGTGTCCCACACATAGTAGAGATTCCAGTGTCATGAAAACTAGTGAAAAGGGTGAGAACAAGGGGTAGACTAGTGTAGCTACGCTAGACAACGTGCGTAATATGTCTAGGGTTTCTCTTCCCTTGATGCACGTCATTTCCAAATAGTACAACGTCCCATACCGCTACACTACAAGGAAAGAACGACATCTAAGGACTTGCTACTCAACAAGCACTATTCTAGACCTAGTTCTCGGACATCTAGGTGCTAACCTAGAGGCTAGGTCAGATCTAGTCTCTAAAAGATGACTAATCTAACCCTAAAGATTATTAAGTTCAAGGTTTTCTTTAGTTTGAGTTGCATAATGAGCAAATGTCAGGCTTTGCTATTGTTCATGCTCTGATACCACCTGTGACGTCCCCAGATTTTCTAAAACTTAATTTGATGTGTGACGTTCAAATTGAAACCCTCACCTCAGTGAGAATCCCAATTTAAACATCCGACATAAGGCTAAGAAGAAGAAAATCAGAGGAAGTCAGAAGGAAACAATCAGTAGCACATGCACATGAACAATAATAAAACCATACAACACATGTTCACCATTCAACATATAATTACAACATGAATTGTTACAACATTTGATATTACATATTGAACAACAAACTATACATATACATGTACTACAACTAAACTACAGGATCTTAAGACAACAGATCCACCTGTACATCAGCTCGCCACACAACTCTCAACTATCCTGGATCTTCACGAGCATAACCACAACCTAAAAAAAAGATTACATGCGGTACACGTCAGCACAATATTTCAAAAATATTATACTGAGTACGCCTATGTGTTTTTTATATACCTCTCATCATATCTTGGCAATAAGATAAAACTAATACTTGGCAGTTATAAAGAAATATAAGAAAAGCGTATACTTGCACAAAGATATTCATCAACAAAAGTGAACACATATTTTAAGCTCATTTTCCATTATATGTTTGTGCATCTACCTACCAATGGGATAGATGCATCCAGGCCTCATGATCTGCTTACCAAAGAGATAGATCATTGTACATGTGATCTGCTTACCAAAGAGATAGATCACTCACTAGCACTATGCTTACCAAAGAGATATAGTGCTTCATATAATGGAACAGATATATTATGTTTGATATGTTCATAATCATAAGTATGGAAAGCTCAAACAACATAGTGTACAAGAAAAATCCTTTCAATCAATACCATATGCCAAGTCTTTACTACCATATAACACAAGCATATTGTATAATAATCCAAGTAAGAGGTAATGGCGTACCTTGATCAAGACAAACCTAATCATCATATCCTCATGTCATCTATAACTTTATTAAACCTGATTAAGACAAGATCATATATTATCATCAGATTATCATCATCATACATCTCATCTTAACCCTAATCGTGTTCATTAGGGTTTCCCTTATCTCTTTAGTATATTTCCATTATTACTTGCATTCTAGTCTTAGAATTATCATACTGATGTCGTTTTCCAGATTATTTACTCATTAACTGATAATCACATTTTCCATCATTATGTGAACATATTAGCCTTAGGTTACATGCATTAACCTAAATCAGGGTTTCATACCATGTATTGAGGGTCAATCTCATATAACATGAATTTTGTGTACAAAACTGATCTCAGATCTACATATTATCTTCCAGTTACTTATATGAACTTATTCTGTAAATTTCAACATTTATTGAGCATGTACGTATTTATTACATTTTATTTAGGGTTATTAGCCCTAACTAGCCATATGGAGTAAATTACATGATTTCGTACAACATCATGACCATAACTGACATCATATGCATTATAAACATGAAATATGATTTACAAATATTTTCTCATAATTTTAGGGAATCGTTTGATATTTATTATCCATCATAAGAACATTTCACATCTTCCATGATATCACTATTATTAATGCATCAAAAGACTGATCTAAAGGTTCCAGGTTGTTCTACGCATTTTTCTGAGAATTTTGGCACCTCATTTGTATTTTTCTGATAAACAGACTATTACTGTGATTTATTCAAGATCTGGAAATAATTTAGATTCCTTACCTTTTTGGGCCAATGAGAGCCCGCCACGTGGCCAGGGTGGGGGTGCCTCCTTTACTTGTTCTGCCCGGTCTGGATCTGCGGTTGGGTATGTGGGTCAGGGGATCCGGTTACCCGCGTCGCTCGGCTCTCCCGTTCTCGAGAGTCTCGTGGTCCTCTGTTTCCTCTGTGAAACAGAGCGCCGCAAGCGGGCTCTGTTCCACGCCACCACCACCGTGGGAAGGATCTCCGGTGAGCGATGTTAGATGCTCCTCCTCTCCTTCATCAAGGGTCTTGGTTCCGTCAGGTTCAGTTACATATTCCGGACCTCCACGGCTACAAAACCGCTCGCCAACTACCGCTGAGCACCGCGGCCACAAGCTCCTCAGCCATGGCCACTGCCGCGGTGGAGCAGGAAGGGGAAAGAGAGCCATCCGCCACCACTCTCACATCTGGGGCTTCTAAAAGCTTCGAAGCACCTCCACAAACTCATTTGTGCCCTTTGATTCCAGCTGTGATCACCTACTACCAGCTCCGAGCTCTGCCTTCCTCTCTGGCTAACTGAAGTTTGCTGGCCATGAAACCTCCACCGGAAACCACTAAAACCACCTGCATCTTTCTCCCTCGACCTCGTGCTTGCTTTTCCCTTCTCTGTATTCCTCAAAAGCTACCTATATCTCCATTCTCCACCTTCGACCACCACCTGCTCACTGTGGTGGAGAACCTGTGAGAATGGAGGGCTCGGTCTCTCTATTGGAGTGGTGAGCCAGTTCGCCCAAGGGGTCAAATGGGAGCTCATCCCAGTCCGAAGCCAACTGTCCAGTTGGATATCTTTCTCACTCCCACGATCAACAAGATGGTGGAGGCAGTCATGGCCTCATCCGTCCCCACGATTGTGTGGTTATACCGAAGGTAGGAGAACAGATGTGTGTCATCCGATCATCATCCAACGACCAAAATCTCTTCGCACCATACTGAATCTGTGGCTTCTAAAGGTTGTAGCGTGAGGCCATTAGATCTGTGATCTAGGGAAGAAGACTGGCCATGCATGCCCGACCAACACCAAGGGTGCGTGACATCCTATATTGATTAGCAACTTGGGTCCTCAAATCATCAAATAATAAACATTATTTCCCAAATTTCAAACCTCAATAACTTCATCTAGGGACATCCGATTGCCACCAAATTTTAACCATAGCTACCTTACCTCTCGAGCTACCTTCTATTCAAATTTGTTGACAAAAATCAACTACTGGACCATTCAATTAAATTCCTCAAAAAGGCATTAAAAGATAGATCTTAATCATGATATCAACCTCACATCCACACTTACTTTATCAAAAGCTTGAAACTCTCAATCTAATTGAAACATATGCTTTCACTTAAGTCATTGGACATTTAGGATTTTAAAATTCCACTCCATCACAGACATGTAAGTCCTTTTAGTGATTATTGGCTCCTTGATCTGAAAAGGAATGCTAGTTTATCCCTAGAACTAGAAAAGGGTTGTCTATTGTTGTAACTCTTGGTGCGGAAAATAAAGAGTGAAAAAGGTTGAAAACCCTATAGATTGACCCCTCTAGATAGTGGATATACATCTCCTAGTTTGGAGGTTGGAACCACTATAATTCTTAGGATTCTTTTGTATATGCTCAATATTCTCTCATCCTTGCTTTTCATACTTACAACAATGTCTTACCAAATATCTTGAAGGTCTAATGAATTTTGTTTAAGTGTTTTTAGCTCTATTCACCCCCTCTCTAGAGACCATAGACCCAACACATATGACTCCTTGGAGGGACAAGGCAGGAACATTGGATGATAAGGCTTCTTGTAAGTTGATTATCATTGAGAAACATGAAGCAACAACTCCAACCCATGTAGAAGAGGCCACAGGGGAGAATGACACAGTCCCCAACCCCATTCACATAGTTGAAGAAGGGGAAAGTGGGGAAACTACTAAAGACATTATGGATGGGCATGAAGATCTCTTTGACTCCAAAGAAATTTGTGGAAATTTTTTGTTAAACAAGTCGATCGAGGATGGAGTGCAGTGTTGTAATTTGTTTGGCGTGACCATAGAGAAACCACCTCAGAGGAAAAATAGGACCATATAAATTGTTTGTTTAGGGAAGAACCTAAGAACTTGGAGAACCCAGTCTTCCCTGAACCTGAGACCACCAACAATGTCAACCTAGATGTGCCCAACGCCTGCCGTAAAATGAAAGAAATGAACATGACATCTTCATTTGGGATGCTCCTCAGGGACATCCATGTCTTGATGATATCTTGGACTATAAGAAGCCAGGGGATTGTATCATTTATGAGAAACAATTGCATATACTGGTAGGGTAGGACCTATGAACCACTTTTAGACCTTAGGCCTCCATAAGTAATAAGTTCTTTAGAGTTTTCTACATCACAATCATTGAAGAATACATGCACAGATATAAAGAAGGGCATGTTTTCAATGCAACAACAAGTTTGGCAACCAAACTTGGTGAAGACAAGGCCAATGCACCTTTTGTTGATGAATGGGTCAAAGATAAGAAGATCACTACGGGAATTCAGTTGATTACATATAACACCCAAATTTGGGCATTTATGCTAAGCATTTATCTATGGTTTAATGTCATTATACCCTTCATATGCCCAACATAACTCTAGATTCTTATCTTTTAGTAATTTATATCTTTTCATAGGTATAGTTGGTCAACTAGACAATTTTGGGACTTACAGGCACTGAACTCAAGAAGACATCAATTCTCTAGATTTTTACCCCATCAAGCATCATGTTATATGCACCAACTTAGGAGACGGTGGTCCTGCTAACCAACTAGTTGGCCCAAGAAACTTTTGTTATCTTGGACCCTATTTTCAATGGCCATTCCTTTATCAGAAAGCATCCTCATAAATCAAAAGATTCATCAATGTAGGCCCACAAAACACCAGTAATACCCCCCCGGGGTGGGTTTGTCCCTAAGGAGTAGGGTCGTAACTGCTACAATTGTCGCGATCGCTACCACCGTCACGACCACGGTGACATCTCAAACACCACATCCATATCGAGCACGACGAAGTCTCAACCGCTACATCCATCATAACTGTGATGATGTCTCAACCGTGACAACCATGACTCCTATAAATACCCTCCCCCAGCTACCAAGGAGGAGGTTCTATGACCCCTTTTTGATGTTTCATTCAATTCTGACAAGTGGCTCCTAGAGCTCTATGGGAGAAGTTTGAAGGCCCGAGAGGGCTGAAGAACACATCCTACATTTGGCCCTTCAGTTGGATTCCGTCTACCATCATTTTCCACCACCATCCATCCAAATCCAACCATTTCCATCCACCTTCTACCACCACACATCCACCATGGCTATTGTTGGGGTAAAATCAAGAAGAAAGGAGGCCAAGGAGTCTAGAAGACCAAGGAGGACAACCCAAAGACAAGATCCAGCCCATACAGAGGCTAAGCAACGAGATCCACATCTCCTTTATGGTCTAAATCTCTTTCTCGACCTCTTTCTTCTACTTTTCTCCTTTATTTCAGTACAAATTATGTTTTTCCATATTTGTTCAGTGACAACTATGCTTGTCCATGTCTAGTTGAGCTCTTTCTTGGCTATGTAGACCTCTTTGGACATGTTTATGTACTTTTACTGTGAGCAAGTACATTTTTCATTATATCTACTCTTTCTGGTTATGATTGTTGGACTGGTTGATCTCTTTCTTGCTTGACTTCCATTTCTGCATAGATTGAGAGATTAGTGGTACAAATGGATGAGAGAAGGTAGTTTGGATCAAATCTGAAAGGAGAATGTCCAAAGGAGTTGTTCCTAACAGCTTTGAATGTTACAGACTTGAAAGGGTATCTGGGATATTCAGGGGTGTCGATACATAATCCTTGAGAGAAGTTTTGGATCCTTTATAGGGCTTTAGTCACGCTGCACAAGAGCGAGTGGGATGACCCCCACATGAGAAACTACCACAGTCCATGCTATGACTGGATTTTAGATGCTTGCTAGGGTGTTTGAGGGTTGTCTACGCCCGATAACAGGTGCATGGACTGCCCAACCTGTGGGTTACATAGCCAAGAAGTCCTTCTCTTTGATTAGTAGAATCCAACAGACTCTATTTTGTTTTCTTTATTTTGCTTTATTTTATTTCATGACACCTTGTTAGACTAGTTCTAGCTCCAAACTCTTATCAACTGTCAGATTGTCTTAACTGACTTAAGAGTGGGATCTTAAGCATCCTAAACATACCCATGTCCATGTGTTTGACCCTGTATATCTACTTCGACTCCGTAATAAAGTTGTGGGGGACCTTGAAGGCTTTGGGTTATAAATTTAAAGTTTGATCCTCCTTTGGGAGACGATCAATTACACAACTATAAAGATCTTTGGAACACTACTTGTTGATGCTGGCAGATCTTTCTGTATGGTAGATAATAACATACAACTATAATATCATGGATCTTCCATGTGAGAGGATGGTCTTCAAAATCCCCGACACCAGAGAAATATATAAAATCTCAATTCGACTTGAGAACTTGATAAAATATACATATACATGGTGCCACCCCAACTGGACTAAGATTTGAATCAACAGTGTTGTCTACAACAAAAACATGATTCAGAGGAAAGAGAACTTAAAATGATGTGGATGATTGAAGCATTAAATAGAGGAATCCCCCTGGAAGACATAGTAAATGAAGATTTATAGGCTCTACATGGGAAGTATGTTATGGAGATCATCCATGACATGAGGTTCTTCTCTGTGCAACACATGTAAGATACTCCCAAGACAATGTACATTAGTGTGGTACTTTAAATGAAGAAACCTTAGAGATAAGTATTGTAGACTCTCTAGAAGGAATCAGTTGAGCCAATTCAGTACGATCCAATTCCATTTCAACACAATCCAACACCAGAGAAACACCCTTCAACTCCATCAGTGCAACAACAGACTGTGGCTCCTGCCAACCTAATGCCTAAAAAAACATGAGGCTAAAAAAGAGCATGAAGTACCTGATGAAGAAAGTGTAGTAGAAAAACTATCACCTACACACCCAGTCAATCCAACCTTTAAAAACTTTGACTGAGGTGCATGCTACAACTTATCTATGAAAGAGTTAGTCCTCATTATGGATAGACTAAAACCTGCAAAAAATAAGATTGCCATCATATTAGAAAGGGAAGATGTCAGAGTCCTGAAGTTAGACATTTGTGAGATCCTCACAGTTGGAGGTTACATGATTGTTAACATAATGAATGCATGTCAACTTCTTTATGTGGTGAGCTTGATGACATGTACATGGATTATTATTATCTGGTGGTAGACATCATCCCCAAGAAGGGTCGAAAGAAGTATAATGGCTTATTGAGAAACTTAAATTGAATATTCTTAAATTCATCTTTGTCCCCATTCTTTGTGATTACCATTGTCCTCTATAATCAATTTACGTGAAGGCCAAGAATACCATTCTTTATAACAGCTCATATGTTGTGTTTAGTATGAAAAGAACAACATGTCGCAAGATGCCTAACTGTCTGACTGAACAAAAAACTTCATAGGTTGCAACACACATCATCGAGTTTATCAAAGAATATGGAAGAGGGTACTCAATAGAGAATGGAAATTTTGGGAGGCCGCAATTCTATCACAAGAGTCCACAACAGACCCCACAATCAAACAATTGTGGCTTCTGTTAGTATGTATGCCCAAAGAGAAAGTCATGTGATGATTGTAATGGGATACTTTATAAATGATTTGAATAATAATAAAGGCAATTTCTGATCTATATGTTTTAACAGTTTCTGAGATGATAGTGTAACATGATAGATGTCTAAAGAATTGTTTACTCGATGATGTATGCTTTTAGGTTCAGGACCTAAATGATGAGATCATACGGATGTTAAGAGTATACATTCTTGTTTAGTCCCTAGTTGGTTGTTATTGTGGAAATAACCATAGACATCAATAACACTAAAGACTAGATTGTGTGTTGGTTGATGACAGAATCTCATTAGTCATGATATAGTGATATCAAACCAAGCACATAGGTACTTGTTAGAGAACAAGTGTACCGGACAGACCCACTGTGAGAGTGACACATGGAACCATGATTTGGTAGTCACAGTCATCTCTCACAGTGATGGTGGTGAGTGTGATTCTTCGACCTAAAATCACTACACTCAACAGATGTCGTTGGGCACACTTTGACTTCATCAAACGTAGTCTTGAAACATGGGTTGTTATAAAGCTGATGATTGGGTGACTTTGACACATGGGGCTTTTGAGGGGTGAGTGATAGATATGGGATTTGTCCCTCCTAAGGGAGTTTAATGTCCATGGCCACTTAAAGAGTAGGATTGAGAAAGTAATGTGCATGCATGTGTGAATCAATATGAGATATTGATGTCACACACATCTCACTCAGTCTGCTCTGAGATCAAGGAAATAGATGAATGTTGAAAGGATGACTATACCATGCCTTGAGTTCATTCAGGACATTAGGGACAAAGGAATTATACATTCGCTGTAACACCATTCACGGATTGTAGGATTGAAAGTTTTTCTCCAATTTTCTATTTCACTTGGGTAGCACTGATGTGCGACTAGGCACCGCTCTTTGCTTGTGAAGTCATGTGTTATGGACTTTCACTGCCAACGTGAAATGGACCTGCAGGGTCACACACATAGGATTTAACCTGGAAGAGGAGTTTATCCACAAATGATGTTTAGATTGACTACTAAAGGATTTTAGTAGTTCAATTAAACACTCAGTTGATTGATAGCTCAAAATCATAGTGTTCAAGGTGTTAGACCAATTGATTAGAGTATTGAATTGATTGAAACTACAATTGACTGATTTTGCATAGTCTGTTACCCCAACCGATCGGCTCATGGGATGAACTGATCGGCTCAAGTTGGTGAACCGATCGGCTCAAGTGGTGAGTCGATCAGCTCATGTATCAATGAGACTATCGGCTCAATTGTTGAACTGGTCGATTCATGTGACCAACCGAGATCGTTTGGAAAGTCAGAAGACTATTTTGCAAATACAATTTGTTTCACTTGTACAAATTCAATTTGGATAAGGGTTAATAGTTGATTAATCGGAAACAAATATGAAAGTCAATGTGAGTTGGATCAGGACCACAAACCGATCGGCTCAGGTCCCAAACAAATAGCTCAGGGCCTGAAACGATCATTTCAGGGTGTGAACCGATCAGTTCAGTTGACGCAGATTGGTTGTTTTGTGGAAAATCTTGAACCCTTCTACTCCTGCTTTAATCCTGCATTGCCTGGGGTAGAGAACCTTGTCCCATGACCCTCGTATATATAGGGGTATTGGGGGCTTCTCAAAGTACAACTCAGAACACCAGTTGCTCTGCAAAGTTGTCGTTCTCTCTGGTTTTGGTAACCAGGAGAGCCCGAGCAAGTGCTACCCGATAAGGGAGGCACAACAAGGAAAAGACAACTGCAGAAAAGTGACTGGTGGAAGGAGAGTGTGTCGGTGACTAGTACGCTGATAGGAGGGTGTGACTCCTTCTGATTCCTTGTGGGACAAGGAGATTGGAGTTCCAGGCAGTCTGTGTAGATGACTGCAAAGGTGGGAAACTTCTTCCGCTCGAAGGACAGTTGTCAATCCCGAAAGTCCCAATGAGACCAGGAGCTGCACAGACACCGTCCAAGACCGGAGGTGAAGACCGTGCAATCCGCGAGGTAACGTCACTGAGCAAGCCTTAGGACAAGGTACGCCTCTACAAACCATCCTTCCTATTGTATAGACGTTGACGTGATTCATTTATTCTGGGTTTGGGAGAAGAAAATTTATCTTTCTGTTGCCTTCTCTGTCTCCCCTAAAACCCAACAGTGGTATCACAGCCACGTCAACTTCTCTATGCTTTAGGATTATCGATGTGATCGATTTTGGTTTTTTGCCTTTATTTATTGCATATGATGTGAATAAAATTGGCTTTATGCATGTCCAATCCTAAATCCACAAATCCCAATATACATATATGATATGTAATATAAATGCACTCGATGTGCATCACACTTAAATGAGTTTTGTGGTGGATGTATAGCATAGTTATGGCCAATAAACCCTACGTATTTGAGCTTGGTTGAATGTGGTTGCTTGCATCTCGGTCCATGCACCGATTCCCTATCTCTTATTCCTGTTGTAACTCGAGATAACTTGAGATTTCTTTCCTACCTTTGCTCCCCCCAAATGTAACTTGGGGTTTCCTTTTTCAAATGTAAAATAGGATAGATTTTTATTTCCCATTATGTCAAAGAACGATGGATATTTTGACGATTGGGTCAAGGAGTGATACGAGCGGGTGGCGGCCTAAGGAGATGCATGACGACCAGTGAACCGATTGGCTGGAGGCACCAGACGATCGGCTGGTGGCACCCATCTGACCGGCCTGATGGCAAGCCGATCAATCATGGAGATGAGTTGATCAAACCCAGAAAGGCAAAGCACAGAGTTCATCTTGTACAGGTTGCATGTGATGTGGACCTAGATGATCGTGATTCCTCTTAGATAGAGGAATCACATTAGGATGGCCATAATTATTTCTTTTATCATTTCGCATGTTTTCTGTGGGATATAGCATGTATATGATACTTACTATATTGTGGTGGTTGGATATGTATATATGTACCTATAAAAACTAAATCCCTCATTAAATATTAAAGTTTTAGATGCCTTCAAAATGTGACACACGTGAAAAGCTTGATCGGCCAAGTATGGGCACGCCCTAGCATGGTGCACCGTCTATCTCGTAGAAGAGTGAAGGATGGATATGTGGGTCTGCCCTAGCAGGGTGCATATTCATCGTGTTGGCTTTGGGTCAGACTTAACAAGGTGGCCTAGATAGGATCTAGCACCTTGAGGCATGGAGTTGATCATGGCAAGGAATTGTGCATGACATCTTTCAAGAGTTGCATATGATGCAATTGGTAAGATTTGCCTACCTGGAAGATCTAAGTTGTGGGTGACAACCCTAGTTGGTCCATGACTCAGAAGATTTCAGGATCTTGACCCACTAGAAGATTGTACGCTGCAATCTTCCAAATTGATAGTGAGGGCTGTCAATTTGAATCAAAATAGTGGGAGCAGTAATTAATTAAAGGCCTAATTAACTACTATCAAATTTTATTCAAATCAAATCAAATCAAAAGGAGTTTTGACAAATGCAGTTTTCACTTATAGAATGGCAAAAGAATCATCTTTTAAAATGGGCAAATTAATTGAGAATAAATTCCATAACTGGTTGGGGATTGTGAGAAGTGTTCTGACAATCTAGAAATACCAGTAGCCTTTGAATCCACTCTATGTACGCTTAAGAAGAAGGATAGTTCATTGATGGAGATCAGTGGAACAAAGTTTAATGACAAAGGTGAGGGAGAGAAGGGTCCTCTCACCAAACCAATGTCAGAATCTTCTGCGCTCAAAACATGGAGAGGATGGAAGGAACGATGGAAGAAGAAGTGAGAGATAGAGATCTCTACTTCTGGTATATACATAATAGAGATTAAATTTACTGCTTCTTTGTCATGGGTACTTGATACCGGATGTGGATCTGACATTTGTTCAAATGTGAAGGATCTTAAGAGAAGTAGGCCTTTGGGGAAAGGCGAGGTTGAACTACATGTTGCCAATGAGGCAAGAGTTGTCGGTGGTGCCATAGGAACCTATGAGTTAACTCTACCTAGTGGGCTAATAATAGAGTTGAAGAACTACTATTATGTACCTGCCATAAATAGGAATATCATTTCCGTTTCTTGTTTAGACACAGATGGTTTTGAATTTCTTATTAAGAATGGAAAGTGTTCCATTTCAAAAGATGGGATTGTTTATGGCAGTGCCCCAATGTCTTATGGTCTATACTTGATAGATCTAGAGACAAGAGTATACAATGTAAACACCAAAAGGCAAAAACTCAACAACTCAAACAAAACATATCTTTGGCATTGTCTTCTCAGGCACATAAATGAGAAGCACATTTCTAGAATCCATAAATATGGTTATCTAGACTCTTTTGATTATGAATCAATAGAGACATGTGAATCTTGTTTGTTGGGAAAGGTGACCAAGACTCCCTTTTCAGGTAAAGGTGAGAGAGCTAGTGATCTATTAGGACTCATACATACTGATGTATGTGGGCCTTTTAGAACTAATGCCAGAAATGGGTGTCAGTACTTCATTACCTTCATTGATGACTTGAGTAGGTATGGCTATGTGTACCTGATGAAACATAAGTCAGAAACCCTTGAAAGGTTCAAGGATTTCATGAATGAAGTACAGAACTAGCTTGGTGAAAGTATTAAAGCACTTTGATCCGATCGAGGTGGAGAATACGTAAGCCAAGAGTTTGAGGACCTTCTGTGAGCCTGTGGTATTGTATCACAATAGACTCCGCCTGGAACATCACAGCATAACGATGTGTCTGAAAGAAGGAATCATACTTTACTAGATATGGTGCGATCAATGATGAGTTTTTTTGATCTTCCGATTTCCTTTTGGGGTCATGCTCTTGAAACCGCCACATTTACACTTAACCGAGTACCATCTAAATCGGTTCGAAAGACACCATATGAGATATGGCACGGGAAGCGTCCCGATTTGTCTTTTATTAAGATTTGGGGTTGTGAGGCTTACGTCAGGAAAATGTTTCCTGATAAGCTTGGACCCAAGTCTGATAAATGTTACTTTGTTGGATACCCCAAGGAAACGAGGGGATATTATTTATACCACCCTACTGACAACAAAGTGTTTGTTGCTAGGACAGTTGTATTCCTAGAAAAGGAATTTATTTCCAAAGGAAATAGTGGGAGGAAAATAGAGCTTGAAGAGGTTCAAGCCCAACAAGAAAACATTGAACTAGTAGATGTACAAGAGGAACATAGAGATTCACAAGGTGTTGTGGAATCTCAGTCTCCTCAAGTAATACAAGGACCTTGTAGATCTAGTAGGACACGCCTTGAACCTGAGAGGTTTGGATACCTTGTGACTCAGGAAGGTGGTGAGTTGATCATAGATGATGATCCAACTACCTATCTAGAGGCTATGGAGGGACTAGATTCTGAGAAATGGCTTGAGGCCATGAAATCCAAGATGGAATCCATGTACTCCAACAAAGTATGGACTTTGGTGGAACCACCCAAAGGGGTAACCTATAGGGTGCAAGTGGGTCTTAAAGAAGAAGACCGACATGGATGGCAATGTGCAAACTTATAAAGGCAGAATGGTTGCAAAGGGTTTCTGACAAGTTCAAGGTGTTGACTATGACGATACTTTTTCTCCAGTTGCCATGATTAAGTCCATCAAGATCATGCTTGCTATTGCGGCTTACTATGACTATGAGATTTGGCAAATGGATGTTAAAACCGTATTCCTTAATGGGAATATAAATGAGGATGTGTACATGACACAACCGGAAGGTTTTGTATATCCAAAGAATGCCAATAAAGTATGTATGCTACAAAGGTTAATCTATGGATTGAAGCAAGCGTCTCGGAGTTGGAATCTTTGATTTGATGAGGAAGTCAAAGTGTTTGGCTTTATTCAAAATGAAGATGAACCTTGTGTGTACAATAAGGTTAGTGGGAGCATGACCACATTCATTATATTGTATGTAGATGACATACTATTGATGGGGAAGGATGTCTCAGCCTTAGAGAAGGTAAAGACTTGGCTTGGGAATACTTTCTCAATGAAGGACTTAGGAGAAGCATCCGACATTGTAGGTATTAAGATCTATAGAGATAGATCTAAAAGGCTTCTTGGACTAAGTCAAAGCACATACATGGACAAAGTGCTGAAGCGGTTCAGCATGGAAAACTCAAAGAGAGGCAACATCCCCATACTACATGGAGTCACCATCCCTAGAGCTCAATGTCCCCAATCTTGTGAAAAGAGGGAGCGTATGAATGGGATCCCATATGCATCAGCCATCGGATCCATCATGTATGCTATGTTGTGCACATGCCCAGATGTCTCGTATGCTCTTAGCATGATGAGCAGGTACCAGTCAGATCCCGGGGATGCTCACTGGACATCCGTAAAGAACATCTTCAAGTACTTGCGAAGGACTAAGGATCAGTTCCTTGTATACGGCGGCGAGGAAGAACTGGTAGTAAAGGGTTACACCGATGCAAGCTTACAAACCGACAAAGATGATTACAGATCGCAATAAAGATTTTTATTTTGCCTAAACAATGGAGCTGTGAGCTGGAAGAGTTCCAAGCAAGAAACAGTTGTCGATTCTACTACAGAGGTTGAGTATATCACTGCTTCACATGCAGCAAAGGAAGCTGTGAGGATTAGGAAGTTAATCACTGAACTTGGTGTAGTTCCCAGTACCTGTTATACAATTGAGCTTTATTGTGACAATAATGGAGCTATTACTCAAGCTAAGGAGCCCAGATCACATCATTTGTCCAAGCACATATTGTGGCACTTCTATCTCATACGAGAGATCGTACAGCGAGGAGATGTGAAGATTTGCAAAGTACCAACTGAAGACAATATAGTTGATCCACTGACTAAGGCCCTTTCTCAACAGAAGCATGATGGTCATGCTAGGTGACAAGGACTGAGGTTCCTAGGTGACTGGCTCTAAGTGTTGGTTGATGACAGAATCTCATTAGTCATGATATAGTCATATCATACCTAGCACATAGGTACTTATTAGAGAACAAGTGTACCGAACAGACCCATCGTGAGAGTGACACATGGAACCATGTTTTGGTAGTCACAGTCAGCTCTCACAGTGATGGTGGTGAGTGTGATTCTTCGACCTGAAATCACTACACTCAACACATGTCGTTGGGTACACTTTGACATCATCAAACGTAGTCCTGAAACATGGGTTGTTATAAAGGTGAAGATTGGGTGATTTTGACACATGGGGCTTTTGAGGGGTGAGTGATAGATATGGGATTTGTCCCTCCTAAGGAGTTTAATGTCCATGGCCACTTGATGAGTAGGATTGAGAAAGGCATGCACATGCATGTGTGAATCAAAATGAGATATTGATGTCACACACATCTCACCCAGTCTGCTCTGAGATCAAGGAAATGGATGAACGTTGAAAGGATGATTGTACCATGCCTTGAGTTCATTCAGGACATTAGGGACAAAGGAATTATACATTCACTGTAAAACCATTCACAGATTGTAGGATTGAAAGTTGTTCTCCAATTTTCTATTTCACTTGGGTAGCACTGATGTGCGACTAGGCACCGCTCTTTGCTTGTGAAGTCATAAGTGTTATGGATTTTCACTGCCAACGTGAAATGGACCTGCAGGGTCACACACATAGGATTTAACCTGGAAGAGGAGTTTATCCACAAATGATGTTTAGATTGATTACTAAAGGAGTTTAGTAGTTCAATTAAACACTCAGTTGATTGATAGCTCAAAATCATAGTGTTCAAGGTGTTGGACCAATTGATTAGAGTATCGAATTGATTGAAACTGCAATTGACTGATTTTGCATAGTCTGTTGCCCCAACCGATCAGCTCAGGTTAGTGAACCGATCGACTCAAGTGGTGAGTCAATCGGCTCATGTATCAATGAGATGATCGGCTCAATTATCAAATCGGTCGATTCATGTGACCAGCCTAGATCGTTTGGAAAGATAGAAGACTATTTTGCAAATACAATTTGTTTCACTTGTACAAATTTGATTTGGATAAGGGTTAATAGTTGATTAATCAGAAACAAATATGAAAGTCAATTTGAGTTGGATTAGGACCACGAACCGATCAGCTCAGGCACAAACCGATCGGCTTAGAGTACCAGATGATCGGCTCAGGTCCCAAATGATCGGCTCAGGGCCCGAAATGATCATTTTAGGGTGTGAATTGATCGGTTCAGCTGACGCAGATTGGTTGTTTTTTGGAAAATCTGGAACCCTTGTACTCCTGCTTTAATCCTACATTACCCGGGGTAGAGAACCATGTCCCATGAACCTCCTATATATATAGGGGTATTGGGGGCTTCTCAAAGTACAACTCAGAACACCAGTTGCTCTGCAAAGTTGTCGTTCTCTCTGGTTGTGGTAACCAGGAGAGCCCGAGCAAGTGCTACCCGGTAAGGGAGGCACAACAAGGGAAAGACAACTACAGAAAAGTGACTGGTGGCAGGAGAGTGTGTCAGTGACTAGTACACTGATAGGAGGGTGTGACTCCTTCTGATTCCTTATGGGACAAGGAGATCGGAGTTCTAGGCAGTCTGTGTGGACGACTGCAGAGGCAGGAGACTTCTGCCGCTCGAAGAACAGCTGTCAATCCCGACAGTCCCGGTGAGACCAGGAGTTGCACAGACACCATCCAAGACCAGAGGTGAAGACCGGGCAATCCGCGAGGTAACGTCGCCGAGCAAGCCTCGGGACAAGGTATGCCTCTACAAACCATCCTTCCTACTGTATAGACGTTGACCTGATTCCTTTATTCTAGGTTTGGGAGAAGAAAATTTTTGTTTCCGCTGCCTTATCTGTCTCCCCTAAAACCCAACAGCTTCCACATGTGATTTTGGAAGAAAATCTTAGAAACTACATACAAGAAGGTGGAAACACTCCAAGAAGACTATTGCCACCACCTACAAGGAGTATATGCTATCCAGATGAAAAATTCACAATGGGCAACCTAAGGATGTCATGAGCTAAAGTATAACTCGCATGTTTACATCTAACATCATCCTTTGACATTCTTGGGACAAAGTGCAGGATAAGTTTGGGGGTGTGAACACATAAGGTAGGTACATCCTCCAACCATATCTCTTTTTTGCCATTGTATATATCTCCACAAAAATTTAAAGTTTTTCCATCTTGCACTTATTAATTTATACTCATTTAGATTTATCTTAGATAAAAAGGTTCTTAATGAAGGATAAGGTTTTTCTTTAGGAAATTTTTTATCCAATTTTCTAGAAATTTATCTTCATTTACAAACTAGGTCCAATTGTCTCCAAGTACTTATCAACATATTATTGTATACATATTTAGGAAGTAAACCCATGTAGCCTATTAAGTAATCATGTTCTTGTGCCAACTCTATCTCAAGACACCGTAGGCTGCTAATAGAATGCTAGCTCACCTAAACAATATCTCGGAACTAAGGTGGATTTTAACCCTTTACACTTTCAAGCAATCATGTGAGTCCTCGAGTACATGTTGGAAGTACATAGATCTTACATAGGGAAAAACTTATCACTTCCAATGCTAAAAACCTAAAAAGGAGAAAATAGGCTTGACAACCCATAAAATCCAAAAAAAAACTATCATCCAATAAGATAAGAGAGGAAGAACAAAATCATGATTGTGAATAAAAACATGAGAGTTGTGACATGCTCAAATCCAAAGTTACTACATGTCTGGCATATAGTTGTGGTAAAAAATGTAGATATGTCGTTACCGGTAACATTAGCTAGAATCTCTACAGACACCCCTTGTTATTCAAGGGGTGTCCACATGAGATACATTCTATACTCTAGGCTTGTAGTTAACTGACCTAGAGAAGACAAAGTTACACATTAGACTTAGCCCACCCTACACACTCTCTTGATCACTCAAAAAATAAAGGTTGGGAGTGAAAGATATCTTCGAGTGCAAATGAAACATGGTACGACTAGGGAAGGGGACTTCTAGTGGATACCATGAAGGAAGAACCATGTCCCAAAGAGAGGGAGTATTGGGCAAAAGGTCATGCAAACCTCAATATTTGGGGAAAATCCCATTGGCCCAACAAGAAATCAAAGAAACCAAGAAGGAATCTTGAAATAAAGATGGAATAAAAATATGATCAAGACATCATTATCTTTGAAATTGGCATGCCCTTTTTTGTCACCTCATACTTTAATACTATTTATTTATTTATTTGAGGATAAGCTAGACTTTAAGTATGTAGGGTTGATAACTTTTAATTTTTTGGATGTTACATGCCTATTCTATCATTCATTTCTCTTATTATCATATGTTTATGTCAACATATGTGCATTTACTTTAATTTTTTTCTTATTTCAACTTTAATAAACAATAACTATTTGCTTTTATATAGGAAATCAATTCCAAGCAAATAAGCCAAAGTACCGAAAGATGGTTGTCAAATCCCATACGTAGTCATTCCATCATCTAATGACACCTAACCATCAACAAATGGAACTCAACAAAATAGAAGAAGGCGCAACTCAACCATTGGTAGTCGTACATCCACGTAAGTGCCACAATCATCAACCAACATCGAAAAATAATGTCTCCACTGGCTTTACCAACCAACGGTTCTACTACCTGCAGCCATTTAATGGATGTAAATGCATCATCAACCATTGGGATCTCTGCATGTGCTGCCACTACCTCAGTTAGTTGAGAATGTGTCCCAAAGGCACATGTTATGAAGATTGGAGCACAAGTAAAGTCCTATCTTCAGGTGCCTATAGTGCCTCATCAGTCCCAATAAATAGGGACCCCAAGTCATGAAATAAGGATACCTTCGCCACAACAATGATGTGTTGTCCAGTTCTCAACCCATTGTTAACCATCAAAAGAGAAAGGATAAGAGTCTGAGCTTCTCCATCACCCTTTGTTGATTCTCATTGCTTAGACATCCATCTTTGAGAGGAGAAGGATTGTCAAAGCCATCATATTCATCTACATTACTTACATCAAGGAACAGGAAGTCTTCATCAACCATCAATACTCCTTTACATATACCATTTATTGTGTGTCTTCCTTCTTTCCCAACTTTGTTCACTTCACTCTATTCATCCATCTTCTTATGGATTTTTTCACATGTAAATATGTATTTCCTCTCATTAACATGAGTGGTAGTCCATATACTTGGGTTGGGAGTAGCCCCTAAGGCCCTCCTAACATGTAAAAACTTGTATTCCATTGAATTAATAAAATCTTAGCAATGTTTATCTTTATACTCTTATTTTTGAATGTTTTTCTTGCATGATTAGATACAATTCTTGTGATATTATGCTTAGAGAGAGTAGTATTAGTATAGATGTAGAGATATGGAGTAGTAAGAATATATGAAAGTGTTGGAACACTATAGCTAATGATCCTATATTTGTATTTTCAATTGTTTATATGTCATCTCGAGAGAGAGACATGCTAATGGTCTAGATATAATCCGATGTCAAGAGTGAAGGGAATAGATACTTATGATGATTGTTCATAACTAAACTAAGGGTTACAGTGGGTTTAAGCGTTGAATGTGAGTGAGAGCTCTTAAATGGTGAAGCATTCATATATTAAAATGCACTAAAAAGATCTATGCTAAGTCTATTTTATTTAATTAGATTTACTTTGTTTTGTTTCCTTATTTTTTATTTTTTACTTTGTTCCATAAAGAACACCTTGTCTCTCTTTTTGGTTCGACTTAGCTAAGCTAAGACCTCAGATCCTAAAGACCTTGTTACCTTTGTCCATGTGTTATATCCACTTACTGTACAAGGTCCCATATTGTCATTGTGGGCATCAAAGTATCAGGTTATAAGTTTGAAGTTTGATTATCTTTATTCTGGTGCATTTTGGACGTGTGATTGTAGGCGATCACTAACATACCAAATACAGAATTTATTATAATGTAATTTATCCAACTAAAACTGAAGCAACTCGTGAGGTAATTTTTTAGGAAAGATTAAACCAAATATCCACATATTAGTGCGCGTGGAAATGCAATAAGAAATTGTGATTTTTATCACATGTAAGCATATCAATTTTTTTACCATTTTTTTGAATTTGGTGTAAAGAGTTGAGATCAACTCTCTACTAAAACTATGGTAAACAAAAACACCAATGTGAAGTAGCAGAATTTTAAACTTTGACTATATTCAATTGTATAAAGAGTACTTTACAAAATTTCCCAAAAGGGTGTACAACTTTATACAAAACAACTAGATCTAGGTAGAGGAAGACTCAAACCAAATCAACTTGTCTCTAAACAAAAGCAACTTAGTATATATAGGCAGCTATGCCCAAGCTAGATGGTTGAACTCCATATTCCTATCCTTAGGCAGGTTCACCAAGCTACAATTGTGCACTCTGATCCTATATCTGGATGGTTAGGATCATCCAACAAGAGAGAGATAAAAGTATGTGTTATTCAAAAGGAGAAGGACAAATAATAAAGCACAACATTGCATAATAAAATTATTCACTACACTAAGAGTTTCCAAGAGTATGAGGCAAGTAAAATAAATGAGAAATGGAAATCTTCCATAGTAAATCAATCCACAATAATCAACATAGCATGAATAATATTATGACTCAAAATCATACCAATGTAGGGTGAGGCACCTACCGGACCTACACCAAGAGGAGAGGGGAAATTCACATCCCAAGCCTCAATAGTGCGAGGGGAAATTCACATCCCTCAAAAATATGTAAAACGAGGAGAAAATCACATTCTCCTGGGCTCATGCCCACTATGGGTGGTTTGTACTCATGTACACTATATTGTCATTTGGTCAAAAATACATCATGCTAAATCATTCACTTGGCAGTAGTGAAAATATAAATAACATTGTATCGTAGCAAATGGGGAATAAAACCCATGAAGTAAACCATATAAAAGATCCAGCATTGGCAATAGCAAGATTCAAGTATTTCAAGTAAATGAGCCATCATAGGCAATAGAATATTCAAATAAATAAAGAGCCAAATAAAGGCAGTCGAGATATTCCAAGGCTAGAAATTGCCTCATTAGGAAATGAGGGTTTGGGTAAAAGCCCAACTGAATGATAGGTTAATTGCACATATATTCCACATTCATATATTCCACATAAAAAGGTGTCACATACTAAATAGGCTTCACATACCTTATTGAAGATTCATAACATCACTTTCACCAAATTGATTGTGACCAATTCCACTTTATCCTAGTTATAAACATACGCATGCATTAGCATGTATTAAGGCATAAAGTATTTAAAATGATACCCATATAGACCTTATTCGAAAACCACTAATTTAGGACTCAAAACTAGGACCAAAACTTCACTTAGGTTTCACTGATTAAGAAAACATACTTTATTTCACAATTTGGAGTTAAAATGAATCAATTATCATTTTAGAACACTTATGATACTCAAAGTGGCATTCAAATCAAACTTCAAAAAATGAAATAGAATTAGGACTCAAAAATCATAAAATCAGATTCCTCATGAAAAATCCTTTCCAAGACTATTTATTTGCATTTTTCTAACCATGGATCGATTTACTATGAATTAAGTTAAATCGGCCAATCAGAATGCAAGAAAATCATAGTGTGACCAGTCATTTAAATGAAAATGTAAATTGATGTAAATAGTAGGTGAAATGACCAAACTGCCCATGTGTTTAAAATGAAATCAATTAACATATTGGGGGCACAAGGGACATTAGAAAAATAAATATTCTCGATTGTGAAAAACAAAAGAAATAGCAAAAAGACAGAAATGTCCATGGTGGTTAATACATTAGATTGAAAGGGCATGGGCCCTAGGGTCAAAGCATGACCCTGCTTCTTCCGCTCGCATCAATGGTGAGCGAGCAGCAGGTCAGTGCCTTCGCAAGGCTCGAACCGGGGGTATGATCCCCATTTTCAGAATCTAACAATCCAGCTGAAACCGCCAAGGTCTGGCGACCTCAATGACCCTTTTCTTACTGGCCCTAGTGGTCAGGAGCTCGCAGAGCAAGGGGAGAATAGGGGAGAGTGGTTTCGAGAAAACCACCATGAATAGGCACGGAACTCCACATCTATGGTCGACAAACACTCACGCAATCGAAGCAAGGCCAAAGCTGTAGTTTCCAAGTGCGGAGGAGCTCCAAGTCAGGAAAACACACAGCGGAGGCGGTGCTCTTCTGGCTAGCTATAGGATACGGAGCTCGGGGTCATGGCGAGGCAAACTGATGGTTGGAAATCGAAGAATAAGGGCCAGTGATGCTTACCCAATCTCTGATTGGTCTCAAGGAGGATGGAGAAGGTTGGGCAAGCTTTGAGGTTGTTGAAACACAAGCTGAGTAGGTCGGGGAGTTTCGGAGTAGCTTAGGGTCAATTGAGCAAGGAGGAGGAGTCGAGGTCTAAGGGTGCTCTTCGATGCCTTATATCGGTCGGAGGAGGGTTCTAACCCCCTCGGTAACCCCACTGCAGAGAAGTGGAGGCAGTCGGCTTTGGGTGTTTCGCCTATAGGGGAAGATAAGGGTCTATATATGGCTCGTTTGAAGCATCTGGGAGAGACAAGCTCAGAGGTCGAAGAATCGTGCAACGAGGCGCAGTGTAGAGGGAGAACGAGATCATGGGACCTGGCGATCGGGTTGTTCGAGCAGTCTGGAGGAAGAAGATGGGTTGTCTGATGTCAGATCAAGTCCTTATTAAATCATGTCCGTCTGATGGGCCGGGGGTGTGCAACACATTGTCTGAAGGGACTTTGGTGATTAAATGCCATTTACATGAAAATGGTTCAAATACCAAAGTTACACTATATTAAAACTCATAATTGAGGGGTCAAATAAAGTCCAAAAGTCATCAAATTTTAACCATAGATTAATTATGACTCCTAGATCAATGTTATACATTTAGTTTCTCATTTTACTCAAACCTAGGCCCTTAATAATTATATTGTCTATTAATACATATATTAATGCATAAAAAGAGTGAGTTAATATAAAGAGAATATGTTAATGCAATATTAGGGTGAAATTCGAGATAGACATCACATATTAATATTAAGAGTCATATCCCACCATATTATCCTCTCATTAATGCATTATTTCCCTTTTTAGAGGAGAGAAAAAGAAAAGGGTCAATTACTCTCATACATTAACTCAAATACACATTATTACTCATATCTTCATCCAAAAAGATATAAAAGCTCTACATTAGCATTATCCACTTATATTCCCTCATAAAAGGCCATAGTGCATTATTAGTCCTCAATAATCACATTAAGTGGGTTATTTGTGCAAAACCCCCTACATTATCATAAATGTGGGTAGATTGTGAATTACATCCTCAAGAAAGGCTCAATTTCAATATTGAGGCCAAAGAAGACCCAAAAGGATGAGAAATTTATGAAAAAGGTCCAAAAGGATTAGAAAGCAAGTAAAAGCTCAAAAGTGGGTAAATTGCATAAAGGACCCTGAGATTTAATCTGTTATATGTGGCCTATGCTATGAGTTTCAAAAAGGGGAGGGGACAAATATTTATTACTAAATCTCAAACACATTTTCTTCAAATTTTGTTGTAAAAAAGAGAGGGAAGAAATTAATTGTTTAGCATTTTTTTTATCTTGATTGTTATGTGCCTCAAAGAAATATGTTGATCTGATTGTAGATCCGGTCCCAAAATTAAATGGATCTTCACTGACCCGATTAACGGGCATTGTGCGGGCCTTAGCCTGCCAATGCCCAGTAGGTGCACGGGGCAAGGCCCCAGCGGTACGGTACAATCTATTTTTCAGATCCGAATAGGAATTTGATTATAGTTCTACATTTATAAATATATACGCCCTGGTTAGGGTTTGTAATCATCATGTATTCTTTTTCATTGACGGCAGTCGCTGTACTCAGGGTGTACTCTACCTCTTTCGAGAGCACTCCTCCTTATAATCTTTCTCTGATATAGTAGAAATTTCGCATCCTCCTGTAGAGTAGGTCATCTGACCGAACCACATAAATCATGTATCTTGGTTGCGTGATCGTTCTCTTTTCTTCTCGTCTTATTATTCCGCACATACTCATCATATTCTAATGTTTGAAAATCTAACATTGATAGTGACATGTGAGTAATCTATTGTATAGAAACTACACGTGTGTATTTTTTATCATAAACTAATAAAGATTTTCAATCGTATGTTTTAAAATATTATCGTACAAGCGACTTACATGTCAAATTTTGGGTTTCTTATGCATCTGATCTAGTTAAACAAGAGAAGAAATGGACCTATGAGGATTATTCCACCGACACCTTGAATAAAATCTTCACGTAGAAAATAAAACAATAGTACGGAAGTGAATTATGTATCATCAAAATACATTACCGTGTAATTTGCAACCTTAAAAGAGAGCAAAGACTCTCAACTAGTTAGTCCAGCTAAAATATATTCAGCCAAGGATATTGTTTGTAAAAGGCTTAAATCAACTCCATGCATCCGTGTACGTGAAAATTCAATAAAATTTTGTAAAATTTGTTGTATCATTAAACAAATATGTTTGTTAGTTGTAATCAAAAGATAGAGGGAGAGATATTTATTGCAATACTTATTCTCTTGGATTAGGGATTAGTGACAAATTTATCCCAAGATATATTCCATGATGCCATCTTATTCTCATAAACGGGTGATTGTTTTGAAGTGAGTGTATTGAAATGATATATAGGTGACTTACACACTAGATATTGAGTTGGATATGTAATTCATTCGATTGAAAGTGAACCGATTAATGATGACTATTTAAAAAGGACTTAAACCAAATCCACATAGGGCACGTTTGGTTTACAGAATTTAGTTGGATTTTAAGATGTCCTGCATTAATCAAATTCAGGATCCAATCTAGTCGTGGAATCCAGGAATTTAGCAAATCAATTTTTAAGTTTGGTCAACCGGAAAAGATGGAAACGGCCGGTAGCACCCGGATAGTTGGTCAAAGACATGGCAGGTAGGCGTGATTTATGTGAATGAGCCGGACGCCCAACTGGAGCTAGGCGTCCCTCTGTTTTGAGATGGAATCTGTTATTCCGCAACTCTTCTATCTGCAAGAGTCCTGCATTTGCTCAATTTTCCAGATCCAGTTAATCAAACATAATTTTTTCTTTGATGGAGATAGGAATGCAACTCAATCCCGCAGGATACAGGAAACCAAACGTCCCCGTAGTGGTGCGTGTGGAAATGCAAAAAAAAATGATACATTGCATCTTTAAAGATTTTGTTTTTTAAAACTGTAGTATATTGTTTAGCATTTTTTTACATTATAATGACCCGTGACTAATCTAGCACATAAATATATTATGTCTTTACGTTTTTATCGTAAATAGATAAAGGTTTTGAGTAGTATATTCTGAAATATTACCGAACAACTGACGTACATGTCAAATTTTGGGTTTTTCATGCAGTAGTTAATAGAGAAATGGACCTACGGAGATTTGTCAACTGAAGCCTTCAATAAAATCTCAGTAATAATGCACGCAGAAAATTTTAAAAAAAATGTCGTTAGAATTAATTGCATTAGCAAAACCCCTTCGGATTTGCTGCTCCTGGTTTCCTGTGGACCGGACCACGCTACTCGTTATCTGGATTGTTGCCGCGTGTTGGTCACATTAAATCATTGCCGATGCTCTACATCTTCTTAACCATGTGTAATTAGATTAAATAAGGTGTAGCCTGCTCCCAACAAAAGTGGGAGCAGCGGATCCTTTCTCCAGCAAAACATATAATTTGTGTAATTTGTAGTCCTAAAAGAGAGCAAATAGTGGGAAAGAGCTCACTTTTTTATTGGATTACTTCTTCTCTTGCATTACGGATTAGTGATAAATTTTATCCCAAAATATATTCCATGTTGTCATCTTATATACTATCATAAACGGGTGAATGTTTTGAAGTGAGTGTATTGAAATGATGTATAGGTGACTTCATTACTACATATTGAGTTTGATATGTAATACATTTGATTGAAAGTGAACCGATTAATGATGACCATTTTTAAAAAGACTCAAACCAAATCCACATAGTGGTGCATGTGGAAATGCAAAGCAAAAGAAATTCGATACATTGCATCTTTAAAGATTTTTTTTTAAAGGGTAGTATATTGTTTAGCAGTTTTTTTCATAATAGTGACCGGTGACTAATCTAAGCATATAAAAATATTATGCCTTTACGTTACCGTAAATAGATAAAGGTTTTCAGTTGTATATTCTGAAATATTACCGTACAAGTGACATACATATCAAACTTTGGGTTTTAACCCGGTCAGCGTTAGCGCAGCTGGTAAGGCACGGTATCTCCCTCCGGGGGGAGCCGGGTTCGAACCACGCTGTGGAACGCTGGATTTATCACCCGCCAGTTATCCGGGCTATGGCTGGAAAAAGGATGCGGGCTCAGTGAAAAAATCCCAAACTTTGGGTTTTTTACGCAGCAGTTAGAAAAAATGGACCTATGGAGATTTGTCCACTGAAGCCATGAATAAAATATCTGTAATGATGCACGCAGAAAATAAAAACAAAATCGTGGGAATTAATTGCACCGTCAAAACATATAATTAGTGTAATTTGTAGTCTAAAAAGAGAGCAAAAAATCTCAACTATATAGTCAACACGCCCCACACCTGGTCGGCTGCAAAGGGCTTCTCCCCTTGACATGCCAAGTGCTTTGACGTGCTTCTCCCTTCCTCCTTCCCTCCACTGCCTCTGGGAACGCCTGGAAACACGGCAGTCTACACAGCTTGGAAGGGTATCTGGCCTCTCCTTCTCCCCCCTCCACACCATATACAGGGAAGACCAGGACGAGAAACAATTCAACCTTCGCGCCCCCACTTTCATCGGTGGTCCTCGATTTCTGCCTTGAGTTGGTGGTTGTTGCCACCATCCTCCTGCTACGCTTCATACGGACACGCCGCCTGAGATACCAGGATTTTTTCCCTGCCTCCTGCGTACCATAACAACCATCGCCGGCCGGCGTTCCTGGCCAGTTTTATTCTTCATCAGAGGCCACCGTCACAACATCACCTTCTAACTTGGTCTCTAAATTTCTTCCTGCGTCTCGGTCCGACGCTCTCTCGTCCCGTCCATACGCAATTCTCCGAGCACCTCATCAGCGTTCTCCTGAAGACTCGTTAAGAAGAGAAGTGCTGAAGGAATATAGAGGAAGAACAAAGAGGCCCGCAACCGGCGTAGAAATGCGTCCGCATCCTCTCGATGCAACCATCCGCCGCATACTCACAGAACCGGCGCTGCCCACGGGGGCAGGTACCGCCACGATGGTCACTAGAATGCAAGAAGATACGTGGGGGCCGCGCATCAACGCCCCAGACTTCAACCTCTACATCATCATGTACGTCGCAATAATCCTCCTCTGCGCCGCGCTCCTCTCGCTCTCCGCTCTGCTCGTCGTGCGCTTCTGCATCTGCAGCCGCGCCTGCGCGAACAGGAGGTCCTCCAGCACCACCGCTCAACCGCGGGCGGAAACCGAAGAGGAGTTGCAGAAGCGGAAGCAGCAGGAAGGGGAAAAGTTGGCAAAGGCAATGCCAACGGTGGTATTCCACCGGAAGGAAGAGGGACAGAAGGAGCTGGCAGGAGATGCTGAGGAGACAGAATGCAGCATCTGCCTCGCCCAGTTCGAGGAAGGTGAAACAGTCCGCGTCGTCCCGGCATGTCGCCATGGGTTTCACGGGCCATGCATAGAGCAGTGGCTTCAGAACGGGCTCTCGTGTCCGACCTGCCGCGGCAGCTGCCGTCGGGACGAGTCCCCCGTACCAGAATCCGCGACGGAGCCCGAGACCGCCCCGCTACCTGCTCCGGAAGGCGAGCCGCCGTCGGCGGCACCCCAAGAGGGACCTGAGCCCTCGCCGGTACCCGCACCGGAGATCACCGAGAACGCACCAGAACCATCACCCACGTTATCTGCAGCGGCCCAGTCCGTGCCGGCGCCTGTACCCGCTGCTTTGGTTGTGAATGTGCTCGAGCACTTGCCGCCCGTGCATGTGACTACTACTCCCGTACCGGTGCCCATGCACGCGCCTGCAGCTGTTCCGCTGGTGTCCGTACCCATTCGAGTAGGCGGGGAAATTGAGGAGGTCTGATCGAAGCGTCTTCAGGTTTAGCGATGTGTTACAGCACCATTTTTGCCTTTTCCTTCCTCATATTAGTATTAGAATTAGCGAGAGTACAGAATATGATCGGCAACCAAACAAACAAACTTTTTGTATTATATATATGTATACTAGTAGGTAAACTAGAGCCTCTTTGGTGGGAGGCAGAACATATAACGAGTGACAACAACAAAAAAAGGTAAACGAGTGAGATTATTGTAAAATTAGGAGGCTGAGATAGTTCTTTTGTTGTTTTTACATAAAATTGTGTAAAATTGTTCAAACCATACATTTGAAATTGAAAGAAAATTTGAAGATGAATGGTTGTTGAATTCAAGTAAATGAATGTTCTATCTTCAATTTCATCCCAACTAAATAAGTCCTTTAATTCATTTCCTATCCAGTTACATGTAAGGCATGAGGAGCTCAATTTCACATGGTGTTCCATTTTGCATTGAACTAAACGAGCAAAATTGATATCATTTAAACACAATATTATGTTGTTAATCTCTAGCCAAACAAACACCGAATGAACAATCTGGTTGAGATCAATGTTTCATAGTTTTAACATTAATACTTTTTCCCTATTTACAAAGGACTGCCGTCTTAATTTTTCTATAAAGGACTTTTCTTATTGGCGCACATTGTATGTTTGTTAGTTTTTGTGTTGCGGCTTTATTCATCACTGTATGGTATATGCACTGGATAAAAATTAGGCAATCTCAATGGAAGATCGCCAAGTTTGAGACGCGAAGAGTAGGTAAATTGCAATGGCTTAGTTGTAAGGAACGCACGAGCTATTGTCAACGTACTGTCTTTGGCCATTGCTTTAAAACAAAAACGGCAGATGACCCATTTCACCAATGTCCGATTTCTCGTAAAACCTGTTATGAAGAATGCAAGCCACATGCATTTGTATGTGATCACCAAAAAGAGGTTCTTGTATTGGATATATAGCTTTTGCAGTTATTATTTAGTATGGGTTATTATTTGGTAAAGGAACCTAAGGTATTCCTTTTGTATAGAAGGATAACTACGTTATTAATTATTGATTTAATTATTTGTATCTTTCCGAAACGGTTTAGTAATTTCTGTTATGTGAATAAGAGATGAAGTTAATTATTTATATAATTAATGATCTCCATTCTTTAACGGTACAGACATGTATGTTTCGTGTACAAGAGTGATCGAGTGATCGTGTCCGACTAGGATTAGGACGGGGGGCATGAAAGGATTATAAAAAGGGAAACATGTCATTAGGGTTGAACACACAATGAATTCAGCCTCTCTCCGCATAACACACAGCCGTCAACTACCGTTTGAAAGAGACAAGAGATGTGCCCCTTTGACGGAGTGTTTCTCTTCTTTCCATTCGCCCATCTGAATTGTTGCTTCGTGGAGACTTGTCTTCGGAATGAATCGAGCATTCTGAAAAGTTGTCTCATGGAGATCATTCTCCTAAACGAGACGAACAATGTCGTCCTTCTATTCTTTTGACACGATATGTCTGGGTGGTGGTACATGCGATAATTGGGTTGCACTGGTGTTGTAAATGTTTCGACGTCAAATTGACGTGTCGGAAAAGCGACGTTAAACGTAAGCAGACATGCGGAGCAACTCGGCGTTTAGCGTTAGCCAAACGAGCCGAACGGCGTGAAGTCATCTATTACATAACAGTCAAACGACGTGGCGTTAGGCATCAACGTAACAAGCAAAGCTATCGACGTCTAACAAGAGTGAGATTGGACAAACGACTTGGCGTCAAACGTTAACGAGACAAGCCAATGATGTAGACTTTGTTGCATTCTTAATGACTGGATGGACTGGAAGAACATCGTCTATCCGAAGGATTGCAAGGTAATGATTTTTTTAAGTATATACATATCTTGTTTCTTAATGGGACGATCCGGTCAGGAGTTTCTTACTCATTTATTTATGTTCTCCTATAATATTTTATTCTTGTATATCTTATCTTGATCTACCTCCAATTGTTGCAAGACAATGATTTTTTTAAGTATATACATATATAAATATACATATCTTGTTTCTTAATGGGACGATCCGGTCAGGAGTTTCTTACTCATTTATTTATGTTCTCCTATAATATTTTATCGTGTATATCTTATCTTGATCTACCTGCAATTGTTAATTATTTGCAACTGTTTGTTGTTGCATGTAACGACGTTTACACCTAAATAATCATAAAGAAATCACTCTCTGTCTTTAATTAACAATGAATGTCATGGTATGTGCGCTAGAATTAACAATAAACATATGCCTGAAAATTTATTATTTCGAACATTGTATATTAGCAGTGTTGAATATATAGTTGGCATAATATATGGGTATGAAAAATAGGAACAACCAGAACTAAATAAAACTGATCCCAACAATGTGCATATTATTTCTAGTTGGAAAAGGGATGATACGAGATGCAAAGAGTTAATTTTGTTTATGTTACAAAAATACAAACTATATAATTTATACTTTTAGCAAGTATTGCTTATTTCCATGACATTGTATAGGGATGGTAGAAATAAAATATAAAACTGAGAATGAGGATACTAAATAGTGTTGTGTTTCAAAGTTTATAATATTTCTAAATGTTTTATTTAGTAGACATAAATCTATTCTTCAATAAGTAATTGATGTTTTAATTCTTGGTGTACAAAATTCTGGATGCATGCATTAATTACTTGAAAATTTTGTTGTTATGTCTATAGTTGAGATATTCCTAATATTTTAGGAAGTTGTTTGACATATATCTCAGATATAAAGGAGAATGTCAATGAGCGATCTCATGTTAGACATTAATAAATAAGATGTACACATAAAAGATACAAATGTCAACTTACATGTTAGGTCTTACCCGACAGTTAATTTTAATGTTAAGACCAAAGATAAGAAATTAAAGACAGTACATATAGTTATGGCTAAGAACAAAGTATGTCCTTTATATACAAAGGATAGAAGGTTACCACATCTAAAATTAACGAGATTATAATTAGATAATTATTTCCTTGAACCTTAATGATGGGTATGTGTCTTTAAAATCTGAAATCTTGATTATTAAATGAGATAGTTTTGTAATAGACTGTAAAATGTGACAAGTTATTATTACATGCCTTCGTGATGTTATGTTCTTTAGCAAGTGATATTTGTGTAATATGGAGAACTAGTTTAAGATTCTTGTTGAACATATTTCAAATTGCAAATTAATATTTGAATGAATATAGTTCTGTATGTATGAATCTTGTTTCATCTAATATATAACATTATTATTTGAGACATATTTTGTTGTCTCAATAAAACAAATGATGAATCATAAATTGGTTCCACAATCTAACATTAATTCTGAAAGATGTAAAATATATATGTAAACTAAATTGCCTAGAAGAAATTTCTTTTTGTAATAGAAATTCTAAAATTCTAGATTAAGTTCACCATAACATCTATGAATTTAATGAGGATACTAATAGATGGAAAATTGTTATTTTATAACATATGTAGATGATTTGTGTAGATATTGTTATGTCATTTTACTTAAAAGTAAAATTGAGACATTAGAAAATTCAAAATATTCTAGATGGAAGCTAAAACGCAAACTAGTAAGGGACTTAAATGATTAAGATTTGATGGGGAGAAGAACATACCTTGAACTTATTTGTTGGAATTGTAACAACTCCTCTGTGTAGTTCATGAAGGTTGTTGCTCCGTATACACCATGGATTATTGAGATTGTAGAACGTGAAATCTAATTCCTTATTTGATGGCTAATAACTTTCTCCAGACCTCAAGTTTACTCATACATATGTGGAAGAAACTTTGACTATGGCTTGCCAAATTTTGAATAAAATTTCCCGTAGACATAATAAGAGTAACCTGATTGAGTTATTGATTGAGAAATAATTGTACCCCTAATATCTTTAAATGTGGGGGCATTTTTAAAAAGGTATATGTCTCTGAACACAAAAGAAAAGAAATTAAATTTTGAAGAAAAAAAAACGATTGATGCCATTTTACTAGGTCATGTATACGACATTCTGTGATAATGTGTTTCCCATGAAAAACGGGTGTATCTAAAGAAATAGCTCATAAAAGATTCATTATACACATGGTCTTTTCTCGAGTACGTAGAAAGGATGAGAAATGTGGGGGGCAGCTTAGAATTTGCTATTTCTGAATTTATTGATTCTGATGAAATGATTGAACAAAGGAGAGATTAGCATACTAAGATTTTCAAGGATGATTGAAGTGAGTTTCTCACTTATAATATCAAAGATGATCTTGTTCCTTTCAAAACATGCTATGGATTCTCCAGAAGCTTAGTTTTGGAAAGAATTTGTTAACAATAAATCTTATGAATTCTCACAAATCTATTGTGAGAATTTATAGATTTGTCTTCTAGTTCTTCTAAAGTTGTTAGTAAATGGATCCTTAAGATGAAAATAAATTCAGACTAGATAATCAATAATGTACTTTGCTAGCCTAGTTGCTAAGGGTTTTACACTCCAAAGGAATAAAATATTTTGATACATATTCTATATTTCCTACATGAACACAATCGGATTGCTTAAGGCATTGGTTGTCACATATAATCTCATATTCAATAAATGAATGAGAATTCCATATTCTTACACGGTAATATTCACGAGAAGATATATATGTGTGGAACAACATGATGGATTTGTGCATTGTAGGAATGAGTATAAAAGTGTGTAAATTTATTAAAGCTATTGCATGGCTTGAAACAAGCTCCTAAGCAATGATATGAGATGTTTGATAGAGTACTATCAATGAAATGCTTCATTTCTAATAATTTTGATAAATGTATCTACTGTAAAAATTGCCAATGGTTGATTCGTGTTGTTATACATAGATGATGTTGTGTTTCCAATATAAAAGTAATAAATTAGACTATCATTCTTATGTAATACGTTTTAGATGAAATATATAAGAGTCGTTTATATAATTTTAAGGCCTAAAATCATGAGGTTTACTGATGGTATAACTCTCTAAAAGTCTCATTATGTTGAGAGGATACTAGAGAATTTTGAGTACACATCATGCAACCATGTTAAGACTCTATATGAACTCATCATAATGTCTTCTATAAGAATGTGACTGAAGTTCTAATGAATTAATTACGATACTTTCAAGATATTGGAAGTTTGATGTATCTTAAGAACCACACATGTACGAACATTATGTTTGTTATGTGCAAGTTGAGTAGATACACCAATGATCCTGCTAAGACCCATTTATAAATCTCTTGATAGAGTATTGAGGTCTGTAAAGAGAACATGTTACCTTGACTTCATTATGACAAATATCTTTTGGTAGTCGAAGGATATAATAATGCATGCTGGTTTGTCAAGAACTCTAGGAGTAATGGTGTCCTGTGACATATTTTCCTAATAAGAAAATGTGTTGTTTTATGGATTGTCTTGGTCTTCTTCTGAAGCTTAGTTGGGTGTTTTATATATGAAATTGGATTGAAAGTTGAATGGATGCATAGATTTTAATCTAAGTTAGCTATTGAAAATAAATATGATTCCTGCAATTTCATTTCATATTAATAACAATACAACTATAAAAGATATAAAGATTGACTAGTATAATTAAAACAACATTCACACATCCAAGTCAGACTTATCTCTGTAAGGGAGTTAGTGTCTTGTGGGGTCAAGGCTTGACTGCGTAAGTACCTTTTTTCTTATAAAGTCAATCTTTTGACTATATGTCTTAATATGGCATTAGTTGAGAAATTTAGGTTGGGGATGGGACTGAAACCCATTCTTATTCATAGGCAGTAGAAACCCAACCCAAAAGAGTAGAGATCCCACGAATTGGGTTCAATGTGGTAATAACAAGTTGTCGGGTGAATTGATGACAATATATAAATTTATCTTTGATGCTTCATGCATCTGTGTGTCTCTCCCCTGAAAACTTATTTAGTGTCATAAGCTGCAAGTTAATAAAACATTAGTCTTTGAATAGAGTCAAGTCCTAGGACAGGATGCTAGCTATACATCCTTGGAGACTTTAACTAAGTGATTGATGTTGTGTGGGCCGCAACAAGGAATAGGGTTGTTTCATATATTCCCTGATTAGGATGCATGGCCTTTAATGCATCATTTTACTTCTTTATTGTCATGTCTTTTTTATGTTGTTACCAACCGATACTCTTGCAATCAAGGTTCAAGTTCAAGACTTTAGTTCACTGAGTTCTTGTGGGAGTCTACGTTGGATAACTCAGGTAGATTCAAACCGAAAGGTATCTACTGAAAGCATAGTATAGAGGATTGTTTGGAAGGGCACTACACATTAGACTTTGTGGGGGATTGTCGGATATATAGCTTTTGCAGCTATTATTTAGTATGGGTTAAGCCCAATGTAGTGCAGCCAGTACATAATGGAAAGGAACGTAAGTTACTCCTTTTGTATAAAAGGATAACTACGTTATTAATTATTGATTTAATTATTTATATCTTTCTGAAACAGTTCATCAACTTTCTGTTATGTGAATAAGAGATGAAGTTAATTATTTATATAATTAATGGTCTTCTTTATTTAACGGTACAGACATGTACGTTTTGTGTACAAGAGTGATCGAGTGATCGTGTCTGTCTAGGATTAGGGAGTGGGGCGTGAAAGGATTATAAAAAGGAAAACATGTCATTAGGGTTGAACACACAATGAATTCAGCCTCTCTCCGCATAACGCACAGTTGTCAACTGCCGTTTGTAAGAGACGAGAGATGTGTCACTTCGACGGAGTATTTCTCTTCTTTCCATTCGCCCATATGAATTGGTGTTTCGTAGAGACTTGTCTTCGGAACGAATCGAGCATTCATAAAAGTTGTCTCATGAAAATCCTTCTCTTGAACGAGACGAACAACGTCGTCCTTCTATTCCTTTGACAAGATCTGTCTGGGTGGTAGTACCTACGATCACTGGGCTGCACTGGTGGTGCAAATATTTTGGCGTCAAATTAGCGTGTCTGAAAAGCGATATTAAACGCAAGCAGACATACAGAGCAACTCGGCGTCTAGCGTTAGCCCGACGAGCCGAATGGCGTGAAGTCATCTATTACATGACAGCCAAATGACATGGCGTTGGAGGTCTACCTAACAAGCAAGGCTATCGACGTCTAACAACAGTGGGATTAGACAAATGACTTGACGTCAAGTGTTAGCGAGACAAGCCAATGAAATAGACTTTGTTGCATTCTTAATGACTGGATAGACTGGAAGAACATCGTCTATCCAAAAGATTATAAAGCAATGATTTCTTTAAGTATATATGTATATAAATATACATGTCTAGTTTCTTACTCATTTATTTATGTTCTACTAGAATGTTTTATTTTTATATATCTTATCTTGATCTACCTACAATTGTTAATTATTTGTAACTGTTTGTTGTTGTATGTAACGACCTTGTTTATTCTTGAAACTCTTACCAATAATGTTACATTTAAGCATCTGTGCCTCATAAATAATACACCTAAATGTGTTACACAGCTGACATCAACCAAGCAATGTGTCGTACACATCCGAATCATACACTCCACTATGGGATCCACAAGTCTATGAATTAGATGTTGTAGGCGCAGAGATTATATACAGAAGATTTGGACCCTGTCATTCGAAATTGTATAAAAATACTGGTCAGCGTGCACGGTACATTAACCTATATATATTATTAAAAGAATAGCACAACAACTTTAACATAATTGTAACCCGTGGTAATAAGGTCAGGTTATACTTGTCATATATAACAAATATTGTCATTTTGAAATATTAATGTGGTTGTCCTAGTAATGGTATATTTTTGACGTCCTCTTTCATATAGGAATCCGCAAACCATCTTTATATATATGGTCATGTCGTGACGAGCAGATAGCATAGTTTGAAAATAGAAAAGTCAACTAGAGAGTTATAAGAGGAATCCAGAGACTAGAGAAACTACCATCATGACCCCAATTTTAAATTCATACGAACCAAATCAAGATGAATTAAACTTCTATGTTAACAACCAAAAATATCAAGCCCGGTACAGCATTTTGCGACTCTTCTCCTTTTCTGTGCTTCTCGCAAAAGGAGGGTATGGGCCGTATGGCGTTTGGAATTAAAATTGATACCATTAAAAGCTAATGTATATTATATATCTGAAGCCAACCGCCAACCAAAGGAACCAATGAACAATCTAGTTGTGATCAAATTTGCATAATTTTAACATTGATATATATATATATATATATTCTACTATTCTGATAGGATTTTTATTTCTATTTATAAATATACATGTCTTGTTTCTCAACGGGACGATTCGGTCAGGAGTTTCTTACTCATTTATTTATGTTCTTCTACAATGTTTTATTCTTGTATATCTTATCTTGATCTACCTGCAATTGTTAATTATTTGCAACTGTTTGTTGTTGCATGTAATGACGTTTACACCTAAACAATGTAACAATCTTTAAAAAATTACTCTTTGTCGTTAATTAACAATGAAGATCATGGTACGTGTGTTAGAATTAACAATAAACATATGTCTGAAAATTTATTATTTCGAACATTGTATATTAGCAATGTTGAATATATAATTGGCATAATATATGGGTATGAAGAATAGGAATAATCGGAACTAAATAAAATTGATCTTAACAATGTGCATGTTATTTATAGTTGGAAAAAGGATGATACGTGATGCAAGTAGTTAATTTTGTTTTTGTTAAAAATACAAAATGTATAATTTATACTCTTAGCAAGTATTGCTTATTTCCATGATATTGTATAGGGATGGTAGAAATAAAATATAAAACTGAGAATAAGGGTACTAAACAGTGTTGCGTTTCAAAGTTTATAATATTTCTAAACGTTTTATTTAGTAGAGGTAAATCTATTCTTGAATAAATAATTGATGTTTTAATTCTTGGTATACAAAATTTTGGATGCATGCATTAATTGTTTGAAATTTTTGTTGTTATGTCTATAGTTGAGATATTCCTAATATTTTAGGAAGTCGTTTGACATATATATCAGATATAAAGGAGAATGTCAATGAGCGGTCTCATGTTAGACATTAATAAACAAGGCATACACCTAAAAGATACAAACGTCAAGTTACACGTTAGTTCTTACCTGAGAGTTATTTTAGTACTAAGACCAAAGATAAGAAATTAAAGATAATAAATATAGCTATGGCTAAGAACAAAGTATGTCCTTTATATACAAAGGATAGAAGCTTACCACATCTGAAATTAAGGAGATAATAATTAGATAATTATTTCCTTGAACCTTAATGATGGGTATGTGTCTTTAAAACCCGAAATCTCGATTATTAAATGAGATAGTTTTGTAATAGAATGTAAAATTAAATAAGTTATTATTACATACCTTCGTGATGCTATATTCTTTAGCAAGTGATATTTGTGTAACATGGAGAACTAGTTTAAGATTCTTACTAAACATATTTCAAATTGCAAATTAATATTTGAATGAATATAGTTTTGTATGCATGAATCTTGTTTCATCTAATATATAACATTATTGTTTGAGACATATTTTGTTGTCTCAATAAAACAAATGATGAATCATAAATTGGTTCCAAAATCTAACATTAATTTTAAAAGATGTAAAATATATATATATATGTAAATTAAATTTCCTAGAAGAAATTTCTTTTTGTAATAAAAATTCTGAAATTCTAGATTATGTTCACCATAACATTTGTGAATTTAATGAAGATACTAATAGGAACTTAAAATTGTTATTTTATAACATATGTGGATGATTTGTGTAGATATTATTATGTCATTTTACTTAAAAGTAAAATTGAGACATTAGAAAATTCAAAATATTCTAGATACAAGCTAAAACTCAAACTAATAAGGTACTTAAATGATTAAGGTCTGATGGAGAGAAGAACATACCTTGAACTTATTTGTTGGAATTGTAACAACTCCTCTGTGTAGTTCATGAAGGTTGTTGCTCCGTATACACCATAATTTATTGGGATTGTAGAACGTAAAATCTAATTCCTTATTTAAATGGCTAATAACTTTCTCCAGACCTCAGGTTTACTCATACATATATGGAAGAAACTTTGACTATGACTTACCAAATTTTGAATAAAATTTCTCATAGACATAATAAGAGTAACCTGATTGAGTTATTGATTGAGAACGAATTGTTTCCCAAATATCTTCAAATGTGAGGGCATTTTTACTAAGGTATATGTCTCTGAACACAAAAGAAAAGAAATTAGATTTTGAAAAAAAATGATTGATGCCATTTTACTGGGTCATGTAAAGTCAAGTTACGCCTTTAGATTTATGATTGTAAAATCTGAAATCTTAGGCTATAAGGTTTGTTCAATTGTGACATTACGTATGACATTCTGTGATGATATATTTCCCATGAAAAATGGGTGTATCTAAAGAAATATCTCATAAAAGATTCATTATACACATGGTCTTTTCTCGAGTACGTAGAAAGGATGAGAAATGTGGTGGCAGTTTAAAATTTGTTATTTCTAAATATATTGATTCTGATGAAATGGTTGAACAAAGGAGAGGTTAACGTACTAAGATTTTCAAGGATGATTGAAGTGAGTTTCTCACTTATAATATCGAAGATGATCTTGTTCCTTTCAAAATATGCTATGGATTCTTCAGAAGCTTAGTTTTGGAAAGAATTTGTTAACAAGAAATCTTACGAATTCTCACAAATCTATTGTGGGAATTTATAGATTTGTCTTCTAGTTGTTCTAAAGTTGTTAGTAAATGGATCATTAAGATGAAAATAAATTCAGACTAGATAATCAATAATGTACTTTGCTAGGCTAGTTGCTAAGGGTTTTACACTCCAAAGGAATAAAATATTTTGATGCATATTCTATGTTTCCTACATGAACACAATTTGATTGCTTAAGGCATTGGTTGTCACATATTCTCATATTCAATAAATGAATGAGAATTTTGTATTCTTACATGGTAATATTCACGAGAAGATATATATGTGTGGAATAACATCATGGATTTGTGTATTGTAGGAATGATCATAAAAGAGTGTAAATTTATTAAAGCTATTGCATGGCTTGAAACAAGCTCCTAAGCAATTATATAAGATGTTTTAATAGAGTACTATCAATGAAATGCTTCATTTCTAATAATTTTGATAAATGTATCTACTGTAAAAATCTTCAATGGTGTATTCATGTTGTTATACATAGATGATGTTTCGTTTCTAATATAAAAGTAATAAATTAGACTATCATTCTTATGTAACAAGTTTTAGATGAAATATATATAAGAGTCGTTTATGTAATTTTAAGGCCTAAAATCATGAGGTTTACTGATGGTATAACTCTCTAAAAGTCTCATTATGTTGAGAGGATACTAGAAAAGTTTGAGTACACATCATGCAACCATGTTAAGACTCTATATGAACTCATCATAATGTCTTGTATAAGAATGTGACTGAAGTTCTAATGAATTAATTACAATACTTTTTGTATATTGGAAGTTTGATGTATATTAAGAACCACACATGTATGTACATTATGTTTGTTATGTGCAAGTTGAGTAGATACACCAATGATCCTACTAAGACCCATTTAGAAATCTCTTGATAGAGTATTGAGGAATGTGTTACCTTGACTTCATTATGACTAATATCCTTTGGTAGTCGAAGGATATAATAATACATGTCGGTTTGTCATGAACTCTAGGAGTAATGGTGTCTTGTGATATACTTTCCTAATAAGAAAATGTGTTATTTTATGGATTGTCTTGGTCTTCTTCTGGAAGCTTAGTTGGGTGTTTTATATATGAAATTGAATTGGAAGTTGAATGGTTTCATAGATTTTAATCTAAGTTAGCTATTGAAAATAAATATGATTCCTGCAATTTTATTTCATATTAATAACAACACAACTATAAAATATATAAAGATTGACAAGTATAATTAAAACAACATTGACACATCCAAGTCAGGCTTATCTCTATAAGGGAGTTAGTGTCTTGTGGGGTCAAGGCTTGACTACGTAGGTACCTTTTTTCTTATAAAGCCAGTCTTTTGACTATATGTCTTAATATGGCATTAGTTGAGAAATTCAGGTTGGGGATGGAACTGAAACCCATTATTATTCATAGGTTGTAGCAACCCAACTCAAAAGAGTGGAGATCCCACGAATCAGGTTCAATGTGGTAATAACAAGTTGTCGGGTGAATTGATGACACTATGTAAATTTATCTTTGATGCTTCATGCATCTGTGTGTCTCTCCCCTGAAAACTTGTTTAGTGTCATAAGCTACAAGTTAGTAAGATATTAGTCTCTAAATAGAGTCAAGTCCTAAGACAGGATGCTAGCAGTACATCTTTAGAATTTCAACTAAGTGATTGATATTGTGTGGGCTACAATAAGGAATAGGGTTGTTTCATATATCAATCATGATTCCCTAATTAGGATGCATGGCCTTTAATGCATCGGTTTACTTCTTTACTGTCATGTCTTTATTATATTGTTACCAACCGATACTCTTGCAATGAAGGTTCAAGTTCAAGACTTTAGTTCACTTAGTTCATGTGGGAGTCTACGTTGGATAACTCAGGTAGATTCAAATTGAAAGGTATCTACTGAAAACATAGTCTGGTTTGACAGAGCACTACACATTAGACTTTGTGGGGGATTGTTGGATATATAGCTTTTGCAGCTATTATTTAGCATGGGTTAAGCCCAATGTAGTGCAGCCAGTACATAATGGAAAGGAACGTAAGTTACTCCTTTTGTATAAAAGGATAACTACGTTATTAATTATTGATTTAATTAATTGTATCTTTCCAAAATGGTTCATCTAACTTTTCGTCATGTGAATAAGAGATGAAATTAATTATTTATATAATTAATGGTATCCTTTCTTTAACGATACAGACATGTACGTTTCGTGTATAAGAGTGATCGAGTGATTGTGTCTGTCTAGGATTAGGACATGGGGCGTGAAAGGGTTATAAAAAGGAAAATATGTCATTAGGGTTAAACACACAATGAATTCAGCCTCTCTCCGCATAATGCACAGTTGTCAACTATCGTTTACAAGAGACAAGAGATGTGTACCTTTGACGGAGTGTTTCTCTTCTTTCCCTTTGCCCATCTGAATTGTTGTTTCATGGAGACTTGTCTTCGAATAAATCAAGCATTCTGAAAAGTTGTTTCATGGAGATCCTTCTCCTGAATGAGACGAACAACGTCGTCCTTCTATTCCTTTGACACGATCTGTCTGGGTGGTGGTAGTTGTGATCATTGGGCTGCACTGGTGGTGCAAATGTTTCAGTGTCAAACTGGTGTGCCGGAAAAGCGACATTAAACACAAGCAGGCATGTGGAGCAACTCGGCATCTAGCGTTAACCAGACGAGCCAAACGGCATGGAGTCATCTGTTACATGACATCCAAATGATGTGGCGTTAGGCGTCAACGTAACAAGCAAGGCTATCGACGTCTAACAACAGTGGGATTAGACAAACGACTTGGCGTCAAGCGTTAGCGAGATGAGCCAAGGATATAGACTTTGTTGCATTCTTAATGACTGGATGGACTGGAAGAACATCGCCTATCCGAAGGATTGCAAGACAATGATTTCTTTAAGTATATACATATATAAATATACATGTCTTATTTCTCAACAGGACAATCCGGTCAGGAGTTTCTTACTCATTTATTTATGTTCTCCTACAATGTTTTATTCTTGTATATCTTATCTTGATCTACCTATAATTGTTAATTATTTACAACTGTTTGTTGTTGCATGTAATGACCTTTACACCTAAACAATATAACATCTTGTTTATTCTTGAAACTCTTACCAATAAAATTACATTTAAGCATTCGCTCCTCATAAATAATACACCTAAACGTGTTACACAGCTGTCATCAACGAATCAATGTGTCGTAGACATCTGAATCATACACTCTGCTATGGGATCCACAAGTCTATGAATTAGATGTTGTGGGCACTGAGATTAGATACAGAAGATTTGGACCTTATCATTCCAAATTGTATAAAAGTAGTGGTCAGCGTGCACGGTACATTAACCTATATATATTGTTAAAAAAATAGCACAATATAATTGTAACCCGTGGTAATAAGGTCACCGGTCATACTTGTCATATATAACAAATATTGTCATTTTGAAATATTAATGTGGTTGTCCTAGTAATGGTATATTTTTGACATCCTCTTTCATATAGGAATCCTCAAACCATCTTATATATATGGTCATGTCGTGACGAGCCGAGAGTATAGTTTGAAAGTAGAAAAGTCAACTAGAGAGTTATAAGAGGAATCCAGAGACTAGAGAAACTACCATCATGACCCCAATTTTAAATTCATATGAACCAAATCAAGATGAATTAAACTTCTATTTTAACAACCAAAAATATCAAGCACGGTACAACATTTTGCGACTCTTCTCCTTTTCTGTGCTTCTCGAAAAAGGAGGGTATGGCGTTTGGAACTAAAATTGATATCATTAAAAGCTAATGTATATTATATATCTGAATCTAACCAAAGGAACCAATGAACAATCTAGTTGAGATCAAATTTGCATAATTTTAACATTGATATATATATTCTACTATTCTGATAGGACTTTTATTTCAATACATTATCTGTGCTTCTGTGAAGATATTTTCATAATTGGCTCACAATATATGTTTCTTGTTTTTGTATTGTGGCTCTATTTTAGGTCATGTCATTTTGAAATGTTTATGTGGGTGTTAACAAAATATTGTAATGATGATATGTTTTGACATTCTCTTTCATCTCGGAACTCTTAAACCATCTTACATATATGGTCATGTTGTGATGAGCAGAGAACATCTGTGTGACGTCCAACTTATAAAAACAAGATTTATTTAAGTGGAAGCATTCATTAGCAGTAGAATTATGGAAAATCACTAAAAATTAAAACTTTTTACAAATAGATCCATAAACTGAAAAACTCTTTCATAAAGAACCAAAGTATTTCAAATACATTCTAATCTACTAGTACATCACTTGTATCATTTCTTCTCGAGAGTTAAAAACATCAACTGCCATGTTAGACTATACATAAGAAGTATAAAAATCTCAAGACATCAAGCCAAAATCTCATATCAATATTAAACTAACTTCTGACTCCTAGGACCTGAGAGTACAGAGATGACACATAGGACTCTCTATATACAGGACATGACAACCAGTGTCTTCACCTGAGGATTCACTTATGTCCTTGATGTTGTTGCTGCTGCTCTTCACCCACTGTAGGGTTTCTACTTCTTCTTCTGCGTCTACCTAAAAAGTTGAATCCCACGGTGGTGAGACAATTGAAAATTGTCCCAGCGAGAGATATAACTCTCCACCAGAAACATTATTATTGCAACTAATGGTATAAAACTGAGTAGAAGAATCATAAGCATTTAACATCAGATAATTCAATATATAAACATATTAGAACAGTATTCTCTATTCAAGTCCTTTCATCTATATCTTGATACTGTAGCATGTTGCTTATCCAATAAGGAATTGAAGAGCATAAATAACATTTGTTCATTTAGAACATACTATCCAAAGTAACATCAATCAATGATTCTCGTATTTCAATTCTAAGAAAATATGCTACACGGATGATTACATTTTACAATCATACTTAAGCCCTAAGGAGATGAGGTATACCGCTCATACTCCAACCGACCATTGCGAAATCGAAATCGGTACCATACATAGGTCAATAGAAGTGCCGGATTCCCATGACCTCATGTTCCTCAGTCAGTGTGAGGATCAAATTCAGGACATATTGTGCCTCTGTTAAATATCTTTCCAGGGTATATTGGAAACTTCGCTATTAGAGTTACAGTGGCATGTTTTACTCTCTTCACAATCGAGAGATACTGTATTTATCTCACATCGATCCGCCATTGAGATCATCAGGAGATTAATGATACATCCATCCCGGTCTTTGGGAGATTAGTGATACATCCATCATGGCATATATAATGAAGGATTGAGAGATTTAATGTTTACCTCACATCAATTCCTTCATTAGGGCGTAAGGATATTTGCTCCCATAACCCCCACATACTCAAAAGTATGCCCTCCAGGAGTTCCAGTAGGAAAACCTATTTCACCATCACCAATCTACTGATGATGATGGATCTATGGTCATGGCTCTACATGATACTATTTCACTTGATTAATTAAGTACATTACAACATTCTTTTAGCATCAAACATGTTTTGAAATATAAAAACATTATAACAATTGCTACAAAGAATGAGTACTATTTCTATCAAGTTCTTTTCAAAGCTTTATTAAACATTAGGATCGCAATCCCTTATCACATCAGGGAATTCTCATCCCTTATCATCTCCTCATCATGATTATGAAATATGGGTGTACAAACCCTTAGTTCATCAAAACACTTGTTACCATTTTATCAGGTAACTTAATGCCTTCATGTTATCTAACCAAGTAAACATAATAATTGCAATGCAGGTATTTCACATGGCTCTTAAGGCTCAATAATGTCCCTTGTTACCCCTCAATAAGTAACACAACATATTATGGCTCACAAGGCCCATAAGGCAATTTCAATAGTAAACATCATAGCTCATACTTGGCTATGTCCTCCATCTCATGAATCCTGCATAATTAGTGCACATGGTAACAATTATATCAATTACAAATCAGCACTATGTATTGTAAGAGTATCATCACTATTTCCTCATTTGAGCTAGGATTTCCCAATTTTATGTCAATTACGAATACTTTATCTCATTACCCATATTTGAATTATGGTTTATCATCATATTACTCAAAGTTAGGGTTTCATACCCTATAACCCAAGATTATGGCTTCACATATCTTTATCCTATATCTGTGTAAGATTTCATATTCAAGTGTCACATACCAGTACATAGTATCACCTTGAATCAGGTTTTACATCACATAATTACATTAAGGTTTCATTTTGACCTCACCCTTGTCTAGGGTTCCACATGACATCATCCTCTCTTAGGGTTTCATATGGCTTTACCCATGATTAGGGTTTCTCATAACATCATCCTCAATTAGGGTTTACTATTCACATTCAATCAAGGTTTATTATTAAAATACCCTAAATTAGGGTTTCTCATGTCGTTACCCTAAATTAGGGTCATACCATTACCATAGATTAGGGTTTCACCTATCATTGCCCTCAAATAGAGTTGGGGTACATTAACCTTCTTTATTAGGGTTCATGATCTCTTTATCAAGGATCATACCCTAATTACACATTCATTCATGTTGAAAGTGTTGAGACTTAACCACTACATGATGATCATTCATGTAGGAAGTTCTCTCTCTCTTATCTTCTATAAGAAGATACATACCTCAGACTTGGTTAGATTAGGTCAACTCACCTTGAATGAAGAGTTGACACCATGTATTATGTCATTACTTCCATAATCATCAATTATTAATCATTCAAAAGGTACTAATCACCCTATCTTATTAAGGGTAAAATTACCATAATCACCCTTGGATTACATTATGTAATGATCAATTAAACAATTGACCTTTAATCACTTTAAGTGTCCATACGATTTTGGTTAATTATTTCTCAAACGGTCTTGGTCACTTAGACCCCAAACGGTCTTGACCAACCAGACCTCAAACGGTCTTGCTTGAATGATCTTCAACTGGTCTAAGGCTGTTTAGACCTCCAAACGGTCTTTGTCTAACGGTTTGAAACCGTTTAGCAAAGTTGATGCTTGAAACCGTTTAGTGCAAAGAATACATGAGATCGTTTGGGTCTCAATTGGCTTGAGATCATTTGGTCCCAAACGGTCTTGAGACCATTTGGTCCAAACCTCCTCAAAACTGATTGGACCAAAAAGGGTCTCAACCACTCATATTGATTTAGGGTTTCCAAGGTTAACTCCCTCATCAATTGAATCCATGCAATTACGCATCAATTGAACCTAAGCCCCATACTTCAATTGAGCTTAATAAATTATCCTTCAATTGATTAAACTTTCAATTGATCATCACTTAGGGTTTTAAACCCAATTGGATTAGAGTTTGAAATCGATGAACCTTCAATGTTAGTCATTGTGGAACTAATTGTTTTGAAATCATCAGACCAACATTCAAATTAGGCATGACCTGACCTCAAACGGTCTTAAGGTCATTTGGATGACCTCCAAATGGTCTGGAGGTCGTTTGGACAACCTCCAAATAGTCTTGAGACCGTTTTCCCTATCCATCATTAAAACTTGTGAAGTTCAATTAGGGTTTGCATCATTGGATTGCTCATCAAACTAGCTATTGATTACATTTCAATTTGATATCTTGGATCTTCAACTACTCAACCATACTCAACCCTAGACCTCCACACGGTCTTGGCTGACCTCCAAATGGTCTTGAGACCGTTTGGGTGATCTCCAAACGGTCTTGAGACCGTTTGGGTTAATCAACCCAAAGAATTAAATCAATCAATTGCAAAATCAGCACTCAACCCGATTAGGGTTTCTAATTGGATGATTGTCCATATATTGATTCAATCAATTGGAACCATTATATCCTCATCCAACATGTACTAGGGTCCTAACCTCAAATTGTCAACTCATCCAAATGGTCAACCTTTCTAAACGGTTTGGGATTCCAAACTCCAAACGGTTTGCAAACTGTTTGGTCTCCAAATGACATCATCCTCTCTTAGGGTTTCATATGGCTTTTACATCACATAATTGCATTAAGGTTTCATTTTGACCTCACCCTTGTCTAGGTTCCACATGACATCATCCTCTCTTAGGGTTTCATATGGCTTTACCCATGATTAGGGTTTCTCATAACATCATCCTCAATTAGGGTTTACTATTCACATTCAATCAAGGTTTATTATTAAAATACCCTGAATTAGGGTTTCTCATGTCATTACCCTAAATTAGGGTCATACCATTACCATAGATTAGGGTTTCACCTATCATTGCCCTCAAATAGAGTTAGGGTACATTAACCTTCTTAATTAGGGTTCATGATCTCTTTATCAAGGATCATACCCTAATTACACATTCATTCATGCTGAAAGTGTTGAGACTTAACCACTATGTGATGGAGTGGATTTTTAGAACCCTAAATGTCCAATCACACAAGTGAAGTCACACATGTTGAGTTGTTTTGAGAATCCCAAATGTTTTAATAAGTTTGAGTGTTGATGATGTTAATATAATGTTTTGGATCCATAATTTTATGCCTTCTTGAGGAATTTATTTGACAAGTCAAATAGATGAGTTTTTGCACCAAAATCGAATGGATTGTACCTTGAAGTATGGTGAAGCTATGGTTAAATTTTGGTGGCCATTGGAGCATCCTAGAAAGATTTATCTAGGTTTGAATTTTGTGAAATGATATGCTTCATCGATGATTAATAGAACTAAGTTTGCTAGCTTGAGCCTAAGGCAGGCCGTGTCATGCCTCTTGGCTTTGGGCTGGGTCTGCATGGCCTACTTGCAGCCCTAGATTGCTGATCCATCTGCTATAATCCTTGAGAAAGGAATGTCACGGATTGGTTGCGTGGCCTCCTATCAACCTTTGGATCTGAAGAATAGTCTACTGACAATCCTCTCCCACCCTGTAGTTATGTGGTTGACATGAGGAGGTGAGTGATCCTCCATGAAGGCATGACTGATGATCGTGGGGTGAAAGGAGCTGGAGACCAGGCAGTTGGCTTTGCCATATCGAGCACCTCCATCCTAGCCTAGACAGCATAGCTTTGGTGAGGCATAGAGAGAGAGAGAGCGAGTCCCCATCTCTCGCTGCTTCTCCTCCCGAGTGAGTCGACTAGTGAAGGGGGGAACCAGGAACAGCGACGGTTGCTCACTGGGGTTGCTAGGATTCCTAACCAGTAAGCCCATCCTTGGTGGCGCCATAGAGAAGAGGCCACGAGGAGGATGAAGAGGCAGGCACAGTCTTCAGAACCAGGTCCAGGTCCTGGCCAAGGGCGTCGAGCAAGCAGAACTGGCCATAGGAGGCGGTCAATCCGGAGGTAGTGAAGTTGTGGGCAGAAAGGCTTGGAGTCGGCTTTCACAGATAGAAGGCTAGGATGGAGCCTATCTTGACCCAGAGATCTTTCCCTGTGGTGGCGGCGGCTTGGGCAGAAGAACAGGTGGGAGGTTAGGTCTCATGAAAGAATCCACCTCGTGGCAGTAGCTCTACACTGAGAGCAAGCGACGACGCTGGGATAAGGCACACGCAGCGTGGGGTTCGGGCCAGAAGAGGAAAAGCTTTGCTAGCGAGTAGGCCTTTTCAGCATTGACACAGCCTAAGGGGTTGTCATCGGAGGCTGCGGGGGAGGAGAGGGGCACCTATTTCTCACCAGAACAAAGTGGCGGTGGCCCTCATTCTCACCTGAATAGAGCCTCCTTCAAGCGGGCGCTAGACAGAGAACCCTCGTAGCCAGTGCTGCGTCGAGCGGAAGAAAGAAGGGTGAGGGGAGAAACCCCGAACCGACTGAATCAAACATAACTAGGTTCAAAACCCCTAAACCGCTGGTTCAACTAGCAAGCAGACGAGCCAGGAGCTGAGAGGACATGTGGTGCCTTTCTGTTCGCCAAAAAAGGTAAAAGATTTAGTAAATGCTCATAACGTCAATAATACGTAGAAATTAGTATACCTATCAGAAAAATACAAATAAGCTACCGAAATTCTCAGAAAAATACATAGCACAAGATGGAACAATAATATCCTGCTTTTGATGCATGAATAACAGTGGTATCATGTAAGATGTGAAATGCTCAGATGATGGATAATAAATATCAAACGATTCCCTAAAATTATGAGAAAATACCTGTAAATCATATTTCATGTTTATAATGCATATGATGTCAGTTATGGTCATGATGATGTACGAAATCATGTAATTTGATTAATATATCCAATTAGGGCTTATAACCCTAAATAAAATGTATTAAATGCATACATGCTCAATAAATGATGAAATTTACAGAGTAAGCTCATATCAGTATCTGGAACCTCAGAATTAAATATGAGATCAATATGATACACATAATCTATGTTATACAAAGATGACCCATAATACATATGATGAAACCCTAATTTATGTTAATGATGTAACCTAGGGTTAATATGTGCACAAAAAGGATATGGAACCTAATGTTCAGATAATGAATCATAATCTGGAATATGATATCAGTATGATAATTCTAGGACAAGAATGCAAGTAATTATGAGATTATCCTAATGAGATAAGTAAAACCCTAATGAACACAATTAGGGTTAAGATGAGATGTAAGATGGTGAGAACCTGATGATAGTATGTGATCTTGATCAGGGTTGACCAAGAGGTTAGAGATGACATGAGGAATATGTGATTAGGATATCTCTTGATCAAGGTACGCCATTACCTCTTACTTGGCCTATTATACAATATGCTTGTGTTATATGTGTAGTAAAATACTTGGCATATGATATTGGTTGAAATGATTGTTCTTGTATGTTATGTTGCTTGAGCTTTTCCATACTTATGAATATGAACACATGAAACATAAAGTATCTGATCCATCATATGATAGCACTAAACTCTTTGGTAGTATAGTGCATTAAAGAAACATCAAAGCCCTTGGTGGCAGATGTAACATCAAAGCCCTTGGTGGAAGATGTACGAGTTATATGACAAGGCCTAAAAACATCAAAGCCCTTGGGGGAAGATGTACGAGATATATGATGGAAATGTGCTTAAAATATGTGCTCTCTTTTGTTAATGAACATCTTTGTGCAAGTATATGCTTTTCTTATATTTTGTTTATAATTGCCAAGTATTAGTTTTATCTTATTGCCAAGATATGATGAGAGGTATATAAAAAGACACGTAGGCGTACTCAGTACAATATTCTTGAAATATTGTGTTGACGTGTACCGCATGTAATCTTTTTTTTAGGTTGTGGTTATTCTCTTGAAGATCCAGGATAGTGAGAGTTGTGTGGCGAGCTGATGTACAGGTGGACCTGTTGTCTTAAGATCCTGTAGTTTAGTTGTAGTACATGTATATGTTTAGTAGTTTGCTATTTAATATGTAATATCAAATGTTGTAACAATTCATGTTGTAATTATATGTTGAATGGTGAACATGTGTTGTGGTTTTATTATTGTTCATGTGCATGTGCTACTGATTGTTTCTTTTTGACTCCCTTAATTTTCTTCTTCTTAGCCTTGTGTGGGATGTTTAAATTGGGATTCTCGCTGAGGTGAGGGTTTCAATTTGGACGTCACACATCAGATTAAGTTTTAGAAAATCTGGGGACGTCACACACTACATGATGGTAATTCATGTAGGAAGTTCTCTCTCTCTTATCTTCTATAAGAAGATATATACCTCAGACTTGGTTAGATTAGGTCAACTCACCTTGAATGAAGAGTTGACACCATGTATTATGTCATTACTTCCATAATCATCAATTATTAATCATTCAAAATGTACTAATCACCCTATCTTATTAAGGGAATAATTACCATAATCACCCTTGGATTACATTATGTAATGATCAATTAAATTGACATTTAATCACTTTAAGTGTCCATACGGTTTTGGTTAATTATTTCTCAAACGGTCTTGGTCACTTAGACCCCAAACGGTCTGGACCAACTACACCTCAAACGGTCTTACTTGAATGACCTTCAACCGGTCTAAGACCGTTTAGACCTCCAAACGGTCTTGGTCTAATGGTTTGAAAATGTTTAGAAAAGTTGATGCTTAAAACCGTTTAGTGCAAAGAATACTTGAGATCGTTTGGGTCTCAATTGGCTTGAGATCGTTTGGTCCCAAACAGTCTGGAGGCCGTTTGGACTCAAACATTCTTGAGACTATTTGGTCCCAAACGTTTTTTAGACATTTTGGTCCCAAACGGTCTTGAGACCGTTTGGACTCAAACGTTCTTGAGACCGTTTGGTCCAAACCTCCTCAAAACCGATTGGACCAAAAAAGGGTCTCAGCCGCTCATATTGATTTAGGGTTTCCAAGGTTAACTCCCTCATCAATTGAATCCATGCAATTACTCATCAATTGAACCTAAGCCACATACTTCAATTGAGCTTAATAAATCATCCTTCAATTGATTAAACTTTCAATTGATCATCACTTAGGGTTTTAAACCCAATTGGATTAGAGTTTGAAATCGATGAACCTTCAATGTTAGTCATTGTGGAACTAATTGTTTTGAAATCATTAGACCATCATTCAAATTAGGCATGACCTGACCTCAAATGGTCTTGAGGTCATTTGGATGACCTCCAAACGGTCTTGAGGTAATTTGGACAACCTCCAAACGGTATTGAGACCGTTTGCCCCATCCATCATTAAAATTTGTGAAGTTCAATTAGGGTTTGCATCATTGGATTGCTCATCAAACTAGCTATTGATTGCATTTCAATTTGATATCTTTGGATCTTCAACTACTCAACCATACTCAACCCTAGACCTCCACACAATCTTGGTTGACCTCCAAACGGTCTTGAGACCTTTTGGGTGATCTCCAAACGATCTTGAGACCGTTTGGGTTAATCAACCCAAAGAATTAAATCAATCAATTGCAAAATCAGCACTCAACCCGATTAGGGTTTTTAATTGGATGATTGTCCATATATTGATTCAATCAATTGGAACCATTAGATCCTCATCCAACAAGTACTAGGGTCCTGACCTCAAACAGTCAACCCATCCAAACGGTTAACCTTTCTAAATGGTTTGGGATTCCAAACTCCAAACGGTTTGCAAACCGTTTGGTCTCCAAATGGTTTGGTGAAACCGTTTGGTCTCCAAACGGTTTGGTGAAACCGTTTGGACCAAGGTCTTCAAAACCGTTTGCAAGGGAAACTTGTTGGAATTTGTTCCTAAGATGATGTCATCATCATCTACCTTCATTCATTTAAAAACTAATGCCATTTTCATGGTAATTACAGCAATGGATCAAGGGAATTTCAAATAGAACAAAATGTTCAACAAATAATGGAGAATTGAATGCAATAACAACATTTAAGGGTTTAAGTTATATAACCCGCCTTCAAATCTGAAACCAAGATTCAAGCTCTACGTCTCCAATGGTGTATGAAGCTTTGACAACTGCCCAAGATCTGTTCTCAAGCTTTTTGGATGAAAGGATTGGCTAGAGTTGAAAATCAAATGGAGAAAACAAGAAATCAAGCCTTGATTTTCGATTTCCACCAAGCAATCAAGGTGAAATAAGACCATGGAGCTTACCTACAGGTTGGGGGTCGTCCTCCTGGTCCTCCAAAGCTCCCTTGGTCAGTTTGCAAGCAAATAGAAGAAGTGGATTCGAAAAATCCTTTGATTTGAGTTGTAAAAGGTGTTTTTATGGGAAAATCAATGAGAGAGAAAATGCCTTATAAAAATCTTTTACTTACAAAATTAGTGCCGCCTCTTTCCTCTAAATTCCTTGGACATGAAGACACCTTCTCCCCCTTGCAAACTTCTTCATTATACAAGAATAAAAAGAAAATAAATTAAGCATCGTAATCATATTATACTAATATCCCCTTTTTACTGGATATTACTTTTTATTAGCTTAATGTGAGTGGGCTCTCCACTCACACAAGATATTTTCGTGCCTTTTCAAGGAACAAGCTCTTCCAACCCTTTGCAAAATCATCCCTCAAATTTTGGTTGAAGGGCTCTTCAATTAGTATATTTCTTTTTGCATTAAATTGAATTAGGGTTTCAATTATGCATAAATCTTGATTATTTTAATATCAAGATTCTCTCTCCTCCAAAATAATTCAAATGAGGCGCCCCTCTCATTTTATTTTCTCTAATCGATTCCAAGAAACATGGGGGACCCTCTAGAAGTGGTATTTTGCATATTGAACCCTAGGTTTTGGGTAAATTGCACATTACACCAAAACTAGGTTTTAATGCACAAACATTGCTCAGCAAGCTCTATCTTGGTGCTCAAGCTTGTGGAAACCATACCACTACATCATTCTCATTATTATGATGCCTCAACATATGAGGAACATTATATCATGTACAATTTGCAAGTTAACCCCTCAACTTGGGTAATTTGCACTTTAGTCCAAAACAAACAAAATAATGCTTCAACATTATTCAAAAAGGACTAACATTGAAATATAAGTTATTATTGAGCCTTAATTACTTTCCAAGAAATATCAAAAAACATCTAATCAAATTTATTAAACAAAACATTTAGGGTTAAAGCATAACCCAGGTCAGGGATGTTACAATCTGGGTTCAAAGTTAGAAGACAAAAAGCCAACTAGAGCGCTAGATGAGGAATCCAAAGACTAGAGAAATTACTATCATGAAGCCATTTTTGAATTCCATACACACCAAATCAAGAAACATTAAACTTTTATTTTAACCACCAAAAATATCTAGCAAGGTGGGTGTCAACTATAACATTTTGTGACTCTTCTTCTTTACAATTCTTGTTTCTAAATGAGGTTATAGTGATTGAAACACCTTGGAGTTTAACATGGTGTTCATTGGAATTTTTTTAAGATATCACCATTTAAACCATTTTTCTAACTCAATAGTTTGTGACATGCAATCTCGTAGTTTGCCAAGTGTTCTATGGTACAAAACTTACTCTTGGATCATAACTAAATGCCAATTACCTAGTCTTTTCATTTGTTTTCCATATGCTCAATTATTTTTAATTCTTTCGTGCTTTCTTCCCCCACCTCTCAAGTCTCAACATGTGCCAAATTGTTTATTTTGACCCCTAGTATGTGTCTCACGCTTGAAAGTTAGTTGGGGTATTAGCCTTTCAAGGGGTTTTCAATATTGAAACCACTTGAGACATTAAGAATTGAAGTTGTTGATAACCTTCAAATTTGAATCCTATTTTGATCTTTTTTTCTTCTTTAGTTTCTTATTAATAGGCATCAATGCTTATTAAATTTTCTTTCTTGTTTTCTTCCATGTTCATATATTCTTTTTGTGGGTATTTTTTTCTCTTCATCCTTTAGTCATCTAAGAGGAAGCATATGAGACAACACCAAGAAAGATACTCTATACCCAAACTAATAATTTAAGAAATCCATGGAACATATATTGTAAGAGTCATCATTGTACTCATTATGATAGGTACAATACAACCTAAAAATTATATTCAAATACATAGGTAAAACAATGTACAAATTAAGATTGAAATATGGCATCATATTGTGCTTGACAGAGGGATAAGGGCACATACAAACACTTATCCAAGGATGGTGTTTCTCACTGATAAAAGTACAAATTTAGGAAAGGAAGTTAAGATTGGAGAAGAGAGAGAGAGATGATAAATCCAATCAAGTGGAATCTTATCTTGGTACTATAAGGGAACTTGAGAAAATAGACTTTCTCACAAAACTTGTTAAGTCTAAGATTGAGGATCACTTAATTTTTTTTAGGTTTCCTTTCTTACTAGTTGTATAAATAAATAAATAAATAAAATATGGGTTATTCTAGGCAAAAAATGTGATATTGTAGTGTTGAAGTAATCGGGATTGGATATGGTGGGACTAAAAATCTCATAAAACAAATAAAGGAGGCATTTTTGTATCTAATATGAAAACTATAAAGAAGTCAAATACACTGACCATAATCGTGTATGGATAATATGATCTACAAAATGATATTCAGGTAAGACATCATAAATGTGTAATATACTCAATTTTAGGAAATAGGGTATCATCTTGTCTGAAAATATTGTGAACCCTACATTTAAACTTTTATATTGGTCCCTTTCCTTTCTCACATTTTATTACATCTTGAAGATCCAATTGAAATCTCATTATATTTGAATTCAAAATTATTGAATGGTACTGTAACACCCCACTTTCCACAACATAAATAAATCATTGAGCGGAAGCACTTTACTCAAGGGGGTGTCACGAGATGCTTTTCTTTGCAATTTAAAGTAAATGAAACACTTTGCATTGATTGAAATCAGATTCATACATAGTTTTGGCAAAATAAAACTACATCAAGTTCTTATAATCTACTTTGATAAAAAGACAAAACATAATGTAAAAGATATCTAAATCTTTGGATCGTCTTCGTAAAAGTTACCCCATTAGGTCTTTTCTTCTTGAAGATTCATTGAGCTATTCCTTGCATGTCAAAAATGTATTCCTCCTAAGCTTGCTCCTCCCCTATGGGCATTGCGCCCCATCCATGCATAAAACCAATGATAAGTGGAATTGAACATATTATAATTTAAAGAAAGTACGTAAACTAAAAGTAAACTTTGAATGTTAAACATTGAAAATGGACACAGTTTCTTTTAAATTACTTTCTTATCTTAACTTATATAAGAAACCTCGAGTTTTGCACCGAAGTTCCTCTTCTCTTATGCATTGAAGTGCCTCTTGGATTGCAATGAAGTGCCTCTTGGGTTGCTCCTAAGTGCCTCTTCTCTTATGCATCGAAGTGCCTATTAGTTTTGCTCCAAGGATCCTCTTGGTGAGGATCTTATATAAGCTATATTTTAACATTATCTTTCTCTTAGAAGCTCTTTCTTTGCTTTTAAATCTTAATTTTGACTTTACTCTTAATGTACATGAAGGTGATACAATAATATGAACAGTAAAAACATAACATTCAATTCATCATAAGTTCATTGACTTTAAGAAATTGAAATAGATAGCACATTCATAACATTCATTACATACAAACATACATAAATTCAAACAATAACTATGTTCAATTAGCATAGACCAGTTACCTTGCACTAAGTGGACTAAAGTGCAAATTACCCAAGTTGAGGGGTTAAATTACAAATGTTGCATGATAAGATATTCCTATGATGTTGAGACATCATAAGAATTAATATGATGTAGTGGTATGGTTTTTACAGGCTTGGGCATCAAGTTTAAGCTTGTAAAGCAATCCTTGTGCATTAAAACCTAGTTTTGGTATAATGTGCAATTTACCCAAAACCTAGGGTTCAATATGCAAATTACCACTTCAATAAGGTCCCTAATGTTTCTTGGCATCAAGTATAGCAACGAAAATGAGAGGGGTGCCTCATTTGAATTAAGTTGGAGGAGAGAGAATCTTGATATTAAAATAATCAAGATTTAATCTTAAGTGAAACCCTAATTCAATTTAGGGCAAAAATGAATGTATTAATTAAAGGGCCTTCAACCAAAATGTTATTGGTTGATTTTGAATAAGGATGGACGTTCTTTTTCCAAGATAAGGAACGAAAATATCTAAAGGAGGTGAAACTCCACTCACCTTATTATAAAGGAAAGTAATATCCACTCACATATGGGATATTAATATTATAAGCATTAAGGTGCTTAATTTGCTTTTTCTTTAAACCATGGATAATGGAAGGGAGTTCTGTGGCTTTGAGTTTCCTTTGTACACAAGAAAACCAAGGAGGAAGAGGTGGTGCTATTTTTGGAATTAATTGATTTTTATAAAGGCATTTTCTCTCTCATCAATTTCCTTATAAAAGTGCCCTTTCCAAGCCAAAACAAAAGATTTTTCGGATTTCTTTCTTTCCCTTGCTTGAAAAACCGACCAAGGAGCTAGGGAGGAGCATTAGGACGACTCCCTACCTGTTGGTAAGCCCTTGACCTTCGTTCTCTTTGATTCCATGGTGGAAATCAAAAATAAATCATTGATTTCTTCTTATTTCGATCTCCTCTTCAACCCTAGCCAACTTTTACAATCAAAAGCTTAAGGACGAGCCTAAGGGGAGTTGCAAGAGCTTCATCCACCATTTATGGCGTGATCTTGGAGCTTTGGAGCTCAATTGGAGGCGGGTTTTATAACTTGAACCCTTAATCTTATTATTGCAATCAATTCTTTATCAATTGTTGAACATTTCTACATTTCTGAAATTAACTTTAGTTGATTGATGCAATTTCCATGGAAATCACAGTAGATTTCGTGATTTTGGAGCTTTATTATGATGAAATCATCATAATCACACACCTCTCCAAATATCTTGGGCAAATGGTTTCAAAGTTTGGTTGGACCAAACGGTTTCACCAAACCGTTTGGTGACCAAACAGTTTGCAAACCGTTTGGGAGAAACGGTTTCAAAACCGTTTGAGAAGGTTGACCAAGGGTTGACCGTTTGGGATTCCTGTTCATAATTATTTTGGTTGATAACCCTCCACATTTGAGGGATTAAATCTAAATTAATCGTGAGTTGAAGGCAAATCAATTAGGTAAACCTAATTGGATTAATTGCTGATTTTCAACCTGATTAACTTGACCTTTTTGGGAAAACGGTTTCAAAACCGTTTGATATGGTTGACCAAGGGTTGACCGTTTGAGATTACTGTTCCTAATTATATTTTTTGGTGACCCACCAAATTTGATGGGTTAAATCCAAAGTAATCATAGGTTGAAGGCTAATCAATTAGGCCAATCTAATTGGATTAAGTGCTGATTTTCAACCTGATTAATTTGACCTTGTTGGGAAAACGGTTTCAAAACCATTTGATAGAGTTGACCAAGGGTTGACCGTTTGATATTACTGTTCCTAATGATGTCGGTTAATGACTCACCAAATTTTATGGAATAATTCCCAAGGAATCGTGATTTGAAGGCTAATCAATTGGGCAAACCCTAATTGAAATTAGTGCTGAAATTCCAATGAGTTGATTTGATGTTTTGGGTTGATTATCCCAAACGGTTTCAAAACCGTTTGGGGATCACCCAAACGGTTTCAAAACCGTTTGGGGGTCACCCAAGACCTTTTGTAGGGTTGGATATGATTAAGTGTTTGAAGGTCCAAAGGTATCAAATCACTTTGCAACTAAGTGCTGATTTGATGATCAACTCAATGGCTCAAACCCTAATGATTTTTCACTAGAATCCAAGGGTTGGGTGAGCCAAACGGTCTCAAGACCATTTGGAGGTCTAGGGTTGAGCATGGTTAAGCAATTGAAGATCCAAATATACTAAGTTGAAGAATGATCAATTGTTGATTTGATGATCAATCCAATGATCCAAATCGTTATTGGTTGACTTGGATTTTGATGATATGATGGGAAAATGGTCTGAAGACCGTTTGGTGGTCATCCAAACGACCTCAAGACCATTTGGGGTCAGGTCATGATCAATTTGAATGATGGTTCAATGGTTTCAATGTAACTAATCTTGCATTGATTAGTATTGAAGGATCATCGATTCCAAACCCTAATTCAATTGATTCAAACCCTATTTGATAATAAATTGAGGGTCAATTGAGGGTCATATCAGTTGAAGGTTGACCTATTAAACTCAATTGAAGTATGAGCATAGGTCCCATTGATGATTGGTTCCATAAATTCAATGGTTGAAGGTCCAATGCAATCAATTGAAACACAATTAGTAGTTTGATTGATGATCAACTTCAAAGCTCTAATTGGTGACTATAAACCCTAATCCCATTGAAATCAGACCCTAATTGAAGTCCCAATTGAGGGGTGAGTTCATGATTCAATTGATGATCCAATTGATTGAAGCTCCATTGATTGGAATTGAGTGTTGTTGAAGTCTTGATTGACTTTTTGGTTCATGCGGTTTTGAGAGGTTTGGACCAAACGGTCTCAAGAGACCCATGCGGTTTCAAAGCTTTTTGTTTAAACGGTTTCAAACCGTTTGTGGATCAATTTGGTTAATTCAATTGTATGCCTAATGCAATTGAAGGATCAATTGGTTAATCCAATTGAGTACCTAATGTAATTGAAGGAACAATGGATTGATCCAATTGAGTACCCAATGAAATTAAAGACTCAATTGACTAATCCAAATGGATACCTAGTACAATTGAAGGTTCCATTGATCAATCTATTTGGATACCTCATGTTATCGAAGGTCTAATTGATCAAACCTTTTTGGAAACCTAATGTAATTAGGTGAGAGATACCCTTAATGGTACTAATCAATAATGCATAACAAATGCATGGATCCAATACATGATGTAAACCCTAGTTGAGGGTGTATCCATGTGAAACCCTAGTTGAGGGTGTATCCATGTGAAACCCTAATTGAGGGTGATTTCATGAGAAACTCTAATTGGGAATGATTAGTAAACCCTAATTATGGGCAATGTGATATGAAACCCTAATGAAGGGTGATGATATATGCAATCCCTATTCTAAAGAAGGGAGATGGTATGTGAAACCCTAATCCCTAATGAGAGAATAGAATTCGTACTTGAATATGATTCATGAGGTGAACTCCCTTTGCACGACCATGCAAGGTAGCGCGGCCTTGGTGACTTTCTTTGCATGGTCGTTCCTGGTTGCACGGCCGTGGTGCTCCATGATGGACTTGGAGATGATTGATAGTGACCTAATATGGTCATATACCTTGATGTGTTATAAGTCCAATATAATTGGATGAAGGATACATGAGATATGTGATGGAAAACCCTAATCCTGATAAAGGAATAAGGGTGATACTCTTGAAATAATGATACATTTGTTTTTCATGGTATTGATAGATAATTAATGTACTGCTATCATATGTGCTAACCATGTAGGTATCATGAGATGATGAGCATAGCCAGGTATGGGCGATGATGTGTTATTAGTTTGAATTTGTTTATTGGGCCCTGTGTGCCATAATATACCTTGTGCCTGGTAAGAGGTGTCAAGAGAGTTAATGGGCCTCAAGTGCCATGATGGATGCTTCTGTAGCAAGTATCATATTTACCTTGATCAGATGACCTAAAGGTGTTAGTTACCTGAGAAAGTGATAACAATGCTCAGGTGATGAGCTAAGGGTTTGAATACCCAGGATTTCATGGTTATGGTATTGAAATTGTGAAGGGATGAGAATTCTCAGTGTTTAAATGAGGGATTAAGATCCCAACACTTTATGAAAAGAGTATGGCTACGGGACATGACTCCACAATGATAATGCCAGGTTTTATATATATGATCTAAGCCTGAAAAGAGTTAACGCAGTGGTAATGATTATGTAGTTTGACTAGATGTTATACATGTTCTTCATACTCATCAAAGAATAAGTGACATGTTGATTCTATCAAGTTATAGTTGCAATGCTTCTGATATAGAATAATGTTCTAATCTGTTAAACATTAAAATATCTACTGTCAAATAAATATGATTACCCTATTCATATTTATCTTCTTAAGATGCAATAATAATGTTTCTAGCGGAGAGTTATAACTCTCGCTGGGGCAATTTTTATAATTGTATCACCCCCGTGGGAACCACATTTTTAGGTGGACGCGGACGAGGAGATAGGAATCCTTCAGTAGGTGAAGAACAGCAGTAGCAGCAGGGACAACAGTGAAGTCTCATGTGGAGACATTGGTTGTCATGACATGTATAGTTTTATATAGAGTCCTATGTGTCGTCTCTATACTCTCAGGTCCTTGGAGTAGTAGTTAGTGCTTTCGAGATTTTGGATCAGTGTCTCGAGATTTTATACTACATGTGTTGAGCTTAACAGGTCAGTTGATGCTTGTAATTCTCATAAAGAGATGATGCATGATATGTACCTTTGATCCAAAAAGTAAATGTGTTATACTTTGGCTCTTGAAGAAAAAAATTTACTATGTGTGGACCTCTTTGCAAAAAGTTTTAATTTTTAGTGCATTTTGCTAATCCGCTGCTTGATGAACGCTTCCACATTAGTTAATCTTGTTTTCACGAGACGGTCATTACAATAGTGGTATCAGAGCTCTAGGTTCGCTGAGTCTACAGAGACATAGGACTAAGGTTGTAGAGTCTGTTCTAAGTGTCTTCCAGGTTATCTGATAGTATCTTCTACTCACATAGGAGGAGAAGAACTTGAAGATGTCTGGACAACATGAAGAACATGCTGCTGAGGGTAGCACTGCTGCACCAGGAGGAGGTGCAAGAGACCAGAACAGGGAAGGGCATGTACCTGAACAGCCCCAGATTGACCCAGCTGTGATAAAAAAATCCAGCTATCCATGCTTTATTTGAGAAGTTCCTGACAGCCATAACACATATGGAAGATAGGATGCCACCACCTGCACCTAGGGTATCAACCAATTATGAGGGTTATGGAACCGGCAAAACTTTTGAGAGACTTCGCCAGGTTGGAGCCATAGACTATACTGGTACATCTGATCCAGCAGATGCTGATCTGTGGCTGACAGAACTGGAAAAGGCTTTCAGGATCCTTGATATTCCTGAAGCTGAAAAGGTAAGACATGTTGTGTACCTCCTAAAAGGGAGTGCTGGTCATTGGTGGATGATAGAGGAAGATAAGAGACCAGGTGAAGAAATTGGATGGGAGATATTCCGACGAGAATTCGTCAATAGATACTTCCCTAAGACGTATCTAGATGAGAAGATTTCTCAATTTGAGATAATCAAACAAGGACAGATGAATGTTAGCGAGTATGAAGCTAAGTTCATGGAGTTGTTGCAATTTTGTCCACAAATGGCAGTTAATGATGAGGAAAGAATTCGGCATTTTGAAAAGGGATTGAACGCTAAACTGACCACTCATGTGTCTGCTTTAGAGAATATGGAGAGGTTTGCCACCTTTGTGGAATCAGTAAGGAGGATAGAGAGGTCTGAAATCGAGAAACGACAGACTAGTGGCAAGAAAGTGTACACTCAGACTCAAAAACAAAGGTCTAAAAGTTTTAAGAAGCCGAGATTTTCTACATCGGTAGCATCATCGAGATTCCATACCCAGACACAATGGATGTCAAGTAGGGATAGGGATTGTAGTAATGTTCCAAAAAGAACCTCCAACATAGCATCAACATCGGTATCTGGACCTCACAAACCCTATTTTCTACCTAGGATCTGTTATCAATGCAGACAACCGGGACATCTAGTAAAAGATTGTCCAGGCGGGAATCCAATAATGACTCAACCTCAGGGGCAGAGTCAGCAAGGATCACAAAGGAAGCAGTTTCCTAGTAACAATAGAGGACGTGGACAGACGTCCCAGACAGGTCAGATGAAATAGTTTTGTTATGATATTTCATATCATGATTCTATGTGCTAAAGATATGAAAGTAGTTATTTTTGAACTTCCTTTGACTAGTCTTATAAGGACACAAAGGAGATGAGAACTTATATCTTACTCATTATTCCTTAAAATGTTTTATAATCTTCCTTATCTGTGTGTTGAAAGATGAGATATAGAAATGATGCCTGAAGAAAATTCAAGAATGGAAAATCATGTGTGTATAATGATATGAAAAGTGAGGAATATGATAGTAAATAAAGTGCATACTACCTAATCTCAATACTTATATACCCTAGCCAGGTATATGATTATTGAAGATAAGGCAAGTATGAAACTCTTATATTGTTTCTTTTTTATTACTCTGATCAAGTAGTCATTTTGAAACAATCTAGATAGTATAAAGAGACAAAAAGGGAAGAGCTATGTGACATTCCCAACCAATAGGGGAAAGCTATGTGACATCCCCAACAAAAAGGGAAGAGCTATGTGACATTCCCAACCAATAGGGGAAAGCTATGTGACATCCCCAACAAAACGGGAAGAGCTATGTGACATTCCCAACCAATAGGGGAAAGATATGTGACATCCCCAACAAAAAGGGAAGAGATATGTGACATTCCCAACCAATAGGGGAAAGCTATGTGACATCCCCAACAAAAAGGGAAGAGCTATGTGACATCCCCAACAAAAAGGGAAAAGCTATGTGGCATTCCCAACTAATAGGAAGAACTATGTGAACATTCCCAATTACATAGAGTTTACTAAATAAACGTTATGAATAAAGGATTACTGAGTAAATTATCTTTGTTAGATATATATGTTTTTCCCCTTTGATAAATGTTCTTATGTGATGATAGATGTATGTTCTTTTATGCTTCTTCCTTTCAATAATATGGATATCATATGTTAGGGGTTTATGCTCTGCATAAACATAAACAATGATAAGGTTGAATTAATGGAAGGAACTTTGTGTGAGCTACAGACCCATGGTATCTCCATAACATTAATATGAGATGTGGAGACTTAGGGGCATGATTAATGAATAATATGTCCCTCCTTTTCCTGGGATATCGAGGACGAAATCCTTGTTAGGGGTTTATAATTTGTAACATCCCTGACTTGGGTTATGAATTAACCCTAGATGTTTTGCTTAATAAGGTTGAGTAGATTCTTAATCTTATCTGTAGAAGAGTAATTAGAGCTCATGAGAAACCTATGTTTCAATTTTGGTCCTGTTTGAACAATGTTGAAGCAATGTTTGCTTATTTTGGACTAAAGTGCAAATTACCCAAGTTGAGGGGTTAAATTGCAAATGTTGCATGATAAGATATTCCTCTGATGTTGAGACATCATAATAATGAATATTATGTAGTGGTATGGTTTTTACAAGCTTGGGCATCAAGTTTAAGCTTGTAAAGCAATCCTTGTGCATTAAAACCTAGTTTTGGTATAATGTGCAATTTACCCAAAACCTAGGTTCAATATGCAAATTACCACTTCAATAAGGTCCCTAATGTTTCTTGGCATCAATTAGAGCAAATAAAATGAGATTGGTGCCTCATTTGAATTAAGTTGGAGGAGAGAGAATCTTGATATTAAAATAATCAAGATTTAATCTTAGGTGAAACCCTAATTCAATTTAGGGCAAAAATGAATGTATTAATTAAAGGGGCTTCAACCAAAATGTTATTGGTTTATTTTGAATAAGTATGTACGTTCTTTTGACAAGATAAGGAACGAAAATATCTAAAGGAGGTGAAACTCCACTCACCTTATTATAAAGGAAAGTAATTTCCACTCACATATGGGATATTAATATTATAAGCATTAAGGTGCTTAATTTGTTTTTCTTTAAATCATGGATAATGGAATGGAGTTCGGTGGCTTTGAGTTGCCTTTGTACACAAGCAAACCAAGGACGAAGAGGTGGTGCTATTTTTGGAATTAAATGATTTTATAAAGGCATTTTCTCTCTCATCAATTTCCTTATAAAAGTGCCCTTTCCAAGCCAAAACAAAGGCTTTTTCGGATTTATTTCTTTCCCTTGCTTGAAAAACCGACCAAGGATCTAGGGAGGAGCAGGAGGACGACTCCCTACCTGTTGGTAAGCCCTTGACCTTCGTTCTCTTTGATTCCATGGTGGAAATCGAAAATAAATCATTGATTTTTTCTTATTTCGATCTCCTCTTCAACCCGAGCCAACTTTTACAATCAAAAGCTTAAGGACGAGCCTAAGGGTAGTTTCAAGAGCTTCATCCACCATTTATGGCGTGACCTTGGAGCTTTGGAGCTTAATTGGAGGGGGGTTTTATAACTTGAACCCTTAATCTTATTATTGCAATCAATTCTTTATCAATTGGTGAACATTTCTACATTTCCGAAATTAACTTTAGTTGATTGATGCAATTTCCATGGAAATCACAGTAGATTTCGTGAGTTTGGAGCTTGATGATGATTACATCATCATAAGCACACACCTCTCCAAATATCTTGGGCAAACGGTTTCAAAGTTTGGTTGGACCAAACGGTTTCACCAAACTGTTTGGTGACCAAACGGTTTGCAAACCGTTTGGGAGAAAACGGTTTCAAAACCATTTGATATGGTTGACCAAGGGTTGACCGTTTGGTATTCCTGTTCATAATTATGTTGGTTGATAACCCTCCAGATTTGAGGGATTAACTCTAAATTAATCGTGAGTTGAAGTCAAATCAATTAGGTAAACCTAATTGGATTAATTGCTGATTTTCAACCTGATTAACTTGACCTTTTTGGGAAAACGGTTTCAAAACCGTTTGCGATGGTTTACCAAGGGTTGACCGTTTGATATTTCTGTTCCTAATTATGTTGGTTGATGACCCACCAAATTTGATGGGTTAAATTCAAAGTAATCATCGGTTGAAAGCTAATCAATTAGGCCGATCTAATTGGATTAAGTGCTGATTTTCAACCTGATTAATTTGACCTTGTTGGGAAAACGGTTTCAAAACCGTTTGAGATAGTTGAACAAGGGTTTAAAGTTTTCTATTACTGTTATTAATGATGTTGGTTAATGACTCACCAAATTTTATGGATTAATTCCCAAGGAATCGTGATTTGAAGGCTGATCAATTGGGCAAACCCCAATTGAAATTAGTGCTGAAATTCCAATGAGTTGATTTGATGTTTTGGGTTGATTAGCCCAAACGGTTTCAAAACCGTTTGGGGATCACCAAAACGGTTTAAAAACCGTTTTGGGGTCACCCAAGACCGTTTGTAGGTCTAGGGTTGGATATGATTAAGTGTTTGAAGGTCCAAAGGTATCAAATCACTTTGCAACTAAGTGCTGATTTGATGATCAACTCAATGGCTCAAACCCTAATGATTGTTCACTAGAATCCAAGGGTTGGGTGAGCCAAACGGTCTCAAGACCGTTTGGAGGTCTAGGGTTGAGTATGGTTAAGCAATTGAAGATCCAAAGATACTAAGTTGAAGTATGATCAATTGTTGATTTGATGATCAATCCAATGATCCAAATCGTTATTGGTTGACTTGGATTTTGATGATATGATGGGAAAACGGTCTAAAGACCTTTTGGTGGTCATCCAAACGACCTCAAGACCTTTTGGGGTCAGGTCATGATCAATTTGAATGATGGTTCAATGGTTTCAATGTAACTAATCTTGCATTGATTAGTATTGAAGGATCATCGATTCCAAACCCTAATTCAATTTATTCAAACCCTATTTGATAATCAATTGAGGGTCAATTGAGGGTCAAATCAGTTGAAGGTTGAAATATTAAACTCAATTGAAGTATGAGCATAGGTCCCATTGATGATTGCTTCCATGAATTCAATGGTTGAAGGTCCAATGCAATCAATTGAAACACAATTAGTAGTTTGATTGATGATCAACTTCAAAGCTCTAATTGGTGATTATAAACCCTAATCCCATTGAAATCAGACCCTAATTGAAGTCCCAATTGAGGGGTGAGTTCATGATTCAATTGATGATTGAATTGATGATCCAATTGATTGAATCTCCATTGATTGGAATTGAGTGTTGTTGAAGTCTTGATTGACTTTTTGGTTCATGCGGTTTTGAGAGGTTTGGACCAAACGGTCTCAAGACCATTTGGGACCAAACGGTCTCAAACCGTTTGAGATCCATGCGGTTTCAAGTCCATGCGGTTTTGAAAGCTTTTTGCTTAAACGGTTTCAAACCGTTTGTGTATAAATTTGGTTAATTCAATTGGATGCCTAATGCAATTGAAGGATCAATTGGTTAATCCAATTGAGTACCTAATGTAATTGAAGGAACAATGGATTGATCCAATTGAGTACCCAATGAAATTAAAGACTCGATTGACTAATCCAAATGGATACCTAGTGCAATTGAAGGTTCCATTGATCAATCTATTTGGATACCTCATGTTATCGAAGGTCTAATTGATCAAACCTTTTTGGAAACCTAATGTAATTAGGTGAGAGATACCCTTAATGGTACTAATAAATAATGCATAACAAATGCATGGATCCAATACATGATGTAAACCCTAGTTGAGGGTGTATCCATGTGAAACCCTAATTGAGGGTGATTTCATGAGAAACTCTAATTGGGAATGATTAGTAAACCCTAATTATGGGCAATGTGATATGAAACCCTAATGAAGGGTGATGATATATGCAATCCCTATTCTAAAGAAGGGAGATGGTATGTGAAACCCTAATCCCTAATGAGATAATAGAATTCATACTTGAATATGATTCATGAGGTGAACTCCCTTTGCACGACCATGCAAGGTAGCACGGTCGTAGTGACTTTCTTTGCATGGTCGTTCCTGGTTGCACGGCCGTGGTGCTCTGTGATGGACTTGGAGATGATTGATAGTGACCTAATATGGTCATATACCTTGATGTGTTATAAGTCCAATATAATTGGATGAAGGATACATGAGATATGTGATGGAAAACCCTAATCCTGATAAAGGAATAAGGGTGATACTCTTGAAATAATGATACATTTGTTTTGCATGGTATTGATAGATAATTAATGTACTGCTATCATATGTGCTAACCATGCAGGTATCATGAGATGATGAGCATAGCCAGGTATGGGCTATGATGTGTTATTAGTTTGAATTTGTTTATTGGGCCTTGTGTGCCATGATATACCTTGTGCCTAGTAAGAGGTGGCAAGAGAGTTAATGGGCCTCAAGTGCCATGATGGATGCTTGTGTAGCAAGTATCATATTTACCTTGATGAGATGACCTAAAGGTGTTAATTACCTGAGAAAGTGATAACAATGCTCAGGTGATGAGCTAAGGGTTTGAATACCCAGGATTTCATGGTTATGGTATTGAAATTGTGAAGGGATGAGAATTCCCAGTGTTGAAATGAGGGATTAAGATCCCAACACTTTATGAAAAGAGTATGGCTACGGGCCATGACTCCACAATGATAATGCCAGGTTTTAGATATATGATCTAAGCCTGAAAAGAGTTAATGCAGTGGTAATGATTCTATAGTTTGACTAGATGTTATACATGTTCTTCATACTCATCAAAGAATAAGTGACATGTTGATTCTATCAAGTTATAGTTGCAATGCTTCTGATTTAGAATAATGTTCTAATCTGTTAGACATTAAAATATCTGTTGTCAAATAAATATGATTACCATGTTCATATTTATCTTCTTAAGATGCAATAATAATGTTTCTGGCAGAGAGTTATAACTCTCGCTGGGGCAATTTTTATAATTGTCTCACCCCTGTGGGAACCACATTTTTTAGGTGGACGCGGACGAGAAGACAGGAATCCTTCAGTAGGTGAAGAACAGCAGTAGCAGCAGGGACAGCAGTGAAGTCTCAGGTGGAGACATTGGCTGTCATGACATGTATAGTTGTATATAGAGTCATATGTGTCGTCTCTGTACTCTCAGGTCCTTGGAGTAGTAGTTAGTGCTTTCGAGATTTTGGATCAGTATCTTGAGATTTTATACTACCTGTGTTGAGCTTAACAGGTCAGCTGATGCTTGTTATTCTCAGAAAGAGATGATGCATGATATGTACCTTTGATCCAAAAAGTAAATGTGTTATACTTTGTCTCTTAAAGAAAAAAAATTTACTATGTGTGGACTTCTTTGCAAAAAGTTTTAATTTTTAGTGATTTTCACTAATCCGCTGCTTGATGAACACTTTTGCATTAGTTAATCTTGTTTTCGCAAGACGGTCGTTACAATAGTCAACCTCAATACCTTCTGCTCCTCCAGTGGGGCGTCAACTCAACAGTTGACTGAGCGATCATGATCCATTGAGTGAAAAGAGAAGCTACCAGGGCCTTCGCCTCGTGGGGCCGAACTCACTAACGGCCTCAATTGGCCAGTTGTGTGGCAGGAGCATAGAGAACAGAGAGGGGGTTCTCGGACGAGGTACCAGAGAGAATGAAAGAGGGTAAGGAAGGGACAAGCAATGAAATTTAGGGCATGGTGAGGATCATCAAGTCTCGTGGAGACTTGCATACCAAAATAAGGTCTCGTAAAGGATTGTTACCCCATGTATACCCCTGGTTCAAGGAGAGTTGACCGATGAGGGGTCTGTCAATTGGGGAAAGTCTCAAATCCACAAGAAAATAGGATAAACTAGGAATTGGTAGCTTTGGTTTCATGTGAATCCAATGGGATTTCTTTCAAGAATAGATATAGTCAGGGGAGAGAGAACAAAAATGAAGAAGTTTCTAGCTATTATTCTAACTTTCCCAATTTGATCCAGAGGTAGTTCATGACCTGAGTGTCATTGGATCCTAATCCAACGGCCCATGTTGCGTGTGACAAATAAAAGGTTGAGTATAGTTTCCCAGTTTGATTATAACTATGACATTTAATGCATATTTCCATAATCCGCTTCACTTTAGGAAACCTTATTTAATTCATATTTTTCCCCTTAATTTTGATTGGTCTCATATCTTAAAGGAAAGCTTTTAATATTTAAATCTATGTGCATGCAAGATTTGGGGCCAAAATACAAAAGTTAGAAACCCTTTTCTTGCCCCTTAAATAACTATTTTACTTGATTTTTAAGGCATTAATTGACCTCCTTTTCCATTTAAACTTGGAAAGAAAACTTATTTAGGTGTATATTTTTCTTGGGTGCAAGTTAGGGTCAAATTATTCCCACTAGTCACCCTCAACGTATCTTTTCTAGAAATTTCCACACAATTCCTTGTTAGTCATTTAACTTTTAATGTAATGAATTATTACATTAGATAATTGGGGAAATACTTCCCTTTGTGATCCCTTGAGTCAAAATTCGATATAATAACTTATTTATCTACTCAAAAGTTATTACATCTTCCTTTTGTGCTTTTTTTTTGAGAAATACCCGAGTCAATACTATTCAGACTGCTCTCGAATAGCAGGATTTAAGTTTGTTACAGGTACAGAAGATGATTGAACTTCTTCCTCATATTCTTTGAGGCTGAGTTCTGGGAAAAGTCTCCATTCATGCTGTCGAACGTCATTTCTGGCAGCCCATTTGGCTAGGATATCTGCGATTCTGTTAGATGATCACTTCTTGTGAATGATTTTGATATTTTCTTTCAATGTAAGGAGGTGATGCAGCTTCTTCTTGAAAGGCTTGAACCTCTGGGGTGTCCGAATAACATCAGTGAGAATCTTGAATGCCAGTAAGCTGTCAGTTTCTATAATGGTGTCTTTAGGCTCGTTGATGATTCTTTCAGCTCCTCTAATGACAGTTTGTATTTCCACATGTAAAGCATCCGTGCATAGGGCTAGCTGGGTTCCTCCAGTGATCCATAGCCCGTTTGCATCCCGTAAAACAAAGCTCGTGCTGGCTTTGTGAAGTCGTTTGTATAGAGAAGCATCTACATTAAGTTTCAGAGTTTTTGGTGTTGGCTTCGTCCACCTGGTATTTTTAGGTTCATCGCCTCTTGCAGCTTGTAAGGGACGTGAGAATGCATATGTTGTGATAGAAACCTGCTTGGTCAAAGTGTTCAAAGCTTCTGTAATAGTTATATTCTTATTATAGAAGACGAGATCATTTCTAGCTTTCCATAGAAATTCCATGGCTGAGGCGAACCATGTTTTGTGGATGTTAGGAGCTTTCTTAGTAGTATTCTTTGAGAACCATTGTTGTATGGTTGAAGCATTGCCAACATATATGTTTTGACAAAGTGCAATTTCCTCCCAAATCTTTGATGCATAAGAACAGTCCCTAAGGATGTGAATTGTGGTTTCATTGTTGTTATAACGACGGGGGCAGCGAGCATCTGTGGTGATGCCCTTCGTAGCTCTATATTGATTTGTCAGGAGACCTTCATGTAATGCTTTCCAAACAAAGAACTTAGTGCGTTGTGCGATCGGTAATTTCCAGATCCGTTGCCAACATCCTTGTGTCTTCACACAATGATTCTCGAGCAGATTGTTGTAGATGGTTGAGGTTTTGAAATTGCCATTAGGATTATGAATGAAGTACCATTCATCTTCGCCAGCAATTGGGTCGGGGGGGATCATATTATGAATGTTTATGCAGGTGTCTTCATCAAACCAATGTGCTAGGAAACTGTTATCCCACTATCCTTGTTCTACCATGGAACTCACTTTAAGATCAGCGATATCTTCTGGAATGTATCTACCGGGTTTCAAAATAGGAAGTTGAGAAGAATTAATCCATATGTCTTTCCAAACAGATGTAGAGGTGTCGTTAAGAACCACTCGTCCCAATTCATTATGAATGGTACTGATGTTAGAATGGATGTGCTTCCATAACCTTGAACCTGTAGTCATACCTTTATCTTTTAGATGATAATATTTGGAATGCATAAGGTTTCTCCAGTGGATATTTCTGTTTGTAGCAAAGTCCCATACATTCTTTGAAATAAGAGCCTCATTCTGAATTCTAGAAGGGCGGACACCCAGGCCCCCGTCTTTTATAGGTGCTATAATCTTCTTCCAGGAGATGGTATTATCTTCCTAGTATCACATTGATGCCCCCATATGAAGTTGTGGATTGTTTGGTCAATGCTATCGCAGATTGACATTGGAAGCTTGGTTGATTGCATAGTATATGCTGGGATTGAGTTGAGAACGGAGCGGGCAAGAGTTGTTCTTCCAGCAAGAGAGAGGGTACGATTGGCCCAAGAGGATATTCTTCTTTGTATGGAGTTGAGAATTGGAAGGTAGATATGTTTGTTCGACTTTGAGTGGAGAATAGGGACTCCAAGATGCTTCCCTAGGTTTTGTGTTTCCTTGATTTCCATTTTTTTGCAGATCTATCTTCGAATTCTCCTATCAGTATTCTTGGAGAAAAAGATAGAGGATTTTTCAGTCGAAAGGGATTGACCTGATGCATTCTCAAACCTGTTAAGTGTCTTCATGATTGTTGCTGCTTGGGAAAGGGAGGATTCTTTGAAAATGATGATATCATCGGCGAAACAAATATGAGTGAAAGTGTTGCTCCTTAAGATTTTGAGTTCTTCTTCAGTTGGGGGGGGATGAGAAATATGTTGCTGGTGAGACTGTAATTGTGGAAAGACGCCGATGAAAGATGTTGCGGTACCGGCATGATCCTGCATGTGATCTTCGGTTAGAAGTTTGCTGAAAAAAAGGTTGATGAGCATCTTGAGTTCTTCTTCATTATCAATTCAGTTGTTGTTAGTGTCTTTCAGTTTGGAAAAAGAGTTTCTCCTTCTTTTGAGTTTTACTAAGCTTTGGAAATACTTTGTGTTCAAATCTCCAAGAGAGAGACAATCGCATCTGGATTTCTGTCGCCACTCCTCTTCTTCTTGGTACAAGATATCTGTATATTGTTGTTACAGCCTTGTAATCTCATTGTCAAGAGATTCAGTGTGTTGATTTTCTAGTAATTTTTGTTTCTTCGTGAGGGCATGAAGGAGGTAGTTTTTGTGCTTGTGAGTATTGGTTCGTTCTTTCCTGTCCCAAACTTCAGCCTTTTGCATGAAATGCTTAGATGCAGCAGTGAAATCCATAGACTTATCCCAGGCATTGTTGAGGAATTCTTTGAAGCTATGTCTCTTTGACCATGAAACAGAAGTTTTTAGTTGATGTTTCGTGGTGTTGTTATGGGTGTTAGTTCGGATGAGGATTGGGGCATGGTCAGAATTAACTTTAGGCAGAACTTCAATCTGAGTGTTTGGGTAGTAGTCGATCCACCTTGGGTTGCATACAGCTCGATCAAGCCTTTCTTGGAGTAATCCCCTTTTGAATGTCATGAGTGGGCCTGAGGCGCCCAGATCTTCTAAACCTACAGAGGAAAGTGTTGCTGCAAAACCATTACAGCTGCTGATGTTGATAGAGTCGCTACCCGTTCTTTCTGAGACATGTATGATGGCATTGAAATCTCCCATAACAATACAAGGGAGTTGAGAGGCGAGGGAGATAGAGTGAAGATGTCTCCACAGAGCTCGTCTTTTATGCTGCTTTGTACTGGCATAGACGAAGGTCACTAATATTTGATTGTTAATAAGGCAGTGTATGAATTGCCTGTGTATGGTAAGGATCTCTACCTTACCAATGTCGTGTTTCCACATGACCCAGATACTGCCTGAATATCCTCTAGCTTCTATACGATGGGAGTAGTCGAAGCCAAGGTTCTTGACAATAATATCCGCAGTTGTTCCACTCGTTCTAGGTTCTAGGATGGAAAAGATATCAATTCTGTAAGCTAAAGTGAGGTCGCAGACTGTGTTTTGTGTATCTGTTGAACAGATACCTTGTACATTCCAGGATGTACAGATCATCTAAGATTCTGTGGAGGTTGGGGCTGGCGTCCCTTCTTCTTCTGCAATTTTAGCATCATCATTGATGGTAGTCTTTCTACCACGTTTCCTTGGTCCAGTTCTCTGGTTGTCGGGGTTTATTTTCCTGTTGCGGAGATGTATGCTTACGCTTCCTAGCTGGGAAGGTTTGCCTTTGCTTGTGGAGGGATTCTGTGTGTCCGTGGTGCCGAAGCAGAATGTAATTGGATGTGAAGATGTTGAGTTTTCTCCAGGGATGATTATGGTGTCATCATCTAAGATTTCAGTGGCGACGTGGTTGTTCTGTGGAGGTTCTGTAGTTCTGTTTTTCTGTGTCTCAACTTGGTGGTTTGTAGATTGATTATGATGTGTGTAAGTTCCAATATTTTTCTGTTGGTTCTGCTACTTAGTTCTTTCTTTTCTTTGACGCCAGTCAAATCCAGCCACTCGATCAGCAATTATCTGTGGGTCTATTTCTTCACGAACATCTTCCAGATCTGTGGAGAGAGCTTTGAACTTGTTAGCAGTATGTAGTGACTGCTTAGCTTGGTTGGTTCGTCTAGGTTTCCTTTGAGTGGGTTGTGTGTGCATAGCTTCAGTAAACTCTCCCATAGTCGGAATGGATTTTGTGGTGCCGTCGCTTGTAGAAGGATGTTCCTGTATGGTTTGTTTTTTGATTCCACATGTATCTGCAGTGTGGCCCATACGTCCACAATGCATACAGATTTCTGGGATATTTTCGCATTCAAGAGTATATCTTACTCCTTGGACGATGATGGCCGGAATAAGGGCTTTAGTGGAATCGAGTTTGATAGCTATTCTAGCAAATCTGCCTCTCCTCTTGAGGTCAGTGTTTGAGTCGACCTTCATGGTGGTTCCTATACAGTTTCCAACTTCCTCCAGGAATTGTCTTTGATAGAGATAGATCGGCAGTTTAGGTACGCGAACCCATGCTACTAAGTATCTGGGATTAGTGTCTGAAGGAATGAATTCTGGGTCCCATGGTTGAATGCTGAGGTAGGATCCCATCATGGGCCATGGACCTCCAGTGAGAGCGTTCAGGTAGTCGTCTTCTCGAAGCAGCTGAACAAGGTAATACTGGTTTTCCAGGTCGATGAGGCGAAAATTTCCAATCGGTCTCCACATAGATTTGATTCTATTCTGCAAGGTCATGAACCCGACCTCTCTTGCAATAACTTTGATTATTACTGTAAACTTCCAAGGTTTCATCAGATCTCCTAGTTTGTCTTCGTTTATAAGGAATCGAGGGGTCCCTTCAATATGATCGACAACAATGTCTTGCTTTGAGATCTGGACTTCCGCGTCTTTGAATCCTAGTATAGACGATATGTTATTTCCTGCGGCTCCGCTGGCGATATCTCTGTAAGATTTCGGACGACCAGTATCTTGGTTAGGTAGGTGGAAATGTTCCGTCGGGATAGGTGGCTCGTCTTCATGTTGGTTTTCAATCTCCATGGCAGCATCGTGGAATTGCTCTGAACCTTCGGGATAGCTGTCGGTAAGATGTGTTCGATATTGGAAGTTTAAGCATAGAGAATTCAGAATCTGGGATTGTTGGCGTTGCGTCTTCTCTACATAGGGTAGATCATCCTCTGTAGTTTCCTTTTGGTGGGGTTCAGGCAGCCGGTGGCCTCGCCCCCCCGTTCCTCCACGTCCGCCTCCGCGTCTCCCAAACCCTAACATTGCAATTTAGTACCAATTCAAACCTATTGAAGAGAGAGAAAAGTGAAGAATTATACTTATGATTTTTATTCTGAAAACTATCAAAGAAAAGAATGTTTCTTGTTTAAGTCATCTAACTCTTAATTTCAAAATCTTTGTCTCTTTCTCTTCCTATTTCTCTTTCTCTTTCTCTTTCATCTCTTTTAAACACTTTCAAGAATAGGAAAGAGAAAAGGAAAAACAACATTGATATCTTTGAGTTAATTGTAACACATGATGTCGCCAAAGAGATGGAACTCAATTGGTAAAAGTATCAATGTACAACTAAGAGGTCACAGGTTCATAACCCCCCTGACAGGGGATGAATGAATTGTAACCATGGAACACAACATCGTCAAAGTTTGACGAAGTTTCAATGAAGTTTCGAAATTCGACCATAGGCAAAGTCGAATACCATATACTTCGACCTCGTCCAAACTTCAGGGCGAAGTTTCATGGATATCGGTGAACTGACTTTTTGTGTGTATTTTTGTCTCAACTTCTCCGAAGTTGTCGAAGTTTCCTCGAAGTTGGCAAAGTTGGGGCGAAGTTAAGACCTCCCAGAACCATAATTCCAACTAGTGCCCCAATGGCCATATAAGGCATAAATATCACTCCAACCCTCTTCATAACTTCTAATATCAACTCCTATGTTTTTTGTTGCCACTCATTCCTAGAGAGGGTGTTGTAACTACTATTTCATTGTATATTGTATATAATACATATGGTGAACTGTATCTATATATGTGTATTGCACAATTGACCATTTCAAGAAACACATTGTATTATTAATCTACATAGGGCTAGAGAGTCATAAATCGTGTTCTTTTTTTAAATTCACATTTATAAGATATAGGTATAACATAATTCGAAATTTTCCATCAAATTTTTCTAAAAATTCACATCATTTCTTCAAAAAATGGCATCGAAGTTTGTCGAAGTTTGCTTCTAAACTTCCTCGAAACTTCCTTGAAGTTTCCACAAACTTCCACTTCCACACCTGGTGAAGTCGACACGAAGTCGAAGTCCTACACCATGATTGTAACACATGATGCCCATTTGAAAGAAAAAAAGTATTTTGAGTCTTATTTTAGTCTTCCCACTTCATTATCATTTAATAAATCTCATTTCATGGTCTTTTTGCATTAAGACCCTCAACTATTTATATTTAAGAAAAATTAGATTCTGAGTTTTAAATTACTCTTGAAATTTGGGATGTTATAATTATACCCACCTTAAATAAATTTCGTACTAAAAAACTTTCTTAGGCTACTACCCACCTTAGGGTTTTGCTTACCTCTTCTTCAATGATTGTTAACATTTCAAGGTTCATTTATGTTCACAATTTCGTATAAAAGAAATATGTAGCAAAAGGCATCTAAATTTCATTATGATTATGTGGTCATGAATTAACTATTACTTTACTCCTCGTCTTTTCAACTTATAAATAGGGTTAAGAAACCAACTCGTAACTATACCTAGGACATATAGAGTTTTAGCCATTCAAGCCAAACCTATTGAGTTATTTTGTGGGTTGGTAGAGCCTTCCAGGTTGGCTTCCACTCTAAACCTTGATATAAAAGAAGAGTGGAGACCAAGGGAAGACACAAATACCTCACAGGAAGAAACTGAATGTTTCCCAAGAGCTAGTACTAGTAGGATAGATTAAGTATGAATATAACTCTATCAATGCATTTCTTTTTCACATATGAGATGAATCTAGAAATGAATCCCAGATTGGACTCATACCTAGGGCATGACTTTCTAACATTAGGTTTAGATAACAATCTATTTTAGGTCACTTGTATTTCCTATCTTTTTGAAATCCTCTAGTACGTGTTGATTAGTCACATACCCAACAATGAGAGATCCTATTATGCTACCCTTCACCAACCTAATACTACACATGTCCCATACCACACATACTATTATGAACAGGAAAGATGCACAATAAGTCTAATGCTTATGACGCCCCTCTACATTCCTCACATGGTGTGCACCAACCACTGAGATAAGAGAGGATATGACACTAGCTAAGATTATGTTAATACCTAAGATCTAAACTAGATATACACCTATCCCTAATATATTTCTACTCTGGGGTGAAAACTCTTATTATCTTAGGGTTTGATACTCTTCCTTGGAGTCCTTTCCTATACCTTAATCTCATATCTTCATTCTAAGGTGACTATGTGAATCATATTTATCCAGTGGTCATTTACCAAATTGCTCTGGTACCATATTGTAACAACCCACTTTTCACAACATAAATAAATCACTAAGCAGAAGCACTTTACTCAAGGGGGTGTCACAAGATGCTATTATTAGCAATTTAAATTAAATGAAACACTTTGCATTGATTGAAATCAGATTCATACATAGTTTTGGCAAAATAAAACATACATCAAGTTCTTCTAATCTACTTTTATAACAAGACTAAACATAATGTAAAAGATATCTAAATCTCTAGATCATCTTGGTAAAAGGCACTGCACTATGCCTTTTCTTCTTGAAGATTCCTTGATCTATTCCTTGCATGTCAAAAAGATTCTTCCTCCTAAGCTTGGTCCTCGTTGTGGGCATCGTGCCCCCAGCCATGCATAAACCAATGATAAGTGGAATTGAACATATTATATTTTAAAGAAAACATGTAAATTGAAAATAAACTTTGAACATTAAACATTGAAAATGGAAACAATTTCTTTTGAATTACTTTCTTATCTTGACTTATATAAGAAACCTTGGGTTTTGCATCGAAGTGTCTCTTCTATTATGTACCTAAGTGCCTCTTGGGTTGCACCAAAGTGCCTCTTAGGCCTAGTTTGGGTACTCACTTTTAAAATGTTGGTAGTCGTGTGCATATTTATACATTTCCTGGTAATCTGAGGTAGAGGGACGAAAAAGAAGACAGCTCTACATCACATGCAAATGTACACAAAATTGGAGACACGGGAGGAAACAACAGGCACGGAAGTGGATTTCCAGAAGCCCGCCGATTCAGAGGAAATTTGCAACTGCTTCTTTTCTACTAAATTATATACACAACGGTGCACAACAAATACAACAAGACAGCCATTACTATTAATCTCCTATGTATATTGTGCATTAACTACCATAACTCAGAAATACGATGGCCAAACTAGGCCATATTTTTGCTCTAAGGAGCAGTCTTGGTGAGGATCTTATATAAACTATCTTTGAACATTATCTTTCGCATAGAAACTTTTTATTTTCTCTTAGATCTTAATTTTGACTTGACTCTTAATGTACATGAAGGTGATACAATAATATGAATAGTAAAAACATAACATTCAATTCATCATAAGTTCATTAACTTTAATCAATTGAAATAGATAGCACATTCACAACATTCGTTGCATACAAACATACATAAATTCAAATGATAACTATGTTCAATTAGCATGGACCACTTAACCTACACTCAGAGGAGATATGATCTCCCTTTCTAGGTTGAGTAAACCCTAATCATGTCCTTGGGTTTTGAAAATCATAAATTCCATGTTCATAGTATTCAACATATCAATATGTATTCCAATTATCACCTAAAACCCTAATTTTGATAGATTATGAATTCTTATTCCCAAATTAGATTCAAGATTCTCTTTTTATTCAAAAAGGTTATATTTCAAACATTAAGTCAAATTAAACAAGTTGTGGTCACCAATTTCATTAATCTTATGAAATTAGGGTTTTTCTCACATGAAATCACATTACCGATGGCATTTCTATATACTTTTGGAATTTGAGTGGGAATCAGGCCATGAAACTAACTTCATTATATTCCTTAGATTTTTATGATCAAAATCATATATAATTTTTCTAGATTTGGACTTACCAATTATTTTCATTTTTGTAAGTTAAATAGTTCTGGGCCAACCCCAGCTCACCACATAGGTGGCTGACTGTGTAATTCCAGCATGCCATAGAACCATGTCCGAGCCAATTGGCTCGCACCATATCAGCACCCATGCTTGCCTGACTAGATGAGGAAAACCAAAAAAAGGGCATGAAAGGTCAAAAAAAACCTCACCTATAAGTAGAAGAGTCAAGGGTAGAGTGGTAAAATCATCTGAGATCATTTTCAACCTTGATGCCTTCTGCTGCATGAGTGGGGAGTCAACCCGGTAGTTGACTGAGTGATCTTAGTCCATGGAGTGAAAAGAGAATCTACTAGGGCCTTCGCCTCGTCAGGCCGAACTCGTTGACAAACTCAATTGGCCAGTTGTATGGCTGGAGAAGGGATAACAGAGAGGGCGTTCTCAGGTGAGGTACATAGAGAAAGAAAGAGGGGAAGGAAGGGACAAGTAGTGAAATTGAGGGCATGGTGAGGATTATCAGGTCTTGCAGAGACTTGCGGACCAAAGATGGGTCTCATAGGGGATTGTTACCCCATATATACCCCTGGTCCAAGGAGGGTTGGCCGATGAGGGGTCTTCCAATTGGGGAAAGTCCCAACTCCATGCGAAAATAGGGGAAATTAGGGATTGGTAGCTTCGGTTTCATCATTCAAATCCAACTGGATTCCTTCCAAGAATAGATATGGTCAGGGGAGAGATAATGAAACCCAAGAAGTTTCCAGCTACTGTTATAGCTTTCCCAATCCGACGCGGAGGTAGTTCACGACTTGAGTGTCATTGTATCCTGATCCAACAGACCACGTTGCGCATAACAAAATAAAAGGTTGTAGAGTTTCCCATTTCAATTATAACAGTGACTTATAATATAAATTCCATAATCCTCTTCTCTTTAGGATACCTTATTTAATTCATATATTTTCACCTTAATTCTGATTGGCCAAATTTTAAAGGAAAGCTTTTAATATTTTAATCTATGTGTGGGTAAGATTTGGGGCCAAAATACAAAAGTTAGATACCCTTTTCTTGCCCCTTAAGTAATTGCTTTATTTGACTTATTTAAGGCATTGATTAACCTCCTTTTCCATCAAAACTTGGTAAGCAACCTTATCTAGGTGTATATTTCTCTTGGGTGCAAGTTAGGGTCGAATTATTCCCACTGGTTACCCTCAACATACCATTTCTAGAAATTTCCACACAATTCCTTATTAGTCATTTAACTTTTAATGCAATGCATTAATACATTAGATAATTGGGAAAATACTTCCCTTTGTGATCCCTTGAGTCAAAATTTGAGATAATAACTTTTTTTCTACTCAAAAGTTATTTCATCTTCCTTTTGTGCCTTTTTGAGTAACTTCTTTGGAGGAGAGAGAAAGGTGAAGAATTGTACTTATGATTTTTATTCTGAAAGCTATCAAAGAGAAGAAGGTTTCTTGTTCAAGTAATCTCACTCTTAATTTTGAAATCTTTATCTCTTTCTCTTTCATCTCTTTTAAACATTTTCAAGAATAGGAGAGAGAAAAGGAAAACCAGCATTTATATCTTTGAGTTAATTGTAAACATGAAGCCCTTATGAAAGAAAAATTGTATTTTGAGTCCAATTTTACTCTTATCACTTCATTATCTTCTAAGAAATTTCATTTCATGGTCTTTTTGCATTAATACCCTCAATTATTTCTATTTATGAAAAACTAGATTCTAAGTTTTAAATTACTCTTGAAATTTGGGATGTTACAGGTACCTTTAGCTGTGAAACTAATAAGACACCATCATGTAATAATGGACATACATTGAAGACATGTAGTTTTGAAATCAAGTTAAAATGAATTTTATAACTATATTGTGTGATTTATTTTCCTCTATGTTTAGTGGATGATATTAGGTGGACCCACATAAGTACATTTGGTGCAAAAGTTTGAATCTAATAGAGTTTGAAGATATCTAGAGGAAGCTTCATTTTCTTAGTATTTAGTCAAGCTTAGTAGAGATATCCATTGTTAATGCTAATTGCCTTGGTATTTAGTTTAGCTCTCTGCATGGTCTCTTCATCCCATGTGGTTAACTTATCAATTATCAGAAATCACCTGTAATAACCAACCAAGTCATGATTATTAAGTGTATTCCCAAGGCTTGATCTAAACATTAATCCTAAAACCCTAAACACATGTGACAAAACAAGGACCAAGTGGATGACTTATCATATAAAGGCAATTAGAATGAATACGTATACACTTAAACATCATTCATGTTTCTACCAGTATTTTTCACATAAAAAAATTATTGAGGTTCTATATACGTAATTTACAACTTTTCCATCATAGAATACTTAACAAGTATTAGGACATGTATATGTGACCATTATATTACAAAAAATCATAGCAATGCAGAAATATCAACACACATCCATGAGGCATTCCTAAAGAAACCAATACACAAACCAGTAGATAAAATGGGTGTCTAGATTTCACCTCATTGTAAAGTCACTTGACTCATAGTTCAGGCTAAGGAGTTGAAAAACAACATTGGCACCAATTTTTTCATTGGTTAATTAGATAATGTCTAAGTGAGAAGATAAGCATAATAATAATAAAATGTGATTTCATCCTCTTTCTTTGTATTAGAGAAATTATGATTAAAGTAAAACTTTATTCATGTGGGATATATAAAGCTAACATTTGACTTGGTGGGATTGGAATACAATATAAGAATACAAGAAAAGCATTAAAAGCAGGTAAAATATGATTTAAGTTAAACATTAAACATACAAAAGATATAAGGTTGAGGCAATCTATTTTAGGGCTTCATCTTGTGTCTTATAGCATTTTAATCACATCTATACCTTCTAGATTACATGTTATTCCCCCAATATGCATATTTGTGTAAAATGCAATTATGGACGTTATTTGCATGTTTTTCAGGTATTTGGACACACTTGGATGGAAGAGAGAGAAAAGAATGATCCTAGGGTTTATTTATCCTTAGAGAGGCCCAAAGTGAAGTCCAAGGCTCCCTCAACCTACCCCTAGTGGCTAAAAGTCAATTGAAGCAAATATGTCCAAGGATGAACAAAGAACAAGAGCAAAGTGCTAATGCAAAGACCAACATGGCCGTGTTGTACAACATGGCAGTGCTGACATGACCTTGTATGGCCATGCAAAGCAGTAGTTATTTTGCCTACAGATCAAATTGGTCATGCAAATGTGAACGGGCAGCCAATCCCAGAGCCAGAATGGTCGTGGTGACCACCATGATCGTGCTACCCATGCCTCATGATGACCACCACGATCGTGCCACCATCAGTTCAAAATTCCCAAACTCAATATAACATTTGCCATTTTCTCACCTCGTCTATTCCATCACAGCACGGGCATGCTAACCCCATCTCAGCATGGTTGTGATCTCAACACGGTTGTGTTACTCATAGACCCTAGCTATTTTATCAACTGCATTCCCTATTCTACCCTTACTTGACATAGTACTTCCCCACCATCTATATATACATAGGTGGCAGTTGGGGCACGAGGTTAGCTACCTTCTACCCCATCTTAGCCCCCCATTTTTCCCCTTACCCATTACATATAGTGTGTTAGATTAAGTAAGTGTGTTTGTGTAGATCCTTTATAAATTCAAAAGATCCCAAGTGTGTTCTAGCCCTTGAGGTGTGCAAATCTAGTCAAGGTCATATTGATTTAGGTGTGTGTATCTCAGGGTTGGCAAAGACACACCAATCTTTCTGGTGTCATTATTGGGGACAAAAAGTGCCATAGCTACCTAGTAGTTGTGGTGTTGACTCTCCCCTTTGGCACTGTCTCTTTCCAGTTTACTTGTCTATGTTTAGTAAACACACCAAAGGCTAATGTTTTGCTTGGCATGAATGGAAGATGACACAAGATTGCATGACTATCACTACCATGTCGTAGAAATTTGAATAAATTTCTTCATTTTATTACTTTGCCTCGTATCTACTTGACTTGTACCTATCAAAGTAGAAGCCACCACAGAGTGTTTACATGTAGGGCTTGTAGTCCATTCTACAAGATTCCTTCAATTACCCTAAGACACTTATCGTAACAAAATTCTACCATAGAAATAGATAGGATCCTATGGCATCACTACCTTTCTTCCCCACATCTTGGTAGAATGATGAGATGTACCAAAACATATATCACATAAGCCACATATTAGACTATCATATTTCTAAATTCATATCATTCTCACGTCATAATTTAGAATGTGGTCTCTATCCCCCGACATCATATCTCAACTCAGTGGGAGAGTTGGGGTCTATCACCCACCTTTGTGGACCCCCTTAACCCTACACATGTGAGTCCCTTTCATGTTCTTCACGTTGATTTTATAAATTGTAAGATAGACCCATTTTGTTACCCCAGCATGAACATTGAGGGAGTCTTACAGTGTTCAGGGCACCTATCTATGTGAATTAAGATTTATCTTTCATTATATTGTAGATTTCTTATCTTATGGATTTTAGTCATACATATTACATCTAGGTTCAAATGAATCATCGTACACAATAAAGTAGGATTCCACATTAGAAATATCATAATCAATCGATGTGATGGCTATAATATTAAATTCAATACCTTAGACATTCACATTGGCCACATATATCATACGTCACCCTTAATAACATCCATCATCATATCACATAATATTATTATTCACCGAGGATAGAATAATGCAATTTCATCCTTTGTCTTGTAGCTTTAAGGCATTTTGTTCACTATTGGGGTTGGAATAGTCCAATTTCAAACTTTTTCACATATTTATCGAAGAATTACACCACATACATGTATATGAAACATAGAAGAGAAATCCACAACTTTTCTTCTATTCATGTAGTAAGAGAAATCATAAGAATAAGTTCTAAATAAATCTTTGTATAGACAGTGGAGTTTAACCATGTAATCAATAAATATTGCTTTGCACATCACTAGGAAGCATAGCATGTGGGAATTCATCAACTTAACTCAATCTACACATCAATCACTTCCAAACAATAATGAAATAATGAAAAACATGTAGCTTTCTCAAGCCTTAGTGCAAATTTGGTACAAAATCCTAACTTGGGTTGGGGTTAACGTTAAGTTAGCCTCCTTGCCATAGAAAACAAGCTTAGAAGGAGGAATCAAGAAGAACAGTGGAAAAAAACTTCATTCTTGCAAGAGGGGTGAACTTTGAAAGATACCTGGACAAGACAAAGAAGATTGAAGTCATGAATTACAAGAAACTTGTGACGCCCTGCACCACACAAAGTGAGAATACTCAAAACAAATGCAAAATTAAAACTAATCAAACCAGAAAACATAGGAAATTAAAAGCATTTCACATATCCACCTCAAGTGGAAACATATCACATCAGAGTCCACGAAAGCCACATGTATACATATAAAACCTGTCAAAAGATTATTGCATAGCATTGTTTGCTGGCTCACTGGCCACATCCTTTACATATGTAACTTGTCACATATACATACATGCCATATCTATAAAACAAAGGCATATATCTAAAAACATCGTCTCAATATACAACATCTACAAAACTCCCCCAAGGACCTGAGAATATAGGGACGACACATAGGACTCTACTACAAAACACAAGTAGCTCATCCAACCTTTATTCAGCTACTACTCCTCTTGCTGCTCACCCTCGACAGCATGATCTCTACCTCCACAAGCATGACCACCTAAAAGACGTGGGGGTGAGAGCAAACATCCCAGTGAAAGATATAACTCTCCGCCAACGTTTATTAAAAGCACATGTAGATAACATACTAAATAGGTTGAGCAAATTTAGCTAAATGATATGTATCCAACAGATAATGCAGATTAAACAAACTAGGAAGTTACCACTGAGCAATAGAACCATTAATATTTTAAGAAGGAATATGAAGAACATGTATAATAATTGATTTCTCTTACCACATTATAATTTAAGAAATTAGTACAAAGAAGAAAAAGGGGTCATCTAATGTTATTCATATTTGAACCTAATCAAAATATACTACACAACTATATTATGTCTTTTATTATCCCCTAGGGAGATGAGGTATACCACTCATGTTCCAACTGATGACTGTTAAGTCAAAATCAGTGTCATATAAGATCAATGAAAGAATCAGAATCCAATGATCTATCCACACCCTCAGTCAGTCTGAGTCCATCGCAGTAACATGTCAAGTCTAACTACAAAATAGCCTAGTCCACCTTGATATATAGGTCACGACTCTAGTGGGACTGAGTTATGACCGCAGTCGCACTCCTATCGAGGTATGACCGCAACCATCCTCAAAGATATCATATATATACATGGTATGACATCATCAAGATATGGCCTTAACCATTCTCCTGCCAGGGTATGATCCCAACCAATCCTTTGAAATGCATATACTCAATAGTATATGACTTCGAGATTCCACTAAGGGAGAACTCGTTTCACCATCTACCAAGTATTTATGATGAAGATGGATCTATGGCACAGAGCAACTACATGATTAGGCTTTCACTTGATTAGTTAGTCCAATTGAGTGTCTTTTAGCATCAATCAAGTTACAAAGTACAAACCATAAACAAACTCTACAAATATAAGGGCATAATACAACTTCAGAAGATATAAAATGTATAAGGTGTGAACTTGTCACATCACCACATGATACTTGTAGCACTACCAATCTCAAGGCCATCATCAATGCCACATCACTATGGGATATCAATCCCTCAATCACATCACTGGAGGATTACACTTCCCACTAGGCATTAAGCCTCTTCTAGGTCATAAGACCCATCAGATCATTAGGATCTCAACATGCCTCATCAAGGCTCATAGTCATCACCCTATGTCATATGATCATCACCATAGCATACACAATCTATGACATTCATTTCACCTACATGGTTAGATTTACACAAGTAGGAGAGAGAAAACATTATCACATGCTAAACATCCATGTAAAATCAATAAGCATAGCATAACCTAGGATTAGGGTTAGGGTTTCAAACACATAGCCGATTAGGGTTGCATATCATAAATCAATCACCAAACCCTAATTATGTCACCCCCCACTTTCTTGTAATTGATTAGGGTTGAACATCATTAGTTGAACATGATTATATCACTATATCAACATCACCAATTATCACCAACATTACACGTATGCGTGCAACCATCTTACTATGTTATGCATGTGTAGTGACCATGTATTACATATGTGTGTCAACCATACACTAGGCATTGTGTTTTCACTAAAACATCCATGTGTGTTTCAACCCTAAAACCACTATGCTTAGGGTTGTGACCAAAACAAGGCATATATGATTAAGACGGAAACACATCCACATGTGCATCATGATCAAGCTATAAAATAGGTGTCTCTACCACCTAAGAAATAAGAATCACAACTGCAACAAAACAAAAGTGTCTCAACCACTACCAACATGGTGTCTCAACCACCAACTAACATGGTGTCCAGACCACCATCAAGGGCATGTCTTACGACCACTAACCATAATGGGTCACAACCAACCTATGGTTAGGGTTTCAACCATCACCAAAAACATATGTCTCTACCAAGACCAAACCATATGTCTCGACCAAATAAGAGCATGTCTCAACCAAGGCAAAAACCAAGGTGTAGCGACCACCAAGGTGAAGCTACCCTAACAAAACTTAGCCAACATCAAAAAAAATAATACCCTCATTCAAAACATAAGTTTAACATCAAGGAAGGTCACCATCAACAAGGTGGAAAAACTCCATGCAAGATGGACATCAAAACCTTGAAAACTGAACTTCAACATAACCCTTAAAGAAACTAAACCAAGATAAAGAAGAACAAGCTTCAACCTCAAGAAAACCAACTCAAAATCCTCAAGAAAACACTAAGGCTGAACCAAAACATGGTGAAAAAACCAAGAAACATGATGCATGTACGATCATCACCTCAACCATCACTTAACAAATGGGGTACAAGAATTTGGGGTTTAGGATATGAAGCAACTTTCAAGAGATTATTGAAAAGACTTAAACCTTAGGTTATTTTAACATAATCTATCATATTAGCATCAAGTTTAGAGATCAAAACCAGTAGCATGCAACTAGTATTATGGTGCAAGTAATAGAAGAAGGTAGAGAGTTATATAACCCACCTTAAGAAGAGAAGAAAGATCCAAGATCAAAGGCTCCAAAGAAGAAGATGAAACTCCAACCAAGGTCAACACTTAGGCCACAAGATCACCTCCAAATATAAGAACACCATGGTTAAAAGATTGCTCAAGAAAGACGGTGAAAAACCATAGGCCAAACCAAGGAGAAAGAAGGAGGAAGAGAGCTCCTTCTCACTCAGGTGTCACCATGTCAAAACATAGTCTATGACCCCTTTGTGAGGATAATATCTTCAAGGAAGCCACCATATCAACACATGGTCTTAAGGCCAATAAAAGAGAGGAAGGAAGGTAGGGTTCTAAAGGAAAAACATGATCAAGGGAAAAGAACCACTTACCAAGAAGAGAAACCACCAAGAATCACCACAAGGAAGGTGATCAAGCTTCAAAGCACCACACACAAGGTTGATAGACCTCCAAAGCACCCAAGCTCAGTCCTTCTTGCTCCTCAACACTCCAAAATGAACACAAGAGAAGGAAGAAGAAGCAGTGCTGAAAAAGATACTTGCATGAAGAAGAGATTGGTTATATACTCAAAGGAGGAGGGAAGTAAGGTAGGGGTTGTTGGGTTTTAGGGGAGATAGACAAGGCAGCGGAAACAAAAATTTCTTCTCCCAAACCCAGAATAAAGGAATCGCATCAACGTCTATACAATAGGAAGGATGGTTTGTAGAGACATACCTTATCCCGAGGCTTGCTCGGAGACGTTACCTCGCGGCTTGCACGGTCTTCACCTCTTGTCTTGGACGGTGTCTATGCAGCATCTGGTCTCATCGGGACTATCGGGATTGACAGTTGTCCTCTAACCAGCAGAAGTCTCCCGCCTCTAAAGTAGTCCACACGGGCCACCTGGAACTCCGATCTCCTTGTCCCACAAGGAATCGGAAGGAGTCTCACCCTCTTGTTGGTGTACTAGTCACCGACACACTCTCTTGCAACCAGTTGTTGTTCTGCAGTTGTCTTTCCCTTATTGTGCCTCCCTTATCGGGTAGCACTTGCTCGGGCTCTCTCAGTTACCACAACCAGAGAGAATGAAAACTTTGCAGAGCAACTGGTGTTCTGAGTTGTTGTTGTTGAGAAGCCCCCAATACCCCTATATATATAGGAGGGTCATGGGACAAGGTTCTCTACCCCGACCAATGCAGGATTAAAGCAGGAGTAGAAGGGTTCGAGATTTTCCACAAAACAACCAACTGCGCCCCCTGAACCGATCGTTTCAAGCATGAAACAGTCCGTTGGGGACCTGAACCGATCGGTTCAAACATGAGCCAATCGGTTCGTGGTCCTGGTCCAACTCAAATTGACTTTCAAATTTGTTTCCAACTAATCAAATATTAATCCTTGTCCAAATCGAATTTGTACAAGTGAAACAAATTGTATTTGTAAAATAGTCTTTTGACTTTCCAAATGATCTCGGTTGGTCCACGAATCGATTGGTTCAACAATTGAGCTGATCGTTTCATGACACATTAACCAATCGACTCACAACTTGAGACAACCGATTCAACAACTTGAGCCAATCGGTTCATCTCATGAGCCGATCAATTAGGGCAGCAGACTATGCAAATCAGTCAATTGCAGTTTCAATCAATCTGATACTCTAATCAATCGGTCCAACACCTTGAACACTATGATATTGAGCTATCAATTGATTGAGTGTTTAATTGAATACTAAACTCCTTTAGTAATCAATCTAAACATTGTTTGTGGATAAACTCCTCTTCCAGGTTAAATCCTATGTGTGTGACCGTGCAGGTCCATTTCACGTTGGCAGTGAAAGTCCATCACACTTATGACTTCACAAGCAAAGAGTGGTGCCTAGTCACACATCAGTTCTACCCAAGTGAAAAGGAAAGTTAGAGAACAACTTTCAATCCTACAATCCGTGAATGGTGTTATAGTGAATGTATAATTCCTTTGTCACTGATATCCCAAATGAACTCAAGGCATGGAACAGTCATCCTGTCAACGTTCATTCACTTTCTTGATCTCAGAGTAATTGAAGGAGATATGTATGACATCAATATAACATAATGATTCACACATGCGTGTACGCCTATCTCAATCCTACTCATCTAGTGGCCATGGACATCAAACTCCCTTAAGAGGGACAAATCCCTTATCTATCACTCATCCCTCAAAAGCCCCATGTGTCAAAGCCACCCAATCATCACCTTTATAACAACCCATGTTTCAGGACTGTGTTTGATGATGTCAAAGTGTACCCAATGACATGTGTTGAGTGTAGTAATTTCAGTTCAAAGAATCACACTCACCACCATCACTGTGAGAACTGACTGTGACTACCATGTCATGGTTCCATGTGTCAAACTCACGGTGGGTCTGTCCGGTACACTTGTTCTCTAACAAGTACCTATGTGTTTGGTTTGATATCTCCATATCATGACTAATGAGATTGTGTCATCAACCAACACCACAATCTAGTCTTGTGTGTCATTGTTGTCTATTTACCTTCCATAATGACATCCGACTAGGGACATAATAAGAATGTATAAACTCTTAGCATATGTATGATCTCATCGTTCAGGTCCTCAACCTAAAAGCATATGTCATTGAGTATTGTCATTCTCTAGACATTCAATATGTTCTATCACTATCTCATATGACTGAACCAGAAAGAATTGGAAGCTTGCCTTTGATGTTTATCAAATCAATCTTAATGTATCCCACCAATCATCCCATGATTGGATCTCAGGGCATACCAACAGACTCCCACTTGCATTGTGAGCCAATCACCCTTGAATCATATTCATAGTAATCTTTAAACGTGTCACACATGTTACTGTGCTCTAACACCTTGCCAAAGTCGGTATTAACTGCATGTCTCTCATCTCTTTGTAGTATGTCACACACATGAGATGGAGTTGTCGTAATATGCAATCTAGTATTCCTTTGCTAACCTTTAGCCACATTGCATGACCAAGCACTCCTAACTTGTCATCAATGACCGGAATATCTATAAGTTCATCTCTATGAACTCCTAGATTCATATTGTATCTACTTCTGTTCTTTAACACATGGATACTCGGCATTTCCTTTCAAACGGTTTTATTGGAACATTTCCATTTATCAACAAACATTCACTTTTATATATCTCATATATATTTTGTGATTAATTTTCTGTCCTTTTCGGAAGTTCGCATCAATGTAACTCTTTACAGTGAACCATTCCTTATTTCCATATAACTAGTACTTATCAAGTTCTCATGGTATTCTAGTAACCCTTACTGGAACTAGATAGACATCCACTCGTCATGTCCCACATACGAGTTATCAGGATGAGCATATCATATTGTTATGTCCTACATACAAGATGATAAATGTGTTTTGTTCTTGCCATGTCCATACATGCAAGATGATGGGATGATTACATACATGATAGATCCATATCTATTCTTAGTGTTTCCATTCTTCATAAGAATTGGACACTTGGCTCTGGGATACTAACTCCATGTAACATGGATAAGTTTTCTCCCACTGAATCTATGCGCATTGAACCCTTCATTATAGATTGCCAATGTATGCTCTCTCTTTTCAGGTCAAGAGGTTTTTGAGAACTATCTCTATAGATCTCTATTCCTATTACATAGGAAATGTCTCTATCTTCCCTAAAGATAATTTCCATTTTGGATTTCCATTCTAGAACATTTCATTTCACATCAACATGTGGAATGTGAATATGCTCCCACTAAATCACAGATCGCTCTTTATCTTTGTCATATCAGTCAAATTGTTTGACTATATTATCAAAGTAAAGATCCTAGCTCTGAGTTTCTTGTACTCAATCAATCACATTGATTAGTCCATTGTAACTTATAGACTTTATTTGCATTAATGGATTCACAAACCTTATAGGTTGTGTCACATATACATCCTTGTTTTATTCCTCATAGGAATGTGGTTTTAGTATCCATATGCCAAATTTCTTAGTCATTAAGTTGTAATCAACAAGCATCATCCTTCTCAAAATGTTATCCATGTGTCTTAACGCTTAAGACTCATTCGCACTTATGGATTTCATCCCAATGGGTGCTACCATCAAGACCATACCTTATGGTTCACATGGAAGTCATTTAGGATGTAATGGTCATAAACCATAACTCAAAATCTGGTTCCTCATATTCATCTAGATAGTTGACTCATTACATGACCAACTCATCACATAGATAATCGAGGTGTATCCGTTAAGGATATAAGAACTCACAACTCCTTGTGATTCTTAATGTCCTTTATTAGTGTGGGGTATTCTTTATTTAAGAAAAAATTTGTTATTTGATCATCATCCTCTAACTCCTTAGAGTATGACTCCTTTTTTATTTAGACATCACCATGCCTTAATCATGAGCTTACTATGATACATAATCATAATCACTCATAAGGATCTCAAACATTTGGTCCAAGTATTTCATTCATTGATCTCATCAACACTTTACCAAATTTGTACTTCATCTATGATATTCTTGAACACTTCAAGATATTCATATTGGTATTTCTATAAACACCATTTGAAGTATTAGAATTAACACTAATAGGTATGTAAATACATCACATGTAGTATACCTAATAGGATAATCATTCTCCCACGACCATTAGTGAATATTGATTAATCATGTCCAAGAGATTCATGTCTCTTACTAGTTCTCTAACCAAAAGATTCTAGCTTATCCATCATATGGAAGCTAGAAATGAATTTCTTATGATTTATGCTAATTTGATTGTTTGAGTTATAAATAACTTTTAGGTATCATTTTATCTTATGCATACCAAGTACCACAAGATAAACAATGCATTGCCAAAAAGATCATATTTTTGAAATTGAAACATCAACATTATTAATTGCTATCATTATCATACAATATGCAAAAATAATGTGTTTCTATCCATTGGAAAATATGAAATAGTAGTTCATAACTCTATTCCATGCCTTCAAGGCTGAAAATAAACTAAAGTACTCTTATCTATGGCAGCAACACTTGCCCCATTTATTGATTGCTTCACATTTTATATCTTGGTATCATATACCTCAAAAATGTTACAAGTTTATTTCATGACACCTTCAGGTGGAGACGTCTTTCGCCTCCTTCTTCTTTAGTTCTTCCAGATAGAGTGGACAATTCCTTTTCCAATGTCCTGGCTTTTGACAATGGTGACAATTGCCTCTCTTGGTCACACCTCCCTTGGCCTTGAGAGTTGAAGACAACTTGGGATGTTGGCTAGCATCAGAACCTTTCTTAGCCTTGCCCTTGCCCTTGTGCTTGGACTTGCCTTTCTTACTGATGATCATCATCACAGAATTAGGCTTGTCCTTCTTCATTTGTGCCTTGGCTGTCCTCAACATGCCCAACAACTCTTTCAATGGTTTGTCAAAGTTGTTCATGTTGTAGTTCATCACAAACTGACTGTAGGATTTTGGAAACAATTATAGTATCACGTCAGTAGCCAACTCTTGGCTCAGTGGAAATCCCAATCTTGTCAGGTTCTCCACATACCCAATCATCTTGAGCGTGTGAGGACCAACTGGATCTCCTTCTGTCATGACACACTTGAACAGCGCCCTGGAGACATCATATCTCTCTTGTCGTGTTTGATCTTCATACATGTTCTTGAGATGTTGAATCATCTCAATGACACCCATGTTCTCATGTTGTCTCTACAACTCGTGGTTCATGGAGCACAACATCAAGCACTTTGCATCAATGGCATCATCAGAATGCTTCTTATAAGCATCCCTTTCTGCCTTTGGTGCGTTAGGAGCATGTTCCTTTGGAATTGGAGTATCCAGGACATAGAGCTTTCGCTCTTGAGTGAGACAATTCTCAATATCCTAAACTAGTTGTGGAAGTTAGTCTCATTCAGCTTGTCCTTTTCAAGGACTAATTACACCAAAAAGTGATTGTTGTTTGTTGTCATTTGTACTACAAAAGGAAATATATGCAATTTAGTCCAAAACTCAATTTTGACTTGATTGATTGATTTGAAAAATTGATGATATAATTAGGACTTTAATTAATTATCGCTCCCACTATTTTTGTTCAAATTGATAGCCCTCACCATCAATTCAGAAGATTGCAGCGTACAATCTTTTAGTGGGTCAAGATCCATATTTCATCAAGTCATGAGTCAGCTTTGGCTGATCGCCCACAATCTTGACTATTTAGGTAGGCCATCATGCCAATTGCATCATATGCAACTCTTGATGAATGAACATGCACAACACCTTGCCATGAACATTCCATGCCTCTGGGCTTAGATGATCTAAGAATCACCCGTTAAGTCTAACCCAAAAGTTGACACGATAAACATGCACCCTTCTTTGGCAGAACCTACATGTTTACCTTTCACACTTCCACGAGTTAGACGGCGCACCATGCTTTGGCGTAACCTACGCTTGGTCGATCAAGTTTTTCATGTGTGTTGTTAATGGAAGGCGTAAAAGACTTAATATTTAGATGAGGGATTTGGTTTTATAGGTACATATACATATCCAATCACCACAATATATAGTATGTATCATATACATGTTATATCCCACAAAAAACATGTGAAATGATAAAAGCAATGATTATGGCCATCCTAATGTGATTCCTCGAGCCAAGAGGAATCACGGTCATCTAGGTCTACATCACATGCAACCTGTCCATGATGAAGTGCTATAGTCGTCTGAGCTGATCAACTCATCACATGAATAACCTGCTCGCCCTGGCCGGTCATCTGGGTGCCACCAGCCGATTGGTTGGCTCCTCCAACCGATCGGTTCGCCTAGTCGTCGTGTATCTCCTCATGGCCGCCACCCGATTGTCTCGCTCCTCGAACTGGTCATCTGGATCGCCAACTGATCGGTTCACTTCTTGAACCGATCGTCTCAGTCGTCGTCATGTTGTCTATTGTTCTTTGACATAACAGGAAATAAAAGATCTATCCTACTTACATTCAAATTGGGAAGCCTTGAGTTACATTTGGGGGGAGCAAAGGTAGGAAAGAAATCTTGAGTTATCTCAAGTTACATCAGGAATAAGGAGGTAGGGAATCGGTGTGCGGACCGAGATGCAAGCAACCACACTCAACTAAGCACACACACACAGGGTTTATTGGGCATAACCACGCTATACATCCACCACAAAACTTGTTTAAGGGTGACGTGTATCGAGTGCATTCATATTACATATCATATATGTATATTGGGATTTGTGGATTGGACATGCATAAAGCCATCATTATTCGCATCGTATGCAATAATTAAAGGTGACAAACCAAAATCGATCTCCTCGATAATCCTAAAGTATAGAGTAGTTGACGTGGCTCTGATACCACTGTTGGGTTTTGGGGGAGACAGAGGAGGCAGTGGAAACAAAAATTTCTTCTCCCAAACCCAGAATAAAGGAATCGTGTCAACGTCTATACAATAGGAAGGATGGTTTGTAGAGACATACCTTATCCCGAGGCTTGCTCGGTGACGTTACCTCGCGGCTTGCACGATCTTCACCTCTTGTCTTGGACGGTGTCTGTGCAGCTCCTAGTCTCACCGGGACTGTCGCGATTGACAGATGTCCTCCGAGCGATAGAAGTCTCCTGCCTCTGAAGTAGTCCACACATGCCACCTGGAACTCCGATCTCCTTGTCCCACAAGGAATCAGAAGGAGTCGCACCCTCCTATCGGTGTACTAGTCACCGACACACTCTCCTGCAACCAGTTGTTGTTCTGTAGTTGTCTTTCCCTTGTTGTGCCTCCCTTATCGGGTAGCACTTGCTCGAGCTCTCTCGGTTACCACAACCAGAGAGAATGACAACTTTGTAGAGCAACTGGTGTTCTAAATTGTTGTTGTTGAGAAGCCCCCAATACCCCTATATATAGGAGGGTCGTGGGATAGGGTTCTCTACCCCTAGAAATGTGGGATTAAAGCAGGAGTAGAAGGGTTCAAGATTTTCCACAAAACAACCAACTACACCACCTGAACTGGTCGTTTCAAGAATGAAACGGTCGGTTGGGGACCTGAACCGATCATTTCACACCTGAACCGATCGATTGGGACACCTAAGCCGATCAGTTCAAGCATGATCCGATCGGTTTGTGGTCCTTTTCCAACTCAAATTGACTTTCAAATTTGTTTCCAACAAATCAAATATTAATCTTTGTCCAAATCAAATTTTTACAAGTGAAACAAATTATATTTGCAAAATAGTTCCAAGCAATCTCGGTTGGTCCACGAATCGACCGGTTCAACAATTGAGCTGATCGTTTCATGACACATGACCCGATCAACTCACAACTTGAGCCGACCGGTTCAACAACCTGAGTCGATCGGTTCATCTCATGAGCTGATCGATTGGGGCAGCAGACTATGCAAATCAGTTAATTGAAGTTTCAATCAATCGGATACTCTAATCAATCGGTCCAACACCTTTAACACTATGATATTGAGCTATCAATTGATTGGGTGTTTAATTGAACTAATAAACTCCTTTAGTAATCAATATAAACATTGTTTGTGGATAAACTCCTCTTCTAGGTTAAATCTTATGTGTGTGACCATGTAGGTCCATTTCATGTTGGCAGTGAAAGTCCATAACACTTATGACTTCACAAGCAAAGAGCGGTGCCTAGTGACACATCAGTGCTACCCAAGTGAAAAGGAAAGTTAGAGAACAACTTTCAATCCTACAATCTGTGAATGGTGTTACAGTGAATGTATAATTCCTTTGTCACTGATATCCCGAATGAACTCAAGGCATGGAACATTCATCCTGTCAACGTTCATTCACTTTCTTGATCTCAGAGTAGATTGAAGGAGATATGTATGACATCAATATCACATACTGATTCACACATGTGTGTACGCCTATCTTAATCCTACTCATCAAGTGGCCATGGACATCAAACTCCCTCAGGAAGGACAAATCCCTTATCTATCACTCATCCCTCAAAATCCCCATGTGTCAACGCCACCCAATCATCACCTTTATAACAACCCATGTTTCAGGACTGCATTTGATGATGTCAAAGTGTATCTAATGACATATGTTGAGTGTAGTGATTTTAGGTCAAAGAATCACACTCACCACCATCACTGTGAGAACTGACTGTGACTACCATGTCATGGTTCCATGTGTCAAACTCATGGTGGGTCTGTCTGGTACACTTGTTCTCTAACAAGTACCTATGTGTTTGGTTTGATATCTCCATATCATGATTAATGAGATTCTATCATCAACCAACTCCACAATCTAGTCTTGTGTGTCATTATTGTCTATTTACCTTCCACAATGACATCCGACTAGGGACATAATAAGAATGTATAAACTCTTAGCATCTGTATGATCTCATCATTCAGGTCCTCAACTTGAAAGCATACGTCATTGAGTACTGTCATTATCTAGACATTCAATATGTTCTATCACTATCTCATATGACTGAACTAGAAAGAATTGGAAGCTTGCCTTTGATGTTTATCAAATCAATCTTAATGTATCCCACCAATCATCCCATGATTGGCTCTCAGGGCATACATACCAACAGGGGTGAGGTGTCAACACAAGAGGGCACCAAAGGGACACTTGTCCACACAAAAAACTAACATGCAACCACTATATGCATGCATGCAACCTATGGTAATAAAACCTAGGTGGGGTATCGACCACTTAGGTCACCACCATCCCAGGGGTTGAAACAACCATCAAGATACCTTGTCTCGACAACAACAAAAGGTTACCAAACAAACCAGGTCAACACACACCACAAGAAGACAACCATCTTGACCAAAAGAACCTCAAGACCATCAAGGTCTAAAGAAACCACTCAAGGAAGGTGTTTCGGTCGATACACACTCCAAAGCATGCCAACATGGTCAAGACAAAGGTCGCAACACTCAGCCACTCTCAACATGGTCGACACCAAGCAAACCCTATAGCATCACCACATGATGTCACCTCATCAACCAAGGTCCAACAAGGTGCCCCATAGAATCCTTCTCTATCTCATGATGCTAAAACACTAAGGGCACACTCAACATGTGACAAATTGCAAGATAACCCCTTAACATGGATATATTGCAACTTGGTACGAAATAAGCGTACAAAGCTCAAACATCATCAGAACAAGACCAGACTGGAAACACAAGATGTTCACATGTTAACAAAGCATCTCAAGGGATTAGATTAAGGTTATAAGCATCTTATTAAGCAAAGCAAGCATACTCAAGCACTAATCTAGGTCAGGGGCCTTACAACCATAAACCCCTAACAAGGATTTTGCCCCTAAAATCCTACGTGAAAAGAGACGGGTACTTCCTATATATCTCTTCCTCAAGCTCCCACGTGGCTTCCTCTACCCCCATGATTATGCCATAGAACCTTAAACAAAACAATTCCCTTCTTCTTCAGCTTCTTCATCCTCCTATCTAGAATCAGCATAGGACCCTCCACATAGTGTATGTCCTCATCAAGATCAACCTCCATTGGCTACAGAACCAACTCAGTATCAGGGTGGCACTTCCTCAATAGGGACACATGGAACACTGGATGCAACCTATGTAGCTCAGGTGGCAACTCCAACTTGTAGGCCACCTTCCCAACATGTGTCACCACAAAGTAAGGTCCCATATACCTAGGATCCAACTTACCCTTCTTCTCAAATCTCAAAACACCATTTGAAGGAGAGACTTTGAGATACACTCTGTCCCCCACTTGGAACTCCAACAGTCTATGTCAACTAATTGCATATGACTTTTGCCTGTCATGGGCTGCTTTCAACTATTGTTGAATCACTTTAATTTTCTCTTTCGTCTGTTGCACAAGCTCAGGACCCAAAAGTTGATACTCACTAGTCTCCTACCAACACAACAGAGACCTACAATGTCTCTCATACAATGCCTCATAAGGTGCCATATCAAAGATCCTCTAATAACTGTTATTATAGGAAAACTCTTTCAGACTGAGGGGCACATCCCAACTGCCCAAATGTTGGTATGTATGCCTAGAGAGCCAATCATATGATGATTGTAATGGAATACCTTGTAAATGATTTGATTGATAATAAATGCAAGTTTCTAATTTATTTTGTATATTTAGTTATAAGATAATGAATAACATAATAAATGTCCAAAGAATGATATCACTCAATGATTTATGTCTTCAGGTTGAGGACATGAAGAATGAGATCATGTAGATGTTAAGAGTATATACATTCTCATTATGTCCCTGATCAATTGTTAATTGTGGAAGGTTGATAAAAAACAATAATACATAAGATCAAAATGTGAGTTGGTTGATGACAGAGTCTCATTAGTCTTGATATGGAAATATCAAACTAAGCACACATATACATGTTAGAGAAAAATGTATCAGACAGACCCACCATGAGACTGACACATCAAAGCCATCATCATGGAAGTCATAGTCAATTCTCATGTTCATGGTGGTGGTTGTGGTTCTTAGACCTAAAATCACTACACTCATCACATGTCGTAGGGTACGCTTTGACATCATCAAACACAATTCTAAAACACGGGTTGTTATAACGGTGATGATTGGGTAACTTTGACACATGGGGACTAACTGTGAGTGATAGAGATGGGATTTGTCACTCCTACAGGAGTATGATATCCAAAGGCCTCTTGATTAGCGATATTGAGAAAAGTATGGCCATACGCATGTGAATCGATATGTGATATTGAGCTTACATATATCTCATGCAGTCTACTCTGGTTCAAGAAACAAGATTGAATAATAATGAGGATGACTGCTCCATGCCTCTAGTTCAATTTGGATATTAGTGACAAAGGAAATATACAAAAAATATAACACCATACACAGATTGTAGATTGAAGTTGCCCCCCAACTCTCCATTTAATTGGGTAGCACTGATTTGTGACTAGGCACCGCTCTTTGCTTGTGATGTCATAAGTTGTTATGACATTCACTACCAACGTAATATGAGACTGATAGGGTCACTTACATAGGAACTCATCTAGAAGAGGAGTTTGATCTTGAATAATGATTGAATGGATTACTAAAATGTGTAGATATTCAATTCATGCGACAAATCAAATGACTAGACTACCAAGCAATTATTTCAAGAGTTGAGACTGTCGTTTAGAGTGTCAGGCTGATTGTATTGTACATTGGTTGGAATTCTACCTGACTTGGGCTGCGAGACGCCCGTTTGGGATGGTGTGAGATGCCCATCTCGTTTACACCAAACGCCCATTTTAGGGGTGCAATTTGGTTGCATCTAGGATTGGTGTTGACGTCATGTTATGCATTAATTAGAATACAATTTAGAAACATGTACATATTTGGGCAACACACCAGATGACCATCTAGCATACCATATGACCGTATGGGTTTCCATATGATCATTTGGGATGTCACAAATTGCAAAATATTTCATAATTATTGTAAAATTTTGAGATCTTTCGGTCCCTTCCACTCATGCATAGACTGGGAACCCTGACCATGGCCTCTACTATAAATAGAAGGGTATTTAGGCCTTCTCATAGTACAAAACAAACAATTGAGAATCAACTGCTCTGATAATTATTGTCCTCTTTTGTTGTGGTAACCACGAGAGCCCAAGCAAGTCCTACCCAACTAGGGAGGGATAGACAAGGGAGAGAAACAACTGAGGATCATTGTTGTGGGAGAGCGGGTTGGTGACTAGTACACCAACAAAAGGGACAATTCCTCCATGTCCATTCTAGCATGACGACATGAGTTCTAGTTGTTTCGTGTGGACTACTCTATAATTTTTTGTCTGAGTTTGTTGTCCATGAAATAGCATTCAGACAAGTCCCAGTGCAACCAAGAGCTACACAAACATCGTCAAAGATAGAGTGTGCATCTACATGGATGAGGATTGTCATTAGACTTGTTGTAGGACCATGTATATCTTTGTGAAATCATCCTTCTCATTGCATAGTTATTGACATGATTTGCTATTTAATGGGAAATATGTCAGTAAAAATTTTATTTTCTTTGCCTATCTGATGTCGTATTTCCCTATAGTGGTATCAGAGCCATGACAATTAATTATGTTTTGGGATAATTGATATGATTGAATTTTGGTTTTATCGACTTTATTTATTTCATACAATGTGAATATTTAAACTGGTTTATGAGAACGTCCATTTTATCACCACATAAAGAACCCAAACGAATATATACATATATATGATATATATGTAATTTACATGCGTAGCCATAAAATCCGTTTTGATGGTGGATGTGAAACACAATTATGGTCAAAACCCCATATCTATGTGTACATGGTTGTGGTTATTTATTCTTTTTGTTAAATAGTCTGCGTACTGAGCCTCTCTCTCATTTCTAAATGTAAATTAATGCTCTTCTTCCTACTTCCCCTCAAATGTAACTCGAGGGTTTTCCACATATACAATGTAATAAGAAATATGATAGTTTTAATTTATGTTTAGGCGTGAGATAACGATCTGCACAAAGATGAAACAAGCGGCTTTTCAAACGACCCAATCAACTAGAGGACCGAGAAGGCCAGACAACAGGTGGACGAACCCATCAACTGGTGGTCTAACTGATCGGGTGGAGGTGTCCAGACACTACTCATACCTGAGAACCAGACGATCACTTTAGAATATCCCAATTGAGTAACTAGGAGGTGAGCTGACCGGTTCAAGAGTTGAACCGATCAACCCATATTGGTTTGAGCACAGATCTTCACCAACAACTTGTTGCATATGATATAGACCATAGGTGGTAGTAATTCCTTATGGCTCCAAAGAATTACATTCGTATGGCCATAACCATTGCTTGTGTGTTTTATTTATTGCATATTCTCATTAGTGGTTATAGTATGTATACAATACGTACTATATATGCGGTGGTTGGATAAAGTATATGTATTTATACATACAAACTCCCTTGATTAAAATATTAAATTTAAGATGCCTTCCATTAGCAACACACATGAAAAGCTTGATTGACCAAGCATAGATTTGCACAAAGCATGTTGCATCGTCTATCTCGTGGAAGTGTGATGGTAGATATGTAGATCTGCACAAAGCATGGTGCATGTCTATCGTGTTGGCTATTGGGTCAGGCATAACTGGTGGCTTGGAGAGCCCAAGCCCAGAGGCATGCAAATGATTATGGCAAAGAGTTGTGCATATCATCTATCCAAGAATTGTATATATGCAATTGTAATGATGGCCTACCTAAATAGTCAGATTGTGGGCAATTGGAAAAGATTGACTCATGACTTGATGAAATATGGATCTTGGCCTGCTAGAATATTGTACACTATAATATTCTGAATTGATATTGAGGGCTATCAATTTAATCAAATAGTGGGATTGTATTTAATTAAAGACATAATTAATATTGCAAAAATTATCAAATCAAATAAAGTCAAAAATGTTTTGAGAAGTTTCAATATTTCTTTGTAGAATCAAATGTCAAACACAAAACATGTTCAAATTACAATCAGACCTTTAAAAGGACAAAAGGGGATTAAGTTCCATAATTGTTTAAGGACTTTGAGAAATGTCCTCATAAATGAGTGAAATCTCTATGTCCTTTATAGACCAATGCCAAAGGAACCCACTTCAAATGTGCCTAAGGCTAAATGGATACTTATTGGAAGCATTCCAATGATGCCATAGACATTTGAATACCTAATGCTCTGTTGTATGAACTATGAGTTGCATGAACAACATGAAAACATGGACATTCTCAAGATGGTAACACATCTTACGAATCATGTAAAGCAAAGAAGTATAATGTCTCCAAAGCACTAATTGAGTGCAAAAATGGCAAAGGTAGCTCTAGTAGAACCCCATGTGCTCAATGTGATTGGACATGTGGAATGATTGGGATTTCTCTTAGGTTAAGAGTTGACCATGAATATGATTATGCAAGCGTTGCATGAATCATATAGATAGTTTATCAAATTTTTGGCATGTTGATGCCAAAGCAAGGAACAAGAAGGACAAATCAGTGATGATAATCAGCAGAAGTGAGTCCTAGGGAAAAGGCGAGGCTAAGACGTGTTTAGAGGCTAAGCATAAGTCCAAGTCTTCTACACTCAAGTTATGGAGAAGGGTAAGTATAAAAGGAATATTTAATTTTCACTTAAAGGATAAAAGAAAGTGCCACCATTGTCACATGTTTGGACATTGGAAAGAACTATCCTCTTTATAGAGTATCTCAGGAAGATGGAGATAGATATCTCTATATGATAACCTGAGAAGAAGTAAGCTAGAACTATGGGGAGCAAGGGTTGCTGCCTTTATAGTTGGGAGATGTCATTCGTGGGCAATTAATAGAATTAGTGGATTGTTATTATGAACATGTCATTGATGAAAACATTATATGTTTTGTATGATAAGAACATTATGTTTCATTTTATAAGATATGATCTTTTATGGAAATGCCCTATGTATCACAAACTATACTTGATAGTTGTAAAGACACATGTGTATGACACATATACGGAATGACTTGATAACTGAAACAAATTGAATACCTATAGCACTGTCATCTAGAGAGCATAAACAAAAAATACATTTTTAGAATCCATATGATGGTTATCTAGACTCTTTTAGTTATTGAACCAATAGAGACATGCCTGTCTTATTTGTTGTGCAATATGACAAAAGAATCGTCACTAGATGTAGTGGGAGATTGACTATTCCATTAGGACTACTACATATAGATGTACGTAGACCTTTTAGAATGAATGCTAAAGGTAGTTACAAGTACCTCATTATATTTATTTATGCAATTAGTAGATATTGAAATTTGTATTTAATATAAGTATGAATCTCTTGAAGTGTTCAAGAATATTATAAATGAAGTATGTAACTAAGTTGGTAAAAGTATTAAGATACATTGATGTGATTAATGTTGAAATATTTTAACCAAGAGTTTGAGGACTTTTTGGAGAATCTGTGATAGTTTATTATAATGAACTCCACCTGAAACATATTGTGTCAGAAAGAAAGTATCACACCTTGCTAAAACATAGTGAGATTATTAATAAAATCTAGTTGATCTTACAATTTCTTTTGGGTGCATGCTTTACACTAAAACAATGTACCATATAAAATGGTTCAAAAGACACCATATGATATATGGCATGGGAGAAGTCTTGATGTGTTTTTAACAATGTTTAGGATTGAATGCTTATATAATAAAATTGTTTCTTAAAAGCTTTGTCCTGGAAATCACATAAATAATATTTTGTTATATACTACTCTTATCCCAATCAGGCAACAAAGTGTTTGTTAGTTTGGATGATTGTATTACTAAAAGAAACTTAGTTCCAAAGGAATCAGTGGGAGTGAAAGTAGAACTCAAAATGTTCAAGACAAATAAGAAAACATTGAACCTAAAGAGGTACAACAGGAACAAGGAGAATCACAAACTGTTGTGGAATCTCAAGTTCCTTTTGTAAACACAGAACTCATAGTTCTAGTAGAGCACACCTTGAATTAAAAATATTATGATATCTTATAACTCAAGAAGGCAATGAGTTTATCATAGAGATGAGCCAACAACCTACCCAAAAACTGTTGAGGGACCAAAATCTGAGAAATGGCTTGAGACCATGAGACAATGATGGACTCCATGTAAACTGATAAGGTATGACCCTAGTGGATCCACCTAAAGGGGTAAAACCCATTGAGTGAATTTGGGTCTCTGTATGAAGACCAACATGGAAAGGTAGATTAGTTTCAAAGAGTTTTAAATTAGTTCAAAGTGTTGAACATGATGAAGTCTTTTAGTCGTTACCATGGTTAAATCCATCTAGATCATGCTTGTAGTTGCAACTTAGTATGACTATGAGATTTGGCATATGGATGTTAAAACCACATTCCTTAATTAGAATAATTAAGAAGATGTGTATGTGACACAACCTAATGGTTTTATAAATCCATTAATGCAAATAAAGTCTATAAGCTACAAAAGTCAATCTGTGGATTGAAGCAAGAATCTCAAAACTAGAATCTTCTATTTAACAAGACAGTCAAAGGGTTTGACTTGATTTAGAATGAGAATGGAATCTATTATTACAAAATATTTAGTGGGAGCATATTAATATTCCACATAATGATGGGGAATAATGTCCTTATCCTATAAATGTCAAAACCTGGCAAAGAAATACCTTCTATATGAAGGGTTTAGGTGAAGCATCCTATGTGATAGGAATTGAGATCTATAGAGATAGATCTAGAGAGCTTCTTAATCTAAGTAAGAACACATACATTGGCAATATGTTGAAGGGTTCATAATGCAAGACTCAATGAGAGAAAACATATCCATGTTCAATGGAGTTAGTCTCTCAGGAGCCTAGTATCCCAATTCATGTAAAGAATAGGAACACATGGATAGATGTCATATGCATTTGTGATTGGATCTATCTTGAATACAATGTTATGTACTTATCTCGTTCTCTCGTATGTATTGGACATGATGAGAGGATTACTCATTATCTCGTATGTATGGGACATGACGAGAGGATATCCAGTCATCTCATATGTATTGGACATGATGAGAAGACATATATATACCTACCTAGCAATCTTGTATGGACTGGACATGATAAGAAGGTATATGCCAGATGCCATTGAGAGTCATTGGACTACCATAAAAGAACATCCTTAGGTTCTTGTAAAGCACTTAAAGGATTAGTTCCTTGGTTATGGTAATAAGGGAGATTTGGATGTAACGGGTTACACCCATGCAAGCTTCCAAATGGACAAAATGATCGCAATCTAAATTTATGTTTGATAACAAATGAGAATTGTAAGCTAGAAAGGGTTCTGAGATAATGATAGTTGTTTGAATCTACAAAATAATCATAGTATCTCTATGTTAGAAGAACAACAGAGGAGACTGTATGGATCAAGAAGTTCATATGGGTGAACTTGTGTGAGGTTCCAACCATTGATGGCATAGTAGAAATACTAATGACAACAATGGAGCTACTAGTTAGATTGGGAATCTCAGATAGCATACTATAGCACTTCCATCTCATACAAATAGTCGTACAATGAAGAGATGTGAAATTGTAAAATACCAAATTAAAGCAAATGTTGTTAAACCTGCTATAAAAGCACTTTAGCAGCATAAGCATGATGGTCATGTTAGATCACTCGGGATGACATTCTAAGTGCAAGTGGGAGTTTGTTGGCATGTATGCCCAGAGAGCCAATCATATTATGATTACAATGGTGTAGCATGTAAATGATTTGATTAATAATAAAGGCAAGCTTCCAATTTATTTTGTATATTCAGTTATGAGATAATGAATAATATAATATATGTATAGATAATGATATCACTCAATGACATATGCCTTCAGGTTGAGGACCTGAGAATGAGATCATATTGATGTTAAGAGTATATACATTCTCATTATGTCCCTAATCGGTTGTTGATTGTGGAAGGTTGATAGACAACAATATCACATAAGATCAGAGTGTGAGTTGGTTGATGAAAACATCTCATTAGTCATGATATGGCAATATCAAACCAAGCACAGAGATACATGTTAGATATTATTGTATCAGCCATACCCACCGTGAGACTGACATGTGGAAGCCATCATCATGGAAGTCATAGTCAGTTCTCATAGTGATGGTGGTGGTTGTGGTTCTTAGACCTAATATCACTACACTCATCACATGTTGTTGGGTACGCTTTGACATCATTAAACGCAATCTTGAAACATGGGTTGTTATAACAGTGATGATTGGGTGACTTTGACACATGGGGACTGACTGTGAGTGATAGAGATGGGATTTTTCCCTCCTACATGAGTATGATATCTAAAGGTCTCTTGATTAGCAAGATTGAGAAAAGTATGGCCACACGCATGTGAGTCAATATTTGATATTGAGCTCACATATATCTCATGCAGTCTGCTTTGATTCAAGAAATAAGATTGAATAATAATGAGGATGGCTGCTCCATGCCTCTAGTTCAATATCAATATCAGTGAAAAAGGGACTATACAAACACTGTAATGCCATACATAGATGGTAGGTTGAAGTTTCCCCCCAAATTTCCATTTACTTGGGTAGCATTGATGTGCAACTAGGCACCACTCTTTGCTTGTGATGTCATAAGTTGTTGTGGACATTCACTGCCAATGTAATACGGGACCTATAGGGTCACACACATAGGAACTCATCTAGAAGAGGATTTTGATCATGAATGATGATTGAATTGATTACTAAAATGTTTAGGTATTTAATTCACACAACAAATCAACTGACTAGACTGTCAGACAATCAATTCAAGTGTTGAGACTGTTGTTTGGAGTGTTAGGCTGATTGTATTGTGCATTGGTTGGAATTCTTCCTGGCCTGGGTTGTGAGATGCCTGTATCACCTATGTAATATGGCCATTTGGGATGGTGTGAGATGCCGATCTTATTTACACTAGATGCCTATTTTAGGGGTGCAATTCGATTGCATATAGGATTGGTGCTGACATCATGTTATGCATTATTTAGAATAGAATTCAGAAACACATACACATTTGGGAAACACACCAGGTGACCATCTGGACTGATCCAGACAATCGTCTGGCATACTAGGCGACTGTCTGGGTTGCCAGACGGATCTTTGAGCTGTTTCAAGTTGTGAAATTTCTAGAATTTTTACAAAAATTTGAGATCTTTTAGTCCCTTCCACTCCCGCAGAGACTAGGAACCTTGACCCTGTCCTCTACTATAAATAGAGGGGATTGGGGGCTTCCAAGAGAATAACACAAATAATTGAGAATTAGTTTCTCTGACAGTTGTTGTCCTCTTTGGTTGTGGTAACCACGAGAGCTCAAACAAGTCCTATGCGACTAGGGAGTGATAGCCAAGGGAGAGAAACAACTAAGGATCATTGTTGTGGGAGAGTAGGTTGGTGACAAGTACAACAACGGGAGGGAAAACTCCTTTTGGTCCATTCTAGCCGGACGACAGGAGTCCTTGTTGGTCCATGTAGACTACTCTTGAGGCTGGAGTCCTTTGGTTGTTGCTAGGAGGGTAACATTAACTCATAATTTGTGGCGAGATCAGAGGAGCCACTGCAGTAGTTGTCCGAGTCTACTGTCCATGGAGGAGCAGTCATATGAGTCCCAATGCAACCAGGAGCTACATAGACACCATCCAAGATAGAGTGCACATCTACGTCGAAGAGGAATATCACTAGACTTGCTCCAAGACTAGGTATATCTTTGTGAAACTATCCTTCCCATTGCATAGTTATTGATGCAATCTATTGGTTAATTAGAAATATGTCAGTAAAAATTTTGTTTCTGCTGCCTATCTGATGTTGCATTTCCCTACACCAAAACTATAAAACACAAGCTCTCAACAAGTCCTCCAAAGTATGTATCATCCTCTCAGACTGTTTGTCTGTCTATGGCTGAAACGTAGTGTTGAACCTCAACTGAGTACCCAAACCTGTGTGCAAGCGCTCCTAAAGCAGTTGGTGAATTGAGGACCTCTGTCTGACATGATAGTATCTGGGATACCATGCAAACACACTATCTCATCAACATATATTTGTGCAATCTTCTATGTTGTGTAGGTCTTGTCACTGGCAAAAAGTGTGCTGACTTGGTCAACTTATCTACTATCACTCAAATGGAATCAGGACCTTTGGTTGTCCTAGGTAGACCAACCACAAAGTTACATTAACATGATCCCATGTCCACTATGGTGCAACATACTTGCAGGCTTATGATGCTCTGCCTTGACCAGCTGACACACAAGACACCTTGCAACAAACTCCACCACATCACGCTTCAAACCATGCCACCAATATAGATCTTTAAGATTGTGGTACATCTTGGTGGTACCTGGGTGCATAGCATACATCGAAGAGTGATCCTCTTCCAAAACCATTTTCCTTAGATTATCAACATCAACAACCACAACTCTGCTGTGTAACACACTCTCCAATCCTCTACCTTATAGAAGCCATCATGCTTCTAGCCACCAAACTCTGCTCAGATCTATTGTATCACAATATCATTTTGTTGTGTGTCTTTGTTTTGTTGCCTTAATGTAGGCTTCACTTGTAGTTGTGCCAACAAACATGTTAATAGGGAGACTTCCAACGTCACATTCATTTAACCTAAGGAGATCAACATATCTCTATTATGGCACACCAAAGAGTACAACTATGCCTTATCTACAGACGACGGTGAAGAAGACTTCCTGCTCAAGGCATCTTCCATAACATTTTCCTTCCTTGGATGATAATCAATAATGCAATCATAGTCCTAGATTAACTCCATCAAGCATCTTTGCTGCATGTGCAACTCCTGTTGTGAAAAGATGTACTTCAAGTTCTTGTGATCTGTGAAGATTTGACACTTCTCGCCATAAAGGTAGTGTCTCCAGATCTTCAAGGCATAAACCACTGCAGCTAGTTCTAGATAATAGGTTGGATAGTTCTCTTCATGCTTCTTAGACTGTCATGACGCAAAAGAAATCACATTCTATCATGCATTAGCACACAACCCAAACCATTCCTTAAGGCATCACAAAATATGATATAGCCTTTTCCCTACTTTGGAAACACTAGCATTGGTGCACTAGTCAGCTTCTCCTTTAACAACTAGAAGGCACAATGACACTTGTCATCCCAGACAAAGGGTACATCTTTCCTTGTCAAAATTTGTTAGGGGTAATGCCATTGAGCCGAAGTTCTTAATGGACCTCATGTAGTACCCTGCCAAAGCCAAAAAAAACTACAAACTTCTGTTGGCATCTTTGGTTGCTCCCACTCTATCATAGATTCAACCTTCTTGGGGTCCACACGAACACCCTCAACATATATCACATGTCAAGAAAGTACGCTTCCTTCAACCAAAACTTGCACTTGCCAAACTTAGTGTACAACTGATGTTGTCTCAACAAGGTCAATGCCTGACACAGATGTTGTTCATGTTGTTGGCTATCTTGACTGTATATCAGGATGTCATCTATGAACACCACCACAAACTGATCAAGATACAGTTGAAACACCATGTTCATCAAGTCCATGAACAATGTCGGTGCATTGGTTAGCCCAAATGACATAACCATGAACTCATAGTGACCATACCTCATCCTAAAAGCAGACTTTGGTATGTCATCTGCCTTGTTCCACAACTGGTGAACCCTGACCTCAAGTCTATCTTGTAAAAGATTGCAATACCTTGTAATTGATCAAACAGATCATCAATCTGCGGTATAGGATACTTATTCTTGATTGTCACTTTGTTCAACTGTATGTAATCGATGCATAGCCTCATAGATCTTACCTTCTTCATCATGAGCAACACAGGAGAACCCCAAGGAGACATGCTCGGTCTGATAAAGCCTTTCTCAAGTAGCTCTTGCAATTGTTTCTTCAACTCTGCGATCTCAATTGGTGCCATCATGTATGGTGTCTATGCTATTGGATGCATGTTGGGTACTAGATTGATCTCAAAATCAATCTCTCTGACTAGAGGAACACTTGGATCTCATCTGGAAACATGTCCTCTAACTCACAGAGAATTGGCACCTCCTGGATACTCAGACTCCTTGCCTTGGTATCCACCACATGACTTAAGAATGCTTCACAGCCCTGCCTCATCATCTTCTCTACCACCATAGCTGACACCAGACACGTCGGAAGAATCCGCATATCTCCTTGGAAGATCCACGAAACATCACTATCGAAAAATGTCGCCACCTTGGAACTACAGTCCAAGATCACCTGATACTTCTTGTAAAGACCCGATCTTTACGGTCGAATATTTACAAAATAATATCATAATTATAAACAATCTTTATCACAATCATGCTTTTACATCAGAGTTGCGGAAGTTGTAAACATAAGATTACAAGATTGAAAAAAAAATAAGAATTGACTCCTATCTAGTCTTCAATAGAGGACAACTCCTGCACGTCTTTTCTTGACCTTCTTCGTATCACCTGCCCATGAGTTCCCGAAGGAACAAAACCACACATGGACCCCATTGAAGGGAAAATAAAGGTTAGCTAGGCTGGTACTAAATCCATTATTGAGCTATTTTTAAAATAAAGAGTTATGATATTAACTTTAGGTAAGATTGCTTGGTGGACTATGGAGATAACACAAGAATAGTCTAGTTACCATGCTAATTACAAAAAGATACAATAATTCAAAGAGGCAACTAGAAAATGATAAAGAGATACCAGAATCAAGATTTCAAAATGGAACAATTTTTCATTAAACCAGTATCAAGATATCCAATAATTCAAAATGCAAGGATTTATCTATTGGAACAATCAATCTAATATTTTGTCTTCGCCAGTGGCTAGGTGCCTAATGTTCTCCCCTCTATGAAAGAACGACACTTCGCCTGTGGGGGTAACCAGTACTGGGGGACCTCTAATTGTCCATTATCCACTGCGCAGGGTTGGGGGTCGTGACCCACCGAAACTGGTGAGCCAAAACTCTTAGCCAATATTTCGAGTTTTTGTGCCAATATCAAAATCTAATAATACTTCAATTTCTCAATAATGTTCAATATTCAAAATCTAGTCGTGGTGAACTTCAACAAAAAGGGAAAGGCTAACAACAATATTTGTTCACCAGTTTACAAAACTTTTATATATGAAACTCAAGAGGGAGGCAAATAGTTCAATAAAAGAATAGAGAATTTAGTACCTTATATCAACAAGAGTCCAACATTTTCATAATCAAGATCCACAGAGCCACAAAGTTGCAAAATCTAGAGATGAGAAATATTTTGAGTCATTATACAGTTCTTTGCTTAGACACACTTCCCAATTTCTAATTATGTGATATTACTATTGTGCCCCTTATTATAATATCTCATATTCACACTAAGTGGTTATAATGTATTATCCAGAGAATGCTAGGTTCATTGATGTAGTTGTCATTGTTTTACATGTAGTCACATATATCATCATTCTTATCCAATATTTATATGATTCATGTACTCAAATGTTATATAGTACCTATTTAGTAATACGCTAGTACAGACCAAATGCATATATAATGTACATGCTAGTTTTATGAAAGCATTACACGTTTATTGAGGTATAGGTTACTAATCTTTATTGGTAACAACAAACTTAGAAATACCAAATTCATTTTCTCATTCACCCATTTGTATTCTTAATTTATTTAATTATCCCTTAATGAGGTGGAAAATAACCATTAATGTGTCATCATTTGGAATAATTAATTTGAGGCTAACTATACTTTAAAACCATGGGTTCTATTAATTTGGTCTTTTATTGATTTTCTTTAACTTCTAATGATGTATTACTTCCTCTCTACATATATGTACATGTGTGTCAAATAAGACCAAGATACACCTAAGTCATAATATGCATATACGATAATAGTTTATGTTATATCGATCATAGGATCTGGCATATACACATGTTCATTAGTTGAGACCTGTATAGATCTTTGATGTGCATCTTCTATTTATATTTACTTAAAGTCGTCCATATATATATATATCTTAGGTATTAATTAGTCTAGAGATTTAGGAAGGTCACGATCTGCATTTTAGTTTTACTAATTAAGCTTGCTACTATCGTTGTGGTTGATTGAATAGGTAACTAATCGAACTGGGAAGTGGAGGAGTCGGGATTACCTCTCAGCTAGGGGAATTGACGACGAACCATTCTGAGTTTGGGTTGGTTGCTGGTTGTTCCACCTTTGGTGATTGGAAGGCGGTAGAGGCCTCAGATCTGTCATCGCCGTTGGGTGATGGTCAGGTGACCTATGCTGGTTACAACACGACCCTGCAGGTCAGAGAGTTCTGCAGGCCGAGTGAATGGGAAAACGAGTAACAGTCGACTCAAGGTTGCTCAATCACGAAGCGCCACTCTACATATTTGTGGTGGACGACATTGCAGGTTGGCCATCGTGGTGGTGGTGCCTCTAACTGCAAGGTGGTTACAGGTGCTACAACTGGTCTCGGTGGATTGAGGGATCGTTGATGCATCTATGATGATGGCGGGAGATTCCATGGTTACCAAGGAGTCGGCACAGATTAAGGTGGGATCATGATTATCACCTGCATCTCACAAGTTCCTTGGGCACTGTCGAGGTTATGGTAAAGGTGACGAGGGGGATGTATCTACAGATGGCAACGCACTAGGCGAAATTGAAGAGGGGACGCTCCATGGGGAAGGAAAGAGAATAGGAACACAATAGATGAATCGGATCTGTAGATTCATTGAAGGAGGGTCAAGAGTAGAAGGAGCAATGACTCTGTGCCCTGCAATGGAGGTTGCAGGCTGGAGGGTCAGCCACCGCCATAGCAGATTGGCGGCCATCAGCAGATCTGCTTGTTGGCGAGGATGAGGGTGGAAAGAAAATAGCTGGTCTATGGCTACTGGTAGTGGCCAGAGATGGTCGAAGTTGGGGAAGATCTGCACTGCAGAGGGCCTGCACTAGCCGAGTTGTTGTTCTGTCTTCTTGTGATCGTGGGCACTGGTGAGATCAGTCTACTGCTGGCGAGGGACCATGGTGGTGGCAGGCTGCCGGTGGTGGATTCTGTTGGGAGCTGGAGTCGAGGCGGTGGTTGGTGGCCGTCGGAGCAGTAGGTTTTGGGCATGATCACAGTCCTTTTGGCAGTGAGCAACACCGGTGATGATCGTGTGGGCGGCACTGAGGAAAGAAAATAGTCATGTTGTTCTACCATGGTTGTCGATTAGTTGGGGGAGAGCATAGCTGGCCATAGAAGCCTAGTCGGTGATGGGGTTTGGGTTAGAGTTATAAGGGATGAGGTAGGATGCTAGGGTTCACAATAGGCCTTGATAACTAAAGGGAAGCGGATGAGAAGAGGCATCGTTCAGATGCTTGTTTGTCACCGGTTACAGTCAAGATCCCAGTACTTTCATGGTAGATCGATACCTTGTCGCCGTTCAGGCAAAAGGTCTTGAGATGGACTCGTAACAGCTTGATTCATAGGAAACACATAGGGAAGGGAAGGAGGCTCACCTCATCCTCTATAATAATGGCTTTGGAGGTTTCAATATCTGGTCTTTAATTACTATTTTTTGTTACTTAGGCAAGCAATTGGCCATGATGATGATGGAGACGCTAGACAATGCTATTAGTTTATCAAGATCGGGGTCGTCGAGGTTAAGTCACTGACTATTGGTTCTTGGGGTAGGAACAGCACTGCCGTTATTCTTCCTTGTAACCGACAGAGGGTCACGGCCCGAGGTAGAGGAAGATGCAGGTCTTCCTTATTAATCTATTTCTTTACTATAAACTATAGTAGGTCATTTATTAGGATAATCGATCCAAATATTTTCTAATTCCAAAATCGTAAGTTTTATCTTGGTGAGAATTTAACCGTGTGACTCATTCCTACGAATTCAATCAAGGAAAGTATTAAATTCTCTATTCAATCTCCCATCTTGGCTATATTTAAACAATAAAAGGTCAAAGAAAGGCACTTAGGTGCAAACACATCAAATTGCACAAAATGATACTTAGATGACTCTATATGTAATATGAAAGGGCATGCTATTAAATATTTTTCTACAGAGAAGAGTCAACTCATTTAAATGAAAAAATGCAAGAGATGAATAATAATTTCAAAGAATATGACAACTGGGTCCAAATGACCAAACAAGGCTTCTAGTGAAAGAAAGATTTGTATATGTACTTGAGTATAGGGGAAATTGTGAATTATAACTCAATATAAAATTAGGACCTAAAATTTAGTATGTTACACTTCTCCAAAGTGTCCATTCTAAGGATCACATCGAATCCATGCATGTCAAGTGGTATGACATCCACTTCAATGCTATACCCTGAAAAAGAAAGGACACATGAGGGACACACCTCCCTCAACTTGGCGAAACCAATCAACGGGGTTTCTAAACAAAGACTATCACATATATGACTAATAGGCAAAGAACAATCATCAATCACTTTTCCAGTGATAAAAGAGTGTGTCACACCTGGGTCAACCAAAATAGATACAAAGCAAGAAGAAGATAAATCAGAATGAAATAACTCCATCTGACTTGTCACTACTTATGGGTTGGTCATTCCTTTTGGATGACTCATGGCATAGAATTGAGCCTTTTCCTATTGTCACCCCCGTCCTCTGTTGGCCTATCCATAAGAACTAGCTTGTGATGCCTATCCACATCATCGACCTCCACTACTACCAAATTGTTGTCTCTGTGAGCCGTGCTGACTTTGTCTCAATTGTTGGGTCACTTCTTCATCTTTTTTAGGTCATGCCCACCTTAGATGCCCTGCTTGCCCACACTTATGGCAAGTCCTAGTCTAGTATTGTGGCTTAGATGGCCCCTTTACTGACACTACCGATGTGATGTGGCATAGTGGTGGTAGAAAATTGTGGCCTCTTCCCTTCCTTGGTGACCACTGTCTGAACACTTGACCTTTGTTGTGATTGTGGTGTTGAGAACCTAGGCTTCTTGAAGCATCCAGACAATTGTCCTTGATATGGGCAGGTCTTTTCTTGGCACTCTTCTCACGTTTCTCAACAATGGCTCATTCCACCCTCCTGATCAAGTCCACAAATAGGGCAAACTTGTCATGATTCTCCAAAGATGACATTGGGGTAGTCAACTCCGTGCTCAAGCCCTTCTCAAAAATATGATCCTCTATTGATATGTAGAAACCACACGAGGATAGAACCTCAGTAGTTCCATAAACTTGGCCTCATACTTGTTGATCGACATGAATCTCTCTTAAATCCTCTCAAACTGGTTGATCTTCTCATCCAGGTAGGTCTGAGGAAAGTACCAACTCACAAACTCCCATCAGAACTGCCCCCAATCGATCTCAATACCTAGTCTCTTCTCCAAGTTAATGGCCCACCAATGGCCATCACTCCCCATTAAAATATACACAACATGCTTCACCTTGTCTGCCTTGGGGATGTTGAGGATATTAAAGGCCTTCTCCATCTCCATCAACCAAAGGTCAGCATCTGTTGGATCTGCCATACTAGCATACTCCACAATCCCAACTCGCCTCAACCTTTCAAAGGTCATCCCAGAACCCAAAGATTCCACATTGGGGACTGTTTCTCTCACTTGAGGAACGGGCATCTTGTCCACCATATGTGTAGTCATGGAAATACACTATCCAAACATGGATTGAAAAGCAGGATTGGCCAAGCAGGGTCTAACTGGGGGCTCTCAAGCACAACATATACCCTCTCCTACCTCCTTGCACCACCCCCTGGTGTAGCAACACTACTCTTAGCAGCATGTTCTTTGTATTCTCTGACCATCTTTTCTTCTCTTCTTCTTCTTCTTCTGCATAAGTAGAAGTAACCATTAACAGACTAGAGGAGACTACAATAGACACCAACCTTAGTCATATGTCCCTATAGACTCAGCAAAGCTAGATCTCTGATACCAACCTTAAATGTGATGCCTCACGCCACACAAAGAAGATTACTCAAAACAAATGCAGAATTGTTACTAATTAAACCAGGTTACAGAAAAATATAGGAAATTAAAACCATTTCACATATCCACCTCAAGTGGAAACATATCACATCAAAGTCCACGCAAGCCACATGAATACATATAACACCTTCCAAAACATTATTACATAGTAGTGTTCACTGGCTCATTGGCCACAACCTGTACATATGATAACATGTCACATATACATAGATGACATATTTGTACAATAAAGGCATAGAGCTAAAACATCATCTTAATATACAACATCTACAAAACTCCCCCAAGGACCTGAGAGTATAGGGACGACACATAGGACTCTACTACAAAACATAAGCAGCTCATGCAACCCTTACTAAGCTACTGCTATTCTTGTTGCTCAGCCTCGACAACATGATCTCTACCTCTATGAGAATGACTACCTAAAAGATGTGGAAACCCAGGGGACGAGACCAAACATCCCAGTAATAGATATAACTCTATTCCAACATCTATTAAAAGCACAGGTAGATAACATACTAAACAAGTTGAGCAGATCTAGCTAAATGATATGCATACAACAGATACTATAGATTAAACAAACTAGGCAGTTACCACTAAGTAGTAGAACAATTAATAATTTATAAAGGAATATGAAGAACATGTATAACAGTTGATTTCTCTTACCGCATTATAATTCAAGAAATTAGTATAAAGATAAGTGTGACAAAGTGAATTTTGCATAAGTATGAACTAATTCCAATTTGAACAACATTATGTTCACTTTGACACCAATATATTTTTCTTAGCTACTTAATCACTATTGGCACTCAAACTCAAAATATGGTGATCAATGTGAACTTTATACACATTATGACACCACAAATTATGTTAAATCATTACTCTACTCAAATATATATTTTTTTCATGTAACTTTGGTTCTCAAACTTTATTTAAATGTTCTACACAATTTTATGAACCTATGGTCCAAATTTCATCTCATTTGGACATTCCTACAAGTTCCTATGATTTCTTGAAGTTATTGGGTTGAAAACCAATTTATTTGCCCTTTTTATTGCCTTTTCCACGTCAGCTATCTAGGGAAAGGCATTAGGGGTGATTTTTGGCCTATGTATCTACCTCTTGCATATCTAGGCTAGATCTAATGGCTGGTCTATCCCCCCTACCTCCCACAATCAGCAGGGAAGGGACAGTGAGACCGAGCGGGCTATTTGAATAAGGGATAGATGAGTTCGTATGTGTGAGGCAAACATTTTTGCTCGCTTAGATTTTCAAATTTTGGTTGAATATAAGTCATGTCAACTATACTATTTTGCTATAAACTATTTATAGCAGGTAGGGGTTGATGGATCGCCATTAGATCTACCACTGATATTGGTTTTGGAAAATTGATTGTTATATTTTTTAATATAAGTCCTGCCATGTGTACTATTTTGCTATAAATTGTTTTACTTGTTTTTGATAGCGTACTGTGCAATTGCATTGATTGTGTCATGGTTTTATTGAGTTTAGGATAAAAAATAGAACATTGACTAGATCATTTCCGCACTTGACATACTCTAATCACAAGGATAAATCTACAAAATCTCCTTTTTGGGTTGGTTAGTTCTTTATATCTCCTATTTTATGAGTTATTATTTCTTATTGTATATGCCAGTGTGTGATATCCTTTTGGGCCACTCAGATACATGGGATTTAATTCTTTTACCAATGTCTAGGCAGTGGGATTAGGATTGGGGTAAGAACAGCTTCGTGACAATAAGGCAAAGGGATCATTCAATGTTATTCATATTTGGGGCTAAGCAAAATATACTACACTGATGTACTACATCCTTCATTATTCCCTAAGGAGATGAGGTATACCACTCATGCTCCAACTGACCACTGCTAAGTCAAAACCAGTGCCATACAAGATCAATGGAAGAGCTGAAATCCAATGATCTCTCCACACCCTCGGTCAGTTTGAGTTCACCGCAGTGACATGTCAAGTCCAACTGCAAAACCGTCTAGCACGCCTTGTTATATAGGTCAAGATGCTAGTGAAACTGAGTTATGACCATAGCCATACTCCAACTGAGGTGTGATTGCATCTATCCTCAAGGATATCATATCATATCATATCATATATATATATATATATATATATATATATATATATATATATATATATATATACATATATATACACACTTTATCACATCATTGAGATATGGCCTCGACCGTTCTCCTTCCAGGGTATGACCACAGACAATCCTAGGAAATGCATATACTCAACAATAATATGACTCTAAGCTTCCACTAAGAGAGAACTCATTTCACCATCCTACAAGTACTGACGTTGAAGATGGATCGATGGCACAAGGAAACTACATGATTAGGCTTTCACTTGATTATTTAGTCCAATTGAGTGTCTTTTAGCATCAATCAATTTACAAAATACAAGCCCTAAACAAACTCTACAAACATAAGGGCATAATACTACTTCAGAATTTATAAAACGTATAAGGTGTGAACTTGTCACATCACCACATGATTGTCGCACTGCCAATCTTAATGCCATCATCAATGTCACATCACAATGGGATATCAAACCCTTAATCAAATCATAGGAGGATTACACCTCCCACTAGGCATTAAGTCTCTGCTAGGTCATAAGATCCATCACATCATTATGATCTCAACATGCCTCATCAAGGCTCATAGTCATCACCCTGTGTCATATGATCATCACCATAGCATACACAAGCTATGACATTCATTTCACATGCATGGTTAGATTTGCACAAGTAGGAGAGAGAAAACATTATCACATGCTAATCATCCATGTATGCTCAACAAGCATAGCATACCCTAGGATTAGGGTTAGGGTTTCAAACACATAGCCGATTAGGGTTTCATATCATAAATCGATCACCAAACCCTAAATATGTCACCTCCCACTTTCTTGGAATTGATTAGGGTTGAACATCATTACCTGAATATAATTAGATCACTATATCAACAACACTAATTATCACCAACATTACATGTACATGTGTACCATCTTACTATGTTATGCATGTGTAGTGATTATGTATTACATATGTGTGCCGACCATATAGTAGGCAATGTGTTGTGACCACAACACCCATGTGTGTCTCAACCCTCAAACCACTAGGGTTAGGGTTTTGACCTGAACAAGGCACATATGTTCAAGACTGAAACACATCCACATGTGCATCATGACCAAGCTCAAAATAGGTGTCTCGACCACCTATGAAACAAGAGTCACGACCACAACAAAACCAAGTGTCTCAACCACTACCAACATGGTGTGTCGACAACCAACTAACATGGTGTCTCGACCACCATCAAGGGCATGTGTTACGACCACTATCCATCATGGGTCACGACCAATCTATGTTTAGGGTTTTGACCATCACCAAAACACATGTCTTGACCAAGACCACATCATGTGTCTCAACCAAGGCAAAACCAATGTGTATCTACCACCAAGGTCATGCTACCCTAACAATACTTAGACAACATCAAAATAGAGATAAACCTTATTCAAAATAAAAGGTAAACATCAAGGAAGGTCAAATCAACAAGGTGGAAAAACTCCATGCAATATGGACATCAAAACCTTGAAAACTAAACTTCAACATAAACCTTCAAGAAACCAAATCAAGGTAAAGAATACTAAGCTTCAACCTCAAGAAAACAAACTCAAAATCCTAAAGAAAACACCAAGGCTGAACCAAAGCGTGGTGACAAAACCAAGAAACATGATGCATGTATGATCATCACCTCAACCATCACTTAACAAATCGGGTACAAGAATTTATGGTTCAGGAAATGAAGCAACTTTCAAGAGATTATTGACAAGACTTAAACCATAGGTTATGTTAACATCATCTAGCATATTATCATTAAGTGTAGAGATAAAAAAAGTAGCATGCAAGCAGTATTATGGTGCAATCAATAGAAGAAGGTAGAGAGTTATATAACCCACCTTAAGGAGAGAACCAAGCTCCAAGATCAAAGGCTCCAAAGAAGAAGATGAAGATCCAACCAAGGTCAACACTTCAGCCACAAGATAGCCTCCAAAGAGAAGAACACCATGGTCAAAAGAGTGCTCAAGAAAGAGGGTGAAAAACCCTAGGCTGAACCAAGAAGAAAGAAGGAAGAAGAGAGATCCTTCTCACTCGGGTGTCACCATGTCAAAACATAGTCTATGACCCCTTTGTGAGGAGAATATCTTAAAGGAAGCCACCGTGTCAAAACATGATCTTAAGGCTGAGAAAAGAGAGGAAGGAAGGTAGGGTTCCAAAGGAAAATTGTGATTAAGGGAGAAGAACCACTTACCAAGAAGAGAAACCACCAAGAATCACCACAAGGAAGGTGATCAAGCTTCAACGCACCACATGCAAGGTTGATCGACCTCCAAATCACTCAAGATAAGTCCTTTTTATCCTTAAAGATCCAAGCATGAACACAAGATAAGGGAGAAGAAGGAGGGCCGAAAAAGATACTTGCATGAAGAAAAGAGATGTTATATACTCAAAGAAGGAGGGAAATAAGGTAGGGGTGAGTTGTCAACACAAGAGGGAAATAAAGGGACACTTGTCCACACAAAAAACTAAAATGTAACCACTATATTCATGCATGCAACCTATGGTGATAAAACCTAGGTGGGGTATCGACCATTTGGGTCACCACCACCCTAGGGGTCAAAACAATCATCAAGATACCTTGTCTCGACCACAACTAAAGGTCGCCAAACAAAACAGGTCGAGACACACCACAAGAAGACAACCATCTCGATCAAAAGCACCTCAAGACCATCAAGGTCAAACCAAACTACTCAATGAAGGTGTTTTGGTCGAGACATGCCCCAAAAGAACACCAACATGGTCGAGACAAAGGCTGCAACACTCAACCAAGCTCAACACAGTCGACACCAGGCAAACCCTAGAAACCCTAGCATCACCACATGATGCCACCTCATCAACCAAGGTCCAATAAGGTGCCCCATAGCATCATTCTCTCTCTCATGATGGTAAAGAACTAAGGGCACACTCAATGTGTGACAAATTGCAAGATAACCCCTCAACATGGATAAATTGCAACTTTGTCCAAAACAAGTGTATAAAACTCAAACATCATCAGAACGGGACCAAACTGAAAACACAAGATTGTCAGATGTTAACAAGGCATCTCAGGGGATTAGATTAAGGCTCTAAGCATCTTATTAAGCAAATAAAGCATACTCAAGCACTAAGCTACACCGGAGGTCTTATAAAGCTGATGAAAGATTTTTTCTACAAATGAGGAATAAAATTTTCTATGTTGAAAACTCCAAGAAAAGATCTTAATTGGCAATAAATCACCTTCATTCACCTAAAATTACTATAGAAATCTATTTTTAAATTAATAAACAAAGTTTTGTGAAGTGAAATACAAAATTGAGCGATAAAATTCTCATATAAATTTCTTTCAAACAAAAAACCAATGCAAATTAGGAAAAGACAATGGAAAAGGTCAAAGTTTTGGGCTCAAAAAAATTGACATATTTTCCTATAAGTTGATTGATTTTCAACCTAATGCATATCCACCAATATATGTGATGCACAAAATAAGAAAAACAACATGTGTAATTTTCCCTCATATCCTCAACTCATTTTTGCCATATTTAGTTGATTTCATACATGACTGGCCCAACTGATCAAGTTAGAAACCCTAAATCTCCTATTAGGGTTGTAGGCTATATAGTCAACCTATTTTCCCTAAAATTGACCAACATTTCATGCCCATATATTGGAAAAATTATTCTAAGTATTTCAAACTCAGCATTACATATACTTAACCTTGTTTTGATTATATAATCATTTATTCATATGCTAAGACACAAATTTAGCACATTTTACCATAACCAACATGGAATGCATGTCACTTGTATTATTTTCCATACAAGCTAAAAGAATGCATTAATCTCATCTGATATCAAGTCCACATTCATTGATTATATTCAAACAACTCAATTTACATAATGTCTCGATTCAAGCAATGTTACACTTAATAATTCAATCAACACACAAATTATGTTACTTTCATTAGTTATTTACCCAAATAGAGTTATCGATGACATAGTACATTTTCATTCCCTTTCATCATAAAACATAAGGCCAAGTTTTTTCACTTCTATCCATTATTTAAATTAGGGGTTTGTATTAACTAATTAGACAAAAATAGATTAGGATAAGGAACGAGGTAGATATAGGGTCACAATTAAATTGTGTTTGGTTGCATAGGTTAGTGTGATGTAGGGTAGAGATAACATCTTCCACATATCAAACTTATTTGATAGATCTAGAATCACATCCACATATTCCTATATTGGTAGTTGGAGCCTTCAAACATTGGTGGGCAAATGAAGTAGCTTCCCTATAGGTTGAGATGCCCAAGCATGTTGTTGTACGCCTTCTCATACTCATGGAAGTATCATTTGTATAAGACCTTACTCTAATAGCACTTGTAGAATTTAGGTGCTTAAGAGGGAGGGGTGAATTGATCTATTTATAACTTTAAAAAAATAGATGTTCAACTTATATCACCTAATAAACAAAACATGTATTTAAAACAAGTATGAGTGAGATGACACAAACTTCATTTGAAGGAAAGCATTTAATGTCATTCTATTTTGAAATGTTGTAGCTTCACTACCTATAAAGGTCAAAATCTAGGATTTGAAAATCATGAGTAAGACTTTGTATTAATCAATACAAGCACATACACCGAGAAGACTCTCTTTTCATATCAAGAGTGACTAGCTTCCTTTTCCATGCAAGGAGATAATAACCTTACCAAAGGGAAAACCTTCCATTACCTAGGGCTTATCATATTACAACTTTTTAAGCCAAATAAGAGTTTCAATAAACCTTTGTAAAAGAAAGAGATTGGAAGAGAGAAGACAACTTCATAAGATAACAATTGGGGCTTGCTTACAAGTATTTTATTCACTTAAGTTTAACAATAAAGGTTCAAGGAAGTTACTAGGGGATATTTGAGGCAAAATCTCTCAACTACAAGATAGTGGACACTTGGTAACCTTTTGATGCTCCCAAGTTACTTATATTTATAGTTGAGGGTGCCTACTAGACAATATACTTGATTGACACTAAGTCTAACCTATTTTTTGGATAGACAACTCGGGACTTATTTTTATGTCACACTGGTTTATGTGAAATGATATACCACTGCTAGAAGGGAGTTGTGGACAACATTGATCAGATTATGTAGTTCAATTGGAGACCGGACATGGGAGATAGTAGGTGCTTTTAGCACCATCCATGCCTTGGAAGAAAAATGAGGTGAAGGTGACTCATACTTGTACACTATGAGGACCATATCAGACCTTGATGTTATCGAGATTTCTTTTGATGTTAGCCACTTCACTCAGATGAACAAATAGTTACATAGCCCTACTACTTTGGGAGCATTTAGATAAAGGTTTTGTCAATTGTTACTAACTTTTTGATGCCCATATTGTTAGAGCTACACACCTCACTTGCTTCTGTGTATCTGAATCTAAACCCCATAGGGGATCCACTCCTTACTATGTCGAGGAATAAGTCCAACCAATCCTAAACATACAAAGTAAGAATGGAAGGATGAATTTATTTCATTTCTCAAATGGTATATATCACATAGAAAGATAATGAACAAAAAATGGAAACATAACTATTACAAAGTTATATAATAATTCATAAACAATTGTTCCTCGCCATAAAGTGGTTGTTTTTTCAATATAAGGGGGTATGTCTATTTGTATACAAGACCAATTGTTGAGAGAAACTTGGATATTCCAAGATATCCTCAAGCTCAATATAATCAATATAATATTCTTTCATGTTTGCCCTCTATTGTACCTACATCTAGGTGGAAGGGAACACCACCCAAAGCATAGGAGAATAAGGTAAAGGTCAACAAAGACTGAGTATGTACAAATAATAAAAAATTTGGATATTATATTGGTTGAAGTTACAAAAGAGATGTTCCCACAAAGAGGGGGCTATACAATATTGATAAGTTCAACATAATTTTAAAAAGAGAAATGGGGTGTACAGAATTCAGACAACAAAGTGGATAATAAAATGTTTTGCCATATCAGTTAATCACAATTTCAATATAAAATAGTAAATTTTACATGCACAATGATGTAGACTAAATAGTATCTAAAGGGGCCATAATATGATAGGATCGTATCCTAAAAGAAATATGGATGGAAATCCACATCTTGGGTAGAAAATGGGTGTCCTTTATGAGTATGGTTGTACATAAGTACCAGTATTCCAAATATTCTAGTCGAACACTTAGCATGCACAATAGAGTGCCAAGACTAGAATTTTAGTTAATTTCTCACAAAAGAAAATAAAATCATGAGGGGTCTAACAACCCATTATAAACATAGTAGTTTAACAAAGTAACATGAAAAATTAAGACCAGGAGATATGAAAGTTCAAACAATTGAATTTTCATAAGAATTAACAATGAAATAAAAGCCTCATGAAATGAATGTAGGTTTTGTTCAAAAAATATCTAAAATAAATTAGAGGATGTGCATACCTCAATGTAAGACATAATTATCCAATAGTACTTCTGAGTTCATTTTTTAATACTTTTCAATCACCTAAACCCAAATTATATGGATTGGTTATAATTTATTTCATTCCATTCACTAACCACAAAATTGACCTTATTGTAAGCTGGCATTTGGACTCTAAACCACACTATTGAGGCAAGATAATTTTTTGTTTTTAGAAAACATATGTAGAATTTTTATGATGATCATATAGTTAGTTATAATTTTACATAATAAATCAATTTGTATATAAAAAAATGTAAAAAGAATCAATTTGCTCAAACATTCGACTATAGACTAACTGACGTGACAAGGTGATACAAACTGACCCAACCCATTGAAGTCAAATTACACAAGGAGATGAGAATACCCTTGTGGTGAAATGACAAACTATCATAGACTAAAGGGCAGAGGTGGAATTTCCCTAAGTGGATCGTCCCCAACCTCATGTGCCATTCTACAAAACAAGATCTTTAATTCCTTGGTCCAGAGCTTGAATCAGGGTACTAGCAAGCCAAACTTGCTCCAATTACTATTACCAGAATGAGACGAGATATAAGAGAACCAATGTGTTGATCATAGGGAAGTTAACAGAGGAAGAACAAATCAAAATGCTGATCACTCTACTGACCTGAAGCATTTATGTTGTCCACATATGAGAAATGAGGAGTCTAAGAAATTAACGAAAGTGTGTGAGATAGGAAGGATTGAATTTGATATATGAAGTTCTTGTACCTTTACAAGTGCATGGAGAATATTATCTCAAGGGGAAGAAAAGATAGAATTTACTCACTGTATATAGAGAAAAGACCAACTTGAAGGATCAACACAGATGCAAATCCACAAAGATCACACTAATTCAAGGTCTAAATGGTAGAATGTCTTGGCAGTTTGGGGCTCAAAATAAAGACCAACGGCAAATGATTGTGTTGAATAACAACCTACTCAAGCCAAAGGAAAACTATCGGGGCCACTCCAATAATATTAATATGTCGCTTCAAAAAACAAGTGTCAGAAGAAAGGAAAGTTTAAACAAGATCCTACCAATAACATAGAGGAACCAAGGCTTTAGGGAGCCTTTGGGGTCTTCCTGACTATCCCGACATTGTTTGTATTCCTTGAGCAATTTGTAGTTGTTGTATCCATGTATCTCTGACTAGTCCTCCATAAATCGAGTTTGGTGGATGACCGAATGCTACCCCAATAAAAATGGGTCCCATACACAGACACAAAAAAACCCTAGGAAAATTGTTCCTTCACTAGCTAGATTAGAGAAGAGTGACTAGGAACGATGATATTTGGCAATCTCAACATAGATACGGTGTTGTTTTGAGGTAGGAGTGGTGGATGTTGAGGCCAAGTAGGGGGTGGAGGAGGAGGGGATCTTTGTGTAGTAAAAAGTCCAGGGGAATATGCGACAAGTATTGGGATGGGTTGGTGACGCTGGCTCCAAGTCTGGGATGATGATAGCTATTGTAACATAAGAGAGGGATCCATGATAAGGAGTGGTTCAGGGATGGTGAGGTGATCAATAGGGGAAGAGGAAGGGAATAAATAGTTTTATAGGGAAAGAGAGGATGAGGGCCAGCTTGCATTGCTCTCCATGACTGCTACATCGACAGAAGAGTGGCAAAGAAGATGACTAAGTGTCACCCGAACCTGGTCAAGAAGATCGGGAGTCACTCATAACCATGAGAAAGTAAAAGGATTAAAACAATGATTGATTAAATCATTGAACTTTAAGGGAAAATAAGGGTACACTATTATAATCAATAAACCTAGGTTACTAAATGAATTCTTTTACTAATTATATTGGATGGTTAAACACTATCTAAACAGTGTCAAATTCTCTAGGTAAGCTATTCAAGATGTAAAGAATTCGAATTTGGCATTAATTTTACCTTTTCAACATGTTTCATATTAGATCTCAATACTAGTGTATGAATCCTACATTTAATGTATTTAATCATCTTGATTACTTGATTGTGACATTATGACACTTATTAAATCGATTTACTTCATATTAGAATCCTAATTGTATTCTAAAGTGTCAATTTGGACCCCATCTCATTATTTGGTTTATCTCCACCTCAAACTTTATTGTTGCATGCATGGTTAGCAAATCTTACAAATATCATTTCTAAATGGGATAGTTACAAATACATGTGTGACACCTCGTCATGCTAAATGAGATTACTAAAAACATAAAACATGATCAACTACTAAGCATCTAATATTATTCATTGGATCAGGTTCATTGTTCAAGGTTATCAATTTAAGTATAGGTCTAACCATTAGATCAATTGAACCAAGGAACCATTGGTTTAAGGTTTAGTCAAATCTACAATTACATTCTTAACTCTTCATATATGGTAATAACCTGATCCACCATTAATTGTGATAATTAGGTCACCATTGGTTGTTAGATCAGTAATACATTCAGTTAACGCCATCAAATATTAAGCTAATGTCATCATCGATTGATAACATCATTAGAATACTTAGTGGATGATAATTAAACGTCTAATTGAGCCAAAACCTGACCTAAGGGAGTGACCATAGGTTGTCACCATAAATTTGACACCCTTGATCATGAATATCAATTGCCAAGATAGAAACACCATTGGTTGTTGAATGGTATGACCATCGGTTGTGTGATAGGGAAGGAAATAACTTGACCCCTAATTTGAACCATTAATTTTTTTGTGCTTAGCACCATAGGTTGTTGCTATCAACCTATCCCAGATCATGTTACACCTTAGAAAGGTCATACACATGTTAACAAGTTCATATAGAACTGGAACAGATTAGGGAACACTACAAAAATTCGTAATTCTAAACAAGCATGGTTTCTTTATGCTTAGATCATCACATTAAAGCATAAACATGAACTAACAAGCTTCTAGTAAGCAATATAACTAAAGAATATTATATAACTCACCTCTATAGAGTAGGTCAAATCTCAAACAGCAAGAATCTTAAGAAAATAAGGCAAGAAATCCCTAGATTCAGATCTGAACTTGGCCAAATAGGTACTTCTCTCCACAAAGAAGCAAAACCCCAGAAAAACAAACAAGAAGGATAGATTTTTGAGTTCTCAAGCCACTTTCACCATGGAACAACAGGGTTCTAACCTGGAGAGATGTAGGACAAAGAAGAGAATGAAAACTACTAGAGGGGGGTGAATAGAGTTTTATAGATAATTTAACAATTATTGAACTCAAACAACCACAATGAAAATATTGGACAAGGAGACACAGGGTTTGGAGTGGTTCCAACTATAGCAAATACTATAGCCGTCAGTCCACTACCCGGTTGCTTACCCAACCGGGATTTGAAAAGAAATTTATTTTATTACCTCGCAAGGACTTTACATAAAATACAATTTCTTTTCCCAAACCCTTCAAGCAGCCTTCACCTAGAAGTAATCGCCCAACCTTGAAGCAGCCTTCCCTTGAAGTAGGTGCACCAACTCCCGTTGCACCAGCCTTCTGAAGTAGCTTCCCGTGCGATAGCCTTCTTGAAGTAGCTTGAAGTCCCCTTCTCCACCTGAGAAGTCAACCCTCTCCAATCCGCAGCCTCCAACCCTAGGAGTAGCAAGGAGAGTACAAAATATAAAAAGGAACAAGAAGGAAAATAGAAATTACAATACCGTTGTAAGCACAAGGCTTGATTTGCCTATATCAAGCGTATAGATCTCCTAACCAATGTGTATGACAATGTGATTGTAGTGGATAGGAGATACTAGCCTATAGGACACGAAATGGGAGCAATAGGAATGAATGGCAAGTGTAGGAATTGCTCTATTGCTCTAAAACAGATTGCAAGTGTGTATTCAAGCTCAAGTATAGCACAAGTGTAGCTTAGGTGTATTTTGGTGTCCTAAGGCATGTCCTATTTATAGGAGTGGCCTATGGATACTTAAGGACGTTCTAGACAACTTCTAGGGGCTTCTAAGTGCTTAACTAGCCGTTAGATATAAGTTAGGTGCATTAGTAACGGCTAGTTACTTTATTCTGCAGTTGCTGTCAGAGACCATCTCGGTCGACAATTTGTCGACCGAGATACCTACTCGGTCGAAGTTTTGTCGACCGACAGGCTCTCTGGATCAACGTTCATTTGCAACTGCCAACTACCTTGTCAGCTGTGTCTAACGGCTACTTGGGTCATTCTCGGTCGAGAATTTTGTCGACCGAGAGTGTCTCGGTCGAGGAGTGTGGTCGACCGAGATTGACTCTGTTTTCAATCTTTTAATTAACCACTAAGCATGTGTATGAGTGTTCATATGTGATCCTATTTGAAGGGGATGACCTATCTAAATGTGGTGATTGGCTAGGGAGATCTAACGCTTGATTTACATGAAGTCTAAGTACTTGTACATTATATATTTGTACAAGTTTACATTTGATTACATTGCATGACATTTACAAGCATTCAAGCGTATAGATTCCCTATAACTTTGTCATCACCTTGTTCCTGCACACTTAAGTAGCTCGTTAGATCAACAAGAATGAAATGTTTGTCATCATCGAAACAAAGGGATTTATCATAATGTCCAATTTATCCAACATAGAAAAGAAATAAATGGAGGAAATAAGTTAATACTTACATTTTTAGGTCAAGATCACTAGGAGGAAGATTTTGAAGCCCAAAAAGGAAATCAATTGCAACCGTTGATTCTTTTTCCAAGAAGATCCCCACTGTGACATACAAGTCATCATTAACTAGGCGGAAGCGATCATTAACAGCGGATTACTAAAAATCACTAAAAATTAAAACCATTGACAAAGAAATTCAAACACAGGAAAGATCTTATAACAAGAACCAAAGTGTTACATATACATTCTGATTTATAAATACATATCATGTACTATTCCTTCTCGAGGATTTCAAGCATCAAATGCCCTATTAAAACTATGCATAGGAAGCATAAGAACCTCGAGGCATCAAGCCAAAAACTTAGATCGATTTATTAGAAGTGCTAACTACTAACTCCTAGGACCTGAGAGTACAGAGATGACACATAGGACTTCTCTATACAAAACATGACAGTCGATGATTCCACCTGGAATCTCACTATTGTCCCTCTTGTTGTTGCTGTTGTTGTTGTTCTTCCCCTGCTGTATGGTTTCTGCCTCTTCTTTGGCATCTACCTAAAAAGATGGATCCCACGGGGGTGAGACAATTGAAATTGTCCCAGTGAGAGATACAACTCTCCGCCAGAAATATTATTATTGTAGTTTATTAAAATAAAGCTGAGTAGAGGAATCATGTATATTCAACATTAGATAAATCAATGCCTAAATAGATTAGAGCAATACTCTTATTCAAAATATTTTAGTTGTAACTTGATAAAGCAGCATATCACTTATCCATTAAAGAATATGAAGAACATGCATAACATTTATCCATCTAGGATATGCTAAGAAAAGTAACATCAACCAACACTTATCATATTTCAACCTTAAGCAAATACGATACACGACTGATTACATTTTATAATCATACTTAAGCCCTGAGGAGATGAGGTATACCGCTCATACTCCAATCGACCTTTGCAAAATCAAAATCGGTACCATACATAGGTCAAGGAAGAGCCGGATTCCCATGACCTCATCCTCCTCAGTCAGTGTGAGGATAAAATGCAGGACATCTTGTGTCTCTACTAAATAGCTTTCCAGGGTATACTGGAAACTTCACTATAAAGTTACAGTGACAGTTGTGCTCTCTTTGCAATCGAGAGATTTCATGTTTATCTCACATCGATCCGGCATTAACATTATCGGGAGATTTATGATACATCCATTCCGGCATATATAATGAAGGATTGAGAGATTTAATGTTTATCTTACATCAATTCCTCCATTATGGCGTAAGGATATTCGCACCCATAACCCCCACATACTCAACAGTATGCCCTCCAGGAGTTCCCGTAGAAAAACATGTTTCACCATCACCAACTACCGACGATGATGGATCTATGGCCAAGGCTCTACATGATAAGATTTCACTTGATTAATTAAGTACATTACCATATTCTTGTAGCATCAGTCAAGTTTTCAAATATAATTTATTATAATAAATGCTACAAAGAATGTGTAATGCTTCTATCAAGTACTTTTCAAAGCTTTATTAAACATTGGGATCTCAATCCCTTGTCATATCAGGGGCATTCTCATCCCTTAACATCTCATCATCATGATTATGGAATATGGGTATTCAAACCCTCAATTCATCAAGAACACTTGTTACCACTTATTAGGTAACTAATACCTTCAGGTCATCTGACCAAGGTAAACATGATATTTGCAATACAGGCATTTCACATAGTTCTTAAAGCCCATTAATCTCTTGTTACCTCTTATTAGGCAACAAAGCATATTATGGCTCACAAGGCCCATAAAACAATTTCAATAATAAAAACATCATAGCTCATACCTGGCTATGTCCAACATCTCATGATACATGCATGATTAGTGTACATGATAGCAATTATATAAATTACATATCAACACTATGCAATGTAAGAGTAGCATAACTATTCCCTCATTAGAGTTAGGATTTCCCAATTCATGTCAATTAGGAATACTCATCCCATTACTCAAATTAGGGTTATGTTTTATCATCATATTTTCCAAGATTAGGGCTTTATGCCATATAATCCAAAATTAGGATTTTACATACCTTTACCCTATATCAGGGTTAGGATTTCATAAAGCATTACATAGCAACCCTAAATTAGAGTTTCACATCACATCTTTGTGTTAGGGTTTCACTTGACACCACCCTTGATTAGGGTTTCACATCACATCTTTGCATTAGGGATTCTCATAACATCACCCTTAATTAGGGTTTCACATGATAACACCCTTAATTAGGGTTTATTATAACTTTTTCCCAAATTAGGATTTCATGTAACTTTACCCGAAATTAGGGATTCATGAAGCATCCTCTTAATTTATGGTTTTTCATTATATTACCCTGAATTGGGATTTCTCATATCATCATCCTAAATTAGGGTTACATCATTTCCCTAGATTAGGGTTACACCAATCATTGCCCTAAATTAGGGTTAGGGCTCATCAACCTTCTAAATTAGGGTTTCATGATCTCTATATCAAGAATCATACCCTAATTACATATTTTATTCATATTGACAGTGTTGAAGCCTATCCACTACATGATTACTATACATGTATGAATTCCTCTCTTTCTCATCCTCTATAGGATGTTGGTTTACTTCAAATTTGATTAGGCTAGGTCAACCCCTCCTTAAGTACACACATTTAGGGTTAGCATAGTGTGTTGAGATATTGCTTCCTTAAGCATCAAACGTTAACCCCTCAAATGGTACTAATCACCTTAGTACTTTTAAATGTACAACCATTGTAATTAACTTTGATAAGCATAATTAACAAACATAGGGTTAATTGATCTTTCATAGCTTTGAGACTATTAGGTCTTCAAATGGTTTTAACACTTTTGAACCTTCAAACGGTTTTTCACCTCCTTGACCTTCAAATAGTCTTGGAGTCACTTGTCCTTCAAATGGTCTTGAAGACCGTTTGACCTTAAATGGTCTTGGTTCAACCTTTCAAAATGGTCTTGACCAATTGTAAATCGAATCAACTCATTCGGTTTTGAAACTGAATCATCATTAATTGATTATGAAACTGAATCAACCCATTCAGTCTTGAAACCGAATCAATCCATTCAATCTTGAAACCGAATCAATCCATTCGGTCTTGAAACCGAATCCATCCATTTGGTCTTGAAACGAAATCATCAACCATTGATTTGAAACTGAATCAATCTATTGGGTCTAGGGTTTGCAATCAATGGACCCTCCAACATTGAAATTATTGGAATTAGATCAAATTGAGACCATTGGATCATCATCATTCACATCAGCAATTAACCCCAAATGGTTTTGAAGTTCAATTACCCATTTGATTCTTGAGATCCATTACCCATTTAATCTTGAACTCAATTACCCATTTGATCCTGAAGTTAATTACCCATTCGGTCTTAGACTCAATTACCCATTTGGTTTTGAGGTCAATTACCCATTAGGTCTTGGGTTCAACTACCCATTAGGTCTTGAACTCAATTGCCCATTCGGTATTGAAACTAAATCAACTCAATCGGTTTTGAAACCGAATCAACTCAATCGGTTTTGAAACCAAATTTGCTCAATCAGTTTTGAAAACTGTTTGCCCATTCCTTTGTTGAGGTGTGTGCTTAAGATGACATCATCATCTTCAAGATTCAAACCTTCGAAATCAATTGTGATTCTCATGATGATTTCAACAACTAATCAAAAGGAAATCAAGATAGAAGAAAGGTTCAACATATGATGAATAAATTGCAAGCAATAACGACATTTAAGGGTTCAAGTTATATAAACCACCTTCAAAGCTGAATCCAAGCTTCAAGATTCACGTCCTAAATGGTAAATGAAGCTCTCTCAACTGTCCAAGGCCCGTTCTCAAGTCTTTGAGTGAAAAGAATGGCTAAGGTTGAAGTTTGAGTGAAGAAAAGAAGAAAATAAGCATTGAATTTCAATTTTCACCATGAAATCAAGGTTGAAGATGACTATGGAGCTTACCTACAGGTTGGGGCACATACTCCTGTTGCTCTTAAGCTCCCTTGTGTTCAACCAAAGCAAGTAAAGAAAGAAGGGTCGAAAAAGCCTTTCATTTGAGTTGGAAATGAGATGTTTATAAGGGAATTTCAATGAGAGAGAAAGTGATAAATAATTCCTTCAACCCCCAAGATTGGTGCCACATACTCCCCTCCATCCCTTGCATACGAATCCATCTCCCCCACCTTGTAATTCCTCTTCATTATCCATGAATTAAAAGAAAACAAATTAGGCACCTTAACCATTTTAATAATAATATCCAATATTAGTGGATATTACTTTTTAGTTAACTAATGAGTGGGCTCTCCACTCACTTTAGATATTTCGGTGCCATTGCAAGGCACAAGGACGTCCATACTTATGGAAATTCAACCATCATACTTTTGGTTGAAGAGCACTTCCATTAGTATATTTATTTTTGCATTAAATTGAAAAAGGGTTTCAATTATGCTTATATCTTGATTATTTTAATATCAAGATTCTCTCTCCTCCAAAGAGATTCAAAAGATATGCCCCTATGATTTTCTTGTCTATAATTGATACCAAAAAAGATTAGGGACTCTCTAGAAGTAGTATTTTTCATATTGAACCCTAGGATTTGGGTAAATTGCACATTACACCAAAACTAGGTTTTAATGCACAAACATTGCTTAATAAGCTCTTTCTTGGTGATCAGGCTTTCACAAGACATACCTCTGCATCATTTTCATTCTTATGATGATATAACACTTGAGGAACATTTTACCATGTAACATTTGCAAGTTAACCCCTCAACTTGGGTAATTTGCACTTTAGTCCAAAACATTGTTTCAACATTATTCAAAAAGGACTAAAATGAAACATAAGTTCCTCTTGAGCCTTAATCACTTTTCAAAAGATAATATCAAGCATATAATTATCTTTCTTAAACAAAACATCTAGGGTTAAAGCATAACCCAGGTCAGGGATGCTACAAATTATCCACCCTTAACAGGGATTTCATCCCCAAAATCATCAAGAGAAAAGAGAAGGGTACTTCCTTCTCATCTCTTCCTCTAGCTCCCATGTAGCTTCTTCAATGCCACAATGATGCCAGAGAATTTTCACAAGACATATGTCTTTCTTTTTCAGCTTTTTAATTCTTTTATCGAGGATCATCACAAGTCCTTCAACATATGATATATCATCATTTAATTCTACCTCCACAGGTTGCAGCACTAACTCTATGTCAGGATGACACTTTCTCAGCATGGAGATATGGAACACTGGATGCAACTTATGCAACTCAGGTGGCAACTCTAGCTTATAGGCTGCCTTTCCAATTCGTTCAATGATTGGATAAGGCCCCATAAATCTAGGAGCTAACTTTCCCATCTTTCCAAATCTAAGGACACCTTTCCAAGGTGAGACCTTGAGATATACTTTGTCTCCTGCTTGGAATTCTAAAGGTCTTCGTCGTTTGTCAGCATACAACTTTTGTCTATCCTGTATAGTCTTTAACTATTGTTGTATTACTTTAATCTTCTCAGTTGTCTGTTGCACAAGCTTAAGACCTAAAAGTTGATATTCTCCTGTTTCATACCAACATAAAGGAGATCTACAACGTCTACCATATAATGATTCATATGGTGCCATTGTTGGATCCTAGATGGGTGATTAGATGCTCTAGAGGGGGGGTGAATAGAGCTAAAAGCACTTAAAATAAATTCATTAGACCTTCAAGATATTTGATAAGATTAGGTTGCTAAATAGGCAATTTGTGTGCAACTAAAACATACATATCAAGGAAGAGAGAGATTGAACAAACCAATTTGACAAGCTATTTAGAGTGGTTCCACACTTCAACTAGAAGTGTGTCAGTCCACTTGCCTAGAGAGGTCAACCTCTAGGACTTCCAACAATTGTACTCTTATATTCACTTATAAGACTTACAATACATGACCAACAAAGGACTTACCTATCCAATACAAAGAGTCTTCAACATTACCAAGGACTTACCCACTTTGCAAGAGTCTTCGGCCTTCTCCAAGGACTTACCCACTCTAGCACAAGTCTTCGGCCTTGTAGGAATTACCCACTCTTCTTGGATCTTCCGCCTTTGACTTCACCTTCACTCGGAGAATCTTTCCACCAAGGTCTTACCCACTTGAGCTTGAGTCTTCTGCCTTCTCCAAGGGCTTACCCACTCTAGCTCCAAGTCTTTAGCCTTAATCTTCACCAAGGGACTCCTTCCCTTGTTCTTCTTCACCTCTCTTGGACAAGAGAGAGAACCTTCATCTTCAAGATTGCAAATGAGAGATGGGGAGGTGGTGGAGTGAGAGCCTCACAAGATATACATATAAAACTAGCTCTCTTACATATTTCCTACTCACTCTAATGGATGTAGCAAGTGATTAAGCTTAGAGAGAGAGAGGAGGCTGTAGGATCACTCAACTATAGAATAGGAACCTTCATAGTGAATGCTCAACCTTGGAATGAAGCCCAAGGGGTCCTATTTATAGTTGGGGATGCCTCTTAGCCTTTGGGAACACTTGTGAACGAAAACTAGCCGTTTTGTGGCTTGCAACGGATCTATTTTCACTTGTTGCAACTCCACAACGGCTAGAAACACTTTTCTGCACTTTTCCGTACAGTGCATTCGGTCGAGTTTCTATATGTGTAACTCGACCGATCAAGTAGCAGGCAGCCCGATATTGAAATGATCGATCGAGTTTGTTCTGAGAAAATTCGACCGACCATTCCAACTGGAACTGACCTACTACCCAATCGGTTGAGTTCTGTGAGTGCACAACTCGACCGATGCAATCTTTAGAAAATCGACCAAGGTTGATCGGTCGAGTTTCAGGGTGGGAAACTCGACCGAACAAGTGCCTGTAAATGATTTTCAAAGTTGCATTAAAAGTGCTCTAAAATTCGATCTAAGTGCTCCTGGCATTTTTCTAAGCTTAATTACAAGTCATACAATCATTACAAGTGATTTACAACATGATTCTAATGGATATACATCATATTACAAAAACGTGCACTTGTATGACTTTGACTTGTCTTTTCTCCAATTTGAGATGCGCAAGTTAGGGCAATTGGAGTGTGTCTATACCTAATCTGAAATTACTCAAGTAGAAGCATTAGACACCAATATGTGGAATGGTTAGTCATCATCAAAACACGGGTTTAGTCAATTTAGACGTGAGTCAACATTGACCTAATTGACCTTGAGTCAACATTCTCCCCCTTTTTGAAGATGACAAACCATTCCATAAATGTATTGAAAGCATTTAAGTAAATTCATACCTTTGGAGAAACCTAGGGGTTTCAATAGAATGGAGTGCATATGCTCCCCCTCAATTGATGTGTGTGGAGTTTTCATACTCCCCCTCAATTGATGATATTTCTCCTGCATGGTTAGCTTTCATAACATTTATAGAATACTATGTCTTCTACTCATATATGTTATACACATATATGTCTTCTCCCCTTTACCTTCTCCCTTTACATGAACATGCTTCTCCTCTTCATGTAAGACATGCCTTCTTCCTCTTTTTAAAAGAAGACATACCTTTCTCCCCCTTTGTCATTTCAAAAAGGTGGGGGTATGAAGAAAAAAAAGAAACATCACTTGTTAAAGAGAAAGGAGATAATACAAATATATATAAGGAGAGTAGAAGAGCACAGATAGGGTCTTGTCCAAGCATAGAAAGAAAAGCAAGTTAAAGCATATACTTGAACAACCCAAAAATGCAAGATAAAGTGCTGCAGAAAAACAATAAATCACAATTTTGACCCTCAAGATGATGGAATTTGACAAAAAAACCATCGGAGCTCATGGCATAGCAATGAGTCTTGCTCAGAAGGGTGTTTTTGCATAAAAAACACTATACTTGTAGCAAAAACTGGAACTGGAGCAAAATATGCATAAAATCCAAAAATACTCCAATTTCTACATATAATGTAGCTCTATGTGCCCTGCATCACAATGTTATGCAAGTAACTCAAGATATTAGATATGCAATTCAAGGAACAATCTTGAGCATGTATGAGATAAGATACAGGCATAACATATAGATGATCAAAGATGGCAATTTTAAACAATGCTAGAACTACATGTATATGAACTACTAGTAGATGATATCACAAGTTAGGACTACTAGTAGGATCTAGATCATAGCAAGAGATACTAAAAGATACACAAGATAAATCAAGCTATGAGTAGATATAGAGATATATCCAAACCAAGAGATATGCAATTTTAGAAGCATGAGAGGATATAACTCACTATATATGCATCCTTACCATAAGATGATTACCCCTAAGAACCTCAAGGTTGTATCAAAACAAGATATACACCGAGATAGATGTAGCAAGTTAGAATACATCGGAAGCAATTTAAGACACAACCAAGAGATCCAAACAGATCATCATCAAAACCTGCAAAACAACTCAAAACAAGTAATTGCACGATATAGATATACCAATTTAGAGCAATTAGAGAGATAGAGTTGTAAGCAAGATAGGCAATTTAGAACATGGCAATATGCATATATAAAGGTACCAAAAGAGAGTGCCAAAGAATAAAGCTATTAGTTGAGAAAATCTAGTTGAGAGAGAAATTCTCATCCAATAAGCCAAATGTATATTCTGTGCACAATGTTATCGGTCGAGTTCTGTGTATGGACAACTCGACCGATGACAGTTGTTGGCAACACTCTTGGTGCCTATCGGTCGAGTTTCAATAGGTCAAACTCGACCGACAGATCAGCTGTCAAGAAGCACATATATATCATAAAAACATATTTAAAGGCATGCTAAATATACAAACCATATCCAAACATGTCTAAGCAAGTTAGTAATGCACTATAGAAGCATTAGAAATAGTTTTTGAGCAAGAGTGTGAAGAGAATCATAAAATACCACTTTTCACTCAAAAACCATATGTATAGTGCACACTAACTTGGCAAAAATAAGTTAGGATAGGTTATAAGCAAGAGAAACCATACCTTTGTGCTTACCATTCCTTTTCCATTTGTTGTCACCCTCTACACATCTCACCTTTCTTCTTTCATGTGGATTGACAAGTCAATTTGCAATTCACTGGCTCAAGTCAATCCATTTGCAAGTACCTACAAGAAGAAAGATGAAATGGTCCCCAATCATGTTTTTGGGTCTGGAGGGGTTAGCTTAGCAACCCAAATCCTATTTCTCTTGGGTGCTTTCCTAAAAGGACAACAATTAGAATAATGACCTAATTCATTGCAATAGTTGCATGTGCCTATAGTCTTGGAACTAGAGGATTCTCCATGGAATATTGGAGGTCCTTTATCTTTGTTGTTCCCTTGACTACTATCATACCCTAAACCATGTCTACCAATTTGTTTAGTAGTATGGTCTAGGATTTGATTAAGATTCTTTTTATCACCAAAGAATCTTTGCAAAGAAGATCTCAAACTATGATTGTCATGCATAAGAGAAGTAAAGGTAAAACACAATAGATTCATATCATCTCTAGCATGCACAAGATAGATTTCTAAGCAAACATCTTTAGTCATATAAGAATCTTTATCACAAGATAGAGCATCAAAAACTTTCTCTCTATAAGAAAAGATAGTATGAGGGTCAAGAGCAATTACACTAGTATGCAAGGAAGCAAGTTCATATACAAGACAAGTAATCTTTGAAGGATAAACTTTATCTACACATTCTATTCCTTGCAAAGTAGGCTCTTTACTCTCATAAACACATTAAGAACATAAGAAACAATAGAGAGAGAAACAATAGTAGTAGCAAGCTCTATGTATGAAGTAGTCATAGAAGGTTGAGATTTTAAAAACTTAATCTTATCAAGCAAGCCAGAATTTGCAAATTTAAGAGCATTTAGTTGACTAAGATAAGCATTTGTTTGAATCTCAACCCTTGAATTTACCTCATTTAAATCTTTAGTTGAGCTTGTCATGAGGGCGCAATGGCATATTCCATCTTCAAATTCACTAGATCTTCCACTAGTGCTTTCATTTGTTGATGGAGCCTTTGTGATCCCTTTTTCACTCTTGTTTCCTTCTATTTTTCTCTTTGAAGGTTGCCCATCTTCATAATCACCCATATTCTCCTACTTGTGGAAGTATGCTTGGAGAAGACCTGCTCTGATACCACTTGTTGGATCCTAGATGGGTGATTAGATGCTCTAGAGGGGGGTAAATAGAGCTAAAAGCACTTAAACAAAATTCATTAGACCTTCAAGATATTTGATAAGATTAGGTTGCTAAATAGGCAATTTGTGTGCAACTAAAACATACATAGCAACGAAGAGAGATATTGAACAAACCAATTAGACAATCTATTTAGAGTGGTTCCACACTTCAAACTAGAAGTGTGTCATTCCACTTGCCTAGAGAGGTCAACCTCTAGGACTTCCAACAATTGTACTCTTATATTCACTTATAAGACTTACAATACATGACCAACAAAGGACTTACCTATCCAATACAAAGAGTCTTCAACCTTACCAAGGACTTACCCACTTTGCAAGAGTCTTCGGCCTTCTCCAAGGACTTACCCACTCTTGCACAAGTCTTCGGACTTGTAGGAATTACCCACTCTTCTTGGATCTTCCGCCTTTGACTTCACCTTCACTCGGAGAAGCTTTCCACCAAGGTCTTACCCACTTGAGCTTGAGTCTTCTGCCTTCTCCAAGGGCTTACCCACTCTAGCTCCAAGTCTTTAGCCTTGATCTTCACCAAGGGACTCCTTCCCTTGTTCTTCTTCACCTCTCTTGGACAAGAGAGAGAACCTTCATCTTCAAGATTGCAAATGAGAGATGGGGAGGTGGTGGAGTGAGAGCCTCACAAGATATACATATAAAACTAGCTCTCTTACATATTTCCTACTCACTCTAATGGATGTAGCAAGTGATTAAGCTTAGAGAGAGAGGAGGTTGTAGGATCACTCAACTATAGAATAGGAACCTTCATAGTGAATGCTCAACCTTGGAATGAAGCCCAAGGGGTCCTATTTATAGTTGGGGATGCCTCTTAGCCTTTGGGAACACTTGTGAACGAAAACTAGCCGTTTTGTGGCTTGCAACGGATCTATTTTCACTTGTTACAACTCCACAACGGCTAGAAACACTTTTCTGCACTTTTCCGTACAGTGCATTCGGTCGAGTTTCTATATGTGTAACTCGACCGATCAAGTAGCAGGCAGCCCGATATTGAAATGATCGGTCGAGTTTGTTCTGAGAAAACTCGACCGACCATTCCAACCGGAACTGGCCTACTACCCAATCGGTCGAGTTCTGTGAGTGCACAACTCGACCGATGCAATCTTCAGAAAATCGACCAAGGTTGATCGGTCGAGTTTCAGGGTGGGAAACTCGACCGAACAAGTGCCTGTAAATGATTTTCAAAGTTGCATTAAAAGTGCTCTAAAATTCGATCTAAGTGCTCCTGGCATTTTTCTAAGCTTAATTACAAGTCATACAATCATTACAAGTGATTTACAACATGATTCTAATGGATATACATCATATTACAAAAACGTGCACTTGTATGACTTTGACTTGTCTTTTCTCCAATTTGAGATGCGCAAGTTAGGGCAATTGGAGTGTGTCTATACCTAATCTGAAATTACTCAAGTAGAAGCATTAGACACCAATATGTGCAATGGTTAGTCATCATCAAAACACGGGTTTAGTCAATTTAGACGTGAGTCAACATTGACCTAATTGACCTTGAGTCAACAGCCATGTCAATACTGTGTTGATAGCTATTATTATAAGCAAATTCTATCAAGCTCAGGTGTAGATCCCAACTTCCTACAAATTGAAGGACACATGCCCTAAGCAAATCCTCCAAGGTTTACATGGTCCTCTCAGATTATCCATCTGTTTGTGGGTGAAAGGTAGTACTAAATCTTAATTGTGTACCCAAAGCTTTATGTAGTCGTTCCCAAAAATGACTCATGAACTGGGGACCCCTATCAGAAACAATAGTAGCTGGAACCCCGTGCAATCGTACTATCTCATCTACATATATTTGTGCAAGCTTCTCAGCAGTGTAGGTTGTTTTGACAGGAAGGAAATGTGTTGTCGTAGTCAACCTATCAACTATCACCCATATGGAATCATGACCTTTGGTTGTTCTAGGCAAACCAACCACAAAGTCCATGGTCATGTGATCCCATTTCCACTGCGGTATAGGCAAAGGTTCCATTGTTCCTATGGGCTTTTGATGTTCATCTTTAACCTGCTGACACACCGGACACTGCATAACAAACTCAGCTACATCCTTCTTCAATCCTGGCCACCAATACATATCCTTTAAGTTACGATACATTTTGGTGCTCCTTGGATGCATTGCATACATTGAGGAATGAGATTCCTCCAAAACTAACTTCCTTAAGTCATTGACATCAGGTACTACCATCCTACCATGGTAACAAACTACCTGATCCTCTAACTCATGAAATCCATCCCGTTTCTCACTACCATACTCTGGTCTGATCTGCTGAACTACAGCATCAGCTTGCTGTGCTTCGTTAATTTGTTGTCTCAGAGTAGGTTTCACTTGCATCTCAGCTAAGAGCCCAGCTAACAATGATACCTTAAGTTGTATATTGTTTTGCCTCAAGGAGATAAGAATATCTCTTTTAAAGCACACTAAGGAGTTCAACTATGCTTTATCTAAGGTTGGTGATGATGATTTCCTACTTAGGCATCAACCACTACATTAGCCTTCCCTGGATGATAATCAATTATACAATCGTAGTCCTTGATTAACTCCATCCATCGACATTGTCTCATGTTCAACTCATGTTGTGAGAAGATATATTTTAGATTCTTATGGTCTATGAAAATCTAGAATGTTTCCCCATAGAGATAATGTCTCCAGATCTTCAAAGCATGGACCACAGCAGCTAGCTCTAGATCATGTATCGGATAATTCTCCTCATGTTTCCTAAGTTGTCGAGAGGCAAAAGAAATCACATGATTATCCTGCATCAACACACATCCTAGACCATTCTTAGATCCATCACAAAAAACTATGTACCCCTTCCCTTGCTCAGGTAACACCAACACAGGTGCACTTGTTAATCTTTCTTTCAACAGCTGGAAAGAATGTTGACACTTGTCATTCCAGACAAAAGGAACCTCCTTCTGGGTCAACTTGGTTAGGGGTAAAGCTATAGAACTGAAGTTTTTAATGAACCTCCTATAATAGCCTGCCAGTCCTAGGAAACTGTGTATCTCCGTTGGTGTCTTTGGTTGTTCCCATTGCAGGATAGATTCTACCTTTTTAGGATCAACACGGATACCTGAGGCAGATATTACGTGTCCTAGAAAAGAAACTTCTGGTAACCAAAACTCGCATTTGCTAAACTTAGCATACAACTTATGCTCTCTTAGCAAAGTTAAAGCCTGACGGAGGTGCTGCTCATGTTGTTGAGCATCTCTATTGTATATCAAGATGTCATCTATAAAGACTACTATGAACTAATCAAGAAAAGGTCGAAAGATTCTATTCATGAGTTCCATGAATGCAGCTGGTGCATTAGTTAGTCCAAACGACATAACTATGAACTCATAGTGACCATACCTTGTCCTAAAGGCAGACTTAGATATGTCACTCTCCTTGATACACAACTGATGATATCTCGACCTCAGATCTATCTTAGAGAAGATAGTTGCACCACGCAACTGATCAAACATGTCTTCGATCCTTGGCAAAGGATACTTGTTCTTTATGGTTACTTTATTCAACTGTTTGTAATCAATGCATAACCACATTGATTCGTCCTTCTTCTTAACAAAGAGAAATGGAGCACCCCATGGTGAAGTACTTGGTCAGATAAAACCTTTCTCAAGTAACTCTTGCAGTTGTTTCTTGAGCTCTGCCATCTCAGCAGGTGCCATTCTATACAGTGTTTGTGCTATAGGTTGCATTCTTGGGATTAGATTAATCTCAAAATTAATTTCTCAGGGTGGAGGAACACATCTTCAAAATCCCTAACTATCAGAACTTTAGAAAGATTAGGGCTCTCCATAGTGGTGTCTACCACATGTGCCAAGAATGCAAAACATCCTTGTCTCATCAGCTTCTCAGCTACCATAGCCGACACAAGGCAGGTTGGAAGAATCTTTCTATCTCCATGAAAGATCCATGTGTCACCATCATCTGTGAACACGGATTGCTTGGACTCACAATCCAAGACAACCTTATACTTTTCTAGGGTGTCCATCCCAAGGATTATATCAAACCCATGCATCTCAAGTGGTATAAGATTCACCTGAATGCAATGTTTAGAAAAGGAAAGAGTGCAGGAAGAACACAACTCTCGCAGCACCGCAGATCCCAACAAGGGGGTTTCTAATAAAAAACTCTCTGCCCTATGACCCACTGTCATATTGCAGTCAAGGATCACTTCTCGAGTGATGAAGGAATGTGTAGCACCCAGATCAATTAAAATAGATACGAAGTAGGATGAAGACATATCAGAATGAAATAGTTCCATCTGACCTGTCACCACTTGAGGGTTGACTACTACTTCGGGTTGATTCATCGCATAGAATCTCACTGTCGCTTGTTGTTGACCCTGTGTTCGGTTGTTAGGTGCCGACGAACCAGCTTGGGACGCTTATCCACGTCCTCTAGTGCCACTTGGAAACTGTCGACTCTGAGAGCCTTGCTGACTCTATCTCATAGGTTGAGTCACACTTACCTCTCTAACTTGACAATCTTTCATCAAATACCCCAACTTTCCACATATGAAACAACCTCTGGTCTCCCTTTGTGGCCCGGGTGGTCCTGTTGTTGATACTGATGCTGAGATGTGGACTCCCTCTGGTGGAAAACTACGGCCTCTACCCCTACTCAACGTCCACTGCGTCTGGGTATTGAACCTTGGTGGTGCTATTGGTGCAGAATATCTCAGTTTCTTGAAACTTTCGGACCTCTGTCCTTGAAACTGAGTATACACCTTCTTACCACTGGTCTGTCACTTCTCGATCACAGACCTCTCTATCCGTCTGATAGACTCCACAAAAGTGGCAAACCTCTCCCTGTTCTCCAAAGCAGACACAGGAGTGGTCAATTCAGCATTCAACCCCTTCTCAAAATGTCAAATTCCTTCTTCATCAGTGGCTGCCATATGCGGACAGAACCGCAAAATCTCCATGAACTTAGCCTCATACTCGCTAATGTTCATTTGTCCTTGTCTTATCTTCTCAAACTGAGAGATCTTCTCATCTAGAAACATCTTGGGGAAGTATCTAGTGACGAATTCTCGTCGGAATTCTCCCCATCCAATTTCAACACCTGGCCTCTTGCCCTCTTCTATTGTCCACCAGTGGCCAGCACTCCCTTTTAGAAGGTATATTGCATGCCTCACCTTCTCTGCTTTAGGGATATTGAGGATTCTGAAGGCCTTTTCCAGCTCGGTCAGCCACATGTCAGCATCTGCTAGATCAGCTGTACCAGCATATTCTGTGGCTCCAACCTGACGAAGTCGTTCAAAAGTCTTGTTGGTTCCCTGTCCTTCATGGTGAGTTGGTTCCCTAGGTGCACGTGGTGGCATGATATCCACCATATGCGTCATGGTTGCCATGAGCTGCCCAAACAGATCATGGAAAGTTGGGTTTTCCAGTGCAGCTTGATTAAGCTGGGGATGTTCAGGTACTGGTTCTTCCCTATCCTGATCCCTTTCACCTCTTCCTAGTGCAGCAATGCTGCTCTCAGCAGCATGTTCTTCGTGTGATCCAGACATCTTTAAGTTCTTCTTCTCCTCCTATATGAGCATAAGACACTATCAGATAACTAGAAGACACTAGAACAGACTCAACAACCTTAATCCTATGTCTCTATAGACTCAGCAAACCTGGCTCTGATACCACTAATTGTGACGTACAAATCGTCATTAACTAGGCGGAAGCGATCATTAACAGCGGATTACCGAAAATCACTAAAAATTAAAACCATTTACAAAGAAATTCAAACACAAGAAAGCTCTTATAACAAGAACCAAATTGTTGCATATACATTCTAATTTATAAATACATATCAAGTACTATTCCTTCTCGAGGATTTCAAGCATCAACTGCCCTGGTAAAACTATGCATAGGCAGCATAAGAACCTCGAGGCATCAAGCCAAAAACTCAGATCGGTTTATTAGAAGTGCTAACTACTAACTCCTAGGACCTGAGAGTACAGAGACGACACATAGGACTTCTCTATACAAAACATGACAGCCAGTGCTTCCAACTGGAATCTCATTGTTGTCCTTGTTGTTGCTGCTACTGTAGTTCTTCCCCTGTTGTAGGGTTTCTGTCTCTTCTTCGGTGTCTACCTAAAAAGATGGATCCCACAGGGGTGAGACAATTTAAATTGTCCCAGCGAGAGATATAACTCTCTGCCAAAAATATTATTATTGCAGTTTATTAAAATAAGGTTGAGCAGAGGAATCATGTATATTCAACAGTAGATAAATCAATGCCTAAACAGATTAGAGCAATACTCTTATTCAAAATATTTTAGTTGTAACTTGATAAAGCAGCATATCACTTATCCATTAAGGAATATGAAGAACATGTATAACATTCATCCATCTAGGATATGCTAAGCAAAGTAACATCAACCAATGCTTCTCATATTTCAACCTTAAACAAATATGCAACATGGCTGATTACATTTTACAATCATACTTAAGCCTTGAGGAGATGAGGTATACCGCTCATACTCCAACCGACCATTGTGAAATCGAAATCGGTACCATACATAGGTCAAGGAAGAGCCAGATTCCCATGACCTCATCCTCCTCAGTCAGTGTGAGGACAAAATGCATGACATCTTGTGTCTCTACTAAATAGCTTTCCAGGGTATACTGGCAACTTCACTATAGAGTTACGGTGGCAGTTGTACTCTCTTCACAATCGAGAGATTTCATGTTTATCTCACATCGATCCGGCATTAACATTATCAGGAGATTTATGATACATCCATCCCAGCATATATAATGAAGGATTGAGAGATTTAATGTTTATCTTACATCAATTCCTTCATTATGGCGTAAGGATATTCACACCCATAACCCCCACATACTCAATAGTATGCCCTCCAGGAGTTCCTGTAGAAAAACATGTTTCACCATCACCAACTATTGACGATGATGGATCTATGGTCAGGGCTCTACATGATAAGATTTCACTTGATTAATTAAGTACATTACCATATTCTTTTAGCATCAGTCAAGTTTTCAAATATAATTTATTATAATAAATGCTACAAAGAATGTGTAATGCTTCTATCAAGTACTTTTCAAAGCTTTATTAAACATTGGGATCTCAATCCCTTGTCATATCAGGGGCATTCTCATCCCTTAACATCTCATCATCATGATTATGGAATATGGGTATTCAAACCCTCAATTCATCAAGAACCCTTGTTACCACTTATCAGGTAACTAATACCTTCAGGTCATCTGACCAAGGTAAACATGATATTTGCAATATAGGCATTTCACATGGTTCTTAAAGCCCATTAATCTCTTATTACCTCTTATTAGGAAACAAAGCATATTATGGCTCACAAGGCCCATGAAACAATTTCAATAATAAAAACATCATAGCTCATACCTGGCTATGTCCAACATCTCATGATACCTGCATGATTAGTGCACATGATAGCAGTTATATCAATTACATATCAGCACTATGCAATGTAAGAGTAGCATCACTATTCCCTCATTAGAGTTAGGATTTCCCAATTCATGTCAATTAGGAATACTCATCCCATTACTCAAATTAGGGTTATGATTTATCATCATATTGCCCAAGATTAGGGTTTCATGCCCTATAATCCAAAATTAGGATTTTACATACCTTTACCCTATATCAGGGTTAGGATTTCATAAAGCATTACATAGCAACCCTGAATTAGAGTTTCACATCACATCTTTGTGTTAGGGTTTCACTTGACACCACCCTTGATTAGGGTTTCACATCATATCTTTGCATTAGGGATTCTCATAACATCACCCTTAATTAGGTTTTCACAAGAAAAAACCCTTAATTAGGGTTTATTATATCTTTTTCCCAAATTAGGGTTTCATGTAACTTTACCCGAAATTAGGGTTTCATGAAGCATCCTCTTAATTTAGGGTTTTTCATTATATTACCCTGAATTGGGATTTCTCATATCATTATCCTAGATTAGGGTTACATCATTACCCTAGATTAGGGTTACACCAATCATTGCCCTAAATTAGGGTTAGGGCTCATCAACCTTCTCAATTAGGGTTTCATGATCTCTTTATCAAGAATCATGCCCTAATTACATATTTTATTCATATTGACAGTGTTGAGGCTTATCCACTACATGATTATTATACATGTATGAATTCTCCTCTTTCTCATCCTCTATAGGATGTTGGTTTACTTCAAATTTGATTAGGTTAGGTCAACCCCTCCTTAAGTACACACATTTAGGGTTAGCATAGTGTGTTGAGATATTGCTTCCTTAAGCATCAAAGGTTAACCCCTCAAAGGGTACTAATCACCCTAGTAATTTTAAAGGTACAACCATTGTAATTAACTTTGATAAGCATCATTAACAAACATAGGGTTAATTGATCTTTCATAGCTTTGAGACTATTAGGTCTTCAAATGGTTTTAACACTTTTGAACCTTCAAACGGTTTTCACCTCCTTGACCTTCAAACTGTCTTGGAGTCACTTGTCCTTCAAAAGGTCTTGAAGACCGTTTGACCTTAAACGGTCTTGGTTCAACCTTTCAAAATGGTCTTGACCAATTGTAAATCGAATCAACTCATTCGGTTTTGAAACTGAATCATCATTAATTGATTATGAAACTGAATCAATCCATTCGGTCTTGAAACCGAATCAACCCATTCAGTCTTGAAACCGAATCAACCCATTCAGTCTTGAAACCGAATCAATCCATTCGGTCTTGAAACAGAATCCATCCATTCGGTCTTGAAACTGAATCATCAACCATTGATTTGAAACCGAATCAATCTATTGGGTCTAGGGTTTGCAATCAATGGACCCTCCAACATTGAAACTATTGGAATTAGATCAAATTGAGACCATTGGATCATCATCATTCACATCAGCAATTAACCTCAAATGGTTTTGAAGTTCAATTACCCATTCAATCTTGAGATCCATCACCCATTCGATCTTGAACTCAATTATCCATTCAATCTTGAAGTTAATTACCCATTCGGTCTTAGACTCAATTACCCATTCGGTTTTGAGGTCAATTACCCATTCGGTTTTGAGGTCAATTACCCATTCGGTCTTGGGTTCAACTACCCATTTGGTCTTGAACTCAATTGCCCATTTGGTCTTGAAACCGAATCAACTCAATCAGTTTTGAAACTGAATCAACTCAATCAGTTTTGAAACCGAATTAGCTCAATCAGTTTTGAAAACCGTTTGCCCATTCCTTTGTTGAGGTGTGTGCTTAAGATGACATCATCATATTCAAGCTTCAAACCTTCGAAATCAATTGTGATTCTCATGGTGATTTCAACAACTAATCAAAAGGAAATCAAGATAGAAGAAAGGTTCAACATCTGATGAATAAATTGCAAGCAATAATGACATTTAAGGGTTCAAGTTATATAACCCGCCTTCAAAGCTGAATCCAAGCTTCAAGATTCACATCATCAATGTTTAATGAAGCTCTCTCAACTTTCCAAGGCTCGTTCTCAAGTCTTTGATTGAAAAGAATGGCTAAGGTTGAAGATTGAGTGAAGAAAAGAAGAAAATAAGCATTGAATTTCGATTTTCACCATGAAATCAAGGTTGAAGATGACTATGGAGCTTACCTACATGTTGGGGCACGTCCTATTGTTGCTCCTAATCGCCCTTGTGTTCAACCAAAGCACGGAAAGAAAGAAGGGTTGAAAAAGCCTTTCATTTGAGTTGGAAATGAGATGTTTATAAGGGAATTTCAATGAGAGAGAAAGTGATAAATAATTCCTTCAACTCCTAAGATTGGTGCCACATACTCCCTTCCATCCCTTGCATATGAAGCCATCTCCCCCACCTTGTAATTCCTCTTCATATCCATGAATTAAAAGAAAACAAATTAAGCACCTTAACCATTTTAATAATAATATCCAATATTAGTGGGTATTACTTTTTAGTTAACTAATGTGAGTGGTCTCTCCACTCACTTTAGATATTTTGGTGCCATTGCAAGGCACAAGGACGTCCATACTTATGTAAATTCAACCATCACACTTTTGGTTGAAGAGCACTTCCATTAGTATATTTATTTTTGCATTAAATTGAATTAGGGTTTCAATTATGCTTATATCTTGATTATTTTAATATCAAGATTCTCTCTCCTCCAAAGAAATTAAAATGAGATTCCCTCTTATTTTATTGTCTCTAATTGATACCAAGAAACATTAGGGACTCTCTAGAAGTGGTATTTTTCATACTGAACCCTAGGTTTTCGGTAAATTGCACATTACACCAAAACTAGGTTTTAATGGACAAACATTGCTTAATAAGCTCTTTCTTGGTGCTCGGGCTTTCACAAACCATATCTCTACATCATTTTCATTGTTATGATGCTATAACACTTGAGGAACATTTTACCATGTAACATTTGCAAGTTAACCCCTCAACTTGGGTAATTTGCACTTTAGTCCAAAATAGGCAAAACATTATTTCAACATTATTCAAAAAGGACTAAAATGAAACATAAGTTCCTCTTGAGCCTTAATCACTTTTCAAAAGATAATAGCAAGCATATAATTATCTTTCTTAAACAAAACATCTAGGGTTAAAGCATAACCCAGGTCAGGGATGTTACACCCTCTTTCTTCTTCCTTGGACAGGAAATCCATAGTATAACAGAGAGAGAATGAGGTTCAAATAAGGAGGGAAGTGGTGGATAGAAAATGGCTCACTTTGGTGCTTAGGGATAAGTATATGAAACTTTAAGATAAAGAAAAAGAAAAAGTTGAAGTTCTAGTATCTATCCAAGTGTCCATGGCCTTAAATTATTAAGAATATACAAGCACACACATAAGCAGCTCCCACACCATATATATAGGCCTGATTAGCTTTCCTTTGTCTAATTTCCCAGCCAATCACATAATTCATTAGTTGATAGCTACTAAAGGTAGCTCATCCACAAAGGGGTAAACCCTGAAATACCCTTGAGGAAAACACCTTCAAACCATGGCTCAACTAGGAGCCCCATGGCTCAAAATACTCAATAATGATAATATAACATATAAGGAACACAATGTATGTGACAAATTGCAAAGAAAACCCCTCAATTGGGTAAATTGAAGAAAAGTCCAAAATGTACATAAAATTACATAACATGCTCAAATAATGTCCAAATTGAACCAAATTTGAAACTTAAGCTTGTATTATGATTTAAAAGCATATCACAAGGTTATATTAGGGTTATAAGCATTAAATTATGGTAATTAAGCTTATTCAATTCATTAATCAAGTTTAGAGGCCTTACAACTATAAACCCCTAACAAGGATTTCGCCCCAAAATCCTACACAAAAAGATGTGGGTATTTTATACACATCTCATTCTCTAGTTCCCATGTGGATTTATCTATGCCACAGTGATTCCACAAAACTTTCACTCGTAGTATATCTTTTCTCATCAGCTTTTTCACCCTTCTATACAGGATCAACACAGGACCCTCAACATAGGAGATATCCTCATCTAACTCAACCTCTATTGGTTGGATTGTCTGGTCAGTATCCAGATGGAATTTCCTCAACATAGAGATGTGAAACACATTATGCAATCTATGTAGCTCTAGTGGTAGCTCCAACTTGTATGCTACCTTTCCAACACGAGCTAGGACAGGATATTGTCCCATAAATCTAGGAGCCAACTTACCCTTCTTTCCAAACCTTAGCACGCCTTTCCAAGGAGAAACCTTAAGATATAATATATCTCCTACTTGGAACTCAAGTGGTCTACGTCAGTTATCTGCATAAGATTTCTTCCTGTCCTGGGCTACTTTCAACTATTGTTGTATCACTTTAATCTTTTTTGTTAGTCTGTTGTACAAGCTCAGGACCCAAAAGTTGATATTCACCTATCTCATATCAATAAAGAGGAGACTAACATCGTCTCCCATACAGAGCCTCATAAGGAGCCATATCTTTGCTTCTTTGATAGGTATTGTTGTATGCAAACTCTATCAGAGTCAGATGTGCATCCCAACTACCAATAAATTGTAGCACACATGCCCTCAAGAGATCCTCTAAAGTATGAATAGTCCTTTAAGACTAGCCATCAATCTGTGGATGAAAAGTTGTGCTGAATCTCAGTTGTGTTCCAATTGTTGAATGCAGACGCTCCCAAAAATGACTTGTAAAGTGTGGACCTCTGTCAGAAACTATAGTCATTGGAACGCCATGCAGACAGACTATCTCATCAATATATATTTGTGCCCATTTCTCTATTGTAAATGTCATTTTAACTAGCAGAAAATGAGTTGACTTAGTCAATTTGTCTACTATCACCCATATGGAATCATGACCCTTGGCTGTCCTAGGAAGACCAACCACAAAGTCCATAGTAATATGATCCCATTTCCACTATGGTATTGGTAAGGGTTGTAATGTCCCTACAGGCTTCTGGTGCTCAGCCTTCACCTGCTGACAAACTGGACATTTGGCAATGAACTCTGCCACATCACGCTTTAGACCTAGCCACCAATACATGTCTTTTAAGTTTTGGTACATCTTGATACTTCTAGGATGCATTGCATACATGGAGGAGTGAGCCTCCTCAAGTACCATCTTCCTCAACCCATAAACATCAGGAACTATTGTCCTATTATGGTAACAAATTGTACCATCATCTGCCTCATGAAAGCCATCATACTTTTCAATGCCAATCACTGATCAGATATTCTGTATCACAGTATCATTCTATTGTGCATCATGAATTTGCTGTCTCAAGTAGGTTTCACTTATAAATGTTCCAACAATCCTGCCAACAAGGAAACTTCTAGTTGTACATTCATCTGGCAAAGAGGCACTAGCATATCTCTCTTATGGCACATCAAGGAATTTAATTGTGCATTATCTACCATTGATAATGAAGATGACTTTCTACTCAATGCATCAACTACCACATTTGCTTTCCCTAGATGGTAATCTATTGTGAAATCATAATCCTTAATCAACTCCATCCATCTCCTCTGCCTCATATTCAACTCCTATTTTGAGAAGATACAATGTAGATTCTTGTGGTCAGTGAAGATCTGACACTTTTCTCCATAAAGATAGTGTCTCTAGATATTTAAGGCATGGACCACTGCTACAAGCTCTAGATCATGTGTTGGGTAATTCTCCTCATGTTTCTTAATTTGTCGTGAAATAAAAGAAATCTCATTTTTTATCTTGCATCAACACACATCCCAACCCATTCTTTGAAGCATCAAAAAAGACAATATAGCCTTTCCCTTACTCTGGCAGTACTAACATTGGTGCACTAGTCAACTTTTCTTTCAACAACTAGAAAGAACGTTGACACTTGTCATTCTAAGCAAAAGGAACATCCTTTCTGGTTAACCTAGTTAGGGGTAACACTATAGAACTGAAGTCTTTGATGAACCTCCTGTAGTAGCTTGCCAAACCTTAGAAACTACAGATCTCTGTTGGTGTCTTGGGTTGTTCCCATTCTAGTACAGATTCCACTTTCTTGAAATCATCACAAACACCTTTTGCGGATATAACATGGCCCTAAAAAGACACTTCAGATAACCATAATTCACACTTGTTGAACTTAGCATATAGTTGATGCTTCCTCAACAAAGTCAATGTCTGGCGAAGGTGTTGCTCATGTTGTTGGGTATCCTTAGAGTATATCAGGATATCATCTATGAACACGAACACACAATGATCAAGATAAGGTCTAAACACCATATTCATTAGATCCATAAAAGTTGTAGGTGCATTGGTTATCCCAAACGACATAACCACAAACTCATAATGACCATACCTAGTCCTAAAAGCTGACTTGGGTATGTCATCAGCCTTAATTCTCAACTGATGGTAACCTGACCTCAAGTCTATATTTGAAAACATAGTGACACCTCTTAACTGATAAAAAAGATCATCAATATTTGGCAAATGATACTTATTCTTTATTATCACCTTGTTCAACTGTCTGTAGTCTATATATAGCCTCATTGAACCATCCTTCTTTTTAACAAACAACATGGGAGCACCCCATGGGGAAGTGCTCGGCCTGATAAAACCCTTCTCTAATAATTCTTGTAAATATTTCTTTAACTCCTCCATCTCTGCTGGCGCCATTGTGTATGTTGATTGTATTATTGGTTGTATTCCAGTAACAAGATTGATCTCAAACTCAATCTCTCTAGGAGGGGGAATGCTAGAAAATACATCCTCAAATTCTCACACCACTGGTACCTCCTGGATACTAGGACCTCCCACCTTGGTATCCACAACATAAGCTAAGAAAGCCTCACCTCCTTGTCTCATCAACCGCTCAGCTGTCATAGCTGACATCAAACATGTAGGAAGAATCTTCCTATCACCCTGGAAAATCCACTATACATCTCCATCATGGAGCATCGCCACCTTAGTACTACAATCCAAGACTACCTTGTATTTTTCCAATGTATCCATTCCTAGGATTACATCAAAACCATGCATGTCAAGTGGTAAGAGATCCACTTGAATGTTGTGTCTAGAAAAAGAAAGGACACAAGAAGGCACACTTCCCATAACTCGGTGGAATAAACCAAAGGAGTCTTTAGCCGCAGGCTATTAGATCTAAGACTAACACGTAGATAACAACTATCTATCACATCTCTAGTGATAAAAGAGTGTGCCACACCTGGGTCTACTAACACAGATACGAAACAAGAAGCAGACAAATCAGAATGAAATAACTCCATCTAACCTATCACGACTCATAGATTGACCACTACTTCTGGCTAGGTCATGGCATAGAACCTTATTGTCACCTACTTCCGTCCATGTCCTCTGCTTGCTTGTCTAGAGGATCCTGCGTGGGATGCCTGATGACGTCCTCTTCCACTACCATTACTAAACTATCATTGTTTTGGACCTTGTTGACTTTGCCTTGGATGTTGAGTCACCTCCTCGTATTTAATAGGGCAATAAGGTTTTGTATGCCCCAATTGCCCACACTTGTAACATGTTATGGTATCATGATATGGCCTAAATGTCCCTGTCACTGAAACCGATGAGGTACTACGGGCTCCTGTCAGTGGAAAATTGTGACCTCTACCCCTACTCGGGTTCCACTATGACGGTGCATGTGATCTTGGTTCAGTGAAGGTTGACCTTGGTTGTGATGGCGGTGGGAAAAACCTTGGCTTCTTAAAGCCTCCAGATGATTGCCCTTGAAACTGCATAGGTCATTTCGTAGCATTAGCTTCACGCTTATCTATGGTAGACCTCTCAATCCTCTTGACAGATTCCACAAAGGTGGAAAACCTTTCCCTATTCTCCAAGGCTGATGTTGTAGTAGTCAACTCCATACTCGGACCCTTCTCAAATCTCTGAATCCTTTCCTTGTCTGTTGCTTCCATGTACGGGAAAAACCTTAGGAGTTCCATAAACTTTGATTCATACTCATTGATAGTCATAGCTCCTTGATGAATCTTCTCGAACTGAGAGATTTTCTCATTTATGTAGATCTCTGGAAAATATCGGCTAACAAATTCCCTCTGAAGCTCCTCCCATCCTATCACAACTCGTGGCATTTTCTCCTCTTCTATGGCCCACCAGTGGCCAACACTACCCTTCAACAGGTATACTGCATGCTTAACTTTGTCTTCTTCAGTGATGTTTAAGATTTTAAATGCCTTTTCCAACTCAGTCAACAACATGTCAGCGTCTGTTGGATCAGAAGTACCTACATATTCAATTGCCCCAACACGTATAAGACGTTCAAATGTCTTCCCGACACCTTGGGACTCCACATTAGAAGCGGCTACCCTAGCTTGAGGTGTTGGTGCTCTGTCAGCGATATGTGTAATTGTGGCCATCATCTGTCTAAGCATAGACTAAAACTCAGTATTGGCCATCATTGTCGGGTCTAGATGAGGCATTGTGGGCTTTTCTGGCCCTACTTCTGGCACTCTCTCATCGGGTGCCTACCTCCTAGCACCTCCTCCTGGTGCAACATAGCTACTCTCAATGTGTTCTTCATGTCTTCTAGACATATCTGCATAAGCATAAACTATGATCAGATATGTTGGATACATAAGAATAGACTCAAACCTAATTCCTATGTCCCTATATACTCAGTAAACTTAGAGCTCTAATACCAACTTAATGGTGACACCTCGTCACGCTAAACGATATTACTCAAAACACAAAACACAATCAACTACTAATTAATCACATAGTCAAAATGTGGGATAATTAAAACCAATTCCAACAATGTAAATAAACTCTAGAACATTTACAAAGGGTCCATCATTCCATTCTCATATACTGTAACAAGTATTTACATATGGGACCAAAGACCTCAGTCACATCCTGGATACAAAAGATATTTCACATGTACATGCCATATATTTACAAACATTGGCATACTACCAAAATTTCATGTTGATACGAGTATATCATCTAGAAAACACATCCCATACCCAGATCTGAGAGTACGAGGATGACATTAGGACTCTACTACTAACATCTACAACTAACCAACCTTCTGAATCTATTTATCACCATGTTGGTTCTCTTCCACAGCGTGACCTCAACCTTGTTTCCCGCGACCACCTAAAAAAATGTGGTGACCCACATGTGAGACCTAGTCCCAACAAGAGATATAACTCTCTCCAACATATATTGATTGTAACATATTAATTAATAGGAATTACATTGAGCAGTTAGGGTATTGAATAAGAAATATGAACAGATTGAACAATTTAAGCATACTAAGTAGTTAAGCAAATGAGTTGTAGCATCATGTAGAATTACACAATTTTCATAAGTCTGCATCATGTAAGAACTATGTAGTGTAAAGACAAGACAAGGGTTAATCAACCAATGTGATACGTATTAAACCCTAGAAATTATACTACACGACTGATATTATATCTTTTATTATTATGCTCTGGGGAGTTTGAGTCGTACCACTCAAAGTCCAACTGACCACTGCAAATTGCTATTCAGTTCCGTATAAGATCTAGGAGTGTCGGTATCCTAAGATCTCTTCCCCTCAGTTAGTACGAGTAAACTACAGTTGCATATCAGTCAAACTGCCAATAGTGACATATAGTCAATTGATAACAACTAGTCCGTACTTGGTACAAGTTATGACATTAGAAACCAGGGTACACAAAACCCTCTAATCTGAGATACAACCGCAGCTATCCTCAATCACATCAAATGTCAGAGGCATGACCATAGCCATCCCCCATAACCTACATTTGTGGATGACAATGATATATCCTCAACTTGCCACCCCCACATACTCAATAATATGTTCTCTGATTTTCCCTTGGGAATACTCGTTTCACCATCCAGTAAGTTCTGACACTGAATATGGCTCTATGGCACAGGGCTCTACATGGTTAATGTTACACTTAATTAATTACTACCAATTGAATGCATTAAAGCTTTATCATACATGTGGACATTCAAACCCTAATTATTTTCTAACAAGAGTATATGTACAAACAACTTCAAAAGATATAAAACATTTGAGATATAAATCTTAATCACGTTATCACATGCTATCATTCATTGCAAATTAATGGACCACACTTATCATCATACTATTACAAGATACCAATATCTTATCACAAGTTCTAGGGTTTTAACCCTTATTGGAATATGAAGAGGATTTCACCTCAATCATGGCTTCAAACATGCCCAAAGGTCATTAAGACCATCACATTATTCATAGTAAGGTTATCATCATCATTCCATGCCTTAAACAAGGCTCAAAAGATCATTAGCACATATGTGTCCATAGATATTAACATGGCAAGGCACTATGATATTCAAATAGTACTACATTGTGGTTTCAATACAAGAAGAGTGTAATTTATTATCACATTAATCATTCAAGAGGTCTTATTATAACCAATCAACATCATATAATTACATTAAGGTTAGGTATAATAAGCTAGATTACATGGGAGTTACACATCCACTTATTATAGTGATTTATCAAATATAACCATATGATGGCAAAGGTAAGACTACAAATTAATGGTATTTAACCATCGAATTATCATCACTAGGACCTACATATAATATGATGTGATTTATTCTAATCCATTGGATGTTTAATAATCCAATATTATTCATTGGATCAGGTTCATTGTTCAAGGTTATCAATTGAAGTATAGGTCTAACCACTAGATCAATTGAACCAAGGAACCATTGGTTTAAGGTTTAGTCAAATCTACAATTACATTCTTAACTCTTCATATATGGTAATGACCTGATCCACTATTAATTGTGATCATTAGGTCACCATTGGTTGTTAGATCAGTAATACATTCAGTTAACACCATCAAATATTAAGCTAATGTCATCATCGAATGATAACATCATTAGAATACTTAGTGGATGATAATGAAATGTCTAATTGAGCCAAAACCTGACCTAAGGGGGTGACCATAGGTTGTCACCATAAATTTGACACCCTTGATCACGAACATCAGTTGCCAAGATAGCAACACCATTGGTTGTTGAATGGTATGACCATCGGTTGTGTGATAGGGAAGGAAATAGCTTGAAAACCATAATTTGAACCATCAATTGTTTTATGCTTAGCACCATAGGTTGTTGCTATCAACCTATACCAGATCGTGTTACACCTTAGAAAGGTCGTACACATGTTAACAAGTTCATATAGAACTGAAATAGAATAGGTAACACCACAAAAATTCGCAATTCTAAACAAGCATGGTTTCTTTATGCTTAAACCATCACATTAAAGCATAAACATGAACTAACAAGCTTCTAGTAAGCAATATAACTGAAGAATGTTATATAACTCACCTTTATAGAGTAGGTCAAATCTCAAATAGAAAGAATCTTAAGAAAATAAGGCAAGAATTCCCTAGATTCAGATCTGAACTTGGCCAAATAGGTACTTCTCTCCACAAAGAAGCAAAACCCTAGAAAAAGAAACAAGAAGGATAGATTTTTGAGTTCTAAAGCCAATTTCACCATGGAACATTAGGGTTTTGACATGGAAAGATGTAGGAAAAAGAAGAGAAAATAAATAAATGGAGGAAATAAGTTAATACTTATACTTTTAGGTCAAGATCACTAGGAGGAAGCTTTTGAAGCCCAAAAAGGAAATCAATTGCAACCGTAGATTCTTTTTCCAAGAAGATCCCCTATTTCTTCTTCCTTGGATAGGAAATTCATAGAAGAATAGAGGGACAAAGAGGTTCAGATAAGAAGCGAAGTGGTGGAGAGCAAATGTCTCGTTTTGGTGCTTAGGGATAAGTATATGAAACTTTAAGATAAAGAAAAAGACAAAGTTGAAGTTCTAGTATCTATCCAAGTGTCCATGGCTTGAAATTATTAAGAATATACAAGAACACACACAAGAAGCTCCCCCACCATCTATATAGACCTTATTAGCTTTCCTTTGTCTAATTTCCCAGCCAATCACATAATTCATTAGTTGATAGCTACTAAAGGTAGCTCATCCATGAAGGGGTAAACCCTAAAATACCCTTGAGGAAAACACCTTCAAACCATGGCTCAACTAGGAGCCCCATGGATAAAAATACTCAAGAGTGATAATATAACATCTAAGGAACATAATGTATGTGACAAGTTTCAAATAAAACCCCTCAATTGGGTAAATGGTAGAAAAGTCCAAAATGTACATAAAATTGCATAACTTGCTCATACAATGTCCAAATTGGACCAAATTTGAAACTTAAGCTTGTATTATGATTTCAAAGCATATCACAATGTTAGATTAGAGTTATAAGCATTAAATTATGGTAATTAATCTTACTCAACGCATTAAGTATGTTCAAGGGCCTTACAACATGATACTACTTGATTGCAACTATTACTAATGCATTTTGAACTAGGTAAGTAAGTACTAGTTATTAACAAAAATATAATAGGGACCTAGAAGAAGGTAGGGTTGGCCTATATACCCGGATTCAAGTATGTTACAACACTCCACCTCTTAAAGAAGATTTCATCACCGAAATTCATCCATCACTATCCATGTGTGCTGGAACATATTTATAAACTAATTTAAGTTTTTTAATACACTTAATGTAGTGCATTAAGGTAGACCACTATATATAATACTTATATCCAAAAACCCCATGGTGAAACTACATTATTCATGCATCAAGTCTCCATAGTATTCTCATATTCAAGGTTGAGCTAGGAAATTACATCAAGATATACATTATCTTCACTATGCTACACTCATTATAGTAACCTACCTTATTATGGCAGTTTAATTATTATCTTACATGTATCACGTCACTACACACATGAGATCACTAGGTTCTTTTATATTTTTTCATCTTCACCACTTAGGCAAGAGTGGCTAATCTTCATTAATAAATTTCATAATGGTTCCATTCAAATTATGGTCACTAAGTTGGTAGACTAGTGTATCTTAGGAATGACATCCCCAATATGCATCATCATGATTACTATCAATGTTATCATAAATATTATTTTCTTTTATCTTCATTGTAATAAATGTATTTCACCATACATATTTGAGCATTATAGTGGATTGTATGTGCCTCTTTGAATTAGTCATACATGATATCAATCTAAAATATAATTTCCATAGGTTATTCTCTAGGTGTATTTGATCATATTTATCATGATTTAAAATGATAACATGAGCAAAGATCCATATTCATTAACTTTAACATATGTAATGTGTTCAAGCTGGTTTTTAGAGTAAGGTTATCCATAATATTTATTTTTCACCATTTTAGATATGTGAATATTTATGTTGAAAGTTATTTTAATAATCTAAGTAAGATTCAAGGTGGTTAATGAATAAGGCTATGACATTAATCCTTGTTAGGTGGTAGTTATATTTATTTGAAATTATTACTAGCGACCATCGAATAATTACTTGTCAGAAGGACTATTATTTGTGATTTTTCCTCAAGTTAAAGGACACTCTAAGTTTACAAGAGTCCATACCTTAAAAAGGATTGACATGTAACTTATACAACAAACTACAGGGGCATCAAGGGTGAATCAACTAAGTCTCATATATCCAAAGCTTCTTGTTCGTACTCCCTACATCATACTTAGGATTAGGGTCTTAGGGTTGAAAATATCATTCAATGGATTATTCACTAAAGAATTTCTCTACATCTTAAAGTTCCTTGTGATAGTGATTTGTTTCCAAAAATAATTGATAAATGTGAAAGTTTGTCTTCGTGTGTGTGTGTATGTGTAATTTAATAATGAAAATAAGTGTAATGATAAAAGTGTGGTTAGGAAAATTTAAAATTGATGTAAAAACCAATGACATTTCCCCATACTTGTTGGTTTACAACCATAGTGTATACGCAAGACAAGGTGGTCCATGTGGCCCAAACACTCATCATATGAAATAATACACATACCAAGTACAATATGGAGATAATGAAGGTGATATGCAACTCATGTTGGGGTTCAAAGCTTGTTATCCATGCATGCTTACTACTCATAGTGGGTGTAGTCAAGGAGCACTAGAAAGACAACAAATTAAAGGATTGAATCAAGAAACTAAGGTTAAGCCTATCTATGACTTTTCAAGTCAACATACATATCCCAATGGTCCAACTAGATCAAAAAAAGTAGAGGATCAAAACTAATCCTTAAGAGAGTCAACTCCTACATAGAGATATTTTCACCTCTATAGGGAGGGTAGTGGTAATGAGGGTTACTAAAGAGTGAGTCTCACCTAGTTGGTTTGGGTATGGTAGTGGCCAAATTGGGAAGGGATTGAAACATTGGTTAGTATTCCACAACTTAGTCATGGGCATATAAACAACCAATATAGAGTTATCAAACTACCTAATTAAGTAACAACATGGGATAACTTGAAATAGTCAAGTCACCAACTACTTAGGCTGTGATACCATTTTGTATAGAGTGGGACCGTATAGGAAATCCACTCCTTACTATATTGAGGAATAAGTTTAACTGATCCCAAACATACCAAGTATGAAGGAGAGCATGAATTTCATTCATTTCTAAAGTGGCATATATCACAACGTAAGATATTAACAAGCAATGAAGACTATTACAAATTTACATGACAATTCATATACAATTATTCCTCACCATAAAGAGACAATTTTATCAATATAAAAGGGGATATATCTATTTGTACATGAGACCAGTTGCAAAGATCAACTTGGATATTGTAAGCTATCCTCAAGATCAACACTGTGATAACAATCTTCTTATAACCTTATCCTTTATTATACCTACACTTAGGTGGAAGGGAACATCACCCAAAACATAGAAAAACAAGGTCAAGGTCATCAAAGACTGAGATGCACATATAATCAAAAAAATTACGTTATATTGGTTGAAGGTACAAAAGAGATGTTTCTATAAAGAGGTGGATATACAAGATAGGTTAGTTCAAAAGTATTATAAAAAGAGAAATGAGGCTTATTAAATTTAGAGAAATAGGCACGGAGAATAAATATATTTCCATATCAATTAACCAAAATTTTAATACTAAACAATAATCTTTGTACACATAACATTGTTGACTAAATATACCTAAAATAGGTATGTAACACCATATGATAGTGGCCTAAAAGAAATAAGGGTGGAAACGCACACCCTGGGCAGAAAACACATGTCCTTTACAAGTATAGTTGTACATAACACCACTATTCTAGATATTCTATTTAAAACATGGCATGTATAAATAGAATGTCAAGACTAGCATTTTAGTCAGTCTTAGGGAATTATCTCAAATAAGAATGAAAAACCATATTTCCACTTTATTCACCTATAGAGAAATAAGGATGGGGATATACCTCCTTCAGTTTTTCTGTGAAGATGAAAAATGTGGCATCCAACTTATAAAAACATGATTAACTAATGTGGAAGCGATCGTTAGCAGCGGAATTACTGAAAATCACTAAAAATTAAAATTTTTTACAAATAGATCCATAAACTGAAAAACTCTTTCATAAAGAACCAAAGTATTTCAAATACATTCTAGTTTACTAGTACATCTCTTGTACCATTTCTTCTCGAAAGTTACAAACATCAACTGCCCTATTAGACTATACATAGGCAATATAAAAATCTTGAGGCATCAAGCCAAAATCTCATATCAATATTAAACTAACTACTGACTCCTAGGACTTGAGAGTACAAAGACGACACATAGGACTCTCTATTTACAGGACATGACAACTAGTGTCTCCACCTGAGAATTAACTGATGTCCTTGTTGTTGTTGCTGTTGTTCTTCACCCACTGTAAGGTTTCTACTTCTTCTTCTGTGTCTATCTAAAAAGTTGGATCCCACGAGGGTGAGACAATTGAAAATTGTCCCAGTAAGAGATATAACTCTCCGCCAGAAATATTATTATTGCAATTAATAGTATAAAACTGAGCAGAAGGATCATAAGTATTTAACAGCAGATAATTCAATATCTAAACAGAATAGAGCATTATTCTTTAATCAATGCACTTCACTTATCTCTTGATAAAGCAGCATGTTACTTATCTAGTAAGGAATATGAAGAACACATATAACATTCATCCATTTAGGATCATTGGGAGATTAATGATACATCCATCCCGGCATTCAGGAGATTAGTGATACATCCATCCCGACATATATAATGAAGGATTGAGAGATTTAATGTTTACCTCACATCAATTCCCCCATTAGGGCGTAAGGATATCCACGCCCATAACCCCCACATACTCAAAAGTATGCCCTCCAGGAGTTCCTGTAGGAAAAACCTGTTTCACCATCACCAAACTACTGACGAGGATGGATCTATGGTCAGGGCTCTACATGATACCATTTCACTTGGTTAATTAAGTACATTGCAATGTTCTTTTAGCATCAAACATGTTTTCAAACATAAAACATTATAATAATTGCTACAAAGAATGAGTCCTATTTCTACCAAGTTTCTTTTCAAGGCTTTGTTAAACATTGGGATTTCAATCTCTTATCACATCAGGGGTATTCTCATCCCTTAACAATTCATCATCATGATTATGAAGTATGGGTATTCAAACCCTCAATTCATCAAAACACTTGTTACCACTTTATCAGGTAACTTAATGCCTTCAGGTTATCTGACCAATGTAAAAATAATATTTGCAATGCAGGTATTTCACATGGCTCTTAAATCCCAATAATATCTCTTACTACCTTTCACTAGGCAACACATCATATTATGACTCACAAAGCCCATAAAGCAATTTCAATAGTAAACATCATAGCTCATACATGGCTATGTCCACCATCTCATGAAACCTGCATAATTAGTGCACATGATAACAATTATATCAATTACAAATCAGCACTATGCATTGTAAGAGTAACATCACTATTTCCTCATTTGAGTTAGGATTTCCCAATTTATGTCAATTAGGAATACTTTATCTCATCACCCAGATTTGGGTTATGATTTATCATCATTTTGCTCAAAATTAGGGTTTCATACCCTATAACCCAAGATTAGGGCTCCACATATCTTTATCCTATATCAGTGTAGGATTTCATATCAAAGTGTCACATACTAGTATATAGCATCATCTTGAATTAGGTTTTGCATTACATTATTGCATTAAGGTTTCATTTTGACATTACCCTTGTCTAGGGTTCCACATGACATCACCCTCACTTAGGGTTTCATATGGCTTCACCCTTGATTAGGGTTTCTCATAACATCATCCTCAATTAGGGTTATACCATCACCATAAATTAGGGTTTCACCTATCATTACCCTCAATTAGGGTTATACCATCACCATAGATTAGTGTTTCACCTATCATTACCCTCAATTAGGGTTAGGGCACATTAACTTTCTTAATTAGGGTTCATGATCTCTTTATCAAGGTTCATACCCTAATTACACATTCATTCATGTTGAAAGTATTGAGGCTTAATCACTACATGATTATCATTCATGTAGGAAGTCCTCTCTATCTCATCCTCTATAAGATGATATTTACTTCAGACTTGATTAGATTAGGTCAACTCAATATTGATTGAAGGGTTGACACAATGCATTAAGTCATTACTTCCATAATCATTAAAGATTAATCATTCAAAAGGTACTAATCACCTTATCTTATTAAGGGTACAATTACCATAATCACCCTTGGATTACATCATGTAATGATCAATTAAACAATTGACCTTTAATCACCTTAAGTCTCCATATGATTTTGGTTAATTACTTCCCAAACGGTCTTGGTCATTTAGACCCCAAATGGTCTTGACCAACCAGACATCAAACGGTCTTGCTTGAATGACCTCTAAACGGTCTAAGACCGTTTAGACCCCTAAACGGTCTTGTTCTAACGGTTTGAAACTATTTAGAAAAGTTGGTGCTTGAAACCGTTTAGTGCAAAGATACTTGAGATCGTTTGAGTCTCAATTGGTTTGGGATCGTTTGGTCCCAAACGGTCTTGAGACTATTTGGTCCAAACCTCCTCAAAACCGATTGAACCAAAAATGGTCTCAACCACTCTTATTGATTTAGGGTTTCCAAGATTGATTCCCTCATCAATTGAATCCATGTAACTACTCGTCAACTGAACCTAAGCACCATACTTCAATTAAGCTTAATAAATCATCCTTCAATTGATTAAACTTTCAATTGATCATCAATTAGGGTTTTGAACCCAATTGGATTAGGGTTTGAAAATAGATGAACCTTCAATAATAATCATTATGGAACTAATTACTTTGAAATCATTGGACCATGATTCAAATTGTGCATGACCTGACCTCAAACGGTCTTGAGGTCATTTGGATGACCGCCAAACGGTCTTGAGACCATTTGCCCCATCCCATCACTAGAATTTGTGAAATTCATTTAGGGTTTAGATCATTAGATTGATCAACAATTGAACTATTGATTGTATTACAATTTGCTATCTCTGGGCCTTCAATTACTTCACCATACTCAACCCTAGACCTCCAAACGGTCTTGGTTGACCTCCAAACGGTCTTGAGACCGTTTGGGTGATCTCCAAATGGTCTTGAGACCGTTTGGGTTAATCAACCCAAAGATTTAATCACTCAATTGCAATTTCATCACTTAACCCGATTAGGGTTTGTTACTTGATGGACCTTCAATTGATGAACCCATTGAAACCAATTAATTAAATATAATGGATCATCAACCATCAATACTAGCATATATTCTCTAAATGGTTAACTATGGTCAACCCTCCCAAATGGTTTGAAACCGTTTAGCTTCTAACAGTTTGATGAAACCGTTTGATTTCAAACGGTTTTGTTGAAACCGATTGGAATAGAATTCCTTTAGAAAAAGTTCCCAAGATGATGTCATCATCATCTACCTTCGTTCATTCAAAAGCTATTTCCATTTTCATGGTAATTACAACAATGGATCAAGGGAATTTCAAATAGAACAAAACGTTCAACAAATAATGGAGAATTGAATGCAATAACAACATTTAAGGGTTTAAGTTATATAATCCGCCTTCAAATATGAATCCAAGCTTCAAGCTCCACGTATCCAATGGTGGATGAAGCTTTGAAAACTGCCCAAGGTCTGTTCTCAAGCTTTTTGGTGAAAAGGATGACTAGAGTTGAAAATCGAATGGAGAAAACAAAAAATCAAGCCTTGATTTTCGATTTCCACCATGAAATCAAGGTGAAAGAAGACCATGGAGCTTACCTACAGGTTGGGTATCGTCCTTCTCCTTCTCCTAAGCTCCCTTGTGCTCGGCCAAAGCAAGTAGAGAAAGAAGTTCTGAAAAAAGAGTCCTTGTGTGGGTGGAAAATGGGATATGTATAAGGAAATTCAAGGAAAGAGAAAGTAGAATTAATTCTTTTAATTTCCAAAATTATTGCCACATATCCCCCTCAATTACTTGGCCAAGAAACCATCCTCTCCCCATTGCAAAACTTCTTCATAATACAAGAATTAAAAGAAAAGAAATTAAGCACCTTAATCATATTATACTAATATCCCATTTTTAGTGGATATTACTTTTTATTAACTTAATGTGAGTGGGCTCTCCACTTACTCAAGATATTTTCGTGCATTTGCAAGGCACAAGCTCGTCCAACCCTTTTCAAATTCATCCCTCACCTTTTTTTTGGAGGGCTCTTCAATTAATATATTTCTTTTTGTATTAAATTGAAATAAAGTCCCTTTTATGCTTAAATCTTGATTATTTTAATATCAAGATTCTCTCTCCTCCAAAATAATTCAAATGAGGCGCCCCTCTCATTTTCTTTTCTCTACATCATGCCAAGAAACATGAGGGACCCTCTAAAAGTGGTATTTTGCATATTGAACCCTAGGTTTTGGGTAAATTGCACATTACACCAAAACTAGGTTTTAATGCTCAAAGATTGCTCAGCAAGCTCTATCTTGGTGCTCAAGCTTGTGGAAACCATACCACTGCATAATTCTCATTCTTATGATGCTTCAAAATCTAAGAAACAATTTATTATGTACAATTTGCAAGTTAACCCCTCAACGTGGGTAGTTTTCACTTTAGTCCAAAACTAACAAAACAATGTTTCAACATTATTCAAAAAGGACTAAAATTGAAATATAAGTTCCTCTTGAGCCTTAATTACTTTCCAAGAAATATGAACAAGAATATACTCTGTCTCCAACTTGAGATATACTCTGTCTCCAACTTGGAATACTAAAGGTATTCATTGTTTGTCAGCGTATGATTTTTGTCTATCCTGTGCGGTCTTTAATTGTTGTTGTATTACTTTAATCTTCTCTGTTGTCTGTTGCACTAGCTCAGGACCCAAAAGTTGATTTTCTCCAATTTCATACCAACATAAAGGAGATCGACATCGTCTACCATATAAAGCTTCATATGGTGCCATGTCAATATTGTGATGATAGCTATTATTGTAAGCAAATTCTATCAAGCTCAAGTGTAGATCCCAACTTCCTTCAAATTGAAGGACACATGCTCTAAGCAAATCCTCCAAAGTTTGTATGGTCCTTTCAGATTGTCCATCCGTCTGTGGGTGAAAGGTTGTACTAAACCTTAACTACGTACCCAAGGCTTTATGAAGACGTTCCCCAAAATGACTTGTGAACTAAGGACCTTTATCAGAAATGATAGTAGTTGGAACCCCGTGCAACCGCACTATCTCATCTACATATAACTGTGCCAGCTTCTTAGCAGTGTAGGTTGTTTTCGCAGGTAAGAAATGTGATGTCTTTGTCAACCTATCAAGTATCACCCATATGGAATCATGACCTTTGGTTGTTCTAGGCAAACCAACCACAAAATTCATGGTCACATGATCCCATTTCCACGGTGGTATAGGCAAAGGTTGTATCATTCCTGTGGGCTTTTGATGTTCGGCTTTAACTTGCTGACACACCAGACACCACATAACAAACTCAGCTACATATTTCTTCAATCTAGGCCACCAATACATATCTTTTAAGTTATAATACATCTTGGTGCTCCCTGGATGCATAGCATACATTGAAGAATGAGCTTCTTCCAGAACTAACTTTCTCAAGTCATTGGTATCAGGTACTACCATCCTACCATGGTAACAAACTACCTGGTCCTCTGACTCATGAAAGCCATCTCATTTCTCACTACCATATTCTGATCTAATCTGCTGAACTATATCATCAGCTTGATGTGCCTCTTTAATCTGTTGTCTTAGAGTTGGTTTTATGTGCATCTCGGCTAACAATCTGGCTAACAATGATAGTTTTAGTTGTACATTGTTTTGCCTCAAGGATATAAACATATCCCTCTTAGAGCACACTAAGGAATTTAACTGTGTTTTATCTAGGGCTGGTGTTGCTAATTTTCTACTTAGTGCATCAGCTACCACATTAGCTTTCCCTAGATGATAATCAATTGTACAATCGTAGTCCTTGATTAACTCCATATAGTGGTGTTGCCTCATGTTCAGCTCATGTTGTGAGAAGATATACTTTAGGTTCTTATGGTCTGTGAAAATCTGGAATGTTTCTCCATAGAGATAGTGTCTCCAGATCTTTAAAGCATGGACAACAGCAGCTAGCTCTAGATCATGTGTTGGATAATTCTCCTCATGTTTCTTAAGCTGTCGAGAAGCAAAATAAATCACTTGCTTATCCTGCATCAACACACATCCTAAGCCATTCTTAGATGCATCACAGAAAACTATGTACCCCTTTCCCTGTTTAGGTAACACCAACACATGTGCACTTGTCAATCTTTCCTTCAGCAACTGGAATGATTGTTGACACTTGTCATTCCAGACAAAAGGAACTTCCCTCCTGGTTAACTTGGTTAGGGGTAAAGCTATAGAACTGAAGTTCTTAATGAACCTCCTATAATAGCCTGCCAACCCTAGGAAACTCTGTATCTCTGTTGGTGTTTTTGGTTGTTCCCATTGCAGGACATAGTCTACTTTCTTAGGATCAACACGAATACCTGAGGCAGATATTACGTGTCCTAAAAAAGAGATTTTTGGTAACCAGAACTCACATTTTCTAAACTTAGCATACAACTTATGCTCTCTTAGAAAAGTTAGAGCCTGACAGAGGTATTGCTCATGCTATTGAGCATCTCTACTGTATATCAAGATGTCATCTATGAAGACTACTACACATTGATCGAGAAAAGGTCAAAAGATTCTATTCATGAGTTCCATGAATGCAGTTGGTGCACTAGTTAGCCCAAACGACATAACTATGAACTCATAGTGACCATACCTTGTCCTAAAGGCAGACTTAGGTATGTCACTCTCCTTGATACGCAACTGATGATATCCTGACCTTAGATCTATCTTAGAGAAGATAGTTGCACCACACAACTGATCAAACAAGTCGTATATTCTTGGAAAGGGATACTTGTTCTTTATAGTTACTTTATTCAACTGCATGTAATCAATGCATAACTGCATCGATCCATCTTTCTTCTTAACAAAGAGGACTGGAGCACCCCATGGTGAAGTACTCGGTCGAATAAAACCTTTCTCAAGCAACTCCTGAAGTTGCTTTTTAAGCTCTGCCATCTCAGCAGACGCCATTCTATATGGGGTTTGTGCTATAGGTTGTGTGCCCGGAATTAGATTAATCTCAAAATAAATCTCTCGGGGCAGAAGTACACTTGGAATTTCTTCAGGAAACACATCTTCAAATTCCCTGGCTATTGGAACTTCAGAAGGATTAGAACTCTCCATGGTGGTATCTACCACATGTGCCAAGAATGCAAAACATCCTTGCCTCATCAACTTCTCAGCTACCATAGCTAACACAAGATAGGTTGGAGGAATCTTTCTTTCTCCTTGAAAGATCCATGTGTCACTATCATCTGTGAACACAGCTTGCTTGTACTCACAATCCAAGAAAACCTTGTACTTTTCTAGGGTGTCCATCCCAAGAATTATATTGAACCCATGCATCTCAAGTGTTATAAGATCCACTTGAATGTGATGTTCAGAAAAGAAAAGAGTGCAGGAAGGACACACCTCCCGCAACACTGCAGATCCCCACAAAGAAGTATCTAACTTCAAACTCTCTACCCTATGACCAACTGTCATATTGCAGTCAAGAATCACTCTTTTAGTGATGAAAGAATGTGTAGCACCCAGATCAATTAAAACAGATACGACGCAGGATATAGACATATCAGAATAAAATAGTTTCATCTGACCTATCACAACCCAAGGGTTGACTACTGCATCAGGCTGATTCATCGCATAGAATCTCGTCGTCGTCTGTGGTTGACTCGGTGCTCGATTACTGGGTGTCGTCGATCCAACTTGGGACGCTTGTCCACGTCCTCTTGTGCCACTTGGAAATTGTCACCTCTAAGAGCCTTACTGACTCTGCCTCTGAGGTTGAGTCACACTTGCTTCTCTGGCTGGACAATCCTTCATCAGATGCCCCATCTTTCCACATATAAAACAACCTCTGTTCCCTGCCTGTGGTGTGGATGGTCCTATTACCGACACGGATGCTGAGCTGTGGGCTCCTTCTGGTGGTAAACTATGGCCTCTACCCCTATTTGTCGTCCATTGTGTCTGGGTATTAAACCTTGGTGGTGCTATTGGTGCAAAAAACCTCGATTTCTTAGAACTTTTGGACCCTTGTCCATGAAACTGAGTATACACCTTCTTACTCTTAGTCTGCCGCTTCTTAGTCACAAACCTCTCTATCCGTCTGACAGACTCCACAAAAGAAGTAAACCTCTCCCTGTTCTCTAAAGCAGACACATGAGTAGTCACATCAGCGTTCAACCCCTTCTCAAAATGCCGAATCTTTTCTTCATTGGTAGCTGCCATATGCGGACAGAACCACAAAAGCTCTATGAACTTAGCCTCATACTCACTAATGCTCATTGGTCCTTGCCTTAATCTCTCAAACTGAAAGATCTTCTCATCTAGGAACGTCTTAGGAAAGTATCTATTGACGAATTCTCATCAGAATACTTCCCATCCGTTCTCCACACCCGGCCTCTTGCCTTCTTCAATCATCCACCAATGGCCAGCACTCCCTTTAAGAAGGTGCACTGTATGTCTAACTGTCTCAACTTCTGGGATATTAAGGACTCTAAAGGCTTTCTCCAACTCAGTCGACCATATGTCTGCGTCTGCTAGGTCAGCTGTACCAGCATACTCTGTGGCCCCAACCTAACGAAGTCATTCAAAAGTTTTGTCGACTCCTTGTCCTTCATGGTGAGCTGGTGCCCTAGGTGCAGGTAATGGCATCATGTCTGTCATATGAGTCATGGCCGCCATAAACTGTCCAAACATGGCTTGGAAGGTTAGGTTCCCCATGTCAGCTTGATTGAACTGGGGTTGTTCAGGTACAGGCTCCTCCCTACCTTGGTCTCTTGCACCTCTTCCTAGTGCAGCAACGCTGCTCTCAGCAGCATGTTCATCGTGTGATCCAGACATCTTTAGTTTTTCTTCTCCTCCTATATGAGCAGAAGACACTATCAGATAAACTAGAAGACACTAGAACATACTCAACAACCTTAATCCTATGTCTCTGTAGACTCAGTGAACCTAGAGCTCTGATACCAACTAAATCATGGCATCCAACTTATAAAAAACATGATTAACTAATGCGGAAGCGATCGGTAGCAGTGGAATTATTGAAAATCACTAAAAATTAAAACTTTTTTTCAAATAGATCCATAAACTAAAAAACTCTTTCATAAAGAACCAAAGTATTTCAAATACATTCTGGTTTACTAGTACATCTCTTGTACCATTTCTTCTCGAGAGTTACAAACATCAAATGCCCTATTAGACTATACATAGGCAGTATAAAAATCTCGAGACATCAAGCTAAAATCTCATCTCAATATTAAACTAACTACTGACTCCTAGGACCTGAGAGTATAGAGATGACACATAGAACTCTCTATTTACAGGACATGACAACCAGTGTCTCCACCTGAGAATTAACTGTTGTCCTTATTGTTGCTGCTGTTGTTGTTCTTCACCCAATGTAGGGTTTCTACTTCTTCTTCTACGTCTACCTAAAAAGTTGGACCCTACGAGGGTGAGACAATTGAAAATTGTCCCAGTGAGAGATATAACTCTCCGCCATAAATATTATTATTGCAATTAATAGTATAAAACTAAGAAGAAGGATCATAAGTATTTAACAACATATAATTCAATATCTAAACAGAATAGAGCATTATTCTTTAATCAATGCACTTCACTTATCTCTTGATAAAGCAGCATGTTACTTATCTAGTAAGGAATATGAAGAACACATATAACATTCATCCATTTAGGACATGCTAAGCAAAGCATCATCAATCATTGGTTCTCGTATTTCAACCTTAAGAAAATATGCTACACGGCTGGTTACATTTTACAATCATACTTAAGCCCTGAGGAGATGAGGTATACCGCTCATACTCCAACCGACCATTGCGAAATCGAAATCGGTACCATACATAGGTCAATAGAGGAGCCGGATTTGCATGACCTCATCTTCCTCATTTAGTGTGAGGACCAAATGCAGGACATCTTATGACTCTGCTAAATAGCTTTCCAAGGTATACTAGCAACTTCGCTATTAGAGTTACAGTGGCATGTTGTACTCTCTTCGCAATCGAGAGATATTATATTTATGTGATGATAAAGAATTTTTTTTTATATAACTTCGAATCCATAATGAATTATTTAACAAAAATTAACTATTAGATTCCTTAAAAAAATATAGTTCACCAAGACCAATGTTGATATACTTTTGAGAAAAATAATATTAAATATGAGGAAAAAATTAATGGAAGATGAGGAGAAATAGGAGGGGATTGATGTGAAAAGAAGAAGGAAGTAATGGAGGGAGAGAAGAACGATGAGGGAAGTAATGATGATTTTTGTGTGAAGGGATAATGATACATTCATCCCGACATTCGGGAGATTAGTGATACATCCATCCTGACATATATAATGAAGGATTGAGAGATTTGATGTTTACCTCACATCAATTCCCCATTAGGGCATAAGGATATTTGCGCCCATAACCCCCACATACTCAAAAGTATGCCCTCCAGGTGTTCTCGTAGGAAAAACCCGTTTCACCATCACCAAACTACTGATGATGATGGATCTATGGTCAGGGCTCTACATGATACCATTTCACTTGGTTAATTAAGTACATTACAATGTTCTTTTAGCATCAAACATTTTTTCAAACATAAAACAATTACTACGAATAATTAGTACTATTTCTACCAAGTTTCTTTTCAAGGCTTTGTTAAACATTGGGATTTCAATCCCTTATCACATCAGGGGTATTCTCATCCCTTAACAATTCATCATCATGATTATGAAGTATGGGTATTCAAACCCTCAATTCATCAAAACACTTGTTACCACTTTATCAGGTAACTTAATGCCTTCAGGTTATCTGACCAATGTAAACATAATATTTGCAATGCAGGTATTTCACATGGCTCTTAAAGCCCAATAATATCTCTTGTTACCTTTCACTAGGCAACACATCATATTATGGCTCACAAAGCCCATAAAGCAATTTCAATAGTAAACGTCATAGCTCATACCTGGCTATGTCCACCATCTCATGAAACCTGCATAATTAGTGTACAGGATAACAATTATATCAATTACAAATCAGCACTATGCATTGTAAGAGTAACATCACTATTTCCGCATTTGAGTTAGGATTTCCCAATTTATGTCAATTAGGAATACTTTATCTCATTACCAAGATTTGGGTTATGATTTATCATCATTTTGCTCAAAATTAGGGTTTCATACCCTATAACCCAAAATTAGGGCTCCACATATCTTTATCCTATATCAGTGAAGGATTTCATATCAAAGTGTCACATACCAGTACATAGCATCATCTTGAATCAGGTTTTGCATTACATTATTGCATTAAGGTTTCATTTTGACATTACCCTTGTCTAGGGTTCCACATGACATCACCCTCACTTAGGGTTTCATATGGCTTCACCCTTGATTAGGGTTTCTCATAACACCATCCTCAATTAGGGTTATACCATCACCATAAATTAGGGTTTCACATATCATTACTCTCAATTAGGGTTATACCATCACCATATATTAGTGTTTCACCTATAATTACCCTCAATTAGGGTTAGGGCACATTAACTTTCTTAATTAGGGTTCATGATCTCTTTATCGAGGTTCATACCCTAATTACACATTCATTCATATTGAAAGTATTGAGGCTTAATCACTACATGATTATCATTCATGTAGGAAGTCCTCTCTCTCATCCTCTAAAAGATGATATTTACTTCAGACTTGATTAGATTAGGTCAACTCAATCTTGATTGAAGGGTTGACACAATGCATTAAGTCATTACTTCCATAATCATTAAAGATTAATCATTCAAAAGGTACTAATCACCCTATCTTATTAAGGGTACAATTACCATAATCACCCTTGGATTACATCATGTAATGATCAATTAAACAATTGACCTTTAATCACCTTAAGTTTCCATATGGTTTTGGTTAATTACTTCCCAAACGGTCTTGGTCATTTAGACCCCAAATGGTCTTGACCAACCAGACCTCAAACGGTCTTGCTTGAATGACCTCTAAACGGTCTAAGACCGTTTAGACCCCTAAACGGTCTTATTCTAACGGTTTGTAACCGTTTAGGAAAGTTGGTGCTTGAAACCGTTTAGTGCAGAGATACTTGAGATCATTTGAGTCTCAATTGGTTTGGGATCGTTTGGTCCCAAACGGTCTTGAGACCGTTTGGTCCAAACCTCCTCAAAACCGATTGAACCAAAAATGGTCTCAACCACTCTGATTGATTTAGGGTTTCCAAGATTGATTCCCTCATCAATTGAATCCATGTAACTACTCATCAACTGAACCTAAGAACCATACTTCAATTAAGCTTAATAAATCATCCTTCAAATTATTAAACTTTCAATTGATCATCAATTAGGGTTTTGAACCCAATTGGATTAGGGTTTGAAAATCGATGAACCTTCAATAATAATCATTATGGAACTAATTACTTTGAAATCATTGGACGATGATTCAAATTATGCATGACCTGACCTCAAACGGTCTTGAGGTCATTTTGATGACCTCCAAACGGTCTTGAGACCGTTTGCCCCATCCCATCACTGAAATGTGTGAAATTCATTTACGGTTTAGATCATTAGATTGATCAACAATTGAACTATTGATTGTATTACAGTTTGCTATCTCTGGGCCTTCAATTACTTCACCATACTTAACCCTAGACCTCCAAACTGTCTTGGTAGACCTCCAAACGGTCTTTATACTATTTGGGTGATCTCCAAATGGTCTTGAGACTGTTTGGGTTAATCAACCCAAAGATTTAAATCACTCAATTGCAATTTCAGCACTTAACCTGATTAGGGTTTGTTACTTGATGGACCTTCAATTGATGAACCCATTGAAACCAATTAATTAAATATAATGGATAATCAACCATCAATACTAGCATATATTCTCCAAATGGTCAACTGTGGTCAACCCTCCCAAACAGTTTGAAACTGTTTAGCTTCTAACCGTTTGATGAAATTGTTTGATTTCAAACAGTTTTGTTGAAACCGATTGGAAAAGAATTCCTTTGGAAAAAGTGCCCAATATGATGTCATCATCATCTACCTTCATTCATTCAAAATCTACTGCCATTTTCATGGCAATTACAGCAATGGATCAAGGGAATTTCAAATAGAACAAAACATTCAACAAATAATGGAGAATTGAATGCAATAACAACATTTCAGGGTTTAACTTATATAACCCACCTTAAAATCTGAATCCAAGATTCAAGATCCACGTCTCCAATGGTGGATGAAGCTTTGACAACTTTCCAAGGTCCGTTCTCAAGCTTTTGGGTGAAAATGATGGCTAGAGTTGAAAATCGAATGGAGAAAACAAGAAATCAAGCCTTGATTTTCGATTTCCACCATGAAATCAAGGTGAAAGAAGACCATGGAGCTCACCTAAAGGTTGGGGATCGTCCTTATCCTTCTTCTAAGCTCCCTTGTGCTTGGCCAAAGCAAGTAGAGAAAGAAGTTCTGAAAAAAGAGTCCTTATGTGGGTGGAAAATGGGATATGTACAAGGAAATTCAAGGAAAGAGAAAGTAGAATTAATTCTTTTAATTTCCAAAATTATTGCCACATATCCCCATCAATTCCTTGGCCACGAAGACATCCTATCCCCCTTGCAAAACTTCTTCATTATCCAAGAATTAAAAGAAAAGAAATTAAGCACCTTAATCATATTATACTAATATCCCATTTTTAGTGGATATTACTTTTTATTAACTTAATGTGAGTGGGCTCTCCACTTACTCAAGATGTTTTCGTGCCTTTGCAAGGCACAATCTCGTCCAACCCTTTGCAAATTCACCCCTCACCTTTTAGTTGAAGGACTCTTCAATTAATATATTTCTTTTTTCATTAAATTGAAATAAAGTCCCGTTTATGCTTAAATCTTGATTATTTTAATATCAAGATTCTATCTCCTCCAAAATAATTCAAATGAGGTTCTCCTCTCATTTTCTTTTCTCTAAATGATGCCAAGAAATATTGGGGACCCTCTAGAAGTGGTATTTTGCATATTGAACCCTAGGTTTTGGGTAAAGCATATATCAAATAAATGGATGATGAAGAGAAAAATATAAAACTCTATCACATGGAGTCAAAGTTATGAGAAATCATAAGACAATAACAATTCTTATCCTTGATGATGGTGTTTTTATCAAAGACCATGATCTTATGGCAACCAAAATTACTTCCTTCTTTGAAGCTTTCTGCTGAACTCGGAGCCAGTAGAAAATCCAGAGTGATCATGATTTTCTAAGACTCATCCCATTCATCCTAAACACTAGAGACAACCTATCCTTAATTACTACACATGTTGAGGACAAAGAGATTGTCACTATGAAAATGATGAACAAGGAAGCCATGGCAGGTCCCGGTGAGTTTTCCCTGAGCTTGTACCTTTTTATTGGAATATGATCAAAGAAGACTTTATAAATCACACTATCTTTTTATTCTAGGGAAGGAAATGTCATAGAAGTTTTCTCAGTAGTAGGGTCTCCTTGGTTGTGATGATTGATCAAGCTATGATTTGTCCTAGGACTGTAGACTAATATCCATAGATTACGCCTCCTTGTGGATTTTGGCTTATATCCTTGGCAATGAGCTCTCCATTCTTATCCCTTCCACAGTCTCGGAGGAACAAGGGGCATACATAAGAAACAAAGATATAATACATAACATTATTCTGACCAAGGATCTTGTCCATAATACCAGCATAGGAAAAGACTTCTCAAACATGCTAATCAAGTATGACATTCCTAAGGCCTTGGACATGGTGGATTGGGATTTCTTGAGGGCTATCCTCTTGGGATTTGGGATGATGCCCATGCTAGTTGATTTACTTATGAGCTTCTACAATGGAACATGGATGAGTATCACCCTTAATGGGATAACCAAGGGCTTCTTCTAAATACATCAAGGTCATAAGAAAGGAAATCCTTTGTATGCCTTTCTTGTTCATTCTCTTCAAATAAAATCTTTACAGGCACATCAATGAGGCTTTGACAACCTTTTCTCTTACCATAAATGGAATAAGAGGCAAAGGGCTTGCCCCTGCTATCCTTCTTTATGCTCATGATATTATCCTCTTCACAAGATCCTCACCCTCTCCCCTTCTCAAAGTTGATAAAGTATTCAATATATATAAACATGTGTCAGGTCAGATTGCTAACAGACTGGAGTCAGGCTTCATGTGTCGATCAATCGAGGAAGATTCTACCTAGTAGATATCTGATACTTTGTGGATTCCCCCCATGGGGTACTCTTTCAGTTACCTAGGCATTCCTATTATTAAAGGGGTAACAAAGCAAGTACACTTTGACTTCTTACTTGATAAAACTAAGATGAAGGTGGCATCATGGAAGGATAACCTCCTATCCATTATAGATCATCAGATTCTCACTGGTCATATCCTGACCACCATATCCTTATACTCCATTGCAACAACTATCGTCTGTGTGATGGTTCTGAAGAAAATTCATGCAATATTCTCATCCTTCCTATGACACGATCGTACCAACAACAACTGCAAAGTTTGGATGGCATGGGAAAGAGTCTTTCGACCCTCTACTGAGGGTGGGTTGGGACTTCCTTTCCTAACCTTGATAGCCAAAGCCTACTTGTACAAGGCTTGTTGGGAGCTCCTTTTAGGGAAATCAATGTGAGAAATTTTTTACAAAGCTAAATACTCAAGTACCTATTTTAGTCACATGACTTGCTACCCCCCCATATAAAGTTAAAATCATTCTCTTCTCCTTACTAGTGCATGATTTGGAGGTGTTTCCCTGAGGTCCTCCCCCATTATTGTTGGGTGGTAGGCTGAGGCTTCAGTCCCTTCTGGGGTGGAATTGCGTGTAGAGGACCTGAGGCTTTGGCGAGGAAAAATAGTGTTACAATGATGGATTTTTATTTGCATACTTTTAGTAGGGTGAAGATGGGTGCAACTGGTCATCTCTCTCCCATGTTCATAATGATGAAGGCATTCATCATGTCATGTCCTACAAGGATCCCATCACTAAAGGCAAACTTCACCATAAAGTCAACAAAAAAGGTCATCACCGTTGCAAGAAATCCTCACAATAGCTTCTCCTACATCTGAGAATCTATATCCCTTCTATGAGGCAATTCCATCCTTAAGAAGATCCTCCAAAAATTATATCGATAGATGCCAATGTTTCTAGATGCACGATCTCCATAGTATCTCATTAAGAATGTTGTGAAGACCCATCCACAAAAATGATGGCATATCTTCCTTTGTATTGACACATCTCTATTTTTTGGACTCGACTATAACAATGTAATTTGATGTAGGAACAATGATAAGAAGGATACCTTGCCCACATATTACTAATAATATACAAATAATGGGTAGATTTGAATTTTAAGGGATGGATCTTCTCTTTTTTAACGGGCTCCTATTTATTGGTTAATTTGGAAATTTAGATGTATGACTAGATTTGAAGGGTAGAAATTACCTTTAAATAATCTATGAGATTCGATGGTCTAGATCACAAGTCACCAACTCAAAAATCTAATCTTCAACAAGATTGAATATCTACCCGTCTATAGATTGCTCACACATTTCATGAGTGTAGAACAAAGTAGAAAATAAACAGTACCCAATCTAGATGGCCCCCTGATGTTGAAAATCTAAATCTTAATCTCACCATTGAATAAATAGATTTTATGATGGATATAAGATACATTGGGTAACCACCACCATCAGAATTTGCTACAACTACACTAAGATTTCTTTTAAGTAATGGTTGAATGGGCATAGTAACAATGATGCTTGGATGCAAGGCCTCATCATGGCACTAAAACTTGCTAATGATAAGAACCTCATCATCATTATCATTTGGAGAAACTCTTGGTGTCCATGTCATCTCATTTCTTTTGTTAGGGAGATTAAAGATGTGACATATAGTCAAAGAATCATTGGTTGCCATGTTCTAAAGGTGGTAAACATAATAGTTTGAGAGGTAGGTACCCACTTAGAGAGGGGGTATTTTTTGTAAAATCTATTTTCTTACCTTTGTGTATCAGAAGACTGTTGAGTTTAGATAGAAAGAGTATACCTTACATAGATACGGAATGGATAGACACAATCCAGATTCAATTGAGTGTTGCTAATGTAAACATGATGCGGGATGACACGATAAAAAATTTACCAACTAAAAGAGTGTAAATGACGTGAGAACCTATGTAAGAACCAAATCTAGAGATTATAACTTTGTTCCCTTGACATAAAAGAGTGTAACCAGACGACATGATCACGAATTCACTAACTATTTTTTTCTTAAAACTAGGAACATATAAAACATTTTGTAGTCTAAGGACTTTCCCAAATGTGAACTTCAGATCCACACATATGTAGCCTACAATTTGCTTCACAGATACATCATCACCCCAAGAGATAACACAAATGTTGTCTACCTGATAGGTACAAAAAGCAGAAGGGTCATAGGAGATGTGAGAAATTACACTAGAGTCCATCCACTGACTATTCACTAGAAAAAAGTCAGCACTAAGAATAAGAGGATTGGTGGTATCTAACCTTTCAGAAGAGGATGCATCAGCCCCCACATTAATCATGTTCACTTCTACATACTTAGATGCCTGGTAAGTTAGCTTCCTTTGACCTTTATAGTCTCTGCAAATTTTTGCAAGATGACCATGCTTGACACATGCATAACAAATGTGTTATTCCCTAGAATCAGAGTTTTTATTAGGACCGGGTTGCTTGCCTTTCTTGAAAGATTGCTTAGACTTAGCATTCAACTTGCTTGGTTTCCTATTGGGTTTGACATCATCCACTAGATTGACATGGGGTATTGACCTTGACATCCTTTTCTCTTTAATGGAATTCAATTTGAGGAGATTTCACTAAGGAAGACATGGTTAACCTATCATGTGTATGACGAAGGGACTTGGAAGAGTCCTTACAAGATGGAGGAAGCTTTTCAATAAGGGCCTCCACTTGCACATTTTCCCCAAGATTATAACCACGAGCAATAGACTTTAAGACTAGGTTTTGGTACTCAAGTACTTGGGATGGAACATGCTTATTATCCACCATATTGTATTTATACCATCTCATGAAGGCATATTGTTCTAACCCAACATCTTGCATTCCAAACTTTTCGTCCAAAGCTTGCCAAAACTCAATGGAAGAAGGTTGCTTGGGGTAGATGTCATAGAGCTCATCGGAAAGAGCAGACAAGATCCTAACATGACAAAGGTAATCTAATTCTTTTGATATTTTGGTAGGATAAGAATATATAGAAGAAGATAGATCTTTGTATGTATGAATCAAGGTATCAACAACATTAAAGGAAGGTTCACTGTAACACCCCTCCAAGTTATATATACATCAGTGGAAGCAAACCCTATGTTGTATATAACATGGTCCACTTCGCTTGGAGGAACATTACAAAACATGATATACATTGCAACAAGATAAATGAAAAACCATGCATTATTAGAAATATTGATTCATACATTGTTCTTTGAAAGAGAAAACTAATACCATAAGTTAATCTCATCCTTGAACTAACATCTAATACATGAAAGGTGGAACAAATCTATGACATAATTCTTCTTTGGAAATTTGATATTGGATCTTATATGGTGTAGATGGAATCCCACCAAGCTAGGTCCTAGAAACTTCTACTTTGAAGTACTCACTTCAATATCCTTTGCTCCTTGATCTAGGGGCATCTTGTCCCACTAGCCATGCGTAAACAAAGACATACATCAGTAAGCAGAACTATACATTTTATAAGAACTGAAAAGTAAGCATATATACTTGACTTGAGAGAAAACCTTGAAATGAATTTGACTTAAGCATTCTTGATTACATGCATGATTCTTAAAACATGAAGAAATGAACAATAATATATGCCTATGTCTATGATGCCCACTTAAGAGCACATGATTGCTAGGAAAGCCCATAATGGCACGAATGCCCATAACACTTGAGGTCCATGATTTGAGAAGCATATAAAAACTAATGCAATTCCAATTCACTTGATTATTAACATGACTTTAACATTAACATTAACACAATCCTTGAACTTAACATGATGGGATTTCTCCCTCTTGAAACATGAACTTTAAAATCCATTAATCATTGATCATGAATCATAATCTCTAATCTTAATGGACATGATAACCATATGACATAAGCTATAGCAAACATCAATCAATTTATATGATAAACATGATTTGAGCATTAAACTTGAAATTGAAAGCATAATTCCTAAATCATACATAACATACAATTCAACCAATGTACATATGTACAATGGCATGACCCGCTTACCTTAGAGCAAAGTGGATCCTAAGATGGTCTCTATGAACTTCAGTCAAATCCTAAGTCTCCTGAAAATAAAATGATTCTTATTAAATATCACTTTAATTAGCATTTTAAACCTTATAATGGTCCTTAGGAAAACATGGTCTCACTGAACTGACTTAGGGTTAGGGTTACTAATTAGGTCACTTCATTTAGGAACACCCTATTCAATATTATTAGATTAATGATCACATTACTCATAATTAGGGTTTCAAATTAAGCTCATTTTATAAAGTTCAAAATTTTAGGGTGTTACAATTCTACCCACCTTATAAAAATTTCATCCTCGAAATTTTTAGGGTACTACCCACCTTAGGGTTTTCCTTATCATGACAAGTTTAACTTATAATTATACACATGTTCATTCATAAGATTAGATATTATGATTAATGATCAATGATTAATGGATTTTAAAGTTCATGTTTCAAGAGGGAGAAATCTCATCATGTTAATTTCAAGGATCATGTTAATGTTAATGCTAAAGTCATGTTAATAATCAAGTTAATTGGAATTGAATTAGTTTTTATATGCTTCTCGAATATGGACCTCAAGGGGTCGTTATGGTCATTCGTGCCAATTATGGGATTTTATAGCCAAATCACGGGTATTCATGTCGTTATGGGTTTTCCTAGCATTATGGGCTTTCCTAGTAATCATGTGCTCTTAAGTGTGCGTCATAGATAGAGGCATATATTACTGTTCAATTCTTCATGTTTTAAGAATCATGTAATCTAGAATGCTTAAGTCAAATTCATGTCAAGGTTTTCTCTCAAGTCAAGTATATATGATTACTTTTCAGTTCTTATAAAATGTATAGTGTCACTTACTGATGTGTGTATTTGTTTTTGCATGGTCATGGGACGAGATGTCCCTAGATCAAGGAGAAAAGGATATTGAAGTGATTACTTCAAAGTAGAAGTTTCTAGGACCTAGCTTGGTGGGGTGCCATCTACACCATAGAAGATCCAATATCAAATTTACAAAGAAGAATCATGTCATAGATTTGTTCTACCTTTCATGTATTAGATGTTAGTTCAAGGATGAGATTAGTTCATGGTATTAGTTTTCTCTTTCAAAGAACAATGTATGAATCAATATTTCTTATAATGCATGGTGTTTTATATATCTTGTTGCAATGTATATCATGTTTTGTAATGTTCCTCCAAGCCAAGTGGTCCATGTTATGGACAACATAGGGTTTGCTTTTGCTGATGTATATATAACATGGAGGGGCATTACAATATGGTATCATATCATATATCTCATGTAAATTGAAAATAAACTTTAAACATTAAACATTGAAGAAGGGACACAATTGCTTTTAAATTACTTCTTTTATCTTGACCTATATATGAATCCTCAGATTTTTCACCAAAGTGCCTCTTCTCTTATGCACCAAAGTGCCTCTTGGGTTGCACCAGAGTGCCTCTTCTCTTATAGACTGAAATGCCTCTTAGTTTTGCTTCGAGGAGCCTCTTAGTGTGGATCTTATAAACGTTATATTTGAATCATTATCTTTCTCTTAAAACTTTTAACTTTCTCTTAAAATCTTAATCTTGACATTAATCTTAATGTTCATGAAAGATGATGCAATAATAACAAAGCATGACTTTCAGTTTCTTATACAATCATTGAATTTTAACAATTGAAATGATAAATAATACATTCATAACATTCATTGTACACATATAATTAAAATCATCCAATAATTATGTTCAAAGTGCATGGAGCACTTAACTCTCTTTTGGAGAATATTATAGTTTCTTATTTAGGTTTAGGAAACCCTAATCTCATTCCCGAGGCTTAGAAACCCTAATTACATTATTAAAGTAATTATCCTTCATTAATAATTGTTATTCAACCTAATTCCTAGGGTTTTGGGGTTCTTGATGAAAATAGGGGGAAAATGGACTTTAATAAGGTTTTGAAATAGTCCATCTTCTAGATCTCAAAAAATTGATCAAAATATGTATAAGGTTCATCTCCATTCGAGCTCTGTAGCAATTTCCATGATTTTATAAAGATATGGTATATTCTGGCCAATCAAAAAGCTCAAAAAAGCCATGCCAATAATATTATCCAAAACAATCGGTGGGACCCCACCCTAAGTTAGCCCAATCGCTGCCCAACATCTATCACGAGTCAAGGACATGGTGTATCCCACAAAAATGGATCAAAACCCTACACTACCCTTGTGTGCAAGAAACCAATAGAAGCCCAGGGAGGGGCAAAATTGGGAAACAGTATCAATGATTCTTCTTTGCAATGACAAACAACAGATGAAGCCCAACCAAAACTTACAATCTGTAGACCCCGACCAGGTTCCTGTTCGTTAAGAACCAAGGTGTCGGGCACCATCTACATCACCTGTTGGATCCAACGAGCTGGATTTCGCAAACATCGGTGGACATATGAAGTAACATGACCCCATGCATGGAAGGTCTAAACAAGTAGGTCGAAGCTAGAAAATGAAGGAATCCTAAGGAAAAAATTAATACTTTGGGTGAGTCCAGCACATGCCAATGAAGGCAAACTATAGGAAAACAAGAGTGAAAGGGCGTTCAGAGGTCAAATTGCTAATACATGCTGAAACAATAGAAAAAAGGGGGAACTGATACCTGCATCTTGGGACTAAATTAGATATGGGAAAAGCTTCGAGAGGATCTCATGATAATTCCATGATCAACTTTGGTGGTCAAGGGAGAAGAAAATGTAGGGCCAAAGTTGAGCTTTGAAGGCAGTGACGACAGAGTAGGGAAGGCAGTCACGAGAAAGTTGAAGCGTTTAGGGACGATGTGAACCAGTTTTACGAGTTTCGAAGATCGTTTTCTGATGGATATAAAAAGGTTTTAGGATCATAAAAGGGGTAGTGGCACCACCGAGATGGGAAACAAGGGAAACCCGAGGGAGTCTAGCCTACAGGGAAAACTAGGGCACGATATCCTACCCTTTTTTGGATCTTCCGATTCGAGAAGATTCTACGATGGTGAATCTGATCCTAGTTTTGTGAGACACCAAGGAGAGTGAGAGAATGGGAACCTAGTTGCAGCAGGATACTATGTCCTCCAAAAGATCAATGAGTTGAGTGAAGGAGGGATTCACTCCGCTCGCGGACGCCCCTGGGTCTGAGTCCGACCCAGACTCAGGGCCGTGTGACAAACAACTTAATAGCACCGGGTAAAAAAAGTGAAGGGAGTTTATGTAAGGCTTTATTAATGTTTAATATATAGACTAATGTGATTATGGTTCCCAAATATGTTACATAAAGTAAATTGGATAACCTTTGCACTAAATTGAAATTGAATATCATCAATTTTCGCTATCTAGTAAATAATTAACATTTAGGGTTTAGTATGAAATTTACCCAATCAATGTTCTTTTTATGGCCTCATAATTTTAATATATGTTGGTTTAGATAATTTATAGAGGGGGGTTACAATATTGTAACACCCCAATTTCTAAAACATGCACAAAACTAAGCGGAAGCATAGATCTCATTCGGATGTCACAAAAATGATTATCATTGCATAAAAATAAAGTTCATATATAAACCAACACATGATAAAATAACAGTTCTCATACTCAAATACTCAACATAACTCATACATGAATAAAACTAAACATGTTTACTCTTAAACATCTTACAATTTCTCATAAAACTCACACTAAACTAAAACACATGTTTCATAACATAAAGGAAATATACTCTATTGATAGTTGGCACCCCACCAGGGTTGATCAGATGTCCTTGAGCTCCTTCTTCAGTTGGTCCTTAGACATCTTTATCCTTGACGTTTCTCCTTTCCTGCGAGCATCACGCCCCCAGCCATGCATCAAACAAATTGGTAAGTGGAATTGAACATATTATATCTTTAAAAGATATGTAAACTGAAAATAAAATTTAAACATTAAACATTGACGAAGGGACACAATTGCTTTTAAATTACTTCTTTTATCTTGACCTATATAAGGATCTTCGGGGTTTGCACCGAAGTGCCTCTTCTCTTATGCACTGAAGTGCCTCTTGGGTTGCACCAGAGTGCCTCATCTCTTATGCACTAAAGTTAGTTTTGCGCTGAGGAGCCTCTTAGTGATGATCTTATATAAGTTATCTTTTAATCATTATCTTTCTCTTAAAACTCTTAACTTTCTCTTAAAATCCATTAATCATTGATCATTAATCATAATCTTTAATCTTGATGAACATGATAACCATATGACATAAGATATAGCAAACATCAATCAATTTATATGATAAACATGATTTGAGCATTAAACTTGAAATTGAAAGCATAATTTCTAAATCATACATAACATACAAGTCAACCGATGTACATATGTATAGAGGCGTGACCCACTTACCTTAGAGAAAAGTAGATCCTAAGATGGTCTCTCTGAACTTGACTCAAATCCTAAGTTTCCTGAAAATAACATGATTCTTATTAATTATCACTTTAATTAGTATTTTAAACCCTATAATAGTCCTTAGGAATATATGGTCTCACTGAACTAACTTAGGGCTAGTGTTATTGATTAGGTCACTTCATTTAGGAACACTCTATTCAGTGTTATTAGATTAATAATCACATTACTCATAATTACAGTTTTAGATTAAGGTCATTTTATGAAGTTTAAAATTTAGGGTGTTACATTCATGTTCCTCAAATGGTATGACAACAAAAACTAGACCTAAAGAAGTGAGGCAAAACTTCGTCTTTTATTGCCAACGAAGGAAAATAAATCCAAATTTTTTTTGGGCCTAAGACTAGCTATGTCTTCCATGACCATCATGGTTGTAGGTTCCATATTCAGTAATACTAGGATTAGCAATAAATGATCAATAACTCGAAATGGATTTTACCTTCACTAATGTTGGAAAATATTCGATTTCTAGTTACCGTTCAAACACTACTTTCAATATATGACAACAATTTAATCTGATCACTAATAAAGAACAAAGAAATAATAAAGTTTGGATGAGCATGTGGGTGAAGGCGCGTCACGAAGATAACTGTCATGAAGACGAAATCTGTTGCTCCTATACACGAGCTATACCAGCGTCTTGCCTCCTAGAGTCAATCACCCCCATAGCTTAGGTACTTCCTCCCCGTGCCAGTAAGAGGACAATGTGAAGCAGTACTTTGTCCCTCGAATGTCACCAAAAAACAAGTTGTGGGAAATACTCTCAGATGCACAATATTGGGTGGAGAAGAATGACGAAGAACAACTTGGGTGAACGCGGAGAAGTGGGCAAAACAAAGTCGCACACAACAACAGTGAGTAGCATACATCATGAATAATGGCCGCACACAACAAGCTCTTATTGTGTTGTTTCTGATTTTTAGTGTATTCGGGTTGTTAGAAACACCTTAGGCTCGTCCATTTTATAGCTGGACATAGCCACTTAGATTGGCAAAATAAACACTCAAGTATTCTCCCCCAATTTTTGGGTATGAGTCCCGAACAAAATAGTTCATTGGGCACACTCGAAATGGAACCAAAGAGACATAAAGGCTGGTGAATTTAATTCAAAAAGAATTTATGGTTTGAATGACTTTAACATAGTTGTTCTTCCAAGACAATTAAAGAATGTCAAATTGTGCATTTTCGATTTTCCAAAGGACACAAAATTAAAATACTGTCAGACAAAATAAAACAATTTTTTTATTAAATAAAAAAATTAAATCGTACGCACGCGTGTACCGTAACGTAGCGAACCAATCGAAGTGTGACAAAATGCACGTGCGTGAATGTGTGTATTTTAATTTGTCAAAGTACAAAGCATCAATGAGGAAATTCTAAAGCCCGAAGAAAAGCCCACAAGTCTTTGGTCTCCTTTCCCATTTAAAATGATCCTTCTAACTTTAGAAGTGAGTAATGTAAGACTAAGATGGTTGAGAAGTTTGAAATACAACTAAAAGGTAAGCTAGAATACAAGAGTATGTACGAGACTGTATGACTATGAAAACCTCAAATATCATCGTGTCGCCGTCCGGGGACTCAAAGCCGAAAACATACGAAGATGGAAGTTTAATAAAATCAGGGGCTCCACGCCCAAACAAAAAGAAAAACATACCAAGAACACCTTAATAAAAGAGTATAATTTACGAGACTCGCTTGGGGAGAGGACACGCTTCCCATATGTCGTAAAACCACCCTCCCAATGCGGGGCCCTGGTTTCGTATTTGTCTTCTTCTTTTGATTTGTTGGGGGAAAAGAAAAATGGAAAATCTATTGTTCTGCTTATAACTTTTATTCTATAATGAATTTTTAGATGAAATAAAAACCATCAGATTCATTATAAAAATACATTTGAACAAGACTAATATTGATATATTTTTAAAAAATAATATCAAATGATAAATAAATATTATTTATAAATTTTTTATAAGAATAAAAATAAAGGAGTGAGTATGTGTATAAATATCATATTAGTTCAAATCTTCACATAATGTGCTATTTGTAGAAAAAACTCCCAACATATGTAGAATTAGAGGTGCAAACTATTGGCCTAAATACACACACTTTTGATTGAATGAGCCCACTTTGATTGAATGCCCTTAGTTATGCCCTCAATGCGCTCACTTCTGATTGCATGCACCCACTTTTGATGGAATGCGCCCAATATTTATTAGATGCACACATTGCCCAGAATGCACCTATTTTTGATTGAATGCACCTAGTAATGACCACAATGCGCCCAATTTTAATTGAATATGTCCACTTTATGAATGCTCACATTATTACCCCGAATGCGCCCACTTTTGGTTTAATGCGCCAACTTTTGAATGAATGCACATAGTAATGCCCTCAATGCACACATTTTTAATTGAATACACCCACTTTTGATTAAATGCACCAATATTAATTGAATGTGTCTAGTTATGCCCTCAATACGCTCACTTCTGATTGCATGCGTCTGCTTTTGATTGAATGCACCCATTATTAATTAGATGTGCACACTATTTCCCTGAATGCGCCCACTTTTGACTGAATACGCCTAGTAATGCCCTCAATGTGCCTAATTTTGATTGAATGCATGCACTTTTGGTTGAATGCACCCACTTTTGAATGAATGCACATATTGTTGTCCTGAATGCGCCCACTTTTGGTTAAATGCGCCCACTTTTGACCCTTAATGCGCTCACTTCTGATTGCATGTACTTTTGATTGAATGTGCCCAATATTAATTAGATGCAGACGCTATTGCCCTGAATGCGCCCATTTTTAATTGAATGCGCCTAGTAATGACCTCAATGCGCCCAATCTTGATTGAATGTGCCCACTTTTAATGTAATGTGCCCACTTTTGAATGAATGCACACACTGTTGCCCCAAATGCACCCACTTTTGGTTAAATGCGCCCACTTTTGGATGAATGTGTATAGTAATGCCCTCAATTAGCACATTTTAAATTGAATGCACCCACTTTTGATTGAATGCACCCAAAAATAATTGAATGCGCCTAGTTATGTCCTCAATGCACTCACTTCTGATTGTATGAACCCACTTTTGATTGAATGCGCCCAATATTATTTAGATGTACACTATATTGCCATGAATGCACCCACTTTTGATTGAATGTGCCTACTAATGCCCTCAATGCGCCCACTTTTGATTGAATGCATCCACTTTTGAATGAATGCACACACTTTGATTGAATGTGCCCACTTTTAACCCTTAATGCGCTCACTTCTGATTGCATGCACCAACTTTTGATTGAATGCACCCAATATAATTAGATGTGCACTATTACCTTGAATGCACCCACTTTTGATTGAATGCACCTAGTAATGCCCTCAATGCATCCAATTTTGATTGAATGTGCCCACTTTTGATTGAATGCACCCACTTTTATATGAATGCACACACTATTGCCCTGAATGAGCCCACTTTTGGTTAAATGCACCCACTTTTGAATGAATGTGCATAGTAATGCCTCAATGTGCACATTTTTAATTGAATGCACCAACTTTTGATTGAATGCACCCAATATTAATTGAATGCTAGGGATGAGCATCAGGCCGGGTTATACCGGGTTTTGCCTGTCCCAAACCCAAACCCACATTTTAAAACAGGCCACGGGCAAGGTTCGAGCCCAGATAAAATTGAAAAATGTCAGCCCATACCCGGCCCATATAAGAATGATGGGTTTTGGGCCGGATTCGGGTTTGCCCATATAATATCGAATGAGCATACTAAATTTTGCTATATCTAACTTGTTAACATAAAAACTGAATTACTGTAAATGTATTTTGTGATAAACCTTCAAAAGAATGTATATACACTATATTGAAAGAGTAACAAATCATTTTCTGGTACATGTGAATGTATGAGAAGTAAAAAAATCAATGGAGTCCACAATGTTGTGCCCTTTTGCCTCCTCATACTATATGTATATACAATGAAATGGTTTTGGAAGGGCAAAAGATAATTTGTCTCCTACATGTGGGCATATGAGTAAAAATATGAGCATAATCTACGATGCACTGAACAAAAGATCATTCGTATCCTATATGTGGACACAATGAGATCAAAATAAAGAAACCAAGTATGTCTATTCATGTCAATGATGGTTATCTTACTAGTATGAATTTATTAATCATGTTGATTGATTGCATAGTATCCATATTGCCATTGGTTAGGTACATACTACATATTGCATCAAGAAATTTGTATGTTTTTCTTTCAAGACAAAGATAGATGTATAAGTATATAATGTACATAAAATATAATCTGGGCATTCGGGTTTTCGGGCCTGGGTTTACCTCTACCCGTACCCGGCCCAAATAAAATAAAGGTTTAAATTTTAGGCCCGGCCCACCCATACTATAAACGGGGTTCGGGTCTGGATCGAGTTATGCAGGCTGGGTTGCGGGTCGGATCGGGCCGGCCCAACCCGATGCTCATCCTTATTGAATGCACACACTATTGCCCTAAATGCACATACTTTTGATTGAATGCGCCCACTTTTGATTGAATACGCTTAATAAGCCCTCAATGTGCCCATTTTTGAATTAATGCATCCAATATTAATTGAATGCACACACTATTGCCTTGAATGCCTCCCACTTTTGATTGAATGCACCTAGTAGTGCTCTCAATGCACCCACTTTTGATTGGACGCACCCAATATTAACTGAATGTGCACACTATCGCCCAAAATGCGCCTACTCTTGACTGAATGTGCCCACTTTTAATAGAATGCGTCTAGTAATATTCTCAATGTGCCTACTTAGATTGAATGTGCCTAGTAATGCCCTCAATGCTCTCACTTTTGATTGAATGCACTCATTTTTGATTGAATGCACCCAATATTAATTAAATGCGCACACTAGTGCCTTGAATGTGCCCATTTTTTATTGAATGCGCCCACTATTAATTGAATGTGTCCAATTATGGTGCGAATGCACCCAATTATGAATGTGAATGCACATACTTCTTAGATGTTGTGTATAAATAGCAAAGTAGCACAAATCGTAACATAATACACTTAATATTTGTAGAAAAATGTCCAATTATGGTGCTAATGCGTCAATCATAGTGTGAATACACATACTTCTTAGATGTTGTGCATAAATAACAAAAGAACACAAATTTTTACATAATGCGCCCAATATTTATAAAAATACATAGATATTATTTTTTCCAAAGTATATAAATATTTGTCTTGTTAGATTAGATTTTTTGTAACGAGTCCAATAATTTTTATTTCGTTAAAAAATTCATTACAGATAAAAAATTATTCATATTTTTCATTTTTGTGCTATTTTCTCTGCAACTATGACATGTGGCAAAAAAGAAGAAGCAGCAAAATGGGCCCCCGGTCGGGAAAACCACCCCAGCCTAGCGGTAATACCGCTTCCCAGCTTGCTTTAGGAATGCGTGAGGGCATCAACGCGTCCCAATATGATTTTTCGTTAATAAAACCAGTGACCCCACGCCCAAACAAAAAATAAAAACATACCAAGATCACCTTAACAAAACCGGGGACTCCACACCAAAAAGTGTACTTGTGGTAGGCTAAACGAATAAGATTATGATTCTTCTCACCTTTTCCCAAATTCAACGACGAGGAGAGCTCGTATGTCAAAAAAAGAAAAGAAAAAGGTAAATTTGTACTGCTGTCTAGATCATATGGAACTTTAAACAATGGTTTTATACTCAAATCTCAGGCGGTCAGAAACAAAATAAAAATGGCAAGGCGTTTCCGAGTTCGTCATCCCCGTGTCATGTTTTAGGATCCATCTTGACTTGGAAGATTCCTTTGGGGGATCTGGAGGCGCATGTTTAGGTAGCATTTATTAGGATTCTATGGGCGGTTGCGGTTGGTTGGCTTTTGAGTTGAGTTATATTTTCAAATTGATTTTTGGCTGCGAGTTTTGGATTTTCTTTGTTATCCTTTTTTTTTCTTCAAAATAAATAAATTAACGGTAATGTGGAAAAATGAAAGTATAACGGCGGGCGGCTACTGTAGTTTGGTTAGATTGGACGGAAATGCTTGGGGCACTGGTGTCGTTGCGTGCTCGTCGTCCCAACGACCGAAATTGAAGAAGGAAAAATAGAAAAAGTAAAGTACTCCGCCGGGGGTGCCGGGTGGCGACGGCGGCGGCCGTTTGCTGCCGCTCCGAGTCCGCCTTCGCAGTCGCACGTGTGTGTGACCGCGGTGAGTGCCGGCGGCGATACGATTCACGAGGAGCGCGCGAGACGGCAACAGCGACGTCCCACCAGTGAGTCAGTGACCCCTGTCACCCCTCCCAATATCCCTCCTCCGCCCCCGCCGTAGATGCACACGCACCCGAATTCTTTTGAAGCTGTAATTTTCACCTTTCACTTTTCCCTCATATTCAAGCTAAGATAACAACAACAAGTCTGTCGTCATCTTACGTTCCGATAAACCCCATATACAATTCCGAATTTCCCCACATCGCCACCGCCGGCCCGACCACCGTGCCGTGTGCTGGGAGAAAGCTTATTAGCCAGGAGAGAGGGAGAGAGCGGTACGGTATCACGGCCCGCCCTCCTTCTCCGGCGGCTGCTGATGCGGTTCAGTGGTATAACAGCACGCCACGGCACGGCACGGCGCCGGCTGGATAAATCGGCTCTAAAAACTCAACGCAAACCCGCGTTCTCGCTGCTCACGTGTGCGTCCCGTTACCAGCTTCCACCTTCCGGGTTCCAGCTCACCTTGCTGCTCTTCTCACGGCCGCGCTACCTCCGCTGCCGGCTCACCCACGTCTCTCCCTGATCACAACTCATTATTACTTTTATTCATGAACAAATAATAAATTAGTACATCTGAATCAAACAAAAGCCTACCCCTCTCATTATTGTCATTTATTATCCATTATAATAAACTTATCATTCTCCGCAAATCCTATTATTCCCTCCCCAAATCCTTCCTTCCGCACCCACTTTTCGTCATCTTCTCCCCCATTCCGCCCAATCCCCCCAAACCCAACCCCCCACTTCAATCAAAAACTTCAACTCTCTTTCCTCTACCAATACCCAGCTTTCGCCTTTCCCCCCAAGTCCCCTACCTCATTTCTCTTCCGTCCCCCTTATTACCTCCTCCTCCTCCGTCCCCGTCATGAACTCCCCCCTCTCCCACCTCCGCTCCAACCCCGGGGCAAGGGCTCCGGCCGCACACCACCACCGGCGACACCGGATCCTTTTCACTACTAGCTAGCTAGGGATTCCGATTCCAACAACAGCAACAACCACAGCAAACAATGGCCTCGCCGTCGGAGGCGCCCAGGATGGACCAGATTGTCTCCCAGTTCCTCCTCAAGGCGCTCCACGCCGTCCTCGCGGCCCGAATCCCGCAGCTCGGCTCAACGCCATCCTCCCCCATCGCGCACGCCTCGGCCCACTCCGCAGGGCGCGCGAGGAAGAGGGACAGGTGGTTCAACCTCGCGCTCGGCGACCCGCCAGCGGCACTCGAGGCGCTCAACTTCTGGCACAGAAGCTCCGTCGACCCCATGGTCGTCGACATCATACTCTCCCCAACCAGCACAGGGGTCACCGAGACCATTACAGACTCCGAGACGGAAACAGTCGTCGAGCGCTGGATCGTGCGGTACGACCCGTCACCGAACCACACCGTCACCAGCTCCAGTACTCCACCGCCGGGATCCAGCTCCAGGACGTACAAGAAATCCATCGTCCTCCTACGCTCAATCTACGCACTCCTGCGCCTCTTGCCCACACATAGGGCATACCGCATGCTAGCCGCGCCAAACCATACCTGCAACTTCACGCTCACCTACCGCGTCTCGTCGTTCGCCGACCCAATGGGACCAAGGGACGAGCAGCTCATGACGAGGCACGACTTCACGCCGGTTGAAGCTCTTCCGGGTGTACTGTCCGCGTCCGTGACTTACAGGCCCAGGATCGCCGACGAGTTCAACCTCCAGTCGTCCCCGCTCATACCGCCGCTGATCATCCCGGACTACGTCGGGAGCCCCGCGGCGGACCCGATGCGCGCGTTTGGGCCAGGGCACGCCTCGCCGTCGTATGGTGCTGCGGGTGGCACGCCGTCGTCGTTGCCGGCGACGTTTACCAGACCGCATAGCTGGACGAATCCCAGCATGGCGCACCACCCGCTCAGCGGGTCGCCGGACTACTCGCACGGAAGGTCGCCGCCGCTGCCTGTGCCCATTCCTGCAAGGCAAATGACGAACACCAGTGCTGGTGCTGCTACACCTTCCTCTTCTTCCTCCTCCGGCAGCCACCACCGCCACTTGCATCACCAATTCAGGGCGATGTCATTTGGAGGGCGTAGATCTGGAGGGCAGCACTACTACTATGACGACTACAGGCTCTCGCCGCCTTCATTGTCCGCGTCCCCTACACCGTCCCCGCCACTGCACCCCAACAGCCCACTAAGGAACCGGCTACACTCCGACACCGCGCCCGTCAGCATACCACAGCCGCTGCCGGGGAAGAGCATCTTGCAGAGGACGCCCAGCTCGTCTGACCCTATGAGGTCACTCTTCCCGCCGCCCTCACCCAGAAGCGCAGCGGGATCCGTCAAGGGCGACGCGCAGGCGCAGGCAATTCCGGCTATGGGCGAGTCCCCTTCTGAAGGTGGCAGCGCCAGGTCGTTCAACAAGATAGAAGGATTTAGGCCGGGTGAACATATCTCCACCCTCCCTGTCTATGCCATTCACAAGGTACAAAATGCTGCTGCTTAATTATTGCCGGTGTCTTTTGAAATGAGGTGGTTTCTGCTTGCTATATTTAGGGATCTAAAGATAGCAAAGAGGACTCCGGCCGGATCTCCGGCATTTTTTCCTCTTGTGGATCACCGCGAGTAGGATTCTCTAGGAGCTCCAGCAGACTGTCGTTCAATGACGACCTGGATGACGGTGGACTCAACATGCCATTCGCAATGGATAACATCGATGGATCCGATTCCCAAACCAGGTAAGCAAGTCCCCCCCTGCTCATTTCGTTTTGCTCCTCCAGCTCTTTCAACTCCCTATTGTTTCTTGGATTTGTATCCCTTTTTCTGGTATTGGTATCATTACACACAACACTCGGCAATGCTATGGGCTGTGTTTCATTCTTGGATTTCAACAAAGGGACACGTCGGATTGTCCACGTTTCTTAGATTTTTTTGTTCCTTGTTCTGGTATTGGCATCATTGCACACAACTACAGCAATAAAATTAGGTGTTATGGTTTTTGGATTACACCAAGGAGCAAGTGGAATTGGCTATGTTTCTTCCATTCTCGTTCATTTTCCTGGTAAGAGGGTTATCATTGCACAGAACTACAGGCATTGCTAGGTTATGGTTAATGGACTATACCGAAGAGAGGACCCTGAAGAAGTAGGTCACGCTGAAGATAATTTGGGCAAGGTAATCAGAGGGGTTTGTTATGCAGTTGTTTGTGTCGATGAAGAACACAATTAGATCATTAGTATTTCTCTAGCCATGCAACTGCAAACAGAATTTTTGACTGGACAGTAAGGGTTAGGGTACACAAGGTTTGCACGCCATATATTTATAAAGAAAATAATTACAGAGAGGTCCTTGTAGAATAGGAAAATAACAAATAGAAAATAAAGAGCTTAATTTAAACACTACTTAACACTCCCCCTCAAGTTGGAGCATAGATATAATCATGCCCAACTTGTACACAAGAGAGCAGAAATGTTTCTTGGCCAACAACTTTGTGAAGATATCAACAACCTGATCTTCGGAGCGAGTGAAAGGAGTGCAGATGCGTCCAGTCAGAATAGATTCTCTGCTGAAGTGGCAGTCAACTTCAATGTGCTTAGTCGGCTCATGAAAAAACAGGATTATTTGCAATTAAGATAGCTGCTTTATTATCACCGTGCATAAGAATAGGAGCAGAGGATACCACATCAAGTTCTTTTAGAAGAGATTGCACCCACAGAAGCTCACAAGCAGTATGAGCCATAACATGATATTCGGCCTCAACACTGGATCTAGCAACCACATTTTGCTTTTTGCTCCGCCAAGTAACTAGATTACCCCCAACAAATGTGCAATAACCAAAAGTAGATTTTCAGTCTATCTTGCTACCAAAATAGTCAGAATCAAAATAGCCTTCAAGAGAGCAATGACCATGTTTTCTATAGAACATGCCTTTACAAGGAGAGTTCTTCAAATATCTCAGAATATGACACAGTGCTTCCCAATGACACTATTTAGGCTTATTAAGATATCTGCTAACAAGACCAACAACAGTAGAAATATCAGCTTTAGTAATAGTCAAATAAATTAGTTTTCCCACCAGTCTTCTATATCTTTTACTGTCAGGATACAGAGGAGATTCATCATCATCCCAATTCACATTGGGATCAAGAGGTGTGTCAGTAGACCGAGCTCCAAGCATGCCAGTCTCCTGGAGAAGATCAAGAACATACTTGCGTTGTGATAGAACAAGAGCATTAGTAGTCCTGGAAACTTCAATCCCCAGAAAATGCCTCAATTTTCCCAAATTATTAGTGACAAAATGTTTGCATAAATAGGCTTTAGTAGCATTTATTTCAGAGAGATCACTGCCGGATAAAATAATGTCGTCAACATACACAATAAGAACTACAATACCACTGGACGTCTTTTTGATAAAAACAGAATGATCAACATGAGATCTGATGAACCCATAAGTAGACAAGGTGGTGCTCAGTTTGTCGAACCAGGCATGCGGACTCTGAGTCCATAAATAGACTTCTTGAGGCGGCAGACTTTGTGTAACTCCCCTTGAGCAACAAACCCAGGTGGTTGCTCCATATATACCTCCTCCTGAAGATCACCATAAAGAAAATCATTTTTGACGCCCAGCTGGATGTGGGGCCAATCCAGATTAATTGTCACAGAAAGAACCCATACAGAATTCAGCCTGGCAACAGGAGAAAATGTTTCAAAATAATCAAAACCATAGGTCTGAGTGTACCCTTTCGCTACGAGGCGAGCTTTCAGGCGTTCAACTGTTCCATCAGGATGATACTTGACAGTGTAGACCCAGCGACATCCAACAGGTTTGCAAACCCAGCGCATCCAACAATTTTGCAATTAGGAGGATCAACAAGATCCCAAGTACCCCTGTCAGTGAGAGCAGCCATCTCCTCTGTCATGGCTTGAGTCCAGGCCTGACTCTGTAATGCGTCATGCACATTCTTGGGTACAGAAATAGCAGATAGAGCAACAACAAAATTACTAACATGAACACTCAGATGAGCAGTGGAGACATGATTAGCAATATTATGAGATGCACATGATCTAGTGCCTTTCCTGAGAGCAATAGGTAAATCTAGATCAGAAATTACCTCAGTAGGGGCAGGACCTTCTGAAGGAGAAGATTGGTTGTCAGTGGGGGGGTCTTGAATAGGAGTAGGCTGTGATGGCCGATTTTTGCGTTGATAAACAATAAGAGGAGTAGTAGTCGTATCCGGTTGCACAACAGTGGTAGAATCACAAGTAATAGGCAGAGGTGCTGCAATCAAATCGAAGCTCAACGTAGTTCCTCTAGTAGAATAATATGGAGTATCTTAAAAAAACATCACTACTCATGAACCACTTTTTAGTAACTGAACTATAGCAGCGGTACCCTTTTTGAGTTCGTGAATATCCCAGAAAAATGCATTTTTCAGCTCTAGGGGATAACTTGTCTTGAGTAGGACCAAGCAAACGAACAAAACAAGTTGACCCAAAAATCCTCGGAGGAACAGAAAACAGTGGTAGATCTGGTTGCAGAACTTGTACAGGAATTTTATTTTCAATAACAGAGGAAGACATTCGATTTATCAGAAAACAGGCAGTAAGAACAGCTTCCGGCCAAAAATGTGTGGGAACATTAGAGTGTAACATTATAGTACGAGCAACTTCAAGTAAATGCCTATTCTTCCTCTCATCCACTCCATTCTGTTGGGGTGTATAAGCACAAGACGTATGATGAATTGTCCCCACAGAACGGCAGAATAACTCCACATTTTTTTGAACAAATTTCAATGCATTATCAGTACGTAAAATTTTAATCGGCATAGAATATTGAGTTTTAATTTCAGCAAAAAAGAATTTAATAGTTGGCGGAACTTGGGATCGATCTTTTAACAGAAATAACCAGGTAGCATGAGAGAAATCATCAATGAACAAAATAAAAATATTTATTGCCAGATAAGCTTGGAATATGACAAGGACCCCATACATCAGCATGCAACAAATAAAAAATAGCTTTGCTACCAATCTGAGATACTTTTTGGGAAATACAAATCTAGACTGTTTGCCTAATTGACAAGCCTCACATTGAAAACTATGCGGGCGAACACCAGAAATAACATGTTTTAACTTCTCAGCTGACGGATGTCCAAGTCTGAAATGCCACTGTAATGCAGAAACATAAGCTGAAAGTGCTGAAGCTAGAGCTGAAGTGCCAATCTATTTCAACTCATCTAAGTAATAGAGTCCATCAGGTCCTTCATGCCCCCCACCAATCTTCATCCTCGTGCGAAGGTCCTAAAAACACAAGTATCCGGTGCAAATGTCAGACTATAATTTTACTGACAGATAATAGATTCAGTGGAAAATTCAACACATAGAAAGCAGAGCGCAGAAGAACTTGTGCAAAGATATCGCCAATTCCAGATACAACAGATTTAGAACCATCAGCAAGCATAACAGTGGATTTGGAGTAGGGTTTAGTCAGTTTATAAAACAGAGAACGGTTGCCAGAAATATGAGATGAGGCTCCTGAGTCAATCACCCATTTGGTATTACCAGCACTAGAAGGAGCACTCAAACATGCATAATCTCAACCAAAGTAAGTGGCTGCGTGAGCTCCATTTGTAGCAACCGATGAAGAGGAAGCACCAATCCTCTCAAGCAGAAGACGTTCCACTTCGGAGCGGATGAACTCAGCAGTGGACTCAGTCGAGGGAGCAACAATGACCGTCTGAGAAGTACAACCAGTCGCAACATTGGCCCACGTAGGTGTGCCATGCTTCTTCCAACACTTGTCTTCAGTGTGGTTGGTGCGGCCATAGAAGTCACAGTATCGTTGAGCAGCGGCACTTCCAAAAGTATCAGCAGACGAACCACGACCATATGAGCCCCGTCCCCGTCCAAGAGCAGCAGACCGATTGTCCGGCGGTCGACCACGACCCCTACCACGACCACGACTAGACATAGCAGCAAGAGCAGTAGGAAGACACATCTGATGAGGAGGCCGACAGACATTGGAGACGCTGAAAGGCACTCTCCAAAGTAGGTAGCAGATCGCTGGCTAGGATCTGGTCAACCACCCCAACATATGAGTCCGGAAGACCTGCTCAGCTGCTATAAGTCCCACCCGCTCAGCCATCTGTTCTGCCCTAACACTTCGACTTCTAATGACTAGAAAGGAAGACATTGGGTATTGGACAACCACCATTGTGGAAGAAGCAGTTAGAAGCATAAATTCTATTATGGGGTCAAAGTGATTGTTGTTAAGGCGGTCGAATGAAGGCTACTTAACCTATCTTTCCACAAATGAAGCCTGATCAATTTGTTCAACGTCGTTGTGTGTTTTGTTGTTGATCCTTGTTGCGACCCTTTGTTGCAAGCATTAGAATGGGAACTGACAACAACTCTGGAATCTCTTCGGGAATTTTATTGTTCTCCAACTCGATGGGTCATTGCTGGTGTGGAGATGTCGTACTTGTTAATGTGCATCCCTAGGCTTCAAGGGAACCCGAGGGTGTCATTGTGGCTTACATCTTGATATAACCATGCACATATGTATCTAATAGAGAGAATGGCCACCAATTATATAATTAAGGCGCCTTTGGTGTGGTAGGGCTAACCTTGGTTCCCTACTACCTTGTCGCCCTCTACAAGTATAAGAGATCCAGAGTCCTCGTTAAAGTTTGATGTGTGCTGTAAAACAAGTATATGGAGTTTGTGAATCGGGGAGTAGGCTCATGGCATGTGCAGATAAGGGTTGAGAGGAAACTTTGAATATTAAACTCCCGCATTGAACTGATTCACATGGGTGTTCAAGTGGTTGTTTGGTTAGTTTGACCTATGCACCTCATAAGTGGTGGCTTAAGTATCTATGTGCCTACGTTTTTGGTTTTGACCCACATATCCCATGGTGGACCTATATATGTCAAAACACGACTACGAACCACATATACATCTAGACATACCGATATCTAGAAAAGTCACTTATAGGGCCAGTTACGGGATTGTGCCTAAGCATACTTCATGCCTTGACTCCTACATTTTAAACCTAACAATGAAGCACGATCAATGTTAAACACTAGGAAGTGTATTGAAACTGACATTTAGAAATCACTAAGATCTATTTTATCTTAGAATAAAGCTGTTTCCTCCCCTACCTTAACAGTAATATACAATCATAATATTTGAAACATCAACTAAGCCCTATGTTACTAGCATTAGTGCAAAATACCATAATTGTTGCAACTGGAAAGAAACTGAAAGTACAAGTTAATATGCAAGACTAGAGACCACACACACACACACACACACACACACACAGAGACACAAACACAATCTTTCAAAAACTTCCTTTCACACTACCCCATGACAGAGTGTACGTCGAAGTCTAGACCAAAACAATCCTAACACCCTAATTTCCACCTTAGGCTGCGAATTACTACTGCTATATCTGGTGCTCTAACAATTTTTATCTTAGGTTCCCGATTACTACTGCTATCTCTGGTGCTCTGACAAGTTCCACCTTAGATTGCGAACTACTACTGCTATCTTTGATGCATAGACTACTTTGCATCATCAAACACTAGCCGCTGAGAGCCTAAAAATTTGAAAAACCATATTAGACTTGCCAGTCCCAATGAGAGAAGAATCCCACTCAAGGGAAATAATATGTAGAATAGGAAGTAAATTGCATTATAATTTACAAATTCACCTAACAACCATTTTAAGAGTTTCAATCTATGTTATACCATAGTGTGTTGCCAAAACTACATCAACATTTTTTGAAATGATTTTTTTTTTTGTGAAGTAATTTAAATATTTAAAGTGATATTTTATAGACAAGGATTCAAATATATTGAACTTGGCATGTTTATAATTTTATACTTAAATATATTTACTTTACTTTACCATGTTAGCTTGATCTGTACCCGCCAAGCTACAGTCACTTGGGTAAACTCTTAGTGAATCACCTTACACATCTCCGAATTACCATCCTCCCTAAAGTTACTGCTATATCCAGTTCGCCATGAGGTAACACGTCTGTCTGTGTAGGGGCTTGACCATACTACCTACTCACTTGACCTTGTAGCCCGAGTACTTGGGTGGGGTGCCAACGTAATTATAAGTGCTTAGTTGAACAATAATTTCCCATATGGTTGGTCATAATTCAATTTGGTTTGGTTTACCATTAAAGCTACAAACTAAACCATACATATTGGTTTTGTAAACTTATCAAACTGAACATAAATGTTAAGTAGTCCAAAATCAAACCAAAACAAATAATTAGTTTATAGCTTGGTTTGGTTTCTCTTCAAATTATTACCTCAAAAGAACATAACTATCTAGCCGCGTTCCATCCATGTTAAGGTTGGCAACATGGACCTTCTGTCCATTCTTTTTGTATAATGGGTCATATTCTCATTAAGATATAAAGATTCTAAAGCTCTTCTTATGAGCTTTTTTAGGGCCTGCTTGGTAGGGTGTAGTTGGATGTAAGAGTGTGAAATTGTTGTACATTTTTGCATTGCGAATTCACACTTTTACATCTGACTACACCCTACCAAATATGCCTTTGGTATAGTTAAAACCCAACTCTTCTGCTTTTAACTATGCTCAACACAAAGCCGTTACTTCAAATTGGTGCATTGGTGATTTGGCAATTTGCTTTGGGAATGTCCATGTCATTTTGAGGCACCTCATATTGCTTGCCCTCCATACTCGCCTCCCCATTTTCCTCATATAGTTAATTCTCAGGCGATCTTACCTTGTCTTTCCACACACGCATCGTAACATACACATTTTTTTAACATTCATCTTAAGAAACCTTGTTTCTTCATTGCCCAATGTTCATTTCCATATAACATGGTTGATCATAGCTATTTTATAAAAACTTACTCTTCAATCCGTGAGGGCTTTCTACCCGTAAACTATTCGAGTTTCGTTACTCTAGTCTCCATGTTTTTTTTCACGTCACATTCATCATCATGAACACCACCATCCATGTAGATAAGATAACCCAAGTAGTCAAACATGACACATTTTTGTACATTCACTCCTTGTAAATTAGCACCCCACTGAAAACAGTAGACTGACAAGATTTGCAATATATATTCTCTTGTTTATTCTACTCATCTTAAATCTATAATATTCCAATGCATTTATCTATAGTTCATAATACAAACCAATCTTTCTAAAGTTTCACCAATCATCATCATCAAATAACATACACCAAAAAAACCATCCTGAACATGCTCTGTCAACTCATCCATGAGAACAGAAAAATATGAGATCAATCTCTCCCTCAAGATTCCATAGACTTACAATTGGGCTACCATACATGTCTCTAGTTATATCAGCGTATTGGATCCGAACATCCTTTGCTCCAAAACTTGCCAAGCACATAACTTAGTTATTGGAGACACACAAATGTTTATAGGAAAAGTTTTAGATAATACCACCTTTTTCTTCATTGTAACCAATCCAAACAACATTTCCCCCAAAGCTTGATTAGAACATAACTAAGTCATTTGAGACACATAAATGTTTATTGGAAATTTCTTAGACAATGCCACCACTTATGACCATTAATAATCTATCCATCTAACATAGCAATGGATGAATATTGTCTACTGAGGGGGAATGCTAGAACATTTATAGAAACTATGCATCAACTAACTTCAAATAACTGTGCAATGTACTTATTTTGCTTTAAATTAAACCTTAATTTTCTTATTTAGCCTATTTTTTCACATTTTGACTCACATACTTATTAACTTTTTATAGAATAAGTTTGATATTAGAATCTACATAATATAAGCTATCTTTATGTATAGATGGTCTGGTTTGATTAAGCTAAACCCTCAAATTGAACCAAGCTATTTTTTAATGATTTGGAAAATTTGGAACCATACCAAACCATTGGTCTCCTTGAAACTGAACCATTCTTATCCGGTTTGATTAGGCTAGGTTAGGTACTCTGGTTTGGTTTGATATTGTGTCACCCCTAATTCCCACCACACCCTCACTATTTGTTAGATTGAACTTTGAACCGTGGTAGATGATTACATTAAATTCTGGTTGCAGACAAATTGAAACACTATCTAAAATTTTATTTAACAAGTTGCGTCCACCAAGTTAAGGCCCCACTACATGTGATTCACCTAATTGATCTTAGTCAAGGATACACTTAAGTTTCCATAGTCCATCAGATCCTCTTCAAGGTAGACCTGCTTCACTTCCTTGGTATGGACCATAGGATAATATCTATGCTGCAAAAGGCACTTGATTCTACTATTTGCTTAGTTTTCACTTTACTCAATGCCACTTTACTCAAACTTCAATAGGTATTTGCACATAAGGATATTACTGACGTAGGTCATGATTGAAGGAGAAGGAAGCACACACACATTGCATTTTACATAAAGAGAAGAGCGATGGCCGCTAGGAGCGACGGAGCGGGGAGGGGGGGACCCTATGCGTATGCTGGCGGCTTAAGGAGGAAGTAGGCCGCAACCGAGAAGACAAGCAATTCAGTCCGAGATCAGAGTATGCACAATTTCAAAAACCTGGGCGTCTATCTTCAAAGAGCAAGTGGGCGATGTTGATACCAGAATCAATGAAGAACCTATTGTCGTGGAGAATGACGAGATTGTAATCCCTCTAGAGAAGGTGGATGCCACTGCAACTCTATGGACCAATACAATTGCTGTCTATATTATTGGGTTCCGCCCACATATTCCACATTTCAGGACTATCTTCGTGGTGTGTGGAAGCCAAGCGGAACCATGGAAGTCATGGGCAAGGCTAATGGGTGCTTTATCATAAAATTCCAGTAGGACGCGGACCTGGCGACGATCCTATGAGGAGGGCACTGGTATGTAAAGGGCAAACCTATGATATTGAAAAAATGGGAGAAAGGGGAACCACTCAAACAAGAAAAACTAATCGATGTGCCAGTTTGGTTGAAAATAATGAACTTGCCATTAGAATTCTGGAACGAGCAAATGTTGGCTAGGATTGCTACCTACCCGGGCAAACCGCAGTGCTTGGACAAACATACTAAGGCTAAGAGACGTATGGAGTATGCTAGGCTCAACGTCCTTATGAATGTGGCTTCATCCTTTTCGACGGAGGTGAAGCTGAGAACAGACAAATGCATACCATACAAGGTCCATATTGAGTACGAATGGTTTCCTGCTCGCTGCCCCACTGCGGTACTTTTGGGCATGATGCAAAGCTCTGCAAAGTGCCGGAGGAGCCACCTGCAACCACAAATTATATTCCTGAAGATACTATGGAGAAGAGTATCCCAGCCACAACTTTGAGCAATCCTGGTACAGGGGAGGGATCAAACCAAGGACATGGTGCTGTCGAACCAACCCAGTAGGGAACGACACAACTTGCTAAGCTTGATCGACACTCTCAACCTCAGAGTCCTAGGCAAGTGGAACGTGGATCGGCCGTTTGTCAAAATGACAATGAGGTTTCCAAGCTCCAAAGAATCCTATTTCGCCACACAATAGGAGCATCGTACAAAATTTCGACCGAAATTTTCGATTTTTTTTTCAATCGGACATCGAAACGCATGTACGCAGAGAATGGGATGTCATTTCGCAGAAATTTCGCTAAAATTTCGCACTTAGGTGCGAAATTTCGCAAAACAGTACAAATTTCTCCCAGTTTGGGCCATAATTTCGCGAAATGGCACAAAATTTCGATAGAAATTTCGAGATATTTGTTTCTAGGACTGTTGCCACTACATGTTAGGTATTTTGGCGATTCTCTTTGTATCTTTTGCTTATAGAGGCTATTTTCTTTGATTCTAAGGTATGTTTCCCCTATCCCTAGCCCATGTATACCTCTTTCTATGTTTACACTCTTCTAAAAGATGTGAAGAGATACTATGAAAAATAACAAAGTTCTAAGTGATGTTGCTACATGTTAGGTATTTTGGCGTTTCTCTTTCGAAAATCACATGAACTACAAACAAACTTGAGAATCTATGAAATAATAGTATTAAGTCTGCAATTCTACAATAAATTTGTTATTATTACACATATTTATACATAAAATGACTTAAAAATAATGCATTTTCTTTGATCTATGTATACATGACCCATGTAACCTAACTAAATTTTAACACTAGACTTATATAAGTTGTAACATGTAAGTTTGTAACTTGCAACTGTAAGTTTTAAGGTCTAAGTGGTAAATTGTGGGTTTGTAAGTTGTTTACAGTCTAACGGACTTGACAATTCTGTTCATTTGTGCACTCACTCGTCAAGACATGGATCCCACCCTAACCTCTAAACATATAGATTTATTATATAATCTAGTGTGTTTATGTCTAGACTTTGTGTTTGCAGAATTTCAAAGCTTAATTCCTTCATTTTGCCATCGAAATTGCCATCGAAATTCTGTCGAAATTGTTCAGCTTCCTTCACTTACAAATGTGGGAGACACCCCCCCCCCCCATATCCAATATGAAATATTATTGCATATTTGAGTAGATCTTGGCGTTTAGATCACCTGGTAAATTTTCATGATTTAATTCGCTTATTTGGTCGTCGAAATCGTTAGGGCCGTAAATATCAAAATTTAGTGCGAAATTTCGAAAAATTTCTGTTTCTGGGCCATCGGACACGGCATCAAAATCGGACATTTAATTCTATGGGGAAGACCAGAAGCTCATCCCAAGGGAGTGCAAACCCAACAAACAGGTACCACATCATGGATAATGAAGGGGCATCGCCGCATCAGGCAACTCTACAAACCATTCAAACAATGCTCGAGTTGGTGGCATACCAGCTGGGGGAAAAGCCATGTTAGGTCCTCCAACCTTCCTTGCTTGGAACATCCGTGGCTTGTCTTCTTGGAGCAAGTAGGATGTCGTCTGAGCTGAAATAGCCATATGTAATGCAAACATTGTGTCTGGCTGGGGGAAAATTGATTCGACAATTCACACTCTTGCAGCAAAGTCAGAATTTTAGCACTCTGGGATAACCCAAACTATGCTCTCAAGATCGTCGCTCCAAGCAGATGGCCCATATAACCTGTTCCTTTGCTGGCAATTGCTTGGACATTACAGTTGTCTATGCGGCAAACGAAGATAGCAAAAGAGTCATGTTGTGGAAGGACATCGTCTCCATCAGTAAAAGTATCAACAACCCTTGGTTTGTAATAGGAGACTTCAATGCGGTTAGGTTGGCGTCTGAGAGAAGTGGTAGGTCTACTCCATCAATGCGCTCTATGGAGGACTTAATTGAAACAATTGCAGCTGCAGACCTGATTGAGATACCCGCTAAAGGGCCGTATTTTACTTGGAACAATCAATAGCTGGGAGCAAATAACACAAGGAACAAGATCGATAGAGCCTTTGCTAGGACAGAGTTTCTAGATATCTTTCCTAAAATCTGGTTGGAAACAAGATCCTCCATTCACAGTGACCACTTTATGCAGATTCTCCATTTAATGGACCAACCCAAGAGAAACAACTATCCATTCAGATTCTTCAATGCGTGGACATCCTTGCCAGGTTACAAGGAGACAGTGAAAGATGCTTGGAATATTCGTGTGTCACCGGTTGTCCCATGTACAGAATTTCCACTAAACTCATGAATGTTAAGAAGACGCTTCAAAAGTAGAAGTGGGAGCAAAAAAGAGATATAACAGTGACACTAAAACTTAAGGAGGAAGAAGCTTGCAGCACATATAGATTCTGATCTCAATCCTAACGATGAGTTGCTTTGGGAAATAGCCAAACACAAGATCCAAGAGGCAAAAGAAGCGACACTGATGAATCTATGATAATGCAGAAATCTGATCATCATATCATATCTGATCCAAATTGCATTTTTGAGCATGAAATTTGATTGAGCATGAAGGTCACATCATATCTGATCCAAATTGCATTTTTGAGGTCTTTGTTGACCATTACCGCTCCATTTTCAGTAAAGAACACCACCCAGCTTATGACTTTTCTGATATTAGGCTGCCAACGCTATTTGTGCAACAGATTCATGAAATCAAGGAGGTCACTGATGCCGAAATCTATAAAATTGTGATGTTTTTTGATAAAGACAAGTTGTCAGGTCCATACGGCTTCAATCCCTTTTTCTTTCAGGATGCATGGCCCGTTATTGGTGCTGAAATTATATATGCAATTAAGGATTTCTTTCTGAAGGGTAGACTTCTCAAGGAAGTAAACAAGACCTTTATTTCCCTTATACCCAAAGTGAAACAGCCGACTGAAGTTAATGAATGGAGACCCATTTCTTTATGTAACTTCCTCTTTAAAATTATTTCAAAGATCATGACGAATCGCCTGAAGGATATCTTGCCTAGCATTATTAGCAGTAACCAAGGAATGAAGTTTCCACGAAATCGGTGAAATTTCGATTTTGACGCCATCTGCTACGAAATCATGCGACTGTACCGCCATGTCGAAATCAACGAAATTTTTTGCCCAGTTTTGAAATTTTTCCAGGAAACAGTAAAGTTCACTTATCTTCCACATCAAGGACCCCCCACCTATATCTATATCACATTTTATTTCATAAAACGATGCATTTAGGTGTAGATACCACACTTGTAAAATTTCATAAATTACTTAGATCATTTTGGCGTCGAAACGGGCACGGTCACATCTATCGAAATTTTTGTTGAAATCCCAAAAAATTTCGGTTTCCATGTTGTCGAAACGGCATCGAAATCGGATACCTCGTTCCTTGGCAGTAACCAATGTGCCTTCGTGAAAGGCAAGCAATTTTCTGATGTTATTCTGCTTGCAAATGATTTAGTGAATGATTTCAATAAATCTAATCTCAAGTCCTGAATGTGTATTAAAGCTGATCTCAGTAAGGCCTATGATACTATCCGAAGAGAGTTTATTCTAGAAGTCGTGGAATCTATGGGATTTCCTCCCTGTCATAGTTACAAATTCGGAATTCTAGATATGTTCAGTTAAGTTAAAAAATTTGAAATTCGGAAATTATGTGAGAAATTTGGGTAAAAAGCGGTCAACGTACGATAAAAGTATGGTCAACATTCAGGAAAAAGTTGGCAAAAAATCGGAGGATATATACATACATTGCATACAGATATATGTATATATATGTTTTGCACATATATATGCACGTATATATTGCATACATATATGTACAAGTACAACTTATACATATACATATATTACATACATACACACCCATATATATGCATGAACATACACACACATTTATATATGCATTCAAATTAAGTCAGAGTCTCAATTAGTATAATACGAGAAAAGAACGTATAAAACGAGAAAAAACATTAAACGTGATTAATTTGCAAATAATACGGGAATAAAACGTAATATTTGGAAATTGGGATTTATTCGAAAGTTTCATACGTCTAGGGAAAAATTCGCGTTTTAAACGCGACTTTTTAAAAAAGTCGGAGTATATTGTGACTATGCTCCCTGCTGGTTGATGTGGACTAAAAAATGTCTATACTCGGCTTCTTTTCAAATTCTTATCAACGACAACCCGACTCCTATCTTTCATGCTTCAAATGGAATCCGCCAAGGGGATCCCTTAGCGCCATACTTGTTTGTCATCGGTATGCAGGGGCTCACAACGATTTTGGATAAAGCCGTTCAGGAGAAAGTCATTAACCCCTTGGGCATAGACAAGTGTGAGATTTCACATCTTCTATTTGCTGATAATCTCATTCTGTTCACTGAGGCAAATGTTGAAAACGCTTTAGGTATTTGTAATTGTTTGGCAGAGTTCAACTACTGGTCAGGTTTGCAACTAAATCTGGAGAAGAGCCAATTGTTCCTCAGTGCTTCTGCCCAGACGGAGGTCCAAGAGATTCTTGATATTAAAATTACAGACTTACCTGTTTGCTACCTTGGTGTTCCTATGTTCATGGGAAGATTGACTAAGAGCATGTGTCAACCACTTGTTGATAAGATTAAAACCAAACTTGATTCGCAGAAGATGAGACTTCTGTCCATGTTGGGGGTAGACTCGCGTTGATAGTGTCCACACTTTCAGCATATCACCTCTTCTGGACCAACACCTTCCCTCTTCCAAAAGCTATTATAAGTGAGATCGGACGGCTATGTAAAAATTTCTTATGGGGTGATAATGGCTTTGAAAGTCATTTGCACACTATCTCATGGTAAATGGTATGCTCCATGAAGCTCGAAGGGGGCTTGGGCATAAGAAGAATGGAGGATTGGATTAAAGCTGGTCAGATTAGAAATCTCTGGGACATTGCTAATGCCAAAGATTCGTTATGGATCAGATGGGTTCATAATAAGTACTTGTCTTCCAATACTACTACATGCTCCTGTCCAACGAAAACACACCACAACTGGTTTTGGAGGACCCTTCTGAGATATAGAGATCAGATGTTGCCAACTATTCGTTATAAAATCGGCCCCGGTATTATCATTTCATTGTGGACGGACCCCTGGGTCAATGGCCTATTTCTCGAGTAGGCTATTGGGACAAACCTCAGGTTGAAAACTAGTTTTGATACAGATCAAAAACTTCGCTCATTGATCAAGAACAAAGCGTGGCACATACCCTATACTAGAGGCACTGAACGCCTAGCAGATCTGTGTGCTGACCTCTAGGTCTTTGACAAGTATCTGTGCTACCTGAAAGGGATGATAAAGTTCTAATTGAAAGATGCTTGGAACTTAGCCGAAGTACCAAACCTACTCTGACTTGGGCTACCTGAAAGGGATGATAAAGTTCTAATTGAAAGATGCTTGGAACTTAGCCGAAATACCAAACCTACTCTGACTTGGGCGAAATGGCTGCGGAAACCAAATATGCCAAGGCACTACCTCATTCATTGTTGGAAAGTCCTCAATCTAGTCACTGAAGATCTCATGCAACGCAGGAGCTTTCAATTGGCATTAAGATGCATCTTATGCAGAGCAGCAAGTGAAACTCTAGATCATATTTTGTGGCACTGTGTGTTCGTGGGGGACATATGGAGTCGGGCCAGGTCTGTGCTGCCGTACATTCCTTCTAGAATGGAAGATATCATTGAAACTAAGGGACAAATGGAGTATACTATTATTGTGATTATCATGTACCAGATGTGGAACAAATTTTGATGACAAAAAGGTTACTATTGACTCTACCTGGGGCCTTATTATCCAGGATTTTGATAGCCTATACATGTATAGATAGGTCTTTTTCTTCCGTAGCCTAGCCGACACTTTTGTAAACACTTTTTGTTATGTGAGAATGGAGTAACGTGCTTAACGTAAAAAAAGGATATTACTGACTAAGCATTGTACTTTGGATTCTAATACGATTCTCAACAACTTGAAACCCTAAAACTTTATAGCATTTATTTAAGTATATAATTGTATTATTAACGATCTAGAGTTCATGAACTAACATATTGAGTAATATTCAAATTCTAAGCAATAATTCTTTTATAGGCTCCATATTCTTTAGTGGAGTCGTTGGTCGCACATTTTGTATTATGTTTTGAAAAAGATGCATGCATCTCTAAGTTGTTTGATACAAAAAACTCCCGAATTCTTGAACTTGTTTAATAAGTCTTAGTGCTTATTTTCTTTTCATAGTTTCTTTATGCATCCATGCCTTGACTTATTACTTCTATCTGGCTATTAATTATCCCATTGTCTGTAATCTGTTATTGCTCTATTTACGCAAATATGATTATAAATGATATCACATGACATTTCCCTCCTCATAGCTGAATTTATATGAAATTAAAACACTTTTTATCGTATATTCACATATGTACATAGTTGTTATGGATGTCATTTTGGTGCTATGACATCCTAAAGGATGTCATATTTCTGCACTTTGGCTTATAATGCCGTTGATCTTCTTCTAGTGTTCGGTACAAATTTAGGGCCATCAATCACGACTCACGAGGCCATAACATAGGCAGTAGGCCAACTATAAGTGTTGATCATCCCCGACCAATAGAAAATATTTCGTGGATATGTCACGACTCATGAGTAAGCTGTGCAATATCATCCTAAATGTTTGAATTGTGAAAATAGCTTTTCACTTTTTTACCATTATTGTCATATACATAAAGCCTCATGGAGCATTTCTCATAAATGGAGTCAAAGTACATTTTGAAACAATATATATTCTATGCATATGGTTTGATCATGTAGTTTCATAATGATGTCAAATGAAGATTAGTTAGGAATTGCCTACGTCTAGGTGGAGAACCCTTCACACACATGATTGGCTACTTTAGAATTATTGGATCCCTGATCCCTCACACACACGATTGCTATTTTTGAAAATTTCAATCGCACACGCACATGTGTGCATCACACACATAAACGAGATCCCCGACGATTTTGTGTGTTCAACGCTTAAACTCTGATTGGTTTATCGTAACTGGTCTGGAAAATTTATGAACTGTAGTTCCTGAAGTAGTTTTTCATGATTGGTTTTACGTAAGTGCTGGAACTTGAGTTCCATGACTTTCTGAGTTTACAGACTTACATACAAAACACAGTTCCTGAGTTCCCTCTTAAAACGAGCAGAAAACGAGTTCAGGAGTAACTAACAACATTTCTCATATAATTATTATTCTTCATTCTTTATAAATGACACACAAAATATTTATGACTAAGGATGTTAACGGTGTGGATATGGTTTATTTCGAAAACCATAATATAACAAAATATTATACTCTATAGTCACATTCTATAAAACATTTTACACCATAACCACCATCATCGATGCATTTTTAAAAATAAAAAAATGTATGAGCACTATGAAAAAATAATCACACCGCACCACACGACTAAAATGTTATTTATCTAACTTTTGCAATCTTCATGCTTAAGCATTATGATGTGAAAATAATGACAATTCACTATAATGGTGCACTCAGAATATGCTCATCATCATCATCATCATCAACTAAGCCTCAATCCCAACTATGTTGGGGTCGGCTACATGGATCCTTCTTTTCCATTCAACTCTATCATGGGTCATATTCTGGTTGAGATGTAGAGATTTAAAATCTCTCTTTATAAGCTCTTCCCATGTTAATTTAGGCCTTCCTCCTTCTATTAATTGTGCTTGCCTCAATAGTATTGCTTCGTATAGGCACATTAGTCGGTCTGCGCTGCACATGTCCATACCATTTGAGTCGGCCCTCGCACAACTTGTCCCCAATGCTCGCCACCCCCACTTTATTCTTGATGTAGTCATTTCTCAAACGAGCTTTTCTTGTCTTCCCACACATCCATCTCAACATACGAATTTCATCCACGTTCATCTTGTTGAGTCCTTGTTTCTTCACCGCCCAACGTTCATTCCCATAGAGCATGGTTGGCCGTATAGCAGTTTTATAAAACTTGCTTTTTAGTCTGAGAGGGATCTTCCGTTTACATAATACTCCAGTTGCACTCCTCCATTTCAACCACCCTGTAATGATCCTATGACAAACATCATTTTGGACATCACCATATGTTTGAATGATAGAGCCCAAGTAACGAAATTTATCACATTTTGGTATATCTACTCCGTCCAACTTGGCTCCACCATTCACACTGCGAATTTGGCTGAAATTGCCATGCATTGCACTCAAAATATACTAAAAATTAATATTATACATCGTGCTAAACAATGTTGAATCAACACTTATATTTACTATGGAAAAATAATCACACCGCCCCACACACGACTAAAATGTTATTTATCTAACTTTTGCAATCTTCATGCTTAAGCATTATGATGTGAAAATAATGATAATTCACTATAATGGTGCACTCAGAATATACTAAAAATTAATATTATACATTGTGCTAAACAATGTTGAATCGACACTTATATTTACGAACACATAAAAATGTTGATATCGTTATAATATTTTGAGCATACAAATTGAAAAGAAAATATTGTGATATGATTTTTAAACAAATATGTTTATTACAATTAGAATTGTACCACACTATTTTTTAAAAGAAGCAACATCCGCACAATGACCACTTATTGAGGTTATCATGGTTTAGAAAATGTCATCATTATCTATGAAAGTGATTATTTTGCTACATCTTTATCGTCCTTATTATATATTACATATTAAAAATTGTGAAGCAACCTGCATCCCGGTCGATACTATCGACATTCTGTCGATAGTATCGAGATCGGTTCAGGTTCAAGTTGAAGCAAGCTGCATCCCGGTCGATACTATCGACACACATGTCGATAGTATCGAGATTGGTTCAGGCGCAAGACAATATTCCGTCGATACCATCGACACTCAAGTCGATGGTATCGACACCGGCACAGCGGCAGAACGGCAAGCCAGCGGCAAATCTATTTTGCTTATAAAATTTAGTTTTTATTCTTTTTCTCTCTTTGTATCTCATGTACTTACCCTAATATATATATACAAGTGTGTAGGCTCAAGCCCTACTCACGTTTGCTGCATCTTGCAGCCGACATGTGATCGATGTTCCCGTCTTCTTCCTCCTTCATTTCTTCTTACATGGTATCAGAGCGGAGATTGATCTAGGGCTTCTCCTTTCTCTCTCCGGAGGATCTCTCCAGGTCTCTCTCTCCTTGACGGCCGACTGCTTCCCACCCGTCGGCTTGGCATAATCCACCTGCTGCGAAGAACCACCGTTGGCTAATCTGGATATGCGGTAGATCTCTAATTCTACCGTAGCCACTATCACAAAGCGGTTGAGGATCTCCAGGTGATCCAACGATCATCTAAAAACACCACCGGAGGACTAGTTTCGTCTCAATCATCATCCTAGTCACACCTCCATGTGTGATTAGGAATATCATTTGGAGGCTGTGAATGCGTCAGTAACACATTTCTACTTGTTTTTCTTCTGTGTGTGACGTGTATCTCTCCGTCACCACATCTTCTTTGACGTGTATCAATCCGTCATATATTCCGTTCTACAATGGAGGATATCAAGACACCTATGATCTACAACGAGGTGTCACCTATCGCCTCCATCAAACTCAACGGGAAAAATTATCTTCTATGGATGAACGCCATCCACACCGTCTTGGAGGCTCGTGACAGAGCAAGGCATGTTGACTCGGGTCCCAAGGCATCTACTGACGAAGGGTATGCTGAATGGAAGCGACATGACAGTCTTGTGAAGACTTGGCTGTGGAATAGTATGGAATCGGCAATCGCCGCACGGTTCATGTTCTACTCTACGGCCAAGGAAATATGGGACGCAGTGAAGCAACATTACTCTCAAGAGAAGAATGCTCTCCGTCAGTTTATGATCTATGATCGTCTGTTTGCTGAAAAACAGGGTGACCGATCTCTTGAGGAGTATTTTGGGGCGATTCAGGCTCTTGCTCAAGAGCTAAGTTATTATCATCCTGTGAGTGTTGCAGAACAAATAAAGGATAGAGATGATCTAGTTACAGCCAAATTCTTATCTGGGCTTAACTCGACTTGTAGCTCCGCTCGGAGCGTTATCTTGGCTACTGATAAACTACCCAGTCTTGTGGAGGCTTATTCAAGGATCCAACAATCTCTGTTTGAGTCTGCTTCCTTTGTTCCTGATATACCTTCTGGAGAATCTCATGCATCTGTTGTTGCTGCGGTACGAGGAGGACGCCCCAATATGGGTAGAGGGCGTGGGGCGCGTCCGAAATGTACCTTTTGTGACAAACCGGGACATACAGTGGAGAAGTGTTGGAAGAAACATGGAAGACCTGCTGCACCACCTGTGGGGGCAGCACATTGTGCCACCACTACAGGATCCTCATCCTCTACAACTGTGGGTACTACCTCTGGAACCGGCATCACTCTCACTCAAGAAGAATATGATCGGTTCATTCAGGCGACACAACACATGAGTATGGGGTCATCATCATCTTCTTCATCGACAAATCTGGAATCTACAGCTGGTAATCAGGCTACATCTCTCACAGCATCTGGCTCATCCTCATCTTGGGTGGTTGATTCTGGCACCTCACAGCATATGACTGGTATGAGGAGATTGCTCCACACTATTGACTCATCTATTCCTCACCAATCTGTTACACTGGCAGATGGTTCAGTGAAAAGAGTTTTAGCTAGTGGATCTCTCTCCCTAACACCCAAGATTGATCTTAAATCAGTTCACTTTGTGCCTGAATTTCCTTTTAATCTTCTTTCTGTTGCAAAACTGATTGACACTCTAAAATGTTGGGTAATATTTGGACCTTCTTGTTTTATATTACAGGATCTCAAGAGTATGAAGACGATTGGTGGGGGGCCTAGGAAAGGTGATCTCTACCTTTTCAACGGTGACAGTCTACCTCGCCAAATGCCTGCTACTGCTCCATCTATCCTGTTGAGTGGTTCCCCCTTACTATGGCATTGCAGATATGGACATCCTTCTTTGGAGAACCTGCAGAAGTTGGAACCAGATTTGTCCCAATTATCTTCCTTAGAGTGTCAGTCATGTCAACTGGGAAAGCACCATAGGTTATCCTATCCCAGTCGAGTCAATAAGCGGGCCTCTTGTCCCTTTGAGTTAGTGCATAGTGATGTGTGGGGTCCTGTAAAAGACCAGAGTTATAATGGTTTTCGTTATTTTATCTCCTTTGTCGATGATTTCTCACGCATGACATGGATCTACCTTCTTAAAAGTAGAGAGTCCGTGTTGTCTATTGTGAAACATTTTCATACTGAAATTAAAGTCCAGTTTGATTGCAATATAAAAATTCTTCAGTCTGATAATGCTTTGGAGTATGTTCAAAAGGCTATGTCTGATTTTTGTAGCTCGGTTGGTATGATTCACCGCACATCTTGTCCTCACACCCCTCAGCAAAATGGGGTGGCAGAGAGGAAGAATCGCCATCTTCTTGATATTGCTCGATCTATTATGTTTCAATCTAATGTGCCCAAAAAGTTTTGGTCTGAAGCTCTTTTAACTGCTTGTTTCTTGATTAATAGGCAACCTTCTTCTGTTCTTCAAGGACAGACTCCTTTTTCTGTATTGCGTCCCAAGGACTCTCCCTATCCTATTCCTCTTAGAGTTTTTGGTTGCACTTCCTTTGTCCATAACTTCGACCCTAAGACCGACAAGCTGTCTCCTAGGTCCATTAAAACACTGTTCCTGGGTTACTCTACTACGAGCAAAGGATACAAGTGTTACTGTCCTAGTCTTCGCCGCATGTTTGTGTCTAGGGACGTCACTTTCCATGAGACCACTCCATACTTCTCCAATGCTATGAGCAAGGGGGAGCTGTTGAGAGAGGGAGAGCCACCAAAAATACAAAATGAGAGACTGGCACCATCGGTGCAGAGTGAGGGAGTGCCACCTATCATTCCGGATTTTACTTCTATTCCGGATGAACAAGCAGGAGATAGACCCGCCATTGAGCATTATACACATGTATACCATAGGCGAGGCAGGCAGGATCCAGAAGAAGTAGCGGCACCAGTCCCTGAGCCCTCATCATCGCCTTCTACTCAAGAGAATCCTACAGAGACATCAGATCTCAACCTTCCTATTGCTGTTCGGAAAGGTACTAGGTCATGTACTATTAAACACCCTATTACAAATGTATGTTGCCTGTCTCATCTGTCTAAGCAGGCTCGTGCATTCGCTATTGGGATTGATTCTGTGTCTATACCAAGAAACCATTATGATGCTATGAAGAACATTGGCTGGACACAGGCTATGCAACTTGAAATGTCAGCTCTCTTAAATAATGGTACTTGGGATCTGGTTAATCTTCCTGCAGGAAAGAAAGTAGTAGGCTGTAGATGGGTTTTCACTATTAAACACAATCCGGATGGATCAGTTGAAAGGTTGAAAGCCCGATTGGTTGCAAAGGGCTACACCCAAACCTATGGTGTTGACTTCTTTGAAACATTTTCTCCTGTTGCTCGCCTGAATTCTGTGCCGATCATTATTTTTCTTGCTACTACCTTTGATTGGCCACTATTTCAGCTGGATGTAAAGAATGCTTTTCTCCATGGTGATCTATTGGAAGAAGTATATATGGAGCAACCTCCTGGGTTTGTTGCTCAGGGGGAGTGTCAGAAAGTATGCAAATTAAAAAAGGCTATTTATGGGCTGAAACAGTCACCTAGAGCTTGGTTTGACAAGTTCAGTGAAATTATTCTTCAGATGGGTTTTTCTCGCTCCAAGACTGATCATTCCTTATTTTACTCCAGCTCTTCCCGTGGATCCATTATTCTTCTTGTCTATGTTGATGACATACTAATTACTGGCAGTGACACCATGGGAATATCTCGTGTCAAAGAGGGTTTGCAAAAACACTTCCATACAAAGGATCTGGGCAAACTAAGATACTTTCTAGGCATTGAAGTGCTTAGATCTCATGCAGGTGTCAATTTATCTCAGAGAAAATATGTGCTTGATTTGTTACAGGAGACAGGCATGGCTGAATCTAAACCGGTATCTACACCAATGGATTATCACATCAAAGAGGTGGTTGATGATGCTGAGTATAAAGATCCAAAATATTACAGGAGAATAGTGGGTAAGTTAATATATCTAACAGTCACCCGACCTGATATTTCATTTGCTGTGGGCGTGGTCAGCCAACATATGCATTCTCCGCGACAATCACACTGGACAGCAGTCTGCATAATTCTGAGGTATCTGAAAAATGCTCCCGGTAAGGGTATCACATATTCTAGACCAAAGGCACCTCCATCTACTCTGTCTCTCACAGGATATTCAGATGCTGACTAGGCTGGTGATCATACTGATAGGAGATCTACATCAGGCTATTGTACCTTTCTAGGTGATCATCTTATCACATGGAAAAGTAAGAAGCAACATGTGGTTGCTAGATCTAGCACTGAGGCTGAATACCGTGCTATGGCCCATGCATGCTGTGAATTAAAATGAGTCAAATCTGTTTTATCTGAATTGCAAATTTCTCTTCTACCTTCTATGGAGCTCAAGTGTGACAATCAATCTGCTATGCACATTGCCAGAAATCCTATCTTTCATGAGCGTACAAAACACATAGAGGTTGATTGCCATTTTATTCGTGATCAAATAAAAGACGGCACTATTGTGACTCCATATGTCAGGTCTGAAGATCAACTAGCAGATATTCTGACGAAGCCTTTGGGTTCAGCAATCTTTCAGAGACTCTGCGGCAAGCTGGGCATACACGATGTGTACTCTCCATCTTGAGGGGGAGTGTGAAGCAACCTGCATCCCGGTCGATGCTATCGACATTCTGTCGATAGTATCGAGATCGGTTCAGGTTCAAGTTGAAGCAAGCTGCATCCCGGTCGATACTATCGACACACATGTCGATAGTATCGAGATTGGTTCAGGCGCAAGACAATATTCCGTCGATACCATCGACACTCAAGTCGATGGTATCGACACCGGCACAGCGGCGGAACGGCAAGCCAACGGCAGATCTATTTTGCTTATAAAATTTAGTTTTTATTCTTTTTCTCTCTTTGTACCTCATGTACTTACCCTAATATATATATACAAGTGTGTAGGCTCAAGCCCTACTCACGTTTGCTGCATCTTGCAGCCGACATGTGATCGATGTTCCCGTCTTCTTCCTCCTTCATTTCTTCTTACAAAAATAATAATATTTTTTAACATTTTCCATATTTACACTTACAATAAACCAATCACATGGAAGTGTAATGGAACATAAGTTCCAGAAACTGAACTAGAGTTCCTGGAAAATGAGTTCCACGTAACTTATGACTTACACCAAACTAATTGGAGGCTTAGAAGCTTAGTCACTTCTTTTTGGGGCCATGCCAAGTGTGGATATATTGGACAAACAAGATTATGCATTATGCTTTTTCTTGGGCTGTAATTTATAGAAGGAAAAGGAAAAAAAGGATGTTGAGAACGTCTGTCACTGCTACCATGTTACAAGGTTTCTTGTGCAAGGTTGCTTTTTGCATGTGATCATCTTCTATCTAATGGTATTGTGGGTTTCTATCATTAAAAAAATCTTTATAAGGTCAAATTTAGGCTTAATCCTATTTTGGAGGTCACCTATCCATTTAGGTGAACCTACTTGTCACCCAACTGTTGGTGCGCTGGTCAAAGGGGGCGCACCTCAGCCAGCCCACCCTGGTTCCAATCCCGCCGGGAATGGACATGAGTGCAAAAAAAAAAAAACTGGCTGGTGGACACTCCGACTAGCAATGGCTGCGATGACATAACATGCTGGCATGGGGGGGAGTGACCACCACATGTTTGACCCCTAGGCTTAACCTGTTAGGAGGAGTCCATTAGTGGCTCGTTCTAGGAGGCGTTCCTCGTCTTAAAAAAAGGGTGAACCTACTTGGTTTGGGCACTGTTGCATTGTCAACCACACATCTATGATTCTTTTTTTGACAGATTATTTTAATATTCTTAATCTATGTAATGTTAAACACCATTGTACGAGATGTACACATAATTTCTGAATCCAAGCATACAAACTATAATTATATGGATCTCAATTCTAATTTAGATTTTTGATCCCACCTGCTTGGATAGATTTCATACTTCCCAATTTAGCATTAGATTAGCAAGGTTATAAGTATTTTCTCATTCTAGTCCACACCCATCTGACTGGCTTGGCACTAACTTATTGCTGGATTAACACGTTAGTAAGTGTTTGCCAAATTTAGTCAATTTCTGAAATGTATTTGATTTGAGGATGGGATCAAACATAATTCTTGGGCCAAAAAGCAACCTAACAGTGCTACTTGATCTCATTTTTATCCTTCTATGATCCGGGTGAGATGAATCTCTTCTTCATTTGCAAGCTATCGTACATAGCTACATACAATCCCGCACAATCTTACTTATAAATATCGTGGGAATTGTGTGCTTCTATGCATGCAAATATCTAGATATTTGAAGATATACATTTGAGCTCTTATTTGAACATTCTCTAAGCATAATAGGTTGAAGAGTTAGCTTGAGATACATCCTCAAGATTCTTCACTTTTCTAATTTGGCGTCTTGGCAAATGTTTATCTCAGTTTGGTTTCAAATTTGGATGATCTACTATGGAATCAATTTATTTGATGAAAGGCTGATATTATAGTATAGAGAACATAAGATGATTCACATGACACACATTGATTTTGAAAAGGCTTTTGATCGAGCATGAAGGAAGTCTGTTTGGTAGGTTCTCGAGCGAAAGGGTCGTTGGTTCATATAATGACTTAACAAAAAACATGCATGATAGTTCAACTTCCACTATCTAGAGAATAGGAAGGTAGACATAATATGCTTATTGTAATTGGGTTACTTCAAGGATGATTTCTAGATCCTATTTATATGTTTAGTGATGTATTGGCTAACAAAACATGTTTGTGATGACATTCCTTGGTCTATGCTATTTGTTGATGATATGGTGTTGATTGATGAAACAAAAAAATCGGAGTGAATAACAAGCTAGAATTACGAAAAAATTATTTGAAACTGAAAGGATTTTGAAATTAATAGAAACAAAATAGGCTAATATGCATTGCAAGTTTAGTGAATTTAGGAATAGTAGGAGGTGGGCCCCACTTATACAGTGCTAATATTCCAAAATGTGATATGCCGCATTACTTGCAGGCCATTATTCATATGGAAAATGAACTACAAGGGGACGCTTTTCAAAGGATTGTAATAAAGTAGATCAAATGCATGAGTGTTACTAGAATATTTATGCAATAATAGGTCACTTGAACTGAAAGGTAAGTTCTATGGAATAGTTGTGCGCCTAGCCATGTTGTATGGTAGTGAAGGTTGGTTCGTGAAGAAACAAGGTATTCAGAACTCAGAAGATGTGTATAGTAGAAAGGAGCATGCTAAGATGGATGTGTAGGAGATAAGGAAGGTTCACATTGCGGCCTAGCACGGTTGCACGTAAATTGGCAAACTCATCATAGACTAGACAAAGTTACAAGGAAGAGCAGAAATAATTTAAATGGGTAGAGCTAGTAAGAAGTTATGAATTCATTTAACCTTAGTGAAAATAGGAGCCAGAGTAGAGCTCATACTTGTTAAAGAGGAAAGGAACCTTGGACCATGGTTGAGTGCCTTTTTCACTTTGGTGTGACTAGTCGCCTTATTTGAATTAAAAATGTATCCTTATATGCACAAACACACATAACTATACATATAGATATATGCATATATTTATGGTTAATCCCAATTTCTTTTGTCCAAGCCACGCAAAAATCATAATAAAGTATATTCTCATAAATAATATAGGGTAACCCCTAACGTCTTAGCTAGAAATGCATATTGTTCTTGCAATCATACTCACCACCAAAATGACTAGGATATATGCTTTTACTACATTTGTCTTCATATTAGCAGTTACAACTGTTTTTCAGAGGTTTTGACCATGACTAAGACATTAAGGAGCTTGATCTTGAAAAACTTAGTAACTAAATCGTTAGTCATGTTCCTTGCTTCCATTTTTACAAGAATGTGTCATTGAAGCTAGTAATCAGAAAAGCAACTAAGGATCACCTCCTAAATCACTAAAGCTTACACGAAGTTAGCTTCTTCTCAAGACAATTAACCTGTCTAAAGAAAGCAACTATGACATGTTCATCCTACATGGCGTATGACATGAAGAAGCAACTCATGGACTATCCAAAAAAGGAAGATGAAATAGCTGCCTCTATCTATTTTGTGGTTAAGTATATAACCATTGCATGTAATTTGTATGGGATATTCCACTAAGGGCATGTTTGGTAGGGTGTAGCCGGATGACAAAGTACGTGTTTGATGTACATTTTTACATTACAAACTCACACAACTTCACCCTACTACACCCAACCAAACTAGCCCTAAATGGCAATGCCACATTGGGAAAACTAAAGTAAAGCTGTAACTTCTTTAAAGGATTATCCTGAAATATCAAATTTCATCCATCGATTTGTCCAACATCACTTCAGTTTTCACTTTGCTTGCTACAAGGGTGCAACAGAGGCAAGCGGACAAGCGCCCAGTTTGAAGAAGAGAATTAGTTGTTGAAGTTGGATCTAGCATCACTACCTTTATATGAAATCTAGTTGAAAGAGAAGGTTGCTTTCATTTTTTGCTTCAAGGGATACTTGATGCATTTAGGATTTTGGCCACGTGGAGATGATTTGCCATGCTCGTCGAGTGAATGCAATCATGGTTGTAGGTTGCTATGTTTGAAGGTTTGAGAGAGAATTAACTAGTGTTGGCCTCATTCCTTTGGCTAGGAGAAGCTGTTGGGCTATATTGCATGATAGAGTATTGCCTAGTAAAGAGGTTGAAGATCTCTTTTAGCATAAATGCAAGACTATTAGAGGCACATCATGACCTTTTTTATGTTAGGTTGATAAAACTTAGATTGGAGGGTGTGGCCTGGTAGTAATGTAGTATGATCAATAGCCTTAGTGTGGAGGTGGTATCCTCATGGTGGATAATTTATGCCAAAATTTTATTTTCTTATTGTCCTTGGATTGTTCTTGGGAGAGTTGATGATTGTCTCAATGTGTAGGTTTTCCTACTTCAACATTGACACTCTCAAGATGGACAAGATGTGCATCATTAGTGGCTTTAGGCCCTGTTTGATTCACAGGAAAGGGACTTTGATGGGATTGATCTTAAGATACGATTTAGTGGTACGTGCGCTAGATAGGATGTTCGATTTCTCATACCATGTTTGGATATACACCGGAAAGGATTTGTTTGGTTTTAGCTTCTCCACCTACAACTCACACATCATGAGTTTCACGGTGTGTTTTCGTCATCATGGAAACCACTATTGTGCTAGGTAGTCATCGGAAACTCAATGCAGAAGAAAAACCATAACATGATAAGATGCAATTAACATTTGAGCGGAATATGAACATCATTCTAAGCTTCTTCTCGAGCCCATGTCAAATTCTCTTTAGACATACCAATTTATCTTAGTTTCAGACTCTATGAAATTCTAGTGTATACGATTGTCTAAATAATAATTTACAGAATGATTTTATGTTGGATATGCTTGGTTCTCTCATAAAAATTGATGTTCCACAGATTTTATCATAGTCTTTACGCCCCCATTGAAGAGGACTCGTGATGCATCAATTCTTTACTATATTTCTAACAGAATAAACATCATTGATGCACTTTGTCTTCTCTTTATGTATGTGTTGTTTGCAACACGATTATTAACCTTAGCTATAATGGTACCTGTCGACGAGGATAGGAGGCCTCAGATTCAAGCTAGAGCAGGAAAATCTAATGGATCCAAGAAAACAGACTGTGGCAAGCTGATATACCATGACCAAATAGAACAAACAAAAATATAGGAAGGAGGGAGAGGAAAGATACATGGAGAAGGGGTGAACGACGGTGCGGATAGGCGAGGGACAACGGGAATTGTTAAAAGCGAAGAAGATATACAATTGGACATTGCGAGGATGGAAGGCCGTAGCAGATCGGAGAAAGATATGTTAAAGACGGAAGAACTGTGAGGAAGAAAGGCCGTAGCAGAACTGTAAATTGAGAGCCAGAGACCTCGGGGTTTGTGTTGAGGGCGCTCAGGTGTGTATACCGTGCTAGTACTAGGGGGAGCGCGGAACTTGAAAGTCCATCTCGTTGGGACTTCTAGTCTGTCGGGATTAAATTCCTGCTTTTGTTTTTCTGCAAACAAACGTAGGATAAGTATTGTTAATAGGATTAGAGTCCTATACTGTTATTAATCATGCGAACCAAATGGGGCCTTAGTAGAAGAATGTAATATTATTTGGTGTGGTTGATAGGGCACTTTTTATCTTTCCAAATCTTTGGATGTTTCTTGTACATTTGAGGGTGGAAGACTTGCCTGATTATATAGGTTGCATGGATCTTATCAAATGAAAATGAGCTTTGCCATTTTTGCTCATTTTCTTCCACCTCATCCAGGTTTAGCGTTAGCACCTTCTCACCTTCAATGACCTTAGCAAAATTCATCTTGCATTCCTAGTCATGTCATGTGATGCTCATTGTTTAAGTCAATTGTAATTAGCTTTCCAATATACTCCTTAGCCAAAGAGGGCATTGATTTTCCAATATTAAGTGGTGAACCAATGGTTGACTAATGGCACTCAACTAATGGTTTGTGATGGTGGCATGGTTTTTCAAGATGTTACACTTTCAATTATTTTAACCCCATCTTCAAAAAGAACCATAATCCCATGCACAACCTCCAGGAAAACCTAGACAATGGCCTTATGGAGGGTATGAATGGTAATGATCATCGATTCAAAAAGCGGATGGAGCGGCCGCTTCAGCGGCCAGCCCACTGTGCCGCATTAAAATAGACCTGAGCGGAGAAAAGGCGTTTTTAATTGAGGCGGGTGTTTTACGCCGCTTTTGCGGGCTGTAGGCCGCTTTAGCGGGATCCGACTTAGTGGCTAGGGCGGACGCTTTAGACTGATCTCCCCTCCCAACCCCTCGATACCCAAACCCCCAACCTCACAATCACAGACCCCGACCCCTTTTCCTATCCCAATTGGAAATGCTGCGCACACAGCCATCGCATGAAATCCCGACGAGGGAACCTGGACGAGGCTAGAACCATCCGCTGTGCTCTTATTAGAGCATGACTCCTGCGGTATCTCCTCATCTCCTCGACCTCACGCTTTCTCCTCATCCCCTCCACGTCGCTCGTGCAAGACGACGACAGTGAGTTGTTGAGGCCTTAAAGGTGCACCGGTAGAAGGTTTCTCGGAAGCCGTATCAGGAGTCAAGGGGGGAAGGCGCAAGGCAAGGTACAACAGCGGAAGCCTTCACGGCGGCAAGTGGTAGACTCAAGGGGGAGGATTCTCGGTGCTTCTTCTCTATCCATAGCAGCAACAATAGGTATGTTTTCTACTCTATTCTTCCTTGTTCTGTCTTCCGCTAGTTCTTCTCCTTTTTTTCCCCTCAAGCTTCTCTACGCATGCCGGTTCTACCTAATCATGGCTGTGACAACAGTAATCCACATCCTCTATTTCCACTTCAGATCAAAATGCGAAATTTCTTCTGCTTACTAGGTTCCCTCTATCCTGCCCCATCTTCTCTGTTCTCTTCTCCGTTCTTCACATTTACTGCTGAACAGTATTGGCTGTAGCCGCATATTCAAGTGGCGCGGACATCATCTGATCATCTCAGTTTGGCACATGTACTGGTTTTATTGCCTACATGTATAGAGGTCTTCATACATGGTACTTGCACAAAAATCCGTCGGTGCATCATGATTTCGGGAGATTTATCTTAGCTGAAATTAAGACGAAAATACAGTTGTATTCTTAATGAATGCAAGTAAACTATTATTTAGTAAGCTTTATATATAGTCTACTTGATTCCAGTTTATCACCTCAGTACTTCAGCTGTTTATGTGATGCTTGAAAGTTAGTAAGATCAACGTGGCACTTTTCTTTGATGAAGTGCTTGCAATTGATTGTCCAACGGATTAGTCTTAGTTATATATTCTTGCTTACTGTAATCTTTGGGTTATGGTCTTCTTTTGTATGAAATGATACATTATACATGGATTGATTTAGAGTAGGAGTAGGCTTATGGTGCATACACTATACATTTATCAATATGTGTTCTTCCCTGATGTTACTGCTCTCAAGTAATCTTCTGGTGGTTAGTGAGATGATTCACACGGTTTTGTGTTGTTAAATGAATGTCATCTACTTATATACTTGGACCCTGTTGGAACTGAACGTATAGAATAGTTTAGTATAGTTAGTGTATGTGGTTAGTATGTTATTAATATAGAAAAGTTTTTTCTAAATTTTTTAAAATAATGTGAAACGCTTTTTCAAAAAGCACCCGCTTTTATCCACTTCAAAACCCGCTTCCCGCTTCAAGGGGGGCAATCTGCACGCTTCGCGCTTTCCAAAACCTAGGTAATGATAAATTCATCTTTCATCTTGACTTCGACAAAAGGTTTGATGGAGCTGATTCGATCAGCCATGGATTTTTCATTAGGTGTTGGGACTACTTGTTTTCTTATTACAATGAGGAAATTTACTCAATGCTAGTGAAGTTAGCAACAATCTAGCAATCTCCCTCTTGTGAGGAGGCTTAGCAACACTATGTTGGTGCTAGAAGGGTATGATCAACATGTGCTAATGTTTGCGATGAATGGTAATAGAGGGCTTAACAATGGATTGCTTCATCTGGATTTGGTAAATAAAACATGCAATGTTCTAAGCCCGACAACAACACACATATTTCTCCTGGGTTTGGAGTTGTTACTTTGACTTGCATATGGTATTTGATTGATTGGAAAGTTATACAAAGAGTCACTTATATTTCTTAAACCCTACAATAGTGAATAGTCTAGCTTTGACAATATGCGAGTGCTTATTGTTAACCTAGAAGTGTTACTTTTTGCTTCATAATTGATAACATATTTTGTGGCCATAGATCCTTTAGTTGCATTCACACTTTGGAGTGTTATGGTGTGACACTTTTGGTGCAAGATTTTGTGTTGCATTGCTGGGGGCTTTCAGGCTTTGGCTTTTGGGGTTTGCCCTCTAATAGGTCATGCTTTATTATAGAATGTTCTGTTTGAAAAAATCGGCATACGTGAGATAGTTAATGAAGAGAATGCCTAGACGGATGTGGTGAGATGTGAAAAGCCTTTTAGTTGTAATGGGAAGTCATTGACAGGGAAGCAAATGCTCCAAAGAGGGATAAATCATGTCAACAATTGAAGAGCTCCTGGGATCTTTTTTTTTGGGGGGGGGTAGACTAGTATGAAATCATAGACATCTTGTAATTGTATGCTGATATCATAGGCTTGGTTTTAGAAAACCCATCTTGAGGCTTAAGGTTCAAGGCAGGCTATATCATATGTGCACCTCGAGGCTTATGCCTCAACGTCTTAGATTGAAGCTTACACTTCACAATGTCTGAGACTCACGTCAAAGCACTAAGGCTCTAAGGTTTAGTTGAGGTGCTAGCCTCAGTTTTGGATGATAATGTCTTATGTCAACCAGTGACTTTTGGCTTTTAAGCTTATTATATTAATTTTTTTAAAAGTATTCTATTTGAAGTTGTAGTGCATCACCATTCTTTCATCAATGAAAATTTTAATTATAGTTTTTTTGGATTAGATTTGTCGATCTTCATTGCCGAATTCATCTTTATGCTACCTTTTCATTCTTAATGTAGTGACTTTCAAATATCATTTTTAACGAATTTTTTCCTTGTTGCTATAACTTCCAAATTATGTTACTGTATTCTTTGTCCAATTAAATATTTGGATCTAATAGTAAAAACATAGATTTCTTTGTCCAACTTTGCTCTTGATCCGTATTTATCATTGTTAAGTTATCTAAAAACTCTCTTTTATTTTAGGTTGCTTTTATACTCATATACACACACATAATATACACATATACACACATAGTGTCTACATATAGGTATACGTTTAGTAATGTGTGAAAACCTTGTACAAATACTCACATATGATATACACTTATACATACATATAGATGTATACATATATGTATAAGTCAAGTTATGTGTGAATACCTCTTACATATTTTGAGGTTTATGCTTTAAATGCTTTGAGGCTTACGCCTCCGCCTCACTAAGATGAAAATGCAGTGTTATGCCTCACACTCTCAAACCTTGGCTATAGGCAATAGTATTAGAAGAAGGATTGTGCCTAGGATGGAACTGATTTTGGATCCAGTGATGAAGATTCATCAGTGGTCACTTTTATTTGCCATCTTAAAATAAGAGTGGATACAAATAAAAAACTTTCGATTTTCATGAGTGACACGAAATGGTTAGTCCGTAAATAAGCTTGAATAATTGTGGAATTTTTTGCATATCACTCGACGAACTGATAGAAACCAATACCAACTTTATTGGAGTTGTCAAATCATCATCAAAGTATGTAAAGTTTCACCTTTCAAAAACATTAAGTGTGGGGTTATATTTTTTTAGTTTGATTTGCGAAATTCCTGTTTATGTATGTATCTAATATTCAATGTCAATATCAAGGAAGAAAATGTTTGATTTGGGTGCCGTTTAGTGGCCATAGAAACAAATTTTTTGACAAATTCTGACAGAAATTTCAATAAATGCGTTCCTGGCATTTCGACGAAAAAATAACGAATTAATTTATGAAATTTTACGAGAATGATCTACTAGTATAGATCTACTCAAATATGTAATAATATTTCATATTGGATATGTGGGGGGTGGGGTCTCGTCATTTATGAGTGAAGGATCCTGAGTTGTTTCGATGGGCATTTTGATGGGGAATTTGAATGTCAATTTTCAATGGTGAAATCAATGAATTGAGTCATTATAGTTTGCAATCACAATATAATGACTTAAGGACACAAAACTATGAAAAAAAATGCTTTGGGTAGTACATAGTATATGGAAAAGTAAAAAAAAAATCAATGATCTGCGTGTTTCGACAATCCATTTCGGTCTGATTGCCATCGAAACAGAACAAATTGTCAAAATTTCGACAGTTTCAACAAAATTGTAAACATTGGTCAATATATAGCTACTTACCTACAACTTACCAACTTTAAGTGACAGTGGCAGTATAAATAACCGGCCAACATGAATGAGATAGAGGCTTAAACGACAATGAGATGTTAGCTCTGTACTACTAAGGTTTCATATTAAACTTCCTTAACTTGCTCTAGTTTCCAATATGTATGGTTTCAAAATTTTTGTTGAGATTTCTGTAAATAGATTGGGGTTCCCTTGATTTTTCACGAAAATTTCCATAGATTGTCATCTCATGGCTGGCTAAATTCTCTAAGGGTCTGACTGGTTTGGTGTAACTGGAATTTTCCTGGAACTCATTTTCCTGGAAGTGAAATTCAGTTCCTGGAAAATGAGTTCTAAGTGATTGGTTTGAAACTTGAGTTTTCTAGAAGTTGATTTCCATTTGATTGGTTTGTTGCAACTGTAGACGTGAAAATTAAGAATAAATAGCGTTTTACACTACATGCAACTATAAAAAAATACTAATGTGATAAAAATCATACTATCAAATGAAAATGGTTAATTGTGAAAATCAACTTTGACGGAATCCATCATTTACCATGACGGAATTCATCATTTACCATGGAAAAATTAGCTAGATGCCTATTTGTGGACAACTCACATCAAGAACAAAAGCATTAACTAGATTAATTTTTCAAAATATACAAATCCAAGTAAATCAATAACAACATTGTCTTTTACTTCTAATCCTTCATGACAATATCAACAAAAAATACAGCAGGAAACTAGTGACGAGTTTACCTTTTGGCCGAGGATAAGTCTGATTTGATAAACCAGTCGGAGCAAAGATCGTGGACTAAGGATCAGCGTGCAATGTGCGTTCCGGTTCCGGATAGAGATGCAAAGCAAATATGATTGATGAGTCTTTGACAAGTATGCAAAGGCACTACTGAACGCAGGTGTAGAAGCAGATGCTGATCGTAGGTGTAGACGACGACAAATCTGTGAATGACCTGAACAATAGACCTTTTCCGTGACAGCGACAGAGAAATCAGCACGGCAGTGATGAATCTGGACCAGCAGCCACAACAACTGACTGTTATTGCAGGCCATGACATCGGCAACATAGGAGATGGAACCGATGACGGTTGGTCTTCTCCGGCCGTTGGACGAGAGGAGTCAGTGCTCAAAGAAACGGACAAGGAAACGAGCGAGACGCACTCTGCGGAACTTGTTTTCTGCTGGGATTCCCACGAAACCCCTTTTACGGAAGCCTATATATATTACCGAAAGTCCAAGGAAAAGTGGGAAACTCAAGTTCTGGACTTTCACCAAACCAATCATGTAAAACTGAAAAGGGAACTTGACTTCCGGTATTTTCCAGACAAATTACAACAAACCAGTCAGACCCTAACATGAAAAGGACACTAACCAATTATTTATGTGCTTGAAATAATATTTATGGAAATGACACGAAGTAACATTAACCAGATATATGTTTTCCACATAATTTTCCAAGTTTTAAAAAGATCAATTATGTCACTCTTTTTCTCTCGAGAAGTTATTTATACATACTTAAATATGCAATAGAAATGTAGAAAAAAAACACTATGTAATATGTGAAATAGCTTATTTCATGAGAAATTTGTTTTTGCGCCACAATCTGGACAATGAAATAATATAGTATACACTTTCCTAGTTTCATGTCATTTTTGCTGGTGTCTTTATATATGGAAATGATTTTTTTTGGGTGTCTTGCACTTGTTGGCATTATGATGACATGAATTAAGATGCCAAAATGAACAACGACCCCCAACTACCCAACCAGCTTTCTGAAAAATAAGTTCCAAAGAACATAAGATGCGTTTGGGACGCCGTTGCGGTAAGTTTAGTTGTCATGGACAAATTAACCAATGACAAGTTAACCTTGTGTAAGATAACTGTTGTTTGAAGCAACAACAAATAAACTTGATGGTAAGATGTCCATTATTTGGTACATAAGTAACTAATCTTTTGGTATTTGTAAAAAGTCTATTATGTGCCTACACATAAATAGCATCACATGTATTAAAGAATCTATTAGAGGGGTTCCATGGGAAATAGACATCCACGGTAGATTAATCTATTTTCTGCCGTGAGGATTTCACACGGCACATTACCTGGAGATTTTCTGTTTAACTAAGCCGCACGACATCTTATTTGTCCTCTAAACAGCTTAACAAACAACGGCTAATATATCACTTGTGGTTTATTTGCCGTGCCATTGTTGTACCAGCGGAACAAACGGAGCCATATTAGATGGCATGCTAGCATAAATAAACTCTAGCTGCATAACAGCAGAAAAGCTACATGAATCATGTGTAGAATTGTATGTCATATCGCAACACAAAATTTGGATAGATAAATAATGAAAGGTCTCATGTAGTTTTAGCCATAGTAACAAGTTTGGGATTCGGCAACTTTTCGGCTGGCTGGAAAAAATCGGAATTCGGAAAAAATCGAGAAAAGTCATGAAAAGATCGATAAATTTTGGTCAAAGTTCGGTCAACTATTCAGAAATAATCGAGAATAAGTCCGCAATATAGGTATATACATATATATATATATATGTATGCATATATATGCATGTATGCATGTGTATATATATAGATAAATGTATGTATGTACATACGTATATGATGCATGTAACTGTTACGGCCACAAGACATACAATCTTAGTGAGTAAAAATATAGGAAAAGAAGTAAAAAATAGTTGAGAAATAACATGAACTGTCCAGAGGAGTGGGGGCTTTGAGGTTTAGTGTGTATTAGGAATTTTGTGTACATGGTTTGGTAAAAAAAGAGCAAGCGACTTAAAAGAGAAAAATCGTGAAAAGTCATGAAGAATCGTAAAAAATCGCGAAAAAGCGGGATTAATCGTGAAAAGTTGTGAAAAATCGGCGATTGGCGTATTAATCGTGATGAATATTCGGGAGCCTATAACATCGTGAAAAATTGCCAATTTTTCGTAAAATTCGGAGACTTTTGTTACTATGGTTTTAGCAACTTTAGGAGGAGCTTAGGTGGCATATTGTTTAAGAGGATATTGGTAAACATGAAACTGTAGAAAGGCGCAACAAATATGCTAGTTTGATTAAAATGTGGGCAGAAAGATTAAATTGAGATTAATGCACTAAAAATTGCTTTCATGCAGACTAGAATACGCCTGACTGTGCTAAACTGATTAACTTGGATCCTAGCCTTTAACAAGAAGTGTGGTTCAACTAATTCACTCCTCAATGATCAAGTCTGCATCAAACAAGGAAAATGGTTGGCTGATACGGAGGATAAGAAAAGCAAGTTCTAAAATATATCAAACTAAAACTAGTAAGCAATGCCAGTGAGATAGATTGTCAATTTAGAACATTAGTGGACTATTGATGGTTTCTTGTAGAGCTGGGATATCCTATCTTGTATTATATTGATAAACTAAATTGTGAAGAGTCGGAGAAGTGTGTCAAAAGGTTTGGAGCTTGTAGCTGAAATTGCATTTTCAGTATTCCCTCCAGGCTGTGAACTTTGTATAATATATAAAATCATGATATAGAGGCGGCTTGGGAATATGTGGTGGAAAGCCTATCTGGTATGGCACACTAAGGCCGTGGTTGGATGCATTATATCATAATTTATTTCTATGGGGAATGGCTTATAAAGAGAGATTTTGAATCTTTACATCTTGATCAGAATATGGCCCATAACAGAACTGATTGGAAAAGAAGGATCCATGTAGCCGAAAACAATATAATTGGGATTAGCGCTTAGATGATGCTGGCGATGTATAGGGAATGGCATTTGAGATTGCCACATAGCTTGATGCGAGGAGGGTGAGTCCTCTTTTGAAACTTGATCCAACGTGGTACTGTTGGAGATATGTGCGTTTTGAATGCTCTCATGTTTTAATGTGACTACAATGCAAAAAATTCATGGCGCCATAGCAGCCGACAACTACAACTGATAAATGATAACTAAAACCGCCCTTACTTTTTATAATACGAAGAAATTTAAATGGTTCCAGCCAAACAGGCCCTAGTTTACAGCTGAAAGCTCAGAACGTCCTTAAAGACTGGTGGTGCTAGAAAAGTAAGATACAGGTGCTAGAAAAGTAAGATACACTTGAGTAGTAACTCAGCCCGTAATTGAGTTTATAGCTTAGATTTGCAATATGAATTGAAGACATTTAGTAGGCATGGAAGATTTTTGATGATCAACAAGTGCTAGGTGTGAGCTTGTGAATCTCAGCTGATATAATAAAATGGTTCAGTAAACAAGCAAAATCTCTGGGAGACAAATTGGAGGCTGTTAGCATGCAAGCTTCTAGCATCTATCTGAGAAAGTTGGTAGTCAGAGCACATCTCATAAAGAGACAGGTATAGAGAGTAAATGACTCCCAAGAGTTGTGGAAATTCCCAAGGGGTCGCCTTATTTACAGGAGTTCATATTTATTCCCAGATAATAGCTGAAAAACTAGGTTAAAACTGCTGAAAAACTAGGTTAAGACTAATTCCAACTGTAACAGTTTCTGGCCGATACCACAAGTCAATTGCGGTGGAAAAGTAACTAGGAATAGCCTAAAACGAAGCTGTGGTCCGAATGAGAGTTAATCGCTGTTGCAAGGTCTCAAAAATGCCTGAAACCAAGTTGTCGTCCCTGTTAATATTAGTTATTTTACATTGCAGATCTGGATTAGCACTAACATCTTAAAATGACCTTCCGAGCTTTGTTTTGCAGAATTGAGCGTATTGTATCCTTAACCTTTTTGTCCATCTTAAAATCATTTTGTGTTGCTTGATTTCCCTTGGATTGGAAATTCCCACTTTCGTCTATATACATCCTGTGACTTCACCATTGCTGTCACGAGCCTCCGTTTTGTTTATCAAGACCATTACTGCGTTTGTAATTTTATTAAACAGTTCTATAGAAATTGGAATCTTAATTTAACTTGAACAGCCTTAGGCTAACAGATGCGTCCTAAGATGCTTAGCCTGATGGTTTGTATCCAATCTCTTGATGCTGTATTTATAAGGAATTTGTATCCAATTTAAAATTGGGCTGTTAGGTTATTGAGTCTCACATTTTCAGATCTTTGTTTGACCTCAAAGCTGATTTCCATCTATAAGGCTTTAACGACAATGATTTTGGTCATAACTCGAAGCACAGATTGTTATCTAGACTTACTGCATTATTTATAAGGGCATTAAAAGAAAATGCAGTAAGTATACCACTAAGAAAATCTACAGATAGAACCAATATTTTATTAGATTACATCTATTTTCTTTATTGGATGTATATTTGAAAAATGAAATTTGAGGTCAATCTAAATGACCCTTCAAAATAATAGACATGAATACCGTCCTTACTAATTTGACAACTGGGCATTTATATCTTAAGCAAAATCCTCTAGGGGCCTTTGGATTCGTTCATTTAAAATCCTGTTGATAATGTATAGAAGCCAGATTAATGGACATTTGTTTCTTTAATATTCAGTCTAGTAGTTATTCTTACATATGTTTGATATTTCAAATCAAGCCGAGTTTTGTGGTACTGCATACTCACGCCCCCAGTCCGGTTACTGACTGATATTCTGCATGTACCATGCCGCACGGGAGTACATAATTTTTCTCCTTTACAAGCAGCTGACCCTGAAATTAAATATCGTCCTCATATAGAATTACCAGGATTTTCAATGATAAAAGCCAAACGACCCTTCAAAGTGTATTGCAAAAAATGTGCAATACCTAAATCAAGTATATGTTGTTTCTGTATTGTTTCTATAATTTGTTGCTTTATTTTCTTGAATTTTGTTTTGCCCTGGTCTATAAAACAAAGGTTAACTGGTGGGTCTGACTATCCTGATAACATATAAGAAAATTCAATCGTTGCATAATCAGCCTTTTTGATTACTGGAACCTGATTCAGCCAGAATACGCAATATAATGAAGTGGAATGGAATTTTTTGTTTCTTCACTTATATGAAGTTATATAACTTAACTCGGCTATCTCTGGGCTGCATTTAGTTAATTGTATTGTTTCTTTACATATATAACTTACTCAGCTATTAATAGGCCGCCATTTAGTTATATCGGTACCACTAGTGCTTGGAGTCATTTTGTTTCTGGGTTTATATATCTTAAATCTTAAATTGAAAATATCCAGAAACCTGGACAGCAAGGATGGGCCGGAATCTTCTCAACCTTCCTCATCAATCCGAAAATCACAAGACGCTGCTGTAGGAGTCCTTGTTCACGTTCTAAGGACAGCTCCTCCTCTGCGGCAGGACAGCTATTCTCCACAATCCTCCAAGTCTGAGTTTGGTGGGGATGTTGGTTCTTCCAGTTTCTTCACGTCTCGGAAGACTGCTGACGCTATGGAGGAACTTCGAAGCTATAAAGAGATGAAAGACATGCTGCTCTCACAGAGTCAGAGCCGAGCCAAGCTCACAGACTCTAGGCAGCAAGGACAACCTAAGTAAAGAGACTAAACCATTATTTGAGGCAAGGCCAGTATATATTATTCTCTATGGTGATGACAGCCAGCCGTAAACTGATGATTCAGGTCACAAAGATTGGCTACTGTTTTCAAGATTTCGAGTTGTTCTTTGGGGTTCACGCCCACCATGCCACATTGTACATAAGAAACGGCTAACTGATATGTTCGTAACATTTTTAACCATTCAAAAGGTGCTCAAATACTGTGGGGTTTCTTCCCCTTCTTCGAACCATCCCACCATTTGACTATTTCAAACTGTTTGCTAGTTATATCTACCGCTCGGAAGTTGTACATAGACGTGTAGACATTGATACCAAATGAATTGTACTGTTCTTTGTACCTTGACCAAATTATTGGAAGAAAAACCTTTTGTTGGTTGCTGGTCAGGGCCATGCTGCGGAACTTGTCTGATTAGACCTTGTCTGATTAATTAATATGTAATACAAACTCAGGAATACCTAAATTTTTTACAAGAAATTGACGTTCCACACCATGTGCTTTGTCAACCAGTGAAATCAGTAAACATGTAACTGTTGAGATTGCCTAAAATACAGGGTTTAAAGCACCAACAGACTCCAAGCCATGGGAGAGATGCAACACCTCAGACGCCTATATAAAATGTATATAAAATTAGGCAAAGAGCACCAACAATCAAATGCCTGGGACTAAGCACCAACACCTAAACCCAACTATGGTTGTGTCTAAGCACCAATAATACCTAGAGACAACTACAATTATATCATACTAGTCTACTCAATAGGGTTTTTGATAAATATATGGCCAATGACTCACTGAATATATAAAACGTAAAAACTGACTTGCAAACCTAATTGACTTATACAGATACATTGCTTGGAACTTTATAAATCAAACATATTTTTTATATGGTTTCCCGAAATTCCCAAAATCTATGAATATACTAACGTATTTCATGATTTTTTTGAATGAAGCTAGTGTCATATGACTAAACTACCTCCACATCAAGTCTTACAACCTTATAGTGTGACTAAGTATATTAGTTGCTTGACCACTAAAATCCACACACGACTGATCTTGGAAACCAGGTAGAGAAAGAATGCCCCCACCCAATGCTACATGGAATAAAAAAGCATGAACAAGTAAGGATTTCACTTCTTGAAATCTTCTCATGCTTCACTCACGATGAAGCCATGGAAACATCAACAGCTTGCACTGTGTGACTCACATGAAATGAGAGAACCAAAAATTGGAGGACACCACAAGAAACATTTGGCATAACTTCCTAAATCCCTCACAATGTCAAAGAGGCCAAAAGCCAAGAAATCCATGAAGGAAGGAGTCATAATGGTATGCTAGTTCAAGTTCAGATGAAGAGAAGTGTAAAAACTAGAAACCATAGATCCTCGTGATAGACTAAATCCAACTTAGTAAACACTACTACAGATACAACCTCTAGCATCGGTTAAAATAACCCTATAATGTCGGTTTCGTACTGACACCTAAGTGAGAGACACTACAGTTAAACACCTATTTAATCGATTTTTTTGGGAACGTACAAATTGATGACACATATTCTGTCTCGGTTGCTATGATTAAAGAAATCGACGACCTGACCAATGAGTCAATGCTCTATGTCGTCAACTCTAGTTCATTAACCGAACGTTGTACTGCCATACCATGTACCATTTTTAACTGATAAAGGTGGTTGTGTTGTCGGTTTCATATATAAACTGACGATACAAACCACTGTATCATCGGTTGACCTCAAAACCGACGTTGTACTGTCATACCACCAGATAACATTTTTAACTGATAAAGGTGGTTGTTTTGTCAATTTTTACATAAAAATCGACATTCTATATATATATGTGTCAGTTTAGATGTCGTAACTGACGAAACAGACCAACTTTGTCATTGATTTAGCACCACAATCGAGGTTGAAGATCTACAATGTTGATTTTCTTATAATAACTGACGTCACAGTTATATTTTCTTTAAAATAGTAGGTCTGCAAACCTACAATTTATTAGAACTATATGTTCTATCTTGTGTTTAGCTTAATAACATATCAACACATATGAAAAACATGTAATAACAAACACACACACACAATTCATCTACCTACATACAAGATCCATTCTCCAATTTCATTCTCATGACATGTACACATACAATTCTCATCGTATTCATTCATCTTCACATTCATTCACACACATGTATATATACGTTAGTCATATATACACCAATTCTATTCTCATGACATTTACAAATGCAATTCTCATTGTATTCATCACATTCATTCACACATACATATACATTCATCATTCACATATGCACCAATAACTCACCCACATCAAATTTATAGTTGTAAAAAGTCATAAGCACCACATGTATATAGAAATAATGACAACAAAATTTGAAAAACACATTTTATCCCAATCAAATTCAAAATATACTTCCTTAACAAAGGAGTGTGCTCATTATTCTCGTATCTCATCTATCTCTTCTTTTGTATAGGACATCGTGTCAAATAAATGCAATGAGAATGACATAATTAAAGAGTTTGATTTGATATTTTTATATTATCAAATGAGACCATTTTATATGATGATCAAGATCATATAGATTACATTTTGCATACAATGGATGTCTAGTGCCGCATGTCTGACAATTAGGTCCATATACCGCATCACGTAGTATCCGTATGCCCAACCATTGTCTTGTATAGGATGCTATAAATTTGCAGTTATGTGGAACTTTGATATATAAAAGTAAGCATAGTTGGCATAAATATGCATTGGAATCAGAAAACTACCTCAACATTCTTCCAGCTTAATGCTTTCTTTTTCTTATCCACCTTTCCTCCAGCCTTTTTGAATTCTTTTATACTCCTATAAGATAATGTAATATAGTTAATTAAATTAGTAAATATTCATGTAATTAGTGATGCATACATTGATATATGTGGACAAATGTAAAAATTTATTCAAATAATGTATTTTTTATTGTTTGTCCTCACTTTCTATTTTGTCACCCTTCAGATCTAGATAATACACAGTTAGCGTCTCAGGGACAATTACCAACAACCCCCAATTGAAAAGAAGGCAAATAAGAAAAAACTCAAATTTCACAATGAAATGTAATTTTTAAGTCAAAATTATAAACAAAGTTCCCAAAACTTACTCAACATTGAAAAGAGCCATGATCACACTCTTTCTCGCATTATTGAAATATTTTAATGTGGTAGAGCAGTATTCAGTAGCAAATATTAGGTCTTTATCTACACAACTAATCAGTGATGGAACTAGAAATGCCACATGAGGTAGTGTGAACTCTTCACACACCCTCTATAAGTAGCTGCAGAACGTATGTCATGTATGTATTAATATATAAGGATGATGTACCACCATATATAAAACTAGGTATTTAGCCATAAGATCTAACCATATCCAAATTTCTATCACAATTGTATTAAACCAATCATAACTAAACAACTCCACAATATCTTGTAAAAATACACTAGTATTATGAGCTTGACATGCATCATCCTCCATAATATGGACCATCATAGTTGACCCTTATTCTAAGTTGCTTAGCCATAGTGCCACCCTTCACTTAGGACCTAGCGAGTCTAATAGGTACTTTGCAATCCAAGCAGGTAATAGAATAGCTTGAGGAAGTGGAGGATGAACTGTAGGGGGTATCATATCAATTGTCAATTATATACACAAGTAAAAAGAATTACAAATACAAACACAATGTAAATTTAACATACATCGGTATGGAGAACTCCTATTTTGGGCCACACAACCATACCGCCTTGTGCATCACCTGTCGTCTTGTGGTCAGAGTGGCCATATGACAGTGCTTTCTATTTTCAAGCATCGTATACAAGACTTAGCATCACATGAACCGCATTAGTGAGTATTAGAACGCCATGGATCATGTCGTTTGGAAGGCATGGGTAAGCCTCACTCACTGAAACAACATATTATTCTAATAAAAGACCGTATGACCTCAACCCCTATAAATTTGTCTATAGTGTTATATATATCTAAACACAAATGTATTATACAAATAAATATGAAAGACTACCATATCAAACAATAACTTACATCGGACATGTTAGCTGTTGAGTTCATGGGATTACTCCCAACCACCTCTGTCGTAGGGGGGTCCACCTCATATGAAGAGCGGGGCAATATAGATACTATCCGAGGAGATGATTGAGAATGAGAAGCATGATACTGTCTCATTGCTTCCTTTATTTCCTTAAAATCATTTACTGTACCTTCTTTTGTGAGAATCCTCCTTTCTAGACAGATTTATGCTTATGATATGATGACCCAAAAGAAGGATCTTATACTGACACTAGAGCCAACAACCCTGACATACCAGGATGCTCTAGAGTATTTAGAGAAACTGTCAATCCATCCCTTAGGCCCTCAAGGATGAACTTTCCTCTTTTCTTTGATCATAGAGCTCCCTCTAATCATCACCAATGGTAATTGGTAAGAAAACATAACAATCAAGGTCAAAGATGAACATGCACTCTTAGAGTTGAATTCTACCATTTTTGTAGCCACCTCAGCGGTTGCGGGGTTGGGTATTTCTCTAGATTGAGTTTGTCTCACAGCTATCCACTCCTCGTGGTGAATAGAGGACTCAATAGTCTGCTGAGAAGAAGACGCCTCCAGTCTCTGTTGGCGAATCCTTGCGTAGCCACATGGACCCAACTTGTGGTCGTGCATATTCTTTGCACGTCTTTCTTTTTGAGCTTCACTTAAAGCCTATTAATCCAAAACACATATTAAATACATAATATAATGAATTCATAAAAATGTATTCTAAATTAGGAGGTTTAATACCTTGAATTCATCAATTTTTCTCAAAGCAACAAACGCGCCCCACACCTTTGAGTCAAGATAGAACCATTGCTTAGTGGCAGAGTTCTTCTTCTTGTCGTTAATTATGTACTATGTTGTCAGATTTGTCTTATAATTCCTTAGTACCCTCCCACATCATTGCAAAACCTTTTTGCAATGTAGTTTTCATTGTCAAATATGCTCTACAAAAGTTCATATACTTGTGGTTTTTCATCAAGGTCAATATTCTCTGCAAAAATTCATATACTAAATGGAATGTTCTTAAAAATAGAATTATAAATATCTTTAAAAATTAAAATATATCACAACTAGGTTCTTCCATATGTAGTGTTTCATGGCTTGATTGATTTTATGCCAAGATTCTATGTTCATATCCACTTTGCTATGAGTAGGAACCCCTAGCTATTGCGTGAAAGAACTACGATTCTTCTCAATAGGATTTCCTACATCATCAACCTCAACGACCTGCTTCGGTCCTTTACTCCTATTCTCTACTAACTTGTTCATCACGGTGATGCCTCTTTGACGTGCACACTCACGATGCTCCTCAGCAAGCTCAACAAGTTCCTCAGGGCACACATCCTCATGATGCTAAAATTTATAATAAACACATATAAGTCATACAAAATGAAACTTATAAATGTGATAGACACTATAAAATACACATCTATGTAATAAAACAATACAACTTACACTAGTCTCATCCTGGCGATGCACATAATCATGGTAATAATCCTCACAGTCAGATGCCATTTGAAAAATGTTATAAAAAATAGTCAAACATTGAAATATAAGTGATAAAAATGTAAAATGTACATGTAGTAGATGAACCATATACAAATGTGATAAAAATGTAAAATACACATTTAACATTTAAGAAAATAAAATGTATGTCTCTAGTATTGGTTGGATCTTTGATCAATTAACATTCCTTCTGTGTGACCTCCACACATATATAAGTCAGCATAGCTTCAATATTTGGTGTTGGCAAGCCAACTGGGAATGCTTTGGATCCATCATACTTGTCATAGTGCTACTCTTCATCTATAGGATCTACAATGAACTGCCTTTCACCATGGAAAACACCTGACCCTTTTTCATTATAGGATCATCAATATAAAATACTTTCTTAGTCTGTGATGCCATTATGAATGGTTCACCCTTCTTACCAATCTTTCAAAATTTACTAATGTGAAACCCAATTCATCCACTTCAACTCATTTTTTGTTATCAACCCAATTACACCTAAAGATCAAAACTTTGAAATTTGTGTAGTCAAACTATAATATATCTTCAATGACACCATAATAAGACATTTTAATTTCACATTGACTTTTATCCTTCACAATAGAAAAATACAATGAAGATGCTTGAAGGGTGACCCTACTGTTTAGGACGTCACTCTTTTATCTTGACATTTTGTGTAATACAAAAATCTATTTATGTCAAACCCTTTGTAAGACATAATATTCATTTTTGGTTAAAGGCGATTCATTTGATATTTTTTACAACATTATTTGATGTTTGAGATAGTTGACGTAAGACTTTATCTTCAAACCACCTAATAAATGTCCTATTATGCTCTCTAGCAAGCCACATTGAACTGGCTTGAGGATATTTTGGCTTAATGAAATTGGTATGTTTGGTGATATAAATACTCACTTTGTCAACATTGTGTAAAATATACAAGTGTGCTTGTTCCCACAACTCATGATTTGATCACTTCACTCATGCTCTTAAAGTCCATTTATTGGAATATGGATCAATATTATTTTTGTTGCCATGAGATTCATCACAACTTAGAAAGTCATTACAAAATTTCATAACCTCCCTATCCATATAACCCTCAATAATACCCCCTTCAGGCCGATAACAGTTTTGAACATCACCTTTAAAAATACTTATACACCATTCAAAAAAATTCATCAAATGCAAGAAAACCGGTCCCAAGATTTTCACTTCCCTAGTCAAATGGACAACAAGATGTACCATGATATCAAAGAACGAAGGGGGAAAATACATCTCAAACTGGCATACGGTAACCACCACTTCTCTTTGCAACTTATCAATATTCTCAGGATCAATAACTAAACTGCATAAAGTGTTGAAAAAGAAACAAATCCTGATAATTGCAAACCTAACATACTTCAACAATATAGATCAAATAGACACGAGCAATATTTGATGCATTAGAGTGTGACAATCATGATATTTTAGACCTATCAGATTCAGATCCTTCATCAATACCATCTACAGATATTGGAAGAGTATTTCTGTGGTACCTTACATTAAGCGAACACTTGCAAAAAGTTTTCTTCTCATGTCTAGACAACATGTAACAAGTAGGAGGTAAATATGTATTTCAATCACTACTAACTTTTGTTGTTAATTCTTTCCTTATGCCCATTTCAAGTAGGTCCATTCTGGATTTGATGCTATCTTTAGTCATACATGGTATATTCAACAACGTACCAATGTCGCTATCATATATATTTTTCTCAACATGCATGACATTGATACAATGCCTAACTACAAAAGAACTCCAATAAAGAAGATCCCAAAATATTGACCTCTTCTTAAATAAAGATATGTCACTTATTTTAGCAATAGTACATTGTGATCTCATACTAAATGCATTGATAAATTCTTTTACTCTTTTATAAACAACCTCCCCTGATATAGGTTTAGGGGCACTCCATTCTTCCATTGATAAATTGAATGCTTTGTGCAACCTTCGATAATGATGCACTTTTAGAAGAAACCTTCAATGACCAAGATATACAGTCTTGCCACCATATTTTAGTCATATTGATTAAGTGGTCTCCTCACATATAGGGCATGCTTTGAATCCTTTTACGCTGTATCCAGACAAATTCCCATATACATGAAAGTAATTAATAGTACAAAATAACATAATATGCAAATGAAATATCTCTCTGTGTGAAGTATCATAGGTCATCACACCTTCTCCCTAGAGTTTTTTTAATTCATCAATCAAAGGTTCATCATCATCATCATCATCATCATCATCATCATCATCATCATCATCATCATCATCATCATCATCATCATCATCATCATCATCATCATCATCATCATCATCATCATCATCATCATCATCATCATCATCATCATCATCATCATCATCATCATCATCATCATCATCATCATCATCATCATCATCATCATCATCATCATCATCATCATCATCATCATCATCATCATCATCATCATCATCATCATCATCATCATCATCATCATCATCATCATCATCATCATCATCATCATCATCATCATCATCATCATCATCATCATCATCATCATCATCATCATCATCATCATCATCATCATCATCATCATCATCATCATCATCATCATCATCATCATCATCATCATCATCATCATCATCATCATCATCATCATCATCATCATCATCATCATCATCATCATCATCATCATCATCATCATCATCATCATCATCATCATCATCATCATCATCATCATCATCATCATCATCATCATCATCATCATCATCATCATCATCATCATCATCATCATCATCATCATCATCATCATCATCATCATCATCATCATCATCATCATCATCATCATCATCATCATCATCATCATCATCATCATCATCATCATCATCATCATCATCATCATCATCATCATCATCATCATCATCATCATCATCATCATCATCATCATCATCATCATCATCATCATCATCATCATCATCATCATCATCATCATCATCATCATCATCATCATCATCATCATCATCATCATCATCATCATCATCATCATCATCATCATCATCATCATCACCACCACCACCACCACCACAACCACCACCACCACCACCACCACCACCACCACCACCACCATCATCATCTAAGCCTCAGTCCCAACTATGTTGGGGTCGGCTACATGAATCCTTTATTTCTATTCAGCTCTATCAAGGGAATCAAAGGTTCAAGATAAACATCGATATCATTGCCATATTTTTGTAGCCGATATCAACAAGGACAATATGACATACTTACTTTTCATACACAACTAGGGTGAAATATTGTATATTACAATCATAACATGCCAGGTGATATGTTGGTTGCTTAATGTGTGGCATGGATCCATTCCATGAATACAAAGTTCAAGTCTTAGATTCCTAACTTATTTACCAAATTTAAGGTACAATAAATCAATCTTCTTAAATTGTGGGGAATCAAACACATGCCATAGGATTCCATCATTATTTTTCTTTGTCTCTGCATGCCAAGTAAAATTCTATGCATCCATGATATTAGTAAAAAATGTTGAAACCATGGTATTGTATGGAGAGACCACATTACCTTGACAGTAGATCCAATTTTGGACTTGCCTGAAGTCATCATTTTGTACCTTGACTCCCCACATTTTGGACAATCTTTCAAATAAATATAGTCATTTTGAAATAACACAGTCATTTGAGCATGTATATATCTTCTTAGCCTTCATTTCCATTGGGCACAACATTTTCTTTAATCCATATGTTGAGATTGGAAGTTTGTTGCCTTCAAAAAGAATTTCTTTTCAAAAAAGGCAACAATGATTGAAGCTTTTGTTGCTCCATCTATTGTTAGCCTTCAGAGTATACAATCTTGACACATTTCTCAGCTTTGTAAACTTAGTACAACCTTAGTATAACAGTCTCTCAACATCATGCACAATGTTTCTAAATAAGGAAGGTGGACCAGTAAGATTTATCCCACAACTATCTAGAATAACATCAACTATGTCTATCAGAATCGGGTCATTCACATCTACATCATCGTCGGCAATTTCTTCTTCAACACAAGTACTGCTATTTCCATCTACTAATCTCATAGTAGGAATCTATCCATGCCAGTACCATTATGTGTAGTCATGTACAATCCCACTGCACATAATATGACTTTTTATTTCATCAATAGGTATTTTTTCTTTTATATACGTATGATCTTAGTGTCATAATTCATATCATAGGCTTTAAAAAATATACATTGAGATATGATTCAAATAATACATGTATTTTCAAGGAAGTGTGGTCCACGTTTCATGTAATATTGATGTTCCATCTTCTTTATATCATTATTAAAATATTTATGTCAATTATGCATAAGAAAGGTTAAGGTTCATCAAGACATGAGAATTAGACTAGCTAGGAGTGGAAAAGAGCCACAAACCTCATTATATCAAGTTTAAAGTTTTATATGTATATATACAAAGAAATCTAGAAGATATAAAGAAAGTCAAAATTTTAATTGAAAATAAATAGACAACTAGACATCCAAATATAAAGAATTCATTTCCCAATGTAAACAAGAAGTGCAAATAGATACCATTATCACGCAAAATTAGATTTCATTTCATCATAAATTATAAAATCTAGACAAACCAAAAAAGTAGTTATACATGTATTTTCAATTCTAATTACATAAAATAAGAAATTCTACATAAATTCTAAATGGGAAAAATATATAAAAACAAAGTAAAAAACAAGAAGGGTGGAAGAGGCTCACCTCAGTGGCAGTGGTAGTGGTGGCGTAGAAGTGGTAGTCACACCCGGCACAACAATGGTAGTGACAGCCAATGCAGTAGTGGAGAGTAGTGGCGGCCAGTACAATAGTGGCTAGTGGAGGGGCGGCGACGGAGGGGGACCAGTAGAAAGCTCTGACGAAGGCAAAGAGCAAGTCGAGCACCACAGGAGATCCAGGAAGGTAGACATTAGAGAGTGGCGATAGAGGCAGAGTAGCTCGACTGTGATGGTGACAACAATAGAAGCTCGAGCGGTGATGAAGGTGGTGTCAGCAAAATCACAAATAGTAGAATGGTAGAATCGCCAAAGCTAGGTGTCTGAGGAGTGATGAAATAGAGATGGGGGAAAATAAATTTTATGGGTGTTATTAAGTGAAACATAGTCACCAGTTGCTATGACTAAGTACTTAGTCATCGATTTTGAAGAGGGAAACTGAAGATAAAGGCCCTTATCCAAATAAAAAATTCCATCCTCAGTAAGAACTTAGACGTCAGTTTTGAAGAGGGAAACCAACAATAGAGGCCCTTATCAAAATAAAAAAATACCAACCTAAGTAAGAACTTAGACCTCATCGACATCGATTCTTGAATAATCCGTGTCACTTCTGGTTCTATTGTAACAAAAGATTCCCTTTTTATGTGGAAAAGGCCCGTATCAATAATTATGATCTTACATATGGACAATTCCTCAATATCTTGTTCATTCACAACAAAATATTTTCTTTGTGTGTCGGTAAAAAAAAACATATTTTTTTGGAGAGAGAGACTATTTCATTGTACTTGCTCTGCTATTCTGCCCAAGCCTGGCCGAGGAAGAGTTACGGGGAGTAAAACATAAATTTGGATTATTTACAAGTGGTATCCAAGCTCTTATTTTTGCAACCTTAGCCGCGGCTTATATAGGTGAATCCATGGAGGGTCATCATTGGTTAGCTTTCAAAATAGTTTTTTGTTAAGCTTATCCCAATTTATGCTTAGTTCATCATAATCCTCTTGGTTTGGTTGGCGGATATAATAATAATATATGCAAATATATAGGGTCTAGAGTTGTAATAAGAAAGATGTATGATATTATCTAATTATATTATATAATTGTAAATTGTAAAAAAAAGTAAAAAAAATCTTAGGAAAAGGATCTTTTATACCATTTTCCTAAGATTTTGGCTCATTTATTGGAAGAGGAAGACCCTCGCCCATTAGCCCTAGCCGACCAAGCGAGAAAACGGAGGGCACTAAGGCGCGCTCCTTCGAGCCTCCGCCTCCTTATATGTGGGTTTTTTTCAGAACTCTTTTTATAAAGAAGCACACTCCTAGTTACATAGGTCTCTTTCTCGATTGATGGATGAATGCCAATCTCACTTTCTAATGTTATTGTAATGTTGATGCTATATTAAAGAATAGAATCTCAAAGAGTGAAATCGACAACAAAGTCCCTTATCCAAATAAAAAATACCATCCTCAATAAGAACTTAGACGTTAGTTTTGAAGAGGGAACCTGACGAAACATGCCCTTATCTAAATAAAAATACCATCCTCAATTAGAACTTAGATTTCAATTTCGGTGAATAAACTGACGAAATAGACCCTTATCCTAAGTAAAAAATGTCAACCTTAATAAGGACTTCGTTGGTTTTGGTCACTTAAATCGATGACGTAGACCAATTTCAGGGGAAAATTATTTTCATGGGGATGTGGTGGAAACTCCCTCTCGTCAATTTCCTACTAAGGAACTGACACTACAAGATTGTAGAGGCAAAACGTTTTGCAGTGGAAAAGATAGACAACATCGGTTTTTCTATAGATAAATCTATAATAGAGATATTTTGGAGGCAAAATTTATTTCGCAGCAAGGGGTATGCCATTTTTTAACAACCGATGGTAACCTAATTATTAGAGGCAAATTTTTTCCATGGAAAAATTAATTTTCACAGGTTATATTGGATATCAGTTTCTTGAAGACTTAACTGAGGTTATAGAAAAAGTGATACCCATGTTTTTTTAATCGTCATGACTTACCAATAGTGACATTTATGCTCTACCAATCAACGATGAAGTTCTTCACTGTCAGTTTTCCTTTGGAACTGACATTAAGAAAATGGACATTATATGTTAGAAATGTACTAGTGAAACCATCTTCAAAACAACTAGAGGAGTTACTAGATCAAAAAGAGTCGGCAAATTGAGCATATCATACTCAATTCATTAGATCATTTTACATGTAATGGCATAGGGGTAATTATGTGTTAGTAGAATATCTACACTTAGGGTGAACTGGAGACATGAATACCATATAGGGTCACTACAGATTCATAACAACCCACTCCTTCCTTAGAGGAGTTTTAGAACTCACATGCAACCACCCTAGACAACCAAAAATATGAGGGATTGAGGACTCCTCCATGGGTACCACATGCCACCGAAAAAGCTTTGGAGCTTCTCCATAATAGAAGGAATTCCTACTCTAGCCATGGTTGTAAGATCAATAACAACACTCTCGATCTTCTTAAGAACATTATCAAGGTTTGGTGGAATGGTAAAATGAGAACTTAAAGAAATTCTAGATGGAAAAGTAACAATCTGATTAGTATGCAATGGGGCACTAGATCTCCTATATATATGAGTCAAGAAATATATGTTTAGACTTAATTCGATAAACGGATCCTCAAGTAAGTGTACTTATATCATAACAAAGAATGTACCTAAGCCCAATTAACCATCAAAACAACTATGCTAAAACTCCTACCCAAGATGGAGAGTAGACATTGTGTAGTCCCAACTTGATACCCATATACTAAAGTAGAGATGGAGAAAGTGGTTTGCCCAGGACATTATCTACTGATCACTAGTCTGTATGTGAAGGGTATAAACTTTTAGATTTGATTATGTTACATACAAAATGAAATGACACCTTAATGTGTTTTATATGCTCATGAAAAATGTTGGATTATTGGATATGCTGACAACAACATGGTTGCCACAATATAGAGGAGCCGCAGTCTGAATAAATTTTTTAAACCCAGTTAGCCATTGTAGGTCTCAACATGAATGACAATATCTTGATATTCATCTTCACAACTGGAGGGATAAAACTTTTATTACTATTTTTGCTTCTCCAAACCAATGGATGAATGCCTAACATAATGTAAAAACTAGAGGTGGACTATCGATCTTGAACATCTCCTACCCAATTTGCATCTATGTATCTAGATATAATAATTGCATTTTCCTTAGGAGGTTCGTATAATTATCCTCTTCCTCAAATGCTGTTGAGATAGCATAGGATGTGTAGGATGTTGCACCAATGAGATTTAAGCAGTGCATCCATATGCTGACCAACTACTTTGACAATATTTTTCTAACTATTTGATAATATTTTTTTAGGTCTGGGAAGAGACCCCCCTCATGTGCCTTTGTGTGATAATCCATTAGAGTATAAGTGGGTTTAGCATCATACCAGTCTCCTAAAGTAGGTCAAAGACATAATGTCTTTTGGGCAAGCTGATCTCTATGGTGGAACGAAGGATCTCCATTTTGAAAAAGTATCATAGATTTTCCGAGTCCTTTGTATGGAAGTGGGCTTGTAATGATTGTTTCAGCATGGAGACACTGATTTTGTCATTGGAAGTGACCGTAATATTGTTGACATATATACGAATGAGAATGTGTCCTCTTGATGAAGTAAATGATATGTTGCCCATCTCTAAAAGACAATTTTTCCAATAACTATACTGAGTTTATTGAACCAGGCTCATAGAGATTGTGTAAGTCCATATAAAGAGTGCCAAAGATGAGAGACTTAGAGAGAAGACCCCCCTTCCCCCCCATAAAAAAGGCTAGAGTAACTCCTACTCAACAAAAAAACATGGAGGTTGCTGCATATGAACTTTTTCTAGGAGATAACCATGCAGAAAGACATTCTTGATATCCAACTAGAAAAGTGTCTAGTTAAAATGAGCTACTAAAAAAATTAAGAATACATATAGCGGAAATCATTTTCACTGGAGATAATGTTTTGAAATAATCCACGCCAAAGGTTTGAGTAAAAATCAACGACTCCTCTAGTTGTTCAAGATTTCTATCAAAGTGATGTTTGACCAAGAACACCCAACAATGTACTTGTCTAGCAGTGGATCAACTAGGTCCCATGCATGATTGTCACATTAAGCTTGCATCTCTTCAATCATGGCATATTTCCATATAGGATGTTAGAAAGCATCCACTGGATGTCTGGGGATAAAAGTGGTATCCGGAATGGTGGAAAAAGTAGAAGCACTAGGAGAGATGTGAGATAAAAAATGTGTTATAGATGGGATGTTCGATGGTGTAGGAATGTATACCTTTGTGAAGATCATTGGTAAGTCATATTAGAATAGAATGGAAGATGGTTGTGGGACTGCTTAATGGGAATGAACTTCCTTGTGTTGGTGATAGACTTATGACGATGATGATGGGTTTGGTGGAAATGGTTTAGGGGGTGAGACCATTTCCTACATATGATCAAAGGAGAATGATAATGAAGGGAAGAAAGAATTTGTCCCTATGAAAGGTGACATAAACATAAATATAAGTGCCACCAAATTGGGGATCAAGACATTTTGACCCCTTTTGAGAGTAAGGTTATGCTAGAAAAATAGTTGTATAGCTAGGGTGGGGAATAGTTTGTCTGCCTTAAGATCAAAATCATGGACAAACATGACAAATCCAAAAACCTTATGTGGTAAAGGAGACGATTTGATTTGCAGATAAAGAACCAAAAAAGGAGTTTGTTGTTGTAGATCTGAGGATGGTTGATGATTGATTAAAAAGCATGCAATGATAACAACATCATACCAAATATTTTTGGAATATTTACATGAATTGCAAGGGAGTGTGTAATGTCTAGAAGCCAATGATTTTTTGATTTATCAATGTCATTTTGTTGAGGAGAATAAGGGCAAGAACAATGATGGACTATTACATATAAAAAGGAGGAAACTTCCCATAGGGTGTGATCAAGGTCATTATCAGACTTAAGAACTTAAATAGAAGTGGATATTCATGCTAAAACACATGCATAAAATTAAAAACTTCATCACGAGTTTAAAGATGATAAACCCAATTCATCTTTGAGAAATCATCCGCAAAAGTGTGGAGACATTTGAAACCATTTTAACTTGTTGTCCTAAATGGACCACAAACAACATTATGACTTAAATAAAAAACTTTTGAGAATTTCTTAATAGTATGAGATGGGAATGAAACACGGTGGTGTTTTCCCAACTAATAAGAATCACATAGAATAGAATAACAAGAAGAAACAAAACAATCCAAAATATTGAATGTGTCTAGTGTAGGATGAACAAAGCAAAATGTAGCCATAGTGGAGAGGCAAAAAAAAGAGCACTGGTCAGAATATGTGTGGGTGGGGGGAGTAGCATAAATTGTACAACAAACTTCTTTCCCAATCATCATTAAATCCTATAAGACATAAATAGAATGTATAAAGGTTATGGAACATCCAAGAGACTCAACTAATTTTAGCACTAGCATGGAATAAGATGAATAATAGACAATTTTGATTTAGACAAGAGAGGGATAGTGCTACATACGGTGATTTGTTTTACAAAACCATCTACCAGATCAAAAATAGAATGTAGAATAAATGAGTCTAAAGAGGTAAGAATGTGTGACATACTTGTTATGTACGAAGTAGCACCTGAGTCCACAATCCAGTTAGAATTGGCAGCGATCATAGAAGTCCATGGGTTACCTTGATGAGCCATTTGTAGGTGAGCCAAAATAGATGGATTGGGTGGGTCACCCATGTTCCAATCAAAGGACTATGGTGCCAACGTACCGTTGTGCAATGGAGAGTCACCATACTGGTGTGAATCTAGAAGAATGCATTCATGTGACTCATTTTTCTATGGGATATGAGAGAGCTGTCCAGTTGAAGGAGGAGCCCCATCCAATGTATAAGAGCCTTGGCCAATGGTCAGAGTGGGAGCCTGAGCGATGTGTACAAATCCCCTTCCATGCCTCTACCATAATGAACATGGTAGTCATGCTTTGAGTGACACACATCATTAGTGTGGCCCAATTTGTCACAATATGTGCATTTTGGTCGTGAGCCATGACCTTGTCCTCACCCCCTTGCAACTACAACTGATGCTTCTTGGGCATCGAACATATCATTATGGGAGGCAAGAGTTGAGGTTGTCTCTAATTGGGATAGGTGTCATATACCTAGTCCATGGATGGAAGAGTTTCAATGACGACAAGGAGTTGACACACTACAACATATTGGGGATTAAGTCCTTTAAGGAAGCACCCAACTATCAGAGTGTCTCTCTCTTTGGTGACTTTAGTTGAGGTGGTAGTTAGAAAAAAACCAGTTGATTGGATAGGGGTTTCATTGAATTGTACTACTTTGAAAATAAACCAGTCGTATCTCTATTATGAGAAAATCATGTTCATGGTGTTGACATACAAAAAATTATCTTCCCATGTGTAATATTACTTCATTTTGTCCCACATGGTCTTTCCATTCCTATGCCACCACAAGTATTTGACCATAACATCAGACTCCATACACCCCCAGAGCCAGAAATAACCTAGATGTTTTTGATAACCTAGACGTCATTGGGATTTAAAGCACGACACAAACTACAAATAATATTAAAGCACTATCAGAAATGCAAACACGATAGAAAAGATACAATAATCAAGCATTATGAAATTCGAAGGCATGATAAGATGACAGATAAATTACATAAATTTATGTACTATGATATGTAACATGAGATTCCTAATTCAAATAAATACACTCAACAAGTGGGTGAGGGGAACTACGTGGATAGGACACCCCTCATTTTTTGTACCTAGCATGTGATGTTTTATTTTTTGTATACCAGATAGCAGAAGAACAAAATAGTTAACGAACTGGTGGCTAGCGGTGACAACTACATGCATTGGCAGCATCATGCGATGGCTTCTAGTAGGCGCCAACTTCTGCAAGCGATGACTGTGCTACAACGACGCTGCTGCTTACTATAATTGGTGATGCAATATGATGCTGATGCTGCCTAGTTCTATTGTTGGTGTCAATGCCATGATAAATGAAGAGAGAAGGGGTCGGTGTGGGGAAGGTTGGGGGGGATTAGGGTTAGGGCACTGTGTCTGATACCATGTAGATGGCAAAGCAATAATCTGATTAACATCTAATGGGGCACTGTGACTCCTACAAATATGAATCTAGGAGTACATGGGTACACTTAAATGGATAAATAGATCCTCACTTAAGTGTACTTATATTATAACTGAAAATGTAAATACAATGGGCCTAAGATATTTACTAACAAAAATAAATGAATTTTATGTAATGTACATGGCTTCTCAATTCTTGGAAATTGATAGGCTTATTTGAGACTGGGTCTACTATTTTAATTGTATATCATGAAAGAAAATGACAACATAAGAAAGGGGCTTAAGTTAGGGCTTAAATGAATAGAGGTAGACAACTAGATTTGATTAGATAAAGAATAATGGGGAATTGATGAGAGGAAGAAAATAAAGGAGTTAAAATCAATAGTTGCTGTGCTTCTATCTACAATATCCTGCCCAAGGTAGTAGTGACCTAACAATTGTCAAGTCAAGTTCAGAGGCACACTTTGGAGTCTGTATTTACCAAGGATATAAAAATATAAAACTTAATGTGTCATATCATATTTATTGGAGATAAGTGAATACCAAATTTTCACCTTTTCACTATTTACATATTTACTTCAATGTACCATTCAAGCTAACTAACATTATCTAGTTATATTGAAAATTGACATATTGACTAACTAATACATGTAAAATACAAATATCATATCCATTTATGGTTTTAAAGGTGTTTATTATGTCATTTATTATCTTAGAGTAATTTTATCATTATCCATATGGATATTACCATAATTCCTATTTGGTTGCCATATGTTGGATTGAGTCAAAATTAGCTCATATGTGGGAAGTTACAAATACTTAATTGTATGAAATATCTTACTTATATCCAAATTATCTAATAATTTTATTACATATTATTTCACTAAGATAATTGCAATGAAATTGTCCAATTTTTCATTAAGTGCCCAATTAATATTTGTTTAGATATTTTACATATTTCAACTACTAATGCACAGTTAGGAATGTTTATACTCTTTCATGCATTTTTTCCTCATTAGGTAGATTACTGAAATATGCAGCATATGGGTGAATGTAGCCATTTATTAAAAGATAATTAGTATATATTGTAATAGGAAAAGCTAATGCCCATTAATGCATATATTTTATCTGTTTATTAGCACTAGTTCAACCTTTTACAATGAATGTGTCACATTATCTATCTAAGTTAGAGTTACATATAAATCTCAAGATGGTTTACACCTAAGTACACACTATATCCTCATCCTAGGAATAAAAGGCACATATATGGATTGTAGTGGGCATTTATATACAATTGGGTTAACCATTGACTAAGTAAGTCTGATGTCCTCCAATTATAGAATTTGGTTCATTGATATGTATATCTAGGTTTCTCTATGTTATAATGAACAAAAATAGAGTCCAACAGAACATAGAGATTTCATGTAGTCAACTCCAACATGGTATGAACTAAATTATATGATGAGGATGATAACAATCTTACCTTTCTACATCACACCTCTATATAGTATGAGGCGCTATGTCTCTCTATATGTCTTCTAGATTACCATATAAAAGTTGCACAAAAGTATGACTACCTAATGCAAATCAACCTTTTTTCCCATGTTATACTATATAACAAAACATTCAGATCAAATAATGTATTTTTGAAGATTACATGTAAGGTAAAAACCAAATTCTCTCAGATGGAATTATGTAAGCAATATATCATTCCAACTTCAATCACACCAAAGGGTGATTGCCTCTTTCCATTAACCAATCTTGTGAAGATTTAGCACAACACTATTAAAAGATAAAAAATATAACACGTAACAATTGATATAATAAATTAAAATGAGACAACTACTTCATTGCATCATAAAAAAATTAACCAAAAACTTTTTATATGTATTTATTTATTTAACACATGCTATATTGTTCCTACTAGATTCATAATAGAAAAGTACACACAAGCATAAAGACAAATAATTCCTTCACAAACATACTGGATAGTGTTTTTATAGTGAATTAGCACTATGATTACTCACTCCTTGGTCATTCAAGTAGACCCTAGTTCATAGTTAATAGTTGTTACTAATAATTGTTTATACACCATTATCCATAAGTACAAATTTCATTATGATCCTAAATTAAATGAGTTTGGATACAAATAATTATAAAAAAGAGTTACACTATAGAATATGTGAAAAACCCCTAATTTTAAGAGAAAAGGTGACATTAATTGATTTTATCCAAATACATAGATATAATTGCAAGCCTTTTGTGGAGCTTTATATCTCTAGGAAAGATTAAAACCCATAGAAATTGCACCCAGGGGTGCACACTTCTCCACCAGACATAGGAGGACCTATATGACAACATACATCAAATCCCATAATGTTATGACCACATCTGAGCTTAATTGGTAAACTAGGGTTTATCTGGATGATTACATGCTTAGTTATATTGATCATTTCTTAAACATGATTAAGGATGGTAGTTCAATTATGATGTGTTAAACTTAATAAGAACTCCAAGTATGCTATCACTTTGTATAATTAGGGTTTGAGAAAATATAAACCCTAGTCGGATGAAATTAGGATTTTCACCAAACAGGTTCATGTTGGGGAGGAATGAGAGAGGTAGGCAAAGGATAATAAAATGATAGTTGGAGGCTTGGATACCACAACTGTGGTGGGTTGCACAGCCGTGTTAGGTCATTGGTGGCACAATTATTCTAGGCCACACGACTGTTTTGGAGGAATCAAACTATTGACCAAGTTTTGTACTCATATCTGATGAAACCAATGCACCACAATCGTAGAAGGCATAATGGATGTTCTGCATCCATCTTAGCATGTCCATGGTAGCTTGCATGGCTGTTCTGGGAAATTTTCTCTTCAACCGACTGTTTTGCAAATTGTTGGATAGCAATTCTCCATTTTATTTTTAATTATTTAATGGTATCTCATAATGATCTAAAATTTTAACTGAAGCCTTGTAACTCAATTACAAACAATATAATAAATTTTCATAATTTCTAGAGAAGGTTTGACCTCTGAAATAAATGAATGACACACATTTTTCTGACAGAAAGTTGAACTAAAATAAGAAAAAGTATAGTGAGGGGTCAATGTGCAATTGACCAAAGAAACTCAATTTCTCTATATGGTCAACCTAACACACTAGTATCTCTCATAATTACTAATTCATTCCAGAGAAATGAAATCCTAGAGAGAGGGGGAGTTAGTGTTTGAGAGGAGAAAGTGGTGGAATTGCTGATCTAGGATTTCTCTATCCGAGATATGATGAAATCAAGTAAGTTTAGCTTCCCTGCATAGCCTTTCATGGTGAATCTTTTCTAACATTTCACAAGTCCACACCTCCTATGATTTGTTCTAAAATGATATCAAATCTCTCCTTTTTCTCACTCTTTATTCATGATTCCCCATTTCTAGTGTTTCTGGGTTGAAAGAAAGAAGAAACTACTGATTTGCTAGGGGTTTGATATGGATTCGAGATTTTCAGAGATTGACTGTGTTTTTAAGGTGTTTTCACACCTTAGGGTGAGTGGGAAATTCCTTTAAATAGTATATTTCACGAAAATTAGTTAAATCATTAATAATAATCAATTGCTTAGTATGCGACTACAAACCCTAAATGGTCTTTTCGATCTAGTTGTTGCAAAATGATATGAAATTGATTATTCCTCTGTTGTGATGAATTTTAGATGCTAAAATTATATTAGAAATGGATACAATTCATCCTAATGAGAATTCCCTAAGTAATTGTAGAGGTTATAAGAGTATACTAAAATTTAGGGTTTTTGGCTATAACTGAAATTGCTGTATAGTTGAATAAAGAAATTTGTCTATCTAAATCTCCTTGTTTATGAATGATTGTTTATTTGAATGTTTAGTAGATATATATCAAAAACTATGTTGGATTTCATTTGATGTAATTAGTGTTTGCTTAATATCTCAATAAAGAGAGTGAAACCCTAGATGAGTGGAAAATAGGAAATTTGCGAATAGATATTGTGAAATCCATTTGAAGTGTTTATCTTGACATCATAGACTTTATTTATTCAATGTTATTTTTGATGCATGATATCTTAGTAAATGGTATGGAAACCCAAATACAACTTAGTTCTAGGGTTTCATACATATTTTGACTATATATGATTTTTTGAAAGCAGTATTTAATTAGTGAATGTTTATGACACATTATATATTTATGCAAGTCATGCGATAAGTGAATGAGGTAAATGAAACCCTAAGGATTGGGTGTTTAGTGAATCAAGTATTGTGATATCAATGTTTCTTAGTATGATATGTGGTGATGCTTATTAGTTCATTTCATGGTAAAATTATCAGATGATCTATGAAATGAACGGTTTACAAAGCTAAACTAAGATATGTTGATGTGATGATTGAATTTCCAATATAAAGAGTGAATTAGACTTTTAGATGCCCTAAACACTATAGAATCCTCATAGGATTACGCTTGCATTGTGGGGAGGAAACAATTTCTCCACTGAAGGTAGTCTAGAACAAGGTAAGCCAGAGCGCACCCATAGGGTGTGGGGGTCTTGACCAGTAGGGCAGACTCCTTACAGTTGTGTGGTACCCAACACCAACCAGGGATGCCGGTGGTACTTGTATTACATGTTGTAGTGATCAGTGGTCATTAGGTCCACTGATGCACAATAAGCCATGGGATTTGACTCACCGCATGAGTACCCTAGTTAAGAGGTGGAGTTTTAGATATCCGACCGCTCCCATTAGCTGTCTAGAGGCAGACGTGGTGAGGCCCACTACAAATGGGGTCTTACTTGAGAGATAGGCTTATAAATCTGGGAATTCTTCTAAGCCTTGTACAGTGAGATCATAGCTTGCTATGATTCTTTTACATGTTGTAGTACACTTCATGTGGGTTCAGGGCATAATAAGATGAACGAGAGGTTAAACAAGTGTGTGTAATTATTCAATTATTCTTTATATATTTTTGAATTATTAATGTTCTTTATGATCAATCAAGCATGTTCATATATTGATTCACTCTTGTAGATATCTAGAGTATCCTGACATATTTATGTTAGTGAATGATTAATCTCTTTAAAGCTTATTGCTGTTATAATTGATATCAGTTGCTCAATAGTATATCTTTCATTATATAAATGCTTTAAAATGTTTCTATGAAGTACTCATTCACTGAGAGAGTAGGCTCACCCCTCTACTCACAATTTTTAGGGATAACTTGTGGACTGAAGATGTCAATACATCATAGTAGATCTGCCACAAGAGTTAATTATGAGATTTGTTAAGTTTAGTTGGTCCCTGTCACTCTAGGTCCTTGTATATAAGTGAGAGAGTTGTAAATGATGATGTGTATCTTTGTTTCCTTAATAAGAGAGAATATATCTGATTATCATATTGTATGTACACAGAATTGTGGGAAACAGAATGGATGTTTAGATATGTATATTTATTGTTTTCATCGGATTACAGTAATCAAGTCTTAACCTCCCTTGTAAAGTTTGTTTACGTGATTGAATACAAGGAAACAAAGAGTTTGAAATCAAAGAAAAAAGTTGGCAGTGAGCTTTGTATTAAGTATAATCCTCAAACTTATGCCCTAATCTCATGATTAGTGGTAATTGTGGGATGTGGGTGTAACATCTTGGTATCCGAGCTTAGGCTGAGTCATCGGGGACCATTATGATAGAAAGTCAGAGTTATAAGTGTGACGGTTAAGAGGTGATGTGTGAATAACTCTAGGAAGTTTGGGTATTTGGATACCCCGGCCCGGTATCTGGATACCTAGGTTGACCAGTATAAAGCTAGACATTCTTCTTTGAATGCCCTGGCCAGGCATGCAGTGCAAGGATGGGCTAGAGAGAAACCCTAGAAATATTAGGGTTAGAAGACCGAAAAGAAATGAATGAATTGAGCATAAGAATAGAAGGTGATGTAACTCTTGTTTTATATTGTTGCTTTGATTGGGATATATCAGTGGAAATGCACTTATATATTTGAATTCAAATATTCAGTTCTTAGAAATATATATGGTCCTTTAAGATTCTTGTACACTATGAAGTTAATTTAGTTATTGTTTACATTCTTTGTATCAAGTAGACTAAAAGTTATCTTTAAATGAGTTTACCCTGAGTGGATATTCTTTCTATATGCTTGAGATATATAGCAGTTGGTTAGTCCTGAGTAGCTCTTAGCTTTAGGACTGCATGTTCTGTCTGGTCTGGTTGGTAGGACGTGTTACTGATCTAATGACTCCTATTAATTAGTCTAATAAGAGTAATTAAACTATGGATAAGTAAACTTAGAATGCAATGTGTGTGTAAAAACATTAATATATTGAAATATAAGAGAAAGGATGGATTAATAAAGACTCGGTTGGAAGTGATATCTAAGATCCAACTTTTGGGCCTTATATGAGAAACCCTTGATTGGGAATAAAGGAACTTGATATAAGGTTTGGATTAAGTTTAATGATTAGCATTATATGAACTATAATTATGAAATATGGAAAAGATATGAGAAAAGTATGTAAGGGCCAAGATAGTAAGAATCAATTATGAAGAATGGATCATATAATTGAGTAAAATGCTTTTATGTACTCCAAAGAAAAGGGAGAATAGAAGAAAAGAGTTAAGTATACAATAAGTACATAGGAGTGAAGAGTCTTCAGAAGAGTTCAAAATATGACAAAAGTATGTAAGGGCCAAGATAGTAAGAATCAATTATGAAGAATGGATCATATAATCGAGTAAAATGCTTTTATGTACTCCAAAGAAAAGGGACAATAGAAGAAAAGAGTTAAGTATACAATAAGTACATAGAAGTGAAGAGTCTTTAGAAGAGTTCAAGTGAAGATAAATAGATGAGCATGTAAATTATAAGACTATGATAAGAAATTCCAATGAAATAAAATAGGAGTGATGGAAATGATGTGTTTGATTAAGGGATGAGGGTTACATGATATAATTGAGAGCATGGAATGTGTACGCCTATTATGAAGCTTAATAGATTTATTCTTACTACCTTTTGATTCTAAATCTCTATATAACAACAACCTAGTTTCCATTAGTTGTATTCAATAAGTTCATAGTCATGAAACAGAACTAGTTTGCAAAGGAAGAACAAAAGTGTGGCTAAACAAATGAACAAATCATATAGAGGTGGATTATATTCAAGAATGAAAATCTTGATTAAGAAAGAAACTATAGTTGAACCCTGCATGATCATTTGATTTAAAATGAAAGACATGTAGTGTATTATGCAGAAGATGAAACTAGTAAGGAGAATATTGATATGTACTTTCAACTTGATAAAAGTAAAAGGATGATAAGAAGTATATATGGCACAAAATATGGGATCATACATGAGAGTGAGAAACATGATCGTAAGAGATAAGTAGAAGCTAAAGATGATAGATGGAAGAGTAGCATATGGTAAGACAATTATGAAAAATAAAGAAGTATTTGAACATGAGGGAGTAATATAGATGATAAAAGAGAGAGTTTGGGAGATGCGAGAAGATGCTAAGTAGTGTAGTCTCCTTGATGATGAGTAATTAAACCTAGATACAAGAAACATGTTAAGTGAATACTTGAAGATAGGAATTCTAAAGTAAACTAACACTGATAGTAATCCAGGGTTTAAAGGTAGCAAATCTGAAAGGTAGATAAACAATATGGAAATGATTTAGAACAAAGGGTAAGAAATACATTTGAAATATAACAAGTGTGTTTTGAACAAAAGATGAAATACAACATGTGTAAAGTGCGATATGAAATAAATTCTTACAGTGATATCAAGAATGATGAATAATCTATTCTTACCTTGTATGTTTCAATTTTAGGGATGTTTATTCTATATGATCAAAATGAGAAGGATAAGTAAAAATAATTAAGTAGTAATGAATGAGGAGAGAAATAAGAGAAAAAATGGCTTCCAGTAATATGTGAATTTGTTTTTAGAAGTATAATTTGTTGAAGGTATATTAAGGGATGTAAATTTTTTTTACGTATGATTTCAGTTGTACATGTGCAAGCAATATGTTAATTAGAGGTGTCTGATAGTTTTAGTCATTCATACCAGTAATCCAATTTAGTATTCTATAATTGTTGTTGATCTAGTATTCCAACTCATGAGTGCTTTGCTATTTGAGTAGCACAATTGTAAAATTCAAAACAACACAGTGAAACTCTCTTTTGTGACTCAGAGGTAATATAGAAAAATAGTACATATTGAGCCGTATGAATTGAGATAGTTGGATTAGATTATCAATGTTGAGGTAACACCTCAAGAGTATGAAAATATTGAAAATGGTTTTTTCTCTTTCTCTTTCCTATGATTGATTGTGGCATAGAGAATTCTTTTGTTGCCATTGAGAAGCCATGCTTTAAACATGTTGTTATTAGAAGAGAAATAAAGGACTCAATGTTGAAAACAATATACACGTATCAAATACAAGAGTATAGTGACACATATTATTTGAGAAGTTTAAAAGAAACCTTGAATATACTTTATCTATGTATTTATGTTTTGAGGAAAAAACTTTTTAGGGGAGGGAGGATTGTTATGACTGCATCTGAGCTTAATTGGTAAACTAGGTTTTATCGAAATGATTACATGCTTAGTTATATTAGTCATCGATTAAACATGATTAAGGATGGTAGTTCAATTATGATGTGTTAAACTTAATAAGAACTCCAAGTATGCTATCACTTTGTTTAATTATGGCTTGAGAAAATATAAACCCTAGTTAGCTGAAATTAGGGTTTTCACCAAATAGGTTCATGTTGGGGAGGAATGAGAGAAGTAGGAAAAGGATAATGAAAATGTTAGTTGGAGGCTTGGATACCACAACTGTGGTGGGTAGCACAACCGTGTTAGGTTGTTGGTGGTACGATTATTTTAGGCCACACGATCGTTTTGGAAGAATTGAACTTTTGACCAAGTCTTGTACTCATATCTGATGAAACCAATGCACCACGACTGTGGAAGTTTGCACGGCTGTGCTGGGTCCATCTTAGCACAGACGTGGCAGATTTCATGGTAGTTTTGGGAAATTTTCTCTTTAGCCGACTGTTCTGCAAATGACTGGATAATAGTTCACCATTTGATTTTTAGTTATTTAATGGTCACTCGAAATGATATGAAATTTTAAGTAAGGCCTTGTAACATAATTAAAACAACATAATAAATTTTCATAATTTTTGGATAAGGTTTGACCTCTTAAATAAACAAATTACAATAATATTTTTCTGACAGAAAATTGAACTAAAATAAGAGAAAGTATAGTGAGGAGTCAATGTGCAATTGGCCCAAGCAGATCAATTGCTATATATGGTCAACCTAACACACTAGGAGCTCTCATAATTCCTGATTCATTCCATAGAAATGAAATCCTAGAGAGAGAGGGAGAGTTAGGGTTTGAGAGGAGAAAGTGGTGGAATTGCTGATCTAGGGTTTCTCTATCTGAGATATGATGAAATCAAGTAAGTTTAGCTTCCCTACATAGACTTTCATGGTGAATCTTCTCTGACATGTCAAAAGTCTGTCCCTCCTCTGATTTGATTCGAAATGATATCAAATCTCTCCTTTTTCTCACTCTATCTTCATGATTCCCCATTTCTAGTATTTTTGGGTTGAAAGGAAGAAGAAACTGCTAATTTGCTAGGGTTTTGATATGGATTCGAGATTTTTAGGGATGGGCTATTTTTAAGGTGTTTTCACACCTTAGGGTGAGTGGGAACTTCCTTTAAATAGTATATTGTATGAAAATTAGTTAAATCATCAGTCATCTTCAATTTCTTAGTATGCGACTACAAACCCTAAATTGTCATTTTGATCTAGTTGTTGCAAAATGATATGAAATGGATTATTCCTCTGTTGTGATGAATTTTAGATGTTGAAATAATATTAGAAATGGATACAATTCATCCTAATGAGAATCCCCTAAGTAATTGTATAGGTCATTAGAATATACTGATATTTAGGATTTTCGACTATGACTAAAATTGCTTTATAGTTAAATAAAGAAATTTGTCTATATGAATCTCCTTGTTTATGAATGATTATTTATCTAAATGTGTATTACATATATGTCAAATACTATCTTGGATTTTGTGTGATGTCATTAGTGTTTGCTTAATATCTCAATAAAGAGAGTGAAACCCTAGACGAGTGGAAAGTAGAAAATCTGCAAATAGATATTGTGAACTCCATTTGAAGTGTTTATCTTGACATCATAGAATTTATTTATTCAATGTTATTCTTGATGCATGATATCTCAGTAAATGGTATGGAAACCCAAATCCAGCTTAGTTCCAGAGTTCCATACACATGTTGATTGTATATGATTTGTTGAAAGCAGTCTTTAATTAGTGAATGTTTATGACACATTAAATCCTTATGAGAGTCATGCGATAAGTGAATGAGGTAAATGAAACCCTAAGGTTAAGGTGTTCAGTGAATCAAGTATTGTGATATCAATGTTTCTCAATATGAGATGTGGTGATGCTTAATAGTTCAATTTTTGGTAACATTATCATATGATATATGAAATGAACGGTTTACAAAGCTAAACTAAGATATGTTGATGTAACGATTGAATTGTCAATTTAAAGAGTGAATTAGACTTTTAGATGCCCTGAACAATGTAGAATTCTCACAAGATGAGGCCTGCACTGTGGGGGAAGAAAATGGTTTCCCAACTGGAGGTAGTCCAGATCGAGATAAGCTGGAGCGCACCAGTAGGGTGCGGGGGTCTTGACCAGTAGGACATACTCCTTACAGTAGTGTGGTACCCAACACCAATCGGGGACGCCAGTGGTACCTGTGTTACATCTTGTGGTGATCAGTGGTCATTAGGTCCATTGATGCACAATAAGCCCACAAGCTTTGACTCACAATTCAAACTACAATTGTAGTTAAGCTTGATACCACCCTGATCTCCAGTTATTGTCTCATACATTGAGTATCAATAGGCTCTTTGGTTTATGTAGGACACCACTACTATTAGTCAAGGAGTTTTCCTCATTCAAATTCACCCCTCATGCCCCGTTGTCACAATTTTGACACTTCTTCTCGCCTCTACAAATTGGTAAACCTATTCCTTCATTACGGTCCAAACCTCCACATGGATTTTATAGTGGTTCATGGCATCTAATGTCTAATGTATATATAATTTCACTCTATAACAATTGACTAAATTTTTTTAGATTAAGAATGTATTGAAATCATATCATTTTAGTTCTTGTTTTATAACTAGAATACTAAAATAAAATAAAAACAAAGACACTTTATACTAAAACTATTAGCTATTATGAACAACATAATTCATATGAAGGTTTTAGTTACCCTAATACCCCCTTCAAGGTCCACACTAGGTCTATAGAGGGTAATTCCACATAGATGCTTGTATTTACTCATACCTCAAACTACAATGAGATAAATATACTTTTTTTCTATAGCTATAAGTATCAATATCATCCTACTATTGTTTTATTGTAAGGATTTTATTAGAGATGGAAAACATTGCCCCTTAATTACCAAAATATCATCAAGTGTAACTACCTTTGAATATGAAGGTAAAAAGGTTAAAGAAATTTACTAAAAGGTATGAGGAATTGGAAAGGATACATTTGAATAAATTTTGTTTAAATAAGTATGAAGAAATATTTACCTAATTTACCTAATTTGATATGCCTTAACCATGTGTGAATAAAAGGAAATGAAATCACAACCTAATTAAAAAGCAACCCAATAAACCAATGGAAATGAAGTATGATGGTTTAAAGAGAAACATTAGATAACAAGTGATGAAAAGAATATCATGAAATAATTAATGATGACAATAGGACTATATGGGTAAGTTGGATAAAACTGTGAATGTAATCCTATCTCCAATATACATGCTTTCCTAATGGCAATGCTAATATATTTGTAAATAAATTGATAAATATGAATGTTGTGAAAACACATACAAGTATTTGGACGTGAGAATGTTAAGAGGAATATCATGAATAAGGGTTTAGGCCAATGCATATTTTAGTAATTTCCTTGAATGCCTCACATTATGATATGTCATAACCAAACATTAAATGTAGGATCTTTATATAATTATTTTGTAATAATTATTGAAATATGCCCATTTGTCTTAGTTATTAAAGTAACTTTTTGTGATATCAGGGTTTGAGAAAATAGAATCTCTTTATCATGAATTCTAGAACTTCATACCCAACACAATAGGTAAAAAGGGCAACAAAAAGTTACAAAATTATATATATATATATATACATATATATATATGAATCAATATTAGTGCGAAATTAGCCCACTGAGAATGAGAGACTATTTAGTAAATTGGCCCATTGGTATTGATTCATATGATAAGCAACATGAACTCAATAAAATAAACTTGAAATGTGCTGATTGAATGATCATCAAATTTCTAATGATATAGAAACTGCTACTTGCACCATATTTCATAATATTATGTTTACTAGACAAAAGAAAATAATAAAATTGGTATTATCAACTAGATGCTTATTGCATGAAAACATCATTAGCATAGTGGTTTAGTAATATAATAAACCCTAATTCATAGTATCACTTCGTTCCCTAAACACCACATATATTCATTGGTTATCTTGTTCTCGGGAAGTCAAACATGTTATCTCATAACAAGAAACACATTGTGAGAATGTTCATGCAAATTGCATTTACAAGCCCGACAATCAGTTGGGATGATATGCGTCGGAGCATGTGGGATCTCACCCGGGTCTAGACATATTAGACTTCATTATGAGGCTTTTGAGTGTGGGACCTCACATTGTGAGGGGAGATCTATATCTACTTTCCATCTATCCCATTGTAGTGATAGTGGTTACTTTTGAGGGTTGATGTTCACTGGGAGCACTTACTTGTTGTTTATTAGGTCCTTGAGTACCCATGTTAGGTAGTTGGGAGAGATTTTGTTTAGGTCTCCATCATGTCCTTACATTATAAATGAAGACCTCATACGGAGCAACATAGTTGTTAAGAAAATATTAGCAAGGTGAATACGCAAATACCTTACAATAAAATCCTTATGATTTCCATTTAGTGTTCTTGTCTGGTACATGACAAGTTAACCATGACTCCAATAACTAATTTAGATGAGTAATATTAATTCCACATGTTTGGTTCTACCTACATGTGATATTTAATATACTCTTTGATGATACAAAATGCTAGTCATAGATACATGTACACATTTAGTTTGTTACTATACAAATAATATTCCACGTTCTTATTAATTTCATATTAACACAATACTAACTATACTTGTGAAATTTATACCATTAATTGACTTAACATTAAGTTTTCACTTGCTACAATGATTTATTTACCCATGGAACTTTGAGAAACAATTTCTCCTCTTGAAGGAGGTTGATGCTACAGATCATCTTGGACAAATTGAATTCAAAGTTAGTGCCTTCTAGACAAGGATCTATCACCTACCAACTAGGTTTAAGATCCAAAACAACTGTGAAGACGATTGTAGAAGGGACCATGAAAGTGGTGGAGATAGATAGGGACAAATTGGGGGTGAGAAACATCCACACTAGTACGATAAATGATCTATATATCCAAACCATTGTAGCGGTTTCAACATATTAGGAATAATAAAGGGAAGCTAGTTGACCTTAAAATCGAGTATGAACAATTGCCTACCTTCTGCTACATCTATGGGATCCTAGGGAACATAGAGAAAGACAATTAGTGGTTTGATGAAAATGAAGATAAGCGATGAGCATGGGGGCATGTATGAGAGAGTCACCAAGGAAAGAGAGAGTGTCTATGACAATGGTGATCTAGCATAGAAAAAAAATATCTAGTTTGTAACCAAGAATGGAAGTACAAATGAAAAAGCACAAAGTTTTTTTGAGAACTGTTCGAACCAATGATTGGAGGTGAGAAGGAAAAATAGGTAAGAGACACTCAGGAGGTAGATTCCAAATGAAGAGATCTGGTGGAGGAAGAAACTATCAGGTGGTGAATATATGGTGAAAAGGATCACATACACTAATAGAAATCAAGACAAAGATTTATGCAATGATACTGACCTTCTTAGTAGAAAGGGTTATGATAGCATTATACCATGACTCGCAAGGAAAGGAACTAGAGGCACAAATCCTATATTAATTAGTGAAGTAAGGGATGAATTTAGTGAAGGCCAGAGTTCACTTAGTGGCATCTGAAAGGTGAGACATAGAATGAAGCTTATCAAAAACTTAGAGCAATTGATACAGAGATCAAGGACCAATGACTCAATTTGACAAGATGAGTGAGGGGGAAATTATCACAAAAGGAAAAAGGATGACAGTAGGGGACCCATGTCTATCAAGGGAACTTATTCAACTATGTTTCCCATAGAGATCAAGGAAAAGTGGATCAAGTAGTAGAAACAAGCTCCACTTGGGGCATGGGGATGAAGCAAGTAAACATAAGGGCATAGAAACACCATACAAATCAAAAGGAGAACATACTATTGTGCCTTTCTGGTTCATAACTATATAGGCAGACAATCTAGGTTCCCAGGGACTTAGATGGAGGAGGGATATCAAAGAGGAGCATGAGTAAAACTAATCTGAAAGGGGCGATGGAAGAAAATGCTGATAGCCATGGTAAATGACAAAGAGCAAGTGATATGTGTGATATGGAATGGGAAGATATTTGCATCAATGAAGAGGAGGGAATGAAAAAGAGCAGGTGTAGTTTTGGAGGGGAAGATACTTGTAAAGGTGGGACACACCAAGTAGCGAGGACTAGAGCAGCCTAACTCCATGAAGAGCCATGAAAATCCTGAGTTGGAATTGCAAGGGCCTGGGGAAGTTTGAGGTAGTTATTGGACTCTGTACGAGGTCCTGGAGTGAATGCCTCAATGTGGTTTTCCTTATGAAAACCATTTTGTCTACAAGGAATCTAGAAAAAACTAAGAGAAGTTGTGATTTTATTGAAGGTATTTGCCATTCTAATAAGGGAAGATCAGGTGGCATGAGGCTATGGTTGAAAGATGCACATACTGTTATAATTAATTACTCTTAAGACCACATATTTTCAAGACTCAAATTTCATGTGGCATAGCATTGGTATCTATTGGTTGGATGATCAGCCACAAAAGTATCAGACTTGGGAGCTGTTGAGAATATTAGAATAGATACTGGGTATCCATTATTGTTTTTTTGGTGATTTTGATGAAATTCTAAGAAATAATGAAAAGCAAGGAGGGACGGCCAAACCGGATAGATGTCTTCAAATTTTTTGAGATGCAGTTGATGATTGTATGCTTATGGAGTTGTGATATAGTGACAATAGTTTTACTTGGAGAATAGGGAAAACCAAATACACATTGGTAGAGGAAAGACTGGATCTTGCCCTTTGCAGTAAGGATGAAAGAACACATTTTTCTTATTGTTTGGTAAAACACTTACCATTATACCAATCTGACCACACACTCCTGATTATCGTGGTGGAGAAAGAATTGATAAAAATGAAGAAACATCAAAGATTTTTTATTTTGAACCCATGTGGGTGGGTGAGGAGTGCTATGAGAACATGATAAAGTCAACATGGGAGTTAGCACATTACAACATGATGTAAGGTAAATTAGAAAGGACGGGAGCCAAGCTTGATATGTGGGAAGAAAAGCACTTCAGTGATAGAGAAGGGAGATAGAAATGGCTCTTTTTGGTGGCACAAAGAAAACACCCAGTAATGAAAATCTACTTCTATGTGATGATTTGGAAAATGAGCTCCAAAAATGGCATAGATGCGACAAGACTTATTGGTGTGCAAGAGCTTGTGCAAATGAAACAAAAAATAATGATCAAAATATTGCATATTTCCACAATAGAGCATCACAAAGGTAGAAGAAGAACTATGTTGCAGGTTTAATAAATGAGGATGGTATATGGGAGATGGAAGAAAAAAGATATTGAAGGTATTATCTTGAAGTTCTTTTATGACCTTTTTGTGACCTCTCAATCTAAAAATTTGGAAGAAGCTACAAGATGTATTACTACCATGATTGTTGCTTCCATGGCTTCCCATATTGAAAGAGACATTGAAGATGTTGAAGCACTAGATGCATTCAAACAAATGCACTCAAAAAAAGCACCAGAACCATATGGTATGAAACCTATTTTATTTCGAGAACATTGACATACTATTGGGGAGGGATGTGGCAAACTACATTAGGAGCTCATTGAAAGGGATATCATCCATCAAATATGTAAGCTATACTTTAGTTTTGCTGATACCAAAGGTGGGCAGCTAAATTTAGGCTAACCATCTTGTATAATGTTATTTAAAGAATTGCATCAAAGGTGGTAGCACACATATTGAAACCACTCGTGGATAAGACGATCGTAGTGAATCAGAGTAATTTATCATTGGTAGGCTCACTACGGATAATTCTCTAGTCCTACATGAGTGTTTTTATGCCATGAAGCATGAAATAGGGGGAAGGAATGCACACATGGCCTGAAAGCTTGACATGTCTACGACCTATGATAGGATTGATTGAACTTTTCTTGAAATTATTATGAAGAAGATGGAGTTTGGGGAACATTCGAGAGGTAGAGTTATGGAGTGCGTTTCCATGGTCATTCACTCTTTTTCCATCAATGGGGTTAGATCCAGCTCCACTCAACCTACACATAGACTGCGGCGGGGAGATCCATTTTCACCATATCTCTTTATGCTTTGTACTGATGCTTTTTCTACTTCTATAAATCTTGTAGTACATTATAACATGTTGGATGGTATCAAGATATGTAGGAATACACCTCACATTTATCACCTTTAATTTGGAGATGATAGTTGTAACACCCCAACCTTTATGTCACATGAGCAGAAGCTAATTTTTTTTCAACTTGGGGGCTTTGGGGTTCTTGCATATCTTGGTTGCATCCTTTGTCTAGGCATGACCTATCTAGGTGGAAAGACCTGGTTGGGCCACCTCATTAGAAACCATGTGGATGGTAATAGATAATGAGGTATACATGGATTCCCATATTGAAAGAGACATTGAAGATGTTGAGGTACTCGAGGCCATCAAGAAAATGCACTCAAACAAAGCACCATGACCAGATGAAATCAAACCTATTTTCCATCAAGGAAAATAAGGATGTTTGTGGTTGTCAAACTTAAAAAATTAACTGAACATTCAAATTTTCATAGTCAAATTAACTAACATACCAAATTTGGTTACACTTAGATGGTTATAGAGGTTGTAATATTGTTTAGAAAGAAAATCAATTATTTAACCTAATCTCAATGATAGTAGACTTTGGGTTAAATTGGATTTCTTTTATATATATGTCGTGCGACTATTTTCTTTTTTGTCTGGGTCAAACTCTATTAGTCAACGTCTGAGGAGTTGTATCCTCCACTCGAGTCCACACTCATCTAGACTCTATTGTTTGTGTTTTCCTCTACCCACTTCTACATCTCTGCCTTAGTGGCTTCCTTGAGCAAATCCCATTGCCTGACCAGTCCTAGATTTACCAGGTTCCTTTCTAAGAAACCTCAAACCTGTTCTCCTCACTCTCCTCTATTTCCACCCCCGTAAGAGATATAGACTCATCAAGACCTTCTCCTATAAAAGCAACACCCTGGAAAGCTTCAACACATCAGCCAAAACCCAACAGAGCTCCCAGTTCTCTCTTTGTTACCCTTGTGCCCAACGAACCTATACAAACTAAATGGTTCGACAATATCAAACTCACATGGGCATTCCGGTTATCCTCAAGCCCAACAGGGAGTTGGTAGATCATCATAAAGACACTATGAAGCTTTCAGAGTCTTTAATCAATTACGATATAGAGTAATGGAGGTTTTCCCTCTTTTAGTATTTTTTGTTATTGTTTTACCATCATGGAATCATTACCCATATTGCGGTCTTCCTCTAATGTTGTTCCATAATTCCACACCTTCATGAGGATGCTGCAAATCCATAATAGTGGTTGGTTTCTTAGAGGTTTGTTATGTAATCCCTCTCAGTCGTATTGTTTATGCCATGGAAAGAGAATGTGGTTGACCATCATATAGCTCGAATAAGAGATCGTCATCTCCGGTATAGTGTAGAAAACATGCTTTTACCCTTGGTCCATCTCATAGTTTTGATATTAGGGTTTTGGGTATTGAGGTCTCTTCCCCTTGGTTTCATTGTGATTTTTCAAAATGATGGTTCATCATGAAAAAAATGATCACCCTAAGGAATGTTTTGACGTTTATGCACTTGCATAGTTAGTTGTTTGTCTTTTCTCACACATGGGTATTTTGGGATTCTCACATATATTGGCCACATCCTTTATCTATATGGGCCCTATCTAGGTGGCGAGGCCTGGTTGGGTCACCCCATTAGCAACCATGAGGCTGGTAGTGTATACTGAGGTATACATGACTTTTTGGGGATTTTCTATTAGTCCAATGATTGAAAAATCGTATCTAATTCATCATATGTTAGAAAATTCCATACAATCTTGTTAGAAAGGTTTTTGAATAAGGAACTCAAATATATAAGTTTTAGAGTATGTTTTTCCCTTAAGTAAACCCAATTTTTCTAAGAAGTAATATTACGGTTTAAGGTAATGAATAAAAAACAAAATGATATGGAAAATGTTATTTACATGGTAACTTGGACTTCAATCAACCCAAGGACATGATTATGGTTTCATTAACCTAAGGAAAGTTAGTAGGATCTTTCTTCAAGAAAGGTAAGTGGTTCATGCTCTTTAAACATCAATATTTTTTGATTCTAAGTATGCAAGTACAATGAATTCTATGAATGTACTATGAATTGTTTCAATAACTTAAAGTCTATGTATATATAATGAAATGAATGTCATGTTTATTGTCCACAACTATTGTGTCATCTTTCATTCACATTAAGAGTATAGTCAAGAATAAGGTCCTAGAGAAAATGAAGAGTTTTCAAGATAATGATAATGATTAATAATAGCTTCTATAATATCCTTACCAAGAGGCCCCTCAGAGCAAAACTAAAAGACACTTCGGTGCATAAGAGAAGAGGCACTTCGGTGCAATCCAGAAGATGCTTTGGTGCATAAGAGAATAGGCTATTTGGTGCAAAACTAGAGGATTCTAATACAGGTGAAGCTAAAAGAAATGATCTAAAAGTAATTGCGTATTGTTCTTAATGTTCAACATTTCAAGTTTATTTTTAGTTACATGTTTTATTTAAGATATAATATGTTCAATTACACTTAAAAATTATTTGATGAATGGTTGGAGGAAAGATGCCCATAGGTAAGGAGTAACATAGAGGATTGGAGCTATTTGACATGTAAGGACTATCTCAAGGATCTCCAAGATGGAAGGATATGGTGGGGTTCCAATTATAATGGAATGACCCCTTTACATTAGCTTTCAAGTTGTGAGAAGCATGTATTAGTTTTAAGTGTGAATTTTGTGTTATGACCTTAAGATGTGAGAAATCAAAATGTATCAGATGATGGTCCAATAAATTGTATTTCTATGCAATGATTATCATGTTTGTGACATCCTCCTTGAATATTATGCTTCTGCTTAGCAATTGATGTATTTGAAAAAGTAGGGGTTTCACAATAGTATCCTTATTACTAGAACTACGTCTAGAATGCTTGATGTTAGATGAAATTATCAGTCAATATGAAAAAAACATCGGGTATAAAAGTAAATTTCCAAAAGATGGAAGTGGCTTTTAGTGAAAGGTTGGATAGAGAGAAACAAGAAGAAATAAAATAACTATTGCAAGTGAAGGAGGTGGATCGTCATGCCAAATACTTGGGACTATCCACATTGTGGGGAGATCAAAGAAATAAGTTTTTGACTACATAAAAGACTAAGTACTACCAAACCTGCAAGGATTGAAGGAAAAATTTCTCTCAAAACTTAGGAATGAAGTGCTAATTAAAGCAGCGACACAAGCAACACTGACATATGTTATGAGCATTTTCCAGTTGCCATTAGGGATGATTGAGGACATCAATAGTGCTATTTCTAGATTTTTATAGGGAGAAAAAGATTCAAAATGGAAGAACTCATACATATCATGGACATATATGTTTAAACCCAAGTAGGCAGGGGTTTTGGTTTTCATGGATATGACCATTCTAATCAAGCCCTATTAGAAAAAATTGTGGAGAATGATTCTAAAAGCATGAACTTTACAAATGAATCTATCTTGGATGTGAGACTATTGAATTTGAGCTACACATTGAGGAGCATATGGGGTACAAAATCTCTATCAAATAGGGGCTGCAATGGATAGTTGGAAATGGTTGCAAAATCAACTACTGGGAATATAGGTGGATCTATGGAGTGAAGGGGGTACTATCTCACGTGAATAAAAACAACGATGTTCAACCTTTGATGATGAGGTAACTATTTAAAGAAAACTATTGGCAACTGAATGCAAAGCCAATTAGAGTAATATTTACTAAAAGCATAGCAAATGCAATTATAAGACTCCATTCAACATGGGTGGGTAGATAAGCTCTTTTGGCATCTGCATGCAAAAGGTAACTTTATGGTTAGATCTACTTACTGCTTGGGTCTTAGTGCATGGCATAATAGACGAAGACACTTAAGAGATGAAATGGAAGGAATATGGAGATTCATATGGGAAAAAAATTGGCCACACAAGTTGTCACACTTCATGTCGCATTTTTTTTAAAAATAGCTCCATAACATTAAAAGAAAGCCATACAGAATCTACAAGATAGAAGACACTCATCAAATAACTAAGCAACAACTCCTTTAAAGGAAAGACATATCACAAGGCTAAGATTGAGATGCGATAGATAAATTTTAGTGTCGACCAACTCTTGTAATGGCTGTCTAAAGCAGCTATTTGGGAAGGAAGCCATCAATCTGTATGACCCTATGAGTATATCTGGAGGGGAGTTTGCATAGCCTCCGACAGAGATCATCATCATGAAGACAACGTAAAATTGCCTGAAAGGAAGGGAGCTCGACCGAAAGCAACAAACACAACACAACACCAAACAACAACAAACAAAACTACACTACTGTGAACAACAACAAGACACGCCTACACTCAACGACACAACAAGACTGGAAGCAAAGAAGCAAGAAAAAACACACACAAGAAATCCTTCAAACAGGTAGTGTGCACCACCTAGGTAGCCTCCGCGAAGGGAGCCAAAACCCCAAAGGAACCACCACCGGGAACAAGAGGGCCTTGGAGAGTGCAGGGTGGGGGGTAGAGGGAGCAGGGAACTCCATCACCGCTTCTAACCACCTCCGCAGCCCCTACACGCTCAAGAACCACTTGAGTGGATGGGAAAATAGAGGGGCGAAGGCACTTCCAGCAGCTCAGATCCCCCGCTTGAGCTCCTGTCCCTGTCGACGCTGCTGGGGGCACCCAACTCACGTCCGACCACCAGGCACCAAGTACACCTATAGAAGAGAACAAGAGGGAAGAAGAAGAGGAAAGCTCAACCACCACACGGGGAAAGCCCCAGGAGGGAACACACTGTGGCAGAATGAGTATGGAAAGAGGAAGATCGCCTAGGACGAGAAGGTCACACCTAGCCAACAGTCGGCTGCCTCCCTCCCCCCGAGCACAGGCCACCGTCGAGGAAACCTAGCAGATCGCTAGAGTGCTGAGCGAGCAGGGTGATATCCGCTTCATGTGGCATATGATTACATGTGGTATTGAAAATATTGGATGACTATAAGACATGCACTGCACAAAGAAGGAGTCATGTAGGATTTGTGGTAGTGAGAAGAAGACTATAGCACACATGTTGGAGGAGTACTAAAATGCAAGCAAGATAAAAAGTAATTTATACACATGTAAGGTTTGGAGTTATGATATGAGAGTAGACTTGGAAGAAAATATAATGAGTCTCTCCAAATTAATTGATTAAGAGGAAATTGATGAACAAGTTATCATGTGGTGGGCTACATGGTATTTTAGATATGCAAACGTTTTTGTCAATGATGTATCCCACCTGAGGTCGGTTCTCCAAACCTTTAAAGATCTTGTTCATGATTTTAGGAAAATGAATGCTCATATTACTAACCAAAGTGAAGGAAGCACTGGAAATACTATTATTTGGCTATCCCCAACATTGATAATGTCAGATTAACAATGATGCGACTGTGACTGAGGAAGGTAGGATTAGACTTGGGGATGTGATCAGAGACCATACAAGAAGCATTCTGGTTACAAGACAGGAGGGTCATGTGGCAGCATGGGCACCTAAGATAGAGGAGGCTATGGCTTCTTGAGAGGGTGTCAACTTAGCTATAAAGAAAAAAATTCCAAGGATAATACTGGAGATAGACACATCATACAATCAATGAATAATCCCATGTCTAGATGTGACGACCTTGGTTTGATTTCCCAATACATTGTTTCTCTTAGTTCTTTCTTTGTTTCTTTTTAAACTGTCCATACTCCATGTAGAGGAAATGAAGCTTCTCATTACCAAGCACAACACACTTCATGTTTCAATAGTAGTCTTGTGTGGAGGAATTCCTTTCCATAAGATCTTATTGTAATCACTAATTTAGATGCTCAAGATTTATAATATAAAAGAGAGAGTTTTTTTAAAAGAAGAATATGTAGGGATAAAAAAAAGAAGAATATGTAAATGTATGTAATATATGACAGATGCATCCCTATACTCTCACTTTTAAATAAACAATCTTATTACGATGTTATACATGTGCACATGCAATATGAATAGGAAATATAAGGGATATTCAATATTTTATAGAGATAAATTTGGATTTTCTTAACAATAAATATTCCAGTTCCCAGTGTCATCATGTCCCATTCAGATTTATTTCATTTATAGAATGATTGCTTGGTCATACCAACTATGAGAAATTTACCTATGATTATTGATAATCTCATTAACCAATTGTTGTGTAAATGGGGTTTGATATGTCAGTTCTGGTTTAGTTAAGGGGAAACCATAAGGGTCGACATTAATGCTAATCTAGAAGGGTGGCTATGGTGTGCAAGTTAAAAGCTTTCTTGGCATTCTATTCCCACAAAATGGTAAGTGATACAAATACACAATCTATTTAAGAAACAACAACATGGCTATCTCAAAATGATAAAGTAGGAAAACAATCTAAGAGACATATAAGCCTCTATTAAAATTGTAAATTCTCAACTTGAGTATTCTAGGCATATGAAACATTAACTAACATCATGTGGAATAAAATGACATGACCATGCCACTTAGAATCAAATATACAAGTAATATACTTGCATATTCTCCCTATCAAGTCATCAAATATTTACAGTTTTATAGTTTAGGCTAAATACATACTTAAAAGGTGATTCTCATGATCTATTAAGCAAATCCAATACCTTGAAACTAAATGTAGGATATGAGCAATAATATGCTGAAACTACTTTGTCGATAAGAGATATGATAAAGAAAATTTAAGACATGTTAAATATAGGTTAACATATTACGTAGACAACATACCATGGTTGATATATTATACAAATGCTAATTTTCACAAATTTACTCTTTTGAAAGAAATAAAAACAATTATTTGAGTATGACATCAAATGGAAAGTTTAACACTTCTACAAGTTCATTATATGTATTTGGAGTATGAAAATAGTATTTTAAGCATCATGACATACCTAGGAACAATGATATTACACCTCTCTTTACCACAGAGCCTACCAAAAATCTTCTCATCCCAATATTTACTCTTAACCACTTCATTGGTCCAACCACCTACTAATAACAAAAGATCACAATAAACTTTTTGTAGAAGTTATGTCTGACGAGTGGGGATAACATCTTTCTCCTATGTGTTTATGGAGTTTTTGAAAAATTCAATCATGTCATAGATATATATGGAGGTATAGGAACCTTTTAAAAGAATCAATCTCCTTTGTAATTCATGAGTGCATTGATGAAAAAGGGTTTGGGAAACTTGAACCCAATTCTTATAGTCATCGATATAAATCCAAATCAAATTCTGAGGGAGTTATAGGTCACTCCATATACATACCCTCAACGAATGGTATGTCATAAACCTAGAATTACAAAATATCATTGAGATTTAGTGAAACCAAAATGGTGGAGGATTAACCAAGTGGATTATAATCTTAGGTCTTCCATTATATCAATATAGTATAGAAAAATAGATTATATGAATAAAATAAAATATGATAAAACAATTGATATTAGTTTCATGTATATCAAGACCAACAAGGTTTGAGACTTTTATAATGATAAACAAATGTAAGACCATTAAGGTTTGAGACTTTGATAAAGAAATAAAATTTATAAAAATTTTAAATCTACAATTAGCAATATGATCACGCTGACAAGTCAAAATATTTCTTAAGAAGTTGAACTACTTGTTATATGTTATAACTCATTATGGTATCAATGTTGATCAGGTTATTTCCCATAGTCAATAAACTTATTAGAAGTCAGTCTACTTGTTAAGAAGTTGGCCAACATATTACGAAAAAGTTCAAAAAGTCAACAAATTATCCAAAATCTCACCAACTTGTGCAAGAAGTGAACCGATTTCTTACCAATTCAATCAACTCAAATCTTCCATATAGAAAAGATAAAAAGGGTACTCTATACATGTTATAGACACATCTCTATTTATATGACTACTACACAAGTATAACTATTATATTTTTTTTTCAAACTTGACAATATGTGCAGAGATCTAGAGAGGTGATATTGGTTTTCATATGAACATATCAAGAGAAAGATAATTTTGTTCTCTTGTATTCTTTGATCTAGTTAGGTAAGCTCAATGTAAATCTAACCCTTTATTTCATATTTATGTATGAGTTCCTAAAAATGCATCCCATCAAGTGAATCAATTAAACCCGATCCTTGTTTTTTTAATAGACTTCATTTTTTGTAGCTATGAACCTTAACAAGGTAAAAAAGATGTCCACTTGGAAATTTCTTCTATTCTATTGGATATTTATCTCCCTTTGACATCCGATAGGAAAGTATATCAGGGTAATTTAATAATTCACTTTTAAAGATACTAAATATAAATTCAATAACACAATATGAATATGTCATTAATGTTGACATGTCTAAAATCTTACGATGAACAAGTTTCAAGATCTTAGACTGAGTTGATTAGCATACTTGATCTAGTGAGTCTATACATCACTTTACTATGGCATGTTGGACTATGATATAGAATGTTATATACAACATGATTCCTTGATAAGTGTACTTATAGTGGGTTATATAAATACAAAATGGTGAGGAGATCTTTATATATATCATATATGTGAGATTCATCGGATTAATATATTAAGCTATCTAATTGAATGCTATTTTATATAAAATCCTAGTTATATTCTCAACTGAATGATAATACTATTTCAACATGGGTTTTAAATAAGATATAATATAGCATGATAAGGATATCTAAATTTTTAGAAAAACATTTAATTTATGTTTGAGTATATTAATTTAGAAAAAGGAATTCAATATTCATAAAAAATTATGTACTAAATATTTTTATAAACCTCAGGAATTTTGTTGACTTACTAGAAAGTTCATTGAATAGCTTAAGAAGTCCACAAACTATATAAAAAGAGAAACGAGTTCAATATGAATACAAAAATATCAATAGTTTGTATATAAGATAATTTTGTTGCTACACCTTATCTAATCAAAGGTTAAAATAGTAAGTATTTTAAGAAAGATATAAGTTGTGATCTTTTGGATGTCAAATATACAATGACAAAAGAAAGATAGTAAAGAAGTGAAGGGACCAAAAAGTGACTATAAAATAAAATAAACATAAGAAAACTAGTAAATATATCCAAATATATTATTATTGGGTTTAATTTATAAAAACAAAACGTTTAAAATAATAAATGGACTATATAAATATGAAGAATATTTTATAATTGAGTTGTGATAACCTGTGATGTTAATAAGTCAAAATTTTTGTTTTGAACCAAAAATTTCAAGAGAAATATATCTTGTTAAACATTATAAATGAGTGTGCATCTTAACAAGAAATCTTAGCTCAATGTTAATATATGAACTTGCATATGTTGGGATTCATACCTGTTTGATTATTCTTTAATTGAATGTGTACAAGTTGAGATTGACGATAAGATGAGTATATATTCAATGATATGAAACAAGAAGTGGTTAAGTTGACAATGAAAATAAACTACTATTATATGATGGCATGACATCCATGACTGAATGATAAAAATTATGAAGTCTGAATCAATGATCATAGATAAGCATGTACTAAATCCAAGATCATGTAATAAAAATAAAACTAAACGTAAAACTTATGACTTGATATCTAGATTTTATGATTACGGGTTTATCACAACTGAGCTATCATTTAAATTTGGATCTTCATGAATGGAAACTACTACTAACAATCATTTTCATTTCTATTACTTCAAATAACATTGTAACTGATGTGAGCACTAAAATCCATATAACATACATTATATAACAGATGATATCACATGTTCCCCGTTTGGTTCGCTAGAAATGATTCATTGGGATGTGCAATAAACATCGATGGGAAGGTATATGTGACGGAAAGGATAATTATTTCCTTGTTCCATGTTTGGATATTACTAGGATAGAATTTTTCATTTGAAATATGTTTTGATGAGGAGACACGAAGCCGTTGGGCTTCTCTCCGCCTAACAATCAAGCAACAACACGTCTCTACCTAATCAACACGAACAACGTCTTCAAATTGATGGCAGGCATTGGGTGGAGGACACCGACACAATTGTTGCAAAATAAATAGCCGGCAGCATTGCATGATTGAAAAGGGAAGCGAGCGAATGCTTAGTCTACATTGCCGCCTGATCAAAGGAAGGGGAGGAATAGCCCTTGTGCAAGAACGGTGCATGACAGCGAGGAGAAGGTACCTCCCATGCCCCAGCTTACCAGCGACATTTACTTTTAAAACTGCTGTTAGGAGTCGCTATGGTAGGCGTGGAGAGGAATTAATAGCGACCTGGGTTGGAAATTGTGAAGAACAACTGCTGATTATGTGCCGTCCTTATGCCGTCAGTCGCCGTCCAACTGCAGCCACTTGAGGCGGAGTCCGTTGGCAGCAGGGAAAGAGAGGATGGAAGCAGGACCTACGGAATATCTTAGACGTGCGTGGTGGAGCGAGATGGCAGTGAAACTACAAGAGGGGGTCGGCGACAGTGCGTCTGGGCGGTGCCGTTGCAAACATTTTAGAGGTGCCGGGGTAAAAATAAAAAATGGGCCCTATGTATACTCTTATTTAGCAAATTTAAATAAACACAAGTTTAGTCATAATTGTCAAAACTGTCATATAAAAAAATAGAACATGCTCTTACAAATCAAACTAAAAAGAACGTGAAAATTAAATATACATATCTCCTTATCAAGATTCACTTATCATATAAAACGACTTCTTCGAACCTTTCTAGATGCAAAATCTTGAATAACAATGTCAACATCAATAATTCCCAACATATCCTTCTCAATGCATAATATTGCCAAACCGTTCAATCTTTCTTGAGACATTGATGATTTCAGATATTTTTTCAGCAACTTTAGTTTGAAAAAACTCCTTTCTGTAGACGCTACTGTCACTGGCATTGTCAATAAAATACGATAAGCAATTAAAATATGAAGAAAACAATATGCATCTTTCACAAATTTAAGAACTAGAATATCTAACTTTTACTCTTTTGACAAACTCACCTGCATTACTTTCAACTTGAAAAAAAGTCATCCAAGTTTATATCTGATGAACTTTCATGAGAAAAGTAGCATGAAACTTAGTGCAACATGCCTTTAGGGTAGCTTCATCCAATGATTTTAAAATCTTTGAGTTATATAGGAATCCAAAAGTATCTTAAAATATCTTCACTTGGTCAAATCTCTCCTTCAAAGAAGAGATTGCCATATCCACAACCAGTAGAAAGTAATTCACTCGAAAAAACTCTTTCTCTAATTGAATATCATCATCATCATCATCACCATTCTCATCAAATTTTCTTTTCCTGACAATGCGACGCTTAACTTGAAAAGTTAGCTCAACATTCATCTCAGAAGCAATCTCAGTAGCAACAACAATACTAGAAGAAAATCCTTAATCTCTATATTTCTCAAGAAAATACACCATATCTTTCAATAACTTAATAGTAGCATCAATGCGAACATATTTAGATTGTAACTTCTTACTTACTGTATTAACAATATATAAAATATCATGCCAAATAACAATACCCTACAACAATAGATGTTTAGAAAAATAAAATTATGGGCCCCCCTCTTTGTTGGGCCCCTGACCGTCGCCCAGATTGGCCCCACCAATGGGCCGGCCCTACGTCGGGGTGTGCAGGGACATGTATACTGTGCTACTCCTAGGGGTATGGCGGAACTTATAACTCCCGATGAGTTGGGATTCTACACCTCTCTGAATGCAATCCTAAGTCTCTTTTTATGCAAACAAACATGTGATCAGTTTTCCTTACAGGAATAATATCCTATCCTATGCATAATCCTACAAAAAACATTGCAAATTCTTGAAATATTAAGTACAACCTTCGAAAGAACCAAGCTCGGGCCCCATAGTATATATGGATCACTCTATTTTAAAAGATTCAACCAACATACTCTTGATATGAGATCTTCTTCCTTCTCCTAGTACCAGGGAGTTGATTGCTCACTACGGTAACGCCGTGGGGGTTGTTGAGGCCTTACAAATATAAAAACCACAAGTGTAAGGCCAAAGTCTAGATAATGTCAAAGCCTATATACAGAGATAGAATATAATTGTACGTTTTTTGTAAAAACAAGTACATAACATGGTAGTAAAATACCATTTAACATATGAGTATACTAGTATCAAATATGCCTATGACGATCACAATATTACAATGCATGCATACTCACCTTCATTAAGTACTCTTTACCTTCCTTGCCATGGTTAACCTAGATTGTACTATCCTAATTTCAACTAATGGATGAAGACCCCCTTAGTGGTCTATATAAATCTTAGGATTACCCACCAATAAAGATCTTGCCACATCTTGGTCTATGTACCTATATAACTTGTAGGGGCTTATTGACTTGTCACCTACATCAAACCATAGTCCCTACCGAGGAGCTCAGATCTTGATACCTTACTACATCTCATATAATCATTTAATTTCAATACTTTTCATCACATCAACATGACATATGTATCGAAAGGAGCTATTGACTCATATACACTCATATATGTCATCTTAGGAAGCTGGGGGGCTGTACTAGTCACACATGTGTATCTAATAACATACGACTACATACAACTTTCCAAAATCCCTAGATCATCATAACTAAATCCATTTCCCTTTCCTGAATTCATACCTCTATGGAATAATATGCTGCACATGGTCTTCTAGTCAATTAATAGAGTGCTTTGTTTTACTAATTGATCCAATTATAATATTTTGTGTAAGAAGTTCATTTTCTAAAATTACTATGTATATAAATAAGAAACTACAACCCTAATTTTATCTTTATCCACATCCTACGTGTATATTTCTACCAATACAATTTTTTCATGTTGAAGAACTGATTTTTAGTTTAGGATTGGAAGCCATAACTAAATGGGGAATAATAACATATACAAATAATAATCATATTTATAATGTTTAATAAAGAAAACCCTTTATTTGATCTCAAGTTAATTAAATATTGTATTCAGTTCAAGTTGGTGAGTTATAAAAGTTCTAGTATTCAAGTGGAATAAAAAATAGGGGTGATATCTTTAAGTGCATGACACATCAATATTATACTACACAAAAAATATAAATTCCAATTTTAGTGTGCTAATACCCATAATACACCAACATTCCTATGTAATCCAGTTATTATATAAAACTTAATTCTAGTTATCTAGTTAGATTAAACAAAATAACATTTCAAATATCTTCAAGATAGGTATGAAACGACATGAATGTAAAAAGAATGATATTTTTTCAATAAGAACTAACTTTCCAAGCTTGAGATCCAAAGCTCCTACAAATTGTATTTCATCCACTAAATTCATAATAAAACTCCAAACTAGGTTAGAAAAAGAGAAAAGAAGAATTGTGACATAGACTAAGGTTTGTTACAAGAATTATGCAAAATTTAGACTAGGAGGGTTAAGGTAATAGGGAAAAGATATTATACAATATATACCCAAAGAACTTACTAAGATTAGGTATCTAGTTAAGTGAAATCTTGATTCCTAAGTTGGATATTTCAAAACCTTCAAAATCACCTTCACACACTTCTTATTCATGATTTTTTACCTCCACATCTCGAAGAATGATTTATGATAGGGTTTAGAGTTGATATGAACATTTATAAGGGGTTGGGTGATGTGAAAATTGCATAGAAACCCTTATATTTATTATCATGTTTCGGGTGCTTAGTTGCTCGACTATGGTCTTAGTCAGTAGATCAAGACATTAGCATACATGTCTAGAAGCACTCAATCAGTTGATTAGTGACCCTCTTGTCCTACCGTTAGAGATTCACTAGTTGGTCAATTAACAACCAACTGCAACAATGGTAGCAATTAGAGGAGTACTCCACTCCAAAACCTACAATGATTAGCTAATAGATTACCATCTTAATCGAACAGCTAAGGTAGGAACTAAGACAAAATCTTGGCTAAGGTCTATTAGAGACACTAGTGGGTTTTTTCTAGTAGCACTAAGGGTTTGTAGACACTATCTAAGGTGTGTAAAACTCTAGGTCAACTATATATCATCAAAAAGCATATGTATAGGTTTTTTTTATTATATGCATCAAACTCACTTGTATGAAAATTGAATAACTATTTGATCCCTAGTATGACCATATTCAAGATTCTAATAAAACAAACCCTAAATAACAAAACTAAGGATATAACAAATATTTATTGTAAATGTTCAACAAGTTAAAAACTAATCTAGTATTTGTTAGAGGTAAGTCACACAACTAATTATACTCAAACTAGGGCTCAATCAGAAATATGGTATTACAACTCAAAATCCTATAATAAAGACTAATCTCTACTACAAACTTCCTCCTACTTTTCCCATGTGGCTTCTTCATTGGTGGTGATGCCATACCACCTTCATGAAGGGAATAAATCTCCCTTTCTTCTATATCAATTTTCAAAGCATTTGAATCGGTCCAATTTCATATGTGACATCATATGTTTATTGTGATCAACTAGATGTAGCTTCCGTTCTTTATATAGAATACACTTTTTGAGCATAGCTACATGAAAAGCGTCATGACATCTATCTGATTCTGGTGATATCCCTAACATATATGTATCCTTATAAAATAATTAAGTAATAGGGTAGGGCCCCAAATATTTAGGAGATATATTAAAATTCTTTATAAATCATGGGACTCCTTTACACAAAAGAACTTTTAGATATACTACATCTTTACCATGAAATTGAAATAGTCTACAACATTTGTAAACATATGATTATTATCTATTCAATGTTCCCTTGATTGTTGTCTGTCAATATGTATCTCCTAAACTACCTTAGATCCAAAAGATTTATCTTACTAGTTTCATGCCAACATATTGATGACCTAAATCACCTACGACACAAAGCTTCATACGACACATTTTCTATACATCTTTGGTTGCACTATATGCAGATTCTATTTTACTAAGGTGCTGAATCCCAACTGCTCTAGAAAAATACCAACTAAGATAATTTTATTCTGAATAGGTAGTTTTAATTGGTATAAAATGTGCTGACTTAGTAAGTAGATATCTATATGCACCAAATATATTCATGACCTATAGTCGTCTTAGGAATATCAACCACACAAACTATGGTTATGTGTTGCATTTTCTGATCTTAAAATTAATTTCCACTTAATTTATCAATCATTCCACATGTTTTGTTGAGTTAAAGTATAGTAATGTTCTCACATTCTAAATATTCACCTAGGTTTACTTGGTCCATAGTTTAAGTTTGTTAGATTCTTTCTAGGTATTGTTAAATTCCTATGAAACATCATGCCCATCAGACTAGGACAAACATGCATTCCTGAGCTAAGAGCCACCTCTATGGATTTTTTTAGATAACAAGTATAAATTTATAAGGAATAATTGTAACTAATATCTATATCAAATCAACTAAATGCATTATATATAAAATGATCAGATTTAGAATGTAATTGTACAACCACATTAATATGATCATTGTCATATCATGCCCAAAAAAGTTATGATGTGATTATGATATTTCTAGTAGTCAAAATTAATTTGGTGGTTTCATCAAAAATAAAAAGGTGTTCGGAGTGGCCACCACAGTATGGGAAATGAGAGAAAATAAGACCAAGCATTATAAATCCAAAATGGAAAATGATCTAGTATCCAAGTCGGATATTCAAAATAAAAGATATATCAATAAACAGAAAACCAAGTTTGAAGTTCTTGTTACTAGTGAGGAAGGATGATCACCCCATCTCACCTGTAAATTTCCTTATGTGATTCAAAGAAACAACATTTCTAGTTTGATTAACAAAAAAGTAAGGAAACAAAAGTAGTACAATACAATTTATTTTTTTAACTTATGATCAGGTTTCTAGGGCGGAGGTGTTCACATCCTTCCCATAATTGTCCTAAAAGTCCTAATTTTGGATAGATTGGTCTTAAATACCTTAGGACCTCTTATGGTAAAAATCCTTCACATGTGATTAAGAGCAATGCTTAGGATCAGAGGATGATTCGTAGGTGTGAGTTAAGAATAAGATCTAATCTTTGACATATATGAGCAAGTATTAGAAAATAAAAAAGTAGTTTAAAGTAGAATAGTTTTTTATACTACTGTTTGAACAACCTACTGATGCTAAAAAAGAAGGTGGTGATAGAGTAAGGATCCTCTGATCAAAAATAATGTTGAATGAAAGGGAGAGGTAGTTTGATCCTCTGGCTTCAGGAGGTTTGAAAAAGGACCAAAATATGTGGATAGGGAGGGTATTTATATGTGGATATTAGGATTTGAGGTCATGGACACAACTTTTGGAAGAGGTGACAGATCACCCTGATGTGCCACGTCTACGGAGTGTCTAGAACAGACTGTCCTCCATGAGGCACATGGCGGATGGCTCAAATCCGTTGATTGTCCCCGTTTAGATAAAATGCATTTTCCAAGCTTCCAATAATTAAAGAATGTTTTGAAAATAATTGAAGAAAAAGGAAAATAAAGTTAATTTGATATTGTCTCTCAAATTTATCAAAGAAAAATTGAACAGCCTTGAGGAAAAAGAAATATTTTATTTAGGATAAATCACCGAGGAAATTAATGAAAAAGAGTTGATAAAAAGTATAATTGAAGAGAAAATTGTAGTTTGAGCTTGAAAAGAAGGTTTCTTCACAGAAAGGCCCAAATTGGGTAAAAATGTGTGAAAATGAGTATATTAAATATTCAAAAAATATAAAAAGTTGTGGATAAATGATAAGATGTGGAAAATGTATAGAATGTGGAATGGACCCATAATTATTTTAAGAATTATCATTAATCATGAATTTATGATATGTGAAAAAGGGTGTCAACATTTCCCCCCTCTCAAGGTATGGTTTAAGATAAGAGTGAGAACCACATGCTTGAGCCAAGTCTGACCCCCATTTGAAAAACCATGTGGAGGGTGGAAATGGTAAGTGATGTCTAATTTTTTTAAGAATGAATTAATGAAATAGCCATTCATAACAAAAAAATATTGGGCATAAGCTATTTCTTCATAGTAAGGGTAGCCTTTATGAGACACTCACCCATGTATGACCAATCATTTATTACCCTATAGTGTTGATGAGCTATTCAAGATTTATCGACTAGAAAAGTGACTCTCATCATTGATCCAGTTCTCACATTTGTACGTATGATTTTCCCACTAACTCATTCCTTAGTGATAAAATCTGGATGTGAAAAGTGGATATGATGGAAGTTTGTCAAAAGTAATTACAATCAAGAGTCAGTGATCACAAAAACTCATATAAATTGCTTAACTACAACAAGATCTCTGAGAAAGAATTTATCACCCCTTTCATCCTACACCTCTTTAGTTTTTTAGTGGATCGATTTAGAGATAGGACCAAAGCACTTAAAAAGGTGAAATGTGGGGAGTTTTCCTATCTCTAATAGGGCTTCAATCGATTCTAATTGGTGGTTGAGTGTTAGACAAGTTCCTAGATATAGGGTGACCTTCTGGCCAGTGATTGAATTAGTTATCTATATGCCCTCTCAGGGAGCATTGAAGATCTTTCAACACAAGTTGAGACCAAATATTAAGAGTATAAATGAGGCCTAAGGGACATGTTCCTCTACTAGTCCATATTTTGTTCCCTTATATTGTTTATGAGTGATTATCCCCGACTCTTTAGTTATCACCTGATTTGACTGGGATCACTAGAACGATATTGGAAATTTCAACTTTGATTTTGGAGTCATGATTCAGGATAAAAAGGTTCTAACAATTGTCAAGAGAAGTCAGAGCATACTTTGGCTTAGTTTTAAGGTCATGATATGGGACCCCTGAGAAGATTTGCATGAAAGCTAGGTTTAAATTTTAGGTCATGATTCATGACCCCAAAGGATGCATAGAACTGAAGCTTTGAGTTGGTTCAATTTTAGGTCATAATCCAAGACTGTAAAATATGCATATAAATAAATCATGGTTAGTTCAAATTTAGGTCATGAGATAGGACCATAAAAGATGTAAAAGTGAAAGCAGGGGAATGATCCAGTTTTAGGTCGTAGTCCAAGGCCATCAAAATATATGAGTTTGATGGTTATTTTGGTTCAATTTAAGGTCATGATTCGTGATCTTATATAGAAATTGTTGTTTTGAGTTAATTTAATTTTAGGCCATGACCCATGACCTTGACAATTAGATTTATATCAAGGGATTATTTCATCTTTTAAGCTAAGTTTTAGAATCCTCAAGTTTTTACCATATCTCTAGTTTTTTTGTATTTTTTGATTTTCAAAAAATTGTTATCGATATGATAAAGTTCTCGAAATTTTAATCTAGGGACATGTTCATAATTTTTGCAAATGATCTATTTTAAAAAAAGGATAAATGAGAGGAGGGCTGATTACCCTTATCATTTCACCCATCCACATGTAACAATAGTGGTGATGACCTGCTCAGAGGCAATCATAGGCAGAAATGATGACAAGGAGAGAGCTAAGGGATTGCACTGATCTATTAGCCCTTCACTGGAAAATTACAACGTTCCCCCATCTTTACTCAGTGGTGGTGTAGATAGAATCCCTACAATGGTGGTAGACCTTTGAATTTCCATTTCCATCTATGTTTTTGTGCGGGTTTCAACTACATTCATCTCGGGAAAGGTACAACTTTCATTTTTGCCATTTAGTTTTGCCATTTTGGCCCTAGATAGTGAAATCCAGATTTTGTCTCCCTAGCATTCTTCATGATCTGGAGGTTGAAGATGACTTGGACTTGCATTGTGATTTGCAATTCAGTACATTTTGCTATTTTGATGTTTTCATGGTCATCCAATGTTCGATTGAGCCATTTTTAGTTGTTGTGGAAAGATTATGTCATGGCAATTGTGATCTTATAGATGGTAGCTCATGACTGGGTAAGGAGGAACCCATCATGGATGAGAAAAATGTGGGTGATGCTGATGGGATCAAGATATACCCATGACAAACGTTGTAGCCTCATATGTCAAGTTTGTATCTATTTTATGAGATCTCTGATTTGTGTTTTCTCTGGCTAGGAGTCATGGTAGTGCGAGCATGATCATGGGGGGGAGATGCTCCTAGCAAAGCAATTTTTGCTTCATCTGTGCATGTTGTGGATGAATCTGCATCACCAAGGATGTCGAGTGGGGGATGATGTATAACCTATAAACTTTGATCCATGTTATTTTCTTTCTACTTCCCAATCTTGAATCAAGTTTTTCTTGTGGTGACATGTTTTTGTCATTGTCTTCCACCTCATCTCTTTACGATCTTGCATTTGCAAATGTATATTTGCAAACCCATTGGACTAAGATAAGGATGTTTCATGGTGGTTTAGTTGTTGAGGATCTAGATCTATTTGAGGGGACCGAATTTGGTAGCATTTGTTGGCATGGGATAGTTGATAGGCCCTATCTAATAAGAGTGGGGGAGTCACCATTTGGCTGAGATTTTTTGGGTGAACCCTGATGGCATTTGGATGGCCTCTAGATATGAGGTCAAGTTTACTTGGATGAGAGCCACCTTCTTTAGCAAGGGTGATAGGTGAGGCATCCATGATCCTTTATATGTAACCCTAAGGGTTAGGATATTATTGATTGTGTTGATCATTGGTTGCTTATTTATCAACAATGCATGCAATATGGGAGAAATTGATTGGTTCTCCTTCCTCCTTGAACTGGATGTGGTTACTTCCTTTGATTGGAGAGGAGGTGTGTATGCCCATCTACTAATTAACTTGAGGAGGTGTCTTATGGGTGAATTATCCATGTGAGAGATGGTACATGCCACGAAGGGTTGTAACGGCTTCCTAGGCTTGATTGTGGTAAGTTTTACATGTTGTTTTGTACTCTTGCTTTGAAATATCTCCTAAGTTTGCTGATCTTTCTTTGCAGTAGTGGGACTATGAACACTTCCTTTTTAAAAGACATGACTTTGAGTGACCCAAAATGCTATCTACACTCTTCATTTCCTACCCGTCTCCACTGGGCCCAGTGTAGCAGTAGGTGCAGTACAAGCAATGGAGGGTTGAACTATGGAAGATGATCGTAGCTCAAGTATGTGTAGTACTTTATAACATTGTGTTATCTTATGTGTGTATTTTAGATGAATCCAACTCACTATTGTTCCTAGGTTTGACTTAGGGTATTCTCTAGGTTCTAGTGTGATGAGTCATACACATCATGTACAACATACCTTGAGACATTCTATCATGCTAGATCCAGTCCAAGTCACCCTCTAGGAGTAATCTATATGTGAGTAAGAGTGGTTCTTGTTAATGGGCCAGTGGCTGGACCATATGCCAGGGTTTCTCCCTCATGGTCTTGGGATCTGTCAGGCTTCTTGGGACTTGATGTGGGTCAGGTGACACATGAAGAGCACCTTGAGTGGTACTATGTAGGTAGACAAGTGATATTTATGTCTAGAGAGGTGTAAAATTTCCTTTGACGTCCTCTAATGGTAAGTATTTTGATTATATTTTATCTTAATTTGTTTTGTGTTGTCTTGACAAGTGTATTTTGTAGGTCATTGACTAAGACTCCTATAAGGAGTGAGATGATTATGGATATGAGTTCCATTGTCTGCTTCCTCTTGAGACGGTCTCTCCTCTTGTCTCTCTGCCTTCTTTGTTAGTTGGTGTTGGGGCTTCAACAATTTTCTTGTGTTGATGTCACACTAAGACTTTGGCGTTGGAGGTTAGTGTTACTTCCTATCGGCTTTGGATGGACCTTATTCTTCCATGAAGTTAATGTAGATGTAGGTGTAGTGATTGGACTGTTTGTCTTGAGTATTTCACCTGGATATGGGCGTAGTCAGTGTTTTGAGGGATCCACTAGCATGAATGACTTTTCTTTGGAGGTCTAGGTGTAGCCTGAAAATCCACCATAGGGTGGTTCTGGAGAAGGTTCCTCTCATTGTAGGGACTCTGGTTTAGTCATGGAGGTTCCTTCTAACAATTCTTCTTCAAGTCACTGGTGGTTCAATACTTCTCTTTATTTATACACAATTTGGGAGCATCATCCTCTAAGTCTTCCTCTAATGATAATTGACCCCAGACCAAATGTTTGACAAAGTGATTGAAGAAGAAGATGAAGAAGTAGCAAATGTATTGTCAATTATATCCCATTTTCCTTCACAATAGATTTTCCTTTTATGCTATAAAACCATATATTAGTTATGTCTATATTTGTAAGACTCTTTTAATTTGATATAAAAGTCTAAGTTTGGGTTGAATTAGATTGTGAAGTTTTTTTTAATCTTTGATTTAGAATCAGATTTCAAGAGTTTGATCCTTGGAAGATCTCTGGTAGGCTCATCAGATTGCCTCGATCTGTATGATGGCTTAGGGTGGCACATTGCTACAATCTACTGGTTAGTGGGACAAAGAGTCATGTTGTCTTGGGATGCATGCCCACATGGACCATTTATGTAGATGTTTGTGGTTGATTTTGTCACACCACTACAGAAAAGGACAAGAGTCCTCTCTCTCTCTCTTGAAGGCAAATTTGTCCTTTTGAATCCTATAAATATGAATACATGATTTTGTTATTGCACACATCTTGTCTTTTACAACATGAGTCACATGGGAGCAGGTGACAAATGAGATCTTGTTTCTGCAACATCCTCCCATGAATCTATCTTTGGTGCATCATTGCATTACTAGTCTCTATGAGTTGAGGAAATCATGTAGGTGAGATTTGGCATGACTCATTATCTTCATCATCTGGCTTACGTCCCTATTAAGAGAGAATTGATGTTGGTGATGACCCCTTTCTGGGATCCTCTAAGTCATCCCTTCTGCTTTGGAGACATTGTTTTGACACTTACCTTGGAATACATGGAAAAGATTACTCAGGTTCCTCTTCAGATCGTTGGGATGTTGTACCAAAGAAGTCTAGTTGGACTGTTGAGATGGCAAGTCCTCTATGTGTGAAAAAGTCCCAAGCTACTCAATGGTTGACTAATGGTGGTCATTTCATTCAGCTGGCACCCTTGTGGGAGTCATTTTAGAGATAAACACTACATGGTGTTGATTTTTCCAAAATGTCCAATTTGTGAGTCTACACCTAATCAACTTGGAGTAGTTGTTTCCTTGGAGAAATCATTAGCAAGTGATTGATGCTACTTCTGAGTTGTTTCTTCCATCTGGAGGAAGGATACTTTGGTCCCTTTGATACTAGAATAATTATACAAATGCATGGATGCGTCCTAGTTGACCCATAGGATCAAGGGACCCTTCGACATCTAGCAGATTTATTTCTGAATGTGCCCAAACTATTGGTATGTATGCCCAGAGAGACAGTCATATGATGATCGTAATGAGGCATAATGCAATTGATTTGGTAAATAATAAAGGGAAACTCTGCCTATTTCCTTTAGTTTAGTTATGGGATAATGACATAACATAATAGATGTCTAAAGAATAATGTTTCTTGATGACATATGTCTTCATATTGATGACCTAGACAATGACATCATATGTATGATAAGAGTACATACATTCTTGTTATGTCCCTTGTCAAATATTATTTTAGAAGCAAAATAGACCACAATAATACATAAGACTAGAATGTCTGTTGACTAATGATAGAATCTCATTAGTCATGATATTGGATATCGAGTCAAACACATATGTACTTGTTAGAGAATATTGTACTAGATAGACCCATCTTGAGAATGATACATGGAACTGTGGAATGGTAGTCAGAATCAACTCTCAAATTGATACCGGTGATTGTAGTTCTTAGACTTGAAGTCACTACACTCATCACATGTCGTTCAATGAAATTTGACACCATCTAATGTGACCTTGAATAAGGGTTGCTATAAAGGTGGTTCTAGGGCATGTTGTGACACATGGGGATTAATTTTGAGTTATGTAGATGGGATTTGTCCATCTGAGCGAAGATGATATACTGGCCATTTGATAAGCGAGACTGAGAAATGCATGGTCATACTCATGTGAGTCAATATATGATACTGAGATCATGTGTTTATCAACAGTCTGTTCTAGTTCAAGAAACATAGATTGAGCATTAAGAGGATGATGATTTCATGCCTCACATTCAATATACATATCAATCATAGAGGAACTATATGATCACTGTAACACTTCTCACAAATGTAGGTTGAAGTTGTTCTCCAACTTTCCAATTACTTGGGTAGCAAGGATGTATTTTTAGATATCACTCATTGATTGTGATGTCATAATCTAGTTATGGACATTTACCAACATAATTTGGGACCTATAAGGTCACACACATAATATGCACCTGGAATAGGATGTTTACTCATGGATAAGATTAAAATTGGTTACTAAAGTGTTTAGACAATCAACTTAAACAACACTACATGACAGTTGGATGACTGAAGTATCCAGTAGACCGAATGGTGCACCAGTCCATCAATTGGAAAGTCCAGTCATCTGACTAGATGAGTAGTAGGACTGGATCAAGGAATTGATTTTGATGTCGTGGCATGCATTAATGATCATATTGAAAGCTAGTACTTTGGTGAATAGGAAAAATAGCCAATCAATTGACATGAGTGTAGTTGAACAAGTGGCATGCCAGTCGACTGACTGGAAGTCTAGTCTACCTACTGGTGATTCACATCAGCCAAAAATTCATGAAATCCATCCCACCGTGTCCCTGGGTTTGTGGAAACCCTAGCACATCCACTCCTATACAAGGGTAGGGGGTGGCCAAGGATCTTAGGACTAGATAGCACTCATCTCAAAATTGTGTAACGTGAGAGCTAGAGGTACCTTACCCCTAAAAGGGAGAGATAGCCATAGGGAAGAAATTCAACACTATCACACTGATGACACAAAGGGAAATTCCCTTTAGTTCTAGAAGAACGACGAGGAGTTGCCGATATTCTGGGTGGACTATGTAGATATGTGGAGGTCATTTCCACCATACTAGGAGAATGCCATCAACCTCTGTCTGTGGTGATATACCAAGATGCCACCACCAACGACCTTTTGTGTGTTGCTTGAGAAAGAAGCACAACTCTACAAGGATAGTCACTGGACTTGCTCCTGGGCCAAGTATATGCCTAGCATCCTCCTTCCCACTTCATAGTTGTTGGCACAATCTGATGGTTATGGTGAATATGGCAAGAAATGTTTTGATTTCACTTCTATCTCTGTCGTCATATTTCCCTATAGTAGTATGAGAGCCATGAAAATTTACTATGTTTTGGGATTTAATTGATATGATGGGTTTCTTATATTTATCATTTATTTTTGTATGCAATGCAAATATTTAGATGATGAATGTGCATATCCAATTAAAACCACATACAATAAGGAATGTCCCATAGATCCTATATATATGTATATATATATATATATATATATATATATACAATTCATACACGTTGCCCTAAAATCATTTTGAGGTGGATTTATGCGTGGTTATGGACAATACCCCTTGGATGTGTGTTCATGATTGGATGATTTAATTCCTAGCTTTTAAATTCAGTTTGCATACTGGGCCTCTCTCTCTTTCTCTTTCTCCATATGTAAGTGAACACTTTTCTCCCTATACTCGCCTCAAATGCAACTTGAAGTTACAACTTTTACAATAGAATAAATGCATAGAATTAGATTTAACTTCTATTTCAGCAAAAGAGAAGCTGTTCTACACCAAGCGACTCGACCAACTGGGAAGTCGATTCGATCGACTAGAGGACCAAATATGTAGTAGATCAGAGGAGCCAATCGATCGACTGGAGGCCCAATCAACCGTTTGGAGGAGTCTAGATAGCTGCTTGAGCTAGAAGCCCATAGATCGACTGAATGAGACCAATCAAATGATAGGTGGATGAATCGATTGACTGGAAGAGTCCAATTGACTAACCAACTTGTTTATACCACAACACTTTTTCCTTTACAAGTTGTAACATGTGATGTTTGACCTTAAGTGTATATAAATTCTTTGCGCCTCCAAGGAATTGCATTAGTTGGACATAACCATCACTCATATGTTTGTGATTGCATGTTTTTGTTTGGGTATTTAGTATGTACATGATACATATTATAAGTAGGCGGTGATTGGAATGTACATGTATTTATATATAAAAGCCCTCAATAATAGTAAATCTTAGATTCTTTCCATAAGCAACACACATCAAAAGCTTGATCAACTAACCATGGGTTACACCTAAGTGTGGTGCACTGTCTATCTCATGGAAGTGTGATGGTTGACATGTGGGTTTGCCAAAGTAGGGTGCATATTCTATCATCTTGAATTTTGGGTTAGGCTTAGCTAGGTTGCCTTAATGAGTAAGTGACTAGAAGCATATAGATGGAATGTAACAAGGAGTTTTTCAAACCATCTATCCAAGAGTAGCTTTAGATGGTATTGGGAAAATTTTCCTACCTAAATATTCAAGTTGTGGGTGATCAACCAAAGATGACTTATGATTTAATAAAATATGGATCTTGGTTCACTAGAAGGTTGGACGTTGCAATTTTTTGAGTTAATAGTGTAAGCCCCTAACCTTTATTTTTGGTTGAACATGCTTACTTATCACATTTTCATGCTTAAAACCTTAATCTAACCATAATATGTGCTTTCATATCATGTAACAAGCTTTAGTTTCAAGTTTGGTCCAGTTTGGACACGTTTAAGCAAGTTATCCATTTATATACTTGTTTTGGGATTGTATGCAATTTACCCATTTACTTAGGGTTTTTCTTGCAATATGTCACATGCTTGTTGTGACTCACACGTTTTCACATTATGTTTGATGTAGTTGTGCTTTTGGGCACCTTGTCACACCTTGGTATGAGTGGTGACATCTTGTGTTGAGATTAGGGTTTGCTCTCATGGATGCCCTAACACATGGTTGACTTTGAGTGTTGGATCACCTAGTGTTGGTGATCGCCAAGGATGGGATATTTAGTGTTGATGATCACCAAGGTATTCATGTTCCCTATAGTTTTAGTGATTTCCAAGATCTCTAGAGCCGCCTAGGGTTGGCGATTGATGAGATTTGAACTCATTTTGGTTTCCAACATCACGTAGGGTTGGCGATCGTTTGGTTTTCTGACCACCTTGGTTGCCAACAACCTTAAGTGGTCGATGAGCTTTCTTCTTGTCATTGTCATGTGATGATCTATATATTTATCCTAGTTTCATGTATGAGAGGCTTGCATGGACTAGATGCCTTGACCTTGGACACATGGAAAACTTGGCTAGACACCTCTACCCTCACTTCCCTCTCACCCATAGCCATATATATCTCCCTCCTCTCATGCAACCAAACCCTTTGAGTCCTATTTCTCTCTTCTTACTTTTAGAGCTCGTCCCCACTTGTTTGCCGGTGAAGGAGGAGCTCAAGGTTGAAGAAGGAGGTCAACCTACCTTACATGTTGAGCTAGGGTTGGATCTACCCTTCTCGAGGTCATTTGGTGGTACCTTGCTTTTGTTCTTGGTCTTGGCAAGTGAGGTCTTCCTCTTTCTCTTTATTTTTCTTACTATTCTATCACCCCTCTCTTCTTCTTGACTGGATCCATGGTGAAGCTTGATCTAGAAGTTGAAGACACTCTCTTTCTTGCCTCTTCAACCTAGGGTTTCTTCCTTTTTGGTGGAGGAGCTAGCTTGTCCAAGAGGAGTGCTCAAGCTAGGGTTCTAGCTTATTTTTCTTCAAGCTACCTTGATGTTTGGAGTTTCTATATCATCTCTAAGGCAAGTTATATAACTTTCTCCATGATTATCGTTTATTCTTACCGTGCATGTACATGATATTTCTCTTAAATGAAGTTTTAAGCAAGAGGAAACTACCTTTGCCTAGGTTTTGAATTTAGGGGATAATTCTTGAGTAGTTTGTCATCTTGGATGAACCCTACACCTTGTTCATGATTCTCTTGATGGAAGTGGTGACCCTAGACCTTGCTTACATGCGGAAAATGTTGGCCTTTTCTCTCCAAAACGATGGTTCATTTCTAGGGTTTCAAGATGGTCTTTTCCTCCTTGAAATGATAATCGATGGTTTGGTTTTGGTTCAATTTACTTGACTTCCATGTGCCAATCGATGGCATTGACTTTGTTGCTATTTTGTATTTTATGTGGGCATCAATGTTTTGAACCCATGATGGTCGCCAATATTTTTGGACTCATAATTGGTCTACATGGATTTGATCTTACATGGTCGCCAATATTTTTTTTTCAAAGTGGTCAATGAGATTTTCATCCATTTTGGTTGCCAAGATTTAACTCTTGAGGTTGCCAAGATTTCACTCTTGAGGTTGCCAAGATTTCACTCTTGCGTTTGCTAAGATTCTAATCTATATGGTCGCCAAGGTTTCACCTATGTGGTCGCTGAGTTTTGGACCCTATGTAAGAGTTGAGATTTTGAACTCTTATGTGGCCGTTGAAGATGGCTAACCATAGCATCCGCCAAAGTGAACCCTGACCCTAGAGGTCGCCAAAGTGAACCCTAACCCTAGCAGTCACCAAGATGACTAACCCTAGTGGTCGCCAAGGGTACATACCCTAGTGGTCGATGAAGTTCCTGGCCCTAGTGGTCGCTATGTTCTCCTGACTATATGATGGTTTGTGTTTGAACCTAAGCAAGTATATGTGCCAATAGTTAGTCTAGGGCTGATTTGTAACTTCAACTTAATCTGCCATGTTGAACCTAACCCTAATGCAATTACATGATGGTGGATAATCATGCCTAGTCCCCATGTATGTTGATATGATGAAATAATTCTCTCTCTTTCTATGTTGATGTAAACCTAATTTGTTGCCACATGAACATTATTTGCTGTTATAAGTCATGTTATGCCAAACTTCTATATTACATGTATGGTGATGGTATGATGAGATTCTGGTAAGGCATGGAAAGAAAATGATGTTCTTATAGGGAATGATGTGATGGTATTAATGTGTTGGGTTGTAGAGGAGGCAGAGAAGCAGAGAAAACAAATATTTTCTCCCCAAAACCCAGAACAAAAGGAGTCACGTCAACATCTATACAATAGGAAAGATGGTTTGTGGATGCATACCTTGTCCCGAGGCTTGCTCGGCGACAGTACCTCGCGCCTTGCGCGGTCTTCACCTCCGGTCTTGGACGGTGTCTGTGCAGCTCCTGGTCGCACCGGGACTGAAGACTCCTGGTCTCACCGGGACTGTCGGGATTGACATTTGTCCTCCGAGTGACAGAGGTCTCCCGCCTCTGCAGTCGTCCACACAGACTGCCTGGAACTCCGATCTCCTTGCCGCACAAGGAATCGGAAGGAGTCGCACCCTCCTATTGGCGTACTAGTCGCCAACACACTCTCCTACCACCAGCCGCTTTCTGCAGTTGTCTTTCCCTTGCTGTGCCTCCCTTATCGGGTAGCACTTGCTCGGGCTCTCTCTCGGTTACCAAAACCAGAGAGAACGACAACTTCATAGAGCAATTAGTTGCACTAAGTTGTACTTTGAGAAGCCCCCAATACCCCTATATATAGGAGAGTCATGGGACAGGGTTCTCCATCCCGAGCAATGCGGGACTAAAGTAGGAGTAGAAGGGTTTGAGATTTTCCACAAAACAACCAACTCACAACCTGAACCGATCGTTTCACAACTGAAACGGTCATTTGGGGATCTGAGCCGGTCGGTTGACACCTCAACCGATCGGTTGGGACCCATGAACTGGTCAGTTTGTGGTCCTGATCAGTTCCCGATTGACTTTCCTTCTTTTTGTTTCCAATTGGTATCGAATACCAATCCTTGTTCCAATCAAATTGGGCAAGTGAAACGAAAAGAAATTTCTCACCAATCTTACTTTCCCAACTTGGCCGGTTGCAACAGTTGAACCGATCGTTTCAACACTTGAAGCAATCATTCACCCTGTCCATGAGCTGATCAACTCACCAGTTGAGCCGATCGGTTCACCTAGCTGAGCCGATCGGTTCATCACATGAGCCGATCGGTTGGGAGTGCAGATTGTGCAGAATCAATCAATTGCGGTTTCACTCAATCCGATACTCTAATCAATCAGTCCATCACCTTGAACACTATGATATTGAGCTATCAATTAATTGAGTGTTTAATTAAACTACTAAACTCCTTTAGTAATCAATCTAAACATGTTTGTGGACAAACTCTTATTCCAGGTTAAATCCTATGTGTGTGACCTTGCAGGTCCATTTCACGTTGGCAGTGAAAGTCCATAACACTTATGACTTCACAAGCAAAGAGCGGTGCATAGTCACACATCAGTGCTACCCATGTGAAATAGAAAGTTGGAGAAAAACTTTCAATCCTACAATCCGTGAATGGTGTTACAGTGAATGTATAATTCCTTTGTCACTGATATCCTGAATGAACTCGAGGCATGGAACAGTCATCCTGCCAACATTCATTCATTTCCTTGATCTCAGAGCAGACTGGGTGAGATGTGTGTGACATCAATATCACATATTGATTCACACGTACATGCACATGCCTTTCTCAATCCTACTCATCAAGTGGCCAAGGACATCAAAATCCCTCAGGAGGGACAAATCCCATATCTATCACTCACCCCTCAAAAGCCCCATGTGTCAAAGCCACCCAATCATCACCTTTATAACAACCCATGTTTCAGGGCTGCGTTTGATGATGTCAAAGTGTACCCAACGACATGTGTTGAGTGTAGTGATTTCAGGTCTAAGAATCACACTCACCACCATCACTGTGAGAGCTGACTATGACTACCAAGTCATGGTTCCATGTGTCACTCTCACGGTGGGTCTGTCCGGTACCTTGTTCTCTAACAAGTACCTATGTGCTTGGTTTGATATCACTATATCATGACTAATGAGATTCTGTCATCAAACAACACACAATCTAGTCTTTAGTGTTATTGATGTCTATGGTTATTTCCACAATAACAACTGACTAGGAACCAAACAAGAATATATACTCTTGACATCCGCATGATCTCATCGTTTAGGTCCTTAACCTAAAAGCATACATCATTGAGTAAAATCATTCTTTAGACATCTATCATGTTACACCATCATCTCAGAAATAGTTTAAACATATAGATCGGAAATTGCCTTTATTATTATTCAAATCATTTACAAAGTATCCCATTACAATCATCATATGACTTGCTCTATGGGCAAACATACCAACATACTCTCACTTGCACTAAGATCTAGTCACCAAGGAACCTCAATCCTTGTGACCTAGCATGACCATCATGCTTCTGCTGAGAAAGGGCCTTAGTTAGTGGATCAGCTATGTTGTCTTCAGTTGGTACTTTGCAAATCTTCACATCTCCTCACTGTACGATCTCTCGTATGAGATGGAAGCGCCGCAGTATGTTCTTGGACCATTGATGTGATCTGGGTTCCTTAGCTTGTGCAATAGCTTCATTATTATCACAATAAAGCTCTATTGCATTATATCTACTGGGAACTACACCAAGTTCAGAGATGAACTTCCTGATCCACACAACCTCCTTTGCTGCATGTGAAGCAACAATATACTCGACCTCTATAGTAGAATCAACAACTGTTTCTTGCTTGGAACTCTTCCAGCTTACAACTCCATTATTAAGGAAAAATACAAATCCTGACTGCGATCTGTAACATCTTTATCAGTTTGGAAGCTTGCATCGGTGTAACCTTTTACAACCAGCTCTTCCTCACCGCCGTAAACAAGAAACTTATCCTTAGTACTTCGCAAGTACTTGAGGATGTTCTTTACGGCTGTCCAGTGAGCATCCCCATGATCTGACTGGTACCTGCTCGTCATGCTGAGAGCATACGAGACATCTGGGCGTGTGCACAACATAGCGTACATGATGGATCCGATGGCTGATGCATATGGGATCCCATTCATACGCTCCCTCTATTCACAAGATTGGGGACATTGAGCTCTAGAGACGGTGACTCCATGTAGCATGGGGATGTTGCCTCTCTTTGAGTTCTCCATGCTGAACCGCTTCAGCACTTTGTCAATGTACGTGCTCTAACTTAGTCCGAGAAGCCTTCTAGATCTATCTCTATAGATCTTAATTCCTAGAATGTAGGATGCTTCTCCTAAGTCCTTCATTGAGAAAGTATTCCCAAGCCAAGTCTTTACCTTCTCTAAGGCTAAGACATCATTCCCCATCAAAAGTATGTCATCCACATACAATATGAGGAATGTGGTCGAGCTCCCACTAACCTTCTTGTACACACAAGGTTCATCTTCATTTTGAGTAAAGCCATACACTTTGACTTCCTCATCAAATCGAAGATTCCAACTGCGAGATGCTTGCTTCAATCCATAGATTGACCTTTGTAGCTTACAAACTTTATTGGCATTCTTTAGATCTACAAAACCTTCAGGCTGTGTCATGTACACATCCTCATTTATATTCTCGTTAAGGAATGCAGTTTTAACATCCATCTGCCAAATCTCATAGTCATAATAAGCTGCAATAGCAAGCATGATCCTGATGGACTTAATCATAGCAACTGGAGAAAAGGTTTCGTCATAGTAACCACCTTGAACTTGTCGAAATCCCTTCGCAACCAATCTGCCTTTATAAGTTTGCACATTGCCATCCATGTCGGTCTTTTTCTTAAAGACCCACTTGCACCCTATGGGTTTTACCCCTTCGGGTGGTTCCACCAAAGTCCATACTTTGTTGGAGTACATGGATTCCATCTCGGATCTCATGGCTTCAAGCCATTTCTCAGAATCTGGTCCCTCCATAGCTTCTACGTAGGTAGTTGGATCATCATCTATGATCAACTCTCCACCTTCCTGAGTCACAAGGTATCCAAACCTCTCAGGTTTAAGGTGGGTCCTACTAGATCTACGAGGTCCTTGTGTTACCTGAGGAGAATGAGTTTCCACAACACCTTGTGAATCTCCATTTTCCTCTCATACATCTACCAGTTCAATGTTTTCTTGTTGGGCTTGAACCTCTTCAAGCTCTATTTTCCTCCCACTATTTCCTTTGAAAATAAATTCCTTCTCTAGGAACATATCTGTCCTGGCAACAAACACTTTGTTGTCAGTAGGGTGGTATAGATAGTATCCCCTCATTTCCTTGGGGTATCCAACAAAATAACATTTATCGGATTTGGGTCCAAGCTTATCAGGAAACATTTTCCTAACGTAAGCCTCACACCCCCAAATCTTCAGAAAAGACAAATCGGGATGCTTCCCAGTCCATATATCATATGGTTTCTTTTGAACCGATTTAGATGGTACACGGTTAAGTGTAAATGCGGCGGTTTTAAGAGCATGACCCCAGAAGGAAATTGGAAGATCAGCAAAACTCATCATTGATCGCACCATATCCAACAATGTGCGATTCCTTCTTTCAGACACACTGTGGGCTCTGATCTCCAAACCATGACATAAACACGATTAAAACTTAGCGGAAGCAAATCAGTAATCAGCGGAAGACAAAATCACGGGAAATTAAAACTTTTCGTGACAAGAGCTTGAATCCATAAAAGCTTCTTTCATAAAGTGAGGTAAACTGTTTACATCTCATGATAATTACTTCTTGAGTAGTTATATACATCAAGATACAAAAATCTCAAGATCACTAAACAAAAGACTCCAAGACCTGAGAGTACAGAGGACACATAGGACTGACTCTAACTACACCACATGGCAGGACAAATCTCCACCTGAGATTACTGCTGCCCCTGGTGCTGCTGCTGCTGAGACTGGTTACCTGTAGGTTGGTTCCTTCGTCTCCGACGTCCACCTAAAAAGTTGAAGCCTACGGGGTGAGACAATTATACATAATTGTCCCAGTGAGAGTTATAACTCTTCGCCATAAGCTTTATTATAACATCAAAGATTATTTTAAACAGTAAAGCCTTCAAAGCATTCTATAACAGTTGCAAGTATAACAAGATCTCTACAATTTAGGAGATATGGAGAATATCAACATTATTGCAATGTAACATCAATCAACTAACTTGGAGTCATCTCTAACAAGTTATACTACATGGTTGATTATGTTTTACAAACAAAATTATGCCCTGTGGAGATGAAGCTTACCACTCATACTCCAACTGATCGCTGAGAAGCCGCATCAGTATCATACATAGGTCATTAAGAGAGCCGGATTCTCATGACCTTCACCTTCCTCAGTCAGTAAGAGGATCACTTGTAGGACATCTCGTGTCTCTACTACTATAGCTCACCAGGGTAAACTGGTCCTTCGCTATTCTAGAGTTACAGTGGCGTTCTGTACTCTCTTCGACATCAGGAGGTTTCATATTTACCTACCACTGATATGGATATCTGTGCTTTCTTCGTCATCAGGAGGTTTCATGTTTACCTACCACTGATACGGTATGGAACTATAGTGAAGGATGGATGGATTCCACATCTACATCACTTTCCTACACTAGGATGTAAGGTTCTACACATCCATGTACCCCACATACTCAAAAGTATGTGCTCCAGGAGTTCCCCGAGGAAAACCTGTTTCACCATCACTTAATTTCCGACAGTGATGGATCTATGATCAAGGCTCTACATTATACTTGATTAGTTAGGTACATTCAGTATTATTTAACAACATACATTGTTCTGCAAACAATAACAATAGCATAGCAGCTATAAAAGAAGAATACTAAATGTAACAGGCCTAACTCATATCAATCATTATTTCTCATTATCCTCATCACGAGTCATCTCTAAGGCATGACCTTGATGGTATTCATGGCTCTCATAGCCCATTATCAGCATAGGATGCCACTGGCAAGGCATCAGATTACTTTATTTATTCATAAGGCTAACAACATGCCTTTAATGAATATAACATCAACATCCATACCTGGATATGATTACCTTCATATCAGAACCTGCATGGTTAATACATCTGATAAAGATAATACAACAATAAGGAATGTACTTCCTACTCTTTTGATAAGAGTTAAATCTTTAATTCAAATCAAATAGAGTTTTAATACTCAGAAACATGCCATTACCCTTGAATTAGGGTTTACTATTCACATTACATGTCACCACCCTTGAATTAGGGTTTACTGTTCACATCAAGGTGAATTAAACTCATAACATTATCATGTATGAGTAACATCTTCATTGATGCTCTTGGATTAGTTAAAGGTTCATCATTTATCATAATTAGGGTTTCTATGATCTCACACAGGTGGATCATACCCTAATTATGCTCATTCCTGTGCATTGGAGATGCTTTAGTTGAGTTTCTACTTAAAAAGGGTACTTTCTCTCTCTAGAAGTACTTTCTCTCTCTAGAAGTACTTTCTCTCTCATCATAATGTTAGGTGATGTCAACATCACTCTAAAATAGGTTGGATTGAGGCATCATAGGCTAACATAGCCAAAAACATCATCATTATATGATTAGAGTTACTTTCTCTCTCTAGGGTACTTTCTCTCTCTAGAGTACTCTCTCTTTCATCATACTAATGGTTGATGGTAACATTAGACTAGATCAAGTTGGATAGAGTCATTATGACTAAAAACATCATTCTCATGTAATTAGGGTTTGAATTGAGCAAGGTATAACTTAATTGACCCTTCAGGGGTATATTGGTAATTCATCCCATTGATCATCATTATGGTCAAAACCTTAGTCAAATAACCCCTTAATATCCTAGGTTGTCATTAGAGTTTGATTAGGGCAACATTGAACCATTTATATCATCATTTGATTGAATGAGGTCAACCTTGAATCACATTGATTGATTTCAATCATTAATCATCAATTGAGTTGAGATCGGTTGAAAGTGTTGACCGTTTGCCCACTTTGACTTTCCAAGACCGCGAGCCTCCTTCTAACTCCAAGACCGCGAGCCCCCTTAGGCTTCAAGACCACGAGCCTCTTCAAGGGGTTCAAGACCGCGAAGATCAATTTGATGTTGAGTCCGCGAAGAGGTGTTGACCGTTTAGCTAGTTTTACCTCAGGACCGCGAGGCCCTTCGCGGTCTTGAGACCGCGAGCCTCCTCTCGGTCTTGAGACCGTGAGCCCCCTCACGGTCTTGAGACCGCGAGCCCTCTCACGGTCTTGAGACTGCGAGGCTCTCATGGTCTCAGCCGCTTGGTCCTTCAACAAGGCTCAAAGGTGCAACCAATAATGTCAAATGATGTTGAAGCCTTCAAAAGGTCCAATCTATGTTGACCACCTATGGATTGGGTTAATCAAGATTATGCTTGACCAATTGGTCAACCAATTGACCCTCAATTGTTGACCAAGTAGGATTGAAATCAATTCAATTAGGGTCTATTAATGTTCACCCATCAACACTCAACAAAGTGCATCAACACAAGGTTGAACCCTTCAATTGAGCTCCAATTGGGCCCAAACTTGGCCCAAACGGTCTTGAGGTCATTTGGGTGGACCCCAAATGGTCTTAAGACCGTTTGCCCAAGATTTCATCAAAGTATAAGGTGATTTGATAGGGGTTGAACCATGATTGAACCACAAAACAGAATTTTGATTAAATTGATAACTTATTTGCAATTGGGTCCTCAATTGGTCAAATTACTCAACCCTAGACCTTCAAACGGTCTTGGGTGATTGTCCTCTCGGTCTTGAGACTGTTTAGATGAGTTCCAAACGGTCTTGAGACCGTTTGCCCATCCAATTTTTTGGATTCTAGTCAAAATTCATCAAGGTTGAACAAATTGAGTTGATGATTATATCAATGTTTAATTGCAATGTAAATTGGTGTAAAAGTACCTTCAATTGGTCAACAAATCTTGACCCCAGACCTCCAAACGGTCTTGGTTGATTGCCCTCGCGGTCTTGAGACCGTTTGGTGACCCCCAAACGGTCTTGAGACCGTTTAGGTCAATCAACCCTAAAAACCCTAATTAGGTCACCATTATTTCAGTACTGATTTCACCTAGGGTTATCCCTAGTAATCACCCTTCAACTCTTAGCCCATTTGGAATTAGACCATAAAACTTGGTGAGTTGTTCATTAACATAAATTTGAACAGTAATCTCATACGGTCAAAGCTTAGTCAACGACCTTACATGGTCTTGAGACCGTTTGCCCAAAAAGGCAATTTCAGACCGTTTGAAAAATCAGCAATTAATTCATTTAAAGTTGTGACTTAAAAAGGTCATATCTCCCGATTCCTTTGGAGTTAGTCTCCCAAATGTTGAGGGTAATTAGTCTATACAATTAGGAACAGATTTCTTATACGGTCCACGCTCGGTAAACGGGGACAAATGGTCTTGAGACCGTTTGCCCTATCGCGGTCTCGAGACCGTTTGCTCACCTCGCGGTCTTGAGTCCGAGAGAGCAAACTGTTAGGACCGTTTAAGGAAAAGAAAAGCGGTGGGTTTTTCTTGGAAATCACGCCTTCATCTCCTAGCTCAAGAACAGTACGAATATCCCATGGGTTTGCTTGTAAAATAGCAAAGAACAGTAAGGAACATGAAGGACTATCATCTAACCGCATATAAAGGATGCATATAGTAAAGCATGGTTTAGAGTTATAAAACCCGCCTAAAGCTTTCTTCTTGAGCTCCAAGCTTTCAAGATCCAAGCTCTAATGGCGTCCTTGAATCCTTACAGGTTGGCCAAGGTGAAAACTCCAAGGAAGGATGAAAAGAGACGGCTAGAAAGATAGGGTTTCGAGAATTAGCCATGAAGCTGACCTTGAATTCGAATTCTAACCATGGAATTAGGCAAGAAGAGGGGTTTAAACCTACCTTGCACCCCTTGTTCGTCCTCCTTAGCTCCAAGGCAGTCCTTGGTCGTCTTTGGTGAAATGAAACAGTAAGGGAACGAAAGGTAAGTTCCCTTGCAACTAAGGGAAGGAGAGCTTATATACATGGGGTAGGATTTTCAATATTAGTACATAAGTTGTCCATAATTCCAACTAGGTCCCTCCTTCTTTACTTGATCGTCCCTTCCTCTTTATTCTAAGGACAAACCTTCTCTTAAGGTCTTAGGAAAAGAAGGTAAAGGGGAGTAAGCTAATAATGAGGTACATACATAGAGAAACATTGCACATATACCCTGATTATTCACTCACAAGGTATATCTCATAACTTGATAATTCAATTGATGTGACTTCCTCATCATTTCTTCTCTAAATGATGGTAAGAGTCTAAAAGATACATTAGATGACATATTTTACAATTTTTATCCCTTAATTTGGGTAAATTGCATTTTACCCCAAACTAGGGTTTCAAGCACCGGGATTGCTTCCACAGCTGCACCTTGGTGCCTTAGCTTGGGAAATCCCTCAAACTTTGCTAAAAAGATTTCTCATGATGTCTCAACATCAGAGGAACATCTCATCATGTGCAAATTGCAAGCTAACCCTTTTAACTGGGTAAATTGCACATAGGTCCCTGTATATCAAAACAATGCTACTACTTTAAATAAAAAGGAGCAAATACTGAGATATATGTTTCTGAGAACTTAATTACATGCTCAGAGTTAATCACAAAGATTTAATTACATATTTAGGCAAAACACCTAGGGTTAACTCATAACCCAGGTCAGGGATGTTACAAATTATCCACCCCTTACAAGGATTTCGTCCTCGAAATCGATAAAACATACTAAGAGAAAAGGGCAGGATACTTCCTTCTCATCTCATCCTCTAACTCCCAAGTGGCTTCTTCAATACCACGATGGTTCCAGAGGACTTTCACAAGACTTATATCTTTCTTCTTTAACTTCTTAATTCGTTTATCAAGGATTGACACTGGTCCCTCCTCATAGGATATGTCATCATTCAATTCTACCTCCATAGGTTGTAGAACTGACTCAGTGTCTGGGTGACATTTCTTCAACATAGAAATGTGAAACACAGGGTGTAACCTCTATAATTCTGGGGGAAGCTCTAGTTTATATGCTACCTTTCCAATCAGTTCAATGATTGGATAAGGCCCGATATATCTAGGAGCTAACTTTCCTTTCCTTCCATAACGAAGGACCCCTTTCCAAGGTGAGACCCTAAGATACACTCTGTCTCCAACATGGAACTCTAAGGGTCTACGACGTTTGTCAGCATAAGATTTCTGCCTATCCTGAGAAGTCTTAATCTTATGTTGTATTACTTTAATCTTTTCCGTGGTTTGCTGCACCAGGTCAGGACCTAACAACTGGTGCTCACCAGTCTCAACCCAACACAAGGGTGATCTACACCGTCTACCATATAAGGCTTCATAAGGTGCCATATCAATACTATGCTGATAGCTATTGTTATAGGCAAACTCTATCAAGCTTAAGTGTAGATCCCAACTTCCGGTGAACTGGAGAACACATGCTCGCAACATGTCTTCTAAGGTTTGTATGGTCCTTTCTGACTGTCCATCAGTCTGCGGATGAAAGGCCGTACTAAACCTCAGCTTAGTGCCTAAGGCTTTGTGCAACTGTTCCCAAAAACGACTGGTAAACTGAGGACCTCTGTCAGAAACTATTGTGACAGGAACTCCGTGCAAACGCACTATCTCTTGAACATACAACTCTGATAACCTTTCAGCAGAATAGGTTGTTTTGACAGGTAAGAAATGTGCTGTCTTAGTCAACCTATCAACAATTACCCAAATGGAATCATGTCCTTTGCTTGTCCTGGGTAGGCCAACAACAAAGTCCATGGTCACATGGTCCCATTTCCACTGTGATATGGGTAAAGGTTGCATTATTCCTGCAGGCTTCTGGTGTTCAGCTTTAACTTGCTGACACACGGAACACCTCAGAACAAACTTTGCAACGTCCTTCTTCATCCCAGGCCACCAATATAGATCCTTCAAATTCCGATACATCTTGGTGCTCCCTGGATGCATAGCATACATGGAAGAATGGGCTTCTTCCAGGACTAACTTTCTCAAGTTGTCCACATCTGGCACTATCATTCTTCCATTATAACAAGCTACTTGATCTTCTGAGTCATGAAAACCATCTTGCTTCTCATTTCCATACTCAGATCTTATATGTTGAACTGCAGCATCATCTAGCTGTGCCTCTTTAATCTGCTCCCTTAGAGTAGGTTTAATATGCATCTCAGCTAACAAACCGGCTAGCAATGACACCTTCAACTGTACATTGTCTTGCCTTAAAGAGATAAGCATATCTCTCCTAGATCATACTAAAGAGTTTAGTTGTGCTCTATTCATGGTTGATATTGCTGATTTCCTACTCAAGGCATCTGCAACAACATTAGCCTTGCCTGGGTGGTAATCAATTGTACAGTCGTAGTCCTTGATTAACTCCATCCAGCGACGTTGCCTCATGTTGAGCTCATGCTGAGAGAAGATATACTTAAGGTTTTTGTGGTCTGTGAAAATCTGGAATGTCTCTCCGTAGAGATAATGTCTCCAGATCTTCAAAGCATGAACCACAGCTGCTAACTCCAGATCGTGTGTTGGATAATTCTCCTCATGTTTCTTAAGCTGTCAGGAAGCAAAAGAAATCACTTGTTTATCCTGCATCAACACACATCCAAGTCCATTCTTGGAAGCATCACAGAAAACTACATATCCTTTTCCTTGTTCAGGTAGCACTAACACAGGTGCACTTGTCAACCTCTCCTTCAACAACTGGAAAGATTGTTGACACTTATCACTCCAAGAAAAAGGAACATCTTTCCGGGTTAACTTGGTCAAAGGTAAAGCTATAGAACTAAAGTTCTTAATGAACCTTCGATAATAGCCAGCTAACCCCAAGAAACTTCGAATCTCCGTCGGTGTCTTCGGTTGTTCCCATTGTAGAATAGATTCTACCTTTGTATGGTCAACACGAATTCCCGAAGAGGATATTACATGTCCAAGAAAAGATACCTCCGGAAGCCAGAACTCACACTTGCTAAACTTAGCATACAACTTATGTTCTCTTAGCAAGGTCAAAGCTTGGCGGAGATGCTGCTCATGCTACTGAGCATCCTTACTGTAAATCAGAATGTCATCTATGAAGACGACAACACACTGATCAAGGAAAGGTCGAAAAACTCTATTCATGAGTTCCATAAATGCAGCTGGTGCATTGGTTAGTCCAAACGACATAACCGTGAACTCATAGTGACCATATCTTGTCCTAAAGGCAGACTTGGATATGTCACTATCCTTAATACGGAGTTGGTGATATCCAGACCTCAAGTCTATTTTTGAAAAGACTGTTGCACCACGCAACTGGTCAAAGAGATCATCAATCCTCGGCAGAGGATACTTATTCTTTATTGTTACTTTATTGAGTTGTCTGTAATCAATGCATAACCGCATTGACCCATCTTTCTTTTTAACAAACAAGACCGGAGCACCCCAAGGTGAAGTACTCGGTCGGATAAAACCTCTCTCAAGTAGCTCTTGAAGCTGTTTCTTGAGTTCTGCCATCTCGGCAGGCGCCATCCTATACGGAGTTTGAGCTATGGGTTTCGTATCTGGGATCAGATTAATTTCAAAATCAATCTCCCGAGGTGGTGGTATACCAGGAAGTTCTTCAGGAAACACATCCTCGAATTCCCTGACTATGGGAACTTCAGCAGGATTGGAACTTTCCTTGGTAACATCTACCACATGGGCTAAGAATGCATAACATCCTTGCCTCAACAGCTTATCAGCAACCATAGCTGACACAAGACAGGTGGGCAGAATCTTTCTTTCACCTTGAAAGATCCATGTGTTTCTTTCATCAGCAAACACAGCCAACTTGGACTCACAATCCAAGACAACTCTATACCTTTCTAAGGTATCCATCCCAAGGATTATATCGAATCCCTGCATATCAAGTGGTATAAGATCCACTTGAATGCGATGGTCAGAAAAGAAAAGGATGCAGGGAGAACATACCTCCTGCAAAACGGCAGACCCACTCAACGGAGTCTCTAACAACAAACTATCTGCTCTATGACTAACAGTCACATTGCAGTTATGAATCATTTCACGAGTGATGAAAGAGTGAGTAGCACCCGGATCAATCAGAACAGATACATCACAGGATATAGACATATCAGAATATAAAAGTTTCATCTGACCTGCCACTACCCGTGGATTGACCACTGCCTCAGGTGGGTTCATAGCATAGAACCTCGCAGTCTCCTGGTGTTGAGGTGGTGCTGATGATCCAGCTTGAGACGCTTGTCCACGTCCTCGAGATGCTCCTTGATGTTGTCTATTCTGAGATCCCTGTTGATTCTGTCTCGGGGGTTGTTGTGTCACACCGACAGGCCTAGAACGGCAATCCTTCATCAAGTGTCCCACCTTACCACAGTTGTAGCAACTCCTCTCCTGTTGTTGTGGTCTGGGTGGTCCAGTAACTGACACTGATGCAGAACTATGCGTCCCTTGAAGTGGTTGACTCCGACCTCTACCTCTGCTTGGTGTCCATTGAGTTTGAAAACTCGATCTGGGTGGTGGGGGGTTAGGTGTAGAGAATCTAGGTTTCTTGGAATCCCTAGATGAAGAACCCTGGAACTGTGGATATCTTTTATGGGTTTGTCTTTTCTCAACTATAGATCTCTCTATCCTTCGGACTGACTCAACGAAGGTAGAGAATCTCTCTCTGTTTTCTAAGGCAGACACGGGGGTTGACATATCAGAATTCAAACCCTTTTCGAATCTTCTGATTCTTTCCTCATCCGTAGCAGCCATGTGCGGACAGAACCGCAACAACTCCATGAACTTAGCTTCATATTCACTAATGTTCATCATACCCTGCCTTAGTTTTTCAAACTGAGAGATCTTCTCATCTAGGAAGGTCTTTGGAAAATATCTATGGATAAATTCCCGACGAAACTCTTCCCATGAGAACTCTACTCCAGGTCTCTTCTGCTCTTCCATGTTCCACCAGTGACCAGCACTGCCTTTGAGAAGATAGACAGCATGTCTAACCTTCTCAACTTCCGGAATCATAAGAATCCTGAAAGCCTTCTCCAACTCTGTCAACCATAAGTCAGCATCTGCAGGGTCGACAGTTCCGAAGTACTCGATAGCTCCGACATGACGAAGTCGTTCGAATGTCTTACCAATACCTTGTGCTTCAGGCTGGACAGGTGCCCTAGGTGTAGGAATGGGCATCCTATCGGTTATATGTGTCATGGCAGTCATGAACTGCCCGAACATCGTCTGTACAACTGGATCACTCATGTTAGCTGGGTCGAACTGGGGTGGCTCTCTTGGCGACTCAGGTGCAGGTTGTTCTATTCTCGGAACTCTTGCACCGCCTCGAGGTGCACTAGCACTACTTTCTGCCACATGCTCATCACGATGTTCTGACATTCTTATGTATCTTCTTCTCCTAAGGAGCAGAAGATTCTATTAGATGAGGAAGGAGTACTAAAGGTAGACTCAACATCCTAAGTCCTATGCCTCTGTAGACTCAACTGAACCTGGAGCTCTGATACCACTAATTGTGGGCTCTGATCTCCAAACCATGACATAAACACGATTAAAACTTAGCGGAAGCGAATCGGTAATCAGCGGAAGACAAAATCACGGGAAATTAAAACTTTTCGTGACAAGAGCTTGAATCCATAAAAGCTTCTTTCATAAAGTGAGGTAAACTGTTTACATCTCAGGATAATTACTTCTTGAGTAGTTATATACATCAAGATACAAAAATCTCAAGATCACTAAACAAAAGACTCCAAGACCTGAGAGTACAAAGGACACACAGGACTGACTCTAACTACACCACATGGCAGGACAAATCTCCACCTGAGATTACTGCTGCCCCTGGTGCTGTTGCTGCTGAGACTGGTTACCTGTAGGTTGGTTCCTTCATCTCCGACGTCCACCTAAAAAGTTGAAGCCTATGGGGTGAGACAATTATACATAATTGTCCCAGCGAGAGTTATAACTCTTCGCCAGAAGCTTTATTATAACATCAAAGATTATTTTAAACAGTAAAGCCTTCAAAGAATTCTATAACAGTTGCAAGTATAACAAGATCTCTACAATTTAGGAGATATGGAGAATATCAACATTATTGCAATGTAACATCAATCAACTAACTTGGAGTCATCTCTAACAAGTTATACTACATGGTTGATTATGTTTTACAAACAACATTATGCCCTGTGGAGATGAAGCTTACCACTCATACTCCAACTGATCGCTGAGAAGCCGCATCAGTATCATACATAGGTCATTAAGAGAGCCGAATTCTCATGACCTTCACCTTCCTCAGTCAGTAAGAGGATCACTTGTAGGACATCTCGTGTCTCTACTACTATAGCTCACCAGGGTAAACTGGTCCTTCGCTATTCTAGAGTTACAGTGGCGTTCTGTACTCTCTTCGACATCAGGAGGTTTCATATTTACCTACCACTGATATGGATATCTGTGCTTTCTTCGTCATCAGGAGATTTCATGTTTACCTACCACTGATACGGTATGGAACTATAGTGAAGGATGGATGGATTCCACATCTACATCACTTTCCTACACTAGGATGTAAGGTTCTACACATCCATGTACCCCACATACTCAAAAGTATGTGCTCCAGGAGTTCCCTGAGGAAAACCTGTTTCACCATCACTTAATTTCTGACAATGATGGATCTATGATCATGGCTCTACATTATACTTGATTAGTTAGGTACATTCAGTATTATTTAACAACATACATTGTTCTGCAAACAATAACAATAGCATAGCAGCTATAAAAGAAGAATACTAAATGTAACAGGCCTAACTCATATCAATCATTATTTCTCATTATCCTCATCATGAGTCATCTCTAAGGCATGACCTTGATGGTATTCATGGCTCTCATAGCCCATTATCAGCATAGGATGCCACTGGCAAGGCATCAGATTACTTTATTTATTCATAAGGCTAACAACATGCCTTTAATGAATATAACATCAACATCCATACCTGGATATGATTACCTTCATATCAGAACCTGCATGGTTAATACATCTGATAAAGATAATACAACAATAAGGAATGTACTTCCTACTCTTTTGATAAGAGTTAAATCTTTAATTCAAATCAAATAGAGTTTAATACTCAGAAACATGCCATTACCCTTGAATTAGGGTTTACTATTCACATTACATGTCATCACCCTTGAATTAGGGTTTACTGTTCACATCAAGGTGAATTAAACTCATAACATTATCATGTATGAGTAACATCTTCATTGATGCTCTTGGATTAGTTAAAGGTTCATCATTTATCATAATTAGGGTTTCTATGATCTCACACAGGTGGATCATACCCTAATTATGCTCATTCCTGTGCATTGGAGATGCCTTAGTTGAGTTTCTACTTAAAAAGGGTACTTTCTCTCTCTAGAAGTACTTTCTCTCTCATCATAATGTTAGGTGATCTCAACATCACTCTAAAACAGGTTGGATTGAGGCATCATAGGCTAACATAGCCAAAAACATCATCATTATATGATTAGAGTTACTTTCTCTCTCTAGGGTACTTTCTCTCTCTAGAGTACTCTCTCTTTCATCATACTAATGGTTGATGGTAACATTAGACTAGATCAAGTTGGATAGAGTCATTATGACTAAAAACATCATTCTCATGTAATTAGGGTTTGAATTGAGCAAGGTATAACTTAATTGACCCTTCAGGGGTATATTGGTAATTCATCCCATTGATCATCATTATGGTCAAAACCTTAGTCAAATAACCCCTTAATATCCTAGGTTGTCATTAGGGTTTGATTAGGGCAACATTGAACCATTTATATCATCATTTGATTGAATGAGGTCAACCTTGAATCACATTGATTGATTTCAATCATTAATCATCAATTGAGTTGAGATCGGTTGAAAGTGTTGACCGTTTGCCCACTTTGACTTTCCAAGACCGCGAGCCTCCTTCTAACTCCAAGACCGCGAGCCCCCTTAGGCTTCAAGACCACGAGCCTCTTCAAGGGGTTCAAGACCGCGAAGATCAATTTGATGTTGAGTCCGCGAAGAGGTGTTGACCGTTTAACTAGTTTGACCTCAGGACCGCGAGGCACTTCACGGTCTTGAGACCGCGAGCCTCCTCTCGGTCTTGAGACCGTGAGCCCCCTCACGGTCTTGAGACTGCGAGCCCTCTCACGGTCTTGAGACCGCGAGGCTCTCATGGTCTCATCCGCTTGGTCCTTCAACAAGGCTCAAAGGTGCAACCAATAATGTCAAACGATGTTGAAGCCTTCAAAAGGTCCAATCTATGTTGACCACCTATGGATTGGGTTAATCAAGATTATGCTTGACCAATTGGTCAACCAATTGACCCTCAATTGTTGACCAAGTAGGATTGAAATCGATTCAATTAGGGTCTATTAATGTTCACCCATCAACACTCAACAAAGTGCATCAACACAAGGTTGAACCCTTCAATTGAGCTCCAATTGGGCCCAAACTTGGCCCAAACGGTCTTGAGGTCATGTGGGTGGACCCCACATGGTCTTAAGACCGTTTGCCCAAGATTTCATCAAAGCTAAGGTGATTTGATAGGGGTTGAACCATGATTGAACCACAAAACAGAATTTTGATTAAATTGATAACTTATTTGCAATTGGGTCCTCAATTGGTCAAATTACTCAACCCTAGACCTTCAAACGGTCTTGGGTGATTGTCCTCTCGGTCTTGAGACTGTTTGGATGAGTTCCAAACGGTCTTGAGACCGTTTGCCCATCCAATTTTTTGGATTCTAGTGGAAATTCATCAAGGTTGAACAAATTGAGTTGATGATTATATCAATGTTTAATTGCAATGTAAATTGGTGTAAAAGTACCTTCAATTGGTCAACAAATCTTGACCCCAGACCTCCAAACGGTCTTGGTTGATTGCCCTCTCGGTCTTGAGACCGTTTGGTGACCCCCAAACGGTCTTGAGACCGTTTAGGTCAATCAACCCTAAAAACCCTAATTAGGTCACCATTATTTCAGTACTGATTTCACCTAGGGTTATCCCTAGTAATCACCCTTCAACTCTTAGCCCATTTGGAATTAGACCATCAAACTTGGTGAGTTGTTCATTAACATAATTTAGAACAGTAATTTCATACGGTCAAAGCTTAGTCAACGACCTTACACGGTCTTGAGACCGTTTGCCCAAAAAGGCAATTTCAGACCGTTTGAAAAATCAGCAATTAATTCATTTAAAGTTGTGACTTAAAAAGGTCATATCTCCCGATTCCTTTGGAGTTAGTCTCCCAAATTTTGATGGTAATTAGCCTATATAATTAGGAACAGATTTCTTATACGGTCCACGCTCGTTCAACGGGGCCAAACGGTCTTGAGACCGTTTTCCCTGTCGCGGTCTCGAGACCGTTTGCTCACCTCGCGGTCTTGAGTCCGAGAGAGCAAACTGTTAGGACCGTTTAAGGAAAAGAAAAGCGGTGGGTTTTTCTTGGAAATCACGCCTTAATCTCCTAGCTCAAGAACAGTACGAATATCCCATGGGTTTTCTTGTAAAATAGCAAAGAACAGTAAGGAACATGAAGGACTATCATCTAACCGCATATAAAGGATGCATATAGTAAAGCATGGTTTAGAGTTATAAAACCCGCCTAAAGCTTGCTTCTTGAGCTCCAAGCTTTCAAGCTCCAAGCTATAATGGCGTCCTTGAATCCTTATAGGTTGTCCAAGGTGAAAACTCCAAGGAAGGATGAAAAGAGACGGCTAGAAAGATAGGGTTTCGAGAATTAGCCATGAAGCTGACCTTGAATTCGAATTCTAACCATGGAATTAGGCAAGAAGAGGGGTTTAAACCTACCTTGCACCCCTTGTTCGTCCTCCTTAGCTCCAAGGCAGTCCTTGGTCGTCTTTGGTGAAATGAAACAGTAAGGGAACGAAAGGTAGGTTCCCTTGCAACTAAGGGAAGGAGAGCTTATATACATGGGGTAGTATTTTCAATATTAGTACATAAGTTGTCCATAATTCCAACTAGGTCCCTCCTTCTTTACTTGATCGTCCCTTCCTCTTTATTATAAGGACAAACCTTCTCTTAAGGTCTTAGGAAAAGAAGGTAAAGGGGAGTAAGCTAATAATGAGGTACATACATAGAGAAACATTGCACATATACCCTGATTATTCACTCACAAGGTATATCTCATAACTTGATAATTCAATTGAGGTGACTTCCTCATCATTTCTTCTCTAAATGATGGTAAGAGTCTAAAAGATACATTAGATGACATATTTTACAATTTGTATCCCTTAATTTGGGTAAATTGCATTTTACCCCAAACTAGGGTTTCAAGCACCGGGATTGCTTCCACAGCTGCACCTTGGTGCCTTAGCTTGGGAAATCCCTCAAACTTTGCTAAAAAGATTTCTCATGATGTCTCAACATCAGAGGAACATCTCATCATGTGCAAATTTCAAGCTAACCCTTTTAACTGGGTAAATTGCACATAGGTCCCTGTATATCAAAACAATGCTACTACTTTAAATAAAAAGGAGCAAATAATGAGATATATGTTTCTGAGAACTTAATTACATGCTCAGAGTTAATCACAAAGATTTAATTACATATTTAGGCAAAAAACCTAGGGTTAACTCATAACCCAGGTCAGGGATGTTACACACACCATTATGATGTGGTGTTCCTGGCGGAGTCCATTGTGATACAATACCACAGGCTCGCAGAAGGTCCTCAAACTCCTAGCTTAAGTATTCCCCACCTCGATCGGATCGAAGTGCCTTAATACTTTTACCAAGTTGGTTCTGTACTTCATTCATGAAATCCTTGAACCTTTCAAGGGTTTCTGACTTATGCTTCATCAGGTACCATAGCCATACCTACTGAAATCATCAGTGAAGGTAATGAAGTACTGATACCCATTTATGGCATTAGTTCTAAAAGGCCCACATACATCAGTATGTATGAGTCCTAATAGATCTCTAGCTCTCTCACCTTTACCTGAAAAGGGAGTCTTGGTCATCTTTTCCAACAAACAAGATTCACATGTCTCTATTGATTCATAATCAAAAGAGTCTAGATAACCATTTTTATGGAGTCTAGAAATGCGCTTCTCATTTATGTGCCCTAGACGACAATGACAAAGATATGTTTCATTTGAGTTGTTGAGTTTTTGCCTTTTGGTGTTTACGTTGTATACATTTGTCTCTAGATCTATCAAGTATAGACCATAAGACATTGGGGCACTGCCATAAAAGATCCCATCTTTAGAAATGAAACAATTTCCATTCTTAATAAGAAATTCAAATCCATCTTTGTCCAAACAAGAGATGGAAATGATATTCCTATTTATGGCAGGTACATAATAGCAGTTCTTCAACTCTATTATTAGCCCACTTGGTAGAGTTAACTCATAGGTTCCTACGACACTGCCAACAACCCTAGCCCCATTGGCAACACGTAGTTCAACCTCACCTTTCCCCAAATGCCTACTTCTCTTAAGATCCTTCACATTTGAACAAATGTGAGATCCGCATCCGGTATCAAGTACCCATGACGAAGAAGTAGTAAAGTTAATCTCTATCACATATACACCAGAAGTAGAGATCTCTATCTTTGACTTCTTCTTCCATCGTTCCTTCCATCCTCTCCATGTAGAAGAAATTGGTTTGGCGAGAGAACCCTTCTCTCCCTTACCATTCGTTCCATTGATCTCTATCAATGAACTTTCTTTCCTCTTCACCAACACATTAAGCATACATAGAGTGGATTCAAAGGCTCCTAGTATATCTAGATTGTGCAGAACACTTCTCACAGTCCTCAACCAGTTATGGAATTTGTTCTCAATTATTTTTCCCATTTTAAAAGATGATTCCTTTGCCATTCTATAAGAGAAAATTGCATTTTGTCAAAACCTTTTTGATTTGATTTGAATAAAATTTGACGATAGTTAATTAGGCCTTTAATTAATTACCGCTCCCACTATTTTGACTCAAATTGACAGCCCTCACCATCAATTCGGAAGATTGCAGTTTACAATCTTCTAGTGGGTCAAGATCCTAAAATCCTCTGAGCCATGGACCAACTTGGGCTGTCACCCACAACTCAGATCTTCCAGGTAGGCAACTCTTGCCAATTGCATCATATGCAACTCTTGAAAGATGTCATATGCAACTCCTTGCCATGATCATCTCCATGCCTCAAGGTGCTAGATCCTATCTAGGTCACCTTGTTAAGTCCGACCCAAAGCCAACACGATGAACATGCACCCTTCTTGGGCAGACCCACACATTCATCCTTCATGCTTCCACGAGATAGACGGTGCACCACGCTTGGGCGTGCCCACACTTGGTCGATCAAGCTTTTCACGTGTGTTGCATTTGGAAGGCATCTAAAACTTTAATATTTAATGAGAGATTTGGTTTTTATATACATATACATATCCAATCACCACAATATATAGTACGTATCATATACATGCTATATCCCACAGAATACATGCAAAACGATAAAAGTAATGATTATGGCCATCCTATTATGATTCCTCGAGCCAAGAGGAATCACGGTCATCTAGGTCTACATCACATGCAACATGTACAAGATGAAATCTGTGCCTACCTTTCTGGGTTTGATTAGCTCATCTCCATGACTGATCGGCTCGCCATCAAGTTGGTTGTTCGGATCCCACCAGCCGATCGACTGGTGCCTCCAGCCGATCGGTTCACCGGCATCTCCTCAAGTCACCACCCGCTCGTCTCGCTCCTCGAATCGGCCGTATGGAACACCAACCGATCGGTTCACGCCTTGAACCGATCATCTCAGGTCGTCCACCGTTCTTTGACATAATAGGAAATAAAATCTATCCTATTTACAATTGAATTGTGAAACCCCGAGTTACATTCGGGGGGAGCAAAGGTAGGAAAAGAAATCTCGAGTTATTTCGAGTTACATCATGAGTAGGAGAAAAGGGAATCGGTGCGCAGACCGAGATGCAAGCAACCACATACAACCACACATAGATATAGGGTTTATAGGCCATAACCATGCTATACATCCACCAAAAAACTTGTTTAAGGGCAACACGTATCGAATGCATTAATATTACATATCATATATGTATATTTGGGATTTGTGGATTGGACATGCATAAAGCCAATTTTATTTGCATCGTATGCAATAAATAAAGGTGATAAACCAAAATCGATCATATCGATAATCCTAAAATATAGAACAGTTGACGTGGCTCTGATACCACTGTTGGGTTTTAGAGGAGGCAGAGAAGCAGCGGAAACAAAAATTTTCTCCCAAAAACCCAGAACAAAAGGAATCGCGTCAACCTCTATACAATAGGAAAGATGGTTTGTGGATGCATACCTTGTCCCAAGGCTTGCTCGGAGATAGTACCTCGCACCTTGCATGATATTCACCTCCGGTCTTGGACGGTGTCTGTGCAGCTCCTGGTCGCACCGGGACTGAAGACTCCTGGTCTCACTGGGACTGTCGGGATTGACAGTTGTCCTCTGAGCGACAGAGGTCTCCCGCCTCTACAGTCGTCCACACGGACTGCCTGGAACTCTGATCTCCTTGTCGCATAAGGAATCGGAAGGAGTCGCACCCTTCTGTTGGCGTACTAGTCGCCAACACACTCTCCTGCCACCAATCACTTTCTACAGTTGTCTTTCCCTTGCTGTGCCTCCCTTATCGGGTAGCACTTGCTCATGCTCTCTCTCGGTTACCAAAACAAGAGAGAACGACAACTTCACAGAGCAACTGGTTGCACTGAGTTGTACTTTGAGAAGCCCCCAATACCCCTATATATAGGAGAGTCATGGGACATGGTTCTCCATCCCGGGCAATGCGAGACTAAAGCAGGAGTAGAAGGGTTCGATATTTTCTACAAAACAACCAACTCGCAACCTGAACCGATAGTTTCACAACTGAAATGGTCGGTTGGGGATCTGAGCCGGTCGGTTGACACCTCAACCGATCGGTTGGGACCCATGAACCGGTCGGTTCACTTCTGAACCGGTCGGTTCGTGGTCTTGATCAGTTCCCGATTGACTTTCCTTCTTTTTGTTTCCAATTGGTATCGAATACCAATCCTTATTCCAATCAAATTGGGAAAGTGAAACGAAAAGAAATTTCTCACCAATCTTACTTTCCCAACTTTCCCAGTTGCAACAGTTGAACCGATCGTTTCAACACTTGAAGCAATCATTCACCCTGTCCATGAGCCAATTGACTCACCAATTGAGCCGATCGGTTCACCTAGCTGAGCCGATCGGTTCATCACATGAGCCGATCGGTTGGGAGTGCATATTATGTAGAATCAGTCAATTGCGGTTTCAATCAATCCGATACTCTAATCAATCAGTCCAACACCTTGAACACTATGATATTGAGCTATCAATTAATTGAGTGTTTAATTGAACTACTAAACTCCTTTAGTAATCAATCTAAACATGTTTGTGGAAAAACTCCTATTCCAGGTTAAATCCTATGTGTGTAACCCTACAGGTCCATTTCACGTTGGCAGTGAAAGTCCATAACACTTATGAATTCACAAACAAAGAGCGGTGCCTAGTCACACATCAATGCTACCCAAGTGAAATAGAAAGTTGGAGACAACTTTCAATCCTACAATCCGTGAATGGTGTTACAGTGAATGTATAATTCCTTTGTCACTGATATCCTGAATGAACTCGAGGCATGGAACAATCATCCTGTCAACATTCATTCATTTCCTTGATCTCAGAGCAGACTGGGTGAGATGTGTGTGACATCAATATCACATATTGATTCACATGTGCATGCGCATGCCTTTCTCAATCCTACTCATCAAGTGGCCAAGGACATCAAACTCCCTCAGGAGGGACAAATCCCATATCTATCACTCACCCCTCAAAAGCCCCATGTGTCAAAGCCACCCAATCATCACCTTTATAACAATCCATGTTTCATGACTGCGTTTGATGATGTCAAAGTGCACCCAACGACATGTGTTGAGTGTAGTGATTTTAGGTCTAAGAATCACACTCACCACCATCACTGTGAGAGCTGACTGTGACTACCAAGTCATGGTTCCATGTGTCACTCTCACGGTGGGTCTGTCCGGTACCTTGTTCTCTAACAAGTACCTATGTGCTTGGTTTGATATCACTATATCATGACTAATGAGATTCTGTCATCAACCAACACACAATCTAGTCTTTAGTGTTATTGATGTCTATGGTTATTTCCACAATATCAACCGACTAGGAACCAAACAAGAATGTATACTCTTGACATCCACATGATCGCATCGTTTAGGTCCTTAACCTAAAAGCTTACGTCATTGAGTAAAATCATTCTTTAGACATCTATCATGTTAAACCATCATCTCAGAAACAGTTTAAACATATAGATCGGAAATTGACTTTATTATTATTCAAATCATTTACAAAGTATCCCATTACAATCATCATATGACTTGCTCTATGGGCATACATACCAACATAATGACCTTGGGCATGGCTTGTGCCCTAATTGAGGTGTTATCCTATTCATGACTTGACAATAATTTGATCCTGTAATGGTATGATGATGAGTATGATATCATGTATGGCAATGAAGTTTTACCATGTGATGATGTGATAAAGATTGTATCTCATACGCTTTACATCTTCTAAAGTTGCAATCTACCCATGATTTTTAGAAATCTTTTAGGATTTGTATTTAACTTGATTGATGCAGTCTTAACTCACCCAATTGGCATTAAGTAATGAAGTGAAACCCTAATCATGTAGTGCCCTGTGTCATATATCCATTCCAATGTCAGGACCTACTGGATGGTGAAATGAGTATTCCTAAGGGAAAATCAGAGGGCATGTTGTTGAGTATGCGGGGTGCATGAGACTGTATGTCCTTATCATCCTGATCCCAAGGTTATAGAGGATGGCTGTGGTCCTACCTTGACATGAGATTGGATGTGGCGGTATCTCAGGTATTTGTATATATGATGAGACAGAGGACATCTGCGGTTGCATCTCGGATGTTAGGCTTTGTATACCCTGGTTACTAGTGTTGTAACCTATATACCAAGGACATACTAGGCTGTTTTGCAGCTGGATTATATATGTTTTTGAAGATGACTTGTACTGGCCGAGGGTGGATGAGCTTTTAGGAGTTCGACTCTCCTATATCTTGTATGACACTGATTTTGACTTAGGAATGGTCAGTTGGAGTCAAAGTGGTATACCTCAAACTCCTCAGGGCTAAAGTAAAAGATGTCACAACTACATAGTACATCTATTTAGGGTTAAAGCATGATTCACATTGGTTGATAACCCTTTCCTTATTTCTTATACTGCTTATTTGTTATATAATGTGGTAAGAGAAATTAACTATTTATTAGATTATCTTCTCGACTACCTTGTACAGAAACTTCTTTCATCAATAGTAAATGGGAAACAAGCTTTGAAGGACCAAAATAAACTATTTATTAGATGATAGTCTTACGTATTCCTTCATATACTTTCTAGTCATGCCTATTGCTATGTCTATATGGTTAATTAGGTTAGTGTGTTTAATATACTCAATCTGCTTCACCTGCTTAATCAGTTTAAACTACTTAATATGTTTAATAATAATTTTACCTGCTATAATCAATAATCATCGTTGAGAGTTATATCTCTTGCTGGGATGTTGGTCTCACCTCGTGGGTCACCACATCTTTATAGTTGATCGTCAACGATGTTGTCAGGATCGTGTTGCTGAGGAAGAGCAACTTGGAGAACAATAGGAGTAGACGGTTGGATAGTTGTTAATAGAGTCCCAGAGTCACCTCTGTATTCTCAAGTCTGGGTAGGGGATGTTGTGTAGATGATATGTATAACAACTTGAATTTTGGCAGTGTGCCAATGTTTGTATATGGCATGTATATGTGGAACATATCTTTTGTGTATAGGTTGTGGATGATGCCACTGAACATACATGTAAATACATGATATTGTATGTGTTGTTATGCAAGTTGTTTGACTTTTATGTAAATGTTTCTGGACATGATAGTAATGTATAAATCAATTTAAATTTACCCGCTTTTCTGACTATGTGGTTAATATCATGTTGATCATGTGTTTTGTTCTGAGTAATTTCATTTAGCATGGAAGTTTTTGACATATAGTGAGGGATATCAATTTGAACAAAAAAGTGGGATCAATTTTAATTAAGGGACTAATTTATATCATAAATATTTTCAAAGAAAATCAAAAGTATTTTGACAAATGCAAATTCTCTTTTGTAGAAACAAGTGGAAAATACATTCACATTGCAATCAGTCCTTGAGAAGGAAAAATTAAATGGGACCAACTTACATGAATGGACTTTGAGAAGTGTTCTCAGTCATGAGCAAAAGAACAATAGTGCCAAAGGGACACACTCCAAATTCACCTAAGGCTGAAATGGATGCTTACTTGAAGCATGTCAATGATTCTGCAGACACCAATGACCTTATGTTAGGCTGCATGAACTATGTGTTGCATAAACAACATGAAAACATGGACATTCTCAAGATGGTAACACATCTTAAGAATCATTCAAAATAGGAAATGTATAATGTTTCCAAAGAATTATTTGAATGCAATCTGATAGAGGGAGATTCAGTACGGCCCCATGTTCTCAAGATAACTTGGCATGTGGAAAACCTAGAGAGACTTCAATTTCGTTTCAGCCAAGAGTTGTCAACATATATGATTCTAAAATTGTTTCCTGAATCATATCACCAATTTATCGGGTGCTATTACTTGAGTAACTTGGCCAAACCACTGTCTGAATTACTTGGCATGTTGATAAATTCTGAAGCATGGATAAAGAAGGAGAAACCCATGATGGTGATCAGCAGAGGGGAGTCCCAAGGGAAAAGGCAAGGCCAAGAAAAGTTTCGAGGCTAGGTCGAAGTTCAAGTATTATGCACTTAAGATAAGGATAAGGGTAAGTGCAAAAGGAATATGTCCTTTTCACTTAAGGAAGATGAAGCAAGGGATAGAGATCTCTACTTAAGGTATATACATAATTGAGATTAACTTTGCTACTTCTTCATCTTGGGTACTGGATAGCAGATGAGAATCTCACATTTTCTCAATTGTAAAGGATTTGAAAAGAAGTAGAGCTTTAGAGAAAGGTGAGGTGGAACTATGCGTTTGCAAATGGAGCAAGAGCTGCTGCAAGTGCAGTTGGAACCTATGAGTTATCTCTACCAAGTGGGCTAGTAATAGAGTTAGAGAACTTCTATTATTTACCTACCATTAAAAGGAACATCATATCTATATCTTGTTTGGACAAGAATGGATTCAATTTTCTTATAAAGAATGGACGATGTTCTATTCATAAAGATGAGATCTTTTATGGCAGTGCCTCTATGTCCTATGGTCTATACTTGTTAGATATGGAGACAAACATGTATACCATAAATATCTAAAGGATAAAACTTGATAGCTCAAACCCAACATATTGTTGGCATTGTCGTCTAGGGAACATAAATGAGAAACACATTTATAGACTCCATAAAGATTGTTATCTAGACTCTTTTGATTTCAAATCAATAGAGACATATGGGTCTTGATTACTAGTCAATATGAAAAAGAATTGTTTCACCAGAAACAGTGCAAGATCGAGTGATCTATTGAGACTCATACATACTGATGTGTATAGACTCTTTAGAACAAATTCTAGAGGTGGTTACCAGTACTTCATCTCAGTAGACATGGTTATGTCTATTTAATGAAATATAAGTCTAAATCCCTTGAAAAGTTCAAGAAGTTCACGAGTAAAGTACAAAACCAACTTGGTAAAAGTATTAAAATACTTCAGTCATATCAAGGTGGAGAATACTTTAGACAAGAGTTTGAGGATCTTCTGTGTTACAGTGGTATTGTATCACAATGGAATCCACCTAGAAACCACAACATAATGGTGTATTAGAAAAAAAGAATCACATATTAGTAGACATGGTTCAATCAATGATGAGTTTTACTAATCTTATGACTTCCTTATGGGGACATGCTCTAGAAAACACAACATTTACACTTAACAATGTACCCTTAAATCAGTTTAAAAGACACCATATGAGATATGAATTGGGAAGCATCCCAATATGTCATTTATGAAGATTTAGGGATGTGAATCATATGTGAAGAAAATGTTTCCTAAAAAGCTTTCCCCTAGATTAGATCAATGTTATTTTTTTGGATATTCCAAGAAAACTAAGGGATACTACTTGTATAGTCCATCTGAGAACAAAGTTGTTGTTTCTAAGGATGTTGTATTTGTAGAAAAAGAATTTATTTGCAAAGGAATCAATGAGAGGAAAGTTGAACTCAAAGAGGTTTGAGATGAACAAGAAAACATTGAACCTGTAGAGGTACAAAGGGAACAAAAATACTCGCAAATCATTGTGGAATCTCAAGTTCCTCATGTAACAAGAGAACCTCAGGGATCTAGTAGGACGTGCCTTGAGAATGAAAGATTTAGTTATCTTGTGACTCAAGAAGGTTATGAGTTGGTATAGATGATGAGACAACAAACTACGTGGAAGATGTTGAGGGACCAAAGTATGAGAAATGGCTTGAGGCCATGAGAACTGAGATGGAATCCATGTATACCAACAAGGTATGGACCTTGATGGATCCACCCAAAGGGGTAAAACCCATAGGGTGCAAGTGGGTGACCTACATGGATTGTAATGTACAAACTTATAAGGGCATATTGGTTGCAAAGGATTGTAGATAAGTTCAAGGTGTTGACTATGATGAAGCCTTTTACCAATTTCCATGGTTAATCAAGATTATGCTTGACATTGTAACTTATTACTGAGATCTGGTAGATGGATGTTAAAACCACTTTCCTTAATGAAAATCTTCTTGAGGATGTGTACATGATACAAGATAAAGGTTTTATAAATCCAAAAGATGGAAATAAAATCTTTAAACTACAAAGTTCAATCTAAGGATTGAAGCAAGCATCATGGAGCTAGAATCTTCAATTTGACGAGGCAATCGAAAAGTTTGGAATTTAGTCAAAATGAAGAGGAACCTTGTGTATACAAGAAGGTTAGTGAGAGAATAGTTGTATTCCTCATATTGTATGTAGATGACATACTATTGATGGGGAATGACATCCATGCCCTAGAAATGAAAAATAACTTGCTGGGAGATACCTTCTCTATGAAGGATTTAGGAAAAGCATCCTATATCTTAGGAATCAAGATCTATAGAGATAGATATAGAAGGATTCTTGGCCTAATCCAGAGTATAGACATTGATGAAGTTATGAAGAGGTTCAACATGTAGGACTCAGACAGAGGGAATTTTTCATGTCCCATGAAATTAGCCTCTCTGGAGCCTAATGTTTCATTTCTTGTGAATAATGGGAACACATAAGTAAGATGCCATATGTGTCATAGTTGAATCTATCATGTATGCAATGTTATGCACTCATATGGATGTCTCTTATGCTTTGAACATGACAAGAAGATATCAGTCAGATCCTAATGAAGGTCACTGGACTGCCATAAAGAACATCCTTAAGTACTTGAGAAGAACTAAGGATGGGTTCCTTATTTATAGAAGTGAGGAAGAGTTGGATGTAAAGGGTTATACCGATGCAAGCTTACAAACTAACAAAGATGACCATTACTTGCAATATAGATTTGTGTTTTATCTTAACGACAGAGCTGTGAGTTGGAAAAGTTCTAGGAAAGAAATAGTTGTTGGTCTTTACAATGAAAGCCAATTACATTGCTACCTCATGCGCAACAAAGGAAGCTATTTGAATCAAGAAGTTCATCAGTGAACTTGAAGTGGTTCCAAGCATTAGCAATGCAATAGAGTTGTACTATGACAACAATGGAGATATTACACAAGCTATGGAACCTAGTTTGCATCAACTTTCCAAGCATATACTTCAACGCTTTCATCTCATACGGGAGATTGTACAATGTGGAGATGTGAAAATTTTTAGAGTGCCAACTTAAAGTAATATTATTGACCAATTGGTAAATCACTTTCATAGCAAAAGCATGATGGTCATGTTAGATCACTTGGGAGGTTTATGGGTGGTTGGATCTAAGTGCAAGTGGGAGTCTGTTGGTATGTATGCCCCAGAGAGCCAGTCATACGATGATTTTAGTGATGCATAATGTAATTGATTTGATTAATAATAAAGGGTAATCCTGTTTATTCTATTTTTTTCATTTATGAGGTTGTGATATAGCATAATATATGCCTAAAGAATGATGTTACTCGATAACATACATCTTCAGGTTGAGGACCCAAACAATGAGATCATATGTATGATAAGAGTACATACATTTATATTATGTCCCTATAGATATTATTGTGGAAGCAAAATAGATAACAATACTACATAAGACTAGAATGTGTTTTGACTAATGATATAATCTCATCACTCATGATATTGGTTATCAAGTCAAACACATAGGTACTTGTTGGAGAAAAATGTACCACACAGACCCGCCTTGATAGTGATACATGGAACCATTGAATGGTAGTTAGAACCAACTCACAGAGTTATAGTGGTGATTGTGGTTCTTAGACTTGATGTCACTACACTCATCACATGTCGTTTGATGGATTTTGACACCATACAACATGACCTTGAATAAGGGTTGCTACAAAGGCGATGCTCGAGTATGTTGTGACACATGGGGATTGACTGCGAGTGATGTAGATGGAATTTGTCCCTCCAACTGGAGATAATATCCTATCCACTTGATAAGAGAGACTAAGAAATGAATGGCCATTCTCATGTGAGTCAATATGTGATATTTAGCTCACGTTTATCTCAACAGTCTGCCATGGTTCAAGAAACATAAATTGTGTATTAAGAGAATGATGATCCCATGCCTCAAATTCAATCTAGATATTAGTGACAAAGGAACTATATGATCACTGAAACACTGATTAGGGATGTAGGTTGAAGTTGTTCTCCAACTTCCTAATTACTTGGGTAGCAATGATGTGTTGCTAAATATTGCTCATTGTTGATGATGTCATAATCTAGACATGGACATTCACTGCCAACATAATTTGGGACCTAAAAGGTCACATGCATAGGATGCGCATAAAATAGGAGTTTACTCGTGGACAAGGTTTAACTTGGTTATGTAAGTGGTTAGGTAATCAACTTAAACAACACTGGAAGATAGTTGGGTGATTGGAGTATCCAATAAACTGATTGGTGCACCGGTCTATCATCTAGAGTGTCCATGTCTACTGGAAAGTTGAGTATGACCATCTAGATGAGTAGTAGGACCAGATCAAGGAATTAATGCTTACATCATGATGTGCATTAGTCATCACATTCAAAGCTAGTATTTTTATGAATAGGAAAATGACCAATAGACCGACTGGAGTGTCCATTTGACAGACTGACATACCATTCGACTGACTGGTGAATTGTAACAAGTGCAAATTCATGGAATCCATCCCATCGTGTCCATGGGTTTGTGAAAACCCTAGCTCATCCACTCTGTTGTGTGCTACTTGAGAAAGAAGCACAACTCTACTAGCATTGTTGCTGTACTTGCTCCAAGACCACGTATATGCCTTGCACCCTCTTTCCCACTTCATAATTGTTGACATGATCAACTTGTTATGGGAAATATGGCAAGCAAATTTTTGTTTCCTCTGCCATCTCTATTTCCATATTTTCCTACATGAACCTACCAAGTTGGTGGAGTTCTCAAACCTTGACTATAGAGTGGAAAAGGAGTTCTTGTTGAAGCACATTTAGCTTTGTGAGACTTTACAACTACACAATGATCTGGCCTGGTGGCTAGCTAGCATGACATCTACATACACATGTTTGGGTTGGATGGAACTTTCTATTGATAACTTAGATGTTTCCACACCCAATTTTCAATGGTTGATTATCATGCCAGGTCTAGGGAGCTATGTTTCATATATCCGTATGTGAGTGTTGGGGTACTTTAATCATCATTAGTGTGTGTATGAGGTTGAATCACTACCTCCTTTCTCAAAGAAGTGACTGGCTAATTCCTAAGAGGTTCACGAGAAGGTGGGGCCAATTAGGACGAACCATAAGAAGATGACCCTCAATTCCTTCCCTATAGGCTAGGGTTTCTCTCCTGAGTACGTGGAGTGGTTTGCATTGATGCCTTTGGTGATAGTAACCTATATTTCTTCTAGAGAAGCATAATTATATTTTATTCTTATGAGGTTATATTTTTGTTCATTGGCATGAGGATCTAATAAATTTGTAATAAAAAAATTTCGTTCATGACATGAAACACTATAAAGTATCCCTCCATGATGTTTGAAATGTGTATTTGGACTTAAGTCCTTATTGATTTTGGAGGTGCATATCACTACAAGCCTCCATCTACCAAATAAGGCAATCGATATCAATCTATACCTCCTTCCTATGCGTTAGGCACATCAAGGACAGTTTATAGTCTTGCATAACACCTACCGTGGTCACCTCCTTCTCATATGCTTCTGTTAATGAAGTTAGAAGGTTGAAACCCCTAGCATTTCAAATGACTACCCACCTCAATCCTCAAGTGGTAGTGGTTCTTCCCTTCAAAGGTTTTTATCCAATTCTACCATGAGGGAGACCTTTATTCTAGGGGAGAAAATGAATTAGAGACCTACTAGACCTGGGTGTCATACTAAGTGCTACAATCATACCATGTAGATGCCAGTGTATCAACAACAACACCCTTCCCAGTTCGGTCAAGGCTCTAGGTATAAAAGACACCCTAGTAAGCTTCACTCTTGACATGCTTTAGAAATCCACCACGAGCATGTGTTTTCCTAATTAAAGTGATTTTTGATAATTTCTTGTGAGGTTTCCAATTGCCATGGATATTTTAATTCAATCATTTTGATTGGACATTGATGCTCATGGCTTTAGTAGGGGAGATTACGATTCCATGGGGAATCAATGGGGTTTTCCTTTTGAAGGTTTCCCACCTCATTACTCCTAGGTTAGTCCATGTGGAGGTTGGTGTAACCCCTTTTTGATAGATGAGGCGTGGATAGCCGCAAGGAGTTTCCACCTCTATTTTCATCCTATGATCATTCCCTTTTAGGTTGACCCCAATATATGTTAGAATTAATCTCATTTACTTGTATATAAGTGTCAGGGAGTTGATTATGAGGACCAGATCTAAATTTCCTATGAGGATTCATTGCTTTTTCCCTCCTCCCATGATATTTATCATGGGGCTTGACCTTCTTTACTATAATAATGAACTTTTTGATGTAATTTATTATAGTTGGCCTATTTTGAGGAGTTAATTTTTGGTTGATGAACCATTTAGGCCTCAAGATAATGACCATTCTCCTTATGCCCCTGACCCAAGGTTCTACTTTGACATTTTCACTTTAGGGTGCATAGGGGGGATTTAGTCGGGTATTTAAGTAGATTTTAGATGCATTTTATACAGAAAGAGCTTTTGGCTCCGTTACACACTTTTTTTTGGAGGATTGTGGTTGTTGAAGCTTGATCATCAATAATATTAGTGTTTGGTGAGGCTGGCATTCATGTGGTGAAGATGGATATCTCCATCCATGTACTTCATATGTAGGACATCCAATCATATATGTAGCGGACAATGTTGGACCCTTCCCCTTTAGGATCGACTTGCCCCTAGAGTTCACATTTTGGATGATGCGTAGTATTAGGTCATCCTTCTAGAAATTGTGGGGTCAAACCTTCTTGTTGATAGTTTGAGATGCCCTTACTTGATAACACTATTCTTGATGTAGAGCTCTTGTTATCTATTCTTCAAGAGTGTTGAGGTATTAGACTCGATCTTGAAGCCACTACACCTCGATAAATTTCCTTCTCATTAATAAACAAAGTGAAGGGATTTGGACCTCGGTTGGAAAAATTATCTCCATCATGTTGACCAAAGAATACAATGTACCTCCCATGGAAGTTCTAATAGAAGTATGATAGGCCTAATGAGCCATTGGAAGATGATAGTTGGCACATGAGCTGATTGTCTTCTTTAAAATCATTATTGAGTTTTTTTGGAAGCTTCTTTGGCCTAGTTCATTTGGGGCCAATAGGGTGACACTGTATGGTGATTGATCACCAAAAAAGTCAGATACTCTTTGAAAAATTTAGTGATAAGGTTTGTACCATTGTTAGAGACGATCTCATGTAGTATCCCATACTAGATTATGATGTTGTTCTTGAAGAACTTGATGACTTGTTTCCCAATATCTTTATGATGGACACTTCTTCCACCCACATTGTGAATTAGTCAATTGTGACCAGAATGAAGGCATCCCATTTTATGCTTGAGGACTGAGTTTCCCGATCATGTTGATTCCTCAAGATGAGAATGGCCAAGACATTTCCATGTTATATAGTTGATTAGAGGGTGCATGAATTTAGTCACCATGATATGGCAAGCTTAACACTTTGGGATGTACTAGCAATAGTGCATCTCCATGGTGTTCTAGTAGTACCCAAAGAATTGTATCTTCTTTGCTAGCATGATTCAAATCATATGTGTATTGCACAACCCCACATGGACTTCCTTCATGAGAGTTTCTTCTTGCATCTTCTAGATGCATCACATGAGATTCTGGTTCTAGGATATGTGATATAAATGTTCTTCTCCTATGACATGCTACATGGCTTGTCATTTCATCATATGTTTCTCTATCTTGGAGAGGCTGCCAGGGATGACTTCACTTTCTAGATATGGTTTAATGTCATGGAACCAAATATTTTCTTCATCATTAGGTGTGTTATCAAAGACCATGAAATAGGTAGATTGAGAGAGTATTTGTGCCTGAAATAGGTAGGCTGAGAGAGTATTTGTGCCTCAAAAGAGAAGATCTAGTCCCCTTGGGTCAACCCAAGAAGCGAGGGTGGCTAGAGAATCCAAAAATGCATTGTATTCTTTTTTGATGAAGTGAAAGGAGATGCACTCAAAGTGTCAAGATAGAGAGCACATGTGCTATTGATATGAACAATCTTTAGATGGTGTATCTTGCAATTGTTCTAGACTTGAAATATCACAATAAGGGAGTCCCTACAGACCTATAGATGATATGACCCTTGTTGTATGGCAAGCTGGAGTCCTAAGATACAAGCTTCATATTCAACCAAATTGTTAATGGTGTAGAGCTTTAACCATCTTGCCATTAGAAGTTGGTCTCCAAGGGGGTTCTGTAGGACCACTCCTATACCAACACCTCTATGATTGACTACTCTATCAAAGAATATTGTCCATAGATCATGCTCTGGAGGAATAACCTTGTCAAGAGGGTTGATCATCCATATGTCTTTGTATGGGAAGTTGTAATCATGTGTTGCTTCTTCGAGGAGAAAGGATTCTTGTAGTTGATTGGAGAATTCTTCATCTTTGACTACCTTCATTAATGGATAGGTGATGTTAAACCCTGACAACATTACCTACCACTTGGCACATCATCCAATAAGGGTAGGGTGATCACACAGTTAGAAAAGAGGGTAATGCTTGGTGATTAGATGTAGAGGATAAATCATCAAATAATGGCACACATTCCTTGTTGTGTGTATAAAGGCCAGACAATACTTTTCAATTGTAGTCTAGTGGGTTTAGATGTCATTGATTTTCTTGAAAAGGTAGTAGATAGTCTTTTGCCATCCGTTGTTTATTGACTCTGGACTCCTCCCATTGACGTTTCACATACTGATAGGTGAAGGATGAAAGGGTACCCTAGCACTTCCATCTCAAAAATTGTGGATTGGTGAGGTAGCCTTTAAGCTTCTTAAGTGCCTCTTTGTATTGCTTGTTCCATTCATAGTTAGAGTTCATCTTGAGTAGCTTGATAGGCTCACATATTGGATCGAGCTTGGTGATGAAGCGACTGATGTATTGGAGATGACCAATCATGCCTCATATCTCCTTCTCTATTATGTGGGGAGAGAATCTCATAAATAGCTTGAGCCTTCCTAAGTCAACTTCAATTCCTCTCTGACTGGCATTATACCAAAGTAAGTTACCAGGTGTAACCCTAAAGTTGCACTTAGCTGGATTTAAATGTACGTGGATTGTGATAGTTGTTGAAATAGATTTTTGAGATTGGTGATGTAGTCTTATGAAATTTATATTTCACAATCATGTCATCCATGTAAACCTTTACCTCCTAGTACATAATGTTATGGAATATAGTGACCATTGCTTGTTGAAATGTATCCTTAGCATTCTTTAGACCAAAAGGTATGACCAATAGAAGAACACTCCTCACTTCATGATGGAAGCTATCTTCTCCTTATCTTCCTTGGCCATCTTGATCTAGTTGTAATCAATGAATCTATCCATGAAACTAAAGAGTGCATGGCTGACTGTATTGTCCACAATTATGTCTATGTGCATCAGTAGAAAGTCATCCTTAGGGGATGCCTTCTGGAGATCTTAGTAGTTCACACACATCTATACTTTTTCATCCTTATTTGATATAGGTACAACTTTGGCCAGCCATGTGGGATAATTGACCAAATTTAAGAAACCAACATTGAACTGCTTCTGTACTTCTTCTCTAATCTAGAGGCTCCATTATGGTCACAATCACCTAGCCTTTGCTTGATAGGACAAAATGCTAGAGATGATATACAATCTGTAAACTGTGATTTCCTCATCCAACCAAGGAATATCAAAGTATATCCATGAAAACACATTGGTGTAGTGACATAAAAGATCTATCAACTAGTCTTTGATATCCTAATGTAGACACACACTATTTTTCTTTGCATTGCTAAGAGCTTGATATGATATTTTCCATTTTCATGTGACCTTCGATATGTAAAGGCTGGAGCTCCTTCATTGTATACTTTGAGATGGAGATGTCTTCAGACTTGACATCTTCACCATTGTAGATTTGGGCCACATCTGTTAAATAGTCAACAAAGTTTTGGAAAGCCTGCTCGTCATCATATATTTCTGGGTTTTGAGAATTCTATAAATTTTTTGATGTTGCAAACTTTTAGGATTTTGTGTGGGGTGGTGGGACAAGGGATGTGGTAGAGCATAGTTGGATAGCCACTATGGGATCTCAACCACATCAATGTGTTGTTCCTTTATTGGGATTTGTTTGGATGTGTGATGAGACCTGGTCCTCAGGACATTATGATCATCTACACACAAGTTGTGAGCTACTACAATGTTATACACAAGGAGGGGGAGGTATTGTGGATCTTTTTCTGATTATGTGATGAATATGGAACTGAACCCCATCCCTCAATAATGCATAAGTTGTTGTCATAGTCTTCCCACATGATGCCATAGTCTTCCTCTATGTCTTAGAGACCTGTGATCTTAGTTTCATCTTGGCTAGGATAGCTGAGGCAAATGTAGAGAGGTTCATATCCGGTTACCTCAAATGATGCCTCTATCCCTTCATGTGTTGGGTTAGTGATTTTTGCCTTTCCAACATGATCATCCTATTAATGTGAGGTTTTTTTTGGCATTGCGGGTGGTTAGGGCATGACTTGTTGGTTGTATGGATTAGGAATGCACTTGATTGCTTCCTCATTTGGAGGGAAGATCTTGTCTTCAGAGTGTTGGTTGTTTTGAGTGGCCCAGACGCCTTAACTATCTTCAGTGATGAGGGTGATTTCCCCAATGCTAAGAAATACTAGGGTAGTCATCCTGGCTGTGGTATTCAACCTCTTGCATGAGGTAAGGTGTTACCACAAGGATGATGCCATTGGCAATGTTGGTATCTTCTTTAGTTGTAGCTACAATGTAGGAAAAGTAAGGATGGGGACCTTTATGCTCAAGAACAAAGTCCCATAAATACAATACCCTTAGTCAATGCTATCATCTAGATGAGTGCTTCTAATTTCTCTATTACTATCTCAAGTCAACGGTCGATAGTCGAGAAGCTTCTCCTGGTCAAGTCCACTGTATTGGGTCACAACACTAGGGATTCCAATATGGCGCCCACCTAGTCATCTGAGATCATGCATAGGATGAGACATAGAACCCTTGGCCCAACCCCATCTTGTAGGAATATGATAATCTCTATACGCCCCTGGTGCCTGGCTCCCAGTCCTTATCTGGGTGGATGTGCTGTTCTCATAGCCATTGAGAAAGCAACATGGGCTCGAATGTGAGATGGCAATCCTATCTTCTTTCTGGTGGCACATAACTGATGTTGGAAATATGCAATATCTCAAGCATGACCTGCATAGGAGGGGTTGGTCCTTAACTTCTCTATATGAATATGTCACTTATATAAAGGATAACCCATGTTCAACAGATATGGGTGATTATTCCAATACACCTCATGACTATGGTGCCCATAATAAGTAATGAACTCTACGAGAGTGAGATATTTTAAAGGCCTTTGGATGTCTAGTTTAACAATGTGCCGATACCTTTACAGACACCTCACATCACCTCCAAGGATCTGGTGCAAGGTTGGCACCCATTCCATGATGCATATGTTTTTGGGAGTGTGAAGGACAAGAGCAAGATTTTTGTTTTTTAAAAGTCCCATAATGAATGGAAATAAATCACATGCATATATTGAAACAAGAACACGATTATTCTAGAAAGAAAAAATCTAGTTTCCAACCCAAATCTTACATTCATCCTTTCCTAATTTTTTACCTTTTTTCAAAAAGAAAATAAAAAGACAGATCACATCGTTATGCATATCGAAGGCTGGAAGAATAGGGCGATGCATGACCCATCCCCAAATTAAAAACATAAAACAAGAAGAAAAAATAGGAAACAAAAGGAAAACATAGACATAATAAGAAAAACAGAACAACTTGAAAACTTTTAATATTTGAAGAAAACAAAAATTGGAATTCGATTCAGATTGTCTTGGTAGTCCCTACCGAACTCGAATGTCAGTGTCACGCTACCCAAAAAATATATGATGTGAATCCTATCTTTTTGGTATTTAAATGTTATTCAGTGGTCACATGGAAGAAAAGAAAATTGTTCGGAATTTCCATCACATTTTATATGGAAAACAAGAAAAAACAAGACTGAAAATTATGAACCCATGATGGAAACTAATTTGGTATCCATGTAAGATAATAAAAAATAAAATAAATAATAGTAAACCAAAAATCCAAGTCCGACAATCTTGTTATGGTTGGAGAAGGATGAACACACTCATCTCGCCCAATAAACTGATATAGAGCCATTCCTTCAGCAATTAAAAGAAATAACATTTTTTGGTTGACTAACATAAGAGCAAAGAAACAAAAGCAATACAATAATAAAAAACAATTTTTATATGGGTGGGATTTTAGGGATGGAGATGTACACGTCCTTCACATCATTTCCCTAAAGCCCTATTTTAGTAGATTGGGGTCCTAATCACCTTAAGACCTCGGGAGACCCCTCACATGTGATTTAGACCAATGTGTAGGATTATAGGATGATTAGCATGCGTGAGTTGAGAATAAGATTTTGTCTTAGACATACATGAGAAACTAAAGAAAAATAACATAATCGTTTAAGGTAGAATAACAATTTATGTTACCATTTTAACATCCTACTGATGCTAGTAAAGCATCTGGTGTCATTGGAAGGATCTTCTGAATACAAATAATGTAGAAAGAAAGAGAGATATAGTTTAATCCTCTAGCTTTCAGAGGTTTGAAGGGGCCTCATAATAAGGTGGATATGGAGGGTATATATAGGTTGGTATTAGGGTTCGAGGTCATGAACGAAACCTTCTGGAAGAGGCAATAGATCATTCAAATGCTCCATGTCTACTGGGTGTGCGGTTCGAGGTAATTTGCCATGTGGCACATGCCAGATGGCTCAGATCTTCCATTTGTGATACTCTAGATAAAATGCACCTTTTGATTTTCTAATAAGTGGAGAGAGATAATTTGGGATTTTCCCTTGGATTTATCTGGAGAAATAGTTGAATACTAATGGGGAAAAGAATTATTTTATTCATGATAATTCAACTAGACAATGGGAAAGAGTTTATAAAAGCATAATTGAAAAGAAAATTGCACTTTGAGTTTGAAAAGAAGTTTGTTTCATAAAAAGGCCCAAACTGGGTAAAAATGGGTAAAATGAATGTACTAAATGTGAAAAAATGGAAATTTGGGATATATGATAATATATGAAAAATATGTGGAATGTGAAATGGACTCAATTATTATCCATAGAATTAACACTAATCCTGAATTTCTACTGAGTGAGCAAAAATAGGGTGTCAACAATTATATATATCCAAAAAATAAACCTTTGAGTTTTATACAAAGAACATATATATTTGCATTAACTGAATCGACAACACAGAATAACAAACATGTAACATTCTTTCTTTATGCACTTATTCTATTCATTACATTATGGTCTTTGACCCCAATATCTTTAGGATTTCTCTATGATCCATCCTACCATGGCATACCTAGCCAAGACATTTGGGAAAGAATAGATGGTGTATTGGTTGATCTAGATATTCAAATACATGGGTAGGGAACCCAAATATTCAATTTTTTCATAGCTGTCACCACACAATCTCCTAACCACATATTTGTAACCTTGACTCACTATCTTTGATAGTCATGAAAGACTCAACTTATATGCTGATACCAAGTTATTATGATCAAATTTCACATAAAACAAATGATAATGGAATTAAGGCATAAACTAATAGCAAGTACAAATAATAATTACTCTTATTTTTGCATATTGGAAAATGTTTATTATGCCATACATAACCACAATAACCTACAATACATAAGTAGTGAAACCTTTATCTCTTTTCTAGTTGCAAAAAGAAGGTAACAAACTAGAACTTCATAATACTATTCAATCATCTAAAGTGATAGGGACTAACCAAACTAACTCCTCAAACTTTTTTCTTTGTGACAAAACTTCTCTAATGCAAGCAATCTCCATAAGTTGGGTTTAACCTAAAAACTTTGTAGATAGAGGGGTTAGATACTTGCCCAAAGAATGAGTAGTTCTATCTTATCATATAAAGCCCTTGAATTTTTGGTAAAAACTGATGAAAAATTTAATATTATAGGGTGATGACACATTTTAAAGATACCGCCATAAGTAAATCTAGAATAATAAATTCAAATAGCATTCAATATTTTCACTTTTGTCTTTGTTCTCTTTCTAATCTTTTGTCAACATAGTATAACTTGATTACTAAAATGACTATTGTACAAGATAACAAAACTAATGTAGTTGCCTCAAATGCTTACTGACTAAATAAATTGAGCTAGCTTTCTCTTTGAGTTTTCCTCTAAACTTACTTTTAGCGTGCCATTCAAGTGAAGGTCACTACTACATGACTTCCCATACAAGTCTTCAGGTGTAATCTAGGAACCTCAAGATTGGTAGCTAAACTAACCTAGGTATACAATGAGTTTTGCTAATATGGATTGGAAGCTACTAAATAACATCTATAAAAATGTGGCGTAGTGTTCTAGGTACTTAGAGGGGTGCCTCCATGCTAGAAAACCTTTGAAAGTGGTTCTACAAGGACCGATATACTTTATGAAGTAATTGAATTTTCATAAGGAATGGATAAGAAAGAGTTATTCACTCCTATCCCAATTTGATATGATTCTCTTTGCATCGTGGAGGGACTTATTAAATTGGGACATAAAGATCCTACAAAATGGGAGGCATGATAAAGATCCTTTGATTCCCAACATCAATCAATTCCAAGCTAACCTTACATTCCACTATGACAACATTATTGAAAGACTATTTATTGAGATGCTAGCAGAACTAGAAATCATTTTGAAAAAGGAGGAGGAAGATTGCAAATAGAGGTCTCTTATAAAATGGCTTAAAGATGGTGATAATAACTCCCAAATTTGCAATGAATGGGTAAATTAGAGACGAAGAGGCAATATGATCTCTACTCTGAAGAATGATGAAGGGGAGTGGAGTTCAAATGAACACGACCTGATGAACATGGGTGCACATCACTTTCAAAAGGTGCTTTCGGACCCTGGCAAGGATAGGAGATGCCAATGTTCTTTGATTCCAAGAACATTTCACAGACTTAAACTGGATCATGCGAGATCCAATGCAAAGTATCTATATAAGTATGAGGTGTCTCATATTCTTTAGAGCATGAATCCACATAAATTAGCAAGACCGGATGGGGTGAGTACACATTGTATCCAGAAGGATTGAAATTTCATGGGTGACTCAGTGTGCAACACAGTGAGAAAAGCCATAGCAGGTGAGCATTTAAATTTGAACTCTGCAATACTACTATTGTGCTAATTCCTAAATTTTCCAAACCTAAGAAGTGTGAACAACTCAAGCCAATGCCCTTGAATAACATTGTCTTGAAATCAGGATCCAAGCTTGTGGTGGAAAGACTGAAAAGTTTCTTGTCTGACTGAATCTCACCAGAATAAAGTAGTTTTATTCCGGGCATGAAGATAATAAACAATCTTGCTCTGGTACAAGAACTAGTGCATAACATGAAAAGGATAACTAGTGCAAAATCTATGGCCTTCAAGGTAGACTTAACTAGAGCATACAACCTTATGTCTTGGCAATTCTTTGAGGATATTTTAGCACAAGTGGATCTTCCTGCCAACATTTACAAATACATTATGAATTCAATAATAGGAGGATCAATATGCATTGCCCAGAATGGAAAATCTTCACATAATTTTATGGCCAACAGAGGCCTTAGGGTGATTCCCTTTCACCATATTTGTTTGTTCTTTGTCTTGAGCAGCCGAGCAAACTTATCAATGAGTATGTACACAAGAAAAGGTGGAAGCCTAACAAGCTTGGTGCTACAGGCCCTGCTATAGCACATGTCTTCTTTGTAGAAAAATTAACCTTGTTCATTAAATCTAGTTAAAAACAAATGCTAACAATTAAAGAATGCTTCAACAAATTTGGAAAAGCATCACATAAATCCATATCAGTAGGCAAAACCAGATTTTTTTTCTCCAAAAGCATTCCTAGAAGAGAGAGAAGAAGAAGTGAATCTGCAAGCAGTTTCCAAGTTACGGATGACTTAGTAAGATAACCTAGAAGTACCTATTATATAGAATCAATAAAAACACCTATTTTGATGTTTTAAGCAGGGTGTCCTCTAAAGTTAACGCATGGTTAGCTCGATGTTTAGCCTTTGCTGGGAGAATTCGTCTTGCCAAATCGACTTTATCTGCAATACCGACCTATGTAATGGAAATGGATGTGCTACTTGTGACTCTTTGTGATAGAATCAATGTGTCTATAAGACAATTTATATAATCAATCTGTCTATAAGATAATTTATATGGGGAGGTATTCGTAGTGGCAGAGCTAGGGTTTTGAATGGGTGAGGCACAAGCTTTTTTTAAGTCACAACGTTAAGAATCATATAGTTATTGCAATAGTTAACAATGAAATACAAGTGAGGAAAAAAACCTACGATGTGATTCATTTGTTGACGGATGCTCAGAGCATTTCTCGCCTACTTGAGTCTTTTGCCGTCTCTCCGTTGAGAGGTGTATGTGCTCCTCTAGACCAAGCCACCGATATGCCTCCCTTTGTATGTGCTCTTTTTGTTCCTAAATAATAGCATCAAAAGTTACCTGAAACGGAAGCCATCAGGCTTCTCAAAATGATACTTCAATTCGAAGCAATGGCAGTGTGGTTGCAAAATCTTTGACCAGATGAAAGGATGTAATAGAAGTTAGAATTGACACTTAATTTAGAATGAATTGAAACTGAACTGGAAAAGTTAGAACTTACATTGAATTGAGAGAAGAAGAAAACACCGTGATGGAAGGGAAAAAGAGTTGGAATGAAGCAACACAACGATTTTCAAACGGGATCTAAGAAAAAACATAACGTAATGCACCACATTTATTGGATTGAGATCAAAGAAAAATGAAGAGAGAGAATATGGAACAACATTTGCCATTGAGTCACAACTGAAAATGGAAAACAATTATCTGAAAAGTAAAAGAAATTACACTTGCATTGAGGCACAACTGGAAACAAAAAGCCATTATCCATAAAAGAAACGAATGCAAGCAATTATCCATAAAAGAAACAGAATACAATTATCAAATAAAGAAAACCGATTGTAATTATGAGTGCCGACATCAGAAGACTAACAGACTGCACTTTTTGAGTTTGCGGAACTTGGGTGAGGCACCTGCCTCAGGGCGCCTCAATGTGGCTCCGCCACTGGGTATTCGTAAAACTCATCCTATGTCCTTAATTAATATCTTGGAACAAAGTTACTAGCCCCAAAGATAAAGGAGGTTTTGGAATCAAATTTATGAGGAAATGGAATGAAGTATTACTCATGAGACACACATCGTACCTGATGCATGGTAAATAGACTATATGGTGTTCAGACCTGCAAAAGAAATTTTTGTCCTGTAATGCTCCTAAATCTTATGCCACGTCGAGATTAAAGAAATTTACGTTTGAGGGTAAGAGTTTCATAATGCAATATGCAAGAATTCAACCGTACGTGGCCTTGAAACCAACTTTTGATTGGATAGTTGGGTACTAATATGAAGTTAGAAAATCTATCTATCAAACTGATACCTCTTGCTATTCAAGATCTGCAGGTTGGTAGTGTTGTCAACTTGGATGGTGATCAGGAAGCAGGGTTCTTGCTTGAATGGTTTGCAAATGATGTAGTGCAAGCAATAAAGCAAGTCAATCCTCCTTTTGCTACGAATCATGATGATATATGGATCTGGAATCACACCACGAGTGGCATTGTGGCAAGTTCACTACTAAATATGTTTATGATATCCTAAGGCATGACGAAGGCATTGAGTCGACTGGAAATTGGAATTTTATATGGAATACTAAAGTTTCCAGTAGATTACAATGTTTTGCATGGATCATACTACACGGAGCCCTGCTCACGAATGCACGTAGAAAGGTCTGGCATATCACAGATGTAGATAGCTTTAGCCGTTGTCATTGTCATGAAGAAACGGAACTCCATGCGCTGAGAGATTGTCAGTTTGCTAAGCCTGTGTGTGAGAATATTCTGGACAGATCTGAGTCGGTCGATTCTTTAGCTTTGGATGCAGAATTACGTGGCAAAGCCAGTGGATACCCACAAAAAATTCTTAATCACTTGTGGTTATACATTTGCAAATGCAGGAACCTGCATATGTGCAAAATGTAGTTAGCACCACAGAGCATCAGATTTTGCAAATCAACAAAGATCTACTGCTTATGACCAGGGCGTGAATGTCAGGGCCTATGGTAGAGAACCATAATAGAGAAGGGAGGTAGACACATCCTCCCCCATAGTCATCGAAATTAATACTGATGTTGCGGTGTGAACAAGGAGGATGCAACTGCCTTTGTTACCCGTGATTGTAATGGGAAATGGATCGGGGGTCGTGGCATCGAACATATAACCTGATGTGCAATGGAGGCAGAGCTGATCAGCATCCTTATAGCCATGGAGTCTGAGCAGTAAATTCAGGTGGATGAGGTTATTTCTGAAACTGACTATATCACTATGATGAAGGTCAGTGAAGAAGACGTCAGATTCACCCTAGATTTTCATACTGGACGTCGAAGATACAAAGGATGATGAAGGCAACGTGAAAAGTCCGACATGCATATGCAAGGAAAAGAATAGAGTAGCGGATCTACTTGCTAAGTACTACCTCAAAAACCTCATTCATCATTTCTCACATTATTTATAATCTCAAAAGAAACCCAAAATGGCAAAGATTCACAATATGTATCTTATATACAGTTGGATCATTCCAAATTTATTCTCTATGGATCTGATCTAGGGTTTCCATGTTAAACAATTACATTTTGCAAATTTTATACAAAATAATAAAATTCAAATTGAAACTTGTAATAAATGAGACAATCATCTTTACTGCTAATTCACATAACTACTCATATTATATTGACTTAGGGATTCCCTCTATTTATTGAAGTGCCAAACAGTTACATATATGTACTATCAGAAACCATACTCCACAAATTGATGTATCTCTACTACTCTCTCATAGTTATAACATTCATTATAAGCATAAAAAACCAATGTACAAATATTTCATACTTAATAATGCTACAATTCAATATATCCAAGAACACACATTTTTGGTAATATTGAGAAATCTAAGATAAAGTTTTAAATTTTCTTCTTGAAGGATAACATCCATCTCCATATTTACTCTTAAGATCTTCAGTTAACCATCAAAGTAGGGTTTTAATGTTTCCCTATTAACAAGAATCTGGAAAAGTAACTTCCATCTTATTACTGTTGAATAAGAGAGATTAACAAATTGAAAAATTATTGCATTTTAATGCAATTTTTAGTTAAAATAAAATATCCACTCACAACCAAATATTTATCTAACCAATCCCGAAAACAATAGCTTAAAAATTTGGTGTTAATATTATATGATCCAAGAAGAGTTCCCCTAAATGAAGAAACGTGTCATGTTCTTGCTCCTCAGATCAAGGTTTAGAACTTAAAACAGAAAGAGAAGGGTATAGGAGATAAACTAGAGGATGTGCTATTAAATCACATGGATAAGTAAAAATAATCAAGATTTTAAATGATCCACTAACCTATATTAGGCTCAAAATGAAGAATATACCCCCTCTTCCTATGTTCTTTAGAAAATCCTAAATTTTTTTACAAGAATTTTCTCTAGCAAAATCTAGAGGATAATAAGATACATCTCAAATAATAGCTCTTAAATCAACCAAGTGGTTGGTCAAAGACTCTAATAACCCTAATACAATAGTCTTCATGTTCATGTGCAAAAGTCAACATATGCTTTGAATAGTCGGCCCAACTACTACTAGTTGTCCAACCAACCAAGTCAAACAAACTTCTATATACATGTACTATACACCACCCTAAAGCAGTCCTATGACTTCCTAGTACATCAACATGATTTCCTCTGCCAAATAATGGTCACTATGACCACTCTAGTCAAGTGACTTAATGATAGCCAACCATCATGCCCAATCTAACTATCTAATAGTCAATTAACTTCCAAATCACCCTAGATTACAATTATACCAAACTCTTGAATTTGCATTGATTTGTGACCCAAACCAAGTCTTGTTTGCTTGAATGTGAGTATATGTGTTCTAGAGTAAGTTTTCACTTTGTATTATACTCAATTCATTGAATTTATTAATTAATTGATGATATCACCCCTTGAGTCAAATTAGGGTTTTCATTTGTCTACTGGATTTAGTTACTGGCTTTCTCATTATATGTTACATTATGGTAGATTATGAACCATATCATAATGAATTAGGGCTTACTGTTTTCTTACTATCTAAAATTTGACTTTCACTCCAAAACCTGGCTATTACTGATTGGAGCATGTATACATATAAACTATTCTAAATTATGTAAAAAAATGTTTTAAGCTACTAAAATGAAATAAGTTTTTTTAAAACCATATATTTTACTTCAAACATGAATTAAGTTGCAATAGTAATTTGAGGATTTTAGGGTATATCAATGAAAAAAAAATTATTATTCCAGAAATGGCATGCATTTCATACAAATCATCCTTAAGCTAAACAATCATAATCCACCATTTTCAACCATTTATCTCAATGAAATAATTACAAGTATAAATTTAGGAATTTCAGGATTATCAAGTAAAACAAGGCGGAATATGAATTTTTCATATGTCATACTTACATTAATAAAAAATCTAGGTTAATTAAATGTATTCTGCCCATTGCTTGTATTTATACTAATGATCTTAAAGATAAGATTGTCATGTTTGAATCTGAACAAACACGTCCAAATTCTTGTTCTAGAAAGTACTTGTTAGTTCTCCAATACATTAGTTTGTCCCATAGGAGCAATGTGGATATGTGCGAAAGAAGAGATATTTGTAAACAAGCGCTTGCTACTACTGATTATATGCTTTGATTAGGTAAATAAAGGAGAAGAAATGTGTAAGGAGTGGGACCTAGAGGGAATCCACTCCCTACTAAAATTTTAAGAATAAAAAATCCATTCCAAACGTAGTCAAAATGTATGCTGGAACAGGTGTAAAATTTTCAAATATGATATAATGGAATACAAAAGACCAAGAATAGCAGCAGAATAAAAGTAATGACTATATTCAATTTTACAAAAGTACATCATCGTATCCCATAAATGGTGTACATGGATATTACAACATAAGGATCTAGTAGAGGGAAATCTAAACCATATCAAATTTGTCTCTAAGAATCCACATCATGAGTTAGGTCCATGCTGGAAGCCATGTACTTCTTATCCTAAACCTAGACAAGTCCTCCTTGATCTTGCTCCACTCCATGTCCTAGGCCTGGGTGGTTGGGATCACCCAACAAGAGGAGAAAACAAGATATGTGTCAAAGTAAACAACAAGAACAAGATAACAACAACAAAGAATAATATAGTGTGTATATTCACCAAGAACAAAGAAAGTAAAGAGTATGATGCACATATCAAATAAGAATCTTGCCATGTCAAGCAATAAGAAATTCTACATGAATGATTAAGTTAGACTACATTAACTAAGTAGGGTTGAGGCACCTACCGGACCCCAACCAAATAAATGAGGTGAGAATTAACACATTTACAGTCACCTACAAAAAAATTATATAAAAGTCGGGAGAATTTACACATTCCCCTGGGCAAAATAACATATGCCCAAACTATGAGTGGTTGTACATAAGTACCACTACGTTAGCTAATAAGTCAAACATATCATCATGTTAAAAGAAATATTATGGAAAGATGAAACAATAGAGATATTGCAGGTGGTGTTCAAAACCCAAGCAAATAATATAGATTGTGCCAAAAAGATCAATAATAGAAATAAAGGTTTTAGTCCATGCCTCATTGGGAAATTAGGGTTGGATAATAATTATGCCCAACTAAAAGGGATAAGATTGCACATACCTCAATTCAGAGTCCTAGTTATCACTTTTCATCAACTTAGAAGATTCCAAGATCACCTTAACCTAATTACAATTGATTCACATGTATTAGAATTTATATTTCATATAAGTATAAAGAAAACCCTAATTTTGGACCTTTTTGGAAAACCTCAGATTTTGGACTCAAAACATAGACCAAACAATTTATTAGTTTCTCCTAATCAAGAAAACATATTTATTTACCTAATTTGGACTTTATATGAATTATTTACAATCTTTTAGGGCTTTTTATATATTTATTAGATCCCCAAAAATCAATCATTGAAAACATGGTAGTAAGACTCTGCAATCATTTTCATTAGAAATATCAAAATTTTCAATTCCAAATCATGTTTATTTATAATATTTGAACAAGTAGATTAAAAGGTATGATTTTTATAAAATTAGCCAATTAGAAAACTAGAAAAATCCACGTAGACAAAGAAAGGCTCGAGAGAGGGAAAGAAAAGCCGGCGTCGGGTGACTTGGCTCAATCACAGGAGGCTAGGCCATGGGTCAGTGTTCACATGGCTTCGGCAGGCAAGAAACAAAGTAGGGCAAAAAGACTATACTACCTATGTGCGGGAACACAAGGAAAGAATAAATGACGAGGGGAAGATAAGTAAATTTACTGAGGGGATTTTTTCCTCTTAGGCTCGTGCCATGGCTTCTTGAGCATCTTGGATGATATCTAGGAAAATCTACTAGAGGCAATGATTCGATGAAATGAGAGCATGGAAAGAAAGAGGAGAAGAAGTTGAACTCACTGCTAGGTTTGATTGGTCAGAGCTGATGAGTAGATGAAGAACCAACCGCCGTAAAGCCAGAATGAAGAACTCAATTGCAGTGGATGTGTGGGGAGACTCCAAGAAAATTGGCATGAGGGAATATTCACTTAGGTACTAATGGGGGTAGAAACATCCTTATTTATAGGTGAGAGGGTGTATACAATAAAAAGTCAAGTGGGACTAAGAAGCTTGTAGTGTATACGAGAAAAAGCCAAGTGGGACTAAGAAGCTTGTGGCCCAAGATTTGGGAATTTCTTAAAAACTCAATGAATCAGTGCAAGTTTAGGATCAAAAGATGCACGATCTGATTTAGGAGCTGTTAGCAAAGAAATCATGGAAAACAAGCAAGAAACGAGGAAGTTATGGTGATTTGAAAATCGAAGGGAACCAGTTTCCCGATTCAGAGTGAGGTAGAAGATGAGTGCAAGTTGTCTGGTCCACCATCTGGTTTTCATTGTGTTCAGAATCAAAATAAAGAAAATCGGCCGTGTGACATTAAATGATTTCCCAAATCAAATTGGAACTTAATGTGGATGTATTTATTTATCTTTTTCTCTCTCCTCCATTGAGAGTGCAAACAAACTCCGAATTAAATGCAATTTGGCATCTAGCCTAATTAGGATGTGTAGAATTTGAATATGGCCTTAGTTTATAATTTTGAATACTCTAGATATTTTATTTAATTCTTTTAAAGTAATACATCTTTTCTCTTTCTTATCACATTAGAGACTTCTAGTATTACCCAAATTTGGTGAAACTTCACCCTCAAGCAAACTAAACATATGGAACACGAATTGGTCACTGATTTTATCTTTTGGGATTATTTTTCTTATTAATTAATATTTTGGATTTTATTTACACCTTCTCTCTCCTAATCTTCACATGAACATTAAAGATTATCCAAATTGCATGAAAATTTACCAAAAATCTATTTTTAATGTATAGATTGAAAATCTAAGATTAATTTTCTCTTGGGATCAATAAATGTTTTCTTTCATATTTTGGATGAAAATCACATTTTCTTTTCAAAATAAAATAGATATGGTTATTATATTTCAAAATTATGAAACTTAGCCTCCAATCCATATCTCATCTAAAGAATTTGAATTTAAAGTTATTTTTATCCAATTAGTATTTCTTTTTTGAGTTTTATCCCATGATCCATTATTATCACTATTTTTCTCATTAACTACTTCAATATCACATTATCTTGTTTAGGGAGTTATTATTTATTTATTTTTCTCATTCCTTTTTCTAAAAGACCATGGAAAATTCTAGATCAATATTATTTTATCATTATCTCACTTTAGTGGTCATTTTGCATTTTAAACCCTGATTGAAACATAAATAAAGGTATTTATATATGGACCCATATGTTGGCACAAATATTGATCAAATATATTCCAAACCACTAATAATTCCACAAATTCAATATCAAGGACAAAAAGGATAGAAAGGATAGGAAAAACTTAGGAAAAGGGTTAAACTGAGAGTATACCCAGATTTTAGTTCGTTACAACACTATACCCCTTAAAAAGGATTTCGTCCCCAAATTCTCAAGCAAAGAGGGAAGGGTGAGTACGTAACATCTAATCTCTAAAGCTCCTAGGTTTTCCACCAATCTATGGTACTTCTAAAATCTTCACAGGTCAGGTTCTCATGGATCACTAAGGTTTTCATTATTAAGATTTCCTTTTATGTGATCTAACACAATTAACATGTTTGACTTATTAGCATTATATTTATTAGGATATTACCCTATCATTTTTTTAATTGTGTCATGTTAGATTCACTTTGTTGCCAAAAGAGGTACATATCATTATGATGCACAAAATCCTACATATTTCTTATTTATTTCCGTATGAGTTTTAGAACAATTAGGGTTTACTCAATTATCTCAATATTTATATCAATATTCTAGATTATTATCCTTAGTAATTTGGATTTAGACTTTATTATCCTCATATTATCACCATATTGGATTATATCAGATTACTTCACTTGAGGTAGGCAATTTTTATCCAATATGTTATTAGGTTTACAATTAATCCAAATAATGTCACATTAATTACTTCCTCCTACATTAAACATCTATACACTGTTACATTACCTTTCTTACTCACATTAATGCCATCATTAATCATTTTCTCATGTTTATTCACTTTTTACTATTGATTATGCACACTTGTGTGAGTCCAATTACTTCCTATCCATATTAAAGTCATTATATGTATTTAAGTGAACAAGGTGGAACATATTACATATTAATGATTTGATTCACATAACAAGTCATGATTAGGTGATTACTTAGGTGTGTTTTAGGGAATAAGGGATATGCATTTAATATTGATGACTTGATTAATCTATATATCATTTTTGTGTATCAATGTACGTTATCTGATTATGAAACCTAATGTCACTAATGTGTCATGAATGTCATTAATGATGTATAGGTTAAGGTTAGATGATTTCAACTTAGGATTAAGGTAAATATGATCATTATACTTTACTTATACCTCTTATCATGCATTAAGTCCAGAGTTAAGTTCCAATTTTCTTGCTCATCATATCATTAGGGTTTATTGGTAGATGACATGGTCAACATCATGTGTATCCATGATTAGGACTGATATGTGAGTTATACATATTATGTTTATTAAATTTTCATTAGGGTTTAAACATATGAACTATTTATTAGATGACTATTATGTGTTCATGAGTATAGAAACAAACATGTGGAGTTTCAAATATAACTTATTTTGGTCAAATTCTAAGGATTCAAGAGAGTCAAACTAACTAGATTTCAGTACGTTATAGGACTTCATCCCCTTAAAAAGGATTTCATCCTTGAAATCAGCATATCCATGATATATTAAGGCACTACTATCATCCCTCCACCCGTTAAAGGGTTGACCTACCAAGTCAAACTAAAACTAGAGGTAAAAGGGTGATTCTAACTAAAAAATGCATGAGATCTATCACTTGATTGCTTGCTATTCACCAAACTTCAAAGTCTAGGTTCTACGGATAAACTACCCAAACATGTGGTCCTAAGGGACATAAGGGAATTGTATCAGGTATCCACCTTCAAACAAGTCATAAGGTCATCATAAAAGGTTTCCAATAGATGTCCAAGGCTATTATTGCCTATAGGTATGCTATTTCAAACAGTCACTATTAGCTCAGACCAACCTTGTATCATATAGATCTAGGAGTCCTCGTAAACCAAGCTAGTTACGCGGAGGAAAATCTTGCCAGCCCCCAAACCCTGATCCTTTCTAGACACCTTTGCTTTCAACTTATGCCCTAGTAGCTACCTAACAGGTTCATCACGTAAAGGTTAACTAAACATGTTTCTAATGTGGAACTCTTATGGTCCTAAATCAAACTTTCATAAAAAACATAGGTCCAATTGAGGGCAAACATCTTAACTAGAGGGTAAGTAAGGAAAGGGTCCTAATTAGGGAAACAAAATAGAAATAGTTAGATTCCGACTATTGTGGGCTCTGATACAATGATTTAAGGAGTGGGACTCATAGGGGATTCACCACCTATTAAAATTTGAAGAATAAAACATCCATTCCAAACACACTCAAAAGGTATGCTAGAACATGTGTAAAATCTTTAAATCTTATATAATGGTATACAGAAGACCAAGAATAGAGCAAAATAAAAGTAATGACTATATTCAATTTTACAAAATTACATAATCATATCCAATGAAGGGTTTACATGGATATTACAACATAATGATCTAGTGATAGAAATCTAAACTATATCAAGTTTGTCTCCAAGAATCCACTTCATGAGTTAGGTCCATGCTGGAAGCCATGTACTCCTTATCCTAAACCTAGAAAGGTCCTCCTTGATCTTGTTCCACTCCTTGTCCTAGGCCTGGGTGGTTCAGATCACCCAACAAGAGGAGAAAACAAGGTATGTGTCAAAATAAAGAACAAGAACAAGATAATAACAACAAAGAATAATACAGTGTATATATTCATCAAGAACAAAGAAAGTCAAGAATATGAGTCACATACCAAACAAGAATCTTGCCATGTCAAGCAATAAGAAATTTTGCATGAATGATTAAGTTAGACTACATTAACTAAGTAAGGTTGAGGCACCTATTGGACCCCAAATAAGTAGGTTAGGGGAGAATTAACACATTACCAGTCACCTACAGAATATATATATATATATATATATATATATATATATATATATATATATATAAGTGGGGAGAATTTACACATTCCCTTGGGTGAAATAATACATGCCCAAACTATGGGTGGTTGTACATAAGTACCACAACATTAGCTAATAAGTCAAACATAACATCATGCTAAAAAAATATTATGGCAAGTTGAAATAATAGAGATGTTGAAAATGGGGTTCAAAACCTAAGCAAATATTGTAGATTGTGCCAAAAAGATCAATAATAGATACAAAGGTTTTAGTCCATGCCTCATTGGGAAATTAGAATTGTATAATAATTATGCCCAACTAAAAGGGATAAGATTGTACATACCTCAATTCAGAGTCCTAGTTATCACTTTTCACAAACATAGAAGATTCCAAGATTACCTTAACCTAATTACAATTTATTCACATGTATTGGGATTTATATTTCACATAAGTGTAACAAAACCCTAATTTTAGACCTTTTTGGAAAACCTCAGATTTTGGACTCAAAACCTAGACCATTCCACTTATTAGTTTCTCCTGATCAAGAAAACATATTTATTTACTTAATTTGGAGTTTATATGAATTTGTTACAATCTTTTAGGGCTTTTTATATGATTTATTAGATTCTAAAAAATCAACCATAAAAAACATGGAAATCATATCTGGAATCATTTTTATTAGAAAGATCACATTTTTTCAATTCCAAATCATATTTATTAATAATTTTGGAAAAGTGGATTAAAAGATATGACTTTTATAAAACCAATCTGAAAAAAAGAAAAATCCATGTAGGAAAAGAAAGGATTGAGAGAGGGAAAGAAAAGTTGGGCCCTTATGTCTTGGCCCAATCACAGGCGACCATGTCATGTGTCAGCGCTCGCGTGACTACTGTCAGGAGAGAAACTAATCAGGGCAAAAAGACTATACTACCATTGCGTGAGAACACAAGGAAAGTAGAAACTAGGAGGGACAGAGAAGTATATTCACTGAGGGGATTCTCCCATCTCACACTCATGCCATGGCTGCTCGAGCAGCTTGTTCGAGATTTGGGCAAATCCACCAGAGGCGATGATTTGATGAAGAAAGAGCATGGAAAGAAAGAGGAGAAGAAGTCAAACTCACTGGTGGGTTTGATTGGTCATAGGTGACGAGTAGATGAAGAACCAACTGCCCCAAGGTAAGGATGAAAAACTCGATCATGGTGGCTGTGCAAGGAGACTTTGAGTAAATTGGTGCAAGGGAATCACTTAGGTGTTGATGGGGGTAGAGGCACCCTTATTTATAGGCGAGAGGGTGTATACAAGCAAAAGCCAAGGGGGATCGAGAAGCTTGCATCCCAAGATTTGGGTATTTCTTGAAAACTCAATGAATTGGTGCAAGTTTAGGATTAAATGATTCACAATCTTATTTGGAAGCTGTTGGTGAAGAAATCTTGGAAAAAGAGCTAGAAACAAGGAAGTTATGGAGATTTGAAAATCACGTGTTAAGGGAACCAGTTTCCCAATTTGGCATGAGGTATAATACGAGCGCGAGCCATCCAATCCACCATTTGGGCATGTGAAATCAAAAAAAATAAAAATAGGCCACATGACATTAAATGATTTCCCAAATCGAATTGGAACAAAGTGTGGATGTATTTATTTATCTTTTTCTCTTTCCTCAATTGAGGGTGCAAACAAACTCCAAATTAAATGAAATTTGACATCTAGCCTAATTATGATGTGTAGAATTGAATATATCCTTAGTTTCCACTTTTTAATAGTCTAGATATTTTATTTAATTATTTTAATGTAATTCATATTTTCTCTTTCTTATCATATTAGAGACTTCTAGAACTACCCAATTTTGGTGAAACTTCACCTTCAAGCAAACTAAATTCTATGGAACATAAACTGGTCATTAATTTTATCCTTTGGAATTATTGTTTTCATTATTTAATATTTTGGATTTTATTTACACTCTCTTTCCTAATCTTCACGTGAACATTGAACATTAACCAAATTGCATGAAAATTTACCCAAAGGCTAATTTTAATGTGTAGATTATGGATCTAAGATAATTTTCTCTTTTGGGATCACTAAATGTTTTATTTCATATTTTGGAGGAAAATTACCTTTTCTTTTCAAAATAAAATAGATATGGTTATTATTATCCCTAAATGTGAAACTTGGCCTCCAAGCCATATCGGATTCAAAGAATTCAAATCTAAAGTTTTTTTATCCAATTTGTCTTCCTTTTATGAGTTTTAGACCATTATCCATTATTATCACTATTTTTATCATTAACTAATTCAATATCACAATATCTTGTTTAGGGTGTTATTATTTATTTATTTTTCTCATTACTTATTTAAAAAGACCATAGAAAATTTTAGATCAATATTGTTTTTATCATTATCTCACTTTAGTGGTCATTTTGCATTTTAGACCCTGATTGAAACACAAACTAAGGTATTTGTGCATAAACCCATATGTTGGCATGAATATTGATCAAATATATTCCAGACCACTAATAATTCCACAAATTCGACATCAAGGACAAAAAGGATAGAAGGGATAGAAAAAACTAAGGAAAAGTGCAAAACTAAGAGTATACCCATATTTCAGTTCATTACAAAATGATTCTAAATTTTGAACCTTAGTTAATCACGGTAGTGTTTTTGTTCTCTTGGGCACCTTCTTCCATTTTTCCCCTTTTTAACATGAAAATTTTCTTTGGAATTTCAACAACCCAAAGTTAGGGTTTGGTTTAGGTGTATAATAATACAAGGAACTTTGTTTCCCATATATATAGTTGTTTTGTATTGATTTTATTACATATTATCACTTTATTCATGCACTATAAGAGGCCTTTCACAAACCCATTAGTCAGTTTGACTACCCAATAAGTAGGTATGATCACCCCATCAACCTGTCCAACTGTTGGGTGATAATTTCCTGACTAATTGTTGTGACCTAGTATGAATACTCACTAATTAGTATCATTAATCGAATGGCTAGAGATAATTATTTTGTTCAACTTATAACAACCTTAGCACGAACAATCTAACTTTTATACAATGATCCACTACATCTCCTCTCTACCAAAATGTTTGTATGAATATTTAATGGTTAGATGACTTGGACCCACTATGAAAGATATCCACAAAAATGATCTCTAGAAACAACCCTCATGGTAGAGATCTATTGATTCCCCAGATATAGTCAGTTGAGTAATGTCATTAGTCATATCAGTAGTGAAATTAATAATGATAAATTTAATCCAAGACTCATATTTAATACATATCCTAGTTTGGACTCAAATCGAGGTTCCAAACTACCATTCTTTGAATTAAACTACACATTCATGGTTCTTTACTAATATGTATAAAATTTCCATTGTAAACTTATCCTTTTAACACATACTAGAGTTTTTTGTTCCTTCTAGTATTGGAATTTATCGTACATGACAGACACTTCTATTAGTTCACAGTTGAAATTCAAATCATTCTACTTTACTTTTATCGTTTAAATACTAAAATCAAGTTTAATCCATCAGAGATATGCTAATTCAACCTATAGTCCATAATTAGTTATGAATCATGAAATTATCTGATATAAAAAAAATTAGGATATCTATAATACTAATGTTGCATGATAAACTAAAATAGGTCTCTAAAAGAGATGTATCTAAGTCATGGAATAGTATTATCATTTATGGATAAGTGGCTCAAATTATGCCACAAACCAAATATGGTTGGGTGATCATGTCACAAAATCACGATCTAAGTCTTCAATTAGTCATTCACATATGGTTTATAATTAAATTACAACTAAAATCTAGTCTCTAGTTATTTTGAAAATTGCTTATAATTATGGTTATCCTAAATAAGACAATTTGACTACAATTCTAGAGTTTAATTCTACAACATTTGGATAAATCCCAGGCACTAACTTAAATACATGTAGGAGTAATATTCCTCTTTAGTTATATTGGTAATATTCATCTTGTAGTTAATACAAAGTTGTAGCTTTCATAAATATGCGTCCATTGTTTGTATTCACATTAAAATCAACCAAATAAAATTGTGATTCTTGTTTATATTTGAATCTAATAGAGTAGAAAAACCATATATGGTGTCATTATATATAATATAAAATGTAGAAATCCCATCCGGTCACATCGTTTCAACTTGATTTATAATTTTCCCCTCAAAATAATTTATTATGAGTTACAATTTTTTTCTTCCATTTTTAGTATTTGAGAGGAGTTATATTAGTTAAATATTTTCTCATCTCGATCATATCTCATTTTACTCATGTATTATTTACCTCAATCGTCATGTTTGACACAAACCATCATATGCACTATGACTAGTGTATACATATGCACTTGCAAATTATTAGATTTGTAACCCTTTATTGATTATAGTCTTTTGTTCTCCATAGACACATGTTTCCTTAATAATGTATTACATTAGCATTTACATATATGTATGTATCTAGTAGGCTAAACTATCATTTATATTTTTCTTTAAGTATTCTTTGATATGAAAATTTATATTATTTTTTATATAAAGTCAATCACATCTTTTTGACTTAAGTATATTAGTTGGATCTTTATCCTACCTTACTAATATTATTAAATTCCATATGCTGGGGATAGTGCTATTATTAGTACGGTCTAAGTTTGTTAGGTAGTTTCTATATTTTTTGTCTTAAGGTTTCTATGGTTTACCTTATTGGCAACTAGTTGACATCTTATAAGATCTAGTCACTTAATCTTTCGCCAACCATAATGAGGTATGAGTTCCTCATTATGAATTTTTTATCCATGAATATCTCTATTTCCTACAGTGGCTACTAGAGTTCTTCCTGGGGATACCATATCTAGCCTAAGATGTTGTATGAAGACCCAACCTCATTTACCTACTCCAGGATCTTGGGACCACATATGAGATTGTGGAACCATTTTACAAGCAATGTATAAAAACTAGGGTTTGATGTGAAATCATAATATGCTCAACCACAATCCCTTTTAGTTTGAACTTTCTCCTGTATGTAGGGAAAAGGGCTATACTCCCAATATTATTCATTAAACCTGATTGTTGTGTATCCTAGCCAAATATGACAACCTCAAAGGGATGAGTTTTCAATTGGTTTTTGGTTATCCACGATCCACATAGACTTGTATGGTGGGTCATTGACGGAATTGGGAATTGAAATGTTATTGCATGGGTGCAAGCCAAGTAGAATCTATACAAAAAAGGGCACACCCATTTTTCTTGAAAACAATTTGCTTATTCATAACTTGTGAATTTATTATAACTAGTAATACTACTATTGATACATGCCAACTTTGAATATCTGGTGTAATAATATATAAAATATCAACAATATTTTTAATGAATCTTTATATAAAATTTGAAAATAATAGTGTTGGTATATTTTAAAAAAAGTAGTCATATTCTTGCTTAGATAAGTTAAGGAAATGTCTCTATACAAAATTTATCAAGTTTTCTATAATCAATTGACTGTCAAAAATCTAATGTTGAAGATTTATAATTTATTGATAATATGCTTTCAAAATATTATGTTTTGTTTTCACATTTACTCTATTGAGTGGATTAGTCCACCCACTAAGTTAGTAGACTCATAAAATACACAAAATGTTAAGAGCAATAATCAATATGGAGAGGACAAAAACTTCAAAACATAATTGGTTAGATCTAAAGATAAATATCTTGTCTATGCACACTCACTTTCTTATGAATTGTTTGTGATTGATGTTTTAGGTGTTGTACATGATTTCATGATGTCTAATTCAAACCCCTTTAGTGTATATATGTTTAATTAAATGATGGTCCTGATTATCAATTTCTGCTATTGTTATGGTTCTTGTGGTTTTGTAGAATGCACAAAATGTAGAACTTTGAACAATACTCACAATTAAATGTTGTTTTACCAATCATTTATGAGAATTTATGACTAATTAGAAACAAAAATAGGTTCGTAGAAATCACTATTTTTCTTCCATTATTGGTAATTCAGAGTTGGCACTACAATGTGGCAACATATCATCAATTTGATGAGGCCACATGCTCAACACAATAAAAAATTTATTGGGACATTTAATACACAACTAGCATAAGAGAATTAACGATGATAATAATTGTTCAATCACCTTGGTTAGATGTTAATGTATTTGGGAAAATTGTATATGATACTTAGAGGTTCTATTATTCAGCACACCAGAAGGTCTACAAACAAATGCAACATATATGTTTACATTAAGAAATATATAATATAGTGTAAGTGAGATAAAAAAACAAAGAAAAAGTAATTAACTAAGAGTGAATTATAAGAATGAAGATTTTTATCTCAAAATATGAGATGGGACCTGACTAGTTAAGTCTAGTAACAAACAAAGGTCAATAAATTTGGTATCACTATGAATCAATCGAAAAGTTAAAGGTTACAAGACATAAATTTTAAAAATAGTCTCACAAATAAAATAGAACATAAATATTGGAAGCCAATACAGGAAGAAACACTAAAACACTGATTGATATAAGTGTGATTAAATAGAAAAAGGGAAGGTAAAAAAAAACTCCTCATTTTAATTAATGAGTAACAATATGTAGGGCAATGATAAAATAAATAAAATATGATTGAAGAATATGATAAATTATTTCATGACAAATTACTTAGAAATGAGTTATGTAACATAGAAAAATTTGATTTTTTTTCATTTTCATAAAGTTCATTGATACTGATTATTATTATCACAATATATGTAGTTTCTAATGGTCACGTGAAATCATGTTTATTCAACCAAATATGACAATTTTTATCTGAAATGCATCAAATAAGTTTTTGTACATATAGCAACGCATGAACTTGAGAGATTGTTAAATTTGTTTACAATGTGAGAATATTCATCACCATTAGGGACCCAACAATGAAATTGATTCAATAGAGAAGAGTGGATTTTAAATCATGTTATACAATGCTAGTTATGGAATTTCAACAAACTTATGGAAGGAATTTATTTTGGAGAGTTAAATCATATAATGTATGCACTTAATTTTTGGTAAATATAGTGGATTATGATAAGGATACACCTAAAACTTGAGGGACTTCGTAAATTTTTATTTATCAAATAAAATATATTATAATTTTATTATTGATAAAAATTGAACATGCATTCTAATGTGAGGTTGAAGTGGTTTCTATAGGGGCATGGCCTCTAGCCACCCAACCATCATATTCTCATCAACATCAATATTGTACAAAATTTTGCTATGAGAAATTTAATAAATTCTTATATTATATAGGTTTGAGAAAACATCACTCGTGGATTGGACATAGGTTTATTGTCACCTACTACCCACTACTTGAACATAATAGACATGATTGTTCATATCCCCTCTTGTGGTATTATTGAAAGGTATGTACTGATGAGATAATTCTATGAATCATTAACCATTCCTTTCCTTATAAAATCTCATTACTATTACTGAAATCTTCTCAAACTCTTAATTCTTCTCTTCACACTAGAAGTCCACCCAAACATTTACTTTATTCTCTATCCATAATGCCTTCACTACCTCTCCAGTCACACCCTTGCAATCAATGGAGGGCATCAATACATTTGATGGAGTCATGCGACTTTGCTAACTTTTTATCTTGGTTGGGAGGGGATGGACTGCTATGACCCGATTTAACCAATAGTGGACATCGAGGTTGATCACCTATCCAACATCCGATCATGCAACTCTATGTAGTTAGGAAGATGACATGTTGTTATACTGGGTGGATTTAATCGATTGAAAGTAACCCCTTCATATTTAATTCTATTACTTCATCATATAGTGTACATATATGAGAATATATATAAAAATAGGGAAACAAAGAAAATATTTTGAATATAGATCTGGCATTTTTGGTGATTTTGGGATTTCATTCATTTATAATTATTTTAGGGCCTACGTTGTTCATATTATTTGTTTAAAAGTTGTTCTCTGTTAGATAATTACCAAAACCCTATCAATTTCTCATTATTAGTAATTTATTTGAGCATAACCGTAGTGGCAATCACAAGTCTAGTACATAGTGATGAGTGAGTGAATTTGTAATTATATAAGTAATCATGCGATGATAATTGGGATTACATCAAGTTTAGTGTTTTTGATATCAAGTAAGATATGTGGACACTTGGAGTTGAGAAATGAATTGTGAGGTGAAACCCTAAATAGGAATAGTTGAAAACTCCATATTTCATATACAATTCTCTTGGATATGGCGTGAAACCTCAATTTGAGAGTTAGTAGAACAACTAAGATCATGATATGTATGATAAAAATTATGTTATGTGCTCTATATCACCTTTTGAGGTTATACTAATTTCGATGACTCAGTGGTTGCCCTTGATATATGATGATTGTAGGTCAACTGTTTGGTAATGATTGGAGGTCATCCAGATAATTGTTTAGGGTATGCAACAGCTAGAAATGCACCTTTTCAAGATGATAAGTTGGATGAAAAAAAAAAGAAAATTCAACATTCTTATACAAAGGGATTTATTATGTTAGGAACCAATTACTAAAATTTCTTTACATGTTGACATTCTTATGAGTATTTATTAGAGTTTTGAAGGTGAATACAATAATAAATTATATGTATCAATTGGACCAAGGTTTATAATCATGAACTAGGTTTTTATCATATGTGATGTGATTCAATACTTGTTGATGTATGGGCCATGCATCACTTGTTTGAAAACTTGACAAAGTTTGAACATGAGGCCTTTATTTGAAAGCTGTGTGGATGGTATGCATGTTAGACCTCTCAATTAAGGGAATTACCACTTAATTATAATCTATCTATGGACAACCTGAAGTCATTTCAAAGGTTTTCATTGATTCTCTCCACTACTAACATCATGGACATCATCAAGATAGGAGTTGTAGTGATCTATCCCCCATCTGAGTGAGGGATATCATTTGAAACCTCATTGGGACGTTTTTCCTCCCAAGTGAGGAGATTGAGATACCTTTCCTTCCAACCTATTTATGGTCTAGTATTGGTAGAATGTAGAGAAGGAACTAGGGGAAGAGGCAGCAAGAAATAATTTAAAAAGTGATAGTTATGATCCCAAACACAATGCTATAGAAAGCAAAGTCAAATTATGATTTCTAAGGTGAGATAGAGGATTAACATGATCAAGATTGTGCTGAATGGAAATAGACTTTATAGGTGGTATGAGGAGATTTACCATAACAATAGAAGTTGACTCAAAGTTTTTTAGTTACATGAAAATCACTTGAAAGTGGGAATGCGTGGAAAAAAGTTGAAGTCAACATTTCCTTATGTGTCCTCACAAAGTTTATGGTTTTTATCATGGTGAGTTCATGAGCTTATGTGGTGGCATCACATGTGAAACTCTAGATTCCCGAAGATATTTGTGTGTCCATAACATAGACAAAATAGGTAGGATCATAACACAAGGAAGCATGAAGCTCCCTTGATTATTGAGTGGTCCCAACCTCACGATATAGCAAGGATATATAAAGAAGAAAAGAAGAATAGAAAGAAAAAGAGAAGGAGTGATAGAGTGAAGCACATGTTGATATGGACTAGTCCAAGTTTTCTAAATCAACCACGCATGGGATTAAGAGTAGGTTGACTCAATGAGAAGCCAAACTTCCAAACCAAAGAATCAACAAACCATGTTCATCTTAATTAGGAAAACACTTCTATAAATCATATAAAATATTTATGCATAATAGAAATCATAATAAGTAGCTCCATTGTCCAATAAGTACTCACATGATAACCTTGAACTCTAAATAATAAAGGAATCAATTAGAACCCTAAAACTAGAGGTTTAGATTATTAATCCATGGATATATCCTTATAAGTACAATTCACATTTTCTTCCTTGATGGTTGGCAAAAATAACAATATATTGTAGTAAGTGATTATAAAATGTCATTATAACTAGGTCATATGAGAATCCATCTTATGTGAAAATGTGACAGACAAAAGACCATGGAAGTGGCTTATGTTTTTAAATAATGTCTAGTAGCCTCAGAATAAATCTAGAGATATGTGAATACCAACAAGTAAGCAATATATATGTTAACATAGTACATGTATACAAAACATATGGATGAACTCTGGGATTAATATTAATACACATATTCCTCATAGCATGTTAATGACCCCTAATATGGGGTAATGTGGGATCTATGTTTGGGGGGTGGGTACATTGAGCTATTAAAACTTAAACTAGACTTGCTATATCTTCAAGTGATATCACATGATAAGTGAAACAAGTAATGAAAGGAATTATGAGAGAGAATGAGAAAAATGCAATAGAAGAGAGGTGTTTAAATATAGCTTGAAATGTCATAGACACACTACCTAGATAGGGAGAGTACCACATTGTATAAATCACGATAAGAGCATACACTAAGAATACCTAACCTTTAAAATTAAGAATCACTGGCTTCGTTTTTTGGAAAAGGAACTAATAACCTTACCTAAGGGACAACCTTCCTTACCTAGGGTCACTAGTCCTATGCATTCCTTTGTCAAAAAAGAGATGTAATAAACCTTTATGGAATAAAGAGATTGAAAAAGATATAAGAAATCCATAAGTCAACAATTAGAGATATCTCTTTACAAGTATCCTATTCATTCAAATTGAAGTAAGCATGTAATAAATATTAAGAGAAGATTAAGAACCCCTTGAGCTAAAATCTCTCAAATATATCATAGGGTACACTTAGAAATCTTTATATGTTCTTAAGTCAGTCATATTTATAATCGAGGGTGCCTAGTTTACATTAAACTTGATTGTGGTGAATTTTAGAAGTTTTAGGGGAGTAAGGAAGAACTTAATTTTATATCCCTCTAACGACTATTTTAACAAAAAACTACAACAACAATTTAGTTGACAATATTTCCTCAAGAAATTCTTAATGAATAGATAGAAGAACCTACTTTGATCCCCCTTGACAACTATTTTTGCACTAAAATATAGCTACACTAAAAAAATATGTAGATCCTATTTCTTAAAGAAATAACCAGTAAATGACTATCTATTTGGGTTCTTGGGTAGGTTACATGGCTAAGTTTCTCATAAAGCTCGACAGAGGACACATCCTTTTCCTAGATAAAATGTTTAGACGTATATGTTTCTAAAATGAAAACTAGATTGATGTATAGGTTTGGAAACCCGACCCATACACAACTACCCAACCCTTCATTTAGGAAAGTGAGCGTACCCATACACTCTAGATATTACTATATTATTTCTTACAACAACTTCAGAACCTCCTCCTTTTCATTGCATTAGCATACCTAAAAACATTGTGGAAGAACCACATGATATACTAAATAGTCCCAACAAGAAGATTAATGCCACTAAGATATAAACATACATGCATGATATAAAATATGAATAGTGGATAATATAAAAAATCATATTATTTCAAAGTTCAACTATCCACACATCTATTAACTTAGATTGGAACATATTTATTGCAGAGTATAAGGCATTTTATATTTCAATAATATGGTACTTAAACAAGAATGAATACCACACAGAAGAGTCAAGACCATGCTCCCTAATGGAATGTTTAACCAATCCATTATGGATCGATCAAATTGGTACGGAAGTTGTAACATGGGAAAACCACAGAAAACATGACTTATTTGGATAACTTAATGGCCCACCAACACTACAAAGTCCCACTCAACCTCGTATAAGATCTTAGAATGACATCACTCCAAATGATCTCTCTCCCTTAGTCAGTACGAGTGACAAACTATACTGGCACAATGATTTAACTACTAGTAAGGGTAGAACAACCATCCCATTATGAACTTAGTCCATCTTGGCTATACTATCACCAAAACAAAAAACCTAGGTATACAACCCTCAAGTCCGAGATACGACCACAAACACCCTCGACACATGTAAACCGATACAACCACAACAATTTTCAAAAATCTTGAAGTTAGGATGACAAAGAAAACCCTCCCCGCACCCACATATACTCAATAGTATATGACTTCAAGATCCTTCTGACAATATAATATTTCTATAAGGAAACTCATTTTACTATCCAACAAGTTGTGACATCAAGATAGCTCTATGGTTACAAGGCACTAAATAATTAAGGTTACACTTGATTTATTAAACTAGTTACTCATTTTTTGACTGCATCAATCAAGTTACATCAAAGAATTGTGTATGTGATTGAAGAAATTAAGCAATTATAAGAACATCACAAGATATAAAACATAGTCATATATATCAACTACTAAAAGCAGAGTTAAGTACCATCCATGACCATATCATGTCCTGAACATATTAAGTTTCAGGTCAATAAGGCCCCACTTTTTATCCCTGGCCACAAGAAGACCCAAATCATTAATCTAAGTCACATAAGACTTGGACAGGTCATCAACATGAATTATTTATCCTTTTAATATGATTCATTCCAACTTGCGTATAGGAACATAAAACTATAGGCTTCATGGTGAGAATTTATCATTGTAACTTCAGATCAAGCATGGTCATGCAATAAGGCTTGCTATAATTATTGTAATACTATAGTTATCATGATGAACTATTATATTTTATTATTTATAAGAATAATCAATACAAGTCATCAATATATCCTTTAATTTTATGACCTGATTGGTTACAATAAAGCATATATATCATCGTTTAATAGATAAGTTATTAAACCACAAGATCATAGAACTTCTTCCAACTTAAGAATTTAACCATTTATTCTCTCATATTATCACTTTATCAAAACATATATTTATCATAATATTTTTGGCCCTTCCATCATACAAAATATGGCACCCATAGCATAGGATTCAAGGCATAATCCATGGAAAACTAGACTACATGTAAATATCATGTATTCAAAACCCATCTTATTTACATTTTATCACAATCTTATACAAATCTATAATGTTACAAAGAGAGAAGAGATGGAAGACATATTACAAATGCGATAAAGATTATTTTGTATGCTAATATTCTTTATCATAATAAGACTCTCATCTATTGTTGAAACTCATATGGAATTAACAAACCTCCAACCTTTTTGATCCACCTTGTTTATTTTTCTTATGATATATGAAATGCATATTTCAATAGTTATACATATTGATTACTAATAAAGCTTAGATACACCAATGACTTATGTTGATGTAAAATAGTTTATGAAGTATAATATGGTTCATAAGATAACTGAAAATACCCATGTATGGCATATACCTCCTAAAACACCTAATGACTAAAATAATAATATGTCTATGTCAGAACCTTATAATGATCTAAAAATTTGCATATATATGCATATATTAGAGATAGAATAGCATCAAAATGTTCATGTTAAAATTTCAAACTATGAGGAAGTTGTGAAATATTCAAGAATTAGAAATTTGAATATTTAATGTTTACATAAATGAGCCATTTTGGGATAAAAGGGTATCACTTTTACCCTCCAATTCAACCTTTATAATATTCTAGTAATATATCATTCAAAAGTAATTTGTTTTACATCATAGATAACCATTATACAAGAATAAGATTGAAAAATTCCGAATCCCATCTCTAGTGTACTAAAAAACTTTCAAAGTGCCATGTTTTAGGCATATGAACATAAATTTTGAAATTTTAACCCATAAGAGATTAGGAGAATAACAACTTATCAATATGACCCATAATAATAATAATATAAAGAGGAGATACAATAGTCATGTTTGCACTATTATGTACCAAAAGAAATCACAAAGATTCACCATTGTGGCCAGTTAGGTGCTTCTATTAGGATAAGGTTAGACATTTCTAGGAAACAATAATTAGATGTTGATTTTTATCATTCAAATGTGATTAACAGAGAATGATATTACGAACATGAATCATTTTTACACTAAAACTTTCATGATTTTAACATAAAAGGAAAATTAGTGCACACCAATTCAACTTATAAGCATAGAACTCAAAACTAAGTATTTTCCATCAAATTAACTAGTAGGTTTAAATCATGAGAGGAGTAAGAAAACTACCTTTTCCCCAAGGAGGATTCCTTCCTCTTCTAGATCTATCCTTTTTCAACCTCTAATCTTCATCAAAAGTGCCACCAAATCTCTATCTAGCATGATTTAGCCTATCTTAGGGAAAAAAGAGAAGAAAGGAGAGTCCTTTAACTATATGAGCCACCTTATATCATAAAAATACACAAATCTCAGCCTAAGAAAGAAGAAGAGGAGAGAACAAAAACGTGGATGAAGAAGAAGAAGAAGAAGAATTTTACATGTTTTGAGCATAGGATGAAGCTATCGACCCAATGATCATCCAAATGACCTTGATTACACAACATGCATCAACAAGCATGATAAAAGACCTTCTTCCAAGATATGGCCATCGCTCATCCTAGAAAACCATTCCAAGAAGCTTCCACATCACCCAAAAGGGCCATGAACATAAAGAGTTGAAGTTAATTGGTATACAAAAATAGAGAGAAGTGACTTCTATTCCCTCACTTTTGCTTTGGCTAAAAGGACCTTACCATCATTCATCACACTTACTTGGTCAAATGTCACACAAACAATGATTAAAAACTATCAAATTTTGCACCAACGTGGAGAAACATCTTTAAATGGATAATATGTACTTAAATTGCAATTTAAACCCACAATTAGTGTGAAATTGTAAACTAGTCCACAAATGTACATGAAATTACATAACCAAAGTAATTAGAATGAAATTGAAATCAAATTAGAATTATTTTGTATCCTATTTATTCCAAAACTTATTAACATAACATACATAAGTGCATCAATTTTGTAAACAATTTTTCAATTAAGTCCTCACGTTATGCTGATTTGCAGTTATGTCTACAACATCTATAAAAACTTGAAAATAAGGCATCCAAAGTGCAAATTAAATTTTTATACAGTTTCAACTTATTCAATTGAGCACCAATTTGTACTGAATCATATAATATAAGATTAGAAAGAAAAGTAAGATTAACTTCGATTCATGGTCTCACAGCCATAAACCCCTCAAAAGGATTTTGCCCCTGAAATACCAAGATGAGGATGCAGAACAACAAGAAGCATCCCCTAGTTCAATCTTATACAAGTTCAAGAATGGACAATGTTACCTTCTCATTATGGGCACATTTGGTTTAATGTAGTTGACCATATTGGATTGCATTTCCTGATCCATCAACACTAAATAATAGGTTTTGCTTACTGGATCTGGAGAAAATGATAAATCTCGCACTGTACAATATATGATGAATGTGGGACAACTCTTTCCTTCTCAAATAAATTGGACATTGTCCTCCAGATGATACAAACCCCATCCCTACTATGACAGGATGTCTTTAGAACACATTTTGATTTTTTTTCTACCAAATCTTCTACTATGAATTGATCTAAAAGCCCAAAGTTTGTCTACTTCTTCTGGTCGAATTTGTTCATGCTGATCTCATGTGTAGAAAATACATCTGAACAAAACATAAACTTCATTTAATTATTATTTTCAAAATCTTGTTATGTCCCTAGTCCAAAATTAAGTAAGTCCATGATTATTAAGAAAAGGTACAGATAAGTTAAACCAAATCCACCCTATTAATGCATAATCATCAGAGAGTACTTATTCTTTCTCAATATAAATTCTTAGGAGAAGATGTCAAGTTTCATTTTTGTAATAATTCATTATTTTATACAAGTTTTCTTGACATTTTCTTAAGAATTAATAACCTCTTCATGCCTTATGGTTCTTGTTTGTTACTTATCAATCATTCTTATATATGTTTACTTGTGATCATAATTAACATTTATTATTAAGGGTAGTTTAATCATGTGTCATATTCCTTCTTTGGTAATTATTCTTTTTATCAACTTTTTGTTTCTGACATCAAGGTAATTGGTAATTATGATCCTAAAACTCATTAAATAATGACCATTGTAAGCACATATACAAGATCATTATCCAACTAATGAACCTTTACTTGTTATCAGATCACACCATACTTAAAACCGCATAGGCACACCCACATATTCTTTCCCTTCTAGTAACACCATCTTGTTTTTGTTCTATGACTGTAAACATGTTCCTGTTGAAAAGGTTACTCATAAAAATTTTGATTTTTCTTTTGAAACACTCTAATAATACAAAGAGATTGAAACAACATCATATTTAATCATCATATCACAACTTATTATTGTACCTCTATGTTATTATCCTACTATTTCCATAATTATCATGAAAAATCTTACGTTCACCCCTCTTTATGTCATATAACCTTGATTTCCAACTTGATAATAATCATATATCCTTGATAGGAGTTTTATTTTATATTAAGTTAGGGCTTAGTCTCCTTATCAAGATCATATGTAGTCCTACTCCGCATGATTCGACATATTCATTCATCTACAAGAGATCAATTGTAAGGCCCTTGACCTAGGTTTTGGGCTAACCCTGATTGATTTGGCTTCATCATGTGCTTAAAGCCTTTCTATAATCCCTTGAGATGGTTTTGGACCTTATGGAGAGCTTAAGTTTCAAGTTTGAGCTTGTTTAGAGACTATTTGTGCTTTATGTGCTAGTTTTGGTGCAAATTGCAATTTACCCAAAGTAGGGGATTGATGTGCAATTTGTCACCTCTAGAGTATTTCTTCTCTTTATTGACATCATCTAAAAGAGATATAAAGAAGTGGGTGTCTTTTTTGGGCCTTGGTTGAGGAGTAACACCCATAGTGATGATTAGGGTTCCTATGAGTGTTGAGTATCTCGACCCATGTGTATATGGTGTGTGTTGTCTCGACCTTGGGTTGCGACCTAGGATAGGTTGGGTGGATGTTTTAGTCAATACAACCCCTATAGGGGTTGAGGTTGTAACCAAGGAGGTCTAGGGTGGTCTTCGATCGAGATGGTTGACCTAGCATGGGTTGTCTCGACCTAGGGTTTGTGGAGATGCTTTATCTCGACCTAGAGGTGATGAGGTAGTGATGTCGTGACCATGGGAGGTGCAACCCAAGGGATGTCATGACCGTGGCCATGTGGGAGTCCATGGTGGTTGAGAAACTATGTAAAGTGTTTCACCATGTCTTGCATGTCATACTTAAGTGGTTGCATGTTGGTCTTTTGAGTGGACAAGTGTCCCTTTAGTACCTTGGAGTGTTGACACATCATCCCTTGCCTTCTCTCTCATTTCCCATCTATATAATTCCTTATCTCTTCTTTCATGCAACCCTTTCAGCCATCTATCTTCTTCCTACTTCCTTGCTTGTTCTTGGATCTTGGTAGAGCAAGCAGGTACATCCTTGGAGCTTGGGAGATCAGTCTTCCCTTGCATGTTGTGGTAATGGTGATCTGAGCTCATCTTCAACCTTGGTAAGTGTTTGCCTTTCCTTGATGGTGTTTTCCTTGATCTCCTACCTCCATCTTCTTCTGTCTTCTTGACCCTAGATCATGAATTCTCCATTATGGTCATTCTTGAGGAATGAACCTCTCATCACAAAGGTCATAGATCATGTTTTGGCAAAGTAGACCCTAGTGTGAGGAGGATTCCTTCTCTCTTTCTTTTGGTTCGTCCAAGAGCTTCTTGCCATCTTTTTTGACTAGTCTTTGATCATGGTGTCTTCTTCTTCTTGAGGTGATACTGTGGCCAAAGATGGAGTTTTGGTGGAGTTTCTTCGTCCCTTGATCGTGTGCTCAGAGCTCTTGATCTTGGATCTTAGAATCTTGGCGGTAATCATCTTAAGGTGGGTTTTATAACTCTCTACTCTCCTCTGTTAATATCATTCTTAATCTTGTATACATGTTGATGTTTCTCTCCCTTAAATGTTCCCTAATATGATAATAGATGATATCATGATCTTGAACTCAAGTGATGGAAAATATCATGCTTCAATTGCTTAGAATTCAAAACCCTAGTGCGAGATACCCGGTTTTTGGGAGATGGGTGTGTTATGGTGGTTCATCCCCTACCTCTTGATCTTGGTTGTGGTCATATGAATGAAGTCCGTGAACCATGAAGTTATATGGAGTTTAGGGTCTATTTTTCGGTGAGTTACATGTGGGTTTATCTCTCTTACACATCGTTCTCTTTTGGTGATTTCTTGGCATATGTTTTAGGGTTTTGATGACAAAATCTTTGTTTGGATCCTCCTCCTTAAGGACGATGGATTTCCCTTGGTGTAATCTATTGTTCAACCTCTAAATTTGATGTATAATAGCTAGAGAATGTTATCATGAATTTAGGGTTCAAGAAATTGAAGTATTCTCATGTAGAATAATCTTTTTCTTTAACCCTAAATTCATGAATTTGATTTGTAAGTGTTGACTGAAGGGATTTTGATATATGCAACTTAAGGTTCGATTTTATCATCATGATCTATGTTCGACCATATTGTTTTCTTTGGTGTTTTCCTTATGAAAAATGGGTTGGTTTTTTCTCTCTCTTGTATGAGGCCCTCTCACGATATTTGCATGACTCAAGATTTAAGGTTTTTGATGACCAATTTTGCATGGGGTACCTCCACCACTTTAAGAATGGATTCTCTTGGTCTTACCTTCTATTTTGGATACATTGATCATGGTTTTCTCTTCCTTGAATGAGAATCTTTATTGTTGGTTTCATGATTAATAACCTATGGTTTTGATGATCATTCGCATGAGTCTTTCATTCTTGATGATCAAGGTTTCTTCCTTAGCTTTTCTCCTATGCATGGGATTCATATATCTATAATTTGGATAGATGTTAGGTTTGGTCTTGATCACCATGAGCGTGGTTTCCCTTCTTTGGAAGAAGTTCTTCATTGGTTGTTTTTGACCTATAATTTAGGGTTTGGTGATCGGTTATTTGAGCTTTCCTTCATGGTGACCTTGGTTCTTCCCTTAGTTTCCTATTCTATTTTGAGACCAAGTTATCACTGATTAGGAGGTTTGAGATACCTATACCCTTGTTGGTTATGAACTTGATAGCTTTTTGTCAAGATGCCCCTTTTAAGGTTGAGTTTGACCTAGTGGTGTTAGGTCAAGTCTTTTGGTGATGAGTGGCCTAGTTAACCCTAGTGTTGGTGTCTTGTTCCTACCTTGTTTGAGTTAAGATTCACCCTAGAGTGTAGAGTCACGACCATGATGGTCTTGGGTCGTGGCATGGGTGGAGGTCGAGACACCTATCTTCATGTAGGTCACGACCCATAGTTAGTCTTGGTTGAGATGTTTATCTTTGGATGAGTTGGAACTAGTGTTGATGGAGGTCGCGACACTTGATGTTGAAGGCTATGATGATTCCTGGTTGAGTTGGGTTGTTGACCTATGTTTTGGGTTTGCCATTATCTTGAGAGTGGTCACGACATGGTGTCATGGTTGAGGTCGAGAAAACCATTCTCCGTGAGGTCACGACATGAGTTTTGTAGACCTAACCCTAATCCTAATGTTGCAGGCGTGACATGAAAGAGATGGGTCACAACATGGTGATGGCGTTGAGGGTTGAGACACCCATGGTGGATTTCGTGGTCACAACATATCATGGAGGGTGGTCGCGACCCATGTGTCTATGGGGTTACATGTGATGATAGTAGGCGGTTATGAAGCACATGTGAACAATTAATGATATTCATATATGAACAATACATAAGCCACATATGATGTTGTTTAGAATGTTATATAATCAACTCTAATGATGTTCCTTAACCCTAATACACTACAAGTTGATGGGAGGTGATGAACCTAGGGTTGGTGTTGGAACCTAGCTTTGGAAACCCTAATCGGCTATGAATGGGAAAACCTAACCCTAGTGATGTGTAATAATCATGCTTATTTCTCTTTCATAGAATGTCTATGGTAAGTGATGTTATCTATCTTGTTTATAAATCTATAACCATGCAGGTGTTATGAGCTTGGTAATCATAGTTAGTGTATACTGTGGTGAGTATGATATGTAATAGGTTGAATATGCCTTCATGAGGCATGTTGAGGCACTTGTGATATAAGAATGAAGTGAATGGGTCTTATAACTTGGTGAAGGCATGGTGCCTATTGAGAGGTGTAACCTTCAGTGATGTGTTAAGGGGTTTGGATCCCCAATTCTGTCATAGTGATGCTTAGCCTTGTTTGAGGCAATGAGATAGTAATGCCCCGAGAGGATGTGATAAGTTTACTGTAACATCCTAAAATTTCAACTTATGAATCCTTAATTGGAAACCCTACTTTTTTAGACTTTAACTTTGATGAATCAAGTATAACCTAATGTAACTTGTAGATCAAAATATCATGTTTAAAGAAAAGTACAATACATCAAATAATGTCTTCTCCTTTTTATGATGATAATTAATCCAAGACACTACTACAGAAATAGCATTCAGTGTCGCTTTTCTGGGCGTCGGTTATTAAGGAAAACCGACGCCTATCATATAAGGTGTCGGTTGTTTAAGCAAACCGACGTCTATATTCGAAGACCAGCCAGACACGGGTACCACTTTGTATTCAACGTCGGTTGACAATAACAAACCGACGCCTAAAAGCTCCCGCGAAATCCAATTTTCGAGCGAAAAGAAAAAGTGTCACATACATCGTCGGTTATTTAAATAGCCACCGACGCCTATGTGTGATGAAACTTTGCGCGAAAAGTGTCACTTTCAGCGTCGGTTATCTGTTGATAACTGACGCCGAAAGTGGTTCCCGCCAAACAATTTTGTGAAAATATCATCCAATTGAGCGTCAGTTGGTTCAAACAACCGACGCTAAAGTTGTTTAGGCATCGGTTGTGACAAACAACCGACGCTATAGGTGAACTTTATATTCTGCGATCACCCGACTATTCCCCTTTCTTCTGTTTCATCGCCTAAACAGCTTTAGCTCCCGCCGCAACTGCTGTCGCCCGACCCTCCACTCCGCCGCACCCCTCCACAACAGTGCCACCGCGCCGCCTTCTCCGACGCAGCCTTCTCCTCCGGTGCCTCCACGCCGCCTTCTCCTTCGGTGCCAGTGCCTCCAAGCCGCCGTCGCCAGGACGACAGAAGCTGCTCTCCACCGCCGTCGCGCTGCCGCCAGGGTTTAGGGTTGCTAGCTGCTTCTCCTCCGTGCCGCCGGTTCGACCACATCTCCTCTCCACCGCCGTCGCCCACTCTGTGCCGCCGTCTGCAGACCACAGCTCTTCTCCAGACCGATATGCCCTCTTCTCTGTATTTTATTAGAGCTAGGAGGCAGAGGTTGCGTGTTAGTGAATGAAGTCTAAGGCTCTTTTCTCTCTCTCAAGCTCATGAAATGTGATTCTTACTGAAATATGATGATGGGACAATTTTTTCTCTGCCATAGTTGAAATTTTCCTACTTGAAAAGGTCAACTTACCGAAAAGAATGCTCTTCTACCTTTTATTTTAAAGATGCATTCTATATACAATTTTCCTGTACCCACAATTGCTGATTAGTTTTCTTGTACAACTGGATTCTTCAAGGAAATAGCTACAACTAGATAAGATCGTGTACACTCTGTATTTTTTCCCATCCTTTCTACAACTGGATTCTTCAAGGAAATAGCTACCTTGGGTCTTTATAGGTTATTTTAATGTTGTCCGAAGGAATTATGAAAAAATTAGTAAACAACCTCCTACAAAAAAGTCTATGCATGACTTTAACATGTGTGTTATGAATTGTGGATTGTTGAGTTAGAAATGAATGGACCCATCTTTGCATGGGACAATCATCAAGAAGGGAAGAATTTCATTACATCTAAAATTGATAAAGTAGTTTACAATGATAAATTCCTTGATATTGTTTCTAATTTTCATAGGAAAGTTGATAAACATGTACATGCGGAAACATGGTTATTAAACCAATGGTTATAACATATAATGTCTAGTAAAGATTCCTAGACCTTTTGTTTGAAACTATTGATTTCTTGATTTATGATTTAATAATGCTCTGTTGATTAAGATTAACCATGTTGCCTGTAGTTTATAGACATTTATTATATATAAGAATGATAACACATGTATTTGTTGGCCTAGAAACCCATCCAAGATTGACTCATTAGGAGTAAATCTTGGATAGTCCCCGGTTTGGGACTGTTCTTGAACACCTAATCTCACTTAGGATGTAAGTGTATAATGTGTATTGGGTTTTCGATAAAATTTCAGTAGCATTTCCCCGTTTGTTCTCTAAGTATATATGTACTTAGAGAACAGCGGGGAAATGCTGCCGAAATTTTCTTGAAAACCCAATACACATTATACACTTACTAGTGAGATTAGGTGTTCAAGGATGGGATAGGTGGTACATATTTATTATATATAAGAATGACATCAAATGTGTTTGTTGGCCTAGAAACCCATCCAAGATTGACTCATTAGGAGTAAATCTTGGATAGTCCCCGGTTTGGGACTGTTCTTGAACACCTAATCTCACTTAGGATGTAAGTGTATAATGGGTATTGGGTTTTCGAGAAAATTTCGGTAGCATTTCCCCGTTTGTTCTCTAAGTATATATGTACTTAGAGAACAATGGGGAAATGCTGCCGAAATTTTCTTGAAAACCCAATACACATTATACACTTACTAGTGAAATTAGGTGTTCAAGGATGGGATAGGTGGTACACATTTATTATATATAAGAATGACATCACATTATACACTTAGGTAGGATGTAAGTGTATACCCTAATCTTTTCCTAATATATACTTGTTTCCTAATATATACTTGTTTTCTCTGATCATAGAATGGATAGATCATGGATGTCCATTCGTAATCGTTGCACCCCAGAGTTTATATCTGGTCTTGATCAGTTCATTAGATTTGCCAAGGAACATAGGAAAAAACCTACAGATAGGTTCTACTGTCCATGTAGGCATTGCGGTAACAACTTGAAAGTCAACACTGGTGAGGAAATCAAAAGTCATGTCATGTGCAATGGGATTGTACAAGGCTATACAGAATGGCACTGGCATGGAGAGATTTCAAAATCGAAACCAGTAGATGTCGATAGCAGTGCTTGGGTGGAAGAAGAAATTGCCTCCGATGACGTAAATGTAAACGAACCAGTTCCAGCAGACATCGTTGATGCGATGCTGGATAGTTGTAGGGTAGAGCACACCGATCCACCTCCTATCTTTAGAAACATTGTGCATGATGCTGAGATACCGTTATACACAGGCTGTGCTAAGTTTACGAAGCTTAGCGTTGTGTTGAGATTGTATAAGTTGAAAGCTAACAATAGATGGAGCGACAAAAGCTTCACTTCATTGTTGACTTTGTTGAAAGAAATGCTTCCTGAAGGAAACGAGCTGCCAATCTCAACATACCAGGTAAAGAAAATGTTGTGCCCAATGGGAATGGAGGCCAAGAAGATACACGCATGCCCGAATGATTGTGTATTATTTCAAAAGGACTATGTAGATTTGAAAGATTGTCCAAAATGTGGTGCGTCACGGTATAAATTGATGACTTTGGGGGAGTCCAAAACTAGTTCTCCTGCCAAGGTGTTGTGGTATCTACCTATAATATCACAGTTTCAACGCTTGTTTGCAAATCCGAAAGATGCGAAGAATTTGAGGTGGCATGCAGATGTTAAGAAAAATAATGATGGGATCCTGCGACATGCGTCTGATTCCCCACAGTGGAAAAAGATTGATCTATTGCACCCCAAATTTGGTGAAGAAGATAGGAATCTAAGACTTGGGCTTTGTACAAATGGGATGAATCTGTATGGGACATTGAGCAGCCAACATAGCACTTGGCCAGTCATGCTTGTTATATACAATCTTCCTCCCTGGATGTGTATGAAAAATAAGTACGTTATGTTGTCATTGTTGATATCGGGCCCTAAACAACCCGAAAATGATATCGATGTTTATCTTGAACCTTTGATTGATGACTTAAAGAAACTTTGGTCTGAAGGTGTGATGAGCTATGATGCTTCAGCAAGAGAGACATTTCGTTTGCATGCTATGTTGTTTTTCACTATTAATGACTTTCCAGCATATGGGAATTTGTCTGGATATAGTGTCAAAGGAGCTAAAGCGTGTCCTATATGTGAAGAAAACACTGATTCAATAAGACTAAAACATGGTGGCAAGACTGTATATCTTGGTCATCGAAGGTTTCTTTCAAAATTCCATCCGTATCGTAGGAAGCGCAAAGCATTCAATGGATGGAATGATGAACGGAGTGCACCTAAACCTATACCAGGGGATGTTGTTTATGAAAGAGTAAAAGACATTGTCAATGAATTTGGTAAGAAATCACAATGTAGTATGGCCACACGGAGTGACAATTCTTCATTCAAGAAGAAGTCAATATTTTGGGATCTTCCTTATTGGAGTTCTTTGACAGTCAGGCATTGTATCGATGTAATGCACGTTGAGAAAAATGTCTGTGATAGCATCATTGGTACTCTGTTAAATATACTAGGTAAGACTAAAGATGGGATAAAATCCAGACTGGACCTACGTGAAATGGGAATAAGGTCAGAATTAACAGAATTACGTGAAATGGGTAGTAAAAGAACATACTTACCTCCCGCTTGTTACACGTTGTCTAGAAAGGAGAAGAAAACTTTTTGTGAATGCTTGGTAAATGTTAAGGTGCCACATGGTTACTCATCCAACATCCGTAGATTGGTATCAATGAAAGATCTGAAGTTGATAGGTCTTAAATCTCATGATTGTCACACTCTAATGCAACAAATATTGCCCGTGGCAATTCGATCTATATTGCCGAAGCATGTAAGGTTTGCAATTACCAGACTTTGTTTCTTTTTCAACAGTCTATGCAGCAAAGTTATTGACCCTGATACTCTCGATAATTTGCAAAGAGAAGTGGTTGTTACCCTATGTCAGCTTGAGATGTATTTCCCTCCTTCGTTCTTTGATATCATGGTACATCTTGTTGTCCACTTGACTAGGGAAGTGAAAATGTTGGGACCAGTTTTCTTGCATTGGATGTATCCCTTTGAACGATACATGAGCATTTTTAAAGGTGATATTCGAAACCGTTATCGGCCTGAAGGGAGTATTATTGAAGGTTATGTGGCGAGAGAGGTTATGGATTTTTGCAATGACTTTCTCAGTGGTAATGACACTCCTGATAATGACAAGAATATTGAGGAGGGCAAAGGAATTTTGGGATCACGGGTGAAAGTAATCAGCCGTGAGCAGTTGGAACAAGCTCACTTGTATATTTTACACAATATGGACGAAGTGAGTGTTTATATCGAGGAACATACCAATTTCATAAAGAGACAACATCCTCGAGAAAGTTCAATGTGGTTTGCTAGAGAGCATAATAAGACTTTTACTAAGTGGTTTGAAGATAAAGTCTTACATCAACTATCTCAAACACCAAATGATATTACAGAAACTATCAAATGCCTCACCTTTAAACCAAAACCGAATGTTATGTCTTATGAAGGGTTTGACATTAATGGATTCACATATTACACAAAGCACCAAGATGATAAGAGTGTCGTCCAAAATAGTGGGGTCACTCTTCAAGCGTCGACTATGTACTTTGCAAGTGCAAAGGATAAGAGTCCACGTGAAGCTAAAATGTCATATTACGGTGTCATTGAGGACATTTGGGAGTTTGACTACATAGATTTCAAAATTCCGCTCTTTAAATGTAATTGGGTTGATAACACCAAAGGATTTATAGTGGATGAATTGGGTTTCACTTTGGTGAACTTTGAAAAGATTGGCGAGAAGGGTGAACCATTCATATTGGCATCACAGGCGAAACAAATATTCTATATCGATGATCCTGCGAATGATAAATGGTCGGTTGTTCTTCATGGTAAAAGACAATTCATTGAAGATCCTATAGATGAAGAAGAGTACTATGATAAGTATGATGACTCCAGTCCATTCTCAGTTGGGTTGCCAACTCCACAAAATATTGAAGCTAATGATGACTTATATGTGCGCGGAGATCACAATGAAGGATTGTTAATTGATAAAAGATCACAATTTTAGAGACATGTATGTTTATACAAATGCTAAATGTTTGCCTTTTTCTAGTTAATACAAATGCTAAATGTTTGCCTTTTTCTAGTTAATACAAATGCTAAATGTTTGCCTTTTTCTAGTTAAGACAAATGCTAAATGTTTGCCTTTTTAATGACATTTTCAGATGGCTGACCATGATGAGCATGATGTCCATGATGAGCATGAAGTCCACGATGAGCATGCTGTCCATGACGAGCATGGCGAGGATACCAATGTAAGTTCTAAAAACATATCCTGTATTTCTATAAAATTCATTATCTTCTAGTTATGTCATATATCCTATATTTCTATATTGGGCTAATTCAGTGTGTTTATTTTTGTCAAAATTTAGGTTGATGATGCACATGTACCCACTGAAGCACTGGAGCAACTTGATGCGCATCACCAAACACTTAACAAGAAAAGGGGCATCACTCTGTTGAAGAAGTTAATAGCGCTAAGTGGCAGTGGATCCAAATTGGTTGTGGAGTTTGATAATGGAGGAAATGCAATTGGAGTGAACCGCAATAATTTTGTAAACTATCTTGGGTGTACCACTCGGAGCCATTGTGGTGTTAAGTATGATAATTGGCATAAAGTTCCTCAGGGGAAAAAAGACTTGATATGGAAGGATTTATGCGTGAGTTATTATTATTTGCAATTCTATTTTGTAGATTACAAATTCTATTATTTGCAATTCTATTTTGGATACTAGTTAATAACATTTCTATTTTACAGAATCTGTTTGCATTGGATGAGAAGTTGCATCGTAAAAGTGTGATGCAACGCGCTGGAAAGATGCTTAGGAATTATAGGACAAATCTGAACAGAGAATACATAAAAGAGGGTGATAAGAAGAAGAAGTCAGCCCTTGAATAATGGAACTTCTTGGACAAAGAAGATTGGGACAATTTTGTTGCTTCAAGAAAATTTGAAGAATTCAAGGTATTAGGCGTCACTCCCAATTTAATTAATATACATTGTATTCACCTATTCAAGATTAACATTTAGTGCTACTAACCAAATCATTAATGTGCATACTAACTAGGCCCTCAGTGACGCACAAAAAGCAAGGCGTGCACTGAATGTGCATGACCACACTATGGGTCCAAAAGGCTATGCAAGCGTTCGCCAAAGACTACAGGCGGAGTCTGCGGCTACTCAAGAGTCTACTGCTACTGAGGAGTCTACCACACCCATGCCTCGCCATGATATCTGGATAGCTGGGAGGCAAAACAAGAAGGGTGAAATAAAGAAGCCCGTAACTGCTGAGGCGGCTGCAAAAATGGTAAAATACAACTCTTAGAGCAATCGTTTGAATATTGATTATTTGTTAACTTACCAATTTCTGTTGATGGTGATTAGCGGGAGCTGCACGAGCAGAGGAAACAAGGCACGTTCATCCCTCAGGGCACACAGGATGAATTGACAGTTGCTCTGGGTAACCCAGAGCATCCTGGACGTGTTAGGGGTGCAGGCGCTGGTGTGGGCATCAAAGCATTCTTTGGGCCATCCCAGCGCAAACCCAGAGCGGGACTTTCATAAGAAGAGGTAACCTATACTTTTTTAGAATGTTGCTGCAAAAGGAAATTCAATAATAAGAAGCTAATGTTTCTTTTATCCATGTATAGGAGAATAAGAGAGTCGAGGATATAGTTGCTAAGAAGGTCAACGATGTAGTTGCTGAGAAGGTCAAGGAAGAATTGCTGCGGTGGCAGGCATCACAGGCTTCCAATCAGCCTATGGCGACCTACTCTTCTCCTGATGTACAGACTACAAGTAATCCTGTAGACCCACCGCCTAACACGTCTGCTGTAAGTATTGTTTATGACATTGTAGTTAGTCTTTTCAAGTTATTATGTTTTCAAGATGATATGTATATATGTATAATATTCTTTACGTAAATTTGTAGGCATTGAAGCCATGCCGCTTAAGAATGCAAGACTACGTTGTTGCAGAGGCGCAGGCTTACCTGTCCCTTCCTGGGGCAATGTTTCACGGGACTCCAATGCCACAGGGCTACGTTCGTGTGAGCCCGATACGTGTGTTACCCGATTGGAGAGAAGCTACATTGCCATATCCCCACCCGAATATTGATACACTTGCTGATGCAGAAGGCGGGGTGATATTGTGGCCCAAAGCAGATGTCGTCTACACTACTGAAATTGTAAGATAAATTTACATTACTTTAAATTGTTAATGTGTATATATGAGGTCAACTGATCTGAAATTATATATACAGGTTAAAAAGAAGACAACCGGAGCACCTAGGCCTCCACCTCCACTTCCCGCATTACCAAGTTGGGTTCTAACTGACCTAGCATACCCGTTAGGTCCTGCTTGTAGGGGAATGGCATGTTGGCTACGGGCACATAATATACATTGCCCTATAATTGTTTCTTTAGATGCAGATTATGCAGGACAATCATACGATAGCTCTTTATTTATACAAGATATTATTGAGCTGTTTATGTATGAGTGGTTGAATACATCAATGATAGAGACATGGATAAGGTGAGATCTTATTTATACATCCATATACCTTGTGTAAGATCCGGTGAGCTGGTTTCTTATATATTAATGCATACGTAATACATGTTTTGCAGCTACTTAGTCGAAGATCATTGTAAACAATTTGTATTTGATCATGTGGGATTTTTGATTCCTTCATTGATTAGTTTGGTAGCTAAAGACCCTGATAATGTTCAACAATACTGTATAGATGCTTTTACAATTTTTGGTCAGTAAAAGAAGACGATAATAATAGCTCCATTCAATGTCAAGTAAGTTTACTTTATTTATAATTTGGACTTAAGAAAATTCTATTTTTATTGTGCATTTTGAGTTATTAATTGTTAACTTTTTACCTCTAGCGGTAGACATTGGGAGTTACTAGTTATTGTCCCCAGGACGTTCACTGTTTATTATCTAGATCCCGCGGGAAGTACATTAAACACTAAAATTGGACACGTAATGAGAATGCCATTATTCTGGTGAGAAATATTTCATTTTTGTATATGTTAACATCTCTTATTACATTACTATTTACTTATGTAATTTACTGTGTTATATTAACATGTAGGGGTTTAGATGCATTCAAAAAGGCTGGAGGAACGGTCCCAAGGAAAAAGAACCAGCCAATAAATTGGCAGAACGTACAAGTAAGTTCCCGACTCCAATGTATATATTATTGATGTGAATTGTGCTTAGTTATATTATTTTATATGTTTCAATTTATAGTGCGCTACACAAGACAATGGCTGGGCATGCACATACTATGTGATGCGATTTATGCAGATGATTATCCGATATGCCGCATTGGACATCGATACCATACATGAGGTATTATATATAGTCTCATTAGTTAGTATGAAATATATCAATCTTATTTTTATATTATTACTTATATATATACATCATTCTCTTTGCAGGTGTTTAAAACTGACAACACTACAGGTAAACGCTTAAAAAATATACATGCTCCATATACGATGGAAGCATTAAATGAAATAAGAGAAGAATGAGCAAAAGCCATATAAGCAGTGGCAACTGTAAGATATAATTGGGATGTTGATAGCGATAATGAATGATACTTTGTAAATGAATATTTCTGAATGTTAATACATGTATTTGAATGTTTCTATATGTGTGAATGTGAGAATTGAATTGATGTCCGAATGTATCTACTTGTGTGAATTATTTTTTGTGAATTTTGCAGGTTTGTGGCCTGTTTGTAGGCTGATATCAATGGATTTCGTAAACCTGCAGTTCAGAAAACTGAACTGCAGGTTCTCATCCTGCTGACCAGCCACAGCAGGCCTGCAAACTGATATGAAAAAAAATAGATATAGGCGTCGATTATTTACTAGAAAACCGTCAGCAAAGACCTACAACGTCGGTTATTGGATAAAAACCGACGCCTAATAGTACAAACAACCCGACCGTGCAGGATAACACGGCCGTGGTGGAAAAGGCGTCGGTTATTCATATAAAACCGATGCCTATAGTACTAAACACGGCCGTGCAGGGAAGCACGGCCGTGTCGTCTTGAAGTATAGGCGTCGGTCTTTTAGTAGATAACCGACGCAGAATGTGTCCTAGATGACGCCGTTTTCTGTGGCGCGAACCCTTTTGGCGTCGGTTATCTACTAAAAGACCGACGCCTATATGTTAAATAGGCGTCGGTTAAAAAACCGACGCCGAAGTGTTCGACCTTTAGCGGCGCCCACATAGGCGTCGCTCAGAAACCGACGCCAAAGGGGGTTAAACAACCAACGCCAAAGGCTGTTTCTGTAGTAGTGAGATCCTTTAACATGGATGTATAATGAACTTTCTCTTTCTTCTAGGTGGCATATTATCATTAATAATAATGTGAGCCTTAATTGGGGGTAATTTTGTCAAATGCACTCAATAAAGCTAAACCTAACCCTAAGTGGCCATAATGTGAAGTACACCAATTGGGGGATCAATGATAAGCCATTAAATATACATTAGTGATACTAATCATATTCCTAAAATAGTTCATCCTAAAATAGTTCATCGTATGATCATCAAATTTGGAAATATACCACATAGTAATGTTTTAGACTTCTTGTATGACCAATGGTTAAATTTTGAAGTCATTCTGACTTTGCTTGATCCCTCAAATCAATATGAAAAGGTTCCATATAGTTTTAACCCTAAAATATTTGTTAATGTATTGATATAACCTAGATACACCTAAGTCCACAAATTAATGAAGTGTCAAGCTGACCAGCATCTCTAGTTGACCCGTTTTGGGTCATATTTCCCAAGTTCACGGGTTGTGAGACTCGTCTCCCCCTTCACCTGAAGTCATGTCCCTTGAAGACTCTACAATGCCACTGATCCTCACCCCTCACAATCTCTCTCTCCTTAACTCCTCAACACAAATTAATTTCCTCCTCACAATCTTCACATCTAGACGCGCACCCCCATATAGACTTGTCAAACTGGGTCAAAATCCACGGGCTCCCACAGGTTGACCCGTTTAAGTTGGGTTTGGGTGGCGAAATTTGCCACCCGCTAGAAATCATCCAAACCCATACCCACCCGTTTATTTAGTGAGTTTCACGGGTGATCCACGGGCATCCGCGGGTACCCATTTAACTAAATAATATATTAATATAAATATATTATCTATATGACTCTTAAGACATGCAACACTTGTACATTTATCAATCAACTAAATTGATGATGTGTAATGTATACAATATAAAGAGTTAAAGTCTAACTTTCTTTATTGATATCCTTTGTTAATTGTTTACACTTGTGGAAACAAATTCGTTAACGTCTACATTATTTATATGCTAATGAATATATAGTATAATGCATGTTTTATATTCAATTATAACAATTATATTCTCTTTCTGTCCAGTTTATGTATTGGACAATCATAAGTATATGAAACATCAAGAACTTTTAGCATAAGATGACAAAATATAGTGTTGTTATGGTAATATGTTATGCTATTTGTAACATCTATATCATTTAGTTTTTTTATTTTACATTGCAGAAATGGTTATTTTTCATTTTGTCTCTTACATTTTATTTCAAAACATCATAATAGATATTACATTGTGTTGGACATAAAAAGTAGTGGAAGCTTGTCCTCATTTTGTTATGTTTACACTGAAAATTATTAATGAATCATTCTACTCTTTGTCGTAGTGCATAAACAAGCAATATCTTTTCACTGTGCACATATTATATGGGCACCCACGGGCGACCCGCAACCCGCTGGGTTGGGTTTGGGTGTGTTACTTCCCCACCCATTTAACATTGGATCTTTTTGACCCGCACCCGCGAGACCCAAACCCGCAACGACCCAACCCAAACCCAACCCACCCACTCGTTTGACAGGTCTACCTAGGGATGAGCATCGGGTCGGGTTATACCGGGTTTTGCCTGTCCCAAACCCAAACTCACATTTTAAAGTGGACCACGGGCCGGTTTGGGTCCGGATAAAAATGAAAAATGTCAGCCCATACCCGGCCCATATAAGAATGCTGGGTTTCGGGTTTGCCCATATTACATCGAATGAGCATATCAAATTTTGCTAGATCTAACTTGTTAACATGGAAACTAAACTAGTATGATATGTATTTTGTGATCAACCTTCAAAACAATATATATATTTTGTGATAAATGTAGCCGAAATATGTACACCTTAGTTCTATGATCCCCTACAATAATGAATGGATATTGAAAGAGCAACAAATCATTTTCTCGTACATGTTAAAAAATCAGTGGAATCTACGATGTTGTGGCTTTTTGCTTCTCATCCTATATGTATATACAACGAAATGAGTTTTGGAAGGATAAGAGATCATTTGTCTCCTACATGTGGGCATATGAGAAAAAAAAATGAGCATAATCTACTATGCATTGAGCAAAAGATCATTTGTCCCCTACATGTGGACAGAGTGAGATCAAAACAATGAAATCAAATATGTCTATATATGTTAATGATAGTTATCTTACTAGTATCAATTCACTAATCATGTTGATTGATTACAGATTTTCTATGTTGTCATTGGCTGGATACATACTACATATTATATCAAGAAATATGTATGTTTTTCTTTCAAAACAAAGATAGATAGATGTATACATCTATAATGTACATAAAATCTAATCTGGGTATTCGGGTTTTCGGGTCTGGGTTTACCTCCGCCCATACCCGGCCCAAATAAAATATAAATTTAAATTTTAGGCCCGGCCCACCCATATTATGAATCGGGTTCGGGTCTGGATCTTGTTATACAGGTTGGGTCGCGGGCCGGCCCGACCCGATGCTCATCCCCAGGTCTACCCCCATATTAGATATGACGAGGTTTAGCACCCTACGACACCGGGTCGATAAGGACTCCTCCCGTCCTACCTTGTTGCAGACTCTATGAGGGAATCGTGCCTCTCTGAGGCTTAACACACACATATATATAAATCCCTTCCAACATCCTTCAAGGATCGAGAGATCAGAATCTATCATCGTGTTTCTCAGAGTCTCGGCCGCACCTCACATCTAATCTCCACCTGCATTCGCCGGTAAGATTGACTCTGCCCTGACGTTGGAAGCCATCACAGTAATTTCTAACACCTCAAATCTTCTTCGAGGTTCACATGGAAGCTTCTCGCGGGTTTGATTCATCCTTGCTGGGTGAGTTCCCCTTTCCCCTCTTTTCTTTTGATTTCTATTTTCTCGAGCAATCTTGATGCTTCTAGCCTCCGTTCTTACTGCTTTCACCGCTAGAAGCTTCTATGGGAGGTGGTGAGTTTGTTTGGGTTTCTAAAACAACGACTTAGCCTTCCCTAGTGTGGTTTCTAGTTTCTGCTTCTTGCCACCCATGGCGGCGGCAGATTCTTTGGGCTAAAGCTACCGCACACCTCCACCTTTGGTTCGCCGAGTTCGTCCAAGGACAAGGAAGATGATTTCGTGACTGGTTTCTTGGGTTTTTCACAGATTCAAAATTGAGGCCTGGAGGTAGTGATTTGTTCTGTCATTGTTCGTCATTGTGAAGATGACGAACGATCATGGGCTGTATTTTCCTTGTTTGCCCGTGTAAGCTAAATCACATGATTACAATAGCAAGGGTATATCATGGTTTTTAGTGCACCCTTCCTCATTGGCACACACTGACTGATTCATGCCCTTTACCAGGCGGGCATCGTCTAATTGGACCAGCTCAAACTGGGCCCAGTGCCGAGGTGGACCAGGGTGATGTATTGACTTTTTGATGATTTTCGATTTTCGATTGGTCCATTATTCAGAAAATTACGGTAAATCAATTGTTTATCAGAAATTTATGCAAAAATAGCCTTTAGAAATGATTTTTTTGAGTAGAATCCGATTTTAATGTTTCTAAAACCTAATTCCATCATATTTGGCAATTTTTCTGTAAAAGACTCAAATTAGGGTTTAAGATGTATTAATAATGAAAATTAATAAGGAATCATGTAATTTCAGGAAACTTAGGACTGACTTGGGATCAGAGAAACTAAGTTAACATCTTCTCTAAGAGTGTGGCTTCATGTACTTTGAGTATTTAGTATTGGTTTTCATCGTCTTACTATTATTATGACAATCAAGATAAATTATATGCATAATCATGTGTTTCATAATAAGTCTGAACTATGTGAAAGATCCCCTAAATATATTAACTAGTTTTTATATTTCAATATTACTTCAAAAATTCATGTCATGTTTATGTGAAAGCTAAGTAAAGTTAATTATTCCAAGATAATGATGAATCATGTAATGAGTTGTATTATTTTATCCTCGTCATGTTAATGTTGTGCCTACGTGTCTTATGAGCACCATTGGTGCATAAGTATCAATGATACTTTAATCAACCACCAAGATTAAGTTATGTGAAACCAAACCTACTGTTCAATTAGTTTCATGCTGTCTCTTCGGAGACATCCGATAAAATTGGAATGATACATAGAAGATTAGCATGGCCCCTGTGCAAGGATGACATGCACAAATCAAGTTTCATGCTTTCCTTATTGCCAAGTTATTTTGTTGTTATAATAATACTCAATGTCGCTTACTCTAATAAGGTTTTTATTGCATGCATGGATGGGGGCGCGATGCCCGTAGGTACAATGCAACATCCAGGAAAGAGCCATATGAAGGCCAGATTAAGGAATAGATCAAGGTTTCCAAAAGACATATTGGTGGTGTGCCATCTATAATAGAAGATCACCATGTTTATAGATAACTTCATGTATAAATAATGTTTGGTAGTTAGTTTCAATTCAAGAACTCAATTGTGAACAATGTATGAATCAAGTTCAATTTTAACTCAAGGTGTTTCATTTATCTTTTTTCTATGAATATTATGTTTTGTAATGTTCCTCTAAGCCAAGCGACCCATGTCATGGACAACATAGGGTGTGCTTCCACTAACATATATATGTGCTTGGGGGGGCGCTATAATCTGGTATCAGAGCAATGAGTATATGGCCACTAAGCTAAAGATTCACATGTTCTAAGCCCTAAGTATAGAGGACTAAGTTCAAGATATGGGAAACCAAAGTAGAGGTCTAGTCAGAAGACATAAGTTAGTTAAGGGTTAGGGTTATGTGCCTAGATGTTTTAGATTTTTGTGTTAACTCTAGAATTGTACATAGCATGCTCTCTTGTCTTCCCACGTGCTTGTGGTATGGGATGCAAAATCATGGGGTTTTTAGAGAGAATGTTATGTGCATAATATCATGATTGTCTCACCCTTTTAAATGCATATGGTATGGGACATGTGCACTAGAGAGGTGTAAGATAATTGTGATAAGACATGTCACCTCTGAATATATGACCAGTCAACATGTATTCAAATGCAACAAAGAATATAAGTGTTGGCATTAAAGTTTGAGACATATAGTCACCTAAACCTAATTAGTCACATAATAAGACTAAGCATTCTTATAAAGGGTAAATAATTTGACATGAAAAAAAGTCATGCACATGCCACTAAAATGTTCTCTAAAATTTTATGATTATGTATTCAAATTGAATGCCATGTATTACTGTTATGCTTATGAATTGTGAAATTATGAAAATCATGTTTAAGTATAAGAAATCATGTTATGTTGATAACTATCCTCTCAATCATGTAATGTGAGCCTTAACCGGCCTTATGTGAGCCTTAATTGGCCTTATGAGCTCTGTGGGAGCATTATGTGAGCCTTCACCGACCCTATGTGAGCCTTAACCGACCTTATGTGAACCTTAATTGGTCTTATGAGCTCTGTGGGAGCATTATGTGATCCTTAACTGGCCTTATGTGAGCCTTAAATGGCCTTATGAGCTCTATGGGAGCATTATGCGAGCCTTAACCAGCCTTATGTGAGCCTTAATTAGCCTTATGAGCTATGCGGGAGCATTATGTGAGCCTTAACCAACCTTATGTGAGCCTTATATGGCCTTATGAGCTCTGTGGGAACATTATGTGAGCCTTCACTGGCCCTATGTGAGCCTTAACCGACCTTATGTGAGCCTTACTTGGCCTTATGAACTCTGTGGGAGCATTATGTGAGCCCTAAACTTGCCTTATGTGAGCCTTAATTGGTCTTATGAGCTATGCGAGAGCATTATGTGAGCCTTAACCGGCCTTATGTGATCCTTAATTGGCCTTATGAACTCTGTGGGAGCATTATGTGAGCCTTCATCGGCCTTATGTGAGCCTTAAACGACCTTATGAGCATTGTGGGTGCAATCAGGAGAGTGACTATATCAACTCCAATAAAAATCCATCTTATTATGAAATCACGTTACCTATGAGTAAGTCATGTCTTAAGTATGCTACTGAGACTGTAAGATGATATTAGGAAAATTAATAGGCACATACTATGTGAAACTCTAAGGTGGCTAGTACTTGTAATTTCTAGGACGAAATTTAATGAAGGTGGGTAAAATTTTAACATCCTCAAAATTTCAACTTATGAATGAATCCTTAATTGGAAACCCTAATTTTTCAAACATTAAATTTGAAGAACCAATTAGAACCTAATGTAACTTGTAGATCATAATAACATGTTTAAAGAAAAGTATAATACATCAAACAATGTATTCTCCTTTTTATGATGGTAGTTAATCCAAGATATTTTAACATGGATGTGTAATGCACTTTCTCCTTCTTCTAGGTAGCATATCATCATTAATAAGAATGTGAGCCTTAATTGGGGGTAAATTCATCAAATGAACTCAATAAAGCTAAACCTAACCCTAAATGGCCATAAATGTGAAGTACACCAATTGGGGGATCAATGATAAGACATTAAATATACATAAATGATACTAATCATATTCCTAAAATAGTTCATCGTATGATCATCAAATTTGGAAATATACCACATAGTAATGTTCTAGACTTCTTGGTTGACCTGTTGTCCAATTTTGAAGTCATTCTGACTTTGCTTGACCCCTCAAATCAATATGTAAAGGTTCCATATAATTTTTACCCTAAAATCTTTGTTAATGTATTGATATAACCTAGATACACCTAAGTCCGTAGATTAATGAAGTGTCAAGCGGACCGGTATCTCTGGTTGACCCATTTTGGGTCGAATTTCCTGGGTTTGTGGGTTGTGAGACTCGTCTACCCCTTCACCAAAGTCCTATCCCTTGAAGACTCTATAGTGCCAGCGATCCTTGCCCCTCACGATCTCTCTCTCCTTAACTCCTCAACACAAACTAATTTCCTCCTCACAATCTTCACATCTAGATGAGCACCCCCATACTAGATATGATGGGGTTTAGCACCCTACGACCCTAGGTCGACAAGGAATCCTGTCGTCCTTCCTTGTTGTAGACTCTTCGAGGGAACCAGGCCTCTCCGAGGCTTAACACGTATATATAAGCCCCCTCCAACATCCTTTGAGGATCAAGAGATCAGAATCTATCTCCATGTTTCTCTGAGTCTCGACTGCACCTCACATCCAATCTCCACCTGCATCTACCAACAAGATTGACTCTGCCCTGATGTTGGTTGCCATCGCAGTGACTCTGAACACCCCAAATCTACTTCAAGGTTCACATGGAAGCTTCTCGTGGGTTTGATTCATTCTTGTTGGGTGAGTTCCCCTTTCCCCTCTTTTCTTTTGATTTCTATTTTCTCAAGCAATCTCGATGCTTCCTGCCTTCATTCTTAATGCTTTCATCGCTAGAAGCTTCTATGGGAGGTGGTGAGTTTGTTTGGGTTTCTAAAACATTGGCATCGATTTGTTTTGGTCTACATGTCGCTGTTCGTCATTGCAAAGATGGCAAACATTCATGTTTGCCCTTGTAAGCTAAATCACACGATTACAATAGCAAGTTTATATCAGGGTTTTTAGCACACCCTTCCTCTCTAGCACACACTGACTGAGTCAGGCCCTTTAACAGGTGGGCAGTGTCTGATTGGACTAGCTCAAAGTGGGCCCAGTGCCGAGGTGGACCAGGGTGATGTATATGTGGCTTTTTGATGATTTTCGGTTGGTCCATTATTTAGAAAATCACAGTAAATTGATAGTTTATCAGAAAGTTACACAAAAATAGCCTATGGAAAGGATTTTTTGAGTAGAATCCGATTTCAGTGTTTCCAAAACCTAATTCAATTGTCTCTGACCATGTTTCCTTAAAATACTCAAATTAGGGTTTAGGATGTATTACTGATGATAATTACTAAGGAATCATGTAATTTAATGAAACTTAGGACTGACTTGGGATCAGAGAAACTAAGCTAAGATCTTCTCTAAAAGAGAGGTAAGTGGGTTCATGCACTTCAAGTATTTAGTATTGGTTTTCATTGCCTTACTATCATTATGATGGTCAAGATAAATTATATGCATAGTCATGTGTTTCATAATAAGTCTGAACTATGTGAAAGATCCCCTAACGATATTAATTAGTTTTTACACTTCAATGTTACTTCAAAAATTCATGTCATGTTTATGTGAAAGCCAAATAAAGTCAATTATTCCAAGATAATGATGAGTCATGTAATGGGTTGTATTATTTTATAATCATCATGTTAATGTCATGCCTATGGGTCTTATGAGTACCACTGGTGCATAAGTATCGAGGATACATTAATCAACCACCAAGATTAAGTTATGTGAAACCAAATCTACTATTTAATTAGTTTCATGCTTTCCTTATTGCCAAGTTATTTTGTTGTTATTATAATACTCAATGCCGCTTACTGTAACAAGGTTTTTATTGGATGCATGGCTGGGGGAGCGATGCCCGCAAGTACAAAGCAACATCTAGGAAAGAGCCATATGAAGGCTAGCTTAAGGAATAGATCAAGGTTTCCAAATGACATATTTGGTGGGGTACCATCTACAATATAAGAACCTCATGTTTATAGATATATTCATGTATAAATAATGTTTAGTAGTAGTTTTAATCCAAGATTTCAATTGTGAACAATGTATGATTTAAGTTCAATTTTAATGCAAGGTGTTTCATTTATCTTTTTGCTATGAATATCATGTTTTGTAATGTTCCTATAAGCCAAGCGACCCATGTTATGGACAACATAGGGTTTTCTTCCGTTGACGTATATATGTGCTTGGAGGGGTGCTACATTTACACATTATACATTTGATATCTTTTGAGGTTGCAATATAGTTATGCTTGTTAAATTGAATTAGGGTTTTGTATGTTCACTTGAGTGCTAAATCCTTAATTCACCCAATTGGCATAACTAATAAAGTGAACCATTAATCATGTAATTTTTCCCTATGCCATAGATCCATTCAGTGCCAGTACTTGCTAGATGGTGAAAGGAGTTTAACTCAGAGTACATATTTTTGAATATGCGGGAGTGGGGACAAACATCTCCTTAAGTCCAAGATATATGAGACAACCATGCGTGAGTTGGTCTCCTAGTAAATATTTTTACAGGATTGGCTGTGGGCCATACCCTGAAAAGAGTGCGGTTGCGGGACGTAGCTTAGTTTCACTAGCGCCGTGACCTGTACTAAGGCAGGCTAGACTTGTATAGCTGAACTATATGTCGCTGGTAGTAGTTTGACTTGTGATGTCACTTCAAGTTCACTCGTACTGATTGAGGGAGTGAGGTTGTGGAATTCTGACTCTTCCATGGACCTTGTATGACACCGATTTTGACTTAGTAGTGGTTGGTTGGATTTGGGTGGTACGACTCAAATCCTCGGGGCATAATAAAACACGTAATCTGCCGTGTTGCATACTTGCATAGGATCAAATACAAAAATATTAGATGAGGCCTTGCTTGCTTTATATATTATAGTTTACAAATGAGATACACGTTCTTCATATTCCTTTTAAATACATAGAATGATCCACTACTGAGTTGTAGATACCTAAAATGCTTAAACAATGCTAACTGCTCTGCTGATATCATTTAGCTGAATCTACTTATCTATTAATAGTATAACATGTTTTAATTATGTGTGCTTTTAATAGATTTTTTTGAAGAATTATAACTCTCACTGGGATGTTTGATCTCACCCCATGGGTTCCCCAATCTTTTGGTGGACGTGCATGTTGGGATCGATCTCACATCACTGAGGCAAATATTTTGAGGTGTGTAGCTGTGGAATCATGGATATACAACTAGTGCTAGTAGTAGAGTCCTATGCGTCATCACTGTATACTCGGATCCATGGGGGTGTTTTATAGATGTTGTACATCACTTAGAGTTTTTAAGTCTATCTGATGATGGCACAAAGGAGGTCTGTGTATGAGAACGGGTTGTCACATTTAATAGGTTGTGGCTAGTTAGCCAGTGATATATGTAAGTAACATCTTTTGTTATTATTAAAAGTACAAGTAACTCCAATTTATGGCTTCACACATGATGTGTTCTGTTTTGATATGTGGTTCAGAAATCAGTTTTAGTTTACCCTATTTTGTGGTAATATGGTTATTAGTATTAATTTCACACTTTTATTTGAGTAATCTCACTTTGTGTGGCAAAGGGTGTCACATAAATTCCTGGATAACTTCTCTAATCTCTTCATATTATGATAGCTATTAGCTTATACTCCTCCATAAGATACTATTGTTGATATAGGATTATCTCATTATCTATTATTTCCTTCCATCATTCTATTTTGTTATCATACGAACCATACTTATCATCTGATTTTTCCTCTACTTATGTGGATTTACACCTTAATTCCTTCTCATAACATATAGCTTCCATAAACATTCCTCACACATTCGTACACTTTACACACTATCTCATGATTCCCTTGACTGATTCGTATAACTATGGTTCCACACACAATGCTATCTCCTTTAAACCTCATCATTCTCTAGAATCCTAGATTCAATCACTAGACTCCCATCCATACAAGATGTCCTTTTGAGTTTCAGGAAGTCCTATTTACATTCACATACGAATTAACCATCATATGTTCACATATTTTCCTTTCATCGTCAAAATTTTAAGTTTTGATTTATAATTTGTTATACTCATCAAACATATGCAGACTTAATCTAAGTTCCACATCTCTCATCAAAATTTATCTTATTTTTTCACTATAATTTCATATTTGATATACTCATCGGCTTATTTCCATCTAGCTACTTAATCAGGGTATCCATATGGAAAGTAACTAGAGAGCTCCACACCGACTCTTCCTCATTACTTGGATACTTGACCATGAAATCTAAATGCTGAGTTTAAGTAGTGTGCATCTTGTTCACTTGGTTATGATTTTAAATCCTAATTCCTATTGTCCCTCTAGACTTAACTAACCTATGATCTAATACCACCACTTGCCAGGAACCTTCCGACCAATCAACCCCAAAACTGATCATTAGGGCAAATCCTCAAACAAAAACTATCCCAAAAATAGAAACCAACAAAAACCAAGTTGAAAAATATGAATAAAATTTTAGAATACATAGCATACAACTCAATACAAAGAGGATAAGATAGTGAAGAAAAAATTAATATCTATGTAATCTTGACACCAACTTACAAGTGAGTATGAATCTACACAGATACAACATGTATACTAAACAAAGTGGTCCATAATTCATAGTTGTAAAGAGACACTAAGACGAAACATATGATCTTATACATCCACAACTACCCACCCATCACTCAGGAAAGTGAGAGTACATGGATATTCTGTACACTACTATATTATTTCTTGTTATAACTTGAGCACCTCATTATTTCCTCTGTGCTAGCATACCTAAAAATATTATGGAAGAACCACATGAGACTCTAAAAAGTCCCAACATGAGGATTACTCTCACCAGGATATAATCATACATGTATGACATAAGAGATGGATAACCGATAATATGTAAAAAATGATATCTTATTTCAAAGTTCAACCATTCATATCATCTATTAACTCATATTGTTACATATTTACTACATGAATATAAGACATTTCATACTACCATAACATGGTTCTTAGAGTATGAACATCTTAAATGAAAACTAGATAATAATACTTACAATTCTCACAGACAATCCTTTCAATTTTTAGTAATCCATAAAGCCTCATTAAAATTGCATCTAATAAAAGTACATTAACAACATCCAATTTTATTTGCCAATGTATAATGATTTACATACTTTATTAATCCCTTTGTAGTCTAAAACATACAATTCAACTACTAGCTGGACACTACAAAGTCACAATCAACCCTGTATAATATCTTAGGATGACCAAAACAACCCCATATAATATCTTAGGATGACCAAACTCCTAAAGATATATTTCCCTCAGTCAGTACGAGTGAAAAACTATAGAGGCTCAATGCCTCAACTACTATAAGGGGCACAATGACCATCCCACTAAAAACCCTATTCATTCGGGGTACACAGGCCACAACATCAAAAAGCCGGGTATACAACCCTCAAATTTGAGTCAATACCCAAATCACTCGCAATCACATATAAACCAAGACACAACCACAATAGTTCTCAAACATCTTGAATTCAAGATGAAAGAGAAATCCTTCTCCACACCCACATATATTCAACATTATAAGACCTCCAACTCCTTCTCACAATATGAGACTGCTACAAGGAAACTTGTTTCACTATCTAGCAAGTTCTGACACTGAGATAGATCTACAGTCATAAGACACTACATGATTAAGGCTACACTTTGTTAATTATTCCAATGATTCATTTTTTTTATTCCATCAATCAAGTTACATACAATACGTACATATATGATTATAGAAATTGAGAAATCTAACAATATCATAATATATAAAACATATTCTCATATATCTAGTACTCAAATAAGAGTTAATGAACCATCTACAACCATAGAAAGAATTTCACATATTAAATTGGGCACAATAAGGCCCAACTTGTATACCTTGGTTATAACAAACCCAAATCATCAAGTCAAGTCACATAAGATTTGGACAAGATATCAACATGGAATATCTAGATTTTCACTATGATTCATTTATGATATTCATATAGGAACATTAAAATACTGACAATTGATTCATAATTAGAATTTCTCATAACCATTTCAGACCAAGCATGATTATGCAACAAGGCTAACCATCATTATTTCAGTGCTAGGACTGTCGCGAGGAACTATTATATTTGATCATTTGTTAGGTGCATTTATTACCAGTCCACAATATATCCTTTTATGTATGTTTTAGGGTGTACTTGGTTATATTAAAGCACATATATAATCATTTAAGAGTAAAGTTATTAAATCATAAGTCCACCTTAAGAATTTTTCCTTCTAATTCATAATTTTATCTCTTAATCAAAACATATATTAACCTTAATATTTTGGGCCATGTCATCATCCCAAAGATGACACCCATACCATAGCACTCAAGGCATCAAACCCATGAAAAACTAGCATACATGCAAATATCATGTATTTAAAATCCATCATATCATGTCATATATTATCACATTCTTATACAAACACTTTACTTTTATAGAGAGAGTTGAGATGGAAGACATATTACACATGTGAGAATGTAAATTCTACATTAATATTCTTTATCATAACAAAACTTCCATCTATCTTTGGAACTCATATGTAATTAAGAAACCTCCAATCTTTCTCATCCACCTTGTTTATTTCCCTTATGACGTATAAGATGCATATTTCAATAGTCAAGAATCTTGATTCATAATTACACTCAGCTTCATTAATGACTTATTTTAATTTAAATTACTTTAGGAAGTATAATATGGTTCATAAAATGAAACAAAGTACACATGTAGGTCTATACCACCCAAAACACTATAAAGGAAAAAAACAATGATAAGTCCAAGTAGGAACAAAGAGCAAAAATTTTGCATTTAAAAATGACAGAATATCAACTTAATTTGAGATTTAAATTCTAAACTATGATTAAGTTATGCAATACTCAAGAATTATAATTTTGAATGGTTAATTCTTACATAAAGGAGACATTTTGGGTCTTAACAGTATCACTTTTACCCCCCCCCCCCCACAATTCAACCTTTATAGTGTTAGTAGCATATCAAAATGAAAATAATTGTTTTGCATCATAGGTAATCATTATACATAAAGAAGAGTGACAAATTTTGAATTACATCTCTAGGGTACTCGAAAACCATAAAAGAGCCATGTGTTAGGCATATGAGCATATATTTTGAAACTTTAACCCATAAAATATTAGGAGAATATCAACTTATCAACATGAAATGTAATAAGAATAGGAGGAGAAAGAACAATCACATTTGTACTATTTTGTACCAAAATAAATAACAAAAATTCACCTCTTTGGCAAGTTAGATTCTCTTTCTCCTAAGAGCAATGTTAGGCATTCCAAGGCATTCATACTTAGATTTTAAAATTTTAATTCTAATATGACCAAGAGAGAATAGTATTCTAATCAAGAAGCACCTTCAAAAGATCAGGTAAGACCAAATTTTTTGTGATTATAACATAAAAGGCAAATTAGTGCACAAAGATTCACCTCTAATGTATATAACTCAAAATTATACATTTCCATCAAATTAAGTCACAAATGTAGGTTTAAATAGTGATATGAGAAAAAAACCCACCTTTCTCCCTAGGAGAAAGACTTCCACTTTGAGATCTACCCTAGTTCAACCTCTAATCTCCATCAGAAGCTCCATCAAAGCTCTATCTAACATGCTTTAGCCTTTCCTAGGGAAAAGAGAGAAGAAAGAAGAGTCCTTTAGCTAGATGAGACACATTTTACAATGGAAATCCATGGAGCTCAGGGCAAGTGGAGAAGAATGAGAGGACAGAAAGGTGGACAAAGAAGAAGAAGGATCTTACATGGTTTCAGCATGGGATAAAGCTATATACCCAAAGAGAATCTAAAAGACCTTGATTCTTTAACATGCATCAACAAGATGTATGGATGACCTTCCCCTAAGATCATGACTGTCCCTCATCCTAGATGGATGAAATTAAGGAAAAAGCCTTCTGTCATGGAGGAGAAAGACGAGTTTAGTTCTTTTATAGCTATAGGCAAAAAACTTCTAAGAAGCTCAACGTGCATTCTAAGTGCTCAAATATGTATAACATTTTCTCCTTTCTTTACTTAACGATATTGGGTTTACCAAGCCAAAGTTGATTGATGTACAGAGTGTGAGAATAACAAAATGGCATGTTGGAGAACCAATTTTGAACACCATTGGTGCCATGCTATGAATCACCATGAGATGGGTCATGAGGGAGAGGTGTGAGTTTCTTTGGTTTTACACTTGAATCTCTGTTTAAACTTGGAAAGGGACTGGACGAAGTTTCCTATGGTCATCAATTGTTTCTGGAGACCTACCAAACTAGTTTTGTTTTGGGGTTGGTTGAATTCCTCCCCAAAATCATTCTAGGAAGTTCAAGGTCACCTAAAAGGGCCTAGAACAACAAGGGTTCAAGTCCAAAGGTCATATATAAAAATATAGAGAAAAATGACTTCTATACCATACCCTTTTTTGGAAAAAGAGACCTTACCATAGTTCATCACATTTCCTTGGTCAATGGTTAGCCAAACAAGGTTCAAGTACTATCAAATATTGCACCAAAGGTTCTTTATTGTAAGTTAAACCCCAAGTTAGGGTAACATTTCAAACTTGTCCACAAATGTACATGAAGTGATATAATCAAAGTAATTAGAGTGTATTTGAAATCAAATTAGGATTATGATCTTATCCTATTTCACAAACTATTCAAACATATATACTTCAGTACATCTATTTTGTAAATTTTTTAACAATTAAGCTATCATGTTATGGTGATTTTGTAATTAAGTCCACAACTTTTATGAGAACTTGAAATCAAGACATTTAAAGTGCAAAATTGACTTTTAATAGGCGTTGAACTTATTTGGTTGAGCGCACATTATTAATCAATCATATAACTAAGTTAATAAATCAACACTAGAAAGAAAAGTAAGATTAAGCTAGGTTTGTGGTCTCACAATGCAACTCATGTTCATCTTCTGTGTCATGGGATAGGTCATCATGGATATGGGAAGTGGCTTGGTGTATACTATCAATGAGTTGTGCAAATTAACTATGTTGACGCATCATATATACATCATCTTCTCATAAACACATAAAAGTCATCATGACTAGGTGCGAGTAGTCAGTTTCCATGTGGGTTTTGGTATGATCTAGAGACAACACCATGTTTAGAAGAAAAAGGATGGCCTATAGTTGCAAATTATTTCTTCACATATGTGACACTTAACATCACTGCCTTGTGATTTTCTTAGTAACCAATCCCTACAAAGAGGGACTTTTGAATGGCTTCTAAAAGTATCCATAAATGATGATTGGATAGGGGATACCCGTCTGGGTAGTGTTTTTAAATGTCTTGCACCTCATGTGATGCAAGAGATATCTATCACACTTTGCCCTAAACTCATACCTGGGATAATAAAAAATGGTTATAGCTTTTTACTTATGTATATTGATTGTGTTCATGGTGAATGTTGAAATTTACAGTGAAAGATATGATCTAGGTATTTTCTGTGAGGGATGTGATATGTAGGGTCCCACTCTTGTAATAACATACATTAGTTTTTTGATCTCCATGTGTTCATCATGGACTTGGAGGATCATAGTGCTTAAACAAATTTTCAGGGTTGATGAAGTCTATATCACTAGTATATATTCTCCCCAAGTAAAAATTAAAATGTAGGATGTGAGAATTGGTTGAGGCCCCAATAATGGCTAATTTGGAAGAGAGGAGGACTATCATGAGGAATAAGAGTAGTGTGATTCCATGAATAATTGACATATGATTCATCCACTAGCTTTCTTCCTCCAAAGATAGCTATAGAAGATCCTTCTACATGACATTTAAGTAGCAAGTTCATGATATCTGAACACGTTTGCAATGCCTAACTCCTTCAATTAAAAGTCACCATATAATCTTGGGGGGGGGGTTCTAGATAGAAACTCCTTGCAACTATTGATGTTTTGAGTATACATAAATGAAATAATATCAAAAGATACCGTTCTTCAGGTGTAGGGGGATTGTCTTGTATTTCCTCCCTTGGTGTTCATCCTAGGGTTGTGTATATTTCTCTTAAAGACATTAAAATTGGTGAAAGGTGATAGAGATAACCTAACAATGGAAGAGAAATCATAGGATTCAAAATTTGGTGATGAAAAAAAACCTAAAAATCTATGGTTTTGGGCTAGGAAGGGGAGAAGGACTGTGGGGAGTATCTAGATGATGAGTCCTCAACTAAGATTAACTAATTTGAGAGGCATTTTCTTAGGTCGAAATTCTTTCATAACAATGCATCATAATGTTGTTAGTTAAGTGTTGAAAGGAATCTTAGTGGACAATAGATGTTGTGGATAACTGGATGTATTATTGTTTGAGTTTTACTAAAAAAGACTGGACCGATGACTATTAGAGACAAATAAAAGGGAACCACATAGATTTAGTTTCCCATAAACCAATGTGATTGGTGATATCTACTATCCAAAAACCAAGAATTTCTAAACACTAATCTAGAGTCTATCAAAGAATGTAAAACTGAGCCTAATATATGTATTATATATAATATCTTAAAGATGATAAAGCACCTTTGTTTTCCTTATTCAAGACCGAGAACTACTTGCATCCATATTAAATAATTTAAAATATAGGATACATGTCAAACAAATAATGTTGGAATCAATCAATAACACTTTGTCATAAGCCCCATGGATAACAATGTAAAGACATATTAACCATTTTACACCATCTTCACAAGTAAATGATGGGAATATACATGTAGCAAATAAGGTCAAGTGAATGTAGATTGATATTTTCCTACACAATGCTCAATGGATCATGAATGAAAACCTTCTAAGGTATATAAAACTATATACATTGATATAACCCTTATAAATTCCCCAAAAAATGTTAAATTATCATCCAACTCTAGAGTTAGAAAAACAATAACTATATGCACCTCTTTTGACCATCGTTGATTGCCACAATCTTATTTGACATACCAACTCATAGATACCACTATAATTTACTAATCAAAACAATGTTTTTTGGAAGGCATGTTAAAGTGGGAATAGAACATTTATGTACCCATTTTGATTGGCTAGATAACATGTGTGTTCTTCCCAATCCCTTATAAAGGTGATTGGGGCATGCATGAGACATGCATATGATCATTCTCGCTTCACCAAAAGGGAAATCACACACAAAAAGTTATGTGTATATATGGTGGTAAAATTTAAATATAAAGAGAAATATTGGAAGAGTCTTCTACAAAGGAAGAAGCATTAGTAGAAAAAATGAAATAAGACTATTGTATAACTTTAAATGCACTAAAAAGGAAACATATATACATCAAGAGTATTCATCTCTATCTTAGATTACATAGAGATTGTTAAATGTGTGAACTCCCTTATTTTAGTACATCTATGTCCAATCCCATTTGTGAAGATTGTACAATATCCTCTATAATGTAATTTTAGGAAGGCCTTATTTTCCCTATTCAAAGACCCTTTTAATATGGGAAACTCATCTGATCCTTTACAATGACTCTAAATTTGACATTTATAAAGTGTTTCATGCATAAATGTATCCAAGTACGACATTTATTGTGCAATTTTGAAATACAACTATCACTAATCATTTTTACACTTGACGCAAATCCTTAAAAATCTATCCCTTTACACCCTATCTGATTAGTAGAATGCCTCTGGACATGTTATTAAATCCTTTTGACTGAGTAATTTTCTAGAATCATTATCTTTGTGTACCTTCACTAGAGACACTTCTTTACTATTAGGAATTTAACACTTAATGAAAATTCAAGGAGAAATGGCCTGACTCTTCTCCATACCGAGTTCCATGATCCATCAATCAAAGATTAATTCTTGGAAATAGGTTAGCATCAAATAGAAATGGATAAATAGTCAACTGAAGAAAGTGATATTTGTCTAGAAACCATATTTGACGATGTAACTGGTTCTCCATGACATCATACTTATCTTGTGAGGGGCATCATAACACCCTATTTTGATCACCTTAAAGAGCATTCTAGGATTAGACATAGAGGAGTTATGATATGTTGAAAGTAAAAATATAGGCCCTAAACTCCAAATATTTCAACCATATTCCAAAAAATATGACCAATAATACCTTAATATAACCCTCATTTTCCTATTATTTTAATTAGAACCAATGGTTGCAAATCTATTATGCACCCATTTGTCTCACAAGGAATTGCTATTATAGGTGCACATCCATGGTGCAACTAATCAACCTCATTAAAATTAAAGATAGACCTTATTGATTTGATACTAGAAGCCCAATATGAGTCACATCCTTTTATGCACCATGCATTATTGGCATAAACTCATATATTGTTGTGATTACCTTGAGGAAAACTTAATAAATCTTTAAGAAAATCTATTTATCATGCCAAATTGGTCTCTTGTGATCTTATGGCATGAATCGTCTTTATGTGTGTAAATCTAAAGTCATCATGACTAGGTGCGAGAGGTCAGTTTCCATGTGGCTTTTGGTATGATCTAGAGACAAAACCATGTTTAGAAGAAAAAGGATGGCCTATAGTTGCAAATTATTGCTTCACATATGTGACACTTATCATTGCTGCCTTGTGATTTGCTTCGTAACCAAGCCCTCCAAAGAGGGACTTTTAAATGGCTTCTAAAAGTGTCCACAAATGATGATCGGGTAGGGGAGACCAGTATGGATAGTGTTTTAAATGTCTTGCACCTCATGTGATGCAAGATACATCTTTCATACTTTGCCCTAACCTCGTACATGAGACAATAAAAAATGGTTATAGCTTTCTACTTATGTCTATTGATTGTGTTCGTGGTGAAGGTTGAAATTTACAGTGTAAGATATGATCTAGGTATTTTCTATGAGGGATGTGATAGGTAGGGTCCCACTCTTGTAATAACATGCATTTGTTTTTTAGTCTCCATGCATTCATCATGTACTTGGAGGATCATAGTGGTTAAACACATTGTTAGGTTGATGAAGTCTATATCACTTATATATTCTCTCCAAGTAAAAATTAAAATGTAGGATGTGAGGATTGGTTGAGGCCCCAATAATGGCTAATGTGAAAGAGAGGAGGACTGTCATGTCTTCAGAAGGAATAAGAGTAGTGTGATTCCATGAATAATTGGCATATGATTCATCAACTAGCTTTCTTCCTCCAAAGATAGCTATAGAAGATCCTTCTACATGACATTTAAGTACAAGAAATTTCTAATCCACTTTCTTGACTCGAAGATCAAGGTGTTTCTATATGTTCCAATTTGTGAGTGAACAAGATTACTACACACCTTTGCAATGCCTAACTCCTTCAATTAAGAGTCACCAAATACTCTGGGGGGGTTCTAGGAAGAAACTCCTTGCAGCTATTGATGGCTTGAGTATACATAAATGAAATAATATCAAAAGATACCATTCTTCATGTGTAGGGGGATTGTCTTGTATTTCCTCCCTTGGTGTTCATCCTAGTGTTGTATATATTTGTCTTAAAGACATTAAACTTGGTGATAGGTGACGGAGATAACCTAACAACAGAAGAGAAAGAATAGGATTGAAAATTTGGTGATGAAAAAAAACCTAAAAAGCTATGGTTTTGGGCTAGGAAAGGGAGAAGGATTGTGGGGAGTATCTAGATAATGAGTCCTAAACTAAGATTAACTAATTTGAGAGGCATTTTCTCAGGTAGAAATTCTTTCATAACAATGCATCATAATGTTGTTAGTTAAGTGTTGAAAGGAATCTCAGTGGACAATAGATGTTGTGGATACCTGGATATATTGTTGGTTGAGTTTTACTAAAAAAGACTAGACCGATGACTATGAGAGACAAATAAGAGGGAGACACATAGATTGAGTTTCTCCTAAACCAATTTGATTGGTGATATATACTATCAAAAATCAAGAATTTCTAAACACTAATCTAGAGTCTATCAAAGAATGTAAAACTAAACCTAATATATGTATCATATATAATTTCTTGAAGATGATAAAGCACCTTTGTTTTCCTTATTCAAGATTGAGAACTACTTGCATCCATCTTATATAATTTAAAATATAGGATACATGTCAAACAAAATGTTGGAATCAATCAATAACACTTTGTCATAAGCCCCATGGCTAACAATGTAAAGACGTATTAACCATTTTACACCATCTTTACAAGTAAATGATGGGAATATACATGTAGCAAATAAGGTCAAGTGAATGTAGATTGATATTTTCCTACACAATGCTCAATGGATCATGAATGAAAACCTTCTAAGGTATATAAAACTATATACATTTGTATAACCCTTATAACTTCCTAAAAAATGTTAAATTATCATCCAACTCTAGAGTTAGAAAGGCAACAACTACATGCACCTCTTTTGACCACCGTTGATTACCACAATCTTGTTTGATATCCCAAATCATTACTACCACTATAATTTACTAATCAAAATAATGTTTCTTTGGAAGGCATGTTAAAGTGGGAACAAAACATTTATGTACCCATTTTTGATTGGCTAGACAACATGTGTGTTCTTCCCAATCCCTTATAAAGGTGACTGGGGCATGCATGAGACATGCATTGTTCATTCTCATTACACCAAAAGGGAAATCATGCATAAAAATTGATGTGTATATATGGTGGTACAATTTAAATATAAATAATAATATTGGAAGAGTCTTCTACAAAGGAAGAAGCAATGGTAGACAAAAATGAAATAAGATTATTGTATAAGTTCAAATGCAATAAAAAGAAAACATATATACATCAAGAGTATTCATCTCTACCTTATATTACATAGAGATCGTTAAATGTGTGAGCTCCCTTATTTTAGTACATCTATGTCCAATCCCATTTGTGAAGATTGTACTCTATCCTCTATAATGAAATTTTAGGAAGGCCTTATTTTCCCTATTCAAAGAGCCTTTTAAATTGGGCAACTCATCTGATCCTTTTTATGATGATTCTAAATTTGACATTTATAATGTGTTTCATGCATAAAGGTATCCATGCACGACATTTATTGTACAATTTTGAAATACAACCATCACTAATCATTTTTACACTTGACGCAAATCCTTAAAAATCTATCCCTTTACACCCTATCCGATTAATAGAATGCCTCTGGACATGTTGTTAAATCCTTTTGATTGAGTAATATCTTTGAATTTGGAATTGTTTACACCTTCTTTAGAAACTAAATACCTCCAAACTTGATAGTTGATTCCCATTATAGGGCTCCCATGAAATCCTTGCATGATTCCCATGAATCTAGCATTCATGATCCTTGTTGGCAGTTTGTCACCTCTAAATTGTCATCTTATTGTTGCAACTAAAATGTCTGTACTTTTCTAGAATCTTTCTCTTTGTGTACCTCCACTAGAGACACTTCTTTAATATTTGGAATTTAACATTTAATGAAAATTCAAGGAGAAATGGATGATTATTCTCCATACCAAGTTCCATCAAGCAAATATTAATTCTTGGAAGTGGGTTAGCATCAAACAAAAATGGATAAATAGTCAACTGAAGCAAGTGATATTTGTCTAGAAACCATATTTGACTACATAACTGGTTCTCCATGACATCATACTTGTTTTTTGAGGGGCATCATAACACCCTATTTTGATCACCTTAAAGAGCATGCTTGGATTGGACATAGAGGAGTTATGATCTATGGAAAGTAAAAATATAGGACCCAAACTCCAATTATTTCAGCCATATTCCAAAAAATATGATCAATAATACCTTAATATAACCCTTATTTTCCTATTGTTTTGATTAGAACCAATGGGTGCATATCTATTATGTACCCATTTGTATCACAAGGAATTGCTATTATAGGTGCACATCCATGATGCAACTAATCAACCTCATTAAAATTAAAGATGGACCTTATTGTGTTGATACTAGAAGCCCAATATGGGTCACATCCTTTTATGCACCATTCATCATTGGCATAAACTCATATATTGTTGTGATTACCTTGAGGAAAACTTAATAAATCTTTAAGAAAATCTATTTATCATGCCAAATTGGTCTCTTGTGATCTTATGGCATGAATCGTCTGTATGTGTGTAAATCTAAAGTAGAAGGGGCTTTAGAAATATTTTTTCACATTCTACACCATATTTGGAGAAAAATCCTCTGAGGTCACAACCTTGCAACCCCTGACCTTAATTGAATTTTGGAAATGCACGAGAAAAATGATGAACCCTCTCATTTACCTCCCATTCACTAAAAACACTGCTACAGAATGGGGATACAACGTCGGTTATATTTTAAAGAAAAAATGACAGTGTTATATTTTCCATCAGTTCTAGTTCTGCAACTGCTGCAGTTTTCCCAGCTGAGAAAATATGGGTTACGCTTTATTTTTGTCATCAATCACTTCTAACAGCAACCGACACAATATATCATCCACAAAAATAGAATTTTGCATAAATTTTTTGCATCCATTTTCATTTGCCTCCAAAAGCTCGTCGTCAGTTCTATTCAACATAACTGAAAGGATACAGAGGTACGCGTGCTATCTGGGTCACATGAAAATATTGACTTTTCTCGTCAGTTCTTTCAAATGAGACCGACGAGAAAGATGTTCCTATCCTGTGACCTGCCAAAATTTTTTCCCACCCAATTGATATTTCTCATTGGTTTTACTATAAGAAACCGACGATGTATCATTTGTGTGTTGGCCCACCTCCACTTGACGTTTATTATCGGTTCATTCGAAAGTGACTGACAAGAAAGATAATTTTTCGTCGGTGTTTCTAATAACCGATGAGAAATATCTTACCTTAACCTTACAGGGAACCCTTTCCCCCTATTTCCCCTACCCACATTTAATTCTCTTTGTTGCTCTGGTGATTTTGCAGGTGATTTGTCTCCTCTCCCCCACCATTGTTGCTGCTTGCCTCTGCTGCAGTCACCACTACTACTCGCCGTTGCGAAAGCTACTTCTTGCTGTTGTTCCTTTCCTATTTATGCTGTCGCATCTTTCCTCCTATGCTTCCTCCACCGGCCAAAGCTCACTGTCAGCCAGTCTCCAGAGTGAATTCTGCCACCACTGCTCACCACCATAGCTACTCACCTTCACTACCTGAGCACTATGCCACCACAATGTGTAGACTGACTGCTCTGTTCGTCCTTCTACTCCACCACCAACAATATTGCAAAAAGTAATTTACTCTCCTCATTCTTCCTCTCTGCCATGTTATTGTTCTTGATGAATTAATGGAGACTAACAAAGATTAATGATATGTTGGTCACTTTTGTACACTATTATTACTATTTGACCTAACTGTGCCATGAAATATGGTCCATTTTATCCTCTAATGATTACTCTTGCATGAAAATGACTCTAAATAACTTGAATTGACAATGTGGATGTTTATGTTGACTATCTTGCTCGAATCATATAATTGTTCTCCATTTAATATGTAGATACCCTAATAATTAAATCCCTTCTTTAACTGTGATGTGTCACACTAAGATGTAACTTAATCCATATTGTATCATGTAACATGATAATGAACATGCATGACATAGTTTGAGATATTGAAAATTAATATTGAAGGTAATGATATCTTGACTTAGGTGACACATACAACCACCATGATAAGATTAGTGAGACATAATCTTGCTCATGTTAATCTATAAACACTAATCTATAACCCTAATTATTGGCCTAGAAACCTGTCTGAGATGTACTCATTAGTAGTAAACCTTGGATAGTCCTTGATTCGGGACTGTTCTTGAGCACTTCATCTCACTTAGGATGTAAGTGTATAATGCGTGTTCGATTTTAATAAATTTCGACAATATTTTCCCTTTGTTCTCTGGGTACATATGTAGGTGGGTATTTTCCCATCGACATCCGTGTACTTGAAGAACTGTGGGAAATGCTGCAGAAATCTATTTAGACCGAACACACATTATACACTTACTAGTGAGATGAAGTGCTCAAGAATGAGATAGGTGGTACACATTCCTGAATGTGAACGTTACTATATGTTAAGTGCATTATTTATTGTTAGAAATTCAAATGTTGTATGGATAAGTAATCACATCTCAGAATTAATACACTAAAATTGATATGTATTTCTCTATATTAACTTGATTTTCATTGAAATTGATATACATTTACTTTATTAACCCTACATCCTAAGCTTCTAAAAAGTAAACTCTAACTTATAAGCCCCAACCCCTATTCTCTATTGGCCTAGAAACCCGTACGAGATTTACTCATTAGGAGTATACCTTGGATAATCCCCAATTTGGGACTGTTCTTGAGTACTTCATCTCACTTAAGATGTAAATGAATAACATGTGTTTGATTTCAATAAATTTTGATAGAATTTCCTCTTTGTTCTCTGAGTACATATGTAGGTGGGTATTTGCCCATCTATATCGGTGTACTCAGAGAACTGCGGGGAAATGCTGTCAAAATTTATTGAAATCAAACACGCATTATACACTTAGTAGTAAGACGAAGTGCTCAAGAATGGGATAGGTGGTACACATTCATGAATGTGAATGCTACTAGATGATTATGGCTCAATTATTGAAACATACATTTTTCCTAAAATTAACTTACTAGCTAGAACCTGATTAGGTAATCATCTCCCATCTGATCATATAGAAATGTATTGATCATGGATGTCTAAACAAAATTGATACACTCCATAGTTTATTAATGATCTTGATGAGTTTGTTAGATTTGTAGAGGAACATAGAAAACAACATGGAGATAGGTTCTATTACCCATGTAGGAATTGTAGCAACAACCTAAAAGTTGGCACTATTGAGACAATTAAAGATCATGTCATGTGTAATGGACTGGCATGGAGAAATTCCTAGTATGAGATCAGTTGATGTTGGTAGTGGTAGTTGTGTCCAAGAAGAAATGGCTGATGATGTTGATGAGAACGAACCAATTCCAACAGACATGGTTGATGCAATGCTAGATAGTTGTGGGGTAAATGTTATAGACCCACCTCCCTTATTTAGAAACATTATGCACGATGCTGAGAAACTGTTATACTTAGGTTGTACTAAGTTTACAAAGTTGAGCGTTGTGTTGAGATTGTATAATATGAAGGCTAATAGTAGATGGAGTGACAAAAGCTTCACTTCTATATTGTCTTTGTTGAAAGAAATTCTCCCTGAAGGCAACGAGCTTCCAATCTCAACATAATAAATGAAAAAGATTTTGTGCCCAATGGAAATGGAGGCTAAGAAGATACATGCACACCCAAATGACTGTGTGCTATTTCAAAAGGACTATATCGATATGAAAGAATGTATGAAATGTGGGGTGTCTTGGTATAAAAGGACGACATCGGGTAAGACCAAAACTGAGTCTCCTACCAAGGTGATGTGGCATCTACATATAATACCCCAGTTTCAACACTTGTTTTCTAATGCCATAGATGCACAAAATGTATCTTGGCAAGAAGAGGTAAAGAATAATAACGATGGTATTCTACAACATGCATCTGATTCCCCACAATGGAAGAAGATTGATTTATTATATCCTAAATTTGGCGAGAAGAAGCCAAGAATTTAAGACTTGGACTTTGTACAGAACGGATGAATCCATATAGAATATTAAGCAGCTAACATAGTACTTGGTCTATCATTCTTGTTGTATTCAATCTTCCGTTGTGGTTGTGTATGAAGAATATGTATGGCACACTGGCGTTGCTAACATCAGTCCCCAAACAACCTGGGAATGCTATTGATGTTTACCTTGAACCTCTGATTGATGACCTAAAGAAACTATGGGGAGAAGGTGTGTTGACTTATGATGGTTTGCAATAAGAGATTTTTAATTTACTTGCTATGTTGTTTTGCACTATTAATGACTTTCCTTCTTATGGGAACTTGTCTGACTACATCGCCAAAGGATCCAAGGCATGTCCTATATGTTAGGAAACACAAATTCTATCAGACTAAAACATGGTGGTAAGACTATATATCTTGGTCATCGAAGGTTTCTACCAAAGGTGCATCCTTGATGAAAGTTGCACAAAACATTGAATGGCTCAACTGAGGAATAGAGTGCCCCTAAACCTATGTTTGGGGAGGATGTTTATACAAGAGTAAACACCATTGTAAATCACTTTGGTAAGATACCATGTACTACTCCCACATGTGAGAAGTCTTTATTAAAAAAGAGGTCAATATTCTGGGATCTTCCTTATTGGATTTATTGAATAGTTCGACATTGTTTCGATGTCATGCATGTTAAAAAAATGTTTGTAATAGCATTATTGGGACTCCGTTGAATATACCTGATAAGACTAAAGATGACATCAAATTCTGAATATACTTACGTGAAATGGGTATAAGGAAATAACTAAAAAATAAGCTACCAAAAGTCACCGCACATATCTACCTCCTGTTTATTACACCTTGTCTACAAAAGAGAAGAGAACTTTTTGCAAGTGCTTGCATAATGTTAAGGTACCACAGGGATACTCAACCAATTGCATAGATTGATATAAATAAAGGATCTGAAGTTAATAGGTCTTAAACCTCATGATTAAAATACTCTAATGTAACATATATTTCTTGTGGCTATTCAATCTATCCTTCCTAAGCATGTAAGGTTTGCAATCACTAGGATTTTCTTCTTCTTCAACACTCTATGTAGAAAAGTAATTGATTCTAAGATTCTAGATAAGTTGCAAAGAGAAGTGGTCGTTACCCTGTGTCAACTTGAGCAATACCCCCCCACCCTTCATTCTGTGATATCATGGTACATATAGTTTTCCATTTGACTAGGGAAGTTAATATGTTGGGTCCAATTTTCTTGCATTGGATGTATCCTTTTGCGCGGTGCATGAGTGTTTTTAAAGCTGATGTTTGGAACCGTTGCCACCTCAAAGGGAATACCACTGAGGGCTACACTGCTAGAGAGGTTATGGACTTTTGCAATGACTTTTTGAGTTGCAACGAAACTACTGCTAATGTCGTGAACCCTAGTGTTTATTCCGGAAAAGGTATTTTGGGAGAATGACAGATAAATATCTACCATGAGCAGTGGGAACAAGTACACTTGTATATTTTACACAACATTGACAATGTGGGTATTTGTAACACCAAACACACCAATGTGCTCAAGAAATATTATCCCTAAGCCATTTCAATGTGGCTTGCTAGAGAGCATAATCAGAAAATTATTAGGTGGTTTGAAAAGGAAGTATTCAATCAACTATCACAAACACCAAATAATCTTATAGAAACTATCAAATGACTCACGTATAAGCCAAATACCCACGTTACATCTTACGAAGGATTTGACATAAATGGATATTTTTTTGGTCAGTGCATAAATGGATTTTTATACTACACAAAATGTCAAGATGATAAAGTGTTGTCCAAAACATTGGGGTCACCCTTCAGGCATCTTCTTGTATTTTTATAGTGCCAAGGATAAGAGTCCACATGAAGGAAATATGTCTTTTTATAGTGTCATTGATGATATATGAGAAATTGACTATATATAGTTTAGAGTTCCATTATTTAGGTGTAAATGGGTCGATAACAATAAATAAGTTGTAGTTGACGAACTCGATTTCACAATATTGAACTTTGAGTGGACATGCGAGAAGGATGAACCCTTCATCATGGCATCACATGCCAAACAAGTATTCTATATCAACGATCTTGCAAATGAAATTTGGTCTATCGTTCTCCATGGGAAAAGATAGTTCATTTCAGATCCTATTGATGAAGAAGAGTACTATGACAAGTATGATGACTCTAGCCCATTTTCTATTGGCTTACCAAGTATAAATGTTGAATCTAATGGTGATGACTATACACATGAAGATCACATAGAAGGGATATTAGTTTAAGGTATACTACTCATATGTGATCTGACTTTTTTTTTGCATTATGTAACATGTTTATCTGTCCATATGTGATCCAACATTTTATAGTGTTGAATTTTTATATGTGATCTGAATTTTTCATTTGTTTACTTTTGATTTTATAGATGGCATCTGACCAGGAGCATAGTAATCATGAGCGTGAGGATGCTGATCATCCTAGTCAGGGTTTTGATGGTGCTGATAACCCAAAATGTAAGGGAGTTAGATGGATAACTATGATGAAATATGCCACAAATAGGCAAGGGAGGAAGTGCGTCGTTGAATTCAATGAAGCAGGCACGTCAATTACTAAAGAGTTTGTCAACTATTATGGGGTCTTTGCTCGAAGAAAAAAGCCTCTCCTTATTGAGGATTGGAGACAAGCGAGTATGGTCTAAAAAGACCTCACATGGATGGAGTTAGAGGTGAGATAAATGAAGTTATACTTTTATTGTCTTTTTCTGGTTCTTTCTTTTAACATTTCTAAACAATATTGAATGTTAAACCTTTTTAGAGTCGGTATGAAATTGATGAAAAGATGCATCGTAAGTTTGTTATGCAACTCATCGGGAGAAGACATAGAGATGGGTAGACAATCCTTACAAGAGACTATGTCTTTAGATACAAGAAGGAACCCTGGCTTAATAAAACTATATTAATCAAGATGATTGGAAGGAGTTTGTTCAAAGGAGAGAAACATATGCATTCTAGATATTGAATTAATTGTATTTTTATGATTTGTTGTGATTACTTAACAATATCAATTGTATGAATTAATCAGGACCTTCACGCCACTAAAAAAGACAGGCATGACAAGAATGTGTACAACCATCAGTTGGGTTCAGATGGTTATTGGAAATGCCGCCTGATGAGATAGCTACTACAAAGAGAGCTAGAGATACATCAACATCAAGAGCAAGGAGAAGATGAAGTGTACGAGCAAGAGTAAGAGCAAGGGCAAGGGCAACAACAAGGAAAACAACAAGGGAAACAAAAAGGGCATTCTACTTCTATTCCTTTTACCACCGAGTCTTCTAGTTCTTCTGGATGGTTGCCTCGCTATATTGAGTGGATAGATGTGAGGAGAAACAAAGCCCGAGAAAACCCTACCCAAGAAACACAGGAGGTGGTAGATAAAATGATAAATTTATTGTTTCTTAATAAATGGTCATGTTCTTTTTTCACTGGATTTTTAAGTTTTAATGATTACTCCATTTTTGATGATAATTAGTTGGAGCTGGCTGCCCATGCAAAGGAGGGCACGTTCACCCCTCAGGACACACATGATAAATTGGTAGTTGCTATAGGGATAGAAGAGCATCATGGACGTGTTAGGGGCACTGGAGCTGGGTATGGGATAAAATAGTTTTTTGGGGGATCCCAACATAAGTGCAAACAAGCCAAGAAAGGGGGAATGGATGAACAATACATGCAAAGAATTGTAGATGCAACATTAGAGAAATATATAGCTTCTCAGGTGACACACATAAGAGTTCCATACTTGCCCTATCTCCAATAATCATATACCTGTCCAGGGTATACAAGTATTGAGATTAGGTAGTATGCACTTTATTTACTATCATGTTCCTCACTTTTCATATCATTATACACACAGGATTTTTCATTCCTGGATTTTCTTCAAGCATCACTTCTATATCTCATCTTTTATCACATAGATAAGAGAGATTATAAAGCATTTTAAGGAATACTGAGTAAAATGTAAATTCTCATCTTCCTTGTATCCTTATAGGACTAGTCAGAGGAAGTTCAAAAACAACTACTTTTTTATTTTTAACACATAGAATCATGAAATGAAATATCAGAATAATAATGTTTCATCTGACCTGTCTCATCTCGCAATTTGTTTGCTGCCTCAAGCTGATTCTTTTCATAGAATCTTGCCTGGGATGTCTGTCCACGTCCTCGAGTGCCACTAAAAAACTATTTTCCCTGATAACCTTGATATCTCTGCCTCGGTGATTGGGTTACCATTGTGTTTCCAACTGGACTATTTCTTACTAGATGTCCTACCTGTCTACACTGGTAATAGGTTCTAAGCGCTTGACATGCTCTTAAAGGTCCCTTACCCTTTCTGGGTAGCCCTTTCCCTAGTGTACTAGACCTTGGTTATATCATGGGTACTAAAGAATTCCCCTTTTTAGAGCTACTAGGCCTCTGATCCCAAGTTTGGATAGGCCTTTTCTTAATTCTTTCCTCCTTATACTTTCCTGGACAATCTTTTTTGATATGTCTAGGCTGCCTACACTTGTGGCAATTTCTGATTTCAAGCTGTAACCCCTTCCTTTCATCATTATTCATTGCTCCAACATGCTGGTGTTGAGCAAGAATCCTATTGGAATCCAAAACTTCATCATTGGGGGCTGGTAGTCTAGGTTGTATTGCTGATATATGGTCCACATTACGCATTATTTCATTCCTAACCTGCCCAACAGTAATATTAAAAGAAGGATTCCTTATCATGGTTTGATCATCTTGGGGATTCTCAGGCAGTCATTCTTCTCTCGCCTGGTCCCTTACACCTTCTGTTGGTGCAACATTGCTGCTCTCAGCAGCATGCCCTTTGTGTGATCCAGACGTATTTCAGTTCTTCCTCTCCTTTATGAGTAAAAGACACTATCAAATAGATTGGAAAACACTTGAACAGACTCAACAACCTTAGTTCTATGTCTCTGTAGACTCAAAAAACCTAAAGATCTGATACCACAAATTTGTGACACATCGTTCGAATAAAACATTATTAACTAAGCGAAAGCGTTCGTTAGCAGCGGATTATGGAAAATCACTAAAAATTAATGATTTTTGAAAGAGTAGTTTGATTTCATTCTGTTTCACTAGTACATATCGTGTATCATCTCATCTCAAGGATTAAAACATCAACTCTTCTATTAATCTATATACAGACATCATAAGAACATTGAGGCATCGAGCCAAAATCTCAGATCGATTCATTAAAACCAACTATGGACTCTGAGGACCTGAGAGTACAAAGACGACACATAGGACTCTATTCACACATATACAAAACTTGATAGCCAGTGTCTCCACCTGAGAATTCACTGCTATTCCTGGTGCTGCTGCTGTCCTTCACCTACTGAAGGGTTCCTGCCTCCTTGTCTGCGTCCACCTAAAAATGGGGATCCCACGGGGGGTGAGACATTTGTAAATTACCCCAGCGAGAGATATAACTCTCTGCCAAAACATTATTATTGTAGTTTAATTGAATAAAATTGTGCAGAGGAATTATATATTCAACAACAGATAGATCAATGCTTAAATAGATTAGAGCAGTATTTTTATTCAAAGCATTTCAGCTATAACTTGATAAGTGAGCATGATACTTATTTAATGAGGAATTAAAGTACATGTATAACATTTATCCTTCTAGGATATGCTCATCAGAATAACATCAACCTTCTCAGTCAGTACGAGATTATATAGAAGATACCTCATGTGTCAAACTATAATTAACTTTCCAGGGTATATTGACACCTTCGCTATAGAGTTATAGTCGTAGCATATACTCTCTTTAGGCTTAGATCACACAGCTAATGTCTGGTATTGTTTTGTGGAGTCATGTCCTGTAGCCATACTCTTTTAATAAAGTATTGGGATCTTAATCCCTCATCTCATCAGGTACATTTCCATTTCTTAACAAGTTCATCATCATGATTATAGAATATGGATATTCAAACCCTCAGTTCATCATAGATTACTTGTTACCACTTATCAGGTAACTTAATACCTTCAGGTCATCTGACCAAAGTAATCATGATTCTTGCTACACAAGCATTCCACATAGTTCACAAGGTTCATATCACCTCTTGTTACCCCTTAATAGGCAACAAGGCATATTATGGCTTATGAAGCCCATAAACAATTTCAATAATTAAAACATCATATGGCACACATGGGTCATTAATTTTAGGTTACCTCTCACTAAGCAACAAAGCATATGAAGGCTTATAAGGCCTATAAAACATTTTCAATATACAGAGCATCATAGCCCATACCTGGCTATGCTCATCATCGCAACATACTTGCATGATTAATACTCATAATAACAATTATATCCATTATATATCAGTACCATGCAATACAAGGGCTTTTCTTATTACATTCATAACTCATCACTCTGTATTTGAGCTTCACATAGGATCAATCTGTGTTAGGACTTCACATAGCATCACCCTGTATTAGGGTTTCACATAGCATTACCTTGTGTTAGGGTTTCACATAGCATTACCCTGTGTTAGGGTTTCACATAGCATTACCCTGTATTAGGGTTTCACATAGCATTACCCTGTATTAGCGTTTCACATAGCATTACCCTGTATTAGGGTTTCACATAGCATTACCTTGAGTTAGGGTTTCACATAGCATTACCGTTTATTAGGGTTTCACATAGAATTACCCTGTATTAGGGTTTCACATAGCATTACCCTGTATTAGGGTTTATTATATCCTATTACCCAATTTAGGGTTAGGATGCACTATTCACATCAGATTAGGGTTTATCATGTCCTTTTACCCAAATTAGGGTTTACTGTAACATTACATAACATCACCCTGGATTAGGGTTTTGTATCACATTCATCACCCTATATTAGGGATTTACACATCATTACCCTAAATTAGGTTTTCACACAGAATTGCCTTGAATTAGGGTTTCTCATGTCATTATCCTATATTAGGGTCACATCATTCCCCTAGATTAGGGTTTCACTCAGTATTGCCCTATATTAGGGTTTAAGTTCATCAATCAACTCAATTAGGGTTTTATGATCTCTTTATCAAGTCATACCCTAATTATATATCCCATTCATTTTGAATGTGTTGGGCTTGATTGCTACATGATTATTATACATGTATGATTTCCCTTTATCATCCTCTCTAGGATGTTCTCTACTCCAATCTTAACCAAATTGAGTCTATTCTTTATTCAAATACATGTAATTAGGGTTATCATAATGTATTGGGCTATTGCATTAATATGCATCAAAGGTTAACCCCACTAAGGGTACCAATCACTCTAGTACCTTAAAGGTACAACCATTGTAATCATCATTGATTTTCATCATAAATAATCAAGAAGTTGATTGACCTTTAATCACCTTAGACATCCAAACGGGTTTGATTAATTAAATCCCAAATAGTCTTGGTCACTTAGACCCCAAACGAACTTGACCAATTAGACTCCAAATGATCTTACTAAAATAACCTCCAAATGGTCTAAGACCATTTATAACTCCACACGGTCTTGATTACATTGGACATCCAATCGGTTTGAAATCGTTAAGCCAAATCAAGTTGAAACCGATTGAACATATAAAACCGTTTAGATAAAACATTTTGAAACCGAATGAACTTGGGTCTCCAAACAGTTTGAGACCGTTTGGTCCCAAATGGTGTTGAGACCTTTTGATCCCAAATGGTCTTGAGACCATTTGGACTCAAACGGTCTAAAGACCATTTGGTCCAAACCCTCTCAAAACTGAATGGACCAAAAAGATATCCATCAACTAAATCGATTTCAGGGTTTCACCTATTGAATCTACCTATCAATTGAAACATTGAAGTAACCTCAATTGAACCATTGAAGTAACCTCAATTGAACCATTAAATCACCCTTCAATTGAACCATCAATTAGGGTTTTAAATTTAAGAAACCATCAATTAGGGTTTTAACCTAATTGAATTAGGGTTTGAAATCGAGATACCTTCAATTGTTGACATTGTAGGACTAATTCTATTGAAATCATTGAATCACCACTTAGCCATGTCATGACCTGACCTCAATCAGTCTTGAGGTCGTTTGGTTAACCTCCAAATGGTCTTGAGACCGTTTGACTAGTTCCATCATTGAAATTTGTGAAATTCAATTAGGGTTTGCATCATAGAATCGATCATCAATTGAGCTATTGATTGTATTTCTATTTTGATATCACTGGATCTTCAACCATCTAATCATACTTCATCATAGACTTAAAAATGGTCTTGGTTGACCTCCAAACGGTCTTGAGACCGTTTGGGTTAGTCAACCCAAAATATTAAATCAATCAATTGAGAATTTCAGCACTCAACCCGATTAGGGTTTGATACTTGATGGACCTTTAACTGATGAACCCTTTGAAACCAATCAATTGGATTTAATGGGTCATCAACCATCAACATCAGCATATGAACTCCAAATGGTCAACGGTGGTCAACTATTCCAAACGATTTTGAAACCGTTTGGTTTCAAACGGTTTGATGAAACCGTTTGGCTAACTTTATTGAAACCGATTGGACTCAAATATTGAAACCGTTTGCAATAGATATTTGTGGAGGTGTGTGCTTATTATGATGTCATCATCATCAAGATATAAACCCATGCAGCTTTCTGTGATTTTCATGGTGATTGCATCAATCAATCAAATAAAATTTCAAGAATGAAGAAAGGATCAACAATTGATAGAGGTATGAAATCAATAATAACATTCAAGGGTTCAAGTTATATTACCCACCTTAAATTGAGCTTAAAAGCTTAAAACACCACATCTTTAATGGTGAAAGCAACACCTTCCACTATCCCAAGCTCATCCATAAGCTTTGAGTGAAAAGGAATGGCTAGAATTGAAGATGGAATGGAGATAAGAAGAAATCATGCATTGATTTTCGATTTCCACCATGGAATCAAGGTGAAAAGAGGTCATGGAGCTTACCAACATGTTGGGGGTCGTCCTCCTGATCCTCCAAAGCTCCCTTGGTCGTTTTTCAAGCAAAGAGTGGAAGTGGTTTTGAAAAAGCCTCTCAATTGAGTTGTAAAAGGTGTTTTTATAAGAAATTCAATGAGAGAGAAAATATTTTATAAAATCCTTTTAATTCCAAAATTGGTGCCACCTATCCCCCATCAATTCCTTGCATGCAAATCCATCTTCTCCTCCTTCGAATTCCTCTTCATTATCCATGAATTAAGGAAAAGCAAATTAAGCACCTTAAATCATATAATACTAATATCCCATTATTAGTGGATATTACTTTTGATTTAACTAATGTGAGTGGGTTCTACACTCACTTAGATATTTTCGTGCCTTTGCAAGGCACATGCTCGTCCAACCTTATCTAATTTCAACCATTACCATTTTGGTTGATGGGAACTTCGATTAACATATTTATTTTAGCATTAATTTGAAGTAAAGTTCCAATTATGCTTAAATCTTGATTATTTTAATATCAAGATTCTCTTTCTTCCAAAATGATTCAAATGAGGCGCCCCTCTCAAATTATTTTATCTACATGATGCCAAGAAATATGAGGGACCCTCTTGAAGTGGTATTTTGCAAATTGAACCCTAGATTTTGGGTAAATTACACATTACACCAAAACTAGGTTTTAATGCACAAACATTGCTCAACAGGCTCTTTCTTGTTATTCAGGCCCCTACAAGCCATACATATACATCATTCACATTCCTATGATGCTTCAATACTACAGGAACATTTCACCATGTAAAATTTGCAATTTAACCCCTCAACTTGGGTAATTTGCACTTTAGCCCAAAACAAGTAAAACATTATTTCAACATTATTTAGAAAGGACTAAAATTGAAATATAAGTTCCTCTTGAGCCTTAATTACTTTTCAAGAGATAATAGAAAGCATATAATCAACTTTATTAAGAAAAACATCTAGGTTTAAGCATAACCCAGGTCAGGGATGTTACATGAAGCTTCCTTTCTTCCTCCCGAACTCAATGGGTCTCTCCCCATGAGTGCACATGCGTCAGGTTGGTCGGAATCAAGGGGAGAAATTTCCCCCTGTCACGGCTGAAGTCCTTGTCCCACTGGGACTTGGACAATGAATAGTTTTCGTTGGATCTAAATCCAAGGGCCCTCATTACACGTGTTAGATCAAAAGGAAAAATTTCCTATTATTTCGAATTATATTCCAAATTCAATGATAACTTGGAAATTCCATAACTCCCAATTCGTAGTTCCTTTTTAATTCAAATTTTAAGGGAAGGTTCCTCTTGACATTAGCTAACTATTTACGAAATTTGGGAAACAAATTGCAATGGATGAGAAGTCTTCCTTCTCTCCCAAGTTATCCCTTTAAATACTCCAAATTAATTATTAATCCTTTTTCCTTTGTCATTATCTTGTTATTTTGGGTCCCTTGGACCTCAAGAAATCCTAAAGGCATGAATTACCATATTGGGGAATATTGGTTTGCCTTTATCTTCTTTTAAAAGTCTATTTCTCACATTCCCCTTTTATTTATCAAATCCTTTTCTTTTTAATTTCTCTTTTCTTTTCAATTGGTCTCAATGGCCAATAAAGCCCACTATCAAACAATCAAGGACATTTCACATGAAATCCATTTATTCAAAACAAATTATATCATTATTTGTTCATATATCTTTAATATGAGAAATTACATTTCTCACCAAATGAACCAAAAAATTGGGGTTGTAACATCCTTCCCCTCTTATAGGAATTTTGTCCTCAAAATTCTATCAAGCAAATAAACAATTTAGGACAAGACTTTTCCATGTCCATCATTGGCCCCTATGTGGCTTTACCCTACCCATGGTGCTTCCAAAGAACCTTTATCATCACATATTCTTTTCTCTGAGTTATTTCACCCTGGTGTCTATAAACTACATAGGTGACTCAGGTTATTTCAGCCTCCCTTGGGGCTCACTAGGTTCATTGCTCAGCACATGGCCTGGGTACCTCACATTGTGCTCTAAATTGGATACATGGAACTCATCACACATGACTCTATCCTGAGGGGTCAGGTCAAACTTAACCTTCTCCACCAATACATCTCGAATGGACCCATGTATTGGGGACTCATCTTTCTCAGTTATATCTCATAGGGGTCAGATTTTCACATCACATATTCCCCCACAGTGAACTGCATGTCAGTCTACTTTGCATCATCTTACGACTCATGTCATCCCTGGGCTCCTTTCAGCCATTGCATGATCAAAGCGACTTCATCTGCACACACTGTGGTCCTTTTCTGACCTTTGCGAGGTCCATTCACCAACATCATCTTAATGAAGTGGTGACCGACACAACCTCCTTTACAGAGCTTCTTTATGTCCCGATACTGGCTATGGTGGTTATCATCACATCTTACAAAGGACAAAACTGTCTTTATGTATCACCCTGAATGAGCACATATGCTCTCATCAGACCCTCTAGTCTGGATCATACTAATCTTTAATTAGGGGTGATAAACTATACTAACATCGAGTTCTTCATGTACCTAGTTCCACCTCATGGAAGTGAACCTTTAGGTTATACTCAAGAACTTTTAAACTCACCTCATGATGTAGTTGAACCATCTCTCTCATATGTAGTTCAACCTGATATGTCCCTTGACAGTACTCTTTCTTTCTCATGTCATCTAGGTAAGGCGATCTACCATAACCCACATTGCATCTTTGCCCTTCCTTGGTCTAGGGGAGACTTATCACAACATCCATACTGATGAACTCCCATTCCCTCTTGGGAACTCTTTATCCTCTATATCAATGCACTGGGTTACCGGTGCTTATCCTTCACCTTCTGTCATGCATGGCCACATGCCACATGCAACTTCATCTTAGGCATCTAAAGTCCTAATGTCACTTATTATCTTGGTGGTACAATGTATGGTTTGGTGGTATGGTGTATGATGATCTTAAAATCATGATCTCCTGTATGTCATGATTCCTCAAGATCGATACCTCAGAAACCCTAAACCAGTCTAATCAGGGTTTTAACACCTTCCTTTCTAGAGAAGTGCAATTGAAGTTATACAACCATCCTTTTATTGCACCAAGGATGACTAACCAAACAACCATTAACTTGTTCAACAAATCTCGTTACATCTAAGTGTTAGCCAAACATATCTTCTTTTTCAAACTCAGGGTTATCCTAACAACCTCTCCTAGCCTCTAGCTGTACTAGGTAGCTATATCTCAACCAGAGCATCTATTACCACTTCACATCCTTACGTATTAGGTAATGTTGATGACATACACCTTCATGTATTCCACTTATTATCTTATCTCAACTCTAAATCTATCTTCATTGAGAAAACTTTGGGCTCATTCTCATGGTTATCAAGCTCAACCTTGCATATCTTGCAAATCCCACATAGCTCATGATAAAGCATTCTCACCAGATGATTACCTTAATACTCTTATCATTTTTACCTATCCATGTATCATTCACTCCACAAGGGCACATTATCATTTCTGTCCTCATACCTCATAGCAACGTTCCAACCCACATCATCTGTTATCCTTGGTGTATGGCATGTGTACTGTCCTATCTCTCATTCCCATAACAAGAAGAAATAAGCATTTGGCTTTAGTCCAAATACAAAGTTCTTCCTATTCTAAGAGGAGAGAAGGTACCTCCCACCTTGCCGATACACCTTTAAATCCAAGTTGAAACGTGCCACACATGTCTCTACATCACAATCATCTCGATATCAAGGTTACTTCCATGGGAAAACTGGTCTCGAACCTACTTGGGTCCACACACAATCCTTTATCATCTCCTCTAGGTCTATAGGGTGTCGGCACTTTTGGGGTCATCCCTCTTCCCTTATGCATCTAGAGAGTGCCCTACTCATCTGCCCTTTGGGTCCCATGAGTTCATGAAGGTGATCAATCTCCTAACCCATGGACCTCGAACAATGATAGATGTTACCTCCCGACCCTATGGTCATGTGCAACTAGGGAATTAGGAAACTCCTACTTTCATCGGTCTTATCCCTACCTGACCCTAAGATAGACTTAGGATTCTATTATAGCACATGTCTAGCTTAGAACCTTACCCAAGCCTTCATCATCTCTCTCTACATTTAAGGGATAACTTTCATCCTTTCATAGGGGTCATGGTGGCCTTCCTACCTTGGTCAGGCCCCATACCAATTACCTCCATAGTAACACATCTACATGTACTTAGAGATGGTTATCTATGGGTCTATAGGTTCATTCTCATACCATGTACTTTTCACTTAGCTTCTCAAGATCCTATGACACCTCTTTAAGTTAACTTAAACCAACAAAACTGGTATACACCCTACCAAAGGGTCCCTCTCCCAGGATGGGAGGAAAACTTCACCTCGATAACAAAGGTCACAAACGTCCTTGGGTCTAGCATGCTTAACCCTAGCAAGTTATTCAAGGCACAAGTAGACCACCTACTAAACCATGTTAGGTCATACTTGTTCTCATCCTCCATATTGGATCAAGATCATACCTTCCCATGTCATCAACTTAGCTATGAGGGGTTCATCAAACATACCTTTAAACTTAAGGGGTTTCCCTTTTCCTCTATACATGAGGAGTACCATGCTCGAAACTATAGCAACTTAATTCTCATCATGAGCATTAGGTACACCACTTCCCCTCTTAGGCCTTGGAATCCTAGGTTCACTTTTTGATGACCAAGTACATGCTCAATCTATTAACCACAAATCATGCATGTATAAGGCATGACACACACTTCCTGTCATCCTTCTACTCGAGCAACACTTCAGAGTCGAGTCTTCCTTAAGGACAACCAACAAGGCACAAGGCCTCACAACCTGTTACTAAACCTATCCAAGGTATACATAACTTCTTCTTCCTTTCTTAAAAGGTAAACACTTATACCATAGGCACATAGGTACCAGCAGACTCATCCTCTTTCTAGGGTTTGGTTCCTCTCATGGAAACCAAGACATCATCAACCTTTAGGGATCAAGCATGTGGCGACCACAATCATCCACTTAGGTCACATCATCCTCAACTCCCTACTTTTCCTCATATCTTGGCGTTTAGGATTCCAACCTTCTTGCTTGGTTTCTTACTCTCTCTCTAGAGACAACCCTACAAACAACCTTACTATGAGAGGCTCTCTCTCCAAGAGGGATCAAGCTCACAAGCATAACCCTACATGGTGAAGCCTATGTTCAACTTATGTTCGCTCAAGGTTATCCATAGCCCCTTATGCTTATCACATAAGCTATCCATCAAACTCTCTTGACCAGGGTTTCAACCTATTGCTTGTAGTACTGACACATTCTGGGTGCCTATTATGCCTATATAAACTCATAGGGTTTCCATAGGTTCTTCTCTAACCTCATCAATGAAGGAGCTATCCTTCACTCTAACACGCACGACCCTTCCCAGGGTTGGGTTGCCAAAGGTACTCGATCATCCAACCTCTCATGGCTCATACATCATCCAAGGCATGTCCATCCAAACACCTGGTCTAACTCATCATGCCATCTCTCTCTCTAACCTTCACTTAGGGTTAGGGTTAACATCATCCTCAGAGGATGTGCCACGTCTCTACTTGTAATGGAGATGTCTATCTCCAAGACTGACTCTCTTTACTTATCCTCCTTACAAGAAGGTCTAGCCTCAGGTCTCTCTTGAGGGCATGCCAACTTATGTCATACGACGTAAGCATGTATCTATTCTTTAGTTTATCTTATTATCTTAAGCTTATGTCCATGACATCTTATTTACATGTTTTTCATTAATTTGGTGGAGGATTCCTTAATCCTTATCAACCTTACCCATACCTCAAGAGGGTGAGGAAAAGAGAGAAAACCCTAACCCTTAAGGTCCTTAATAGCATTTTAGTTGAGAAGGGATGAACAAGATGAGAGAATCCTAAATGTATCTTATTTTGAATCATACCCTAAGACTTTGGCCAGGAAGTCACACAGATCTGGAAGTCCTTGTATTCTGACTAGAGGTGCGGAGGCAAATATTGCCAGCCCCCGACCGTGATCCTTTTCTAGACACCTCTGTCTTTCGGATAATCTTCTAATAACTCCCTTGGGTTCTATAGAATTTGTAAAATTTAATAATTATTAAAGATTAAGTAAGGAACCTTGGCTCTGATACCAACTGTAATGACCCCGCCTCCCGGTAACCCCCAATTAAGGGTGACCAGAAGGTCAGAGCCATTATCCCAATTAACAGGATCGAAGGTTTGACAAATAATCAATAACAATTATTAAATTCTACCAACTAACTGAAATATGGTAAAAATAAAAACTTTGCATACCTTTTGAAAACTGGGATTTCTAAACTTCTATCCACGTAGATACTATTCTAACTAATCCTCCTTTGCACTTTAATTCTCATTTAATTCCACATATGCCACTTTACTATTTGTTCTTTTCACTTGTACCTAAAACACCGACAAACAAACGTCGGTCAGCAGAAGCTGGTATGTGGGGGAAACAAATAATGTGCAACTATGTTAACAACGTAATCATGCAATTAATCATTTAACAACCAAGATTACGTTTTAAGCCATACTACTCAATCCTTACATATCCCCTAACTTTGTGCTATCCCTACAGTGGACTAGTATGCTACCTCTCTTTTAGGTAGATTCTTAACCCCATGGTCCTACCTTATAGGTAGCCAATACATAGGGTAATAGAGTCGCATGGCACTACCCAAAGGTAGCCCAATATCTAACACAATGTGACTTGATGGACCTACCCCATTAGTAGCCATGTACTAAGTCATCCAATGACCTGATGGACCCACCTCATAGGTAGCCATGTACTAGGTCAACTATTAAGCCACAGAGGGAACCAGGATCTGAGCTGGTAGGCACATATCTTATGTGATAGTCATAGCCACATTATAGTTTGTATGAACTAAATTCATCCAATAGTTTATTTCAAGTCATCGATGAAAACTTCAGAAAACCTCGAAAAACTAACTCGAGATATTCATAAGTGTAACCACATACCTTTGATTGCAGATTTCAAGAAAGATTCAAATATCCAGGGAAACACAATCAAGCAAGCAATGATGAATAGAAATCCTGAAATAAAAGTACCAATTTCCTTTTATTAATATTTATCCAATGTCATCACATTACTTAGGATTTCAATTCCAATTTTAGGGTTTCCTTGGGAATTAGGGTTTTTACCTCCTCTTTCAATATTATGATCCTTAATTTATCAAAAATACATAAAACCCTTAATTTCTCATTTTAGTACCCTTAACAAGTTTAGGATCTTTATTAAGCATCTGATTTCCTTAATCTAAATAAATATGATTTTTCTCTCCTTTTATCCCACATTAGGGTTTCCATATAGATTATTCTTCTTTTGTGGATTACAACTCTAAATTAGGCAACCTTGCATTCAAAATAGATAAACAAACCACCTTTATCATTAACAGGGTTAAGCTTATCAATTTGTCCTATTAATTCACCCAAAATTCACCCTTTATATTCAATTAGGGTTTCTCTTTAACTTTTAATACATTTTACTAGCAAATTAAGGTACTTTTGCAAAACGGAGTAAAACCAGGTTCTCAAATATGTTTATCAGATTCCTCGTACTTTTCTACACAACTTTCATGTATAAAGTTTTTCCATTAGACATTCCTAGCAATTTCTACAAGTTTTGCAAAGAAAACTCTTTTCCTGGATTATTTGGTCAGAGAGCGAAATTACTGAAATTCCTCGATCGTTGGATGCTCCTCGGTTCACGATGGTCCGCTGATCAGATGATATACGTTGATCATCCCCACTTTCCCACTTGCGCGCGCGCCTCTAAGCTCAGACCGTTGGATCTTAACGAAGTCCACGCTGGTCTCCAATCCAACGATCCCCGCTGATGTGCCCCCACTTAAACGGCCGCCTTCCCGCACCGTCAGATCCCACTGGGGATCACCATGTTCCTTGATCAAATGATGACTATGCATTGTCCTCCTCATGTTCCTTGCTCGAGCAATATGGCGGCACCGCGATGGAGTCTTGCCGAAGCAAGATCAATTCAGCAAAGGAGAGAGCGATAAGTCTCGTAGAGGATCCTTTCACGATCGCAATGAGGTGAGGGATCGAGGGGTCCCCTTTATATAGGCCATGGGAGGTCCCTGTTAGGGTTCCCAATCCTTTTAACAACCAGAGTTCTAGCCCAATTGGGCGTTTCGTGAAGTTAAGTTAAAACCCCAACAAACCAGGGTCGGGAAGCTTCCTTTCTTCCTCCCGAACTCAATGAGTCTCTCCCCATGAGTGCACATGCTTCAGGTTGGTCAGAATCAAGGGGAGAAATTTCCCCCTGTCACGGCTGAAGTCCTCGTCCCACTGGGACTTGGACGATGAATAGTGCTCGCTGTATCTAAATCCAAGGGCCCTCATTACACGTGTTAGATCAAAAGGAAAAGAAATGTCCTATTATTTTGAATTATATTCCAAATTCAATGATAACTTGGAAAATCCATAACTCCCAATTCATAGTTCCTTTTTAATTCAAATTTTAAGGGAAGGTTCCTCTTCACATTATATAACTATTTACGAAATTTTGGAAACAAATTGCAATGTATGAGAAGTCTTCCTTCTCTCCCAAGTTATCCCTTTAATTACTCCAAATTAATTATTAATCCTTTTTTCCTTTGTCATTATCTTTTTATTTTGGGTCCCTTGGACCTCAAGAAATCCTAAAGGAAAATATTCCCATATTGGGGAATATTTATTTGCCTTTATCTTCTTTTAAAAGTCTATTTCTCACATTCCCCTTTTATTTATCAAATCCTTTTCTTTTTAATTTCTCTTTTCTTTTCAATTGGGCTCAATGGCCAATAAAGCCCACTATCAAATAATCAAGGCCATTTCACACGAAATCCATTTATTCAAAACAAATTATATCATTATTTGTTCAAATATCTTTAATATGAGAAATTACATTTCTCACCAAATGAACCCAAAATTGGGGTTGTAACATTTTTCCTTGGGCTTTGTTCATGGTTTTTCCTTCTAGGGTTTCAGATTAGGTGGTCTTATACCTTATTTCCTTGTTTTCCTTGTCCTACTTTGTCTTAGATCACTAAGTTAGGGTTGTTTCAAGCTTTGAGATAGGAAAGCTCATATCTTTTGAATGATCATGATATGATTTAGGTTCAAAGCTTTTTGGACCTTAAAGAGTGATGCTGAAGGCTTTCCATCTTCACTAATACATGGATTTGTTCCCACTGCTAAAAATAAATCTAGTGATATAACCTTTGAAACATTTAGTACCTACACAATGCATGTCAACCTTAATCTTTTTTCCAATCCATTGGTATGCTAAAATATGGATTATATATGCCTACCTAAGGCAAATATAAAAGGAATATTGGCCTTGCATCTTAATTTAATCTCTTGAGTACCTTCCTCAATGTTAAAATGTATACTTATCTTAACTGAAGCTATGATGCTATGAACATAAAGGTGGTACCTTTAAGGTATGTTTACATTACATAAGGTGAAATACCGAATATGTGTTATCCCTTGTTGTTGAATACCTTTTTAAAACACGATTAAGGATTTTTACTAGCCCTCAAACTATTGAAAATTTGTGGAAACAAAAATCCTATGTAGAAATAGCTAATTCATGCTTAGAGTTAGACTTCCATCTAGGACATCACTTATATACTTGTAAGTGTTGTCTTATTATTTCTTATGAGAATATGAACAAGACTCAGGATGGTCATGTTGTTCTTGTGTGAACTTAGCCTTAAGATGTATTGATACAATATCCTTGAGAGGAATTGAATTGGGTATGGTTTTTGATGAACTTTAGGACCTTATGGTGCCTAAATCATAAGACATGGTCTTGATATGACCAAGAGTACTAATAGTAAATCCTCTTTTAGGTGGATGGGAATGTATAGTAATATGTTGTATATCTAATAAAGTTTAAAAGGCTTGATTGATATTTTATTTCTCTTGTTGATGATTGTATGTAACTTGATTGGTGTAGTCTTGAAATGAGTAATTGATCTAATCAAGTGAAACCCTAATCATATAGCTCCATGAGTTTGTATATCTATTTCTTGGGTTTTTGGGGGAAATTGTGAAATGAGTTAATCTTGTCGCATTCTGGAAAATAATGAGAAGATGCTCTAAGTCATGCATTACTAATTATATGAGGACAATCAAGTATTATACCAATGGCTTTAAATGCTATAAAAATTAGTAGAGATTGGTGCTCTGATCATATGTGAAATTTGAAGGAGAACACATCTGGTCATGTCTTGGTTTTAATGGGTTTGATACCCTATGATGTGGTGTCATGGCATGTTTACCCATGATGGAAAAGGATAGTTGGTGATGCCTTTGGGCATTCCATGGTATATTATCCTTTGAGAACTCTAACTTTTTATGACATCACTTCTAGATAATGTGTGGATAAATATAATAGAATATGGATACCTTAGATCTTGTAAGGATGGCTAAATAGGCTTAGTAGCATCTAGATAGTTGTTTGAGGCATAATAACATGAGTAACTTTGTTGTGTAGCATATATGCTTAGGTTTATTTGATGAATAACATGGATGCGATTATGATGATGTAAGGAATGGGACCTCGAAGATTTTAGTATATTAAAGATGTATTATTTCTTCCTATGTGAAATATAAATACATACATATATATACATGATTACATTATGCACATGCATTCACAGTGTTTCACATATAATCATAGTGCGGTTATGTTTTCTTGATATACAACTTGCTTATTAAATCTGAATATGACTTTCTCTATTTCATTATTCATTAAAAATATTGTAAGTAATAAATGTTCTCAGAAGTTATATCATATAACTAGGACTTGGGGTTTCCCATGTGGTTTTTGAAATCCTTTTAGGAGACCAGTATATCATCCAAAGGTTATAGTAGTGAGGAAACAATCTTTTGCCGATGCAAGTCACCAGGAGGTAGGTGATGTTTGTGTGTCAACAAGAGTTTGGTTCTATAGTGGTATCACCTGGAGATAGCTGATGTTTATGTGTTTGAGTTAGTTCTATAGTCATCCCTAGGCCCAAGTGGGGAAGTTTTGTAAGGTTGAAATAAGCGGCTTGAGATTTTGACATGCGTGCCTTTTATATGCAATATTAGTTAACCATGTTGCAATTTATGTGTTGGCATGCCATAAGGTGTGACTGGGGTCATTAAACTCTATAGAATGTAACAACTTGGAATATTATTATATCTTCAAGGACATTATTAATATTATCACATGTTGTTGTTATAAAATTTTTGTTCAATGTTGTAATCTCACAAGTCTTTGATAACCATAATAGTTCATTTTTTATCGAGGTTTGTTTTTAGTAACCTTGATCTTGAGGTGGTGGGGCATAAAAAAAGTTTGGTATCAGAGCCTAGGTTCGTACAGTCTAGGTACATAGAATTAGGTTGTCGTGTCTATTCTTACGTTTCCACCATATCCAATCATTGGTGATGGTTATAAAGATATAGGTGTATAGCTTAAAGAACATGTAGAGAGTAGTTTTTGTGCCATGAGGTGGTGAGATACAATAATTTTTCTGAGGGTAGAGCACCTAAAATGAGGCCAGAATAGCTCATTATGATGTCATTTGATCCAACCTCGCCTACCCATCCGCTTTAGACAGATGATGCCAACATTTGCATACTTTTGTGAGAAGGTACTAATTCCATATGCTAAGGTAAAGTCTCCAAACATCAAATCTTCCTATTCAAGCAAGAAGTTTGAATGACTAAAATGTGTTGGAGTCATGGAGTGCTTAGTACTAAAAATATTTTAGATGTGGAATTGTGCTTGATAGAGTTGGAGAAAGTCTTCAAGTTGTCAGACATACTTTATAAGGACAAGATTAAGTACATGATTTGCCTATTGAAGGGTAATGTTGGTCATAGGTACCACATTGAGGAGGAGAAAAAGCCTGGGGAGGTGACCACATGGGAAGAGTTCAAGAAGGAGTTTGAGATCCAATATTTCCCTTCATTTTATCTTGATGAGAATATTATGTAGTTCAAGAAGTTTCTATTGATAATGATGATAATGAATTAGTATGAAGCATTATTTATAAATATGCAAAGGTTTGTCCTTATATGGAACCCACAGAGAAGGAGAAGATCATACGGTTTGAGAAGGGGCTAAGTGTTGAGTTGGCAAAGTTAACATCAAAATTGGAGTCACATGAGAAGTTTTCAACCTTTATGGAGGATGTGAGCAGGATAAAAGGATAATGGATGGAATCCATGATCATGGTGCCAAGAGGAAATCTACACAATAATTGAGACAATATGTTGGGGGTTTGTAGAAACAAAGGTCTTCTGGGTCACAAAGACCATAATAATATTGAGAATCACAGTAGAGCACCACTGTATCTGAACCAAATGCACATTCAATATCATAATGATCTTCAAGTAAAAAAGGTTGAGGCCTTATGCCATCTGAAGCCTATAGGTTAGGATCAACATCAATGATAGAGCCATATGGACCACAATCCTCCCCTCAGAAGAAGTGTTTTTAATGTAACCAATCTTGGACACATCAACAAATTTTGTCCAAAGTTGGATCAAGAGATGTTTCAGCAGTAGATATAAGGCCAACATGACTCACAATAGAACAATGGTGGTTGTGGTAGAGGATTTTGCCATTTGTCATAGCAAGGATGTCAAGGTCCATAGGAAGAAGCCAAGGATGATGAAGACTATAAGAAATAGATCTATTATATGTTATGATTCATCCATAGGGAGTCGTCACCCCCAAGTCGTGATAGGTCATATGGAACATTTTAATCTGACTTGTATGCATCCACATATGTATTTTGTTGGTTGATCCAGGTGTGAGACACTTGCTTATCGCCGTAGAGGAGATTGTACATTGTAAATTTTCTATTATTAGTAGTGCAGGTCATTTTTTGCTTGAAACCCCTTTGGTTTGTTTAGTAGTTTTTTGGGAGGTGTGTCCATCTTGCATTATTTTGATTTATGGACATGTCATTCATGTGGATCTCATTCCATTTGACATGCATGGATTCAAAGTTAACTGTGGGATAGATACCCTGGATAATATAAGGTAGTGCTAGATTGTGGATCCAAGGTTGTAGGGTTTAGGGATGAGGATCTCTCTAGGACTATAAGGAGTGTGACCTAGGAGGGGATCCACTCCCTAATAAATTTGAGAATAAACTCATCTATCCAAACATACTTACAAGCATGCATGAATATATGTAAAACAAATTCTTCACAAATGATGTTATGCAAAAATAAAAAAAAGTAGCAGCGGAATTAGATTTCATGACTAAATTCAATTTTTCAAAGTATGTCATTATCTCCCATATAGGGTTTACATGAAAGTTACAACATAAGGATCTAATTAGAGGGGTATCCAACTATGTCAACTCTATCCCCCATGAGCTTCACCTAGAAGGTCCATGTCACCAAGTCTAATCTTCCAAGTTCTACACCTGAGGTTGTGCCACCTCTGGGTGAATTGAAACACCACACCCAGGAGGGGGAAAACAAATGGAAGGGACATCAGAATCTGAGTATGTGTAGTAAATAACAACTAGGAAATACTTAGTATAGATATAAGTCAAGGTAGGATATCAAATAAAGGAGAGGTTCAAAGAAAGAAGTTCCAATCAAGCCAAAAGATGAGGCATTATAATAAAAGAGATGACTGAATGAAAGAAAATCTTTCCATATAACAACAATAATAATTTTTAAATAGTTCTTGTAAACAATTATACCACTTTTATTTATGTAGGGTTGAGACCCATAAATCTTAAGCCTAAGTCGGGTGGAAAAGGGGCACCCAGAGCGGAAAGGCATGTCCATTATTTATAATATGAGTGGAAAGGCACACTCGGGGTGGAAAGGTGCACCCAATTATTATGAAAAGAACATATGTACATTCTACTACAAATAAACCTAGTCTATACACACATGATATAAAATAAAAATATAATTTCAGTCAACATTAGTATGATTGAAATAAGAGAAAGAGATTATCTCAATAAATAGGCCAGATGACCTTCAATAGTAGAATCTCATGATATCAACAACAAATCAAGAAGTAGCAAGGAAATAGGGAGGTGTCTTTGAAGATGAACTAGTTTTAACCAAGAATGCCTCACATGGGAAATTTGTTGGTGAACATAGTATTGCCTTGATAATCAGGAAAGAACAGATACCTTAGTTGAAAGCCTAAATATTCTCTATGCCACAAGTTCATGGTAACATTCACACCAATCTATATTCATTATGTATTATTTGAATCAGGATCTCAATATTTCATTCTTCTTCTTATTTATTAACTTAACAAAACTCTTAGTGAATGAAAACTATGGCAAGGGAACATTGATCTATTGCCTTGGAGACAAGGCATCTGATCTTTAACAAGTTGGGTTGAAACTTGTCTAAACCAAATAGACTCGAGATATTCTCCAGTCACAAACAAAGTTAACCATTGACTAGTCTCATGGAGTAAGGGCTTCATACTCTTGGTCGTTGTTGATGATGTTCCATGCTTCTTTGGGAAAGAGGGCATCATGGTGGTAGGAGATGCTGCTTTGTGGTCATGGTGGATATGAAGAAAAAGGAAGGGAGAAGGGAAGAGGCCATCTTGCTGCAACAATGTGTTTCCGTCACAATTTTGGGACAAAATCACAAGAGAGAGGTTGAGGAAGCAAAGCATGTTGTTTGTTGTGTGCATGTACGTAGTCAATAAGGTGTGTTTATATAAGTAGATGAGAAAAGTGGTGGTCTAACTTCCTTTATAATTTAATTTCACATTACACTAAATGAAACTCATATTTACTTAGTTTGACCATACAAACAACTTTTTGGTCAAGGCATATGTTCCATAATGTAATTAATTCTTTACATGAAATGCATTTTAAGAAAAAATAAAACTTCTCCACCGCAATAAAAGTCTTATATCTCCTAAAATAATTCCTTAGTATAATTAATATAAAAATATTCTATATAATCTTTGTACATTATGTATGCTACCAATTTACTACTAAATTAAATTTACACCGTTAAAACAACATTATACACCTAAATACTTTCTTTTTCGAAATATTGTAACCTTAAAACCCATAAATTTCAACATTATGAAATTTTAACTAGATCTTCTTTGTCATGTAAAATTTCTACGTCTCTCTTTGTATTTAAAAAAGAGAGAAAAATGGAAAGATTTGGAGGTCCACATAATTCTCCTAACAAAATATATGTAAATGTCATTATTGTCGTAAATATTTCCCAAACCATCAAAAACATATTTCCAAAATATATTCTTGTGTACCAAATTTTCACTTATCCTCAAATAAAATAACACAATGCTTCACTAAGACTTTATTTTCTCATGAAAACCTTACAATGTATTTCAAATCACATAATCTATTAATCATGATTTTAAAACTATTTATAATCCATATCTCCAAAATAGTGAATCCATAATTACTCTAAAATTGATCAAAATCACAATTGTAATCAAAAGTCTTAGTTTAAAATTTCACCTTATTTGGACAAAGGAATCCCATGATATGAAAGTTTTACTATTTCACCAAACAAATGTAAATGTTTTGAACCATTAAATTTAGTTCGACTATAGTTCTTGTATAATTTTTTTGAATCATCAAACAAGCTATGATTGGTCTGAAATTTTATATCACACTTCAATACTAACATAGCAACTCTTCTACTAATTTTCATCAAAAAAATTCATTTAACCATTTATCTAAAATATTTCAAAAAACTATTATTTTTGGCACATATGAATTTAATAATTATTCAAATGATCTCCCAAAAAATCTAAAATCTTAACCATATATCTAATAAAAGAGTATAAGATTCATGGAAAACTCTAGGATCATTTAGATACACCAAAATCTCAAAGTCATATATATGAAATTATAAAACGTTGAAAATCGAGTGTCACCCCTAAACATGAGGAACACGATTCTATAATTAATTTTCCCTTTTGGAGTTATTTAACATGTTATTTAATATTTAGGGCTTAAAAGTACATTCTTTCTCCTGAATTATACTAGAGTATTTAGATGGTTCAAATTGGATGAAAAGTTACACGTAGGATAAACTTTGTACATGGGTTTTGAATTTGAGGTCTATTTTCTATTTTTGAGATTTTTAGTAATTTATTTAATACTTTTGACCCTTATCTTATTTTTTTCAAATAGAATTAAGATAGTTATTATTATGCAAATAATATGAAACTTAGCAACCAAGCTAATTGGCACCCAAGAAATATGTTTTATCACTATATTTTACTTTTGAGATTTCCTTTTATGAGTTGTGGCACCATTATGACTTTTGACACGTTATGCTTGTATTTATCAAAACATTATATTAAGTTTTATTGATGTCACCTAGTTACAAAAAGAGTTACATATATATTTATTATGAATGAAAATTCACCTTTTACACAGTAAACATCTGTAGTTTACCTATTCCACTTTAATTAAATTATATGACAATATCTAGTCTAAAACAAATCATTCACTTTTATTTACTCATCATGTTAGTAAAGAAAATATATGTAATATATTACATAATTTTATTTACTTGTTGCCACATAATTAAATTATTATGTAAATGTGCTCTAAATTTTAATTCTTGTTTGGTCACATCCAAAGAACAAATCCAACTAGCTTCCTAATCATGGAATCAGGTAAGATTATAAATTCTAGTTCATTACAACACTCTACCCCTTTGAATGATATCATCCTCAAAATTTAATCATCCCAACATAAACAATCATGTATACTCACCCCTTTAAAGGGTTTTACCTAATAAGTCAAACAACACTATAGATTCAAAGAATAATCGTTCCAAAACTCAGGAACTACATCACTTTCATCCTCAAAACTAGAGTTTAGGATATATATATATATCAACTAATATTGGGGTTTCTCCAATAAAACATTACCTATTTCTTCATCTTGACTTAGTTAAAAGCTTCAATAAATCCAAAAAAACAATTTTGTACATATAGTTTTATAAAGAAAATAGTTTGATGACAAAACTTTGCGATAAAAAATTGAAGATATGACCCAAAATCAAAGCAAGAAATCAAGTCACAATTTACATTTAAGATCTCCTTATCCTACTACTTCATTTTCCTCACAACCTAACTCCATCATCAATTCAAACCCTATTATATTCAAAGATACATGTCACAACTAACCTACATCATATGGTTTGTGCAACTAGAACCTCTTCACATAAAGGCTTACTCATCATGATTCTTATATGTACTTCCTATGATCCTAAATCAACCTTTCATCATCTCATGAACTATTTTAGGGTATCTCACTTAGAGTGTGACCTTGTAAGGAAAGGGTTCTAATTAGGGAGAACAAATTGAAATAGTCAGAAATCCGACCACTATGACTCTGATACCATCTTGTAAGGAGTGGGACCCAAGCGGGGATCCACCCCCTACTAAATTTGAGAATAAACTTATCTATCCAAACATACTTACAAGCATTCTCAAATAGACATAATTTTTTTTGCTTCTCAAATGATGATATGCAAAAATAACCAAAGTAGTAGTGGAATTATATTTCATGACTATATACAATTTTATAAAAGTACATCATTATTTCCCATATAGGATTTAGATGAAAGTTTCAACATAAGGATCTAAGTAGAGGGATGTCCAACTATGTCAAATCTATCTTCCATGAGCTTCATCTAGTAGGTCCATGTCACCAAGTCCAACCTTCCAAGTCCTACATCTTAGGTTGTGCCACCTTTGAGTGGATTGAAAACAACACCCAGGAGGGGGAAAACAAAAGGAAGGTACATCAAAAAATCTGATTATGTGCAGTAAATAAAAACTAGGAAAAACTTAAGATAGAGATAAGTTAAGGCAGGATACCAAACAAAGGAGAGGTTAAAAAGAAGAAGTTCCAAACAAGACAAAAGATGAGGCATTATAATAAAAGATATGATTGATTGAAAGAAAATCGTGCCATATAACAACAATAATAATTCATATCAGTGCATGTAAACAATTAGACCACTTTTATTTATGTAGGGTTGAGACCCACAAATCTCAAGCCTAATTCGGGTGGAAACGTGCACCCTGGGTGGCATGGTGTGCCTGATATTAATAATAGGAGTTGAAAGGCACACTCTGGAAGGAAAGACGCACCTAATTATCATGGTAAGTACAGATGTACATGCTACTATAAATAAACCTAGTCTATTTACACACGAACATGATATAAAAGAAAGATATAATTTCAATCATTATTAATATGATTCAAATAAGAGAAAAAGATTATCTCAATAAATAGGTCACATGACCTTCAACAATAGAATCTCATCGTATCAACAACAAATCAAAAGTAGCAAGGAAATAGGAAGGTATATTTGAAGACGAACAAGTTTTAACCAATAATATCTCATATGGAAAATTTGTTGGTGAACATAGTATTTCCTTAATAATCGGGAAAGATACATATACCTTACTTGAAAGTCTAAATATCCACTATGCCACAAGATAATGGTAAGGGTCACACCAAACTATATTCATTTTATATTATTTGAATTAGGATCTCAAAATTTCATTGCTCTTCATATCTATCTACTTAACAAAACTCTTAGTGAATTAAAACTATGACAAGGGAACACTAATCTACTGCCTTGGAGATAAGGCATTTGATCTTTAACAAGTTGGGTTGAAACTTTCCTTAGCCAAATAGACTCGAGATATTCTTCGGTCACAAACAAAGTTAACCATTGATTAGTCTCACGGAGTAAGATCTTCATAATCTTGATCGTTATTGATGACGTTCCATGCTTCTTTGGGAAAGACGACATCGTGTTGGTAGGAGATGTTTCTTCATGGTCGTGATGGATGGAAAGAACAGGGAAGGGAGAAGAGAAGAGGTCATCTAGCTACAACAGTGTGTTTTCATCACAATCTTAGGACAAAATCACGAGAGGGTTGGCGCAAGAAAATCAAGTTATTTGTTGTGTGCATTGACATAGTCAATAGAGTGTGTTTATATAAGTAGAGGAGAACAGTTCTGGTCTAACTTCCTTTATAATTTAATTTCACATTGTGTCAAAAGAAACCTATATTTAATTGGTTTTATTATTCAAACAACTTTTTGATCAAGGCATATGTTCCAAAATGTAATTAATTCTTTACATGAAATGTATTTTTTTAAAACAATTCTCCACCGCAATAAAAGTCATATATCTCCTAAAATAATTCCTTGGTGTAATTAATATATCAATATTCTATATCATCTTTGTACATTATGTCTGCCACCAACCTACTACTAAATTAAATTGACGTCCTTAAAATAACATTATACACCTCAATACTTTCTTTTTCAAAATATTGTAACCTCATAACACATAAATTTTAACATTTTGAAATGTTAACTAGATCTTCTTTATTATATAAAATTTCTATATCTCTCTTTGTATTTAGTAAAGAGACAAAAATGGAAAGATTTGGAGGTATACATAATTCTCCTAACAAAATATATGTAAATGTCATTATTGTCATTAAGATTCACCAAACCATCAAAAACATATCTCCAAAATAAATTCTTGTCTACCAAATTCACACTTATTCTTAAATAAAATAACACAATTCTTCACTAAGACTGTATTTTCTCATGAACACCTTAAAATGTTTTTCAAATCACATAATCTATTAATCATGATTTCAAAACTATTTATATTCCATATCTCCAAAATAGTTAATCCATAATTAATCCAAAATTTATCAAAAATCAAAATTGCAATCAAAAGTCTCCATTTAAAATTTCACCTTATTTGGACAAAGGAATCCAATGATGTGAAAGTTTTACTATTTTACTGAAAAAATTAAATGTTTTGAACCATTAAATTTGACTACAGTTCTTGTATAATTTTTTTTCAATCATCAAACAAGCTCTGATTAGTCTAAAATTTTATTTGATACTTCAATACTTGAGTAGCAATCCTTACACTAATTTTCATTGAAAAATAAATTCATTTAGCCATCTCACTAAAATAACTCTACAAACTATTATTTTTGGCACATATGAACTTTATAATTATTAAAATGATCTCCAAAAAAATCTGAAATCTCAACCATAGATCTAATAAATGATTACAAGCTTCATGGCAAACTACAATCATTTAGATACACCAAAATCTCAAAGTCATATATATAATTATAAAACATTGAAAATCCAGTTTGTCACACCTAAACATGAGGAACATGATTCTATAATTAATTTTCCCTTTTGGAGTTATTTAATGTGTTATTTAATATTTTAGGCTTAAAAGTACATTCTCTATCCTAAATTACACTAGAGTATTTAATATTGTCCAAATTGGATGAAAATTAACACATAGGCTAAGCTTTGTATGCAAATTCTGAATTTGAGGTTTATTTTCTCTTTTTGAGACTTTTAGTAATTTATTTAATATTTTTGTCTCTTATGTTATTTTCTTTACCAAATAGAATTAAGATAGTTATTATTATGTAAATAATGTGAAACTTGGAAACCAAGCTAATTGACACCCAAGAAATATGTTTTAATCACTATATTTTACTTTTGAGATTTCCTTTTATGAGTTATGGCATCGTTATGACTTTTGACACATTATCCTTGCATTTATCAAAACAGTATATTAAGTCCTATTGATGTCACCTTGTTACAAAAAGAGTTACATATATATTTATTATGAATGAAATTTCACCTTTTACACAGATAACATCTTTAGTTTATCTAGTCTGTTTTAATTAAATTATATGACAATATTAATATGAAATTACCAGTTGCCATTCTAGAGAAAATTATTCACTTTTATTTAATCAGCATGTTAGTAAAGAAAATATATGTAATATATTATATGATTTTACTTATATGTTGCACATAATTAAATTATTATTTAAATGTGTTCTAAATTTTAATCATTGTTTGGTCACACCCAAAGAACAAACCTAACTAGCTTCCTAATCATGGAATAGGGTAAGATTCTAAGTTTTGGTTCGTTACAACACTTTTCCCCTTTAATGATTTTGTCCTCAAAATCTAATCATCCAAAAATAAATAATCACCTATACTCCACCCCTTTAAAAGGTTTTACCTGATAAGTGAAACAACAATATAGATTCAAAGAATAATCCTTCCAAAACTCAGACACTATATTAGTTTCATCCTCAAAATTGGGTTTAGGATATATATATATATATATATATATACATATATATAGAAAATAATCCTAGGGGTTCTCCAATAAAAATGTACCAATTTCATCATTGTGACTTAGTTCAAGAAAAAATTTGATAAAATCCAGAAAATGTTTTTTATACATATAGTATTATAAAGAAAATAGTTTGATGATAAAACTTTGTGATAAAAATTGAAGACAGGGCCCAAAATCAAAGAGAGAAACCAAGTCACAATTTCCATTTAATATCTCCTTATCCTACTACTTCATTGTCCTCACAACCTAACTCCATAATCAATTCAAACTGTATTATATTCAAAGATACATGTCACAACTAACCTACATCATAGGATTTGTGAAACTAGAGACTCTTCACATAAGGGTTTACTCATCATGATTCTTATATGTACTTCCTATGATCCTAAATCAACCTTTCATCATATCATGAATTATTATAGATCAATATAAGGTATCTCACTTAGAGGGTGATTATGTAAGGCAAGGGCTATAATTAGGGTGACAAAATTGAAATAGTTAGAAATATGATCACTATGTTGTGATACCATCTTGTAGGAGTGAGACCTAAGAGGGGATCCACTCCCTGCTAAATTTGAGAATAAACTCATTTATCCAAACATACTTACTAACAAGCTGAATTTTGTAGAAGTACATCATTACCTCCCATATAGGATTTACATGAAAGTTACAACCTAAGGATCTAAGTAGAGTGATATCCAACTATGTCAACTATATCTCCCATGAGCTTCATAAAGAAGGTCCATATCACCAAGTCAAATCTTCCAAATCCTACACCTAAGGTTGTGCCACCCTTGGGTGGATTGAAAAACAACACCTGGGAGGGGAAAAAACAAAAGGAAGGGACATCAGAAAATCTGAGTATGTGAATTAAATAACAACTAGATAATACTTAAGATAGAGATAAGTCAAGGAAGAATATCAAATAAAGGAGAGGTTTAAAATAAGAAGTTCCAAGTGGATTTATCAATCTAAAAGATGAGGCATTATAATAAAAGAGATGATTGATTGAAAGAAAATCTTACCATATAACAACAATAATAATTCATAAACAGTGCATGCAAATAATCATACCACTTTTATTTATGTAGGGATGAGATCCATAAATATCAACCCTAAGTGGGGTGGAAAGATGCACCATGGGCGAGAAGGCACACACAATATTTATAATACGAGTCGAAAGGCGCACTCAGGGTGGAAAGGCCTGCCCAATTATTATGGTAACTATAGATGTAAATTCTACTATAACAAACCTAGTCTATTAGAACAAGCACATGATATAAAAGCAATATATAATTTCAATCATAATCAATATGATTCAAATAAGAGAGACATTATCTCAATAAATTGGCCAGATGGCCTTTAATAGTAGAATCTCATGGTATCAACAATAAAACAAGAACTAGTAAGGAAATAGGAAAGTATATTCAAAGATGAATAAGTTTTAACCAAGAATGCCTCATATGGGAAATTTGTTGGTGAACATAGTATTTCCTTGATAATCAGGAAAGATGCACATACCTTAGTTGAAAGCCTAAATATCAACTATGCCACAAGATCACGGTAAGGGTCACACCAACCTATATTGATTATAATTATTTGAATTAGGATCTCAATATTTCATTTTCTTCTTATTTATCTACTTTACGAAACTATTAGTGAACTAAAACTATGGCAAGGGAACACTAACCTACTACCTTGGAGACAAGGCATCTGATCTTTAACAAGTTGGGTTGAAAATTGCCTTAGCCAAATAGACTTGAGATATTTTCTGGTCACAAACAAAGTTAACCATTAACTAGTCTTATGGAGTAAGTTCTTCGTACTTTTGATCCTTGTTGATAATGTTCCATGCTTCTTTGGGAAAGTGGGCATCGTGGTGGTAGGAAATGTTGCTTCTGGGTCATGATGGAGGGTTATCGGCTCCCAAAGGAGGATCAGACTTTAAATTTATAACCCAAGCTTCGACAACCCCCACAACTATTATACAGGGTCTAGGTAGAGATACAGGGTCGAACACAAGGATGTGGGGACATTTAGAATGCTTAAGATCTCACTCTTAAGTCAGATAAGCTAACCTTATAGTCGATAAAAGTATGGAACTAGAACTAGTCTTGCAAAATGTCACGAAATAAAACAAAACAAAGTAAAGAAAACAAAATAGAGTCCGTCAAATTCCACTATTCAAATAGAATGAGTTTCTGGCTATACAACCACAAGTTGGGCAGTTTATGCACCCGTTCTCGGGCATAGACAACCCTCAAAAACCTTACTAAGAAGCCTACATACAAACATAGTATGAACCGTGGTATCTATTCCCATGGTGTCATCCCACTTGTTTTTGTGCAGCTTGACTAAAATCAATTAATGATATGAACCTCTTTTGAGGATTGATAAATCAATACCCCAGAGTATTCTAGATACCTTCTCAGGTCTAGAATATTTTGAGATTCAGGGAACATATGTGATATGGGCACTGGTAGTGGGCCCAGCCGTGCCTAGGTCTACGGTTCTACACAGATAACCTTCAACTGTCCTCTTTTCAGATTCTGATCCAAACTACCTTCTCTTATCTATTTCTACAATGAATCTCTCGATGTAGGCAGAAATAGAAGTTCAAGTAAGAAATAGATCAACCATACTATCAATCATAACCAGAAAGAGAAAATAGAATAGAAAACATACTAGATCTAAAATAAAACTGCTTGCTTAAGTTAAAGTACATAAACATGCCCAAAATGGGCTACATAGCCAAGAACGAGCTTAACTAGTCATAGACAAGAATAGTTGGCACCGAACAAAGCTGGAAGAACATCATTTGTACAGAAACTAAAGAGAACAGTAGAAGGAAGGAGAAGAAGAAGAGATTTAGCCCGTAGAGGAGAGGTGGCTCTTGCTCCTTAGCCTCTGTATGGGCCGGATCTCATCTTTGGATCATCCTCCTTGGTATTCTAAACTCTTGGCCTCCTTTCTCTTTGATTGTGCCCCAAATAGAAGCTTGGTGGGTGTATGGAGGTAAAAGATGGTTGGGAATGTTGGGAAATGGGTGAATGGTAGTGGAAAATGATGGTAGACGGAAGCAAACTAGAGGGATGGATGTAGGATGAGCACTTCAACCTTTTTGGACCTTTGAACTCTCCCAGGGGGCTTTGGGAACCTAAAAATCTCGGAACCACAATGTGGAACCAAAATGGGTTGGAATTGCATAATGTGGAACCTCCAAATATTCAAAACCCCTCTCTAGGTAGCGATGGTGGGTATTTATAGGTGAAAGCAGACTATGTGTAATAAGTGGTTGTGACACTTGTCTCGGTCGCTACATCGGTCTCGGCCCAACAGTGTTGGGCTCGGCACGACTGTGCTGGAGTCACGATCGATTTTGATGCCACGGTCGATACTTATGTCACAGTCGAGATGATGTAGCGGTCGCGACAGTCTTGCCGTGGTTGTGGTTGCAGCGATCACAAAGTCATGTTGCAGTCGTGATGAGTAGACCTCGACCCGACCGTGTTGGGCTGGGTACGACTATGTCGAGAGTCTCGCTCACAACAGATGAGATTTGGTAGAGGTCACTTCATGTTACAATCCAAATGAGTGGTGCAGTCATGATGAGTGTAGTGGTCATGACAATCTTGATGCGGTTTTGGTCATGAAAACCTATAGCAGTCGCTACACCTTGACCTCGACCCGACCGTGTCGGGCGTTGTGGTCAAGGTAGGTCTCGCGGGTGAAATAGGTGGAGTGGTTGTAAAGCCTATAGCAGTCAAGACAGATGGCGCGATCGAGATAGTTATTGCGGGCAAAACATGTATAGTTTTCGAGACAGGAGTCACAGTCGCGACATGTGCCGCGGTCGAGGAAGGTGCAGGTGAACCTTGTCCTTTTCACAACCGTGTCAGGCATCTCGGTCTTGTCAGATGTCACGGTCACGATAGATGAAACTCTAGCTGCTGTAAAAACTATGTGTTGGGGAAAAATCTTGGGGAATAGATGTCTTTTCAGGTTCGATGCCTACAAGTCCTGAAATTGGGTGGTTGAGCAACTCTATCTATGAAAAGATATAAATTACTAAAAGATAAGAATATGGGGTTATTTTGGGCATATTAACGCTATAATGATACAAAACCATAAATAAATGCTTAGTATAAATGCTTGAATTTGGGCGTTATCAACCACCCAAAGATTAAACCTTTACTTGTCCTCAAGAAAGACCGTGCTCAAAGAACAAAATGATAACATCCAAATTAAGCATGGTGATAAATGCTAATGTTAAGAAAAATAGTTTAAAACATTAATTCTCTTGACCCATGTCATTTCAGAACAAACCCCAACCAATCAATCACAATCTTACTAAAGTAATCTCAAAGTGTGTCCAAGTAAGATTAAGAGAATTCACTACAACCATTTGATACTCATGGGGGTTTGAATCATAACTATACAACATAAAAGCATTGTCACATTAGTGATCATGCAGGTGATGAGAAACGAGCTACTATCATATATTCATGTAGACCAATCAGGAACAACGTGCTTTCCACTTATTCAGGTCCTAAGAAGCAACAAAAGAAAAAAGACTCTAGTGACTTTTGAGGATCCCGATATATGTCAGGTTGGTCCATGTAATAAGCAACAGTCCATGCAGTCTGATCCAGTTGGCCCAGAGCAGTGAGACGAACTCCTCGTACTGCACTCGAACTAACCCTGCTACTGAGATGATCTCATATGTCTCCTTGGGGTTCCTAGTGACTCTCTAATAAGCCTTAGGGTGGCACTACCAGACACGACATACCCGCATTCATGAGCACAGTCATACACCGGCTGGACACCATCCCTCAACTCTCTTGAAAGAGAAAACAATGCTCATTTAATCACACTCAGGCTTTTATTCTCTTCATTCTAATTTATAGGCCTGGGTGAGGACTATTTTAATCTTTTTTGGATTTTGTGGGCGGCCAAGACTCTTTTGCACATTTTTTATTTTTCATCTTATTGACTCAATCTAAGGTGAGAGGGCATGTACATCGTCAAGGAAAAACAATTCTACTTGATTATAGCTCAAAAGTCATCATTATTTGCTTGATACATGTGTAAAAAAAAGTAATTATGATTCAAAGATCCTTAGAGTATAAACAAGTCTGTGGATTCTGCGGCTTGGACTTTTAATCATACTCTAGCTTTTTTCAAACAGTCTCATATCATGGGTTTGTCATTCACAACATATATCAAGGGAATAATGTTTTAAGCTATGAAAAAGGCACATAACCTTAGATTTATTACCGAACTTAAGGAAAGAGTCAATGAGCTAGTCAAGCATGAGATCGGCCAATTTTAAGATGAAAATAGCACATTTAGGCAAAAGAATGAGCATTTAACTATACAATTCATGTTTCCTAACCTTAATATCAAAAACTACAAAATACAAAACAAAGTTCTACAAAATTTTAAAATTTATACTAAATACAGGGAGTAAACATGCATGTATGAAAAATGAAGAGATAGAAGGGAGAATAGCCCTACCACCCCAAGCTTAAAACTTTGCTCATCCTTGAGCAAGCCTTGAACTTGAGATAGTAGGAAAGGAATGCATGGATACACAAGAAAGAAAATTACTGAAGTCCTAGTATGATTTGTGTATGCAAGGATATGTAAAAGCAGTTAGAGGAAAGATATTATCTAAGCAAAAACATGAAAAACAAAATTTATTTTAATAAAAAGATAAGAGAAAGGGGGTGGCTGTCCCATGATACCGAAACAAGGATCCCAAATCTAAAGTTTTGGGACCAGTGTCACCTATGTCTTGTCGATTGGATCCCATGTAGGAGTAGAATAGATGCAGATATGACCCCTTCCGAGTCTAAAGTAGAGTAATAGAATCTGGTGACTCAGTGAAGTCATCTTTGTGATGGAATTGATTTGAACTCCATTGAAATGAATTTTTTGGCATGGCATCCTCAAGGTACCCATCAATGAATGAATCTTAATAGGAAGGCCCTAGAACTTCGACACAGGGTGAGATGGAGGGGAGAGGCTGAAAGTTTTCTAGAGGTCTCACCTCTTCTCTCTCCACCTCTGAACTTGAGGTTGGATGCTCAGATAAATTTTCATGTATAGTCTAAGTCATCCAATCATTATCTAAACAATAAGTACACCCAATCGAATCTGTTTGTGGTTCTATCACCCCAAGCTTGTCATCTTCAATAGGTTTTGGGGTATCTTCGTGCTCATCAGCCATGTTGTGATGGATTGTCCATCCTGCTCCCTCAATGTCAACTTTTCCTTGAAAAGGGGTTGTGGAGAATGTCGGCTCATGCTTCTCTAGTTCGTCTTCATCAGTATACTCACTCCACTGATATGAATAGTCATCATCACTTTCATCTAACAAATTGTTCCAAACCATGACTCGCATACTGCTCAAGGTGAAGTGACAAGTCTCAATATGATAGGTATCACTCTGATCTGGATCAACGTCTGATTTAGGTTCTTCAAACTGACCTTCATGTTGTGAGGCTGTTTGACTACCCTGATTATCATCATCATAGAACCATTCATGTGTGTGGATTGTATCTTCCATTGGTTGATCACATGAATCACTTGAATAATATGAAGAGCTCCCCCATGTGGGTTGGTCTTCACAGAAAAATCCTTGTGGATCCAGTTGGTGGTCTGAATAGGATGGTGAGGTGAGTTCCAATTCAAGCCCAATGGGAAGGTTCTGATGATTGCAATCTTCATGGTTGTGTGATGGCATTTGCAATTGAATTGTAACCAAATCAATGAGCTCTTGAATTTTCGACATCCTTATCATGAAGTTGTTGTACTTGAGTAGTAATTCTTTCAAGATCCTTCAATTCTTCCATACACTTCTGTTGGGAATCCGATGTATCAAATTGATGCTTTTGGATGCATCCTAGTTCAACGATTTGAAGTATACTTCTGCTACAGTCTGCAACCTCAGTTGCTACTTGAAGATGATAATCCTGCTTCTCTAGTAGTTTTCGAAGCAGATCGTCTCATTCTTGGAGTTGAGGAGATAAGTAGGAGTTTAGTGCAACAACATTTTCTCCAGCTAGCTCTACTGCTATGATCAGTTCTTGATCCCATGATAATGTAGAAGTCGAGGGTTTATCGTCCATCTCCTTTGCTGAGATGTCTACATATGACAATCGGAGGGGGGTGAATAAAGCTCGACAAGTTGGAGTGCATGGCTTTCAATTATTTGCCAGCCGTCGGAACCGCGGAAAACATCGGGAGGATAGGTGGATAATATAACTTGTCCTATGGAGGCAAGTATAAGAAAAAGAGAAACTATTTAGTAAATATGAACAAGTATGTGCAAAGAAAAAGAAAAACTATATGTATATATACATTCTTATGGATGATAGAAAAAAATATTTGGGTATGTCAATGTGGAAAACCAAATCCCCGACAATGGCGCCAAACGTTGATCGGATCCCAAAGGAGGATCAGACTTTAAATTTATAACCCGAAACCTTCAAGGATCTCCACAACTATTATATGGGGTCAAAGTAGAGATACAAGGTTGAACATAAGGATGTGGGACATTTAGAATGCTTAAGATCAAACTCTTAAGTCAGATAAGCCAACCCGATAGTCAATAAAAGTATGGAACTAGAACTAGTCTAGGAAAATATCATGAAATAAAACAAAACAAAGTAAAGAAAACAAAAGAAAGTCTATTGGATTCTACTAATCAAAGAGAGGAGTTCCTGGATATGTAATCACAAGTTGGGCAATTTATGCACCCATTCTGGGTGTAGACAACCCTCAAACACCTCCATAAGAAACCTACATCCAAACATAGTATGAACCCTAGTTTCTGTTCTTTTGGGGTCATCCCACTCGCTTTCCCGCAGTGTGACTAAAACCCATCGATGATATGAAACCTCTTTTGAGGATCGATAAATCAGCACCCCAGAATAATCTAGATACCCTCTCGGGTCTAGAATATTCTAAGATGTTAGGGACAGATATGATCTAGGCAGAACCTGGTAGTGGGCCCGGCCATGCCCAGGTCTACAGTTCTGCATAGATCACCTTGAACCATCCTCTTTTTAGATTCTAATCCAAACTACCTTCTCTTCTCTATTTCTACAACAAATCTCTCGATGTAGGAAAAAATATAAGTTCAAGCAAGAAAGAGATCAACCAAACTAGCAATCATAAATAGAAAGAGAAAATAGAACAAAAGATATACTAGATCTGAAATAAAACTACTTACTTAAGGTAAAGTACATAAACATGCCCAAAATGGGCGACATAGCCAAGAAGGAGCTCAACTAGCCATAGATAAGCATATTTGGCACTGAAAAAAGATGAAAGAACATCATTTGTACAATAACTAATGAGAATAATAGAAGAAAGGAGAAGAAGAGATTTAGCCCATAGAGGAGATGTGGCTCTCTCTCCATAGCCTCCCTATGTGCTGGATCTCATCTTTGGGTTGTCCTTCTTGGTCTTTTGAATTCTTTGACATCCTTTCTCTTTGATTCTACCCCAAACAGTAGTTGGTGGGTGTATGGAGGTGGAATATGGATGGGAATGGTGGGAAATGGGTGAATAGTGGTGGAAAATGATGGTAGATGTAAGCAAACTGGAGGGATGGATGTAGGATAAGCACTTCAGCTTTTTTTGGACCTTGAAACTCTCCCATAGGGCTATCAGAACCTAAAAACCTTAGAACCACAACGTGGAACCAAAATAGGTTGGAACCACAAAACATGGAACCTCCAAATGTTTAGAACCCATGTCCAGGTAGCGAGAGGTGGGTTTTTATAGGTGAAGACAAACTATATGTAATAAATGGTCACGACACCTATCTCGGTTGCTACACTGGTCTCGGCCTGACTGTGTCGGGTTCGGCATGATTATTTTGGGGTCGTGATCCATTCTGATGTCGCAGTTGATACTTATGTAGCGGTCAAGATGATGTAGCAGTCGCGACCTGTGTCGTGATCGCGACAGTCTTGCCGCGGTTGTGGTTTTAGCAAATGTGAAGTCCTGATGTAGTTGCGACGAGTAGACCTCGGGCTGACCGTGCTGGATTGGGCACAACCGTGTCAGGAACCTTGCTCACAAAGGATGATATTTGGTAGTGGTCGCTTCATGTTACGGTCAAAACGAGTGGCACGGTCGTGACGAGTGTAGCGTTCGTGACCGTTTTGTTGCAGTTGTGGTCACAAAGCCCTATAGCGGTAGCTACACTCTGACCTCAGCCCGACTATGTTGGGCTCGACACGACCATGTCGGGTGTCACTGTCGAGGCAGGTGTCATGGGTGAAATATGTGGAGCGGTCATAGAGCCTATAGCGGCCGAGATAGATGTTGCAGTCGAGAAAGTTTTCGCAGGCGAAACAGGTTTGTAGTTGGCGAGACAGGTGTCGCAGGCGTGATAGGTGCCACAGTTGAGGCAGGTGCAAGTGATCGTTGTCCTCGGCACGGACGGATGGAAGCCTAGCTGCTGCAAAATCCATGTGTTTGGGAGAAATATTAGGGAATAGATGTCTTTTCAAGTTTGGTGCCTACAAGTCCCAAATTGGATAGTTGAGCAACTATATTTATGAAAAGATATAAATTATTAAAAGATAAGAATCTGGGGTTATTTTGGACATATTAAGCTATAACGATACAAAATCATAAATAAATGCTTAGCATAAATACCTGGATTTGGGTGTTATCAGAGGAGAAGAACATGGAAGGGAGAAGAGAAGAAGCCATCATGTTGCAACAACATGTTGTCATCACAATCTTGGGAGAAAATCACAAGACAGGGGTCGAGGAAGCAATTAAGTTGTTTGTTGGGTGCATGGACATAGTCAATACGGTGTGCTTATGTAAATGCAGGAGAAAAGTTGTCATCCAATTTCATTTATAATTTCATTTCACATTGTGTTAAAAGAAACTCATATTTACTTGGTTTGACCATTGAAACAATGTTTTGGTCAAGGCATATGTTCCACAATGTAATTAATTCTTTACATGAAATGTATTTTTTTAAACAAAATTTCTCCAACGCAATAAAAGTCTTATATATCCTAACATAATTCATTGGTGTAATTAATATGTTAATATTTGATATCATCTTTTCACATCATGTCTGCCACCAACCTACTCATAAATTAAATTGATGCCTTTAAAACCACATGATATACCTCAATACTTTCTTTTCTGAAATATTGTAACCTTGAAAACCCATAACGTTCAATGTTATAAAATATTAACCAGATCTTCTTTATTATGTAAAACTTCTATGCCTCTCTCTTTATTTAATAAAGAGAAAAAATGTATAGATTTGGAGATCTACATAATTCTCTTAACAAAATATATGTAAATGTCATTATTGCCATTAAGATTCACCAAACCATCAAAAACATATTTACAGAATAAATTCTCATCTACCAAATTCAGACTTATCCTTAAATAAAATAAAACAATGCTTCACTAAGACTTTGTTTTCTCGTGAACCCCTTAGATCATATTTCAAATCACATCATCCATTAATCATGATTTCAAACAATATTTATATATCTCTAAAATAGTGAATCCCTAATTTCTCTAAAATTTATCAAAAATTTATATTTGTAATCAAAAGTCTCCAGTTAAAATCTCAACTTATTTGGAATAAGGAATCCCATGATATGAAAGTTTTACTATTTCACTAAAATAATATAAATGATTGGAACCATTAAATTTAGTTCGACTATAGTTCTTCTATAATTTTTTTGAACCATCAAACAAACTCTGATTGGGTTGAAATTTTATATCACGCTTCAATACCAGCGTAGTAACTCTTCCATGCATTTTCTTTGAAAAATGAATTCATTTAGCCATGTTACTTAAATATCTCCAAAAACTATTATGTTTGGCACATATGAAATTTATAATTATTCAAACAATCTCCAAAAAATCTAAAATATTAAACATACATCTAATAAATGATTATAAGCATCATGGCAAACTCCAAGATCATTTGGATACACCAAAATCTCAAAATCATATATATATGAAATTATAAAACATTGAAAATTGAGTTTGCCACACCTACACATGAGGTACATGATTCTATAATTAATTATCCTTTTTGGAGTTATTTAACATGTTATTTAGTATTTTTGGCTTAAAAATACATTGTCTCTCCTAAATTGCACTAGAGTATTTAAGATTGTCCCAATTGGATGACAATTTACACATAGGCTAAACTTAATATTTCTATTTCAAACTAGAGGTGTATTGTCTCTTTTTGGGACTTTTACTAATTTATTTAATACTTTTGTCTGTTATCTTACTTTCTTTTCCAAATAGAATTAAGATAGTTATTATTATGCAAATAATGTGAAACTTGGCAATCACGCTAATTGAAATATGTTTTTATCGCCATATTTTACTTTTGAAATTTATTTTTATGAATCATGGCACCATTATGACTTTGACAAATTATCCTTGTATTTATCAAAACATTATATTAAGTCATATTGATGTCACCTTGTTGCAGAAAGAGTTACATATATATTTATCATGAATGAAAATTCACCTTTTACAAAGTTAACATCTTTGATTTAACTATTCCACTTTAATTAAATTATATGACAATATGAATATGAAATTGCCATTTGCTACTCCAAAGCAAAGTATTCACTTTTATTTACTCATCAAGTTAGTAAAGATGATATATGTAATATATTTCATGATTATATTTACATGTTGCCACATAATTAAATTATTATGTAAACATGCTCTAAATTTTAATCCTTGTTTGGTCACATTCAAAGAACAAACCTAACTAGCTTCCTAATCATGTAATAAGGTAAGATTTTAAGTTATGGTTTGTTACAAGGACATTCCAATGAGACCAAAAGATTGTATCATATGTGTCTTATGTTAGTAGTGATAGTTCAGAGGTTGATGAGATAAGGTTTTGAGTTGTCTTTCCACATGTGATGGATACTAAGGTGGTGAGTCCTATCAAAAATGATTTACTAGTGGTGCACAAGTTTGAGGATGTTTTTATTGATGATTTTCCTAGTGTTATACCCCTTTAGAGATTGACTTTGAGATCAATCTCATTCCTAGCATAGAACCTGTAGCACAATCACCTTATATGCTGACACATGTGGACATGATGGAATTGAATAAATAACTTCCAAGATTTGATGGGTAAGAGATTCATACAACCAAGCACATCCCCTCAGGGTGCTCCAGTGTTGTTTGTTAAGAAGAAGGATGATTCTATTAGTCAACGCATAGACTATTGACAATTGATTAAGGTTACAATGAAGAATGAGTATCCCTTTATGAGGATTTATGATCTCTTTGATCATTTCAAGGGTGTTGAAATATTTTCAAATATTGATGTGGGGTCAATTTATCACCATTTAAGAATGAGGATAATTGACATACCAGAGATAACCTTTAGGACAAGGTATGGTCCCTATGAGTTTGTGATTATGTCATTTGGGCTAACCAATGTGTTAGAAGCATATATGATTTTGATGATAGAAGTTCAAAAATTATGTAGATTGGTTCATGGTGGCCCTTATAGATGACATCTTGGTCTACTCCAAAGAGAGGGGAAACATGACCAGTGTCTACATTTGGTGTTAGCGTTGTTGAGGTAACATCAATTGTATGTGAAGTTCAATTTGTGTGATATTTTATTGACTGAGGTGTATTTTATTGGCCATGTGGTAACAGGATTAGTATAGATCCCAAAAACATTGAGTCACTGCTAATGTGGAAGCAGCCTAAGGAACTAACTAAGGTGTGAAGTTTTCTTGGTTTAGCTGGATACAAAAGACTATTCAATAAGGACTATACTTCTACATAGATGAGATATTTTATCTATATGGTTATTCTGCAACTATAGTGTCTGACAAAGGATCATACTTAACAAGTAGGTTTTGGATTGTCTGCATATAAACTTGAATATACAATTAAAGTTTAATACAACTTTTCGTAAACAAACTTGTGGTCAGTTAGAAATAACAAAACAAACTTTGGAGGATCTATTGAGGTCTTGTGTGTTCCATTTTCATGGGAGTTGGGATATTTACCTCATCTTTATGGAGTTCACCTACAAACATTAGCTATGATAGAAACTCAGAAATGGCATTATTTGAGGCTTTGTATGGAAGGCATTGTAGATCACCTCTTTTTTGGTACGAGGTAGGTGATACTAGTTGTTAGAAATTGAGTTGGTCCGATAAACTATAAAGAAGATGAAAGTGATAAAATAACATTTGAAAGCATCAGAATACTGACAAAAGTCTTATGTAGATAATCGACATAGGCTATTGTAGTTTCAAGTTGAGGACAATGTATACCTCAAGGTTTCACCTTTGAAAGACGTTCTAAGTTTGGTAAGAGTGTAAGATGGATCCTAAGTTTATGGGAACTTACCATATCATACTCACATTGTGAAAGTGGCATACTACAAGTTGGATATACCTTCAAAGTCTAATAGGTTGCACAATGGTTCCATGTTTCCATGTTGAGGAAGTTCTATCCAGATAGATTATACTATCTCATTAGATGAAGTTCATCTCAATGATGATATATCTTACATAGAGGGTCTATTGATGATTTTGGACAAGTTTTTGGAGAATTTGAGTAAGAATATTGGTGAAGATGTGGTATCACCGTTTTGGCCTCCAACTCATAAAAACAAGATTAACTAATGCGGAAGCGTATCATTTGCAGTGGATTAACAAAAATCACTAAAAATTTAAACCTTTTGCAAAAAGGTCCATACACGGGAAAACTCTTTTATCAAGAACCAATGTATATCATCTACATCCTGGTTCATAAGCATATCACATGTACTATCTCTTCTCGAGAATTATATACAACTATTACTTTGCCAGAATTATACTTAAGCAACTCAAAATCTCAAGGCATCAAGCCAAAATCTCAGATCGATACATTAAAATAACTAACTACTAACTCCGAGGACTTGAGAGTACATAGATGACACATAGGACTTCTATCTATAAGACACGAAAGACAGTACACTCAACCTGAGCTGTCACTGTTGTCCTTGATGCTATTGATGTTCTTCCTCTGCAAGATATTCTCAGTCTCCTCTGTGCTTGTCCACCTAAAAATGTTGGATCCCACGGGGGTGAGACAATTATAATTTCCCCAGTGAGAGATATAACTCTCCGCCAAAATCATTATTATTGTAGTTTAATGATATAAAACTAGGTAGAGGATAAGTAGTTTAAAGCATTCTCATCTTTCAAAGCATTGCAATTATTTATGATAGAACAATAAATAATATATCCTCTTAATAAGGAATAGGAAGAACATGTATATCATTTATCTACCATATCATTTCAACATCTCAAGCTTTTCCTTATTATCCTAATATGTCACCCATGATTCATTCTTGTTTTCATCTGTTGGCCTTAGCCAATCTGCTAAACAAATATTTAATTATTCCATACATAAGAGTATACATCATCATATTCTATCTAGGCATTGGGCTATGCCAATCCCTTGGTTATAGGCTTCATGCCTCTGCCAGGTATTGGACTTCAACCAATCCTGATTACACCTCTACGCATTTGACTCTACCAATCCTAATTATACAGCCAGGCAGTGGACTCTAACCACTCCTGATTACAGGCTTCATGCCTCTGCTAGGTATTGGACTTTAACCAATCCTGATTACACAGCCAGGCAGTGGAATCTAACCACTCCTGATTACACAGCCAGGTAGTGAACTCTAACCACTCCTGATTACATGCTTCATGCCTCTGCCAGGTATTGGACTTTAACCAATCCTGATTACACAGCCAGGCAGTGGACTCTAACCACTCCTGATTACAAGCTTCATGCCTCTGCCAGGTATTGGACTTTAACTAATCATGATTACACAGCCAGGCAGTGGACTCTAACCACTCCTGATTACACAGCCAGGCAGTGGGCTCTAACCACTCCTGATTACAGGCTTCATGCCTCTGCCAGGTATTGGACTTTAACCAATCCTGATTACACAGCCAGGCAGTGGACTCTAACCACTCCTGATTATAGGCTTCATGCCTCTGCCAGGTATTGGACTTTAACCAATCCTGATTACTCAGATCATGGGATATAAATTCCTTTAACTCATCATTGATCATCACATCCTTCTTTAGGCTCTGAACCCTGAGGTTAGCCTTCATAGCTTTTCACATTATTTATTGAATACAATTGTTACTTTTATTAAGTTTATTAAAATGTTATCATTTCTTACAATAATTTTTATAATCATCTTGGTACCTTTCACTATTCCACAATTGTTCTCATGGCTCATAAGGCCCATAAAATATCTTGTCACCTCTCACTAGGCAACATCTAATCATATGGCTCACAGGGCCGTTAAACATCTTGTCACCTCTCACTAGGCAACAATAACATATCACCTCATGTAATATAATAGTAACCCCACTATTCCCTCAATAGGGTTAGGGCCTACTATTCACGTCACATTAGGGTTTCTCATGTCCCATTACCCAATTTAGGGTTAGGGTTTCTCATCTCACATTAATTAGGATTTCATATTTATCAAATCAACCTTAATATATTGCTCCACACCTCTAGGAGCATCCATTAACATCTTGAGTATTCAATCATGTTTATTACTTTTAACATTTATCATTAAATGATTATCAATACAAGGTATGAGTTCATTTCTCATCCTTATCATGGTATGATTACAACATACTCATTAGTTTAGCTTAACCCCATTCTCAAGGTATATTAGCCTATACTTATCAAAGTATATCAAACACATTACATTTCATGGTAATAATTTACATAACATACTTCATGTGTTTCCTATACAAGTATATTGGATTTGAGTTACATCAATGCTTATCAACCTTGGGTTGCTAAAAGTGATATCAATCATATCTTGATGTATCACTTTCCTCATCACTTCCAACTTACTTGAGTTATCAACTTATCTTGGATTAAGGTATTTCCCATCTTAATACTTTCATCCACTAACGTATCACTTTTACCATGAAGTGCATAGGTCACATACAAGAATGGTCCAACTATCTTCAATGATATGGACTCATTTCAGGTTAAGGCATTGCTTACTATAAAGTTGCCTATGATCAACCATTTGAGATGTTTCATCTTTATAAGGTAATACCCACTGTTTTATCATTAAGGTTCTCTTATTAGGGTTATGGTTTATCATCATATTGCCTAAGATTAGGGCTTCACTTATTATAACTCAAAATTTGAGTTTCGCATACCTTCACCCTATATTAAGGCTCCTCATCATACCATTGCATAGGGTTTCACATGGTATTACCCTCAATTAGGGTTTCACATGACATCACCCTCAATTAAGGTTTAAATTCAATTATCCACAATTAGGGTTTGCTATTCATCCTAATTAGGGTTTCCATTCAATTACCCATAATTAGGGTTTACTATTTATCCCAATTAGGGTTTCATCTTCCATTACCCATAATTAGGGTTTCTTATATCATCACCCTAAATTAGGGTTACATCATTACTCTAGACTAGGGTTTCACTCAGGATTGCCCAACTTTTAGGATTATGGCTTATTAACCCACTCGATTAGGGTTTCATGATCTCTTTACTAAGGATCATACCCTAATCACATATTCTTCATAATTAATACTCATGTATGAATTCCTTTCTATCATCCACTCAACTTGATTAGGTTACATCAACCTTTCAATCAAATATGTACAACTATGGTTGACATAGTGTATTGAGACATTGCTTTCATAAGCTTTTAGGGTTAACCATCCTAAAGGTACTGATCATCTAGGTACTTTAGGATTTCAACCTTTGTACCTATCATTTATAATCATTATTATCAACCATTGGATCAATGGATCAATCATTAACTTAAATCTCCAAACGATTTGATCACTTTAGATCTCCATTCGGTTTTAGCATTTCAACACCAAATGGTTTTGAAACTATTTGGGCATCTAGGGTTTCCTTCAACCAATCAACTAGGACCATTGGATCAACTTCCAACTACATCAGCAAGTATATCCAACTGGTCTTAAGATCAATTACCCATTTGATCTTGAGAGCAATTACCCATTCGGTCTTGAAATCAATTATCCATTCGATTTTGTAACCGAATTAACTCAATCGGTTTTGAAAACTGGTTTCCCATGTTTAGGTGTGTGCTTAAGATGACATCATCATCTTCAAGCTACAAACCCACGAAACTTTCTGTAATTTCCATGGTGATTTTACCAATCATTCAAATAAAATTTCGGGAATAATGAAGGAATCAACAATTAATAAAGATATGGAATCAATAACAAAGTTCAAGGGTTCAAGTTATAAAACCTTCCTCCAATTGAGCTTCAAAGCTTCAATATCACATCAAAAATGGTGTATGAAACTCCTTTCACTATCACAAGGCTCGTCCTCAAGCTTTGAGTTAAAAGGAATGGTTAGAATTGAAGATGGGATCGAGATATGAAGAAATCATGCATTGATTTTCGATTTCCACCCTGGAATCAAGGTAAACGAAGGTCAAGAGGCTTACCAACAGGTTGAGGGTCGTCCTCCTATTTCTCCAAGCTCCCTCGGTCGTTTTTTCAAGTAAGAAGTGAAAGTGGATTCGAAATTCCCTTTCAACTCATGGATAAAGGAGCATATATATGAATTTTATTAAAAATTCATTTTAGGAGAGAGAAAGTAGGAATTATCTCCTCCATTTCCTTGCCCCTTTCCCCCTTCCCTTCCTTGTTCACTAGGATATCTTGTTTGCCTCTTATTCCTCTCAATTATCCATGATTGAAAGAAAAGCAAATTAAGCACCTTAAATCATATAATACTAATATCCATAAGTGAGTGGATATTTCTTTTTCTTATAATAATGTGTGTGAGTTATCCACTTCCTTTGGATATTTTCGTGCCTTTGCAAGGCACATGGTCGTCCATTATATTGCAAACTCATCCCTCACCTTTTGGTTAAAGGGGTATTTAATTAATATATTTATTTTTGCATTAAATTGAAGTAAAGTTCCAATTATGCTTAAATCTTGATTATTTTAATATCAAGATTCTCTCTCCTCCAAAGAGATACAAATGAGGCGCCCCTATCATTTTATTTGCTCTACATGGTGCCAAGAAAAATTAGGGACTATTTTGAAGTGGTAATTTTCATATTGAACCCTGGGTTTTGGGTAAATTGCACATTACACCAAAACTAGGTTTTCATGCACAAACATAGCTTTATTAGCTCTTTCTTGGTACTAGGCTTCCATACGCCATACCTCTAGATCATTTTCACTCTAATGATGCATCAAAACATGAGGAACATATTATCATGCACAATTTGCACTTAAACCCCTCAACTTGGGTAATTTGCACTTTAATCCAAAATAAGCAAACATTGCTTCAACATTGTTCAAACATGACCAAAATTGAAACATAAGTTCCTCATGAGCCCTAATTACTTTTCACAAGATAAGATTAAGCATATAATCATTTTTCTTAATCAAAACACCTAGGGTTAAAGTATAACCTAGGTCAGGGATGTTACAAATTATAAACCCCTAACAAGGATTTCGTCCCCGAAATCCAGATAAAGGAAGACAGATATATATCATTCATCATACTATCTAGTCTTTACATATCATCTCCTTATTATGGAGACACCATAAAACTTTGATCAGCACAAATTGTTTCCATACAAGATTCTTATAGAATCAAACACACAAGACACATGCTCTGCTGTTTTTCATCATAGACTGTTGACTCAATTTTGTGTTAAGTAACACTTTGCTTGTTTAAAGAAACATCATACATTCTTTATTAATATCATGTTTATGTAGAGCATAAACCCCTAACATATGATGTTCATACTATTTTATATAATCAGGCTAGTTTCATAGTTGACCACTCTAGGTAGCCAACATAAACCATATGATATTTCTCAGATACCAGAATATTTCATCTTGGTATCTATCACATGTGTTGAGAACACATCACATATTTATCTTCCTTTCATCTTGGAACATTACATATGTCTTTACCTTGGAATTAAAGTCCAAGGTAAACTGATACTTTTTCTAAGTATCCACCACTTGAACATTTTTATCTTATACACATCAAGTGTCCTAAAGCCCACTTGATTTCCATGTTCCTGAAAGGAAAGAAAACAAGGATTCATATTCCTCTTATTAATTCATGTATTTTCAACTATTCATGAACCATTTAGTCTTTGTCTCATCCTAGGTTTCTTTCCTTCAGCATAGGAATTATAAGAATGGTTGCATGTCATTATCCATTTCTTTATTATTATCTAGCATGTTTATGATCATCTCATGATCTCATCACATTTCCCATTTCCTCATTATGGAAAAGATCTTTATTATGCTTGCAACATTATTGAATAGGGTTCATCTCCCTTATTCTTATCCTTATCTCATGAGGAGTATACTTTTAGTTCCTCATATAACATGCTCATATGAGATTATCTCAAACTTCTCTTTCTTAGGCTTAGGATATGACACATTTATTCATTCTATATTTCTGATTTCATGATACTCATTAGATTGTCTCAGGATGACTACTTGATCAGAGTAATCAAAAAGACAACAATCTAAGAGTTCCCATACTCACTTTATCATCAATAGTTGTATACCTAGACAAGGTATATAAATACTGAGATTAAGTGGTATGCACTTTGTATACTATCATATTCCTTCTTTTCATATTATCACAAGCATAATGTTTAACATCCCTAAATTTTATCCAGGCATCTCTTCTATACCTCATCTTTTCTTATAGAGGTAAGAACAACATAAAACATTTGTAATGTTTAACTATGCAAAACATAAGTCCTCATAGGACTAAACAAGGAAAACTCAATCAATTACTTTCTCAATTAATCCAGGAATTCATAAAATGACATATTTGAATAACATTATTTTGTCTAACCTATCATGATTCATGGATTATTCGCTGCCTCAGGCTAGCTCTGCCTCAGAGGTTGATTCACTATAACATTTCTGGCTGAACAATCTCTTGCCAGGTGTCCTACCTATCTACATTGGTAGCAAATTCTAGGTGCTAAATGCATCCTAGAAGATTCTTTACCCATTCCAGGTAACCTTTGCCTTGGTGCACTAGGCTCTGGTTGTATTGGTGGTACCAAAAACTTCTTCATTTTGGAACCACTAGGCATCTGATCCTGGATTTGGATAGGCCCTTTCTCAACCATCATCATATTTCTCTCTTCTGGGTAATATTTCCTGATATGTCCATGTTTCCTACACATGTGGCAGACCCTGATTTCAAGTTGTAATCTATTCCCTCCATCACTATATATTGATTCAACAGGCTAAGGTTGAGCACAGACTCAAGTTAAGTCCAGAACTTCATCATTCCTTATTGCTTCAACCTGTTGATGTTAATCATAAATCCTGCTGATATCCAAAACATCATCATTGGGGGCTGGTAATCTAGGTTACACTGCCAATGCTTGATCCACTATATACATTATTGTTGCCCTAAATTCTCCAATAGTAATACTTAAAGAAGGATTTTCCTATTATAGTTGGATCAGCTAGGGAATTCTCAGGCAATTGTCTCTCTCTTTCCTGTTCCCACACACCTCTTCTTGGTGCAACATTGCTGCTTTCAGCAGCAACCTCCTCATGTGATCCAGTCATCTTTAAGTTCTTCTTCTCTTATAAGAGCAGAAGACACTGTCAGATACACTGGATGACACCAGAACAGACTCTACTACCTTATTCCTATGTCTCTGTAGACTCAGCGAACCTAGAGCTCTGATACCACAAATTGTGGCCTCCAACTCATAAAAACAAGATTAACTAATGCGGAAGCATATCATTCGCAGTGGATTAACAAAAATCACTAAAAATTTAAACCTTTTGCAAAAATGTCCATACACAGGAAAACTCTTTTATCAAGAACCAATGTATATCATCTACATCCTAGTTCATAAGCATATCACATGTACTATCTCTCCTCGAGAATTATATACAACAATTACTTTTCCAGAAATATACTTAAGCAACTCAAAATCTCATGGCATCAAGCCAAAATCTCAGATCGATACATTAAAAGAACTAACTACTAACTCCGAGGACCTGAGAGTACAAAGACGACACATAGGACTTCTATCTATAAGACACGACAGACAGTACACTCAACCTAAGATGTCACTATTGTCCTTGATGCTATTGATGTTCTTCCTCTGCAAGATATTCTCAGTCTCCTCCGTGCTTGTCCACCTAAAAATGTTGGATCCCACGGGGGTGAGACAATTGTAATTTCCCCAGTGAGAGATATAACTCTCTACCAAAAACATTATTATTGCAGTTTAATGATATAAAACTAGGCAGAGGATAAGTAGTTTAAAGCATTCTCATCTTTTAAAGCATTGCAATTATTTATGATAGAACAATAAATCATATATCCTCTTAATAAGGAATAGGAAGAACATGTATATCATTTATCTACCATATCATTTCAACATCTCAAGCTTTTCCTTATTATCCTAATATGTCACCCATGATTCATTCTTTTTTTTCATCGATTGGCCTTAGCCAATCTGCTAAACAAATATTGAATTATTCCATACATAAGAGTATACATCATCATATTCTATCTAGGCATTGGGCTATGCCAATCCCTTGGTTATAGACTTCATGCCTTTGCCAGGTATTGGACTTCAACCAATCTTGATTACACCGCCGGGCATTGGACTCTACCAATCCTGATTACACAGCCAGGCAGTGGACTCTAACCACTCCTGATTACAAGCTTCATGCCTCTGCCAGGTATTGGACTTTAACCAATCCTGATTACATAGCCAGGCAGTGGACTCTAACCACTCCTGATTACACAGCTAGGCAATGGACTCTAACCACTCCTGATTACAGGCTTCATGCCTCTGCCAGGTATTGGACTTTAACCAATCCTGATTACACAGCCAGGCAGTGGACTCTAACCACTCCTCATTACAAGCTTCATGCCTCTGCCAGGTATTGGACTTTAACCAATCCTAATTACACAGCCAGGCAGTGGATGCTAACCACTCCTGATTACACAGCCAGACAGTGGACTCTAACCACTCCTAATTACAAGCTTCATGCCTCTGCCAGGTATTGGACTTTAACCAATCCTGTTACACAGCCAGGCAGTGGACTCTAACCACTCCTGATTACAGGCTTCATGCCTCTGCCAGGTATTGGACTTTAACCCATCATGATTACTCAGATCATGGGATGTAAATTCCTTTAACTCATCATTGATCATCACATCCTTCTCTAGGCTCTGAACCCTGAGGTTAGCCTTCATAGATTTTCACATTATTTATTGAATACAATTGTTCCTTTTATTAAGTTTATTAAAACGTTATCATTTCTTACAATAATTTTTATAATCATCTTGGTACCTTTCACTATGCCACAATTGTTCTCATGGCTCATAAGGCCCATAAAATATCTTGTCACCTCTCACTAGGAAACATCTAATCATGTGGCTCACAAGGCCATTAAACATCTTGTCACCTCTCACTAGGCAACAATAACATATCACCTCATGTAATACAATAGTAACACCACTATTCCCTCAATAGGGTTGGGGCCTACTATTCACGTCACATTAGGGTTTCTCATGTCCCATTACCCAATTTAGGGTTAGGGTTTCCCATCTCACATTAATTAGTATTTCATATTTATCAAATCAACCTTAATATATTGCTCCATACCTCTAGGAGCATCCATTAACATCTCGAGTATTCAATCATGTTTATTACTGTTAGCATTTATCATTAAATGATTATCAATACAAGGTATGAGTTCATTTCTCATCCTTATCATGGTACGATTACATCATACTCATTAGTTTAGCTTAACTCCATTCTCAAGGTATATTATACTATACTTATCAAAGTATATCAAACTCATTACATTTCATGGTAATAATTTACATAACATACTTCATGTATTTCCTATCCAAGTATATTGGATTTGAGGTACATCAATGCTTATCAACCTTGGGTTGCTAAAAGTGATATCAATCATATCTTAATGTATCACTTTCCTCATCACTTCCAACTTACTTGAGTTATCAACTTATCTTGGATTAAGGTATTTCCCATCTTAATACTTTCATCCACTAACGTATCACTTTTACCATGAAGTGCATAGGTCACACACAAGAATTGTCCAACTATCTTCAATGATATGGACTCATTTCAGGTTAAGGCATTGCTTACTATAAAGTTGCCTATGATCAACCATTTGAGATGTTTCATCTTTATAAGGTAATACCCACTATTTTATCATTAAGGTTCTCTTATTAGGGTTATGGTTTATCATCATATTGCCTAAGATTAGGGCTTCACTTATTATAACTCAAAATTTGAGTTTAACATACCTTCACCATGTATTAAGGCTCCTCATCATACCATTTCATAGGGTTTCACATGGTATTACCATCAATTAGGGTTTCACATGACATCACTCTCAATTAGGGTTTAAATTCAATTATCCACAATTAGGGTTTGCTATTCATCCTAATTAGGGTTTCCATTCAATTACCCATAATTAGGGTTTACTATTTATCCCAATTAGGGTTTCATCTTCCATTACCCATAATTAGGGTTTCTTATATCATCACCCTAAATTAGGGTTACATCATTACTCTAGACTAGGGTTTCACTCAGGATTGCCAAACTTTTAGGATTATGGCTTAAAAACCCACTCGATTAGGGTTTCATGATCTCTTTACTAAGGATCATACCCTAATCACATATTCTTCATAATTAATAATCATGTATGAATTCCTTTCTATCATCCACTCAACTTGATTAGGTTACATCAACCTTTCAATAAATAATGTACAACTATGGTTGACGTAGTGTATTGAGACATTGCTTTCATAAGATTTTAGGGTTAACCATTCTAAAGGTACTGATCATCTAGGTACTTTAGGATTTCAACCTTTGTACCTATCATTGATAATCATTATTATCAACCATTGGATCAATGGATCAATCATTACCTTAAATCTCCAAACGATTTGATCACTTTAGATCTCCATTCGGTTTTGGCATTTCAACACCAAATGGTTTTGAAACTGTTTGGGCATCTAGGGTTTCCTTCAACCAATCAATTAGGACCATTGGATCAACGTCCAACTACATCAGCAAGTATCTCCAACTGGTCTTAAGATCAATTACCCATTTGATCTTGAGAGCAATTACCCATTCGGTCTTGAAATCAATTATCCATTCGATTTTGTAACCGAATTAATTCAATCGGTTTTGAAAACTGGTTTCCCATGTTGAGGTGTGTGCTTAAGATGACATCATCATCTTCAAGCTACAAACCCACGAAACTTTCTGTAATTTCCATGGTGATTTCACCAATCATTCAAATAAAATTTCAGGAATAATGAAGGAATCAACAATTAATAAAGATATGGAATCAATAACAAAGTTCAAGGGTTCAAGTTATAAAACCCACCTCCAATTGAGCTTCAAAGCTTCAAGCTCACTTCAAAAATGGTGGATGCAACTCCTTTCACTATCACAAGGCTCGTCTTCAAGCTTTGAGTGAAAAGAAATGGTTAGAATTGAAGATGGGATCGAGATATGAAGAAATCATGCATTGATTTTCGATTTCCACCATGGAATCAAGGTAAACGAAGGTCAAGAAGCTTACTAACAGGTTGAGGGTCGTCCTCCTGTTTATCCAAGCGCCCTTGGTCGTTTTTGCAAGTAATAAGTGAAAGTGGATTCGAAATTCCCTTTCAACTCATGGATAAAGGAGCATATATATGAATTTTATTAAAGATTCATTTTAGGAGAGAGAAAGTAGAAATTATCTCCTCCATTTCCTTGCCCCTTTCCCCCTTCCCTTCCTTGGTCACGAGGCTATCTTCTTTGCCTCTTATTCCTCTCAATTATCCATGATTTAAAGAAAAGCAAATTAAGCACCTTAAATCATATAATACTAATATCCATAAGTGAGTGGATATTTCTTTTTTTTATAATAATGTGTGTGAGTTATCCACTTCCTTTGGATATTTTCGTGCCTTTGCAAGGAACATGGTCTTCCATTCTCTTTCAAACTCATCCCTCACCTTTTGGTTAATGGGGGCTTTAATTAATATATTTATTTTTACATCAAATTGAAGTAAAGTTCCAATTATGCTTAAATCTTGATTATTTTAATATCAAGATTCTCTCTCCTCCAAAGAGATACAAATGAGGCGCCCCTATCATTTTATTTGCTCTACATGGTTCCAAGAAACATTAGGGACTACTTTGAAGTGGTAATTTGCATATTGAACCCTGGGTTTTGGGTAAATTGCACATTACACCAAAACTAGGTTTTCATGCACAAACATAGCTTTATTAGCTCTTTCTTGGTACTAGGCTTCCATAAGCCATACCTCTGCATCATTTTCACTATCATTATGCATCAAAACATTAGGAACATATTATCATGCACAATTTGCACTTAAACCCCTCAACTTGGGTAATTTGCACTTTAATCCAAAATAAGAAAACATTGCTTCAACATTGTTCAAACAGGACCAAAATTGAAACATAAGTTCCTCATGAGCCCTTATTACTTTTCAAAAGATAAGATTAAGCATATAATCATTTTTCTTAATCAAAACACCTAGGGTTAAAGTATAACCTAGGTCGGGGATGTTACAACTGTGGTAAAGAGGAAGCCATGTGGGAGATAGAAGATGTGATGAGTAGAAAATACCCATATTTGTTTTTGTAGGATTTTAGGGGGAAAATCATTGTTGAAGATTTATGGTGTTAAGACCCTTGACCTCTCTTAACCCTTAAAACATGTTTTGATATTATGTGTTTGGGTGATTCAGTTGCATTCTTAGCGTAGATATGTAACTAGTTGGTTTAAGTTTTGCTCTTACAAGTTTATATGCAAACTTTCCATGCTTGGATGTCCTTCTTGTAACTTTTACATAGAATGTTTTGCTTGTATCTTATCTATTTTGCTTAAGCTTGATTTAGTGAGCCTTGGTTCATTTTAGAAACTTTTGATCCTTCCATCAGTTGTGGGTAGTTGTTGGTTGATGACAATGTCATTGTTGCCCATTTGTTGAGTTTCCATTGGTAGTTGGCCTATGTACCAATGGAAACTGAGTGTGGGCATACATTGATGAATTATGAGATTAAATTTCCTGTTGAAGTTCCATTGACCAATGAGAAGTGTATTCCCACCTACCAATGAATTACCTAGTGGATCATGACTAGTAAACCTTCACTAGTATAGATACCACCTAAAAAGTCGATTAATATAGCCCTCTAACATCAATTCTATGCCAAAACCTAAGTGAGAGACACTACAGATAAGAGCCTACAATGTCAGTTACTTGGGGACCCATAACTCACAACTCAGTCTCAATTTCAATTGTTATGATTAAAGAAACTGACATAGTTAAGTATCTATGTCGTCACTTTTGGTGCAATAAATGATGTGACTGCCATACCAGGTCAAATATTTAACTGATAAAGGTTTTTGTATTGTCATTTTATAAACAATCCAACATCGAGTACATACGTTTCATCGATTTATATGTCTAAATGGATGATACATGCGCATTATGTCATCAGTTTTTTTACCTAAACTGACGCCGCAAGCTAGTTGGTAGCACGATCGTTCTGCCCAACACGACCGTTTTAGAATATCCATATACTGTCGATTTTAGTATAGTAACCAATGACTAACTCCTACAACATCAGTTTTGTAGTTACAACCGACGTCACATATATGTTTTCTTATTTAAATAGAGGGTATGGAGACCCATAGTTTGACTATTCACTAGGATGCATAACCTACAATTAATTAGACATGGATGTTCCATCCTATGTTCATCTTAATAACATCCCTACAAACCTACAAAACCAACAATAAAAAACACACAATCCACCCACATACAAGATCCATTCTCCAATTCCATTCTCATGACGTGCAATTACAACTCTCATTGTATTCATTCATCTTCACATTCATAACACACATGTATATATACATCATTCACATATGCACCAATTCTATTCTCATTAAATGTAGAAACACAATTCTCATTGTATTCATTCATCTTCACTTTCATTCACACACATGTATATATTCATTATTCACATATACAACAATAATTCACTCACATCAAATTTAAAGTTGCAAGAAGTCATAAGTACCACATGTAAATATAAATAGTGACACCAAAGTACATAAAACTCATATTATATCCCAATCAAATTCAAAGTTTACTTCCTTTATGAATCCATGTGCCCATTGTTCTATTGTTCTTGTATGTCATGTAGCTCTTATTTTGTATAGGGCTTTGTTGTTTCAAACAAATGTAAAGATAATGACATAACTAAAGAGTTTGATTTGATATTTTCATATTATCAAATGAGTATATCTACTTATGATGATTAAGACTACATGTAGATTACAATTTGTATGTAGTGGATGTCTAGTGCCCCATTTTAGACAATTAGGTTCATGTACCGCATCAAGTAGTATGTGCATGCCCAATAATTGTCTTGTACATGTCACTATAAATTTATCACCATACAAAATGTTAATAAATAAAAGTAAGCATAGTTCCCATAAATATGCATTGTAGTAAAAAAGAACTACCTGAAACATACTTCCAACTTAACACTTTCATTTTTTTATCCACCTTTCCTACAACCTTTTTGAATTCTTTTCTACCCTTATAAGTTAATGTAACACATTGAATTCAATTAGTAAATAGTCATGTAATTAATGATTTAGAAATTAATACATGCTAACGAATACAAAAATGTATCACATGAATAATTCTTTTTCATTTTGTGCCCCTCACTATCTACTTGGTTACCCTTGGATCTAGACAATACGCATTTAGCATCTTGGGGACAATTACCAACAACACCCAATGATTATTCCTGAGTGAAAAGAAGGAAAATAAAAGAAAACTTAAAAATCCACAATGAAATGTAATTCTTAAGTCAAAATTATAATCTAAGTAACTGAAACTTGCTCAACATTGAAAGGAGTTGTAATCATGCTCTTTGTCACATTACCAAAATATTTAAATGTGGTAGAGCAATATTTGATAACAAATATAGGGTCTTTATTTACATGGCTGGTCAATGATGGAACTAGAAATTCCACATGGGGTAGTGTGAACTCTATACACACGCAATGTAAGCAGTTGCAAAATGTATATCATGAATGCAGTAATCTATAAGAAAACAAACCAACATATATAAAATGAGGTATTTAACCATAAGATCTCACCATATCCAAATTTCTATCACAGATGTATTCAACCAAGCATAAGTAAACATATCCACAACATCTTGCAAAAATATACTAGTATCATGAGCTTGACCTTCAACATCCTCCTTAATATGGACCATCATAGGCAGCCCGTCTTCAAAGTTTCCTAGCCATATTGCCAACCCCCTACAATTAGGACCTAATGAGTTGACTACTTCCACTCGTGCTCCTAAGGTCCCTTTTCCAGAATAGTCCTCAATATTCTTGTCATTTCAAGGAGCTTCACTACAACTCAGAAAGTCATTGCAAGAGTTCATACCTCCCTAGACACATCACCCTAAATAATACTCCCATCATGCCAAAAATGGTTTCACACATCGCCTTTAAAAGCACTCATGTACCATTCAAAAGGATACATCCAATGCAAGAAAATTGGTCCCAATATTTTCACTTCTCTAGTCAAATGGACAATAAGATCTATTATGATATTGAAGAATGAAGGAGGAAGATACATCTAAAGCTAGCATAGGGTAACAAACATTTCCATTTGTGTAACATACCGGATCTTGGACCCTACCCTAGAAGTTTCACCTTTTGGGTTTGACCAAACAAGGTTGAGGTTAGAGTGACCCTAATAATCTAATACATGAAAATTTTGATCTAATATGTCATACAATTCATTTAGTGATAATAAGATGATAAATAACTCAATTTGGCGCATAATGGGTTAATGGGCCATTGGTGCGCCGAGGGACATAAATCATATAAGAAAGCCTCAAAATAAAGAATAGACTTCAAATTCATAATCTACACATCAAAACAAGGCTACATGTCAATTTTCATCTCATTTGGACAACCTTGATGTAATAAGGTAAGTTTAGGAGAGAGAAAGTTGATAAAATGCATTAATGATCAATAAATGTAATTCATGACACCAAAAGTTGGAAATAATGCCAAATTCATATTCAATACACTTAAGTTAACTTGTGGATGAAGTTTCACCTACTTTGGATAATCCATGTGTCATTAATGCATGAAGAAATAGAAACTAAGTTTTGAATAATAAATGCATTAAAAGTTCTCAAAAGGAAAATATAATTTCATATTCAGAATCTACATGCTTTAATTGGTCTTTGTGCCAAATTTCACTTAATTTGGATAATGTTTGAGCCATAAATTTAAGAAATAGAATAGGTAAATTAAGTATAATGTCACCTTAATCCTAATCACATTTGGACTATGGTTTCTGAAATATATGATGTCACATGAATCTTCTTTTCATTTTCCTCTTTTACATCTCAATCGAACGGCTCTGATGTATTATCCTATTTTGCGGGTTGATCTAGCGACCCTCGTCTTTCTTTCTCGCCTGTCCAACTTTGGTTAGGATTGCACAATGATTGCATTTTTCCTCAGACTCGCTCTCTCTCCCTTGTGTTTCCCTATCTGAGTGGATCTTTCCTTCACCTTCCTCATGTCCTCCAGCTCTTAGAGACCCTATATATGGTGGGGTTTGGTTGTGTGCTTCTCCCAGTCGATGAGGGGTTCCACCAGTTCCTCTATTTTCTTCCGCTTTCTTTTCTCCTTCACGCGCGGGACCTCTGAACTCTTGGGTATGGTTTTCCTGACCTCCTTAAGGTCTCAGGCAAACATTCCCCTCTAGTTTGGCATCCTTCACACCTGAGCCTGTTCCCCTCAATTCTGGTCATCATCCCTGGTTGCGGTGACCCGACGTGGGTGGTTCGAGCCGCCAGGGTGACAGATGAAGGCATGGACTCGTTCCTTGCGCTCGAGCAGTGCTTCAGTGATCTTCAATTTCTCTACCCGAGGTGCCTCTCCCTTTTCCCCTTTCTAGTCTTCTTCTTCATAGACTTTGATGTTTGGTGTGATTCCTATATTTTGGACCCATGTTGTCTTATTTTTCCCTGTCGTCGGCTTCGTTGTGGTGTTTCCGATCAATCGGTGTAATCAGTTCTTGCACTGACCACACTTTCTTCTTTTCCCCAAACTCGTCGAGCTACAACCCAGCTGCTTCTCACAGCCATGGTGAGGAGCCTGGGGGGGTGATTCCCTAGTGTGAATTCTCTCCCTTATCCCTCTGTTTTCTCTTGGGTTGTGTTTTTTGTCAGGGGTAAAATCATCTTTCTACCCCTTTGATTCCTTTGTTTGAAGCGAGTCAACCATGTTTTAACCGCGTGACTTGGCCATCTTGGATTGGGCCAAGTCATCGGGACCCGCTCTCTCCCTCTTTTGATGTGTCGACGATGACATGGAATTTTTGGGACTTCTGATTGGTCGGTTTTGCAAAAATCATAATTATTATTAGTGATCAGAAAAATATGGAAAAAGACTCATTCGATTTAGAAAAATTCAACCTTTCCAATGGTATTAGTTATGTTGCATGAATTGGATGTTTTAAGGATGTGATTTTAATGGATCTAATTAATAATGAATTAACTTGTAAAAATCATAACTACTTAGTTATCAGTCATAAAAATATAATAAAATATGTTGTGGAATCTTAATAAACTAATATATAAAGTGGTATGGTTTTCATAACAAAATTCACATTATGATAAAAAGGTGGATTTTAGGGTTTGAATAATGAATATGAAATTGATTAAAAATCTACCTATGTTCTTAATAGGTTCTTTGGATGCCTAGGCTTGGACCTAGAAGTGACTTTGGATCAGTTTGACACTGATATTGAGGTATATTTGCATCCTCAATTATTCTTGTTGAGCAATTAGCCTATTTTTGTCTTACTTTTGGTCCTATGGACATTAGCCTACACATTGTCTTGTTCTTTTCAAATCATGCTTCATGCAAAGTATCTTATTTTTTTATTGATCTTGTGATCATGGATATTCCCTTGGAATATTATCCTATTGCCTTGGTGCAAGTTGGACTTTTGATATTAAATGCCCACTATGATGTGGAAGTTTGCTTGTTGATATATGCCCATTATGATGTGGATGTTTTGATATTTTTTTCCCACTTACATGTGGATGTATGTGTTTTCCATTGTGTGATGGCAACATTGTTTATTCTGACTATACTTTCTACTTGCATCTACATTATACATTCTATGTGATTCAGTAGCACTAGAGTAGTGTAATTTCATTAGTTTTGTTTATGGCAGATGTGATATTTCCTGCTCCATTTGGGATGACAAGGAACCTCATACCCTCTGCAAGATGTGTGTCTTGATCCATTTTATATATATTTGGGAGTTTGGCAATGAGTCATTCTCTATCAGGTTTGCAAGGATGTGAAGCCTTAGCCTCCAATTGTGTTTATATTGTTCTAGGGCTATGTTTATCTCACATGCATGTAGGTTATTGATGATGATTGTGGGGTGTGTGCCCTACTCTCTTTATGTGCCAGTATTGCTTATTCTTTATGATTTTGTTTTATGGCAAGTATCCATTTTATTGTGATCTTTTCTCTTGATACTTGTTTGGGTGGTACTTATCTTTTCTATGAGAAGCCTTACTTTATTTGTTTACCTTTATTATATAATGTTGCTCAATTTCCTATTTTGTATGCACATACCAGCCTTTGTTGATGTCATCTATTGTTTCTCTTTTACTGGGGTATGCTTCCAACCTTAGGTGGAGGATTTGGATGACAATGCATGTTGACCTGGACATAATTTGTGAAGTTAAAGCTCGGAGACAATCTTGAGGTGGTTTATATTTCCTCTACATGGATCCTTATGATGTAAGTTAGAGGTTCCCCTATTTATAGTTGAATATAGACATGTTTTTATTCCGTTGCTACACTTTAGTCTTTTGATTACCATTATATAAATATTTGAAAATTTTACACCCACTCCCAAGATAAATTGAAGGTGTATTTGGAACTGGAGGTTTTATTGTTCAAATTTTTAGCAAGGAAGTGATTTTGCTTCTTTACACCATGGTATCAGAACCCATGGTAGTTGGAATCTGACTATTTCAATTTTGTCTCCCTATTAGAACCCTTCACTTAAATAGTCGCATTTAGATGAGATGATCACCCTAGATTTGATCAATGATGATCTTTTTATACAATAAGGTTTGTTTTGAGAATGAGATTAGGTTATGAGAAGACCCTAATATGGACATATTGTGACTTGGTTCATCACATTAATTTTGGTGCCATCTTTGTTTTATCTCCAATGTTATATATATATATATATATATATATATATAATACTACTATATGTACAAAAATTCTCTCTGGTTTTTTTGATGTTTTCTTGAACTAAGTCACAATGAATAGAAACCCTAAAATTAGCTGATTAGAATCTAACCCTAGTTATTGTGACTAGGATTGATATCATGGTATAGTTGACCTACCCTGTGACTTGTGGATGCTCATGTAAGTTTGATATATTAGAGATACAAGGGCCTAAAACTCAACCCTAGATGGTGACTACATAGTTGGATACATGAGAAACATAAATATCCAAAAACTTTCACAACTAAGAGATGTGGGTGGCTTTAAAAAGTTGTTTAGTTTGACTTGTTAGGTTGATCCTTTTTAAGGGGAGGAGAATAGTTGATAGTTGATGTTCAGATCTATAGATTTCAAGGATGAAATCCTTTTTAAGGGGTGGAGTGTTGTAACATACCAGATCTTGGACCCTACCCTGTAAGTTTGACCTTTTGGGTTTGACCAAACAAGTTTGAGGTTAGAGTGACCCTAATAATCTAATGCATGAAAAAATTAATCTATTATGCCACCCACCTTATTTGGTGATAATAAGATGATAAATAACTCAATTTGGTGCATAATGTGGTTAATGGGACATTGGTGGGCTGAGTGACATAACTCATATAAGAAAGCCTCAAAATCTACACATCAAAATAAGGCTAGAAGTCAATTTTCATCTAATTTGGACTACCTTGATTTAATAAGGTAAGTTTAGGAGAGAGAAAGTTGATAAAATGCATTAATGCTCAATAAATGTAATTCATGACACCAAAAGTTGGAAATAATGCCAAATTCGTATTCAACACACTTATGTTAACTTGTGGATGAAGTTTCACATAATTTGGATAATCCATGTGTCATTAATGCATGAAGAAAGAGATACTAAGTTTTGAATAATAAATGCATTAAAAGTTTTCAAAAGGCAAATCTAATTTCATATTCAGAATCTTCATTCTTTAATTGGTCTTTGTGCCAAATTTCACTTAATTTGGATAATGATTGAGCCCTCAATTTAAGAAATAGAAAAGGTAAATTAAATATAATGTCACCTTAATCCTAATCACATTTGGACTAAGGTTTCTAAAATATATGTTATCACGCGGATCTTCTTTTCCTTTTCCTCTTTTACAACTCGATCGAACAACTCTGATGTGTTATCCTATTTTGTGGGTTGATCTAACGGCCCTCGTCTTTATTTCTCACCCGTCCTACTTCAGTTAGGATTGCACAGTGATCACGTTTTTCCTTGGACTCACTCACTCTCCCTGGTGTTTCCCTGTCTGAGTGGATCTTTCCTTCACCTTCCTCATCTCCTCCCACTCTCAAAGACCCTATATATGGTGGAGTTTAGTTGTATGCTTCTCCCGATCGACGAGGGGTTCCACCAGTTCCTCTTTTTTCTTCTACTTTCTTATCTCCTTTGTGCGTGGGACCTCTGAACACTTGGATATGGTTTTCCTGACCTCTGTTAAGGTATCAGGCAAGCATTCCCCTCTGGTTTGGCATCATTCACACTCGATCTTATTCTCCTCAATTCCGACCATCATCCCTACTGGTGGTGACCCGACGTGGGTGGTTCGAGTCACCGAGGTGACAAATGAAGGTATGGACTCGTTCCTTGCACTCGAGCGGTGCTTCAGTGATCTTCAATTTCTCTGCCCGAGGTGCCTCTCCCTTTCCCCCTTCTAGTCTTCTTCTTTGTAGACTTTGATGTTTGGTGTGATTCCTGTATTTGGGACCCTATTGTCTTGTTTTTCCCTACCTTCAGCTTTGATGTGGTGTTTCTGATCGATCGGTGTAATCGGTTCTTGCCCTGCCCACACTTTCTTCATTTCCCCAAACTTGTCAAGTTTCATCCCAGCTACTTCTTATGGCCATGGCAAGGAGCCTGGGGGGGATGATTCCCTAGTGTGAATTATCTCCCTTACCCCTTTGTTTTCTCTTGGGTTGCATTTTTTAGTCGGGGGTAAAATTATCTTTCTACCCATTTGATTCCTTTATTTGAAGCGAGTCAACCATGCTTTGACTGCATGACTTGGCCATCCTGGATTGGGCCAAGTCAGCGGGATCCGCTCTCTCCCTCTCTCCCTCTTTTTCTGGCTCGACAATGACATGGCTTTTTTGGGAGTTCGGATTGGTCAGTTTTGCAAAATCATAATTAATTATTTAGTGATCAGAAAAATATGGAAAAATACTCATTGGATTCAGAAAAATTCAAACTTTCTAATGGTATTGGTTTTTTTGCCTGAATTTGATGTTTTAAGGAGGCGATTTTAATGGATCTATTTAATAATGAATTAACTTGTAAAAACCATAACTACTTAGTTATAAGTCATAAAAATATAATAAAATATGTTGTGGAATCTTAATAAACTAATATATAAATTGGTATGGTATTCATAACATAATCCACATAATGATAAATTGGTGGATTTTAGGGTTTGAATAATGAATATGAAATTGATGCAAAATCTACCTATGTGCTTAATAGGTTCTTTGGATGCCTAGGCTTTTACCTAGAAGTGACTTTAGATCAATTTGACACTGATGTTGAGGTATGTTTGCGTCCTTGATTATTCTTGTTGAGCAATTAGCCTATTTTTGTCTTACTTGTGGTCTTATGGACATTAGGCTACACATTGTCTTGTTATTTTGAAATCATGCTTCATGTGAAGTATCTTATTTTGTTATTGATCTTGTGATCATGGATATTCCCTTGGAATCTTATCCTGTTGCCTTGGTGCAAGTTGGACTTTTGATATTAAATGCCCAATATGATGTGGAAGTTTGCTTATTGTTATATGCCTACGGTGATGTGGATGTTTTGATATCTTTTTCCCACTTACATGTGGATGTATGTGTTGTCCATTGTGTGATGGAAACATTGTTTATTCTGACTATACTTTCTACTTGCCTCTACATTATACATGCTATGTGATTCAGTAGCACTAGAGTAGTGTAATTGCATTGGTTTTGTTTATGGAAGATCTGATATTTCTTGTTCTTTATGGGATGATAAGGAACCTCATACCCTGGTCAAGATGTGTGTCTTGACCCATTTTATATATATTTGGGAGTTTGGTGGTGAGTCATTCTCTATCGGGTTTGTAAGGATGTGAAGCCTTGGCTACCAATTTGTATTATATTATTCTAGGGCTATGTTTATCTCACATGCATGCATGTTATTGATGATGATTGCGGGGTGTGTGCCCTACTCTCTTTATGTACCAGTATTGCACATTCTTTATGATTTTGTTTTATGGCAAGTATTCCTTTTGTTGTGATATTTTCTCTTGATACCCGTTTGGGTGGTACTTATCTTTTCTATGGTAAGCCTTACTTTATTTGTTGACCTTTATTCTATAATGTTGCTCTTCCTATTTTGTCTACACATACCAGCCTTTGCTGATGTCATCTATTATTTCTCTTTTGTTGGGGTATGCTTCCAACCCTAGGTGGAGGATTTGGATGACAAGGCATGTTGACCTAGACATAGTTTGTGAAGTTAAAGCTTGGAGAAAATCTTGAGGTGGTTTAGATTTCCTCTACATGGATCCTTATGATGTAAGTTAGAGGTTCCCCTATTTATAGTTGAATATAGTCATATTTTTATTCCACTGTTATACTTTGGTATTTTGATTACCATTATATAAAGATTTAAAAAATTTACACCCACTCCAAGATACCTTGAAGGTATGTTTGGAACTAGAGGTTTTATTGTTCAAATTTTTAGCAAGGAAGTGATTTCACTTCTTTACAATTTGCAACTTATCGAGATTCTCAAGATAAAAAACTTTTCTACATAGAGTGTTGAAGAAAAAATAAAGCCTGGTGATGGCCAACTTTACATGCTTCAATAGTATAGATCAAATAGCCACAACAATATTTGTTGCATTACAGTGTGACAAACATGAGATTTATGACCTATCAACTTTAAATCCTTTATTGATACCAATCTATGGATACTTGAAGAGTATCCCTGTGCTACCTTAACATTAAGCAAGCACTCACAAATAGTTTTCTTTTCTTTTCTAGACAATGTGTAACAAGCCGGAGGTAAATATGTTATCCAATCACTACCAAATTCTTATGTTAATCCCTTCCTTATGCCCACTTCACGTAGGTCCACTCTGCATTTGATTCCATATTTAGTTTTACCTAGTGTATTTCAAAGTGTACCGATGATGCTATCATAGACATTTTTCTAGACATGCATGACATCGATACAATGCCTAACTTTCAAAGAACCCCATAATATTGACCTCTTCTTGTATGAAGATTTTTCACTCTTTGTGGGAATAATACATTGTGGTCTCTTACTGAATGCATTGACAAAGTCTTTTACTCTTTCATAAACAACCTCACCCCATATAGTTTTAGGGGCAACCCCTTCCTCATTCGATCCATTGAATGATTTGCGCAACCTTCAATAAGGTTGAAATTTTGGAAGAAACCTTCAATGAATAAGATACACAGTCTTGCCCCCATGATTTAGTCGTATTGAATTAGTATTCCCCACACATATAGTGTATTCTTCGGATCCTTATAGGGTGTATCCAGACAAATTTCCTTATGCTGGAAAGTCATTAATAGTGAAAAACAACATACAAACAAAATGTATCTCTACACAAAGCATCATAGTTCATCACACGTTTTCCCCAAAGATTCTTTAAGTCATCAATTAGAGGTTCAACATAAACATCAATACCACTATCCGGTTATTTAGGGCCCGATATCAATAGCGACATCATGACGTACTTATATTTCATACACAATTGGGAGGATGATTGTATATAACAATCATAATAAGCCAAGTTCTATGTTGTCTTCTCAATGTGTTGTATGCATTCATCCCATCTGTACAAAGACCAAGTCTTATATTCCTAACTTCTTCACCAAATTCAAGGTATAATAAATCAATCATCTTCCATTGTGGGGAATCAAATGCATGTAGTAGGATTCCATTATTATTTTTCTTTACCTCAACATGCCATGTTAAATTCCCCGCATCAATGGTTTTGGTAAACAAGCGTTGAAACTATGGTATTATATGTAAATATCACATCACCTAGGTAGGATAGCCAATTTTAGACTTCCTCGAGTAATCATTTTATGCCTTGATGCCCCACATTTTGGAAAATCTTTCAAATGAATATAGTCCTTTTGAAATAACACATATTCATTCAGGCATGCATGTATCTTCTTATCCTTCCTTCCCTCCCACTGGGCATAACATTTTCTTTAATTCATATGTTGAGATTGGAAGCTCGTTGCTTTCAAGAAGAATTTCTTCAACAAAGACACATTGTTATCCTTCAAAGTATTCAATGTCAATACAACACTCAGCTTTGTAAACTTAGTACAACCTAAGTATAACAGTCTCTCAGAAAAATACATTATGTTACTAAACAAGGAATATGGATTGTGTGCTCTACCCTACAACTATCTAGAATCTCATCAACCATGTCTATTGGGATCGAGTCATTAACATCTACATCATTGTCTACAATTTCTTCTTCAACATAAGTACTACTGTCGACATATGTTGATCTCATAGTAGGAATTTCTTCATGCCAGTACCATTATGTATAACCATGTACAATCATGTTTCACATGATATGACTTTTAATTTATCAACAATGTCGATTTTCAAGTTGTTACTACAATTACTACATGGACAATAGAATTAATCTCCAAGTTGTTTCCTATGTTCCTAGGAAAATCTTATAAACTGATCAAGACCAATAATAAACACTGGGGTGCAACAATTTGAAATGGACATCTATGATCAAAGATAATAAAATTATCAAATTAGGTGTTTAGATATTAGGATTTAGAGACTGGGGTTTAGGGATAAGGGTTTACATATTAGGGTTTATGATTTACATATTATGGTTTATCATTTAGGGTTTAGAGATAAGGGTTTACAAATTAGGGTTTAGGGTTTAAAAATTAGGATTTAGGTTTATGGTTTACAAATTGGGGTTTAGGGTTCAAGTCATGAATGTGTGTACCACCTATCCCATTCTTGAACATGTAATCTCCTAGTAAGTGTATGACGTGTATTCTATACTCAAGAAAATGTTGGCAACATTTCCCCTTAGTTCTCCAAGTACACTAATGTAGATGGGCCAATATTCACGTATGTATGTACTTAGAGAACAAACGGGAAAGTTCTTACGAAACATCTTGAAAACGAAATACATATTATACACTTACATACTAAGTGAGTAAATTTCCAAGAATAGTCCCAAGCATGGAACTATCCAAGATTTAATCCTAATGAGTAAATCTTGGATGGGTTTCTAGGCCAACAGATATATGTGCAAAATTAAGGCTTACGATTCATATCAATTTAGTGTAAATAAAACCTAGCAAAAGAACATATATGTCTAAATTAAGGTTTATGATTTTGAATTTAGGTAAATACATAAAAATTTTAGTCTAAATCAAGTTAATTTAGGTCATTCGTACCAATTCCATGTAATCAATTCTTAGGTGTGATTATGTATCTATAAAACATTCATATTGAACAATGCACCCAAATATACAAGTACTTATACATGAATTTTCAATTATAAAAGAAATTATACAAGTATCATTTCTTCAATTGATACCAATTTAGGTAATAAAACCCTAATTACATTGAATCAAATAACACAAACGGCTATATTTAAAACCCTACTTACATTTAATCAAATTACACAAAAATTGTGGCTAAAAAATTAAAAAAAACATAAAAATCACACCTTGATCAGTTGGCGATAGTGGTCATAAAAAACAATAGGAACTCCAACGATGACGGAAATAGTGGATAACGGTGCACATTAGGGTAGTAGGTTAGGGTAGCAATAGCAGTGGAACTCACGACAATGACGACAATGAGCAGCATGACAGTAGCAACAACTCTCATAGCAGCAACTCCGATAGCAGCATCAACAACTCTGACAATAGCAGTAGCAACGACAGAAGAGCAACAGTAGGGATAGCAAAAACCACCAGAGCGGGAGTTCACATAATGAAATAGAAGATTTAGGAAAATTTTTTTCCGTGGGTGCTATTAACTAAAACTCAGTTGTCGGTTGCTAGTGAAATTTGACGTCTAAGTACTTAGTCATCGTATGGGTAAAAAAACCAATGACAAAGGTCCTTATCCAAACAAAAAAGTTGGCCTCTGTAAGGACTTAGACGTCAGTTTGGAGATACAAACCGACGTATAAGAAAGTACTTAGATGTTGTTCAGGAAAAAAACCGATGACATAGGTCCTTATCCAAACAAAAAAATCGTCCTTATTAAGGACTTAGACGTTAGTTTTGGAGACATAAACTATCATTAAAGTACTTATACATCAATTGGGACATGAAATTGATGATAGAGGCCTTATTTAAACAAAAAAGTGTCAACCTCTGTAAGGACTTTGACATCGGGTTTTTTTGAGGAATCGACACTGGAGAGAAATTTGGAGAGAACCATATTTTGGTGGGGGATGTGGCACAAGCCCTTTGTCGTTGTTGTTTTTTAGTACAAGTTGACACCATATGTATAGTGTTTTCATGGTTAATAAGATGTGTGTTACACCCCGATCTCACAATTACCATTAATCATGAGATTAGGGCATAAATTGAGGATTTAACGTAATACAAAGATCACCCTTAACTTTTTTCTTCTTTTTCAAACTCTTTGTTTTCTCACATTGAACCACATAAACTAACTTTACAAGGGAATCTAAACATTGATTTCTCTAATCTGATTTCAACAGTAAAAATGCATGTATGAACATTCATTATGTTTCTCATACTTTTAAGCACAAAAGACTTGTTGATTCACATATATTGCTAAAAGAGGAATAATGTTATACATCATCATTTACAACTCTCTCTTATTTCTTTATAAGGACCTAGAGTGACAAGGACTGACTGAACTTAACTATACTCAGACTTAACTCTTATGGCAGATCTACTCTGATGCAAAGATATCTTCAATCCCCACAGTTTCCCTAAATATTTTGAGTAGAGGGGTGAGCCTACTCGCTCAGTGAAAGAGTAAAACAATAATGCAGTCTAAAGTACTGAATTAGACATTTATCATTCTTGGATAATTGAAATAAAACAAGACAGTAATTTCAAATTAAAAGACTAGATATTCAAAACCTTAGTAATAACATTGAATCCTACATCATTAGAAATAAACAAGTATGGAAATATAATCCTCCTATATTCAATATTACATTTAAAGAACACCAGCTACGAAACTAAAATCAAATCTTTCTTAACTCTTCTTACTTATAAGAAACTCTTTAAACTTATATTATCATATTTTATCTTATACCCTAATCATATGTAATGTACTCTACATATGAAGAATCATAAAGAAATACGATCTCACCGTATAAGACTTAGCTAACACACCCGGGAAGCTAAGCCTAACTACATTGCTGGTCTGCAATAGGAAAATGGCTCTCTGGCCTCGGCACACCTATGGGCCGTAAAACTGGACTTCTCCTATAACTTGAGCACACAGGTGGAGAGTCAAGCCAGCTATTGGTTGTTCAGTACTCTAGTGCCACCAGGATCTCTGGTTGATGTTGGACACTACATACTGTATTTTTTTAAAGAAACTTCCACTAGGGCTTCATCCCTCGTACCACCTATTAGTATGATCCGTCCCCTGTATACTGGACACTGCCAGGGTTAGATCATTTCATCCATACGGTGCAGACCTCTCGTAGGGAATCTATGGTGTTCAGGGATACTATTATTATTGTAACTTTGATTATATCTTTCTCATAAACTGATCTATTTTAACTCTGTATATTAATGACTACTCAGACTATTGAATTGAAATCATTGATGACACTCAACTGAATGCTTAACATATTGTTTACCCCTTTCTTAGGGTTTCTCCTTACACATGCACATATAGCACTTCTCATGTATTCAAACATATATCATGTCTACTATATAAATATTCTCATTTAACATTTCTCACATTTATGCATGGCATCAATAACATACATGTCTAGGGCATGCCATATCTCTCTACTTGCATAACAATATATGCATTTCATGACAACTATTTGAGTTAGAAAATCCGAATCTCATAAACAAAGCATGTATGCATATAAGATAATATTGAGATAAAATCCCACAATATCACATGAATCATTTCAATCAGCCATTTACTACTAAATTAGATATGTATACTTGTAAAAGCATACTAGATTGGGTTTCCATCCTTGATTACTTGCTATTCATAGGATATGTATTGTGAAAATCAGAAACTCATTTTGTCCATATATCAAATAAAAGAGATCAAACATGTAGAATTATATGCACAAGGAACATAAGTAAGATCATATAAGCATAAATCTGAATTTCAGCTATAATGTTGTTGAGCACCCGAATAACTTGAAAATTCAGATCTTCAGAAGATTCTCAATAAACTTCTTAATTATGTAGTATTCAAGATACATGGATATTAATATCCATGTCATCATATAAACATTTTCAGATCATAGTTGGAACATGAATTGAAATATTCTATAAATTGAATTTAAGAACAATTCTTTTCATTTATTGTCATCTAGGGAGAAATCAAGAATATAAATTAAAACCATCTAATTGAGTACAATTGACTGAAATATTCTTTTACCCACTCACTCTAAGCTGTAAAAAAACTTTAAAATGTATCCCATATCTGAAAATCTTGAATCCATATCAAAACCCTAGCAATTGCCACTTTCTTCTTCCTTTCAACTCGGAAACCCTAGAATTAAAGATTAGGAGGGAAAGAGTGAGAAAAGGAATTTATTTGATATGATTTGGAATCCAATCAGGGGAGGGATGGAATCTTAACATTTGAGAGAAGATTCACCATGAAACCATATCCAAAGAAGCTAAACTTACATGATTTCATCATTCCTCAGACCGCAAAACCCTAGGTCAGCATCTCCATCACGTTCTCCTCTTAAACCCTAACCTCCCTCTCTCTCTAGGATTTCATTTCTCTATATTGAATCAAAAATTATGAGAGCTCCTTGTGTGTTAGGTTGATCATACAGAGCAATTGAGCTGCTTGGGTCAATTGCACATTGACCCCTCACTATACTTTTTCTTATTTCAGCTGAATGTTTTGTCATAAAAATATTACTATAATTCATCTACTGATAAGGTCTAAACACATCCAAAAATTACTAAACTTTTACATGTTGTTTATGACTGAGTTTCAGAACTCAAGATAAAATTTCAGATCATTTAGGTTTACCAATAAATAACTAAAAATAGAATAGTGCAGTGCTATCTAGAAATCTACAAAACAGTCAGTTGAAGAGAATATGCCCCAGAATGGCCATGCTAGCAGCTAGTCTGTGCTAAAATGGACCCAGCACAACCATGCTACATACCACGACTGTGGTGCATTGGTTTCATTAGATTTTAGTATAAAAGTTGGTCAATAGTTCAATTTTTTCAAAATGGTCGTGTGGCCTAGAATGCCCGTGCCACCAATGACCCACCACGACCGTGCTACCCACCACGGTCGTGCTATCCTATCCTTCAACTACCATTTTCATTCTCCTTTGCATACCTATCTCATTCTCCCCAACATGAGCCTATTTGGTGAAAACCCTAATTTCAGGCAACTAGGGTTTATATTTTCTCAAACCCTAATTATACAAAGAGATAGCATACTTGAGGTTCTCATTAGGTTTAACATATCATGATTGAGATATCATCATTAATCATGTTTAATCAATAACCAATATAACTAAGCATGTAGTCATCCACGTAAACCTTAACTTACCCATTAAGCTCAGATACAGTCATAACAATTCTTCCCCCCTTAAAAAGGTTTTGCCCTTGAAACATAAATATGCAAGTAAAGTACATTTAGGGTTTATTTTAAAGTTTTGAAATCTTACATGTCATTATATTCTTGTATTTAATACTTGAATGCAGTTTTCAACATTAAGTCCTTCATTTCTTTTCTAATCACAACATGTTTGAAATAGTTCTCAATGATAAAAAACAAATTCTCTATGCCACAATAAATCATAGTAGAGAGAGAGAAACAACCATTTTAATATTTTTTATACTCCTGAGATATTACCTCAACATTGATAATCTGATCCAACTATCTCAATTCATACGGCTCAAAATGTACTATTGTTATGTATTACCTCTAAGTCACAAAAGAGAGTTCACCATGTTCTTTTGAATTTTACTATTGTGCTACTCAAATAGCAAACCAGTCTTGAGTTGGAAGACTAGATTCAACAAGAATTGTACAATACTACTCACGGCATCCCCATTGCATCATGGATGCATAAGGTGAAGCATTACCATCACATTCCATATTATTCTCAAGTATGAACCCACACATAATTCAAGGTGTAACCATCAGGTTATAGCATATTAGGGTTTCAACAATAGTAAAAAAGCACTCCATGACTGTATCAGTCATTCAAGGACTATTCATACCCATTTACCATCACTTAGTTATATTAAAGCTAGGTATAACAAGCTATACCTCATTAGGGTTACATATCAAAACAACATGGTTATCATCCCTTCTATTCATATGAGTGAACAGGTAAGACTACCATATTCAGGGTAACCCTTTATTTGTTCTGTCAATTTTCAATTCATATCACCATACCACAATTGTACAATACTAATATGGATTAATGGTATGAATGACTACAACTATCATACACCTTTAATTAACATATTGCTTGCACATGTACACTGAAATCATATATTGAACCAATTTACATCCCTTAATATACCTTCAACAAATTATACTTCTAAAAACAAATTCACATATTACTAAGAGCCATTGTTTTCTCTTATCTCTCTCCTCATTCACTACTACTTACTTTTTGCTACTTATCCTTCTCATTTTGATCATGTAGATTAAACATCCCTAAAATTGAAGCATACAAGGTATGAATATATTATTCATCATTCTTGATATCACTGCAAGAATTTATTTCATATCACACTTCTTTCATATTGTATTTCTCCTTTTGTTTTAAAACACACCTCTTATATTTCAAATTTATTTCTTATCCTTTGCTCTAAATCATTTCCATATTGTTTATCTACCTTTCAGATTAGCTACCTTTAAACCCTGGATTACTATCCGTGCTAGTTTACTTCTCATAGTGCAAATTTCATGATCTTGTTTTATAGAGATGCTAGTATTCAAGGTCAAATCACTAGTGACAACCATTGAACTACTACAACTCTAAACATTCTAGGGTTTGGTCCTTATTAGTAGCATGACATTATTGTGGTGTGACTTTGCTCCCTTAATTTGAAAGTCAAACTTTGGATCTCACAAGTTTTAATAAAGTCTTCCTTATCTTATCAATTGAATTTCCTTTCTCTTACTTGGCCATTCAGATAGATTACATTCTCAATTTACCCTGCTAGGGTTTCATCATCATATTGTATGTCATTATTACATTCACTAGATGTCTCTACCATGGTGGTTATGCATCATATATGATTCATTTTCTTATCACTTCATTCCCACATTGCTCTCATTAAAGAAGATATGAAAGAGAAGATGATTTTGAGACTTAGAATTCTTATCTTCAAACATTCAATAATACATTTCTCATATGTAGGTTTAATTAATTATCAACAAGGATACTTGACTAATTAGCACTTTCTTGAATCTCGCAACCTCTTTCTTTTATAATCTATATTACTCCATTATGTTTCAAACCCTTCTTTACTTTCCATAATCCCCTTACCATATACTACTATTCCACAGGTCATCTTTAACTTCTATTTTTCTCTTATGATCCTGTTGCTTCTTTTATGTGTATGATCATGTATACCATGTTGCATATATTTCCTTTTATCCTTATACTAATGTGAAGTTGAAATTCTAAATCAATAATCTCTCTACTAGTATCACCTCATGTTTAATACATTACATATCCTTCATTTGAAATCAAACGACTCATGCATGGGTGAAACATAGTTTCTCTTTCAATCAAGTTTTTCCTTCCTGAATATAGTCTACCTTTGTATGACTTATTCATTTATTTAGCTACACATTTGTTCTTATTTTAGAAACTAGTTTGTTGTTCTATAGAGACCTTGAATCCAAAGGCAGAAAGGATGAATGTATTAAACTTATGAATAAAGGTATACATTTCATGCTCTCAATTATATCATAACCCTCATTCCTTAATCGAGCTCATTATTTCCAACATTTCTCTTTGTTTCAACTAAGTTTCTTATCCTAGTTTTATAATTTACATGCTCCTCTAGTTCTCCACTTAAACTCTTCTGAAGACTCTTCATTTCTATGTACTTATTGTATACTTATCTCTTTTCTTCTATTTTCCCTTTGCTTTGGAGTACATAAAAAACATTGTACTCGGTTATATAATCCATTCCTCATGATTGATTCTTACTATCTTGATCCCTTACATACTTTTCTCATATCTTTTCCATATTTCATATTTAGAATTCATATAATACTAATAATTAAACTTAATCCGAACCTTATGTCGTGTTCCTTTATTCCCAATTAAGGTTTCTCATATGAGGCCCCAAAGTTGGATCTCAGATATCAGTTCCAACTTATTCTTAGCTATTCTAATCTTTCCCATATGTTTCAACATCTTCGTATATGTACGTTCTCACTATGATGTGTGTCTAAATTGTCCATAGTCTACTCTTATTATATTGTTAATAGGAGCCATTAGATCGCGGTAATGCATCCTGCCAGTTGGACCATGCCAAACCTGCAGTCCTGAAGCTAAGAGCTACTCAGGATTACTCAACTCCTATTCATCTTAAATGTGTGGTCAAAAACTTAAACACATTGTAAAGTTCATTCACAAATCATTTCTAGTCTACTTGATACAAAGAATGTAACCAATAAATGCTACAACTGCATAGTGTATAACAAATCTTAAATACACCTATATATTTCAAAATACTGAATATCTGAATTCAAACATATAAGAGTTTTTCTATTCATCTCCAATAAAACAACAATATGAAATTAAAGGTCTATATCATTTTATATTTATGCTCTTAATTCATGTTACTTATCTTGTTTCTAACCCTAATATTTCTAGGGTTCCTCTCTAGACCATCCTTCCACTGTATACCTGGCTAGGGTATACATGAAAAAATAGATAGAGTAGCTTGATATAGGTTGATCCAAGTACTCAGATACCGGGCCAAGATATCCAAATACTCAACTCCCCAGAGCTAACATCATAACATCTCCTATATGCCACACTTATGACTCTAACTTACTAACTTAATGGTCCCTGACAACTCATCCTAGGCTCTGATACCAAGTTGTTACACCCCGATCTCACAATTACCATTAATCATGAGATTAGGGAATAAATTGAGGATTTAACGTAATACAAAGATCACCCTTAACTTTTTTCTTTCTTTTTCAAACTCTTTGGTTTCTAGCATTGAACCACATAAACTAACTTTATAACAGAATCTAAACATTGATCTCTCTAATCTGATTTCAACAATAAAAATGCATGTATGAACATTCATTATGTTTCACATACTTTTAAGAACATAAGACTTGATGATTCCAATATATTGCTAAAAGAGGAATAATGTTATACATCATCATTTACAACTCTCTCTTATTTCTTTACAAGGACCTAGAGTGACAAGGACCGACTGAACTTAACTATACTCAGACTTAACTCTTGTGGCAGATCTACTCTGATGCAATGATATCTTCAATCCCCACGGTTTCCTTAAAACTTTTGAGTAGAGGGGTGAGCCTACTCGCTCAGTGAATGAGTAAACCAATAATGCAATCTAAAGTACTGAATCAAACATTTATCATTCTTGGATAATTGAAATAAAACAAGATAGTAATTTCAAATTAAAAGACTAGATATTCAAAAACTTACTAATAACTTTGAATCCTACATCATTAGAAATAAACAAGTATGGAAATATAATCCTCACTATATTCAATATTACATTTAAAGAATAGCTACTGTGAAACTAAAATCAAATATTTCTTAACTCTTCTTACATATAAGAAACTCTTTAAACTTATATTATCATATTTTAGCTTATAACCTGATCATATGTAGTGTACTCTACAGATGAAGAATCGTAACGAAATACGATCTCATCGTACAAGACTTAGCTGACACACCCGGGATGCTAAGCCTGACTACATCGCTGGTCTGCAATAGGAAAATGGCTCTCTGGCCTCGACACACCTATGGGCCATAAAACTATACTCCTCCTCTAACCTGAGCACACAGGTGGAGAGTCAAGCCACCTATTGGCTTTTCTGTACTCTAGTGCCACCAGGATCTCTGGTTGATGTTGGACACTACATACTGTATTTTTTTAAGGAGACTTCCACTAGGGCTTCGTCCCCCGTACCACATGTTAGTACGATCCGACCCCCGTATACTGGACACTGCCAGGGTTATGTCATTTCATCCCTACGACACATACCTCTCATAGGGAATATATAGTGTTCAGTGCTACTATTATAACTGTAACTTTGATTATATCTTTCTCTTAAACTAATCTCTTTTAACTCTGTATATTAATGACTACTCGAACAATTGAATTGAAATCACTGATGATATAGAACTAAATGCTTCACATATTGTTTACCCCTTTCTTAGGGTTTCTCCTTACTCATGCACATATAGCACTTCTCATGTATTCAAACATATATCATGTCTACTATATAAATATTCTCATTCAACATTTCTCACATTTATGCATGGCATCGATAACATACCTATCTAGGAAATGTCATCTCTCTCCACTTGCAATAGCATAACAATATATGCATTTCATGGCAAGTATTTGAGTTAGAAAATCTGAATCTCATAAACAAAGCATGTATGCATATAAGATAATATTCAGATAAAATCCCACAATATCACATGAATCATTTCAACCAGCCATTTACTACTAAATTAGATATGTATACTTGTAAAGGCATACTAGATTGCATTTCCATCCTTGATTACTTGCTATTCACAGGATATGTATTGTGAAAATCAGACACACTATTTATCCATATATCAAATCAAAGAGACCAAACATGTAGAATTATATGCACTAGGAACATAAGTAAGATCATATAAGAATAAATCAAAATTTCAGCTATAATGTTGTACAAGCACTCGAATAACTTGAAAATTTAGATCTTCAGAAGATTCTCAATAAACTTCTTAATTCTGTAGTATTCAAGATACATGGATATCTATATCCATGTCATCATATAAATGTTTTCAGATCATAGTTGGAACATGAATTGAAGTATTCTATAAATTGAATTCAAGAACAGTTCTTTTCATTTATTGTCATCTAGGGAGAAATCAAGAATATAAATTAAAACCATCTAATTGAGTATAATTGACTGAAATATTCTTTTATCCACTCACCCTAAGATATAAAATAGCTTAAAAACATATCCCATATCTAAAAATCTCGAATCCATATCAAAACCCTAGCAATCGCCACTTTCTTCTTCCTTTCAACTCGGAAACCCTAGAATTAAATATTAGGAGGGAAAGAGTGAGAAAAGGACTTGATTTGATATGATTTTGAATCCAATCAGGGGAGGGATAGAATCTTAACATCTGAGAGAAGATTCACCATGAAACTATATCCAAAGAAGCTAAACTTACATGATTTCATCATTCCTCGGACTGTAAAACCCTAAGTCAGCATCTCCATCACTTTCTCTTCTCAAACTCTAACTCTCCCTCTCTCTCTAGGATTTCATTTCTCTACATCGAATCATGAATTATGAGAGATCCTTGTGTGGTAGGTTGACGATATAGAGCAATTGAGTTGCTTGGGTCAATTGCACATTGACCCCTCACTATACTTTCTCTTATTTCTGCTGAATTTTCTGTCATAAAAATATTACTGTAATTCGTCTACTGATATGGTTTAAATGCATCCAAAAATTATGAAAAAATTTACATGTTGTTTATGATTGAGTTTTAGATCTCCAATTAAAATTTCAAATCATTTAGTGTTACCAATAAATAAATAAAAATAGAATAGTGCATTGTTATCCAGAAATCTGCAGAACAATCGGTTGAAGAGAAAATGCCCTAGAACGGCCATGCTAGTTGCCATGTCCATACTAAAATGGACCCAACACGTCTGTTCTACATACCACGACCGTGGTGCATTGGTTTCATTAGATTTTAGTATAAAAGTTGGTCAATAGTTCAATTCTTTCAAAATGGCCGTGTGGCCTAGAATGCCCGTGCCACCAACGAACCACCACAGCCGTGCTACCCACCACGGTTGTGCTATCCTATTCTTCAACTACCATTTTCATTCTGCTTTGCATACCTCTCTCATTCTCCCCAACATGAGCCTATTTGGTGAAAACCCTAATTTCAGCTGACTAGGGTTTATATTTTCTCAAACCCTAATTATATAAAGAGATAGCATACTTGGGGTTCTCATTAGGTTTAACATATCATGATTGAGATATCATCATTAATCATGTTTAATCAATGACCAATATAACTAAGCATGTAGTCATCCACATAAACCCGAACTTACCCATTAAGCTCAGATACAGTCATAACAATTCTTCCTCCCTGAAAAAGGTTTTGCCTTCAAAACAAAAATATGCAAGTAAAGTACATTCAGGGTTTATTTTAAGCTTCTGAAATCTTATGTGTCATTATATTCTTGTATTTCATACTTGAATGCAGTTTTCAACATTAAGTGCTTCAATTCTTTTCTAATCACAACATGTTTGAAATTTTTATCAATGACAACAAACATATTCTCTATGCCATAATCAATCATAGTAGAGAGAGAGAGAAACAACCATTTCAATATTTTTTATACTCCTGAGGTGTTACCTCAACATTGATAATCTAATCCAACTATCTCAATTTGTACGACTCAATATGTACTATTGTTATGTATTACCTCTAAGTCACAAAAGATGGTTCACCATGTTCTTTTGAATTTTACAATTGTGCTACTCAAATAGCAAAACAATCTTGAGTTGGAAGACTAGATTCAACAGCAATTGTACAATACTACTCACAGCATCCCCATTGCATCATGTATGCATAAGGTGAAGCATTACCATCACATTCCATATTATTCTCAAGTATGAACCCACACATAATTCAAGGTGTAACCATCGGGTTATAGCATACTAGGGTTTCAAAAACAGTAACAAAGTACTCCATGATTGTATTAGTCATTCAAGGATTATTCATACCCAATTTCCATCACTTAGTTATATTAAATCTAGGTATAACAAGCTATACCTTATTAGGGTTACATATCAATACAATATGGTTATCATCCCTTCTATTCATATGAGTGAATAGGTAAGACTACCTTATTCAGGGTAACCCTTCATTTGTTCTGTCATTATTCAAGCCATATCACCATACCACAATTGTACAATACTAAGATGGATTACTAGTATGAATGACTACAACTATTAGACACCTTTAATTAACATATTGCTTGCACATGTACACTGAAATCATACATAGAACCAATTTACATCCCTTAATATACCTTCAACAAATTATACTTCTAAAAACAAATTCACATATTAGTAAAAGCCATTGTTTTCTCTTATCTCTCTCCTCATTCACTACTACTTACTTTTTGCTACTTATCCTTCTCATTTTAATAATGTAGATTAAACATCCCTAAAATTTAAGCATACAAGGTATGAATAGATTATAAATCATTCTTGCTATCACTGCAAGAATTTATTTCATATCAAACTTCACTCATATTGTATTTCACCTCTTGTTCAAAACACACCTCTTATATTTCAAATCTATTTCTTGTTATATAGAGATGCTAGTATTCGAGGTCAAATCACTAGTGACAGCCCTTGAACTATTACAACTCTAAACATTTTAGGGTTTGGTCCTTATCAGTAGCATGACGTTATTGTGGTGTGACTTTGCTCCCTTAATTTGAAAGTCAAACTTTGGATCTCACAAGTTTTACTAAAGTCTTCCTTATCTTATCAATTGAATTTCCTTTCTCTTACTTGGCCATTCAGATAGATTACATTCTCAATTTACCCTGCTAGGGTTTCATCATCATATTGTATGTCATTATTACATTCACTAGATGTCTCTACCATGGTGGTTATGCATCATATATGATTTATTTTCTTATCACTTCATTCCCACATTGCTCTCATTAAGGAAGATATGAAAGAGAAGATGATTTTGAGACTTAGAATTCTTATCTTCAAACATTCAATAATACATTTCTCATATGTAGGTTTAATTAATTATTAATAAGGATACTTGACTAATTAGCACTTTCTTGAATCTCGCAACCTCTTTCTTTTATAATCTATATTACTCCATTATGTTTCAAACCCTTCTTTACTTTCCATAATCCCCTTACCATATACTACTATTCCACATGTCATCTTTCACTTCTAGTTTTCTTTTATGATCATGTTCTTCTTTTATGTGTATGATCATGTATACCATGTTGCATATATTTCCTTTTATCCTTATACTAATGTGAAGTTGAAATTCTAAATCAATAATCTCTCTACTAGTATCACCTCATGTTTAATACATTACATATCCTTCATTTTAAATCAAATGGCTCATGCATGGATGAAACATAGTTTCTCTTTCAATCAAGTTTTTCCTTCCTGAATATAGTCTACCTTTGTATGACTTATTCATTTATTTAGCTACACTTTTGTTCTTCTTTGAGAAACTAGTTTGTTGTTCTATAGAGAGTTTGAATCCAAAGGCGGTAAGGATGAATGTATTAAAATCATTAATAAAAGTATACATTCCATGCTCTCAATTATAGCATAACCCTCATTCCTTAATCAAGCTCATTATTTCCAACATTTATCTTTGTTTCAACTAAGTTTCTTATCCTAGTTTTATGATTTATATGCTCCTCTAGTTCTCTTCATTTTAAATCTTCTGAAGACTCTTCACTTCTATGTACTTATTGTATACTTAGCTCTTTTCTTCTATTTTCCCTTTGCTTTGGAGTACATAAAAAACATTTTACTTGGTTATATAATCCATTCCTCATGACTGATTCTTACTATCTTGGCCCATTACATACTTTTCTCATATCTTTTCCATATTTCATATTTAGAGTTCATATAATACTAATAATTAAACTTAATCTGAACCTTATGTCGTGTTCCTTTATTCCTAATTAAGGGTTTCTCATCTGAGGCCCCAAAGTTAGATCTCAGATTTCAATTCCAACTGATTCTTAGCAATTCTATTCTTTCCCATATGTTTCAACATCTTAGTATATGTACGTTCTCACTATGATGTGTTTATAAATTGTCCATAGTCTACTCTTATTATATTGTTAATAGGAGCCATTAGATCGCGGTAATGCATCCTGCCAGTTGGACCAGGCCGAACCTGTAGTCTTGAAGCTAAGAGCTACTCAGGATTACTCAACTCCTATTCATCTTAAATGTGTGGTCGAAAACTTATTCACTTAGTAAAGTTCATTCACAAATCATTTCTAGTCTACTTGATACAAAGAATGTAATCAATAAATGCTACAACTGCATAGTGTATAAGAAATCTTAAATACCCCTATATATTTCAAAATATTGAATATCTGAATTCAAACATATAAGAGTTTTTCTATTCATCTCCAATAAAACAACAATATGAAATGAAAGGTCTATATCATTTTATATTTATGCTCTTAATTCATGTTACTTATCTTGTTTCTAACCCTAATATTTCTAGGGTTCCTCTCTAGACCATCCTTCCACTGTATACCTGGCTACGGTATACATGAAAAAATAGATAGAGTAGCTTGATATAGGTTGATCCAAGTACTCAGATACTGGGCCAGGATATCCAAATACTCAACTCCCCAGAGCTAACATCATAACATCTCCTATATGCCACACTTATGACTCTAACTTACTAACTTAATGGTCCCTGACAACTCATCCTAGGCTCTGATACCAAATTGTTACACCTCGATCTCACAATTACCATTAATCATGAGATTAGGGCATAAATTAAGGATTTCACATAATACACAGATCACCCTTAACTTTTTTCTTCTTTTTCAAACTCTTTGTTTTCTCGCATTGAACCATATAAACTAACTTTATAAGCGAATCTAAACATTGATTTCTCTAATATGATTCCAATAGTAAAAATGGATGTATGAACATTCATTATGTTTCTCATACTTTTAAGCACATAAGACTTGCTAATTCACATATATTGCTAAAAGAGGAATAATGTTATACAACATCATTTACAACTCTCTCTTATTTCTTTACAAGGACCTAGAGTGACAAGGATCGACTGAACTTAACTATACTCAGACTTAACTCTTGTGTCAGATCTACTTTGATGCAAAGATATCTTCAATCCCCACGATTTCCCTAAAAATTTTGAGTAGAGGGGTGAGCCTACTCACTCAGTGAATGAGTAAAACAATAATGCAGTCTAAAGTATTGAATCAGACATTTATCATTCTTGGATAATTGAAATAAAACAAGATAGTAATTTCAAATTAAAATATGAGATATTAAAAAACTTACTAATAACATTGAAGTGTACATCATTAGAAATAAACAAGTATGGAAATATAATCCTCACTATATTCAATATTACATTTAAAGAACAACTGATGCAAAACTGAAATCAAATATTTCTTAACTCTTCTTACTTATAAGAAACTCTTTAAACTTATATTATCATATTTTAGCTTATACCCTGATCATATGTAGTGTACTCTACATATGAAGAATCGTAACAAAATATGATCTCACCGTACAAGACTTAGTTGACACACCCAGGATGCTAAGCCTGACTACATCGCTGGTCTACAATAAGAAAATAGCTCTCTAGCCTCGACACACCTATGGGCCGTAAAACAGGACTCCTCCTCTAACATGAGCACACAGGTGGAGAGTCAAGCCACCTATTGACTTTTCTGTACTCTAGTGCCACCAAGATTTCTGGTTGATGTTGGACACTACATACTGTATTTTTTAAGGAGACTTCCACTAGGGCTTCATCTCCCATACCACCTGTTAGTACGATCTGACCCCCATATATTATACACTTCCAGGGTTAGGTCATTTCATCCCTATGGCGTAGACCTCTCATAGGGAATCTACGGTGTTCAAGGCTACTATTATTACTGTAACTTTGATTATATTTTTCTCTTAAACTGATCTCTTTTAACTCTGTATATTAATGACTACTCAGACTATTGAATTGTAATCACTGATGATACTGAACTGAATGCTTAACATATTGTTTACATCTTTCTTAGGGTTTCTCCTTACTCATGCACATATAGCACTTCTCTTGTATTAAAACATATATCATGCGTACTATATAAATATTCTCATTCAACATGTCTCACATTTATGCATGGCATCGATAACATACCTATCTAGGGCATATCATATCTCTCCACTTGCAATAGCATAATAATATATGCATTTCATGACAAGTATTTGAGTTAGAAAATCCAAATCTCGTAAAAAAAGCATGTATGCATATAAGATAATATTCAGATAAAATCCCACAATATCACATGAATCATTTCAATCAGCCATTTACTACTAAATTAGATATGTATACTTGTAAAAGCATACTAGATTGGGTTTCCATCCTTGATTACTTGTTATTCATAGGATATGTATTGTGAAAATCAGAAACTCTATTTGTCCATATATCAAATCAAAGAGATCAAACATGTAGAATTATATGCACTAGGAACATAAGTAAGGTCATATAAGCATAAATTCGAATTTCAGCTATAATGTTGTTCAAGAACCCAAATAACTTAAAAATTCAGATCTTCAGAAGATTCTCAATAAACTTCTTAATTATGTAGTATTCAAGATACATGGATATCTATATCCATGTCATCATATAAACATTTTCAGATCATAGTTGGAACATGAATTGAAGTATTCTATAAACTGAATTCAAGAACAATTCTTTTCATTTATTGTCATCTAGGGAGAAATTGAGAATATAAATTAAAACCATCTAATTGAGTACAATTGACTAAAATATTCTTTTACACACTCACCCTAAGCTATAAAAATAGCTTAAAAGTGTATCCTATATCTAAAAATCTTGAATCCATATCAAAACCCTAGCAATCGCCACTTTCTTCTTCCTTTCAACTCGGAAACCCTAGAATTGAAGATTAGGAAGGAAAGAGTGAGAAAAGGACTTGATTTGATATGATTTCAAATCCAATCAGGGGAGAGAGGGAATATTAACATCCGAGAGAAGATTCACCATGAAACTATATCCAAAGAAGTTCAACTTACATGATTTCATCATTCCTCGGACCGCAAAACCCTAGGTCTGCATCTCCATCACTTTCTCCTCTCAAACCCTAACTCTCCCTCTCTCTCTCTAGGATTTTTTTTTCTCTATATTGAATCATGAATTATGAGAGCTCCTTGTTTGTTAGGTTGACCCTATAGAGAAATTGAGCTACTTGGGTCAGTTCCCCTTACTATACTTTCTCTTATTTCAGCTGAATTTTTGGTCATAAAAATATTACTATAATTTGTCTACTAATAAGGTCTAAACACATCCAAAAATTATGAAAATTTTACATGTTGTTTATGATTGAGTTTCAGATCTGCAATTAATATTTCAAATCATTTGGAGTTACCAATAAATAATTAAAAACAGAATATTGCACTACTATCCAGAAATCTACAGAACAGTCGGTTGAAGAGAAAATGCCCCAGAACGGCCATGCTAGCTGCCACGGCCGTGCTAAAATGGACCCAGCACGACCATGCTGCATACCATGGACGTGGTGTATTGGTTTCATTATATTTTAGTATAAAAGTTGGTCAATAGTTCAATTCTTTCAAAACGGTCGTGTGGTCTAGAATGCCCGTGCCACCAACGACCCACCATGGTCGTGCTATCCACCACGGTCATGCTATCCTATCCTTCAACTACCATTTTCATTCTCTTTGCATACTTCTTTCATTCTCCCCAACGTGAGCCTATTTGGTGAAAACCCTAATTTCAGCCGACTATGGTTTATATTTTCTCAAACCCTGATTATACAAAGAAATAGCATACTTGGGGTTCTCATTAGGTTTAACATATCATGATTGAGATATCATCATTAATCATGTGTAATCAATGAGCAATATAACTAAGCATGTAGTCATCCACATAAACCCTAACTTACCCATTAAGCTCAGATACGGTCATAACAATGTGTAACCTCGATTTTACTATTTCTTAACCGATGGCAGAGGTATTTTAGAGGAAAAATTTATTTCACAGAAAGTGTTGTCATCAGTTTTGAGACAACTGAAAATGACCTAAAAATTTTTTGGAGGCAATTTTTTCCATCAAAATTGTATTTCGCGGGTTATCTAGGATGTTGGTTGCTTTAAGAGATAATTGATGGTACAAAAAAAGTGGTACATGTATTTGTTCTTAATTGGAAGAAATTTACCAATAGTGGCGTGTGTACTCTATAATTGACGTTGTATGCCTTAGGGTGTTAGTTTTCATGTGGAGCTGACGTTAATAAAAGTGACATTAGAGGTCAAAAAAATTCTAGTGCTTGTCTTCGTGCTAACGCATGTATAACATGCCTAACACCTACCTACAATATCCATGTGTGTGTCTCAACCAATGAATAAAGTATCAACATGAATAAAATGCTATGAGATCTCTACTTGTTCTCCTTCAAGGAAATATCTAAGGTCAACAACTGATGAGAGATCAGGGTCACCTACCAATGGTGTTGTTAGCCGATCAAGCCACTGGTGCTATGACTCAAAAACTTTGAATATCCCTTCCATCTCCTCTCCTTTCCTTTGAATCTATATATACCCCTTGCTCATCCTCCTTCACCTCATTTGCATGCATTGTCTGTGAGGATGCTGAAAAGTAATGAGCAGCAATTGATTGAGGACAACAATGATATTGTTGCTTCCATTGAATTTGACAAAGTTGTTGTTTACTCTTCCTCTCTTCTTCTTTGAGGAAAAATGTCTCTCCTTACATCTTTTAGACTTAGATCCATTTCAATTATCTTCTTTTCTTTTTGTTGACATGATGACCCTTTTTTCATATCTTCCTTGAGCTTTGTTCATGGAGTTTCCTTCTAGGGTTTCATCCTTGGTAGTTGTATATAATGTATCCTTCATTTCCTTGTCCTGGTTTCAATCAGGTCACAAACCTAGGGCTGTTGTGATCTTAAAGGAACAAAATCTTGAATCTTGGGAGAGATTGTGGCTTGCCTGAGGTTTGAATCATGTTGAAGCTTCAAGAGTAAAGATCAAGGCTTTCCATCTTCATTGATGTGTGGACTTGTTCCTGCTATTCATGTAGAGAGTGATATAAAATCATTTAATCCTACATAATGTGTTAAACTATAATCTTTTTCCTATCCCCCAATATGATTAAAAATGGAATCTATGTGCATGTCTAAGAAAAATAAAAAGGGAATATTGTACTTGCATGTTATCATGATCTCTTGAATACCATCATTGATGCAAAAAGATGTGTCTATATTAGCATGCATATGCATAAAGTTGAGCTATATGAAATATGAACTTAAAGGTAGTACCTTTATGGTACGTTTACATTCCAAAAGGTGAAATACAAACTATATGATATCCCCTATTGTTGTAAGAGATATATAAAATGTTATGAAGGCTATTTAATAGTCGCTATGATACTGAACAAATTGTGGACATCGAATTCTATGTAGAAGTAACTTATCTATGCTTGGAGTGAGCCTTACATATACTTTGATCTCAAAAGTAGCACATCACTTGTATTTTTTCAAGTGCTATCTTATTATTTCTTGTGAGAATGTAAAGTTGTCTTCAGATGATCATGATGTTCTTAAGTGAACTTAGTCTTCAAATGGATTCATATAATATCCTTGAGAGGATTGGACATGGTTATGGTCTTTGTTGAATTTTTTCACCTTGTGGTGCCTGAATCTTAATGCATATCCTTGGTATGGCCAAGAAGCATTATATGAAAACCTATTTGGGGCAGATGGAATTGGATAGTAATATGCTTATACCATCTGAAGTTGCAAAAAGTTGATAAATCTTGTAATTATCATGTGGATGGTTCTATGTAACTTGATTGATTTAGACTCAAAGCTAATCTTTTAGTTCCTTGAGTCTTTAGTTCTATTTCTCTGGGTCATTGAAGGAAATAGTGAAATGATATAATCTTATAAAAATGTGAAAAATTGGGAGAAGATGCTCGATACCATGAATTGTAGAGTAATATTCATCAGATAGGCAGTAGAAACAAAACATTTACTACCATATTTCCCATTAAACCAGCAGACCGCGTCAAAAACTATATAATGGAAAGGATGGTCTCAAGCATATACCTGGTCCTAGAGCAAGTCTAGTGACAATCTCCTCATCATTGTTGTACATCTTCCTTCTAGTTGTATTTGGACAGCGTCTACAATAGGTCATTGGTCTCTACCACAGACAGAAGGATTACATTATCCTCCTAGTAGTAGGAAATGGCATTCACACCTTTATTGAAATCCACACGAGCAACATAAAACTCATGTTGTTCTACTAGAATAGACAGGAAGGAGTTTTTCCTCCCATTGGTGTACTAGTCATCAACTTGCTCTCCCACAATTATTCTCCCTTGCTATCCCTCCCTTTATCGAGTAGGACTTACATGAGTTCTCTCAGTTAGTAAAACCATAGAATACAAACAATTGTTAGAGGCAATTGATGTTTCTAAGATGCCCCTTGTACCCCTCTATTTATAGGAGTGCCAGCGTCAGGATTCCCAATCTATGTGGGAGTGGAAAGGACTAAAATCTTACAAAAATTTGCAACCTACAACAGGAAAAACATTCATTTTGCTGAGTGAACCGATCAGTTGTCATGCGAGTCGATCAGTTCACCCAGTGAACCAGCCATTTCATCATGTTTCTGAATCGCAAATGTATTGGAAATTCCAAGCCAATTAATGCACGACATGACGTCAACACTAATCCTTGATGCAATTGAACTGTAGAATAAATGAAGCATCTTTCTTCGCAAAAGGGTCATCTCGCAATCGCGAACCGATCAGTTCACTAAGTGAACTTGTTGTTTCTCTCCCCATCTCAACCAAAATTCATCCAATGCAATATCTGATCAACTTGATACTCCAACCGGTTGTTTCAACACTTGAACCGATCAGTTGGGAGTCCCGTCAATTAATTTGTTGCTTGAATTGAATACCTAAATACTTCAGAAATCAATTCAATTACCATCATGATCAAAACTCCTCTTCTAGATGTATCCAATGTGTGTGACCCTATAGGCCCTACATTACGGTGGCAGTGAATGTCTATAACCAATTATGGCATCAAAAGCGAAGAGCGGTGCCTAGTCACACATCATTGCTACCCAAGCAAGCGGAAAGTTGGAGAACAACTTCAACCTATGATATGTGGTTGGTGTTATAGTGTTTGTATAGTTCCTTTGTCACTGATATCTGGATTGAACTCGAGGCATGGAATCGTCATCCTCTTCAACATTCAATCCATGTTCCTTGAACCTGAGTACACTATTTGAGATATATGTAAGTTCAATATCACATACTGACACACATGTGCATGTCCACGGATCTCTCAGTCTCTTTTATCAAGTAGCCAAGATATCATACTCGTGTAGGAGGGACAAATCCCAGCTACATCAATCACAATCATCCCATTTCTCACAATGCACCCAATCATCACCTTTATTTCAACCCTTATTTAGGATCATGGTGGATGATGTCAAAGTATACCGAAAGATATTTGATGAGTATAGTGACTTTAGGTCTAAAAACCACAATCATCACCAACACTATAAGAGATGATTCTAACTACCAGTATTGATTTCCATGTATCAGTCTTATGGTAGGTCTATCTAATACACTATTCTCTAATAAGTATCTATGTGCTTGGTTTGATATCACATATCATGACTGATGAGATTTTGTCATCAAAAAGCACACACTCTAATCTTATGTGTTATTATTGTCTATCATCCTTCCACAATAACATCCAACTAGAGACATAATAAGAATGTATGGACTCTTAACATATGTATGATCTCATTGTTCAAGTCATGTACTTGAAGGCATACATCATTGAGTAATACCATTCTCTAGACATTTACTATGTTACTTCATTATCTCATAACTGAATAAAACTAAAGAAATTAGAAGTAAATCATTTACAAGTTATGTCATTACAAAGCATATGATTGGTTCTTTGGGCATACATACCAACAGACTCCCACTTGCACTTAGAGAAAATCACCCAAGGATCTTATTCCAAGTGATCTAACATGACCATCATTCTTCTTCTATGGAAGTGCTTTACTCAAGGGGTCAGTAACATTGTTTTTGGTTGGTACTTTGCAAATCTTCACATCTCCTTATTGTACAATCTCTCATTTGAGATGGAACCACCTTTCTATATGCTTGGAAAGCTGATGTGAATTGGGTTCCTTAGCTTGTGTAATAGCTCTATTGTTGTCACAATATAGCTCAATTGCATCATTGATGCTTGGAACTACCCCAAGTTCATATTTAAACTTCTTCATCCAAATTGCTTCCTTTGCTGCATTCAATGTGGCAATATACTCAACCTCTATTTTAGAATTGGAAACCATATCTTGCATGGAACTCTTCCAACTCATAGTTCCATTGTTGAGGAAAAACATGAATCTAGATAGCGATTTTTAATCATCTTTGTCAATTTAGAAGCTTGCATCAGTGTAACACGTTACAACTAACTCTTCCACTCCCTCATAGACAAGAAACTGATCCTTAGTTCTTCTCAAGTACTTCAAGATGTTCTTGACGGCTATCCAATGAGCATCACCTGGATCTTCTTAATATCTGCTCATCATGCTCAAGGCATATGAGACATCGGGACAGGTATGCACCATTTCATACATGATTGATCCAATTGTTGATGCATATGGGATCATACGCATCTGTTACCTTTCTTCACAAGAACTGGGACATTGAGCCTTAGAGATGGTAACTCCATAACACATGATCAGGTTTCTTCTCTTTGAGCTCTCCATGCTGAACCTCTTCAACACTTTGTCAATGTATGTGCTTTGCCTTAGTCCAAGAAGCCTTTTGGATCTATCTCTATAGATCTTGACCCCCACGATGTAGGATGCTTCTCCCAAGTCTTTCATAGAAATTGTATTTCCCAGCCATGTATTTGCCTTTTGTAAAGTAGGGATGTCATTCCCCATCAATAGTATGTCATATACATACAATATGAGGAATACAATCATGCTCCAACTAACCTTCTTATACACACAAGGTTCGTCTTCATTTTGAGTAAAGCCAAACTCTTTGATTGTCTCGTCAAAATGAAGATTCAAACTTCGAGATGATTTCTTCAATACATAGATTGACCTTTGTAGCTTACAGACTTTATTTGCATCCTTTGGATTTATAAAACCCTCAAGTTGTGTCATGTACACATCCTCAAGAAGATTCCCATTAAGTAATGTTGTTTAACATCCATCTGCCAAATCTCATATTCGTGATAAGCTACAATGGCAAGCACGATCCTGATGGAGTTAACCATGGAAATTGGAGAACATGTTTTGTCATTTTCAACACCTTGAACTTGTCTGAAACCTTTTGCAAACAATCTGCCCTTATAGGTTTGCACTTTACCGTCCATTGGGTCTTCTTCTTAAATACCCACTTGCACCCTATGTGTTTTACCCCTTCAAGTGGATCCACGAAGGTCCATAGCATGTTGGCATACATGGATTGCATCTCACATCCAATGGACTCAAGCCATGTCTCATATTGTGGTCCTTTAGTAGCCTCTAGATAGGTCATTGGATCTTCATCTATGACCAACTGACCACCTTCCTAAGTCAAACGATATCCAAATCTTTCATGTTAAAGGCGTATCATACTATATCTACAAAGTCCTTGTATTACTTGAGGAATTTGAGATTCCACAACACTTTGTGATTCTCTTTGTTCCTCTTGTGCATCTATCGGTTCAATGTTTTCTTGTTGTTCTCGAACCTCTTTGATTTCCACTTTCCTCCCTCTACTTCATTTGGAAATAAATTCTTTTTCTAGGAATACAACATCTCTAGAAACAAACACTTTGCTGACAGATAGGGAATAAAAGAAATATCCTTTAGTCTCCTTAGGATATCCAACAAAATAACATTAATCAGATATAGAGCCAAGTTTTTTAGAAAATATTTTCCTTACATAAGTTGTACATCCCCAAATCCCCATAAAAGACAAATTGGGACGCTTCCCATACCATATCTCATAAGGTGTCTTCTGAACCTATTTAGATGGTACTCAATTTAGTGTAAGTGTGGTGGTTTCAAGACCATAACCCCAGAAGGTAGTCAAAAGTTCAGCTAAACTCATCATTGATCATGCCATATTTAGCAATATGTGATTCCTTCTTTTTGATACACCATTATGTTGTAGTGTTCCAGGTGGAGTCCATTGTGATACTATACCACAGGCTCTTAGAAGGTCCTCAAACTCTTGGCTTAAGTATATTCCACCTCAATTAGAATGAAGTGCCTTAATACTTTTCCCAAGTTGGTTCTGTACTTCATTCATAAACTCTTTGAACCTTTCAAGAGTTCCTGATTTATGTTTCATCAATTAAACATAACCTTACCTATTGAAATCATTAGTGAAGGTAATGAAGATCTGATACCCACCTCTACCAGTTGTTCTAGAAGGCCCATATACATTAGTATGTATGAGTCCTAATAGATCACTAGCCCTCTCATTGTTACCAGTGAAAGGAGTCTTAGTCATCTTTCCCAACAAAAAAGATTCACATGCCTCTATTGATTCGAAATCAAAAGAGTCCATATAACCATATTTATGGAGTCTAGCTATACGTTTCTCATTTCTGTGCCCTAGATGACAATTCCAAAGATAAGTTTTTTTTTGAGTTGTTGAGTTTTAGTATTTTATTATTTAAGTTATAAACATATGTATTTAGATCTAGAAAATAAATACCATAAGACATTGGGGCATTGCCATCAAAGATACCATCTTTTAAAATAGAAATCAACCATTCCTAATATGAGATTCATATACATCCTTGTCCATACAAGATACAAAAATGATGTTTCTATTTATGACATGTACATAATAGAAGTTCACTAACTCTATTACAAGCCCTATGACATAGATAAAATATAGGTTCCAACTACAATAGCAACAACTTTTGCTCCATTTGCTACTCAGAGTTCAACCTTATCCTTTCCTAAAGGCCTACTTCTTTACAGATCCTACATATTCAAGCATATGTGAGATCCACATCCAGTATCTAGTACCCATGATGAAGAAGTAGATTGGTTTGTCTCAATAATGTATATACCTGAAGTGGATATTACCATCCTCATCTTCTTCTTCATGAATGTATTCAAGTACAAAGGACATTTTCCTCTTTTACTATTCTTTCTCCTTTTCTTGAGTGTTGAAGATCTGGATTTGAGCTTATCCTCAGAACTTTTCATGGCCTTGCTTTCATCCTTAGACTAAACTCTGATGATCACCATCACGGATTTGTCCTTCCTCATTCTTACTTTGGCATTAATCAACATGCCAAGCAAATATGATAGTGGTCTGACCATGTTATTCAAGTGATAACACTCAATAAAATGGCTATATGATTTAGGCAATAATTTTAGAATCATATATGTGGCCAACTCTTGGCTCAAGGAGAATCTTGATTCTTCTAGATATTCCGCATGCCCAATCATATTGAGCACATGGGTCTCTAGTGAGTCTCCCTCTGTCATCTTACACTCAAAGAGTGCCTCTGAGATATTTTACCTTTCTTGCTCTGTGTTCCTACGGTTCAAGTCTTTAAGATGTATAACCATCTCAAGTATCCCAATGTCCTCACACTGCTCATGCAACACATAGTTTATGCAGCTTAGCATAAGGTGCTTTATATCTGATGCATCATTGGCGCACTTCTAGTAAGCAACCAACTCAGCCCTAGGCACATCAGGAGTAGGTAATTCTGGCACCAATGTTTCTAGGACATAGAGTTTGCACTCTTCATTGAGAACCCTTCTCAAAGTTCAAAACCAGTCGTGGAAATTTGTCCCACTAAGTTTGTCCTCTCTAAGGACCAATTGCAATGATGATTTGATTGTGATTTGATTCTACAAGAGAAATTATTATTTTTCATTTTGTCCAAAACCCTTTTTGATTTGATTTGATTTTAAATTTTTTATGATACTTAATTAGGTCTTTAATTAATTATTGCTCCCACTATTTTATTCAAATTGATATCCCTCGATATCAATTCAAAAGATTGCAACCTACAAGCTTCTAGTGACCTTATATCCTAAACAATTCAACTATTACTCGACATTAAGCCAATGCCATGTGTCCATAGTCGATTATTAAGGTAGGCAACTTCTGCCAATTGCATCATATACAATTCTCGAATAGATGATATGTGCAACTCCTTGCCATAGTGTTTTGTATGCATTTGGTGCTTAATCCCATTAAGTGCACATAGTGAAGCCCGACCCAATATCCAACACGATAATCATTCATCCCCACACGGCAGACCCACACTATTCCATCACACTTCCATGAGATAGACGGCGCACCACCCTTAGGGTTATCACACTTAGTTGACCAAGATTTTTATGTGTGTTTCTAATGGAAAGCATCTTAGACTTAATATTTTACTTGAGGGAGTTTGTATTTATAAATATATAAATTATCCAATCATCACATAAATAGTATGTATCATATACATGCTATATCCCACAAGAAAAACATGCAATAAACATAAGCAATGGTTATGACCATTCTATTGTAATTACTAGGAGTCACAAGGAATTCCACAACCTAGGGTCTACATCTCATGTAGAAATCTATTTTTGATGAAGATCTGTGCTTGCCAATCTGGGTTGATTGGTACAACCCTTGAACTAATGGGCTCGCCTCGTGGCTGGTCAGTTGGTCATCTCTCTGGTTGTCTGTCCTCTGGTCCACCATCTTTTTGGTCTTCTAGTTGATCTTCTGGGCCTCTAGTCGATCAGTTTGGATCATGGGGTGGCTCGTCTTCTTTATAGTAATAATAAATTATTCTATCATAATATTACATGATTATGGAGAAACCTCAAGTTACATTTGAGGGGAGAAAAGGTACGAGAGAATAATATTTTTAATTGGAATATAAGGTAGAGGCTCGGTATGCAAATTGACATAAAATAGGAATAAACAACCACACAACCACTAACAGATATATAGCCTTATTGGACATAACTATGCTTCACATACACCATCAAAACTCACTTTTAGGGTGATGTGTGTGAATTTCATTTATATATATATATATATGTATATATATATATTCACACATATATATACATATATATACATATATACACATATATATACATATATGTACATCTATATATTAATTTGGTTTTGCACATTGTATTGATTGGACATTAATATTCACATCGTATGCAAAAAAATATGATAAAACCAAAAATATGATCATATAGATTGTCCTAAAACATAGTAGATTGATGTAACTCTGATGCCACTATAGGGAAATATGACATTAAACAAGCATAGTAAACAAAAAATGTACTGCCATATTCCCCATTAAATCAGTAGATTGTGCCAATAACTATATAATGAAAAGGATGTTTTTGAGGATATACATGGTCTATGAGCAAGTCCAGTGACAATATCCTCATCTTTGTTGCATAACATTCTTCTAGTTACACTCTGACGACATCTACAACAGCTCCTTGGTCTCTACCATATATAGTAGGTTGATGTTGTCCTCCTAACGGAAGACAATGGCCTCCATGTGTCTATAGAAGTCCACACAAACAACCTAGACCTCCTTTCATTCTACTAGAAAAGATAGGAAGGATATTTCCCTCCTGTTGGTGTACTAGTCACCAACTTGCTCTCTGAAAAATTTTCTCCCTTGTTATCCCTCCCTTTATTGGGTAGGACTTGCTCGAGTTCTCTCAGTTACCACAACTAGAGAAGACAAACAATTGTCAGAGGCAATTGATGTGTCTGAGAAGCCCCCAATACACCTCTATTTGTAGGAGGGTTAGGGTCAGGGTTCCCAGTCTGTCTGGGAGTGGAACGGACTGAAATCTAATGAAAATTCACAACCTACGACGGGCGAAATGGTCTGTTCTTTGAGCGAACCGATTGGTTGGCATGCGACCCGATCATTTCATCAAGTTTCCCAATCTCAAATGTATTGGCAATTCTAATCCAATTAATGCATGATAGGACACCATCACTAATCTTTGATGTAATCAAACTACAAAATGAACTTGGCATCTCACTTCGCAAAATGGTCATCTCGCAATAGTGAACCAATCGGTTCACTAAGTGAACCCATTGTTTAGCTCTCCAACTCAACCAGAATTCAGCCAACGCAATATCCAATCATTCTGACACTCCAACGGTCATTTCAAACCTTGAGTTGGTCAGTTGGGAGTCCACTCGGTTAATTTGTTGTTTGAATTGAATACATAAAAACTTTAGCAATCAATTCAATTATCATTCATGATGAAAACTCCTTTTCTAAGTGTATCCTATAGTGTGACCCTATAGGTCCCATATTATGTTGGAAGTGAATGTCCATAACCAATTATGACATCACAAGCAAAGAGTGGTGCCTAGTTATACATGCTACCCAAGTAAATGGGAAGTTGGAGAACAAATTCAACCTATGATATGTGATTGGTGTTGTAGTGTTTTTATAGTTCCTTTATCACTTATAATCACATATTAAACTCTCAAGGCATGGAATCATCATCCTCTTCAACATTCAATCCATGTTCTTTGAACCAGAGCATACTGTCTGAGATATATGTAAGCTCAATATTACATATTAACTCACATGTGTATGGCCATGCATTTCTCAATCTCTCTTATCAAGTGGTAGGATATCATACTCCTGTAGGAGGGACAAATCATATCTACATCACTGACAATCATTCCAATGTGTCATAGTACACCCAATCATCACCTTTATGGCAACCCTTATTCAGGATCACGGTGGATGATGCCCAAGTATACCGAATTACATGTAATGAGTGTAGTGACTTTAGGTCAAATAACCATAATTACAACCAACACTATAAGAGATTATTCTAACTACTTATTATGGTTTCCATCCATCACTCTTATGGTGGGTCTGCCTAATACACCATTCTCTAACAGGTATCTATGTTCTTGGTTTGATATCACATATCGTGACTGATGAGATTTTGTTATCAACCAACACACACTATAGTGTTATGTGTAATTGTTGTCTATCAACCTTCCACAATAAGATCTGACTAGGGGCATAACAAGAATATATGTACTCTTAACATATGTATGATCTCAATATTTAGGTCATGTACTTGAAGACATATGTCATTGAGTAATATTATTCTCTAGATATTAATTAAGTTACGTCATTATCTCAAAACTAAATAAAACAGAATGAATTGGAAGCATGCCTTTATTAAAAATCAAATCATTTACAAGTTATGCAATTACAATCATCATATGATCGGCCCTCTGGGCATACATGCCTTTATTATTCCAAGTGATCTAATGTTGTGTTCTTTCCACATCAACTTCTTATATGATTTCACACACAAATTTAGTTCATTTTGTTTTCATTTAGCCTCTATTCATAATATTCTTGCCACCTTTTTGTTACTTTGCTTATCGTCTGATGTGTATTGTAGATATGCTTGGAAAGGATCAAATTGGAGGTAGCCCAACTCAACTCCGACATCATTGAGGATTCTCCACACCTTGTAAACATTTAGAATTCTATTTCTGCTGAAACAGCAAAGCACACGACGTGTCTTAATTAAAACACAGCGTGCTCATTTCTAGTTGTCCGTATACTTCAGACATAGAGGAAAAGTACACGGTGTGTCCACCATAGACACAACATGTACCTAGGAATTTAGAACCGATTCTTGTACTTCTGGTAATGTACACAGTGTGTTTTAATTCAGACACGCCGTGTGCTTTACACTTGGAGCAACTGTCAGAGACAAGGACATGACGTGTCCCAAGGAAGACGTGTCATGTCTCTATCAGTTTTAGCAATTTTGAAATATGACTTCTCTCATTTTTAAAGAAAAGACTATCCTATGGAACGGTTATCACTGGTCATAATTTGAACGTTTTTTGTCCAAGAGCAAGGCTAGAGAAAAGGAGGGTGATTTTGGGGTGGAAGAAGGTGGTTTCTTGCCAAAGAACCCCCATCCTTCTTCTCTTCTTCTCCATTTTCTTCTCCAGAGGTGCAACAGAGCTTCTTCACTCCACAAAGTTTCTCAGGAAGGAAGTTTGTCTGATTTGGAGTAGTTGTAGGCCCCAAGCTAGAATTCTACTCTTCTTTGGTTACACCTTTGGTTCTCTTAGTTTTTCCTTCTCTAAAGCATGTTAAACTCTGAAATTTCTGCATTCTTTCTATTGTACATCATCATGGATGAGTAGACTCTTTTTCTTGGGCATGGGAGAGTAGCTCCCATGTCATAGCATGTAAGGAACATGATAATTTCATACTAAATGCTAAGCTTCTTGTTTTTCCACCTTGTGAGTATTGGTTTCTTGCTTCTTGCATGTATAGCTGGCCACTTTATGTGTAAATTACTCAAACCATAAAGCACAATTGATCACTAATCAATCACATACCCAAAAATATGGGTAAATTAAAAATGATTTCAACATCAGCACCTGCTCAGAAACATTTGCATAAGAGCCCAACATTTTTATTTTATCCATACTATGCCAAGAATTTGATACAAATTGTTCTATCGCCTTAGCCACAACATATATACATAGGAGAACAATATTTAAATATGCCACACAAACAAACATTAATATGCTAACAAAAGTCAGATTCATTTGAAACATCATATACAAACTTTTCCTACCTAGACTTGAGAGTACAGAGATGACTCTAGGACACACTAGACATCTAATCAACTTTCTCATAATTTCATTACTATAGCTCCTCTTTGTTGCCACAAGTGTGTTTTCGTTACTTTCGATTACCTAAAAAAATGTGGTGAACCACAAGGGTGAGACCCATGTCCCAGTAAGAGATATAACCTCCAACAATGTTTATTGATTCCAACATTTTTAGGTAATGAGACAGTTTAAGCAGTTTAATCATATATAACAAATAAGATCAATAGCACTGATGATTAACAAATACGTAAAAGAACAGATAATAACTATCCTCTTTAGCCAGACTATTCTCATATCCTTATTAACAGTATAAGGAGTCTAGCAGCATGAGTATCTCAAACATCATGAATAAGTCTAGTATCATAAGCATATCTAACAATATCAGCATGTCTAATAGGCTGAACATATCAACATCATAAGAAGAGCTAAAAACATAAGCACAACTATCTGGATAAGCATGATTAGTAGTATATGCATCTCTAGTTATAAAGGCATGGCTATCATGCTAAACATAACTAACAACATGAGATAGCTAGAATCATGATTATAATCAATAGTAGAAATATAGTTATCAACATAAGCATAGCTATTGTATGTACATATCTACAATCTTAAGCATATCCACAACCTAAGTATATCTACTATCTCTTAATTGCACTAAGCATCATCTTTATGTAAAGATAACAAACAAGGGTTATCATCCAATGTGAAACATCGTGTATAACCCTAAACAAATATGCTACATGGTTGTATTACATATTTTGTTACGCCCTAGGGAGTTTGAGTCGTACCACTCAAAGTCTAACTGACCACCGCTTGGTCACAATCAGTTCCATATAGGATCTAGGAAGAGTCAGACTCCAAGATCTTCTCTATACTCAGTCTGTACGAGTCTGCACCACAGTGACATATAGTCAAACTGCAAAATAGCGACATATAGTCATGTAACTAGCCCACCTTAGTACAGGTCATGACACTATCGTCTAGGGTATTCAAACCCAATCACTGAGGTACAACCACAGTTGTCCTCTAATCACATCATGTTATAATCACTGAGACCTGACCAAAGTCATTCTCAAAAATCAGGCTAGTTATGATCGCAACTATCCTCCAGAAACACTTGGTGTCAGGATGACAAGCACCCTGCATACTCAATAGTATGTGCTCCGAATTTCCCTTAGGAATACTCATTTCACCACCCAGCAAGTTCTGACACTGAAGGTGGTTCTATGGCACAGGGCACTACATGATTAGAGTTTCACTTGATTAGTTATCTCCAATTGGGTGAATTAAGGAAGCATCAAACAAGTGGACATACAAACCCTAATTCACTTCTAGCAATCATATTAGTATCACAACTTCAAAAGATACAAAATGTGTGAAACATAATTTCTCATCTCATCATCACATGGTACTATTCAGTTGCCATTCATGAGACTACACTAGTCATCATACTATCACAAGATATAAATACTTTTCACATATCATAGGATATCAACCCTTATCAACACAAGAGGATTACACCTCATTCAAGGCTCAACCATGCCCAAAGGTCATTAATACCATCATCCTATTCACTGCAAGATCATCATTATCTTTCCATGCCTTGTAGCAAGGCTCAACAACATCACTTACATATAATACACTGTATCAACACAATATTGCAATAATAAGCTGGGAGATATTCATAAACAATAATAGTAGGGTTATATTAACATTAAGAACATTCCTTTATCACATCAACATGCAAGGATTCTAGATATGATTAACCCTCATCATAATCATAATGCACAGGTTTAGCATAAGAAAGTATCAACCATGTGGCTATGATAACCACTGATTAAGATATTATGGTGATAATCATATTAATGAGGTTATTCCACCACCATTCCATCATATAAGAATGTTAAACATGAATACTCATCTTTATCTATTTGCATTAGAGTTAGGTTCAACAAGATAAATTATTTTAATGTTACTAATCATAACTTATACTCAAATCCTAACTCATGGCATCCCCATTGGATCATGGATGCATAAGGTGAAGCATCACCATCACATTCCATACCATTCTCAAGTATGAACCCACACATAAATCAAGGTGTAACCATCAGGGTATATCATACTAGGGTTTCAGTAATAGTAACAGAGTACTCCATGATTGTATTAGTCATTCGAGGACTATTTATACCCAATTACCATTATTTAGTTATATTAAAGCTAGGTATAACAAGCAATACCTCATTAGGTTTACTCATTAATTCATTATGGTGATTACAAGTCATAATAATACAAGGGAAAGGGTAACACTACAAGTTTAAGGCATTGGACTATCAAATTCTCATCATTAGAATCATAACATTACACTACACGCTTCACCCAAAACAATTGTAATATTGACGCATCAACTTCTAACCATGAAATGTTAAAAAGGTAAATCCATGGTCGTTTACATAAGTAAACACCTTGAATGAATCAGCTATAATGTTATTGAGTTGTGATCTATAAAAGTCACCATTTAACCCTAGACATCCATTGATTAACAACAATAAGGGTTTTGTTGAGAGTAGGGTAAAACCAACAATCGACTGTTCATTTAAAACAAGCCATCCATTGTCAACAAGTAAGTTCCTTAAGTTGATAATATAAAGGAAACCATCTAAATCACATCATTAGTACCAACATTACATTGGCCATCATTCCACTCTATTGGAGGAATAAATATTAGATGTTGACCATTGGGTCAAGCTCATATGTTAAAACTATCAATTACAATATAGGTCTGACCATTGCACTAAGTGACCCAAGAAACCATTAGTATAAGGCTTAATTGATGCTACAACTATATAGTTAACTCACCATAGGTTGGGGAGACATGATACACCATCATTAGGGACCATTAATTCACCATAGGTTGTTAGATCAGCAGTATATTCATTAATCACCCTCAAATATCAAACTAATATCACCATTGATTGATAGCATCATTAGGGTAATTAGTTGTTAATCACTAAGCCTCTAATTAGGCCAACACCTAACCTAAAGGGTGAACGTTAGTTGACTCACCACCATCAGTTGTCATGAAGACAACACCATCGGTTGTTGCAATGGTACCACCATTGAGTCATGTGTTTATAGAAGAAATCAACTTTAAACCCTAAAATTGACCATTGATTGATAGGTGTTTAGCACCATTAGTTGTCAAACCAACCTGATCCAAGTCATATTATTCCTTAGGAATAATGTACACAAGATCACAGGTTCATATAGAACTGAAATCAGAATAGGGAACATTATAAAAATTGAAATCCTAGTCAAGCATAGCTTTTTAGTGCATGGATCATCATTTTCAAGCAAGAACATGAGCTAGAAAGCTTATGGTAAGCAATTAACGTGGAGCAAGTTATAAAAATTGCCTTTAATTAGAAGATAAATTCCCAAACATAAGAAAACACGAGCAGGTAGGGTAGAAAATCCAAGCATAAGTTATGAACTCGTCCATCTAGCACCTTTCTTCATCAAATGAGCAAACCCTAAGCATAAGGAGCAAGAAAGGTACGATTTTAGAGATTTAGAGCAATTTCTACCATGGAAAAGCAAGGTTACGACCTGGAGAAAGGAAGGAGGAAAGATAAAAAATAAATAAATGGAGGAAAGAAGGGGATTCTTACTCTTTTAGATCAAGATCACTAGAAGGAAGCTTTTCAAACCCTAAAAGGAAGTCAATTGCAACCCTAGATTCTTTTTCCAAGAAGACCCCCTCTTTATTCTTCCTTGGACAGGAAATTCTCTGTAGCACAGAGGAAGAATGAGGTTCATAGAAGGAGGGAAGTGGTGGAGAGAAAATGGCTCATTTTTGTGCTTAGGGATAAGTATATGAAACTTTAAGATAAAGAAAAAGAAAAAGAAAAAGAAAAAGAAAAAGTTGAAGTTCTAGTATCTTTCCAAGTGTCCATGGCCTTAAACTATTAAGAATATATAATCACACACACAAGAAGCTCCCCCACCATCAATAGAGACATTCTTATCCCTCGTTTGTTGAATTTCCAAGAAAAACAAATAATTCATTAGTTGATAGTTACTAAAGGTAGCTCATCCATGAAGGAGTAAACCCTAAAATACCATTGGAGAAAACACCTTCAAACCAAGGATTAAATAGGTGACCCATGGATCAAAAAGCACAAAAATGATGAGGGAATATCCAAGGAACATAATTCAAGTGATAAATTTCAAATAAAACCTCTCAATTGGGTAAATCATAGAAAAGTCCAAAATGTGCATTAAATTCCATAACTTGCTCAAACAATGTCTAAATTGGACCAGATTTGAAACTTAAGCCTGTATTATGATTTCAAAGCATATCAAAAGGTTATATCAGGGTTATAAGAATTGCATTATGATAATTAAACTTATTCAACTCATTAAACAAGTTTAGGGGCCTTAGAACTATAAACCCCTAATAGGGATTTTGCCCCCAAAATCCAAGGTAAACAAAGATGGATACTTCCTTTGAACCTCATCCTATTACCTTCACATGGTTACTTGCATATCATGGTGATGTCACTTCATTCATACATATCTCATCTTAGGTCAGCACAAAACCCACACACAAGAAGACATTTGCAAATATGGAACATAGAAACTTGTTGTGCCACCTGTACAAATCTGATAGTAACTTTCAACTTTAAATTCTAGCTATCATCCTGAAATTATATATATTGTATCAACAAACCATCTATCCTTGATAGTAGTCTTACCCAGCTATCAGTAGACCATACACAACATTATAGAGTCACTTTTGTTTTTCCTTCCAAACAACATTTATAGGATCATCATCAACTCTCTCTCTCTCTCTCTCTCTCTATGAGAGAGGAATATTTGTAATGTTCATTTAATAAACATATCCAACCTTCACATATTTATCATACTGTTGATACATTTTGGATACTAGGATTCATTACTTTGGTATCCACCTCATGTGCTATACGGAACTCACATCATTATCTCATCCACTTTTACCAACATAACAAATATCAAGACATATAAGAGGAGTCTTCCTAATTATTCAAAGGCTGAAAAGCAAAATCATCACAAACTTTATGATATTGGAACCATATTCCAAACAACCTTATGCTATAATAAGCTATCCACCCTCATGTTTACAACAAATCCACACATACCAAGTGGCAATGATCCACTTGAAAGTTGTGCCCTAGAAAGGAAAGACACAAAGGGAAACACACTTCCCACATCATAGCAACATTGTTCAAGGGTCACTAGCAAAAAGGTAACCAATTCTGTTTTCATTATGCAAGTTACAACTTCTTATGTATCATTTTACCCTTTTCATTTTGGGTTCCTTGCCATTAGCATAGGAATCATCATGATTAACATATTTCATTACTCCTTCCTTAATGCCTATTTATCACACTTGGGTATGTTCTCTTATTTTATTATGTTTTTCAACCACTTATCAATAGGTAAATCATCATATTCCACATTTCCTTCATTAAACATGGATCACGTACCTTAATTACTTTCAAATGCCATGCTTATTTTACATTAAAACTTTCCTACACACATAGGTTGGTCTGATATTAACTCAGGTTCCACCTTATTCCTTTGTCATTGTTCTCATTTATCTTCTCATTTTATACTTATCATTGGAGTTCTCTCCATCTTATGTGGATTCCATACCTTGATTCACTTTATAAGCATAGACCTATCTGTCTTTTACTTTATTATCTTCTTGAATCACATCTTCAAGAACTCCTCTTTTTCTTATTTGTATTCAAATTTATATTTCATGGTGTTGTCTTTCTCTTTAGCTACCAAACATTCAAGTTTTGATAGATTATGATGTAATTCTCAGCTTCTTTAAGGTAGCATTGAGATATTCACATTATGATTTCTTATTCATTATTCTCTTTACATTGTCTCAAAATGACTATTTGATCAGAGTAATCAGAAAGATAAAAATCTTTGAGTTCCATACTTACATTTTCTTCAATGATTGAATACTTGGCCAGGGCACCCAAATACTGAGATTAGGCAGTATGCACCATATTTTTATGTCATATTCCTAATTTTGACATCATCCTAGTCCTAAGTCCTAGTGTCCCTATAGACTCAGTGAACCTAAAGCTCTGATACCGACTTGTCAGAACCCATTACACTAAATGAGATTACTCAAAACATAAAGCACAATAGACCACTAATTAATCACATACCCAAAAATATGGGTAAATTAAAATCGATTTCAACATCAGCACATGCTCAAAAACATTTGCATAAGAGCCCAACATTTTTCTTGTATCCATACTATGCCAAGAATTTGATACAAATTTTTCTATTGCCTTAGCCACAACATATATACACGGGAGAATAATATTCAAATATGCCACACAAACAAGCACTAATATGCTAACAAAAGTCCAATTCATTTGAAACACCATAAACAAATTTTCCTTCCTGGACCTGAGAGTACAAGGAAGACTCTAGGACACATTAGACATCTAATCAAATTTCTCATAGATTCATTACTATAGCTCCTCTTTGATGCCACAAGTTTGTTTTCGTCACTTTCAATTACCTAAAAAATCTGGCAAACCATAAGGGTGAGACCCATGTCCCAACAAGAGATATAACCACCAACAACATTTATTGATTCCAACATTTTTAGGTAATGAGACAGTTTAAGCAGTTTAATCATATATAACAAATAAGCTATGAATAGAACTAATGATTAACAAAATACATAAAGGTGCATATAATAACTATCTTCATTAGCTAGACTATTCTCATATCCCTATTAACAGTATAAGGTGTCTAGAAGCATGAGCATCTCTAACATCATGAATAAGACTAGTATCATAAGCATAGCTAACAACATCAGCATGTCTAACAAGTTGAACATATCAACATCATAAGAAGAGCTAACAGCATAAGCACAACTATCTGGATAAGCATGATTAGTAGTATATGCATATCTAGTTATAAAGGTATGGCTAGCATGATAAACATAACTAATAACATGAGATAGCTAGCATCATGATTATAATCAGCAGTAGCAGTATAGTTATCAACATAAGCATAGCTACTGTATGTACGTATCTACAATCTTAAGCATATCCACAACCTAAGTATATCTACTATCTCTTAATTGCACTAAGAATCATCTTTATGTAAAGATAACAAACAAGGGCTATCATCCAATGTGAAATGTTGTGTATAACCCTAAATAAAAATGCTACACGGCTGTATTACATATTTTTTTACGCCCTAGGGAGTTTGAGTTGTTCCACTCAAAGTGTAACTGACCACTGCTTCGTCGCAATCAATTCCATATAGGATCTAGGAAGAGCCGAACTCCAAGATCTTCTCCATACTCGGTCAGTACGAGTATGCACCGCAGTGACATATAGTCAAACTGCAACACATTGACATATATTCTTGTAACTAGCCCACCTTTGTACAGGTCACGGTGCTAGCATCTAGGGTATTGAAACCCAATCACTGAGGTACAACCACAGTTGTCCTCTAATCACATCATGTTATAATCACTGAAACCCGACCAAAGTCATTCTCAAAAAATGGGCTAGGTATGACCGCAGCCATCCTCTAGAAACACTTGGTGTCAGGATGACAAGCACCCTGCATACTCAATAGTATGTGCTCCGAGTTTCCCTTAGGAATACTCATTTCACCATCGAGCAAGTTCTGACACTGAAGATAGTTCTATGGCACAAGGCACTACATGATTAGAGTTTCACTTGATTAGTTATCTCCAATTGGGTGAATTAAGGAAGCATCAAACAAGTGGACATACAAACCCTAATTCACTTCTAGCAATCATATAAGTATCACAACATCAAAAGATATAAAATGTGTGAAACATAATTTCTCATCTCATCATCACATGGTGCTATTCACTTTCCAGTCATGAGACTACACTAGTCATCATACTATCACTTGATATAAATCCTTTACACAATATCACAAGGTATCAACCCATATCAACTGACACGCGTAAACCGTGCGTGCAAACGCAAGTATACGTATCAATGTAATATAGGCCTTGTGAGGCCCGAGTCGAACTCAGGGAAATGTGAATTTTAGTAGACTACTACTAACTGGTTGCGATCAGCTTAACCGATTAAAAGAGTTTGAGAGTTGTTGTAAAATAAAATAAAATAAAATAAAACAAAGCAATCAATTAATTGTTTAGTTTAATCAATTCAAATGGAGATCTTTAGGATTGCGGTTTCACCGCGGGTTTTCATTGTATGAATTTCCATATAGCTACTCAAGTTCATCTCTCAATCCGGGTAGTGGCCTGTAGTCAGAATTGTCCACTATCATGGTACAATTCACTACCTAAGTCTAGGTCAGTTCCACCGTCGTAGTAACCTATACCCTAAACTAGGTGCATTAGAATCGACCTCTGGGTTTCCACCATTAACCGTACATCACCTTATTCAAGGGATTTGTTAATTAATGTGAATTTCGTCTCTTTTCAACCATTAATTCTTCTTTCAAAGTAATTAAAGGCATTAGATTATCATTATGGTGATTAATCATAACAATATAATTGAGAAAACGAAAGCATAACATAGATTTAGGAGACAAATTATGAATTACTATGATAAAAATGTCATACAATGCTTCCCTGGGCTACTCCCGGTCCTAAAGATTAAGGGGATTAGCCCCGCATGGTTGACAATAGAAAATACATAGGAGTAGAGAAGAAAAACATGGGAAACATGGATCAAACTCATGTAACCCCTGATACAAAGGTGTTCCTGGAGATCCTCCTCAAGAAATGTGCGTTTTGCAGTCTTCCGACAGCAAAATCGCCCGTCGGAGGTGCCCGGATCGCTCGGTTGACAGCCTTCATCTCTTGTCTCCTCTCTCTCTTCCTCCTTCTTGGATGTTGTGCAACACAATATGAGATCCCCCTAGGGCCGGCCGTGCTCTTCTTAGGTCATAGGACCACTTTACGGCTCCGAAAAAGCTCAACCGTCGGATGAAAACGCTCCGTTTTAGTGCAGAAAATTTCCAAATCCCGACACTGTCGATAGTATCGACCCCTAGGTCGATGGTATCGACCATGATATAGGTTTTTCCTTCCAGGATCGCATTTTGGGGTTTCTTTCAGATAAAATGTCAATACTATCGACACCAGGGTTGATAGTATCGACTCCGGACATGCAAACGTGCCTGAAAAAGTGCCGAAACATGTGTATAAGTCCGGGGATTATATAAAATCATATAAATATGATAAAAGAAGTATAATTAGATGCAAAAAGAGTTTAAATGCCAACTATAGTGAATTATGCAAATATAATCAAGAAAATGACAAATACATGCATAAAACAAATATAAAATAAGCCTATAAAAGTGACTCAAAACCCATGCATCAAACTCCCCTAAGCTTAAACCTTGCTCGTCCTCGAGCAACAAAACTTTGGATCTGGTTGAGATAAGTCAGCAACAGGACATAAATACATGAAATGAATCTACATCATCCCCACTTTCTTTCCACAAACCGGCCCTCATTGACCACTGAACACTAACTGCCATCCAGGCGACCAAAGACTTATGTAAAAGATGCTTGTCCCCCAATTAGTGAAACACTACCAATTAAAGCAGTTAATATGATAAACTCATTTGGTCCATACTTGATGCATCTTGTGATCTCCTATCTACGTTGCTCATTTCCTAACTACCATCTAAATGGAAGCAGATCTCCTGATATTAATGATTGAGGAGAATATCATGGGTGGCCTACCGATTAGAGCAACAGGTGGATGGGACAGGTGGATGTGGAAGAGATGGAAGCACATAACAGTCAATCATGCAATACAAAAAAATAATGACCTATCATGATGCAAAATGCAAGTGAAAATGTCGTAATGCTACATTTTGGGTGGAATGATGCATGCACTATCATTCCGTCTCAAGGTGAGATGGAATATCTAAGAAAACTACACCATGTGATTATTCTTCTTAGTTCTCAGGTGAGAACATGTTCCTTTCTCCCTCTTCTTCTTTATTACTTCTCAATTCTTTTTTTTTCTTCTCTTTTTTTTCAATTTTTCTTCAATTTTTTTTTTCAAGCCCTTAATTTCATAGATGACAATGAATTATTTGTCGGGCTCACTTCTTGTTACATAAATTATACATTTGAAGCATTCTATTTGGAGGGTATGGATCAAGCTCACCACCTTTAATGTTTTCAGAGTAACATAAGATACATGGTATACAATATGCTCAAAAGATGCAAATGCAACTACATAATGATAGTTATGCAATTAAATAACACGCACCTAAGGATAATGTGCATGTATAACTACTCTATCCCCTTTTTTTCATTTTCATGCAAAAAAATGTGAAAATAGATATAATGCAAGACCTATCTACATGAGATGCAATCAAAAGGTGAAAGACAATAATGTGCTCCCATTTCTTATGGTGGAGTGTGAATGAAATTGCGGTGGATCAGATCACAAGACTAATTGATAGAACCTTCTGAAAATATCATATGTCCCTCTCTAAAGACCTGTGTATAGGGTAACTGAAGGATTTCTCTCTTAAACTTTAGTCTAAGGTCACGTTAGTGTTTGGTCGGTTTGGGCTCAAACATCCTTGCCAATCACTTTTCCTTGGACAATAAAGATGGTCATTCATGTCCCCATGTCCTGAAGCTGACTCACCCAAGCACTTCCTCAGTTATGCAACTCAATTACTAACAAGAATAAGCTCAAAAAGTTCTCAAAATGCTCATTTTTTATGTGCACACAACCCAAGAGTAAAACTCCCAATTGAAACCATGCATTTATTGCTCCACATATTACACTAGATAGATGTGGATCCTACAAAAGAAGTAAACCTAGAAATAAAAACAACTAATATCTCAAAAGTAAAATCAACATGAATAAGTAAGTAAAAACTAAGATAGAGGGTTGTTCCAACACCCCCCAAGCTTGAATATGACTATGGACTCATAGTCAACATTCACACTTAAGAGGTGGAATAGTGGTACCGTTCGCTTTGAAGTGTGGTGAAGAAGGATGGTTAGATGCTCAAGTGGACCAAGTGATACTTGCTATCTCCCTCCTTTTTGTAGCCCATTTTTGTGTCTTAGTGGTTCTAAGACGTGACTTGCTTCATACATCTTTTCTCTGCAAAAAATGGTTCGAAAAAATCTCATTTCGATACCTTTTACGGCCTATTTTATGTAGCTGTCCTGCAGGTGTCGATACCATCGACCAAGGTCGATGGTATCGACCCAGACTCAGCAATTTTGCTAAATGAACGCATCTAAAAGCCTGGGAACTCAAAAGTGTCTATACTATCGACCCTAGGGTCGATGATATCGACTTTACTGTCACCAATTTTTCTAAAAATCTTTAGGAATCTCGATACTATCGACCCTAGGGTCGATGGTATCGAATTTTCTTCAGCGTTTACTGATCCAAACTCGATACTATCGACATGGGTGTCGATAGTATCGACCTTAACTTTATGCATACTTCAAAACACGAGTTAGGGTACCATTTTTACAAAAATTTTCAAAACCTAAGCAAAAACTAAGTACATAAACATAAAAGAACATAACCAAACATAAAAATGAACCTAAAGTTGGGTTGCCTCCCAACAAGCGCCCTTGTTTAATGTCCTATGATTGACATAAAGATACCTTTAACTTGGGTTGTTAAGAGATGTCTCCAATGAGTCATGTGGTAATTTGAATTTAACTCTATCATCACCAATCCCAAGTGTCAAGTAACCTCGCCCAATGGCAGCGATTACATCAGCCGTAGCTTGGAACGGCCTTCCCAATAACATCTCACCTCCTTCCAACTCATGCATGTCCATGACCACAAAGTCAACAGGGAAGATGAATTTGTCGACCTTGACTAGCACATCCTCTCATATACCTTGTGGCTTCACAATGGATCCATCCGCCAACTCAACTGTCATAGAAGTTTGTGTTGGTTTCTTCAATCCCAGCTTTTGAAAAGTGGCAAGTGGCATAAGATTAATGCTTGCCCCTGAGTCACACTGTGCTTGTGGAAAATGCTGGCTGCCTATGGAACATGGGATGTAGAAACATCCTGGATCTTTCCTCTTCCTTGGTAGCCGTCCTTGGATTGTAGAACTCACTTTTTCATCAACAACACAAATGTCAGTGTCTTTTATCCGCCTTTTCTTGGTGATTATGTCCTTGATAAACCTTCCATATGCTGGAATCTGTTCTATCATTTCCACTAACAGAATATTAATATGGATCTTCCTAAACATCTCCAAGAATTTCTTGTAGTGCCTATGCTCTTTCTTCAGCCTCAGACTATCCGGGAAAGGCACGTTTGGGTCCTTCGCTCGCTTGTATGGTGGCACATATGGAACTTTAGGGGTCTCCTCCCCTAAGTTTGCTTCAACTCCACCTTCTAGGATATGATTTGACACATCATCCGTGGATGGCATGACTTGTGGCTGCTCCCCTCTCTCAGTGACTATAGCTTCACCATGACGCATGGCCTTCACCTGCTCCTCTTGCCTAGGTACGGGCGCGGCCGCGATGTGCTCTTGGCAGATTTTTTTGAATGGACAACATCCGCCCGGTAGTCCATAATGACTACGAGGATACGGTATTCTTGGTGTAGCCTCCATATCAAAAATCATTTTGCTTTTGTCCTGGACCTCCACCACCAGGGGATCTGCCTCAGAAATCACAGATATATATTTCACTTGATGATGTGCTTGAACAACATCTGCATTCCCAGCCTGTCTTTGTTGATTTGTATGCTTCATGGCCGCCACTTCATTGGAAATTTGGGTCACAGTCGTCTCTAGTGCCCTCATTTGTGCTCCATGACTTTGTAATGTCTGCCCAAATTTATTCAAAATCTCGCCCTAAGACTGTAACTGCTTGGCGAATGTACTCATCATCTCTTGATTTTGTTTCACCACCTGGCTAAGCAATTCATTGTTCTTTTCCTCTAGGCTAGGCTGTAGCTGCTGAAAATTTTGTTCCTTCCTCCAATCATAATTGTTATTTCTATATCCCTGTTGATGCATATACTTTGCATGTGCTTCATCATCAGACCCATTGTCCTCTTTCTCTAGGAGCTTCTTGGCTATAAGATCCAACTTGTCATTAAGCGCTTTGATGGCCCTTGCTTCATGTGTAATGCCAACCTGCTCGGGTGCATCTCTTTTACCCCAAGACTGCTTTTTGGACATGTTCCTTAGAATCTCCCAACACCTTGTGCCTGTGTTGTTCAAAAAGAAACCAGAACCTTCTGAGTCCAAATTGCTCCTATCATGTTCATTTAGGGCGAAGTAGAAAATTTTAGCTTGCTTCTCCTTGTCTAAGCCGTGATGTGGACACTTCCTCAGCATGATCTGGAAGCGCTCCCAAGTTTCAGAGTATGTTTCACCGGCTCACTGGCTGAAGTTGTGTATCTTCCTCACTAGATCGTTTGTCTTTTCAGGCGAGAAGAACCTCTCAAAGAACACCTCAACCATGTGATCCCAAGATTCAATGTACTCATCATCCAGATTGTGCAGTCATTCCCAAGCATTTCCCGCTAAAGAACTGGGAAAAAGTTTCAGGTAGAGTGTCTCTTGTGGGAACCTGTCAATCTTTATCATATCACAATTTTCCACGAATGTGCTGATGTGGGTCACCAGATCCTCATTTTTAAGTCCATGGAAAGCATGCGATTTGACCAACTGAATAAGCCCTGGATCAATCTTGTAACTGGGTATGTTGATAGCTTGTTTCTTGATTGGCCCCTTCTACACAGAAGAAGAAGAAGCTTTAATCCTTTCCCAGATCGTCTTCTCCTCATTTTTCGCTCTGTCACCCATTATTACTTTACTAGTACCTGAAATTTCAAATGGTAGTGTATGAACCAGTACTAATAATTAAAACAATGAATAAGATTTGCAATTCAGTTCAAAAGATGAAAAGAAAAAAAATACAGGAATTAAAAGTGGCCTAGTGTGGCCGCTCGTAGCACTCGTAGTGCTAAAATTCACCGTTTCCCCGGCAACGGCGCCAAAAACTTGACACGCGTAAATTGTGCGTGCAAACGCAAGTATACGTATCAATGTAATATAGGCCTTGTGAGGCCCGAGTCAAACTCAGGGAAACATGAATTTTAGTAGACTACTACTAACTGGTTGCGATCAGCTAAACTGATTAAAAGAGTTTGAGAGTTGTTGTAAAATAAAAAATAAAAAAATAAAACGAAGCAATCGATTAAATGTTTAGTTTAATCAATTCAAATGGAGATCTTTAGGATTGCGGTTTCACCGCGGGTTTTCATTGTATGAATTTCCATATAGCTACTCAAGTTCATCTCTCAATCCGGGTAGTGGCCTGTAGTCAGAATTGTCCACTGTCGTGGTACAATTCACTACCTAAGTCTAGGTCGGTTCCACCGTCGTAGTAACCTATACCCTAAACGAGGTGCATTAGAATCGACCTCTGGGTTTCCACCATTAACCGTACATCACCTTGTTCAAGGGATTTGTTAATTAATGTGAATTTCATCTCTTTTCAACCGTTAATTCTTCTTTCAAAGTAATTAAAGGCATTAGATTATCATTATGGTGATTAATCATCACAATATAATTGATAAAACGAAAGCATACCATAGATTTAGGAGACAAATTATGAATTACTATGATAAAAACGTCATACAATGCTTCCCCGGGCTACTCCCGGTCCTAAAGATTAAGGGGATTAGCCCTCCATGGTTGACAATAGAAAATACATAGGAGTAGAGAAGAAAAACATGGGAAACATGGAGCAAGCTCATGTAACCCCTGATACAAAGGTGTTCCTGGAGATCCTCCTCAAGAAACGTGCGTTTTGCAGTCTTCCGGTAGCAAAATCGCCCGTCGGAGGTGCCCGGATCGCTCGGTTGACGGCCTTCGTCTCTTGTCTCCTATCTCTCCCTCCTTCTTGGATGTTGTTCAACACAATATGAGATCCCCCTAGGGCCGGCCGTGCTTTTCTTAGGTCATAAGACCACTTTACGGCTCCGAAAAAGCTCAACCGTCGGATTAAAACGCTCCGTTTTAGTGCAGAAAATTTCCAAATCCCAACGCTGTCGATAGTATCGACCCCCAGGTCGATGGTATCGACCATGATACAAGTTTTTCCTTCCAGGATCGCATTTTGGGGTTGCTTTCTGATAAAATGTCGATACTATCGACACCAGGGTCGATAGTATCGACTCTGGACAATGCAAATGTGCCTGAAAAAGTGTCGAAACATGTGTATAAGTCTGGGGATTATATAAAATCATATAAATATGATAAAAGAAGTATAATTTGATGCAAAAAGAGTTTAAAGGTCAACTATAGTGAATTATGCAAATATAATCAATAAAATGACAAATACATGCATAAAACAGATATAAAATAAGCCTATAAAAGTGACTCAAAACCCATGCATCATCAACACAAGAGGATTACACCTCATTCAGGGCTCAACCATGCCTAAATGTCATTAAGACCATCATACTATTCCCTGCATGATCACGATTATCTTTCCCTATCTTGTAGCAAGGCTCAACAACATCACTTACATATAATACACCGTATCCACACAATATTGCATTAATAAGCTGGGAGATATTGATAAACAATCATAGAAGGGTTATATTAACATTAAGAACATTCCTTTATCACATCAACATGTAATGAATCTAGATATGATTAACCCTCATCTTAATCATAATGCACAGGTTTAACATAAGAAAGTATCAACCATGTGGCTATGATAACCACCAATTAACATATTAAGGTGATGATCATATTAATGAGTTTCTTACACCGTCATTCCATCATATAAGAATGTTAAACATGAATACTCATCTTTATCTATTTGCATTAGAGTTAGGTTCAACAAGATAAATTATATTAAAGTTACTAATCAACACTTATACCCAAACCCTAACTCACGGCATCCCCATTGGATCATGGATGCATAAGGTGAAGCATCACCATCACATTCCATACCATTCTAAAGTATGAACTCACACATAAATCAAGGTGTAACCATCAGGGTATAGCATACTAGGGTTTCAACAACAGTAACAAAGTACTCCATGATTGTATTAGTCATTTGAGGACTATTCATACCCCATTACCATCATTTAGTTATATTAAAGCTAGGTATTACAAGCTATATCTCATTAGGGTTACCCATTAATTCATTATGGTGATTATAAATCATAATCATATGAGGGAAAGGGTAACACTACAAGTTTAAGGCATTGAACTATCAAATTCTCATCATTAGAATCATAACATTACACTGCATGCTTCACCCAAAATAATGGGAATATTGAGGCATCAACTTCTAACCATGAAATGTTGAAAAGGTAAAGCCATTGGTCGTTTACATAAGTAAACACCTTGAATGAATCATCTAGAATGTTATTGAGTTGTGATCTATAAAAGTCACCATTTAACCCTAGACATCCTTTGATTAACAACAATAAGGGTTCTGTTGAGAGTAGGGTAAAACCCACAATCGACTGTTCATTTAAAACAAGCCATCCATTATCAACAAGTAAGCTCCTTAAGTCATTCATATAAAAGAAATCATCTAAATCACATTATTAGGACCAACATATTACATTATCCATTATTCCACTTTATTGGAGGAATAAATATTAGATGTTGGCCATTAGGTCAAGTTCATATGTTAAAACCATCAATTACAATATAGGTCCGACCATTGCATCAAGTGACCCAAGAAACCATTATTATAAGGCTTAATGGATGCTACAACTATATGATTAACTCACCTTAGGTTGTAGAGGCCTGATCCACCATAATTAGTGGTCATTAAGTCACCATAGGTTGTTAGATCAGCACTATATTCATTAATCACCCTCGAATATCAAACTAATATCACCATTGATTGATAGCATTATTAGGGTAATTAGTTATTAATCACTAAGATTCTAATTAGTCCAACACCTGACCTAAAGGGTGAACGTCATTTGACTCACCACCATCAATTATCATGAAGACAACACCATCGGTTGTTGCAATGGTACCACCATTGGGTCATGTGTGTATAGAAGAAATCAACTTTAAACCCTAAAATTGACCATTGGTTGATAGGTGTTTAGCACCATTGGTTGTCAAACCAACATGATCCAAGTCATATTATACCTTAGGAATAATGTAAAAATGATCACAGGTTCATCTAGAACTAAAATCAGAATAGGGAACATTATAAAAATCGAAATCCAAGTCAAGCATAGCTTTTTAGTGCATGGATCATCATTTTCAATCAAGAACATGAGCTAGAAAGCTTATGGTAAGCAATAAATGTGGAGAAAGTTATAAAAAATTCCTCTAATTAGAATAAAAATTCTCAAACATAAGAAAACATGAGAATGTAGGGTCGAAAATCCAAGCATAAGTTGTGAACTCATCCATCTAGCACCTTTCTTCATCAAATGAGCAAACCATAAGCATAAGGAGCAAGAACGGTAGGATTTTAGAGCTTTAGAGAAATTTCTACCATGGAACATCAAGGTTCTGACCTAGAGAAAGGTAGGAGGAAGAATAAGAAAGAAATAAATGGAAGAAAGAAGGGGATTCTTACTCTTTTAGGTCAAGATCACTAGAAGGAAGCTTTTCAAACCCTAAAAGGAAGTCAATTGCAACCCTAGATTCTTTTTCCTAGAAGATCCCCTCTTTCTTATTCCTTGGATAGGAAATTAGCATAATAATAGAGGGAGAACAAGTTTCATAGAAGGAGGGAAGTGGTGGAGAGAAAATGGCTCATTTTGGTGCTTAGGGAAAAGTATATGAAACTTTAAGATAAAGAAAAAGAAAAAGTTGAAGTTCTAGTATCTTTACAGTATCCATGGCCTTAAACTATTAAGAATATATAAGAACACAAACAATAAGCTCCCCCACTGTCCATAAGACGTGCTTATTCCTCGTTTCTTGAATTTCCAAGAAAAACAAATAACTCATTAGTTGATAGCTACTAAAGGTAGCTCATCCATGAAGGGGTAAACCTTAAAATACCCTAGGAGAAAACACCTTCAAAACAAGAATTAAATAGGTTCCCCATGGATAAAAAAGCTCAAGAATGATGAGATAATATCCAAGGAACATAATGCAAGTGATAAATTGCAAAGAAAACCTCTCAATTGGGTAGATTGTAGAAATGTCCAAAATGTGCATGAAATTACATAACTTGCTCAAACAGTGTCCAAATTGGACCAAATTTGAAACTTAAGCTTGTATTATGATTTAAAAGCATATAGCAAGGTTATATTAGGTTTATAAGAATGAAATTATGATAATTAAGCTTATTCAACTCATTAAGCAAGTTTAGGGGCCTTATAGTCACAATATAGCTCAATTGTGTTGTTGATGCTTAGAACTTCCCCAAGTTTAGAAATGAACTTCTTGATCCAAAAAACTTACTTTCATGCATTTGATTCAGCAATTTACTAGATCTCTATTGTAGAATCAGTAATTGTCTCTTGCTTGGAACTTCCAACTCATAGCTCCATATTGTTGAAGCAAAACATGAATCCAAATTGTGATCTGTGATCATCTTTTTCAGTTTGGAAGCTTGCATCGATGTAACCCTTTACCACAAAATCTTCCTCTCCTATGTAGACAATCAACTGATCCTTAGTTCTTGTCAAGTACTTTAGGATGTTCTTACAGATATCTAGTGAGAATCACCTCGATATGATTGATATCTACTCGTCATGCTCAAGGCATATGAGACATCAGGACGGGTACACAACATTGTGTACATGATTGATACAATTGTTGATGCATATGGAATCATACTCATGTGTTCCCTTTCTTCACAAGAATTGGGACATTGAGCCTTAGAGATGGTAACCTGATCACCTAGAATAGCACGTCTAGAAGGGAGGCAGAAGGAATCAAACTTTTAGATTTATAACCCGAAACCTTCAAGGACCCCCACAACTTTATTAAAGGGTTGAAGTAGATATACGGGGTTGAACACAGGGATGTGGTGACATTTAGGACGCTTGAGATTTCTTTCTTGAGTCAGATAATCCAAGACGATAGTCGATAAAAGTAAGGAGCTAGAACTAGTCTAGCGGGTTGTCATGAATTAAAAACAAAATAGAGTCTGCATGATTCTACTAAATCAGAGAGAAAGAAGTTCCTGGCTATGTAACCATAATTTGGGTAGTCTATTCACCCATTCTCAGGCGTAGAAAACCCTCAAACACCTCAGCAAGCAACCTACATCCAAACATAGCACGTATTGTGGGACCTGTTCATGTGGGGTCGTCCCGTTCGCTCTCGCATAGCGTGACTAAAACTCGTCGATGATATGAAACCACTCTTGAGGATGACAAACCAACATCTTAGAATATTCTAGATACCCTCTCAGGTCTAGATTACTCTGGGATGTTAGGAACAGACAACCTTGAATCGTTCTCCTTTCATATTTCGATCCGAACTATCTTCTCTTATCTATTTCTACAACAAATCTCTCGATATAGGCAGAAATAGCAGTTCAGGCAAGAAAGAGATCAACCAAACTAGCAATCATAACTAGAAAGAGGAGATAGAACATAACATATGCTAGATCTGAAATAAAACTACATGCTTAAGGTAAAAGTACATAAACATGCCCAAAACGGGCTACATAGCCAAGAAGGAGCTCAACTAGCCATGGACGAGCATAGTTGGCACCGAAAAAAGATGGAAGAACATCATTCATATAGAAACGACAAAGGAGAATAGTGGAATAAAGGAGAAGAAGAAGATATTTATCCCATAGAGGAGACGTGGCTCTCATTCCCTAGCCTCTGTATAGGACGGATCCCGTCTTTTGGGTCGTCCTCCTTGATCTTCTGGGCTCCTTGGCCTCCTTACTCTCTAGATCCGCCCCAAACAACAGCTTGGGTTGTGGATAGGGGTGAAAGATGATGGTGTGGACATTCTCCTTCTCTTAAAGTAGATGGATCCTCATTATTCTCTCTCCTCAACTTCCGCCTTAGGAGATCTAAGACTGGAGGTGGAAGGTGGCGGGAAATGGAAGCATGTTGAAGAGACGGGCGTAGAACGAGAACTTTGGCCTTCTCAGACCTCCAGACTCTCCCACGGGGCTCTGGGAACCTCACCAGGTTGGAACCACAAGGTTGAAAAACTCCCCTAGAGCTGAACCCTTCTTCAGATGGGGAGGAGCAGGTATTTATAGGTTGGGTTGTCATAACTCTGATCGAGGTCGCAGCCTTAATCACCATGGCCGTAGTGATGACCGCGGGTCACGGTCCTTACTCAGTCATGATCTATGGTCAAGGTGCCTTCCGCGGTCTTAGTTTGAGGTCATGGATTCACCATGGTCGAGGCTCGATCCACGGTCAAGGTATAGTCCTAGATCGTGGTCAGCTCTGAAATTGCGGTAGTGGCTTGGGTCACAATCGAGGTGGGTTCCTAGACTACGGTCGAGGTGAGTGTGGATACTGTGATCGCAGTCGTGGTGTATCATGTGGTCGCGATCACGGTGAAGTCCTAGTTGCTACAAAAACCCATGTGTTGGAGGGAATTCTTTGGAGAATAGATGTTTTTTCCGATTTGGTGCCTACAAGTCCCAAAATTTGCTAGTTGGAGCAACTTTATCTATGAAAAGATATAAATTTCTAAAAGATAAGGAACATGGGATATTTTGGGCATATTAAGGCTATAGTGACACAAAATCATAGATAAATGATTAGCATAAATACATAAATTTGGGTGTTATCAATCACCCGAAGCTTAAACCATTGCTTGTCCTCAAGCAAGAACGTGCCCAAAGAACAAAATGATAACATCCAAATTAAACTTGGCGATGAATTCTAAGGTTAAGAAAAAATAGTTTAAAACATCAATTCTCTTGACCTATGTTGTTTCAAAGCAAACCCCCACCAATCGAGCACAATCCTGCCAAAGTAAGGTCAAAGAGCAACCAGGCAAGATTAAGCTAGTCCACTGTAAACTGTCGATACTCATGAGGGTTTGAATCATAATTATATAACATAAAAGCATTGTCACATAGATGGTCACTTGGGTGATGAGCCATGAGCCATTGTCATGTATCCATGTTGACCAATCAGGGGCAATGCGCCTCTCACTTATTTAGGTCCTAGGAGGCAAAAAAAGCAAAAAGACTCTAATGACATCTGAGGATCTTGATCTGTGTTAGGTTGGTCCATGTAACGAGCAATAGTCCCTGTAGTCCGATCCAGTTTGCCCAGAGTAGTGAGACGAACTCCTCATACTGTGCTCGAACCAACCATGCTACTGGGTGATGTCATAGGCCTCCTAGGGGTTCCTAGTGACTCTCTAATGAGCTTTTGGAGTGATACTGCTAGGCATGACATACCCGCATTCATGAGCGCAGTCATACACCGGATGGGCACCATCCTCAACTCTACTAAAAGAGAAAAACAAGTGCTCATTTATTCACACTCAGGCTTTTATTCTCTACATTCTAATTTATAGGCCTGGGTGAGAACTCTTTTGATGTTTCTAGGATTTTGTTGGCGGCCAAGCCTCTTTTGTAAATTTTTAATATTTCATCTTTTTGACTCAATCTAAGGTGAGAGGGTGCATAGCCCATCAAGGAAAAACACCTCAACTTGATTATAGCTCAAAACTCATCATTATCCACTTGAGACCTGTGCGAAATGATTATGATTCAAGGATCCTTTAAATAGAGGCAAGCTTGTGAAACCAAAGCTAGGAGTCTTTGATCATGCGTTATCTCTTTCTGACGGTTATATACCTTGGATTTGTTATTCACAACATAGATCAAGGGGATAAAGCTTTAATATATGAAAAAGGCACATAACCTTAGATTCATTACCGAACATAAGGAAAGAGTCAAAGAGCAAGACAAGAAAAAGATCAAGTAGTTTAAGATGAAAAATTTTAGGCATAAAGATAAGCATTTAGCTATAAGATTTGCATTGCATAGCCTTAATTGCAAAGCTACAAATTATAAAATAAAGTCTTACAAAGCTAAAATTTTGAAAAAATTATGCTAAATGCAAGGGAAAGGAAATAGAGGAATAATGCATGCATGCTATGAAAGAAATAAAAGTGAAAGGTAGAAGATCCACCCTGACTACCGACCACCCCAAGCTTAAAAATTTTTGCTCATCCTTGAGCAAATATCAAGTCTTGGATGGTAAGAAAAGCAGCTGCTATTGGTATTCATTGTTTAAATATTGATCTAGATTGCCTAAACTGCTTGATGTGTTCTCATAGTTCTAGTTTAGATCCTGCTGAAAATGAAATGACTGGTCAAAGCCTTGGGTCGGCTGATAGAAGGGCCCAAAGGGTTGCTGGAATGGTTGCTGACAATTCAGTTGAGGCGGTGGAGGAAAGGCTATGTCGAACCTCTATCTAAGGTACTATACATCCTGCTCCAATGTATCAAATTGTCTTCCTGAGTCAGCTTTGAAGTCCGTCATGAACTCATAGAAGCTCCCCTTGTTAGGATTTTGCATGAATTGCCCCTGTTGAGGGGGTTGAGTGTAATATGTGGTAGGCATCTCTGTGTAGGGTCCTCCCTGATATGATATGTCATGGAAGGTTGCCCCCATCTGTTGTCCATCCTCTTGAGCTTTTGGAACTGGTGGTGCTAAAGTAGAAGCTCTTGCAACTCTTCCCGTATGACAAACGTTACCATGGGCATCCAATAGAGAGACGTCCATGAAATTTGTCCGACATGCAAACTCTGCATTAGCAGGAAGTAGTATTCTATGCTTGTAGTGACTGAAGATATATAGATAATTTGCATTGCACTATTTGACCACTCTTGAGCAGATCAAGTGGTCTAAGTCTAACTTGGACCACTCAACTATTTCTTACATAAGTGCCAACAGTTCATCTCCAATTCTGAGATGGCGCGCCATAAGGGTGACAATTCCTACCATTGGCATGAATTGGACTTGCTTCATGAAAGAGTTGTGGATGTGGTGTATAATGAAGTTCCCCACATTCACTTTCTTTCCTACTACCGCACACCACAAAATGTAGATGTCAGCTGCACTGAGTGCTCCTTGACTGTCTTGCTTTTCTAAGACGTAGTATGCGATTACCCGATGCAGATAACGAATTGTTGGGTTGTGGATATGTGAAGCTTTGACGCCTTTAGTCACGTATTTGTCTTCCCTTGTAAGCATTTTCTAGACTTGGACATCATTCAAATTGTGGTGCCATGTCTCCAGCCAGCCTCTAGACATCTCAGCACATTCTTTAATAGAGTGTGACAACCAGCTATTGAGTTGGTCCATAGTCACTTCGTGGGGCTGGTTAAGGAGGTGAAAATGCAAGGCACTGTGTTGGTGATCCTTAGATGTCTCTAGCGTAGCATAAAACTCACAAGTGAGTCTATGGTAGGTGTTGTATTATGCATATGCAAGGCCATCTAGGCCAATGACTGCAAGATATTTTTCGACCTGCTCTCGAATCCCGAGTCTAAGGAGTGTTCTAGGATTGGCATATCATGGGCCCACTAGTCTGTGCTTGTCTCTTATTAGAGTATCAAAGTGTTGCTTTTGCTTCATACTCTTGAATAAAGGGGAGAGGAGTGATCTTTGGTTGACACCGCCATGAGTGACGTGGCATCTATTCCCCTGAATAGCATCACATGAGGAAGTCGACCATCGCAAGGATGTAAACCATTCTGTTGACCGTCAATGTTGATCTCCCGTGGATGAAGCTCTGTGTAAAACTAATGGGCTCTCCTGATGGCCCGTCGAAGTCTAGAGCTCAGTGTTGCGGCGTCTTGTCCACATTCTCTCACTGGAGGCTTCCTGAACTGACTCACCACTGTAAGTATCCATAAGAGTGTCAGGTAAGTAGTCGTAGTCTTAACCGGTCTTTTACGACCCGAACCCTAGAGTATAAAGCTTAACTTCATCTTCATATATTGGGTTCGTGGTTTGAGTGGCATGGTTTGGGTATGGGCTCCCGTATTCTGATGGTGACGTGGAGCTTCCTTCCCCTTTCTTTCATGTTATAGACTTTTTAAGCTTTTTAAAGCTATTTTTCATTGCATCCATGGTGTCACTTCTTCTTATGAAGATCCAGCCGGCTTGACTGTGGTGAAAGTTGGTGTTGCTGCCTCAAAATACTCCAAGCTTTCCCATGATCTGGATCGTGACCACGGTGAAGACCGTGATTGTGGTAGTGAAGACTGCGACCTCGGTGACTGGCCTTGGCACCGCAACCAATGTGACCGCGATCAAGGAGACTGTGACCATGAAATATACTTTGATACCGCGACTGAGTAGGTTGGTCACTGTGACCGCGGTGTACAAGGTGACCTCGATCAACGGGATCGTGACCATGGCCGAAGGGACCATGATCTAGGAGACCACGATTGAGGTTACCGAACTTGGTGTAGTCTGAAGCATGTGGTTGGCGGAGTCACTGGGCCACTTCTTAAAGACCGCAGTCGCAGTCTAGCAGTGGTTATTGCCGTTGGTGCCAATGCGCTCGCTCCTTCCCTATTAGCCTACAGCGGAGACAAGAGGAAGAAGAAAAAATGGGTAGGGAGCAGCGCGTAGGTGGAGGGATCTCTACGGCTAGGAGAAGAGACGATACCTCAGCCCGGGGGTATTTATAGGCCGGGTGCGCAGCCCTGGCCTCGCTCCAAATCACGTGAGGTCACAGACAGAGCGCCGACAAAAGCGTCGGAGACCCAGTCAAAAGGGATGAAAAACTCGGTCAAAAGAGCAACAGTCGGTCAAAAAGGAGGGGACAACCCGACATGCTGGTCAGTCAGGCCAAAAAAGCACACCCAGGTCTTGCGTGACCACGGTCGTGATCTCACTGTCCTACAGTCATGGTCTAACTCAGGCATGACTGTGATCATGGTCTTGGCTTTCAGACCGCGGTCGTGGTCTAACTAGTAGGCCGCGGTTCCGGTCCTTGCCTTTAGACCACGGTCACGGTCCCATCTCCACCACGTGAGGAAGGATGAGGGTTGGAAGCCTTTAGAGGATAAAATCTGAATCGAACACCATGGAAGAGCAACAAGGAAGGACGATTAACCTCTTACAAGATATGGACCAAAGACAGTTGTTAGGGTGCAAAGATGGAAGTGCATGAAAAATTGAAATAAAGCTAGATGATGCAAGATAAACTATATTTCTAGCAGTTAGGGGAAATTTAAATTGGCTTTATTTTGCAAAATTTTAAAGAGAAAATGTGTAGGTAGTAGGGGGTGGCTGTCCTACAACTCCTGTACTTGGATCCCAAATCTGTAGTTTTGGGGTCTGAGTTACCTGTATCTCGCTGCTCCGACTCACTATGTAGTGCCAGAGTATGCGGAGAGGTGAACCCTTCTGATTCTGAGAGAGAGGGATAAAATATGGTGACATGGTGAAGTCATCCTTGTGTTGTTATTTACTTGAATTGCACTGGGATGAATTCTTCGACAACTCTTCTTCAAGGTAGTTTCCAAAATATGAATATGAACAGGAAGTTCCTAGGATGTCGACACAGGATGAAACAGAGAGGGGAGGTTGGGTGTCTTCTAGAGGACTCATCTCTTCTCTCTCCATCTCTAAACTTGAGGTTGGATACTCAGATAAATTTTCATTTACAGTCTGAGTCATCCAATCATCTCCTGAATAAGAAGTACCCCCAGAAGGATCTGTTTGTCATTCTTCTACCCCAAGCTTATCACCTTCTTTAGGGTATAAGGTGTCTTCATGCTCAGCAGCCATGTTGTGGTGGATTGTCCATCCTGATCTGTCGATATACACCAAGACTTTTAAGGGAATGGTGGTAAATGTCAACTCATGTTGTCCCAACTCGTCGTCCTCAGTATATTCACTGCATTGAGAGGAATGGTCTTCATCATCCCCATCGAATAAATCGTTCCAAACCATGATTGGTGTACTGCTCCAAGCTAAGTGACAAGTCTCAATATGAGAGATATCACTCTGGACTGGATCAATGCCTGACTGTGGTTCCTCAAACCAACCTTTTGGCTATGAGGTTGTTTGGCTATTATAGTGAGGACAAGAGTCTTCATCATTGTTATCATAAAACCATTCATGTGTGTGGCTTGTATTTTCCATTGGTTGATCAACTGAGTCATCTGGATAGAATAAAGGGCTTTCCCAGGTGGGTTGGTATTCATAGAAAAATCCTAATGAATCTAGTTGATGGTCTGAATCGGATGGTGAGGCATATTCTATTTCAGACCCAATGGAATGATCTTGATGACGAAAGTCTTCATTGTAAGGCAGTTGCGCTTGCAACTATGTGGTAACCAAACTGATGAGCTCTTGAAGCTTCTTGCCTTGTTCAACATTTTTATCATGAAGTTGTTGGACTTGGGAAGCCAAACTTCCGAGACTTGTCAACTCCGTCTTGTTCTCTTGTTGTAGACTCACTGTATCAAACTGGTGTGCTTGGATGAATCCCTGCTCAACATTTTGTAGTAGACTTCTATTATGGTCTGCAATCTTTGTGGGTACTTGGAGTTGATGACTCTACCTTTCAAGTAGTTGTTGAAGTGGATTGATATCTCCCTAGAGATGAGGAGCTAAGGAGGTGAGTGTGCTGACACTTTCTCTAGCTAACTCTATTGCCTTCACTAGTTCTTGATCCCATGATAGCACAGAAGTCGAGGGCTGACTGGCAGTCTCCATTGTTGGAGTGTCTACATATGATGATGGTGGAGGTGAATATAGCTCAACGAGTTGTGAGGCACGACTTTCAATTATTTTCCAGCAGTCGAAACTATGGAAAAAAATCAGGAGGATAGGTGGACAAGATGACTTGTCTTGCTGAAGCAAGATCCATGGCTAAAAACGTATAAGAAAAAGGAATGTTATTTAGTATATATGGACAAAAATGTCTAAAACAAAAGAAAAATTGTGCATATATATACATGCTTAAAGGTGACTGAAACAAAATCTTTTAGGCATGTAAACGTGGAAAACCACATCCCTGACAACGGTGACAAAAGGTTGATTGATCTCTACTCACGTGTCCTGAAGGGAGGCAGATTCAGAAGGAATCAAACTTTTAGATTTATAACTTAAAGCCTTCAAGGACCATGCAACTTTATTACGAGGTCAAACTAGATATACGGGGTTGAACACAGGAACACAGTGACGTTTAGGATGCTTGAGATTTTGTTCTTGAGTCAGATAAGCCAAGACGATAGTTGATAAAAGTAAGGAGCTAGAACTAGTCTAGCAGGTTGTCATGAATTAAAATAAAACAAAGAAAATAAAATAGAGTTTGCAGGATTCTACTAAACCAGAGAGAAAGAAGTTCCTAGATATGTAACCACAAGTTGGGTAGTCTATGCACCCATTCTCAGGTGTAGACAACCCTTGAAAACCTCAACAAGCAACCTACATCCAAACATAGCACGTATTGTGGGACCTATGCATGTGGGGTTGTCCCTCTTGCTCTCGCATAGCATGACTAAAACCCATCGATGATATGAAACCTCTCTCGAGGATGATAAACTAACATCTTAGAATATTGTAGATACCCTCTCAGGTCTAGATTACTCTAGGATGTTAGGAACATATGACCTTAAATAATCCTCCTTTCAGATTTTGATCCAAACTATCTTCTCTTGTCTATTTCTACAACGAATATCTCAATATAGGTAGAAATAGTAGTTCAGGCAAGAAAGAGATCAACCAAACTAGCAATCATAACTAGAAAGAGGAGATAGAACATAAAACATGCTAGATCTGAAATAAAATTACTTGCTTAAGGTAAAAGTACAAAAACATGCCCAAAATAGGCTACATAGCCAAGAAGGAGATCAACTAGCCATGGACAAGCATAGTTGGCACCGAACAAAGACGGAAGAACATCATTCTTACATAAACAAAGGAGAACAGTGGAAGAAAGGAGAAGAAGAAGAGATTTAGCCCGTAGAGGAGAGGTGGCTCTTGTTCCCTAGTCTTTGTATAGGTTGGATCCCGTCTTTTGGGTCATCCTCCTTGATCTTGTGGGCTCCTTGGCCTCTTTACTCTCTAGATCCATCCCGAATAGCATCTTGGGTTGTGGATAGGGGTGAAATATGATGGTGTGGATGTTCTCCTTCTCTCGAAGAATATGGATCCTTAGTCTTCTCTCTCCTCAGCTTCCACCTTTGGAGATCTAAGACTAGAGGTGGAAGGTGGTGGTAAATGGAAGCATGCTAAAGAGACAGGCATAGAATGAGAAATTCGACCTGTCAGACCTCCAGACTCTCCCACAGGGCTCTGGGAACCTCACTAGGTTGGAACCAAAAGGTGGAAAAACTCCACCAGATCTGAACCCTTCTTCATATGGGGAGGGGCGGGTATTTATAGGATGGGTTGTCGCAGTTCTGATCTAGGTCGCGACCTTAATCACCAAGGCCATGGTGATGATCATGAGTTGTGATCCTTACTCAGTTGCGATCTATGGTCGAGGTGCCTTCTGTGGTCACGGTTTAAGGTTGTGGATTCACCATGGTCGAGGCTCAATCCATGATCACGGTGTAGTCCTAGATTGCGATCAACTCTAAAATTGTGACAGTGGCTTGGGTCGCGGTCAAGGTGGGTTCCTAGACCGCAGTCTTGGTGGGTGCAGATACCGTGGTCACGGTTGAGGCAAGTGTGGATACCACGATCACTGTCGTGGTGTATCCCGTGGTCACAGTTGCAGTGAAGGCCTAGCTGCTGCAAAAATCCATGCGTTGGGGGGGATTCTTTGGAGAATAGATGTCTTTTCCAGTTTGGTGCCTACAAGTTCCAAAATTGGCTAGTTCGAGCAATTTTATCTATGAAAAGATTTAATTTACTAAAAGATAAGTAACATGGGATATTTTGGGCATATTAAGGCTATAGTGACACAAAACCATAGATAAATGCTTAGCATAAATACATAAATTTGGGTGTTATCATAACCCCATGAAACATGGGTAGGTTTCCTCTCTTTGATCTCTCCATACTAAACCTCCTCAACACTTTGGCAATGTATGCATTTTGTCTTAGTCCAAGAAGCCTTCTTTATCAATCTATATAGATCTTGATCCCCAAGATGTAGGATGCTTCTCCCAAGTTCTTCATAGAAATGTATTTATCGACCATGTCTTTTTACATTCCCCAACATTAGTATGTCATATACATACAATATGAGGATTACAATCATGCTTCCACTAACCTTCTTGTACACGCAAGTTTCATCTTCATTTTTAGTAATGCTAAACTCTTTGACTATCTCATCAAAATGAAGATTCCAACTCTGATATGCTTGCCTCAATACATAGATTGACCTTTGTAGCTTATAGACTTTATTTTCATCCTTTGGATTTATAAAACCCTCAAGTTGTGTCATCTACATATCATCAAGAAGATCCCCATTAAGGGATGTGTTTTTAAGATCCTTCTACCAAATCTCATTGTCGTGATAAGTTGCGATGGCAAGCATGATCTTCATGGACTTAACCATGGCAACTGGAGAAAAAGTTTCATCATAGTCAACACCTTCAACTAGTCTGAAACCTTTTGCAACCAATCTACCCTTATAGTTTTGTACTTTACCATCCATGTCGGTCTTCTTCTTAAAGACCCACTTGTACCCTATGGGTTTTACCCCTTCAGGTGGATTCACCAAGGTCCATACCATGGATTCCATCTCAAATCTCATGGCCTCGACCCATTTCTCGACTCTGGTCCTTTAGTAACATGTAGATAGGTTGCTGGCTCATCATCTATGACCAACTCGCTGCCTTCCTAAGTCAAAAGATATCCCAATCTTTTAGGTTCAAGGTGTGTCCTACTAGATCTACGAGGTCCTTGTGTTACTTGAGGAATTTTATATTCCAAAACACTTTTTGATTCTCTTTGTTCCTCTTGTGAATCTATTAGTTTAATGCTTTCTTATTGGTCTTGAACCTCTTCAAGTTCCACTTTCTTTGCACTACTTCCTTTGGAAATAAATTCCTTTTCTAGGAATATAAAATCTCTGGCAACAAAATCTTTGTTGACAGATAGGGAATAAAAGTAATATCCTTTAGTCTGCTTAGGATATCCAAGAAAATAATATTTATCATATTTAGGGTCAAGCTTTTTAGAAACATTTTCCTTACATAAGCTTAACATCCCTAAATCATCATAAAAGACACATTTGGATGCTTCCCATACCATATCTCATATGGTGTCTTTTTGAATGATTTAGACGGTACTCAGTTTAGTGTAAACTCGGTGATTTCAAGAGAATAACCCCAGAAGGTAGTCAGAAGTTTAGCTAACTCGTCATTGATCACACCATATTTAGCAATGTGTGATTCCTTCTTTCTAATACACCATTATGCTATGGTGTTCCAGGTGGAGTTCACTGTGTTACTATACCACATGCCCGTAGAAGTTCCTCAAACTCTTAGCTTAAGTAGTCTCTACCTCAATCGGAATGAAGTGCCTTATTACTTTTCCCAAGTTTGTTATGTAATTCATTTATAAACTCCTTAAACTTTTCAAGAGTTTCTGATTTATGTTTCATCAGGTAAATGTAACCATACCTACTGAAATCATCAATGAAGGAAATGAAGTATTGATACCCACCTCTAGTAGTTGTTCTAAAAGGCCAACATACATCAGCATGTCTGAGTCCTAATAGATCATTATCCCTCTCATTGTTACCATAGTAAGGAGTCTTGGTCATCTTTCCCAACAAACAAGATTCACATGCCTCTATTGATTCAAAATCAAAAGAGTCCAGACAACCATCTTTATAGAGTCTATATATGTGATTCTCATTTATGTTCCCTAAACGACGATGACAATGATAAGTTTTGTTTGAGTTGTTGAGTTTTTTTCTTTTAGTACTTACGTTATAAACATATGTCTTTAAATATAGCAAATAAAGATCATAAGACATTGGTGCATTGCCATAAAAGATCCCATCTTTTGAAATAGAACATCGACCATTCTTAAATATGAAATTCATATGCATTCTTGTCCATACAAGATATAGAAATGATGTTTCTATTTACTATAGGTACATAATAATAGTTCACTAACTCTATTTTAAGCCATGTGGGCAAAGATAAACTATAATTTCCAACTGTAATGGTAGAAAATTTTGCTCCATTTGCGACTCGGAGTTCAACCTCACCCTTTGCTAAAGGCCTACTTCTTTTCAGATCCTGCATATTCGATCATATATGAGATCCACATCTGGTATCTAGTACCTAAGATGAAGAAGTAGATAGGTTTGTATCAATAATTTATATGCCTAAAGTGGAGATCACCATCCCCATCTTCTTCTTCCTGAATGCCTTCAAGTACAAAGGATAGATTCTTCTTGTAGTTTTCTTTCTCCTTTTCTTGAGTGTTGAAGATCTAGGTTTGAGCTTAACCCCAGAACTCTTCATGGCCTTGCTTTCATCCTTAGACTCAACTCCACAGATCACCATCATGAATTTGTCCTTCTTCATTCTTTCTTCGATTAATCAACATGCCAAGCAAATCTGGCAACGGTTTGGCCATGTTATCCAAATGATAACACTCAATAAAATGGCTACATGATTCAGGCAATGATTGTAGAATCATATCTATGGTCAACTCTTGGCTGAAGGAGAATCCCAATTCTTCTATATTTTCTACATGCCCAGTCATATTGAGCACATGGGTCTCTATTGAGTCTCCCTCTGTCATCTACACTCCAAGAGCACCTTTGAGATATTATACCTTTCTTGCTTTATGTTCCTTTGGTTCAAGTATTTAAGATGTATAACCATCTCAAGTATCCTCATGTCCTCACATTGCTCATGCAACTCATAGTTCATGAAACTTAGCATAAGGTGCTTTATATCCAAGACATCGTTGGCATGCTTCCAATAAGCATCCACCTCAGCCCTAGGCGCATCAGGAGTAGGTATTTCTGGCACTGGTGTATCTAGTACATAGAGTTTGCACTCTTCATTCAGAACTCTTCTCAAAGTCCAAAACGAGTTGTGAAAATTTGTCCCGTTAAGATTTTTCCTTCCTAAGAACTAGTCGCAATGATGATTTGATTGCCATATTATTCAACATGAGATTTTTTTTTGCATTTTTTCAAATTCCCTTTTAGATTTGATTTAGTTTGAAAATTTTGATGATATTTAATTATCTCTATAATTAATTATCACTTCCACTATTTTATTCAATTTGATAGACCTCAGTATCATTTTGGAAGATTGCAGCATACAAATTTCTAGTGACTTAAGATCCAAAATAGTTCAACTATTACCCAGCCAACGCCAGCATCCATATTCAATTATTAAGGTAGGCAACTTTTGCCAAGAATCATATGCAATTCTTGGATAGATGATATGCATAACTCATTGTCATAGTCATTTGTATGCCTCTAGTGCTTAATCCCATTAAGTACACACAGTTAAGCCTGACCCAATAGACAACACGGTAATAATGTACCCCACTTGGCAGACCCACATTATTATCATCACACTTCCATGAGATAGACGGCGCACCACCCTTGGGGTTCCCACACTTAGTCAATCAAGCTTTTCAAGAGTGTTTCTAATGGAAAACATCTTAGGCTTAATATTTTATTTGAGGGAGTTTTTATTTATAAATACATATACATTTATTTAGTCACCACATATATAGTATGTATAATATGCATGCTATTTCCCACAATGAAAACATGCAATAAACATAAGCAATGGTTGTGGCCATTATATTACAATTACTTGGAGCCACAAGGAATTACTACAATCTAGGGTCTACATCTCATGCAGAAACCTGTTTTTGATGAAGATCTATGCTTGACGATCTGGGTTGATCGGTTCAACGCTTGAACTGATCGGCTCACCTCCTGTCTGGTCAGTTGGTCATCTCCTCAATTGTCTGGTCTCTAGTCCACCATCTTCTGGGTCCTCTAGTTGATCGGCTTGGCCTCTAGTGGATCTGTTTGGCTCCTTGGATGGCTTGTCTTCTTTATAGTAGAAAGAAATTAAACCATCCTAATATTACATGATTATGGCGAAACCTCATGTTAAATTTGAGGGGAGAAAAGGTAGGAGAGAATAATACTTTTACAATTGGAAGATAAAGTAGAGGCTCGACACACAAACCGAGATAAAACATGAATAATCAAACACAAAACTATTCATAGATATATAGGGTTATTGTCCATAACTATGCTTCACATCCACCATCAAAACTCACTTTTAAGGTGACATGTGTAAATGTACACACACACACATATAGATATATATATATATATATGGGGTTTTATGTGGTATTTGATTGGACATTAATACCCACATTGTATGCAATAAATAAAAAATAAAATCAAAAATCTGATCATATCTATTATCCCAAAACATAGTAAATTGACGTGGCTTTGATACCACTATAGGGAAATATGGCATCAGATAGGCAGCGGAAACAAAAAATTTACTGCCATATTCCCCATTAAAATAGTGGATCACATCAAAAACTATATAATAGAAAGGATCTTTTCAAGTATATATGTGGTCCTGGAGAAAATCTAGCGACAATCTTCTCATCGTTGTTGTGCAGCTTCCATCTAGTTGCACTCAGACAGCGCCTGCAACAACTCCTTCGCCTCTACCACAGATAGCATGTTGATCTTGTCCTTCTAGCAGCAGGCAACATCCTCCACTCCTCTATGGAAGTTGAAACAGACAACCTAGAACTCCTACTGTTCTACCAAAATAGATAGGAAGGAGTTGTCTCTCCTATTGGTGTCCTAGTCACCAACTTTCTCTCCCACAATTGTTCTCCCTTACTATCCTCCCTTTATTGGGTAGGACTTGCTCAGTTTCTTTTGGTTACCACAACTAGAGAATACAAATAATTGTTAGAGGCAATTGATATGTCTGAGAAGCCCCCAATACCCCTCTATTTATAGAAGGGTCAGGGTTCCCAGTCTATGTGGGAGTGGAAAGGAATGGAATCTTACAAAAATTCACAACCTACAATAGGCAAAATGGTTGGTTCATTGAGCAAACTGATCGGTTGGCATGTAAGATGACTAGTTCACCCAATGAATTGGTTGTTTCGTCATGTCTCATAATCGCAAATGTATTGGAAATTCTAAGCCAAATTAATGCACAACATGTAGTCACACTAATCCTTAATGCAATCAAATTACACCACAAACTGGGTGTCTCATTTCACAAAATGGTCATCTCACAATCGTAAACAATCACTTCACTAAGTGAACTGGTTTTTTCAGTCCCCAACTCAACCACAATTCAACCAATGCAATATCCAATCAACTTGACTCTCCATCTGGTTGGTTGAGTCTAGTCAGTTAATTTGTTGCTTGAATTGAATACCTAAACAATTTAGCAATCAATTCAATTTCATTCATGATCAAAACTCCTCTTCTAGGTGTATCCTATGTGTGTGAACCTATAGGTCCCATATTACATTGGCAGTGAATGTCCATAAGCAATTATGACATCATAAGCAAAGAATGGTGCCTAGTCACACATCATTGCCCAAGTTTATGGAAAGTTGGATAACAACTTCAACCTATGATCTGTGATTGGTGATACGGTGTTTTTATAGTTCCTTTGTCACTAATATCTAGATTGAACTCAAGGCATGGAATCATCATCCTCTTCAACATTCAATCCATGTTCCTTGAACCAAAGAAGATTGTCTGAGATATATGTTAGCTCAATATCACATATCGACGCACATGTGCATGGCCATGCATTTCTCAGTCTCACATATCAAGTGGCTAGGATATCATACTCCTGTAGGAGGGACAAATCTCATCTACATCACTCACAGTCATCCCCATGTGTCATAGTACACCCAATCATCACCTTTATGGCAACCCTTATTTAGGATCATGGTGGATGATGTCAAAGTTTATCAAATTACATGTGATGAGTGTAGTGACTTCAGGTCTAAGAACCACAATCACCACCAACACTATGAAAGATGATTATGACTACCAATTATGGTTTCCATGTATCACTCTTATGGTGGGTCAGTCTGATACATTGTTATCTAACAAGTATCTATGTGCTTGGTTTGATATCACATATCATGACTAATGAGATTTTGTCATCAACCAACACATAGTCTAGTCTTATGTGTTATTGTTGTCTATCAGCCTTCAACAATAACATCAGAAATAGGGGCATAACAAGAATGCATATACTCTTAACATATGTATGATCTCATTGTTCAATTCATTTACTTGAAGACAAAAGTCATTGAGTAATATAATTATCTAGACATTTATTATGTTACTTCATTATGATCATAACCAAATACAATAAAACAAATTAGAAGCATGCCTTTAATATAAATCAAATAATTTACAAGTTATGCCATTAAAATCATCATATGATTGACTCTCTGGGCATACATACCAACAGGTATACCCTAATGTCTTTAGAGTTTTTGGAATTTGGTACTAATTGATTGTTTGGTGAAAAGTGAAATGTGAAATGTGATGGGAAACCATGTTTTTATGTCTTAATTTTGAGGGGTTTGATACCTATGATGTGGTAGCATGGACTATGTATGCATGATAGAACAGGATATGTGGCTACACATTTGAGAACTCCATGATAGAGTAGCCTTTGAGACCTCTACCTTTTGTCCTTGCTTTGATCTGATCAAATGGAATACATATATTCTTAGATCTTGTATGGATGGATAGAGAGGCTTAGAAGTGGCCAGTTATTAGTATGATCGATACACCTCAAACTCTCTGGGCATAAAAAAATGGGTAACTCAGTTGTACAACAAACTATTTAGATTTGACAAATAAGTTGATGTGCTTATGATATGTTGTGTTTTCCTGTGTGAAATATATATGTGATTACATTCTACACATGAATTCATGGTGATACAAGTATAATCATTGTGAGGTTGTGTTTTTCCTAATGTACAATTTCCTCAGTAATTTGAATATACTTGTTATGTTTATTATTCATTAAACATGTTGTAAGTAATATATATTCTCAGTTCTTTTATTATATCAATGGCACCTTGGGTCTCAGCCTATGATTTTCAACATCCTTTCAGGCAACAAGATGAGCTTTAGGTGGCATCATTGGGGGCCATTCTTTCAGCAGACACCATTAACCTATAGGTACATGTTGTTTTGTTTCATCTAGAGTTTGTTGTTGTCATGGCATCACCTAGATATAGGTTATGTTTGTGTGTTCCACTTATTTAGCTCTAGAGTCAACCCTATACTAAGGTTTGGGTGGGGATGTTTTGTAATGTTTTCATAACCGTCTTGAGATTTTGAAATGAATACCTTGTAAATGAAGTATTAATTGTACATATATTAATTTATGTGTGGGCATAACTTTTGTAACATGTAGGACATGGGTCACTAATCTACATGGAATGTAATAACTTATAGAATACTAATATATTTGTAAGGACCTTGTTAATATTATTTTGTATTGTTGTTTAAAAGCTTTTATTCCATGTTGTGATCTCACAAGGTTCCAATGATGAAAGTAGTTTGATATTAATTGAGGTTTGTTTTGAGTAATCTCAAACTAGTGATTGTGGGACATCAAATTTATATCTTGATATGACTTCATTTTATAGTTTCCACTCAACTACGTTATATGAAGACCAAAACTTATTTGATGATGTAGGCCTTGGTTCTTGTAGGCATCAATAAGTTCATTGGTCAGTGTGGGCCTTTATCCAAGTTCACATCAACCATGGTTTCTAACTTTATATGGCTTCTCTTTGTGGTTTCTAGCTAAAGTGTGTTAGATGATTTGTTTGATGATGAACTATGAAAATCTCAATTCTTGATTGAAATCCATGTAGATTAAAAGACAATATATTGTAGGTTGCCATAATAAAATATATCGTATAAGAGTGTTTTGGGAGAAGAACATGCATATGAATTCTAGATAACGTATAGAAGATGAGTTATGTTTAATAATATCTACAAATATATATGTAATTTTATAAACATGTTAAAGAAACATGAACATAATTGGGATAGCCGTCAGTGTACAGTGGTTGAAAACATATAGAAATGTGTTTAGAGAAGTTTGTCCCGCGTGGGGTTTGATATCTACTTAGAGAAGATGATGTGATCAAACAATTTTTGTGTTGGTCTATATCAGTTCAACATCAACTAATAGAATGATTGAAGTGAGACTTGGTCCACGTAGGAAACAACCAATTCATTGGTTGGTGTGGGCTTTTTTCCAAGTCAAAACTAACCATTATTTCTATCTTGATTTGGCTTCACTTTATGGTTTCTAGTTAAACTATATTTGACAAAGACCTAATGTTGTTAATGAATTAATGTGAAAATATGACCTTGGTATCTAACCAGGCAGTCATATCTCATTTGTGCCACCTTTATGACCTTGGGATATGTGCCACTCTATGTGGAAGGTGAAGTTATTCCACAAACAATCATCCACGTTATCATGTGTTCTTCTATGAAAAATAGGAATCTACATGCATCGTAAGGCAACCCCCAGTGTGGCATAAACCCCAAAAATTAGTTTATAGTTGTTCTAGCAAGATACCAAAGAGACATAGATTGGAAGGTCTAGATTTATTCTGATAAACTAAATTTTAATTTTTGGAATTTTTCCACGATAAGGTTAAAACTTATAACCCTACCCCAGTAATGTTTCTTTAGATAGGTCCTACTTGAGGGATTCTGGGGAAGTTTTGTTTTTGTTGTGTGTTCTTCTCCTGAGAACCCAATAGTCAATGTCTCTACTCTAATCTAGCAGCTTTGTTTCAATATGACAACACTTTATTTTTTAGGAAAAAAAGAGCAAGCTACAAAGAAATATATTGAAAAGGTGAATGTTTTGTCATTATAAGCATTAGTTGGAGATGTCATAAGCCAAAATACAAAGTCCCACTATAAAAAGGGATATATAATCATTTTCATTTTCCTTTTGTATCATTCATTATGATTTCATGTTGAAGTAGAGTATATTTTAGGAATTCATGTAGTTATGGTGCAGTAAGAACTTTTTTCTATCTTGATTGTAACAACCCCTTTAAGCATACATGTATCAGTAGAAGAAACACCCATCCTTTCCATAACATGATGGACTTTAGCTCAATGGGATGTCAAAATAATAATAAACATTGCAAATTAAGAAAATAGTCACCATGTATTGATATAGAAATTGATTCATACATTGTTCAAAGGCAATCTAGTATAGTTGAGTTCTTGAATTGAAACTAACTAAGTAAAATGATTAAACATTTTCTAAGACATACATGAAATTATTTACAAACATTAGGATCTTCCATTGTAGATGGAACCCCACAAGCATGTCTTTGGGAAACCTTGATCTATTCCTTAAGTTGATCTTCATATGGCTCTATCCTTGATGTTGTTCCTTTCTTGCAGGCCTCATGCCCTCAACCATGCATAAAACAATTTAAAAGTGGAATTGAACATATAGAAATGACATATACTTTGAAATGAAAACATTTAACATCATGAAATTAAACTTTTCATTTTATAATTGTATTTCATCTGACTTATATAAGAATCCTCAAGTTTTTCTCTGAATTTCCTTTTGAATTGCACCAAAGTGCTATGCATGCTAGGAAGCCCATGATTTATGCCAAAGTGTATTGTATTCTAGGAAAGCCCATGACAAGGATCTTATATAAGGTTCATTCGTTATCTTTACTCTTTACTCTTGAATACTCTTTACTCCTAATCTTAAACCTAAATATGATGTGTCACTTTGTTACTCCCTATAGTATTTATTTCCTTGAGTTTTGAGTTTAATTTTAATAAGAAAATCTTTATTTTTCTTTCCATGTAGTTTATTTTATGTCGAATGGCCTTTGTCTAAGAACTCATGTAATGGTCACAATTGCATATGAAAGTTCACCAATTTAAGTGAACGACCATTAAAATAAATAACAAATGGGTCTAACTAGGTCCAAATTTGGGTGAGCATTCTATAAAATATAGTATTCAATTAGTTATGACTTTTCGCTTAAAATATATGGTGATCAACTTAACTTCTAGGTTAAGAATGTGGATCTGGTATGGGTCCATATTTGATATAGGTTAGGCATTGACAAAAATAAATGTCTTAATGGTAATACACACAATATTCTCATCAAAATATGAATCTAAATATTGTATACTTATTTGACACATCATTTTATTTAAGTTGAAAAAACCTAGTTACTGAGCATCAAATGACAACAACTCATTCAATTCAGTCCTCTATAGTAACTTTCTAGATAGCACCCTCTCGACACACCTTATCCTCGTAAGATTTCTTAAGCACTACATGAAAAAATCAAAGGTACAACATACATAAAAATTAGTGGAAGAATAACTAACAAAACACAAGAAAACACTTTGAAGTGATGAAACCGATCCACATGCTTGTAGTTTAGGATATGCCATGATGAGGGAGAAATATATAAGGTAGTTTGATGAAGTGTAGTACCTTCACTCACACTAAGGGGAGTGAAGAAAGAATTCATTCTATACCCATTCAAACAAATCATTATAATATAATGAACAACATATAAGTTGAGTATCTTGCTATTTTCTTTAGTTGATCTGAAGGTTTCATTGTTTGACTCATGAATCTAGTGATAGAGCATGGTTTTCAACTTCATCAATGGACAAGTGGGGGTTTATTCTAGCCTCTCAAGAACTTAGACAAGGGGACCCATTATCTATTATACTCTTCATTCTAGCCTATGAGGTCCTAGAAAGTCACATTAAGAGAGGTATGAGCATAGGTAGAATAGAGAGTTTCATTAGTAGGGGTTGAAGTTGTGCACCCCCATATCTTATGTTTACTAATGACCTCATATTATTTTTTTAATCTAAAAGGGAACAAGATATAGGAGGAAATAAAGGACAAGTTAGTGACTATGATAAAGCTTCGAAACAAAGGGTGAATAGAGGAAATTTGTCTATCATTTAGGGAACCTATAATAGCTAAGAAGAGGCTATTCTCAGAATCTTAGGATGAGATTGTGGTTCTGAGACAATCCAACACATGGGAGTCCCTTCTATCCTAGGTAGGATCAAGGTTAGACACAATTACAACTTATTGGAAAAGATTACTTGGAGATGTATCTTACGGATGGCAAGATTTTATCATTTCCTAATAGGATATTATTGACTCAATTGGTAATATCATCTCTCCCTCTTCACAATTTGGCAGTTTGAGTGGTTCTATTATCTATCCTAAAAATAATTGAAAGGAATATGCCCAACTTCCTATGGAATCTAGAGAGGGCCATATGAGGAAACATTTGGTAGGTTGGGATAAGGTTGTGAAGCCATTAGAGGAAGAGGATTTCAGAATCCACATGGTTAAAGATAGATTCAAATCCCTTCTCAAGAAGGTAAGTTGGAATCTCTTATTTTTTGAATAATCCATCTAGGGCATCTTTTGTAGAATGGGGGTATTGAAGTATTATTTGGATCATATTCTTAGATCGACCATGGTTCCTTAAAAGTAATAGGAGAGCTTCAATTCACTGGAAGAGAATTTGGGATCTCTTTCCCCAAGATATGTCTAAAACTAGATATGAGGTTGGGGACGGACTTGCCCTTTTGGATAGCTAGGTGGGTGAGAGATACATGACCCATTGGAAAAAAGAAGGGGTGATAGTAGACCCAACCCTAACCATGACAAATCTCGCTAGACGAGATAGAAATTGAAGTATTGACCTTCTCACTGGCTTAGCATATGGTGAATAAGTAGGTTCATAGTGTAAAGTGAGACTACAGACACCAGTTGGAGGGACTCACCTACCAGGTGTTTGACAAAGGAGGAGCCTTCACCACCCAATTAGCCTCCAAGATTTAGAGAACAAATGATTCAAGACTACCAAGCTTGTATATGGCCCAATCAAAATGGATGTAGCATAGCTCCTTGCCAACTAAAATATCCACCTTTAGTTGGAAAGTTTTGGAAGGATTGACCCCAATAACTATATGAGTAGATCTTGCAACATCCACAAGGAATTTTACTATGAATGTTGTAAGTTAGGGGAAATGATCCATGGGCTGCCTTTTTTAGGAGGGGATATAGACAACATGGTTTGGGGCAAATTTGAAGAGTATCTTGACTATGTTGGCTTAATGACACATAAATTAATGGCTATGGATCTTAGAAGTACTTGGTTTAAAGCAGAGTGATGAGTTGGTAGGGAGTAGCATGATGCGTACTCCCTTTAGTGATTCTTTGAATCATTTGGAGTGAGCATTGTGCAAGTAGATATGTTTGTAAGAAGATGGAAAATATGAGAATATGAGAAAGGGAAAATATATTTTCAAAACTATGATACAAAACAAAAAAATGTTAAGAGATTTAGAGGATTTGGAGAGCTTGAAGATAGATGAAACAAAATTGGGATCCTAATTTAAACTAGGGTGAAGATGAAAGTAGTGGGACCCAAGAGGGGGTCCACTCTCTACTCTATTTGAGAATAAACCCATCTATTCCAATCATACTAACAAGCATGCTAGAATAGGTGTACCTTTTTTCTTTTAAAATTATGGTAAACAAAAGATAAAAGCAAAGTAGTGAAATATAAAATTTCATGACTGTATTTAATTTTATAAAAGTACATTGTCATATCCCATAAGGGTTTACATGAAAGTTACAATGTAGGGATCCATGCAGAGGGATATACAACTATCTCAACTCTATCTCCCAAGAGCTCCACCTAATCAGTCCATGTCACCAAGTCCAGTCTTCCAAGTCCAACACATGGGGTTAGAATCATACCCCAACAAAAGGAGAAAATTAGATGCATCAACAAAAAGGTTGGTATGTGCATACCAAATATATATTGAGCAATACAAAGAATATAGGACATCAAATAAACAAGGCTTCCCATAGAAGAGTTAAGTATCACCCAAGCAAGTATCAAATGGAAAAAATAATTTTTAGAAGATGATATACAAAAAATACTTTCCATAATTAAAATATAAACGCTGCAAAGCACTCATAAAACTTGGGCACAAAATCCATCATAATAATATATACTTGCATGCATGTGAGATCAGCATAGCACTAGCTTAATATAAACTCAGTGGAAGATAAGGCTCACAACCTTAAAACTTGATAGAGAATGGCACACAACCAAACTCCCTCGGCATACAAGCTTGGGTGTGGGCATATGGTCCTCTATCCCAATATATAAAAGTACAGCAGGACTAAAACCTCAGTGCATGGCAGGAGAATACAACCTAATGCCTAATAGTATCACATACGGGAATAAAACCCCAGAGGAATAAAACTCAAATAACCAAAGTATTACATTACTTAAGGGATACTGAATCACAAAGAATGATAAATGTAGAGGTAAGTAAAAATGTAGTCTTTTATAGAATAAATAAAGTTGTCATCACAAAACTGGACAAATGAACATCAGCCACATAAGTGGTACATTTCACCAATTAGGGTTCCATCATGATGAAAAGGAAAAGATAGGGTCAAAAGGAAGTCCAACAAAGTAGGATGATCATAAGATCAGAATCAAATAAAATACTTCACATGGAATAAATTTTTAGAAGAGACAATTTGTATAGGCTATCAAGAGAGAGATAATTTGGGTTAACAACTCAATATACAAAAATAGAGAATGTAATCATACCTTACATGGAATCTACATATGTCCAAAGTCAGTCTTAGGTCAAAGACTAGATCTCCAAAACACATATTAAACATGTATGTAGAATTAGGGTTAGGTTTACATTATTTATTCAAACCCTAAAAAATGCCTTTTATTATTGTTCAATTAAGTTATGAGATTTATGCCATCTTGTAGCTTACATTTTTCCTAGTTCATATCATATTTTATTTTATTTTATTAACTTATAGATTATTACTTATGAATTTTGGACATTTTTAACCAATTAGAAAAATCCTTAGACAATAATATATTGAATATAATCGATGTAGGTGATGAAACACATATTGTTGGATAGAGGAAAGTCTCACGAATAAAAAATATATTTTTTTACATTTTCTGAGCCTCCTATAATTTGTTATGAATTTTGTTAATAGTGACCAATCAGAAAATCTTGAACATTCATGTATGCACCCTACCCTTTTATGCATAAAACAAGGTGTTTTGGCCCAATAGGGACTGGCCAACTGGCCTGGGCTCCCATCCTGTTAGGCGCACAACTAAGTGAAATCAAAACAAAACCAACGCTGAAAGACTAAAATACCCATGTGGTAAATCACATTATAAAAGGAAATGAGTAGGGCAGAGTTGGAAATAGACGAGGGTGATTGTCTCCCCCTTAGGTTCACATGCCATGGCCATCTCCTAGAGCCACAGCCGAAGAGGAGGATCGGAACGTTGCTCAAACTCACCAGGGAACCAGTCAAAGATTCCATTTAGCTATGGCTCGAGTTCAATGGAGCACATCAAGAGGGGGAATACTCGTGCCACAACCAGCTTGCTTCCCTGAAACCAAGCAACAAGAACATCGATTGAAGATAAAAAAATAATGGATAATCACACAAGTTATTATCATCGACATTTCCATAAATGCAAGACAGAGTCAGCAGAGATCTTATCGAGGACAGGAGGCAAATTCAAAAGACTCATCGATGAAGGCTGGTGGAGGCAGTGATGCAAGTTCAAGGGGGTAATCATCTAATGAAATCCAATGCCAATTAGGCTTAGGAGAATCTCGAGTATGATATGGGGATGCATCATGTGTCTTGAATTCGAGGGACGTCACTAAGAACACTGCACAGAAGCCATGATGATCAGAAATGCCACTCAAGATTGTAGTAGCGGTACCATCATTCAAGATACCAATTGGGGTAGAGGAGGTCTGCTGGAAGTGTGGAGGAAGTTTTGATGTCGTCAAGCCTAGATGGGAGGCTATAACAAGGAGTTTATAACTCAACATTTGAGTTGCTCATGAGATGAAATTGAGGCTTTCTTACATAGCCCATTCCAGGGATCGAGTTAGGGTTCAATGGAAAGAGAAAACACTCCCAAATTTGAGGTAGAAAAATCTCGAAAAATCATTGATTGAGGCGAAAGAAAACTGGGAGAAAAAATTGGGGCTACTGTGTGGATGGCAAAGAAGGAAAGGAATAAGGAAGGAGACGACGATCTCACCATCAGATCATGATCGAGCAACTGCTATTAGACCTAGATTTATTGAGTAACTCAAAAAATCACCATGAAAATGAATAAAAATGAAACTATATGAAAGAAATATTAATATCTCAAATATTTACCACTTAAAAGCTTTTTTAACTTGTTTGTGTTTCCTAATAAAATTGAGAACCCAGACATTGTCTAATAAATATGAAATTTGACACCTAGGCTAATGAAGATATGAAATTTTGATTTTTGCATTTGATTTCTCTTTTGAGATGGTTTACTATTTTATTCTATATTTTAGAACCTTAAATATACATTCTCTCTCCTAAACTACACTAGGATAGGTAAGTTGTCCAAATAAGATGACAATTCATACATAGTCTAATTTTGGTATATAGATTTTGAACTTGAGGTTTATTTCCATTTTTGATGTAATTAAAAATATCTTGAAGTAAAACTCATATTTTCTTTTCTAAACAAAATTAAAATAGTTTTCATTCCGAAAAATAATGTGAAACTTAGCATCCAAGCTAATTGAGATCTAAAGAATATATTTTTATCATTGTATTTTACTTTTGAGATCTCCTTTTTATGAGTTATAACACCATTAGGATTTTTGGCACATTATTATATATATGATATCTTTATTATCAACATTTACTTATTTGAGTTCTACTATCTTCAATTGGTTTAGAAAAGAGTTATATATTGTTACTATGAATGAAAACCCACAACTTACTCATTTAACATATTCAATTCCATATTTATTTAAATTATAGGTCATTGTTAATATTTATGGTCATGGACTTACCAATTGTTACCACAAAGTACATTATTTATTTTTATTTAGCCATTATGCTAGATAGAAAATATATGTAATGTATTTCATGGTTTTATTTACATGTGGCACATAATTAGGTTATTATGTAAATGTGTTTTAATTCTTATCCTTATTTGGGCCAAATATAAGGGACTAAACTCACTATCCTTCGAATCATAGAATAGGATATGATTCTAAGTTCTGGTTCATTATAGAAGAAGTCAGTATACATGGAGGTTAGATGGAAGAAATTGTATATATGCTAGGGCAAGCTAAAAATAGAGGCCATAAGTTGGACAAGCCACTAACAAGGGACCTAAGCTAGATCTATAAAGGGATCCTAAGGAAACATAATAGTCTACCTTTGGCGGGCTTTGTAGGACCAAGCAAGGGGGATGAAGCTTGATATGTATGGTGGAAGAGATTGATGTAGGTCAAGAAGCCGTTTTAGATCCATAAATGTGGACATAGGAATTACTACAGATTTATATGGCCATGATTTGTTAGGACCCCAAGTGAGGTGGCACCTCCTTCCTGGAAACATAAAAGGAATTTGAAGCTTTCATTTCTTTTCTGATAAGATAAGGGTAGTGAATGTAGGTGTGTGTACAAAGAAGTGTATAGGTCGTTGTGCAGGCTTGCATAATATGGTGTTGGCCTTGTTAATGGGTATATATATTCAACTGCTTAGCTGAGATCCCACGACACTAAAGGCATGGGGACTGACATATCTAAGAAGAGTCACACTTGTGGATAAAATATACAAATATAGTAGAGACGTAGATAATGAGAGAATAGATGGAGTTGTTGGGCAATCTAATTTTGTAGGGTTTGGGTCGGTGCAGTGGCGGCGGGAGTGGGGGGGGCAAGCTGGGGCAAGTGCCCCCCCCCCCCTCCAATTTTAAATTTTTTTGAGCATATATATATTATGTATATTTACATGGTATCAAAGTTAATATTAACTTATATATTTTATCTCCTTCACACACTAATTAACCTAATTTCGAAGTATATAAACTCTTTTCCATAAATAATGTCAATACTAATACGATTTTAGGTAAAGAATCATAAATTAAAATACATCAAAATAGAATGTGTTTCTTTATTTTATAAATATATCTCAATTTTGCATACCTAACGAATTATTCTTTATTAAACATATTAACAAGTGTATCAAAACACAAATGTCAACTTATTAACTGTTATTTTACACTTATTTGTATAATGATTATATAAAAAATATATATCTATAATTAATAGTATTCTTTATTAAATGTAAAATATTTTTATATCATATATAAATAATTAAATATATAACAAACATAGCAAGTATGTAGTTGTATGGATAATGAGGAAATAGATATCTTTTGTCAATGATATACTTTATGAAATACCAAATACTTTATATAATATATAAAATGAATATCTATTTACATTGATAATAGAGAGAAAGAAAATCGATATTTATAATTAATGGTATAATCCATGAGATATCAAATATTGTTGTAATTTGATGTATAACAAATATATCAAGTAAACAGTTCTATGTGTGTATCTTTTACTTGTACAAATGGTGTATGCTTATTATTTTCTATTATAGGTGTGCTATTAAAGATAAAATCAAATGAAATATGATAGTTTTTTAGTAGTACATGGTGTCATGATAAATTTGTTAATATTATTTTAACAAAATATGTGTATTGTTTTGAATTGTTATACATCAATACAAATTTATTAAAATAATGTAATATCATGTGTCATCATGAAAAAAACACTTACAATTATTCTTCTATTCACAAGTTATGCAAATATTATTTCTCTAAATTATGAACATTATTTCATCTTAATATCAAGGATAATGAATTTTGATATTTTCTTAGTTTCCAATGCAACATAGAAATAATTATCTTTAGAACTTAGTGAACAATAAATTGTCAAAAGATCTATTACTTTATTAGGTAAATTTATGAATAAGTTTAATACAATCATAAGTATCTTTATTTAACTTTAAACTATTATAGTGTTGGATTTCTTGATTTATATATAATAATAGTAATTTCTACATGGAACTACTTATATATTCATTTCTTAACTTTATGTTATTTTTTAGTTACTTACTTGTCAAACTCATCATGTAGGAAATTATTTGTGTGATCTTAAAAACTAAATAATAATCCACACAATTAATATTGAACATTAAATTTATGTGGTTTTTCTAATATGCAGAATTAATATAAAGGAATAGTTGGTCTTATACAAAGAAATTAAATATCTTCAATGCAAATGGCCGTCATTTCAAACTCATCTTAAATATATTAAAATCCTAAATGTATGTAGAATGTTGTAATATACATAGTAATACGCAATAAAATATATACGCAGAAGGTTATTTGAATCAGATCTAAAATAAATAATCCACAAAGTGATGAGATATGTCTCCAACCTCGTCTTTTATTTATGTAAGACTCATCTATTTTTCTTACTAGATCCAAGTAAATAGGTCAATGTCATGTCTTTGAGACATGCCCACACTCTATTTGTCTCATGGTGATTATTTAAATCCTATTTATATCTGATTTAAAACAAAAATAATATCAATCTCTTATAAATACATAACATTATTTTTCAAGTGCCCCCCCTTCATCAGAGGGCTGGCTCCGCCACTGGGTCGGTGGATTGGTTGCGGGAGATTTTGCTTTTTTTTAATTTGAATCTAGGAGTGTTGTACAATCTCGGAGTTGTATAGAAATATATTTATCACGCCTCAAGTGGCATATAAAACAGACACAGCCAGCTAAGCAGCTAAGCATGCTTTCAAACAATCGTTGCTTGCCTTGTGAATCCACGTCTACGTTGTCGCGGCATTCCAACATTGCTGTCCTACTTCTTTCCTCTGTATAAACTATATGAACTACATGGTGTTGTTGCATCGAAATATTGATAGTTTTTGTCAACTATATTAACTATAACTTCTTACAGCGTAGAGACATTGTTATTTTTACTCCTATCCTGGGATCGTTCGTTGAGTTGGATATGTATGTGATTCGATGTCAATTGCTTAATGTATATGACCCGACATCCATGCCATTGTGTATATGGCGTCTAAGGTTCATAAGCAGTATATTTAATTATAAAGTGCCAAGACCTCCGCAAGAGAAGGTCGTCGTTATCCAAGAAAGTCCCCGAGAGAAGCAACATATATAGTTCTGACGCCGCCTGCGGGGCAAACAAGGATAAGCAATCAAGAAACACGCGCGTGTAACCACTCGCCAATAAATCTGTAGGGTCGACAGTGTAGATGCACAAACATTATTCAGGATTGCTGGACCAGAAAGTCCGAATACCAAAATAAAATCACTTGAGATTCAAATCTAGGTAACTCCACCACATCTTCATTTGAGAAACCATGTCACCTGACAGAGCTAAGATTGCACTAAAAATTCACAAAGCAAGAAGTTGAATGAGAGGAATACCTCAATCTTCAACTACAGTCAAAACCATGCACAACTGAGGCTTAACTACTAATTTCGAATTCAAGGACAAAACCGCTCGGTGGAGGGTAACAAAAATCCTAGAATCACCCGTCCTCTTTACTTTTGATGTCAAGTCTTAAAACATATATTTCTGTTGTTGTTTGGATGAGATTAGTTGGCCTTGATTAGGTACTAAATCCCTGAACTAATTCCAAGCCAGATTTCATACTAAGACTTTATGCGATAGAGCCTTATTGGAAACTATAATAACGCAATTTGCAACCAATGTTAGAAGATTGATGTCTACGTCGGTATATCGTTGTATTGGCCAAATAAGGTTGTGTTTGTGTATTAATTAAATGAGGGCACAAAGATGATTAGATATGTTCCATTCAAGAAGTTCAGGTAGTACTAGCAATCTTCGCTTCAAAATTCTTCAACTAGATTATAGCTTGCTGTATCTGTTTGTTATGAAGACTTTTTTTCATATTACTCATGTGATGTTGTGTAACACCAAAGTAGAAGGATACTCAATTCTCATTCCAGGTTTAAAGTATCTCATACTATGTAAAACATGAGAGCATCACTGCGTTTATTAAGAAAAACAAATGAAAAAACCATAATGCAATGTACCAGACTAGGACAAACATCCATAGATTTTGTTTAAACCACCATGCTATATGTAGGAAAGGCGAAAGGCACCCTACGTCTAGGTATCTTGGTAATTTCCTACCACTGGACACAAAACATAAATCAACGCATAAAAATCAATATATATTTACTTTTGCATGACATGTTGGTGTCACATTGTAGCATATCAAAGTTACAACTCAAGAGAATAGTGGAGGAGGGATCATTATTATCATACATGTAATTATCTAAAGCATAACACATATATTAACATTTATGCCAAGATCATTATGGAAATTAGGTTATCAAGCTTACTTCTAGGGATTGTTTTCATCTACCATAAGGAAATGCTCTACGTGGTGGTGGAAGATGTCCCTTCTTCACATTCTTTCACTACTACGATGACAGTTATTTTAGACATTCTGCGTCGGTTCCAAATCGAAGACCAAGTGGGCGACGGTAAAATTCAAACTTTTATCGTCGTTAGGCAAACCGACGCCAATAATTTATATCATCGGTTCTTTGTTAGGATGGAGCCGATGACGTAACGTGCTGCGGGCGACGTTGCTTTGGCCTTTGCTCAGTGGTTGTAATATATAACTAACATTGTAAATCTTTCCTCGTCGGTGGTGTAATGATAAATTACCGACGCCAAATTTCTTGATCTCGGTTTTATCAGTAAATAAACAATGAAAATTTTAGGTATATACCATCGGTTGTTGTGAAAAAACTGACAGTGCAACCCTATGTAGTCGATTATTTCCAAATAATTCAACGATAAATGTACTTTTTTTTATATAACAGGCCTGAAGACCTGTTGTCCAGCCTATCTGGAGACTGTTGTTCTTCATAACTGAAAGTTTTGAAGAACAACAGGCTCTCTGCAAGCAACGCGTCTTAATAACACGTCGACACACCTGTAAGAAAAAGATTTTTATACAAAATAGGCACAAACACAAACATGCCACATTCTATCATTTTTCTTCACATCAATTTACACCCAAATCCATAAACTTACTGTCCAATTATTTTATTTTTCAACAACACTTCAATTCATATATATATATATATATATATGCACAAATAAGCGTCATTATTTTCCTCATGCCTTCATTGTTAAATTCACACACATATACACTTAACATCCAATTCACACTCACAAAATACATATCAACGTCAGCTGCCATCTTATCTTTTAAGTCACGATTTAACATTCAATTCATACTCACTACATATAAAAAATCTGACATCAAATTTTGAACTACCAAAAAATATCAATCAATCGTCATATTTTTCATTCAAGTCCACATTTCCGATGAAGCGGGCTACCCACTGTTTTTGTAGGTCATTCAGCTGCCCCATTGTATAGGGTTTAGTCTTCAGAAAAAATTGCAAATAGAATGAGACTTCAAATTAAATTTGATTGTTTGTATTATCAAATGAGACTACTTCATTAATATGATCCAAGACTAACAACTTGCATTCTCTATACATTTGATTTGTTCCCCATGATTGACAATTACCTGCATATACAACACTGTAATATGCACATACCCAGTCATTGTCTTGTATAGGGGCATGTAGATTTATAATTATTAATAAATGTAATCATGTAGAGTTGGTAATATATTATGTAATTAGAATGAGAAGACTATACATCAACACTCATCTAAATTACTGATTTCATTTTCTTATCTACCTTCCCTCCGTCCGCACAGAATGCTTTCACATCCCTATAAGTTAAATTAACATGTATGTTGTGTTATTAAACTGTCATTTCGATACCAAATATTAACAAATTTGTTGGGTACTAAAAAACTATACTTACGTATGAATCACCGATTCGTTTGGTGTCCCTTACTTGGTGGAAGTTTTTCACCCTAAGGATCAAAGACATACACACTCCAAGTCTCGAGACAATCACTAACAATTGCCAGTACCTAAATTTGAGCGAATAAAAGGCAAATAAAATAAAAAAATTAAATCTCATAATAAAATTGTATTCATAGGTTAGACATATAAACAACAAGCCAAAAACTTACTTAACGTTGAAGGGAGCTAAGATCACTTTCTTGGAAGCACCAAAGTATTGCATTGCAGTAGTCACATATTCTTTGACGCCATTCGGATCTCAAAGTATATCGTTAATCAATGATGATATTAGAAATCCCACATTTGCAATTCTGAAGTCAAAGCCGCATAATACAAATGACTGAAATATATTATGTAACCAATACTCAGTTTATATGTAGGAAACAATTAAATAATTTGCATATATGATGGGGTATTCATATTCACTGTATGCAAAGTCCGATCACTGATGTGTTCAGCCAATCACACTTAAATATCTCACAAACATCTGTCAACACTTTAATATTGTCCCATTGTACACCTACTGTATCCTCCCCAAGGTTGATCACAATGGTACTTGGTTGGTCTATAGTATCTAACCATCTTGTCAATATATGGTAGTTAGGACCTAAGGTGGCAAACAAATCATGTGGAATAAAATGAGGGGGGAAAGGCTTCACAACTTTAGGGGGCTTCTTAGCTGTTGTAGGCTTCATGTATGTATCTTAATATTAGTTTTATATTATTTCATTTAAAATTCAATATACATTTACCATACTGGAACAAATAGAACGAGTCATTTGGGCCACCCAGTAAAGCCACCATCTACCTCTTCGACTGTGGTGGGATATGGTTGCTCGTATGGGAGAGGTATGTCCCTCATTCCTAGAAAGACATTTATGATTCTCACGCGATAGTGATCAGCGGGAAGGGGAATACCATGAACCACATTGGTGATTGAAGCCTCGACATATCCCACGATATTGTATGTTGGTTCATCGACACCAAGATGGCATTTTCTGGCCAACTACATTTTTATGAAACACAAATTTAATTTGACAAATATAAATATTGACTTGAATGATTATTTTATCACAAAGTAATATAAATTGACTTGAATTGAATCTTACCTCGATTGTGCCCTGTGGGTCTGAAGGACTACTCCCAATGCACCCAGTGGGTGAGTGATGAACAAATTTTGTGACTGCTAGAGAGTGATTACTCTGATCAAGTAGTCATTCCGAAACAATCTAGTGAGTATAATGAAACTAAATAGGGATTGCTGAGTGAACTTTCCCAATTACATAGGGATTGCTGAGTGAACTTTCCCAATAACATAGGGATTGCTAAGTGAACTTTCTCAATTACATAGGGATTGCTGAGTGAACTTTCCCAATTACATAGGGATTGCTAAGTGAACTTTCCCGATTACATAGGGATTGCTAAGTGAACTTTCCCAATTACATAGGGATTTCTAAGTGAACTTTCCCAATTATATAGGGATTGCTAAGTGAACTTTCCCAATTATATAGGGATTGCTAAGTGAACTTTCCCAATTACATAAGGATTACTGAGTGAACTTTCCCAATAACATAGGGATTGCTCAGTGAACTTTCCCAAATAACATAGGGATTGCTAAGTGAACTTTCCCAGTTACATAGGGATTGCTAATTGAATTTTCCCAATTACATAGGGATTGCTAAGTGAACTTTCCCAATTACATAGGGATTGCTAAGTGAACTTTCCTAATTACATAGGGATTGTTGAGTGAACTTTCCCAATTATATAGGGATTGCTAAGTGAACTTTCCCAATTATATAGAGATTGCTAAGTGAACTTTCCCAATTACATAGGGATTGTTGAGTGAACTTTCCCAATAACTTTCCCAAATAACATAGGGATTGTTGAGTGAACTTTCCCAATTATATAGGGATTGCTAAGTGAAATTTCCCAATTATATAGGGATTGCTAAGTGAACTTTCCCAATTACATAGGGATTGCTGAGTGAACTTTCCCAATAACATAGGGATTGCTGAGTGAACTTTCCCAAATAACATAGGGATTACTGAATGAACTTTCCTAAATAACATAGGGATTGCTGAATGAACTTTCCCAATTACATAGGGATTTCTAAGTGAACTTTCCCAACTAATGAGGAATTGCTATGTGAACTTTCCCAACTAATTAGGGATTGCTAAGTGAACTTTCCTAGCCACATAGGGTTTGCTAAGTGAACTTTCCCAACTAAATAGGGATTGCTGAGTGAACTTTCCCAATTACATAGGGATTGCTAAGTGAACTTTCCCAACTAATTAGGGATTTCTAAGTGAACTTTCCCAGACACATAGGGTTTGCTAAGTGAACTTTCCCACACAAATAAAGGATTGCTGAGTGGATTACCTCTGTTAAATATATATGTTTCCCCTTTGATAAACAACCTTGGGTAATGATAGGAGTATGTTCCTTTATGTTTCTTCCTTTCATTAACATGACAATCAAGTAAGTATTATGAAATTTTATGTTCATGGATTAGAAATAATCCGTTGATGGATACTTAGAAAAGTATTAGTTTGCTTTGGAGTTTGGTTCCAAGATAATGATATATGGAACAAGCAATGTCCTAAAATAAAAGAAATACCTTGTGCATGTATACCTTCGGTGGTAACAACAGAGAAATGAATATGATAAAAATGAGATGTGTTCTAAACACATATGATGAATACCAAAGTAAGGATTATGGTACCTGAGAAATAATAGATGATTTATGTTGGTTACCTATATTGGCCAACTGTGAAATCAATCTAGTTACATAAAATAATATGGAAATCATATGTTAGGGGTTTATGCTCTGCATAAACATAAACATTGATAAGGTTGAACTAATTGAAGGAACAATTGTAATTATGGTGGAAAAGTTTATCAAGCTAAAAATATTTTCTTAGAATAACCCTGTGTGGAAGAACTTTGTGTGGATTAAAGATCTATGGTATCTCCATGACATTAAGATGTTATGTGGAGACTTGATGGTATGATAAATGAATAAAATCTATCTCTTCTTTTCCTGGGATTTCATAGACGAAATCCTTGTTAGGGGTTTATAATTTGTAACATCCCTGACCTGGGTTATGCTTAAACCTAGATGTTTTGCTTAAAAAAGTTGATTATATGCTTTCTCTTATCTATTAAAAAGTAATTAAGGCTCAAGAGGAACTTATATTTCAATTTTAGTCCTTTCTGAATAATGTTGAAATAATGTTTTACTTATTTTGGGCTAAAGTGCAAATTACCCAAGTTGAGGGGTTAAATTGCAATTGTTACATGGTGAAATGTTCCTATATTATTGAAGCATCATAGGAATGAGAATGATGCAGAGGTATGGCTTGTAGGGGCCTGAATAACAAGAAAGAGCCTGTTGAGCAATGTTTGTGCATCAAAACCTAGTTTTGGTGTAATGTGCAATTTACCCAAATTCTAGGGTTCAATATGAAAAATACCACTTCAAGAGGGTCCCTCATGATTCTTGGAATCATGTAGAGAAAATAATTTGATAGGGGAGCCTCATTTGAATCATTTTTTAAGAAATAGAATCTTGATATTAAAATAATCAAGATTTAAGCATAATTGGAACTTTACTTCATATTAATGCAAAAATAAATATGTTAATCGAAGTTCCCATCAACAAAAATGGTAATGTTTTAAATTAGATAAGGTTGGACGAGCATGTGCCTTGCAAAGGCACGAAAATATCTAAGTGAGTGGAGAACCCACTCACATTAGTTAAATTAAAAGTAATATCCACTAAAAATGGGATATTAATATTATATGATTTAAGGTGCTTAATTTGCTTTTCCTTAATTCATGAATAATTAAGAGGAATTCGAAGGAGGGGAATATGGATTTGAATTCAAGGAATTTATGGGGGAAAGGTGGCAGCAATTTTGGAATTAAAAGGATTTTATAAAATATTTTCTCTCTCATTGAATTTCTTATAAAAACACCTTTTACAACTCAATTGAGAGGCTTTTTCGAAACCACTTCCACTCTTTGCTTGCAAAACGACCAAGGGAGCTTTGGAGGATCAGGCGGACGACCCCCAACCTGTTGGTAAGCTCCATGACCTCTTTTCACCTTGATTCCATGGTGGAAATCGAAAATCAATGCATGATTTCTTCTTATCTACATTCCATCTTCAATTCTAGCCATTCCTTTTCACTCAAAGAATAAGGACGATCTTGGGATAGTGGAAGGTGTTGCTTTCACCATTAAATACATGGAGGTTGAAGCTTTGAAGCTCAATTGAAGGCGGGTTATATAACTTGAACCCTTGAATGTTATTATTGATTTCATACCTCTATCAATGGTTGATCCTTTCTTCATTCTCGAAATTTTATTTGATTGATTGATGCAATCACCATGAAAATCACAGAAAGATTCATGGGTTTATAGCTTGATTATGATGACATCATCATAAGCACACACCTCCACAAATATCTATTGCAAACGATTTCAAAATTTGAGCCCAATCGGTTTCAATAAAATTAGCCAAACGGTTTCATCAAACCGTTTGAAACCAAACGGTGTCAAAACCATTTGGAATAGTTGACCACCATTGACCATTTGGAGTTCATATGCTGATGTTGATGGTTGATGAACCATTAAATCCAATTGATTGGTTTCAAAGGGTTCATCTAATGGTTCATCGGTTAAAGGTCCATCAAGTATCAAATCCTAATCGGGTTGAGTGCTGAAATTCTCAATTGATTGATTTAATTTTTTGGGTTGACTAACCAAAACAGTCTCAAGACCATTTGGAGGTCACCCAAATAGTCTCAACACCATTTGGAGGTCAACCAAGACCGTTTGGAAGTCTATGATGAAGTATGATTAGATGGTTGAAGATCCAGTGATATCAAAATAGAAATACAATCAATAGCTCAATTGATGATCGATTCTATGATGTAAACTCTAATTGAGTTTCACAAATTTCAATGATGGAACTAGTCAAACGGTCTCAAGACCATTTGGAGGTTAATCAAATGACCTCAAGACCGTTTGAGGTCAGGTCATGACATGGCTAAGTGGTGATTCAATGATTTCAATAGAATTAGTCATACAATGTCAACAATTGAAGGTATCTCGATTTCAAACCCTAATTCAATTAGGTTAAAACCCTAATTGATGGTTTCTTAAATTTAAAACCCTAATTTATGGTTCAATTGAAGGGTGATTTAATGTTTCAATTGAGGTTAATTCAATGTTTCAATTGAGAGGTAGATTCAATAGGTGAAACCCTGAAATCAATTTAGTTGATGGATATCTTTTTAGTCCATTCGGTTTTGAGAGGGTTTGGACCAAACGGTCTTAAGACCGTTTGAGTCCAATTGGTCTCAAGACCGTTTGGGATCAAACAATCTCAAGACCATTTGGTACCAAACGGTCTCAAACCATTTGGAGACCCAAGTTCATTCAGTTTCAAAATGTTTTGTCTAAACAGTTTTATATGTTCAATCGGTTTCAACATGATTTGGCTATATGGTTTCAAACCGATTGGATGGACAATGTAATCAAGACCATTTGGAGGTCTAAACGGTCTTATACCATTTGGAGGTTATTTTAGTAAGACTGTTTGGAGTCTAATTGGTCAAGTTCATTTGGGGTCTAAGTGACCAAGACTATTTGGGATTTAATTAATCAAAACCATTTGGATGTCTAAGGTGATTGAAGGTCAATCAACTACTTGATTATTTATGATGAAAATCAATGATGATTACAATGGTTGTACCTTTAAGGTACTAGAGTGATTGGTGCCCTTAGTGGGGTTAACCTTTAATGCATATTAATGCAATAGCCCAATACATTATGATAACCCTAATTACATGTATTTGAATAAAGAATAGACTCAATTTGGTTAATATTGGAGTAGAGAACATCCTAGAGAGGATGAGAATGGGAAATTCATACATGTATAATAATCATGTAGCAATCAAGAGCAACACATTCAAAATGAATGGGATATATAATTAGGGTATGACTCTTGATAAAGAGATCATAAAACCCTAATTGAGTTGATTGATGAACTTAAACCCTAATATAGGGAAATACTGAGTGAAACCCTAATCTAGGGGAATGATGTGACCCTAATATAGGATAATGACATGAGAAACCCTAATTCAAGGCAATTCTGAGTGAAACCCTAATTTAGGGTAATGATGTGTAAATCCCTAATATAGGATGATGAATGTGATACAAAACCCTAATCCAGGGTGATGTTATGTAATGTTACAGTAAACCCTAATTTGGGTAAAAGGACATGATAAACCCTAATATGATGTGAATAGTGCATCCTAACCCTAAATTGGGTAATAGGATATAATAAACCCTAATACAGGGTAATGCTAAGGCTGTAAATGGATATGGGTATACCCGCTTACCCTCGAACCCATACCCTCTAAACCCTTCATGTGTACAAATTTTTATAACCATATAACCGTTTACCCTTATATCCATGTACCAGCCTCTCACTGGGTAAGGTTATGGTTATGCATATACCCATATCTTGTATATCCATATACCCATTTAATTATATAATTTTATAGATAATTCATATTAGAATGTAATAGTGCATATTGTAGCACTCACAACTAGATGGTATAAGGACCTTATCATAGTAAATATTTATATTAGAATGTCAGTTCCATATCATAGCACTCACATCTAACATATATAAGTACCTTACAATAATAAAATAAACAAACCCACCAACGCACCCTCATAGAGACACAACTACATTTCATTAACTTGATAAGGTCATAAAGTTATTCTCTCATTCTGCTCTTCTCTCCTATATTACTTGAATGATATTTTTCCATAACCTGCACATTTAAGTGTGGTAGTTGGGTATATCTCAAAATTTTTAGTGTATTATTATAGCATGTTGATCAATAACCGTATACCCAATTACCCGTCCATATACCCAGTGGTTATGTGGATATGGGTATGATGTGGGTATAGATTTTGACAAAGCAGGTATATACCCATACCCATACCCACTTAACTAGATGGTTATGGTTATGACCATACCCGCACCATACCCAACCCATTTACAGCCCTAGGTAATGCTATGTGAAACCCTAATACATGGTAATGCTATGTGAAACCCTAATATAGGGTAATGCTATGTGAAACCCTAATACATGGTTATGCTATGTGAAACCCTAATACAAGGTAATGCTATGTGAAACCCTAACACAAGGTAATGATATGTGAAACCCTAATACAGGGTAATGCTATGTGAAACCCTAATACATGGTAATGCTATGTGAAACCCTAATACAGGGTAATGCTATGTGAAACCCTAACACAAGGTAATGCTATGTGAAACCTTAACACAAGGTAATGCTATGTGAAACCCTAATACAAGGTGATGCTATGTGAAGTCCTAATACAGAGTGATCCTATGTGAAGCTCAAATACATAGTGATGAGTTATGAATGTAATAAGAAAAACCCTTGTATTGCATGGTACTGATATATAATGGATATAATTGTTATCATGAGTACTAATCATCTAGGTATGTTGAGATGATGAGCATAGCCATGTATGGGCTATGATGCTCTGTATATTGAAAATGTTTTATAGACCTTATAAGCCTTCATATGCTTTGTTTCTTAGTGAGAGGTAACCTGAAATTAATGAGCTATGTGTGCCATATGATGTTTTAATTATTGAAATTGTTTTTGGGCTTCATAAGCCATAATATGCCTTGTTGCCTATTAAGGGGTAACAATAAGTGATATGAACCTTGTGAACTATGTGGAATGCTTGTGTAGAAAGAATCATGATTACCTTGGTAAGATGACCTGAAGGTATTAAGTTAACCTGATAAGTGGTAACCAGTAATCTATGATGAACTGAGGGTTTGAATACCCATATTCTATAATCATGATGATGAACTTATTAAGAAATGGAAATGTACCTGATGAGATGAGGGATTAAGATCCCAATACTTTATTAAAAGAGTATGGCTACAAGCCATGACTCCACAAAACAATACCAGGCATTAGCTATGTGATCTAAGCCTGAAGAGAGTATATGCTATGGCTATAACTCTATAGTGAAGGTGTCAATATACCCTGTCAAGTTAATTGTAGTTTGACACATGAGGTCTCTGCCATATAATCTCATACTGAACGAGAAGGTTGATGTTACTCTGATGAGAATATCCTAGAAGGATAAATGTTATACATGTACTTTAATTCCTCATTAAATAAGTATCATGCTGACTTATCAAGTTATAGCTGAAATGCTTTGAATAAGAATTCTGCTCTAATCTATTTAGACATTGATCTATCTGTTGTTGAATATATAATTCCTCTGCACAATTTTATTCAATTAAACTGCAATAATAATGTTTTGGCGGAGAGTTATATCTCTCGCTGGGGCAATTTACAATTGTATCACCCCCGTGGGATCCACATTTTTTGGTGGACACGGACGAGGAGGCAAGAACCCTTCAATAGGTGAAGGACAGCAACAACACCAGGAATAACAGTGAATTCTTAGGTGGAGACATTGGCTATCAAGTTTTGTATATGTGTGAATAGAGTCCTATGTGTCGTATTTGTACTCTCAGGTCCTCAGAGTCTGTAGTTGGTTTTAATGAATCGATCTAAGATTTTGGCTTGATGCCTCAATGTTCTTATGATGTCTGTATACAGATTAATAGAACAGTTGATGTTGTAATCCTTGAGATGAGATGATACACGATATGTACTAGTGAAATAGAATGAAATCAAATTACTTTGGTTTGTCCTTTGTGGATCTCTTTGAAAAAGGTTTTAATTTTTAGTGATTTTCTGTAATCCACTGCTAACGAACGCTTCCGCTTAGTTAATAACATTTTATTCAAATGATGTGTCACACTTCCCGACCCTAGTTTGTTAGGGTTTTAACTTAACTTTGTGAAATGCCCAATTAGGCTAGAACTCCAATTGCGACAAGGATTGGGAACCCTAACAGGGACCTCCCATGACCTATATAAAGGGGACCCCTCAATCCCTCACCTCATTGCAATCGTGAAAGGCTCCTCTACGAGACTTATCGCTCTCTCCTTTACTGAATTGATCTTGCTCCGGCAAGACTCCGTTGTGGCACCGCCATGTTGCTCGAGCAAGGAACATGAGGAGGACAATGCACAGTCATCGTTCGATCAAGGAACACGGTGATCCCCGGTGGGATCTGACGGTGCGAGAAGACGATCGTTTAAGTGGGGGCGCATCAACAAGGATCGTTGGATTGGAGACCAGTGTGGACTTCATTAAGATCCAATGGCCCGGTCTTAGAGGTGCGCGTGCAAGCGGGCGAGTGGGGATGATCGATGCAGATCGTCTGATCAGTGGACCATCATGGACCGAGGAGCATCCAACGATCGAGGAATTTTAGTAATTTCGCTCTCTGACCAAATAATCCAGGAAAAGGGTTTTCTTTGCAAAATTTGTAGAAATTGCTAGGAATGTCTAATGGAAAAACTTCATACATGAAAGTTGTGTAGAAAAATATGAGGAATCTGATAAACATACTTTGAGAACCTGGTTCTACTCCATTTTGCAAAAGTACCTTAATTTTCTAGTAAAATGTATTAAAAGTTAATGAGAAACCCTAATTGAATATAAAGGGTGAATTAATAGGTCAAATTGATAAGCTTAACCTTGTTAATGATAAAGGTGGTTTGTTTATCTATTATGAATGCAAGGTTGTCTAATTTAGAGTTGTAATCCATAAAAGAAGGATAATCTATATGGAAACCCAAATGTGGGATAAAAGGAGAGAAAAATCATATTTATTTAGATTAAGGAAATCAGATTCTTAATAAAGATCCTAAACTTGTTAAGGGTACTAAAATGAGAAATTAAGGGTTTTATGTAGTTTTGATAAATTAAGGATCATAATATTGAAAGAGGAGGTAAAAACCCTAATTCCCAAGGAAACCCTAAAATTGGAATTGAAATCCTAAGTAATGTGATGACATTGGATAAATATTAATAAAAGGAAATTGGTACTTTTATTTTAGGATTTCTATTCATCATTGCTTGCTTGATTGGGTTTCCCTACATATTTGAATCTTTCTTGAAATCTACAGTCAAAGGTATGTGGTTACGCTTATGAATATCTCGAGTTAGTTTTTTTAGGTTTTCCGAAGTTTTCATCGATGACTTGAAATAAACTGTCGGATGAATTTAGTTCATGCAAACTATAATGTGGCTATGACTATCACATAAGATATGTGCCTACCAACTCAGATCCTAGTCCCCTCTGTGTCTTAATAGTTGACCTAGTACATGGCTACCTATGGGGTAGGTCCATCATGTCATTGGATGACTTAGTACATGGCTACCAATGGGGTAGGTCCATCAAGTCACATTGAGTTAGATATTGGGCTATCTTCGGGTAGTGTCATGTGACTCTATTACCCTATGTATTGGCTACCTGTAAGGTAGGACCATGGGGGTAAGAATCTACCTAAAAGAGAGGTATCATACAAGTCCACTGTAGGGATAGCACAGAGTTAGGGGATAGGTAAGGATTGAGTAGTATGGCTTAAAATGTAATCTTGGTTGTTAAATGATTAATTGTATGATTATGTTGTTAACATAGTTGCACATTATTTGTTTCCCCCACATACCAGCTTCTACTGACCGACGTTTTGTTTGTCATCATTTTAGGTAATAGTGAAAAGAACAAACAGTAAAGTGGCATATGTGGAATTAAATGAGAATTAAAGTGCAAAGGAGGATTAGTTAGATTAGTATCTGTGTGGATAGAAGTTTAGAAATCCCAGTTTTCAAAAGGTATGCAAAGTTTTTATTTTTACCATATTTCAGTATAGTTGGTAGAATTTAATAATTGTTATTGATTGTTTGTTGAACCTTTGATCCTATTAATTGGGATAATGGCTATGACCTTCTGGTCTCCCTTAATTGGGGGTTACCGGGAGGTAGGGTCATTACAAAAAAGACATTGAAGGATTATTGTGATAAAAGAAGAAAAAAAAGAATCTTACTTAATGGATCTAAGTCAGGATATGTAAGGAGAGAGGCGTAAATCCTCAAAGAACAAGAGATGCAGAGTAAATTACAAATTCATTGATAGTCAATGGAAGTGGAAATATCATCAATTCTCGTTAACTAATAACGACTCACTATTTCTATGGCTCCTCATAGGAAACACATAACTGAGGAAAAAGAGGATGATAAAAGAGTATATATGGCCATACAGGAAAGAAAAGGTAAGACAGAAGGGATGGTGAAAGTTGTAGAGCCATTAGTCTTTGCACCAGTGGATTCATTTGCTAGTAACACCATTGTTGGGTAACCATGATCTCTCATCATTTGTCGATTGTAGAGGTTTCATCAGTGAAACCAAGAAAGGTGTCCATCAGTCTGTGTCTGTTGACACACACATGGGGATCATTGGTAGGTGATATGTAGGTTCTTCATCGGTTGGCATCTAGCCAAGGTCTAAATCAGTCATAAGCTACTATTTCTTTTATTTCTAGGTGGGGATTCACTTCTTAGCAGTTGGTGTTACAGCCATCCATTGATAGAACTTCAAGAATCCAACTGGAGCTCCACCTTCATTGATATAGCCCCATGATCAATTTCTATTGGTAGGCTGGTCATCTGCATATGAATTCAACAACTTGGCAATGATGATATTGTACAACTATCAACAATGGATGGAAGGGAAGCAAAGTTTCTAAAGCAACCACGGTCCTCCAAACCAAGATTAATCAAGAATATAAGAAAAAAGAGAAAAACACGATATATGCAAAATAAGAAGAACTTACAAGATGTAGAAGTTTCACATAGACCCTTAAGAGAAAAACATAAATAAACTAATTACATATCTATACTATGTAACAAATTAAAGCATCAAGCATATATAGTTATCAAAACATATTTATAAGGGTTAAGCTAGTTAAGGGGTTTGATAGAAATCATAATTGATGTCGACTTGGACAAGCGCCCACACCAACCAATGAATTGGTTATTGCCTACATGGACCAAGGCCAACACCTACCATACCATATGTTGATGCCAATGACATTTAGACCAACACCACAAATAATGAATAACCAGGTCTCTTTAAGTAGATATCTACCAAAAAAACTGTGATGACCACATTTCTATATGTTTGGGTCCACTATCATGCAAACCAAGGGTTAGCTTAAGTACGTTCATGTTTCTTTAACATTTTTATAGAATTATCTCTTTGTTTTTAAATAGTTTAAAATGTAACTCCTCTTCTATACCTTATTTGGAACTCATACGCTAGTTCTTCTCCCAAAGAACTCTTATATGATATATGTTATGATGCAAACCAACACTGCATTTTGTTTTACTCTACACAGGTTGCAACCAAGAATTCAAATTTTCATAGTGCATTATCAAACAACTTTAGGTATTCATCTAACAAAGTTTATCTAAACCACAAAGAGAAGTCATATTTGGATAAAAACATGGTTGATGTTGACTTGAACAACAACCCATTCCAACCAATGAATTAGTTGTTGCGTACGTGGACCAAGGCCCACACAGACCATCCATTAGGTGATGTTGACTAGATCTAGACCAATATAACAAATGTTGCATCACCATCAACCTCTCTAAGTATATTTTGACCCCCACCTAGACCAAACTTCATTGAACACATTTCAATATGTTTAGGTCCACTCATATGCAAACTAAGGGCAGTCCAAAGTATGTTCATGTTACTTTAACATGTTTATAACATTATATCCTTATTTATAAATACAGTCAAATGTAAATCATCTTCTATAAATTATCATGAGTTAATATACTTATTCTTATCCCAAAAAGGTCTCATATGTTCTATGTTATGATGCCAATAAATACTACATTGTCTTTTATTGTACATGAGATGCAACCGAGAATGCAGATTTTCATATTGCATCATCAAATAACTTTAGGTCTTCATATACCAAATTTATCTAGAAACCTTAAATAAAATCCATATTTGGATAAAAGTCATGGTTTATGTTGACTTGGATAAAAGCTGCACTGACAAATGTAACAGTTCATGGCTATGTGGACCAAGGCCTACATCGACCATTCCATTAGTTGATGTAACTCAAACTAGACCAACACCGCAACTGTTGGATCACCATCAACCTCTCTAAGTAGATATCAAACCCCACCCAAAACAAACAAGTTAAACCACATGTCTATAAGTTTGGGTTCACTCTCATGCAAAATGAAGTCTACCCTAAGTATTTTCATGTTTCTTGAACATGTTCATATAATTTCTTTTTGAATTGTGATGTTTTCAAATGTAAATCATTTTTAAGATAACCCTTTTTCTTGTTTATCTCATCTATCCATTGAGAAGGGTGTGATACCAACACCTTTCAGGCCTGATGAACGGTCCACAGAGATACATCCCTACTCACCTGGTCCATGCACATCGCTCTCTCTAGGAGGTTGACCGCCCATCCTAGATCTTCCCATTTCCTTATATGGAATTTAGTTTTATTTTTTTTGTCATGAAACACTCTTATATGCTATATGTTATGATGCCAACAAACGTTGTATTGTATTTTACAATACATGGTTGCCACCAAGCATGTAGATTTTCACATTGCATCATCATACAACTCCAGGTCTTCTTCTAATAGAGTTATCAAGAAACCATCAAGAGAAGAGATATTAGGATAGAATCCATGGCTGATGTTGATGTGGACAAAGGCCCACACGGATCAGTGAATTGGTTGATGCCTAAGTGAACCAAGGCCCACAATCACTATTATGTCAGTTGATGTCGACCTAATCTAGACCAACACCACAATTATTGGATCACAATTACCCTCTCTAAGTAGATATCCAATCCCATCTAGACCGAACTACTCTAAGAAAATATCTATTTGTTAGGTTCCACTCTCATGCAAATAAAGGATTATCCTTGGTATGTTCATGTTTATATAACATGGATTTAGCATTATCTCTTTATTTGTAACTATTTCCAGACTTACCTCCTCTTCTACACCTTATTTGGAATTCATCTTCGTGTTCTTCTCCCAAAGCTCTCTTGTATGCTATATTTTATGATGTCAACGAACAATTCTTTTACTCTACATGGATTGAAACCATGAATTTTGATTTTCACATTGCATCATCAAACAACTTTGGATCTTCCTCTAATACACTTTAACTAAAAATAATAAAGAATAGACATATTAGGATAGGAACCATGGTTGATTTTGATGGAGATAAAATCCCACACCAACTAATGAATTAGTTAATGACTACATGGACCAAACCCACACCAACCATTCCATCACTTGATGCTGGCCCGATTTAGACCAACACTGCATATTTTGGGCATTGATCTGCTTCTGTAAGTAGATATTGACCACACCCAGACCAAACTTCTCTAGATACACTTATATATGTTTGGATCCACTCTCATGCAAATCAAGGTTGTTCCTTGGTATGTTCATGTTTCTTTAACATGTTTGTAGCATTATCTTTATATTTTTTAATATGTTCAAACACAATTCATCTTCTTCACCTTATCTGGAATTCATCTACTTGTTCTTCTCCCAAAAAATTCTTGTATGCCATATTTTATGATGTCAACTAAAACTACATTGTCTTTTACTCTATACGGGTTGTAATCAAGAAATTGGTTTTGCACATTGCATTATCAAACAACTTTATGTATTCATCTAACACAATTTATATAGAAACCACAAAGTGAATCCCATACTAGGATTGAAACCACCATTTATGTCATCTTAAACAAAATCTTACACCGACCAATAATTTGGTTGATGCCTGCTTGGCACGTCAAACATTACATTGGTTGTTGTCGACCTGATCTAGACCAACAACACATATGTTAGGTCACCATATGTAAGGAGTGGGGCCTTAGGAGATCCACTCCTTACTTCTAGTGGGAAATAAACATACAAACTACATTCATAAAAAAACCACAATATAAGATTTTTGCAAGAAAAAGGGGTGCATGTCGATTCCTCAAAAGTGTGATAAAGAACAAAAATAATGTTGAGGAAGAAAACTAAATGATTAAGAATGTATCATTAGTCAACATCGAGTCCTCAAAGGGACAACTAACAAAATAGGAAATATAAACTAAATAGATCAGTTGCAACTGACAACCTGGTCATATGGATTCTACCCCCAAGGTAAGCAACCTACATAGGTACAAGTCCTGGGCCGACAAGATCAACTCCTTCAACCATTCTATCATCTAAGGGGTGGGAAGTAATAACCCCAAGAAGAAGAAACAAGTAGAAAACATTGACCTTTGCTGGTATGCATATGTAAATTGTTAAACTGGGCAATATTAGGAAATAATAAAAGGACAAAAATTGTGACAACAAGGCTTCCAATAAGAGAAGTAACTAAAATCGTCCAAGTGAACTTCAAAAGAAAACACTTAAATAAGATGGTAGTCAAGGATATACTTACCATATTTCAATATAATAGAGTATACCACAAAAATAAACACAAATTATGAAGGGCACAAAAGCCATGAACAATACTCATCAATAAGCATGCATCTGATACAAGCATAACACTAGTACAAATATAAAGACAATGGCAATTAGGGTACATAACTCAAAACCTGAGGGAGAATGGCACATGTCCAAACTCCCAAATATAACATGGTGGAAGCATAACATGGGTATGGTCACATAACCTTCACCCCAAAAATATAGTGTGGGCACATAACATAGGGTATGGGACACATAACCTCCATCCCAAAAATTTAAAATGGGTGCATAACCCAAAAATTAAACCACAAATAAAAGAATTATAAAACTCTAGTACTACTGATTCAAAAAGCATGTAATATTATGGAAGCAAATGAAAGTTTAGTCACAATATGTATTAGCTAAAAGTTACATAACAAAATGGACATATGAGACATGCATAAAAAGTTCAAAAAATATGGTTTCCACCACAAAGTGGATCATATGTATCATATATACGTATTAACATGCAACCTAAGACAATTATAGGCCATCACTTTGAAATTAGTATCACTTTCACAAACTAAACAATTTAGTTCAAATCCAAATATTTGGGTACAACTTCAATTATGATTAACAAGATACAGATATTTAGAAACCAACACAATGTCCCAACAATTAAATAACATTAGAGGATCAATTTCTAAACAACTGAGAAAATCAACCCTTGGAATATGTAAAACAAATTTCAACATAATAAAACCTCATAAAAGACAAAGATAGAGATTACTAAATGATTCCCCAATTGACTCATAGAGAGATGGAATATATGTGAGGCCTGATCCAGTCATATCTAGATTCAAATTCTGGATCTACTTCAATGTTCTAGAACATCTATTAGACAATTTCCATATTTTATGATCAAAATCATATTAAATTACTAAAAATCCTAAAAATCCTAAAAATCAACTTTTTAGTATTACAGATTTGAATTACAAAAACTATAGCATTGCATAGAGAAAAATCGTACGATTCCACAACACTTTCTATTGTAATATTATGAGTTGCAAATAATTACGTCAAATTATGAAACCAATTACTAAAAATGAATAATGGGATATGGATAAAAGACTCACTTTCCCTTTCATCACATGCTAAAAACATCAAAGTGATAGGATGTTTGCTCATAACACCAACTCAGGTTGCATGATCATAAGATCAAATTAAATGACAAAATACCTTATATGCCCCTAATCAACATGACAAACACAAAGTTGATACAGGAAAGAATTGGAGAATAACATAGGTGATTGATAAACTTAGGTTCAGGAAGACTGGAGTTTCATGTGATCAAAACTTTGCAATAACCTATGCAAATCTATACAAACCAATGAGTGGGAACAACACCATAGAAATATATACTCATAGGAAATTAGAGGGACCCCCTATGGAGGTGTTGGGATGGATGAAAGCCCCCAGAAAAACTCCTTCCATGAGTGGCTGGGAGTAGAAGTGCAAATTTCTTATGTGGATAAAAAGAACCATGAATCAAAATTAGATGTAGGCTCACGATGTCAAACCAAAGAGAAAAAGAATTAGATAATTATGGAAACCTAATCAAAGATGAAAAATCAAGTCTAAGGTTTAAAATAGGCTGGGAAGGAATCGAAAATAGGAAAGAGGGAGTATCGATTCCTAGGGAAAGTTCCCAATTGTGTCTCCTTCACAGGGGTGTTGTGAAGGTTCTTGTAAGAGCTACTGATGTTTCCTAGGACAAAAACTTGATGTTTGTTATGAGGAGGAACAATGACATATAAGGATTTGGGGAGATATGATAATCAATAAACCATGTTGAAAAGCAACTGGAGGTAGTTGTAAACATGTTAGACAGAGGTCATTGAGTGGTTTTATAAAGGTTTGAGGACCTAAGACACTAAATAGATGAGAAGGGTAGAAATAGGGGAAGGTAGGAACTCGAAGTTTGTTAGAGAAGTAGGGATGGACAAACCCTAACATAATTGGAGTAAATTAATACAAAAAGGAAAGAGGAATGTTGGGTATAAAGAATCTTGCCAAGATCTAAAGGAGGAGGGATAGAGACGGAAAGAATATATCCCCTACTATTCATGTGAGAGCGTGGAGGGGTGAGGGGAAGGAAAAAAGAGTGTGGATGTCCGATCAACATAAAATGATCTAGGAAGGGTTCAAGTTTTAGGAAAAAAGTGTGAATAGAACCTTAGGAAATGATATTTCAATTCAATTCATTTATACCTCAATTAATTTTTAGTATATTCATTATTATATATTTTATTTCCTAATTATTTGGGGGTAGTTAACATGGTAACCAAATCAATTATGTGGATTATGGATTTACTATTAGGTTTCTCAACTGAGACTATCCATCATATTAAATAGAATGTAGGATTTCATGCCATAATAAGTACCAATATAATTCTCATACATTTAGGAAATTAATTTGGTTTGGAACTATACATGCTTTCCAATATTCTAACTCTTCTTATTAATTATGTGGGTTTCCTTCTAAAGTATTTTGGATATATAATTTATCAACTTAAGGAACAAGACTACAATTGATTACTATTACTATTCCTAAAGTTTTTCCTAAGTTCTATATCATTCTCATTTCTAGCTATTGAATTAATACATATATTTTCCATTCAAAACCTGACATATGTATTCCTTTCTGGTGCTAGTCAATGGAGCTCCTATAGAAAAAATTCAAGCATCTATAGGTATTAGACAAGGTGACCCATTGGCGCCATACCTCTTTGTTATAGGAATGGAGGGTCTAACCTCCATACTCAATACCGCAGTTGTAGAAAAGAAATTCTCTCCATTAAAGGTGAATGATATTGCTCTGTCTCATATCCTTTTCATGGATGATTTACTCATACTTTCCCAGGCTTCAGCTGAAGATGCCAAAGGTATCATGGAATTCCTCCAAACCTTCAGTGGTCTCTCGAGTTTCAACCTTAACCCTACCAAGAGTCAATTATTTCTCATCAAGTCAACTCCCCTTCACATCAGCACAATAATGAAGATAGAAAAAATGGAGCTGCTAGTATGATACCTTGGCTTGCCTCTATTCTCTGGTCATCTGACCAAGAGTATGTGCACTCCACTAATAGACAAGACCAATAATAAGATTGACTCTTAGAAAACAAAGCTTCTTTCAATGGCAGGTAGACTTGAGTTAATTATGTCTATGTTATCAGCCTATCACCTATTTTGGACAGGTACTTTCCCTCTTCCCAGAGGGACTATGGACAAGATCAATAGATTCTACAGAGCCTTTTTGTGGGGGGGGGGCATGATGGGCCAAAGAAAATAAACACAGTCTCATGGGAAAACATTTGTAGACCCGAAATGGAGGGAGGTCTTGGGATCCATTCTGTTGAAACCTGGAGCCGAGCTGGCCTTACCAGACTTCTATGGGACATTGCGAATAGTAAAGCCAATCTATGGGTAAGGTGGATTCACAGTCGTTATCTGGTTAATGATACTCTGTGGTCTCACAAACCAAAATATAATGCTATCTGGATTTGGAAAGCAATCCTAAGGCATAGAGACTACCTAATCTGCATGGTGAGGTTCAAAGTAGGGAGTGGTAAAGCTATTTCTTTATGGAAGGATCGATGGGTGCATGGTAAACTCCTTAATGTTTTCATGGAAGATGGACTCAGCCAAAGAAATGGATTGGGGCCAAACCATAATCTAAGCACTCTTATAGAAGATGATAACTGGAGCCTCCCAACAGTTAGGGGGATGGAGGACCTAAGAAAAGTGTGCAATACGATAGTTATAGGTCCTACAAACCTTTATTTCGTTGTGGGAATGGAGTCTTAATTTCTCTCTCAAAAGTGTTGAGAAACTATGTAGGGAGCACCAACCTGAACTGACTTGGGCTCGATGGCTATGGAAAACCAGAGTTCCAAATAGAATTAAAGTTTTTTCCTGGAAATTATTCCATGTAAAACTAGTGACTAAAAACTTTCTACAAGCTAGAGGATATAATTTAGCATCCAGATGCTTGCTTTGTTGGAGTGCTCTTGATGAAGAACTTCATATTTTCTAGAACTGCTTGGTTTCATAGGAAGTATGGGGAAGATCAAAGCCGCACCTAGCATTATACCTACAAGCAGGGTTATATTAATTGAAGTGATCTAAAACAAATACAAGCAGTTGACACTGCTAATTCTCTATCATCTCTGGATAGCAAGAAATAAAATCATTTTTGAAGAAGAATCATATCTACGATCCCAAGTGTGGAAGGGAGCTTATGCATACTGGTGCTGCTAGCATAGATAGGACAATGCATAGATAGTTTTGTTTGTTCTATCATAGTTTTTTTCCTTTTAGTACCACTTGTACATGTTGATTTTTATTATGAAATAGAGGAGCACGCTTAATGATAAAAAAAAATTATACTAAAACTACCTATTAGTGTTCATTAAAAAAATTTGCATACCTAACCTCCTAATACTCCTATTACTATCTATTTCATGGGAAGGAAGGATAAATCTAACTCCTTTGGGAAAAAAACATAAGGTAGATTAAAGATTTTATGTATTCCTAGATTTGGGTAGGTTACAATACTCCATATCTTAAATAGGATTTCATTGTGAAAAACCTAACCATCAATATACCACCAAATAAATTATCCACACCCCTTAAAAGGGCTAACCTAATAAGTCAAACTATAAATCTACAATGGCATGGAGGTTATGTAGCTTTCACTACTTTAAACCAAAACTTCAAATCTAATGCCTTGTGTCTTGATCTAGATAGTTTGATAATCCTCGTTTATATGGTTACTAAAATTAGTTGACAACTTGTCTACAGAAGAGACAAACCCAAAAAAATTCTCTATACATTTAGTAGTATAATAAAAATTAAAATTGATGATGAGAATTGTTCGGTGTAAAACATAAAATTAGATCCAAAATCAAAGTAAAAGCCAAGTCATCAAACCAACATCCTACTTGCATTAACCAATGGTATCAAACATCTAAGGAAAAGGTGTAACCCAATGCACATCTAGTTTTTCCAAAAGAATAAGGTTACCTTCATTACTCTCCTCATTATCTTTACCTTCCATGGCATAGAGGCCACATGCACGTCTCTCAACAATACATCCTCAAGGTTGTGGTTGCCCTTATTCTATAGAGGTTCTTGGAGTTGTAGCTGAGCTAGGTTTTTTTTCCTCAGAGCTAACGACACATAGATTAGATGTGCCCAAGTTGACCACAATGATGATAGACTACTTGAAAGTTTGGTTGCCAGTCAATTGGGTTGCCAAAAAGATAGTAATTTCTAAGAGGATGATGTCTTTGGCACCTAATGCACTTTTCCATCTTCTGTTCTTTACTAGAAAATGTTTTGTTATTATCTAGAGTCAGGGGTTGAAACCTAGCTTAAGCTTCAACTACTAGGGATTTATTGACAATCTCTTGACAAGTTAGGGGTAGCTAGGGACTAGTTAATGTCCCATATTGTAACTAAGTCTTTCAAAGAATGGAGTAGCACACTTTCCTCAGCTAGCCTAGTGGCATAACATCCTGATACAAGAATCCTTCGAACTTACTTCATAAATGTCTTGGAACCATGGCATAAGCTATAAATTTTGATTCTTTCTTCATTAGGGCAATCAATCAGATATACTTCTCTTTGAACACGGTCAAGAATTGTACCTATGTCATCGATGTGGCCTAGACATTCCACCAATGATAGAATACTCTATCAAACATGTAACTAGAAAAATAAACTTTTTGGTTCTTTGAGAATTCCATTCCCTTAAAAGTCATTTTATTGGTAGGTACCTAACCATCAACTTTATCCACCATGTCAATTTTGTTATCTCTCTTGAAGTATCTAGGATGCATTTTGACAAAGTTGGTGAAGGTACATTCACTTTTTTGGTCAAGACTAATAAGGGAAATGAATTTCCATAGCAATTTAGAGGAAAGTATTTACCAAAGGAGAACCACTTATTTCTCTAAAGGAATGCCCAAAGTCTGTATAGGGGTAGAACCAATTGGGGTAGCTTGAACTACCACAGTCTGATCTTCAATTGTTGGAGGGAGTTAAGCTACATGGGTCACTAGTAGAAGACCCAACAATGGCAACCCATATCTAGAGTTTTAGGACTTCTAAAAGCCATATTGTTCCTATTGGGACCCATTGTTGGAGTCATCTTCAAACATTTCTAAACATCTGCACAAGCTAAAGGGACAAGGTATACAAAATATAAATGTTATATACAAGTTATGGGGGATAAAATTGAAATAGTTAGATTGTCAACTATCTACACTTTGATACCATCTTGTAAGGAGTGAGGCTTGAGAGGGGATCCACTACTTATTTTGTACAAGAAAAAAACATACATACCCCATTCATAAAAAAAACACATGATTTGCATAAAAATGGGGTGCATTCCAGTTCCTCAAAAGTATGGTAAAGAACAAGAGTAATGAAGTAGTAAAAGAACTAAACTATGACTAAATTTATCATTGCTTGAAACTAGGTCCTCAAAGGGACTAATAACAAAATAGGAAATCTAAGATAAATAGATCAATTACATGGGAAAACTGGACATCTTAGTTTTTTCTCCAAGGTAAGTAATCTACATGGGTGTAGGTCTTGGGTCAGTAGAGTCAACTGCTTCAACCACTCCTTCACCTAAAGGGTTGGAAGAAATAACCCAAAAAGAAGTGACAAATAAAAAAAATCATCAATTTATTGTATGCACATCTAAATAGTTCAACTGGATAGTATTAGGAAAACAATAAAAAATATAACAATTGTGATAACAAGAATTCCGTTAGGATATATATAAAATCATCCACGTGTACTTCAAAAGAAAAAGTTTCAATACTTTCCATATTACACTGACTATGATACGAAACATACAAATTATCCAAGGCACACAACCCAAGAATAGTAGTCAACAATAAGCATACATGTGGAATAAGCATAGTACTAGTGCAAATATAAAGAAAATGATGGTTAGTACACATAACCCAAAACCTGATAGAGAAGGGAACATAACCAAACTCCCAGATATAATATGCTGGGTGCATAACCTGAGTATGGGGGACATAGACTCCATCCCAAAAATATAATGAGGGCACATAACCCAATGTATGGGCACATAACCTCCATCATAAAAGTTTAACATGGGCACATAACCTGAAAAGTAAACTACATCTAAGATGTATAAAACTCAGTACTACTGATTCAACAAACATACAATAATTTGGAGGCAAGTGAAAGTTTAGTCACAATATGGATTAGATAATATTTGCATCATAAAAATGAATCATATGAGACATTCATCATAAAAGTGGGAAAATGTGGGTTTCCACCACAAAGTGGATCAAACATGTCATATAAACTAATGAAAACCCAACCTAAGTCAATCACATGTGACCATCATGGCTAAAAGATAAAGTTAAACTCATATTGAGTTCAATCAACTAAAATCTTTGCAAAAACTCTACAACAATTGATTTTTAACAAAGAATTTGATCCAGATTTTTAGATCTCATTTAGAATAATAAAAAATTATTTCCTATCATATAAGTCATTTTTATTAGTGTATCAAATTTCACCTTAAATATGATGTTTTGAGCCATGTTCACCCAAAATGGCCAAAATCCGCAAAATTAGGGCAAAATCTGATGAAAGAATAAGATTTCATCAACAATGATTCTATAACATCAAATTTATGTTCAAGAAGGCTTATATAATTATAATTCTAAAATAGGTATGAATCCCAAAATTCATAATAAAATTTCTATTTTTCCATAAAATCAAACAAATTCTCTAGAATATGACTAGATCAACAAAAAATAGCTCAAATTGAGTTTATTGCAAGCATAAATTATTAAATGGGTAAAAAAGGAATGGTTAGATAGATCAACATAGTGTGCATTGCTTATGACTCTTGGTATGGATTTGAATCCCCCTTTCAACATTTTTTTCCAAACTAGTTGCACCCAACTGGTTATGAGCATTTATGGTAAGAGCAAGGTCTTTAGTGCAATTCTTCGTAGAGAAGGGATGGATGAATAGTAGTTAAAAATAATCATACATGTGAAATAAGCATAGTACTAGTGCAAATATATAGAAAATGATGGTTAGGATACATAACCCAAAACCTAATAGAGAAGGGAACATCACCAAACTCCCAAATATAATATGGTGGGTGCATAACCCGGGTATGGGGCATGTAAACTACATCCCAAAAATATAATAAGGGGAAAATAACCCAATGTATGAGCACATAACCTCCATCATAAAAATTTAGCATGGGCACATGACCTGAAAAGTAAAATACAAACCAAAATGTATAAAATCCTGCTACTATTGATTCAACAAACATACAATAATGTGGATGCAAGTGAAAGTTTAGTCACAATATGGATTAGATAGTATTTGCATCACAAAAATGGATCATATGAGACATTCATCATAAAAGTGGGAAAATTAGGGTTTCCACCACAAAGTGGATCACATATGTCATATAAACAAGTTAAAAAACAACCTAAGTCAATCATAGGCCATTACCTCGAAAGTTAGGGTTTTGATTCACAAAGAGAACAATATAGTTTAAATACACAAATTAAGTTACAATTTGAAATGGGATGAATAAGATAACTGTGAAAAAGTGATTTTAGCATAAGTATGATTTAATTAATCTTTTGACCTCAATATACTCACTCATCATCTCAAACCATTTTTCTTGGCTTCATAATCATTATTGAGACTCAAGTTTGAAATATGGTGATCAATGTGGACTTTATACACATTATAACACCTTAAATTTGATTAATTGATCACTTTATCCAAAGAATAAAATTGGCCAATCAAACTTCATCTTTTGATTATCAAAATTTTTCTAGATGTTCTCCACATTTTTTGAAGCAATGATCCAAATTTCAATCGAATTGGACATTCCTGTGATTTTCTATGAATTTTGGAAGTTATGTGCTTAAAATCCCTTTTTATTTGTTCTTTTTTTCTTGACTTTGCCATGTCAGCGATCCATACAAGGGATCCAAGGTGATTGTTGGCCCTTGGATCTGCCTTCCGCGGATCCTGGCCTGATCCAACGGCTGCGAGGTCATCATTAACCTCCCCCAATCAGCAGGGAGATGTCTTTATGGCCGAGACTTGCAATCTCGCGCCCTTGACCAAGATTCAAAGTTCTAAGCGAGCCAAATTGCTCCTCTCACAATTTTGAATTGAATGAACCCTACTTTTACCACCATTATTGGTCCTTTCAGCCACCAAAACAATTTCCCCTCTTGGCCCTCTCACTCCAGCGGCGATGGCTAGGAGCAAGAACTTATTTTAGCCCTAAATCTACCTGAATGCTATAAAAAGGTCCCTCTTGCTCGCAATCTCCGCACCAATCTATGAGCCTCTTTCTTGCTCATAATTTTGGCCTTAGATGGCCTAATTTCTCCCACCATCCTCCTACTACCTGTGCGGTACCACCACCTAGCCCCTTTTGGACGTTCCTACTATGCACCTCCTCCCCCCTTTCTTTGGCTCCCATCGAGTCCGCGAGGTGGTTGGGACGGCCTTCTCATGGCCTCCCTCGCCCACTCTTTCTTCCAGAGCTGCTCCACGTTGGAGAGCCCTCTGCCCTATTCTTGGGCTTGCATGAGGCATGCACAAGGAAGGAGAGTACTGAAGAACCAGCCGGTCCAGAAGGGGGTCCAACCAGGACCGAACTGGCTGAGCACCAGTCCAAATCAAGATTTGAACCGACGAAGCCAAGGCCTAAACCAAACATTTGATCAAGTGAGCTGCCTATCTCATGTGGCTTGATTTGGGCCATTCCTTGCACATCCTACGACCCTCATTTTTCCATATTAAGGTATTTTTGCTCCTCTCTACTCAGAAAATTAGTAAAATGGTCAAATGTTGTTTAAATCATAGAAAATGCATCCTAGCTCCAAATAATTTGTATAAATAGTCCATCTTGATCAGAAAAATCTAGTGAATCAATTAAAAATACTTTTGAACCTGATTACAAATGATGATCACTGATATACCTAAATCTTGATCTCTTGCTTATGTAATTGGACTAAATGACTATATTTGTGGTTAATCTTGACTAAACACTAAAAACCCTAATTTTTTACTCTAATGTTCATATAAAGACTCTAAAATCATACTTGACCTATTAGTGATCTAGATCCATTTTTTGTTGACTTGATTCAACCTTTAATGTGATGATAACTTGTATAATGACCATAAATTAGCTTTCACATATGATCCTAGAAAACCTAGGTGAGTCATTCACACTCGAAAATACTTAACACTAGAAATAAAGTTGGACATTTGGAAATATTGTTGATTATAAGTGGATGACCTAACCCTAAGGTTGACATATGAAAAAGTGTAACCCTAATCTCGAATATTGAAATATGATCTTAAAATATCATGATCTTGATCCTTGATCCAAACATTGTGGTTTAGGATCTGACTCGAAGGGTTGATTTGTTGAGAGTTGTACTCGAAATCCTTAGTGAAAGGTAGCTATTATACCTTCTCTTTGGTTGTAATGAATTATGTATCTCTTGATTGTGTACTTGGCTATATACTTGGTTGAGATATTGTTCCCTATTGATTAGGATTCCGTATTTTCTTATATAATATTTTGAGACAAACTGGAAAACATAAATGGCATGCCCATTATGACTGCCCGTATATTGATAATGATGATGATGATGTTGATAATGTTGATAATGTTGATATTGAGTGCAAGCAACCCCTCCTTCAGAGGTGGAGTTGTACATTGACATCCTATCTCCAATGGTGAGAAGGAGCCTGGTGACCTCCCCATTGCGTTGGGGTAATAGAGTCACAGAAATTATATACGCATGCTTATTGATTACATCATAATGGGAACTCATAATAAAAAGTGAATTGTTTTGAAATAAACATCTTTTCGAATAAATGTTGATTTTGCACATTTCTCGTTATACTTTTGAAATATAAGTCCTGCCAAGTACACTAATTTTGTTATAAACCATTTTATTTGTTTTTATATAGCATACTGTGCAATTGCATTGACTTTGTGTCTTGATTTTCTTGATCTTAGGCAACCATTGGAATCTTGACTATATCACTTCCACACTCATATACTCTGATAATAAGGATATATTGGAGAAATCTCCTATATTGGGTTAGTTGTTCTTTAAATATCCAATTTTTGAGTTATTATTTCTTATTGTATATGCTAGTGTGTTAGATCCTATCGGGCCACTTAGGGACGGGCACTTCAATCCCTTTACCACTGTCTAGCCAGTGAGATTGGGATTGGGGTAAGAACGGTTCCGTGATAGTTGGTATCAAAGCTTACACACTCCCATATACTTTAAGTAAATAATTTCTCAAGTCTCTTACACCCAAGAAACCCTAAAGTCCATAATGGTGAAAATTGAGGTGTCTAGGCTCGGGGTCCTGACATAATTTCTCCTATCCGTCTTCACGATGGATGAGATCCCCCACTCTACTTGTCCTTAATTGATCCAGAACTGGACCTAAAAGTTCTCTTGTGAAACCCTAGAGAGTCTTCTAGCATCTCATCTCTTCTTTAAGGACTATCCTAAGCCACCCATGTAGATGAAGATTAGGTGGTCTTCTCATCTCCTCATGTGGTCCTTTCTTGTGACCTTTTACCACATGATGTCTCAATTATGGGTAACTTATGCATGGGTAAAATGAATATCACTAAATTTTGAAAGCTGATACCATGATTTGACCTTAATGTGAAAACTCGATTTTTATCAATGAAATCAAATACACTTGTATGACCCCTAATATCATGCAAACTCAATTTAGCCAAAACTTGATTACATGTTTGCTATGTTTGAGGTCAATATTAATACTCTTGATATGGTGAAATAAAAAGGACGTATACCTTATACCTCATTATTGACTAATGTCCATGTTGCCCTATTGTTGATTAAACCTCAAATTAACATTGATGTATCAATTCAAACCAGTAATTGGGAATCCACATCATAGATTTTATCATCCCAGATGATCACACATACCCCTCGTGGAGGTGTTGGGATGGCCAGAGGCCTCCATAACAAATCCATCCATGACTGGCTAGGAGTAGGAGCTTGAAGGTCATACATGTATAGAAAGAACAAGGAATCAAAATTGAAGGAGAAGTTTGATGCCAAACTGAAGAGAAGAAGAAAATATCTTGGAAGAAACTTGATCAAATATGACAAACCAAGTATGGGGTATGAAACAAGATGAGATGGAATCAAAAGGGGAAAGAAGGAGATCTGGTTATTGGGGGAAATTCGTGGTTGTGTCTCCTTCACAAGGGTGTTGTATTGGTTCCTGCAAGACCTTTAGAGGTTCCAAGGACAAAATCTCATTCTCGGGTCTGAGGAGGCATGATGACACATAAGGAGTTGGGGAGTTATGCTAATCATTAAACTGAATTGAGAATTTACTAGAGATAGTTGTAAAAATGTTAAGTGGAATTCATGGAGTCGCTTTATATAGTCTCAAGGTCCTAGTACACTAGGGAGATGAGAAAGGTCGAGAAATATGGGAAGGTAGGAAGTAAGGGTTTCACCGAGAAGTAGGGACCATGAAACCCTAACAAACTTGTGGTCAATATAGAAATCATGGAGGAACGTGGGGGAGAAAGAATTATTCTAAGATCTAATAGGAGGAGGGGGTAGAAGGAGAAAAAATCTACCCTACTATTCATGCAAGAATGCGAAGGAGCTGGAGGAAAGAGAAAAGAGTGTGGGTGTTTGACCAAAATATGATGGTCGGGCAAGGTTAGAGTTTTAGGAAACTAGACGAATGGAACCTTAGGGAATGAAATATCAATTCAACCATTAATATCTCAATTAATTTGTTATTTATATATTGTCTTTCCTAACTAGTTTTGGGTAGTTAACATTATCCAAAAAGGGTGAATTTGATAGGGTAACCAAATCATTTATGTGGATTATGAATTTACTATTAAATTTCCTGATTGAGACCATCCATCATATGAATTAGCACCTTAGGGTTTAATTCCATTACTAGTATGTTTATTTTACAAAAATATATTCCTCAAACTTCTAGGAAACTAACTTGATTTAGAATTATTTAGATGTACAAACTTTCCATAATGATGCATACTTCTCTTCTTATTTCTTTATGCATATTTTCCTTTTAATGTATTTTCGGTATACAATTTCATCAACTTAAGGAAAAATACTAGAATTAATTACTATTAATATTCTTAATGATATCCTTTAGTGATATTTCATTCTCATTTCCACTTATACTAGTCCTGGAGAAAGACTAAAATTTATTTGTTTATTATAGAAACTGATGAGGTAGGATATTTTGCATGCAAACTCTTACATTACCAGGGTTAGTTAATTTACACTAATTGTGTTAAAAAAATGCACACCCAACCTCACAATATTCCTAATACTATCTATTTCGTGGGAAGGAAGGATATAACTAACTCTATTGGGAAAAGGCATAAGAAAGACAAAAGATTATATGTATTCTTTGATTTGGCTATGTTACACCATCAACCTTTCCAAGTACATAACAACCCCAACCCATACCAAACTTCTCTAAATACATTTTGATATGTCCATGTCCACTTTCATGCAAACCAAGGGCTTTCCTTGGTAAGAAATTTTTAGTTACCATGATTATTTAATTATCTCTTGATTTGAAAAGTTTTCAAGTGTAATTCATATTCTACATCTTATCCAGAATTCATCTACTTTTCTTCTCCCAAAATACTCTAGTATGCTATATTTTATGATTCCAGCCAAATTTGCATTGTCTTTTACTCTACATGGGTTGTAACATGGAATTCAAATGTTCACATTTCATCATTAAATAGCTTTAGATCTACATCTAATGCAGTTAAGCTTGATATTATAAATAGAAGCCATGTTAGGATAGAAACTTGGTTGATATCAACTTGGACAGGAGCCCACACTTACCACTAAATTGTTGATGCCTACATTGACCAAGGATCATATGAATTGTCAGGACCTATCAACATAAATGCAAACCATTATGAAAGAAATAAACTAATTCTCGACAAACCTAATTCACATAGTTTATGAAAAACACATGTAAATATTTTCCATTTTCCTTTCTCATTAAATCTCAAAAACAAATGTCACATTATCAAAAATATTATTCAATTCCATTAAATCAGAATTAAGTCTCATTGCCCATATGTTATCTAATTTCCATCAGTTACATGTACACGAAAGAACAAACTCAGTATGATACTCATCCCTGGAAAGAGTGAGTACATGGACTTTCCAATTTAGATTATTCTATTTACATATTCTTTCTCATGACCTCTTCACTGGATAGCATTATACCTAAAAACATTTGAAACAACCTCATGAGAGTTATATAGAGCCCTAGTGAGTGGATACCTCCCACTCATGATGAGTAAATGCATCAACAATAGATTAAGTATATTAAACACATAAGAAACTTGTAGATAATACTAAGTCAAACATGTAATTCTAACATTTAGCAAATCTATTTTGTGACAATAACCTAATCAAGCAAATAAGACATCTACTAGTCCAATCTAAAATTGAAAAAAATTTCAAGAGCATAGCTATCAGCAGATTAGCAGATGTTAATTACTTCAGAATGAAAATCCAATTGGAGGACTAAAAAGTCAAGATCTAAACAATTAGAATCAAGACATAATAGTAACATCATCTTTGTGACACGCCACCAGCCTCACCAGGAACACATCTTATAGTCATGTAGTTGAAGTCCTCATAATACATGTCGACCAATAAGACTATTCAAATAACAAGTAAATCCAACTCTTAATCATTGTGGATGTTAAATTCCAACATCAAGTAATCAACATTTAATATTATATAAAAAAAATCATATAAGGATATGTAAATAGATATCTCTATAAAAGAAGGATTAATTTCTACAACAAGAAACACATCAAAAAACAACAAATCTAACAACTATAAGTAAAAGGAACGTAATAAAAAATTCAACTCATAAGTTAAGCAACTTTTCATCTTTTATTTATTTTCCCTAAAACTACTTGGCTTCTATGTCACTATGTAGAAATCACCACGCCTGATCTCATGTCAAAGACTCACGATCACAATCTGATTAGAAAAAAACTAAGAATGTATACATATTCTATCATTCATCATATTAAAATCAGGTTTATCATACAATAAATATTTATTCCATTCAATTTCAATACATATAAATATTTTTCAACGCATAAAAATGCATACCATATTTAGTACTCCTCTTTTACTAATTGCCTTCAGTTAAGGTTAGTATTCGCTCATTTGGAACCCATCAACATGGACCATTTTCAGAATACAAACATCCAATTAGGCAATAATAATCCAATAATGTATTTTGTCGAATAAATTCACATATTTGAACATCATCTTTTAATGAATTTTAAACTATACTTATCTATAATCTTTTATCCTTGATTTGATATCATTAATCATTATATCACATATATTATCATATCAGGGTATATGTACGTTCTTATCTCCACAAATTAACTCCTAAGTTTTCTTTTCAATATAGATTCATTACTCTTAACTTCTTTATTTCTTGTTCTCTACTATTATTAGAATTCATAACTCTCTATTCACTTGATATATAATATATAGTAATCAATCAAATCATTGATATTATAATTTACATGCATTTCCTTCTATTCAAGTTAATTCAAATATATTTAATATAAATCAATTAAACATTTCCTTCCACTCATTTCATTAAGTTTATCCATTACTCATCCATCCTAATTCAATTCACCCATTTCCATTCCCTATCTTTGATATGGATAGTTATACCATGTTATTCAATTCCCAGTGGCAATTTAGTAACAAAAATAAAATTCTCTTCTTCCTTATAAAACACTTTATTTAAGAAGTAATACAAATTAAGGTTACTTTTCTTACTCCATAGTTAGTAGTCATCATCCCAATTTTTACTTATGTGCCTTGTATAAAAGACTTGCATTCATGTGGGGTTTACTAATTATACCATAAAATATACTAAATTAGATGCATTGGATTAAATTATATCAGTAAGACTTATCACTGTTAATTGAAAAAATAATACTTATAAATGAACATTTCATCTCATTTAGAAGATCATGTACAATCTCATTAGAGGGTAAAAAGGTTCATTAAGGTTGTTCACGATAAATGGAAATCCTAGTTTCCATTTCTACACAATTTGTCCATCTATAATAGGTACACATTGATTCATTGGCTAATTTGAGTAATCCCTCAACACTAATTCTAAATAAGAATATCCACATTACAAACCCTCATACTAGATTTTATGTACATGCCATATGTAATTATTTCAAAGATATAAAAATACAATGAAGGAACTCATTCTTATCAAGTTCAAACATGATCCTATGCTTGTCTGCTCAATTTCCAACCATAACATTCATTAGGCCCTTTTAGGCAATATATCTATAAGACAACATATTTCTATATCCATGTGATTATTAGTAGAACTTGAATTAATAGGTTAACAACTAGACAAATAGAAATCAATGAGAAATTATCTAAATTAGTAACATTTATTTCCCCAAAATCACCCTAGTCGATTACCCAATTGCATACAAGTACTAGCAATGATCTTGACTATTATATATAGATAAAATTAGGTGTTAAACATAATTTCAAATCTTATGAGGGAGATAAACACTCACCGAAGGTGCCAAGAACCTTAAAATGGTGCATGTGATACAAATTCTAGAAAATCATCTAGGTTCTAGCCATTGACTCCTTTTCTTCCTCCTTCCAACTCAAAAACCTTAGAAATGGAGACTAGGATATAAAGAAAGATAAATGATGGTTATTTTCTATAGTTTTGGTTCAAATAAAAGGGAGGACAAAATATATACATACAAGAATATATATATATATATATGTATGTATATATATATATAGTCCACAATCATTCAATGGAACATTTAAACTTGTATTTAAATCATATCTAGAGTTTATGAATTTACATCAATTTGCACTATATGAAGCTAAAATCCAAAATCCACATTTTTGACGATTTTCTTCTTCAAAACCCTAATCTCTCTCTCAAATCAACATGTATGATGGATTATGGGATATAATAGGATGTTATGCTGATCATATAGATCAATTGATGATCTTAGAACTTTTCTAAATAAGTCCAAATACTATTTTCAATCTTCTTTTTTATTTATTCAGACTAGTTGGTCAACTGATTTGTTGCTGAATAGAAACTCAGTCGACACCACACTTTCGATCAATGCAACATCATATAAAAATTAAGAAAATTTATTAGAATGTATCAAATTGAGCCACCAAGATGTGGTTAAAATTTCATCTCATTTGCATGTACAATATATAGATAAAATCAAATACCACAATTTTATATTTCAACCTGAGTGCATGGACAGCTGGGTTTGTCCTAAGGAAACATGGCCGCCAAGAGGTTAGAAAACATTCAAAATTATGATACTTTGCAAGAACACTTATATTGATTTATTGTAACTATATCCGAATTTCAACTAAATTTAAGTTCTAGATAAAATACTAAAACTCATTTGGTACACAACTATACTTATCACATTTTATTTTCTTATACTATTAAAATTCTGAATTCGACCAATTTGGGTTTTCCATTTATTAAATTCTATTTGTTCAATACAAGGCATGCTTAGAGTTTCTCATTACATTTAAAAATCACATTTAGACTACCATAAAAAATCAAGCTTAAATAATGATCACTCTAGTTAAACATGTAATATACTTAGTACATGTTAATTAGATGACTAAGTTGAAAATGGTCATTACAAATGTTTACTACATTTTAGGAATTTGTCCCAAAATTTAAGAAAATATATGGAAGAAGATCAACATATATTTGTTCATCTCTCTCAGTGTTCTCTTACAATGATTTTTAGGTTATGATTCTTCCTTATTACCTCATTGTTTTTTACTTTCTAGGTCTGTTACATTGAAATTTTAATTTTACTGCATTAGATGGATGTTTTTCCCCCATAATCATATCAAGTATTATAAAACCTTATTAAACATATATTTTTTAGAATATTATTATGCATATCTTAGTAATACACCAATATCAACATGTAATTTATATCACCTTTCATTTTCTTTCAAAATTTGGTTATAAAATCTCACAGATGAAGATAATAATTCATTATGCATTATTATCCACATCCATTATTTTTCTTCTTAAAGAAGATTGTGTTAATGTGAATCTTTCCATGTTCTCATCTTTTTCCTACAATTTCATTTTCATAGTCTTATTCAAATCCATTAGAGATAATATTCTAAACCTATTAGATTCATACATCCTCCTCATATGAAAGTTCCATATCATATTAGGTTCAAATTTAATATATAATCATTTATTTTTATTCATAATTTTGCTTTTTATTATAAAGATTCATCGTGCTATACTCCCAAACTATCTTCATCTAGGTGCTTCGTCAGGGCATCCAAAAGAAATATAGTCAACACTTCCATACTAGCTTACCCCAATACTCGAGTACTTGACTAGAACAACCAAATACTGAGTTCAGTCAGTATGCATATCATTTAAGTTATGTTCAACATCCATATTATCATTTATCCCTAAATCATATTGTCCTAGTAGACTCATCTAACCTAAGCTCTGATACCTTGTTGTCAAAATCTCTCTTTTGATCAACATAAATGCCGACCATTAGAGAGAAAATCTACCCTAAACCTAAATTATGAAACAATCAACTTATTCATGACAAAGCCAATTCACACAATACATAAAAAACATGGACAAATTTTCACTTTTCCTTTCTCATTAAACCTCATAAAAATCTAACATTACCACAAATCTTAATCAATTCCATTAAAATCAAAATCAATCATTATTGCCCATATTCAGTTCTTTTTTCATCTATTACATGTGCATGGAAGAACAAACTCAATACAACACCCATCCCAATAAATAGAGATTATATGGACATTCTAATATACATTATTCTATTTACATCTTCTTTGTCACAATCTCTCCATTGGATAGCTTTATACCTAAAAACATTTGGAACAACCTCATGAGACTCATATAGAGACCCAGTGAGTGGATACCTATGACTCAAGTCAAGTACATGCATCAACAACAGGTTAAGTATATTAAAATCATAAGATACTTGCAAATAATACTAAGACTAACATGTAATTAATTCTAACATTTATCACATCCATTTTATGACAATAATCTAATCAACTAGATAAGACATTCACTAGTCCAATCCAAACTTTAAAACATCTTCAAGAGCATATGTATGAGTAGCTCAATAGATGTTATTTACTTTAGAATGACAATTCAATTGGAGGAATAACAAGTTGAGATCAAAACAATTAGAATGAAGACATAACAATAACATCATATTTGTGACACCCCACCAGCCAGACCAAGAATACATCTTGCAGCCCTCAAGTTGAAGTCCACATAAGAAATGTCTACTAAACAAGAGTTCTAACATCAAGTTGTCAACATTTAGTATTAGGTTTTAAACTAGACATATAAGATGTAGAAATAGATTATTTCTATAAAAGAATGATTCATTTCCACAACAAGAAACACATTCAACAATAACAAGTCTAACACCTAGCAGCACAACATGTAATAAACATTCAAATCATTATCTACAAATCTTGTCATCTTTTATTCATTTTCCATCGAACTATTTGGCTTGTACCTTACCACATAGAAGTCACCACACCTGATTCTTGTGTCAATGAATCATCGTCACTATCTTAGAGTTTAACTGGCCATCCTAAGATATCAACAACAAACCCTAGTCCACCTTAAGATTTCCTAAAGTCTAACATCCTCATCTCAGGTACACAAGATAGGAACCAACATACCAACATATCACATATCACCACGTTTTTATGTTTCAATTTTTTTTATTTCATTAGAGTCTATTCCTCATGGACATAGACTTTCATAGTGGAGGGTTTAGGGCCAGAGTCACATCATATGACTCACATATAAATTCTATTTTTCTAAACTTTAAGGCCTTGATCCATGCTCCAAAAATCCTTCTCATAATTCTATGATTACTATAAGGAGATCTGTTTCATTTTCCTAGTATGGACCTCAGGGAAAACTCACAATGTTCAGGGCACCTAACTAGATGTGTCATCATATCACTTGATATTTAATCCATTATCTCATCTTTAAAAAGAATTCAAATAATCATCTATCAAGTGTGTGTATTGTTGGCATTCTTGTGCAACTAGATGACATAAAGAAGATTAGGATTAACAAAAAAGATGATAACTAAAACAAGAGGCACAACAATCTACAGTTTGTGATATATATACTCCTTTACATTTCTACGTCATGTCATATCAATCATAGTTAGTAGTACATCAACTTGAGATCTAATCTCTTTATCTAAGATTTACCCTAGTCATGGTTTCTCAAATATAATCATTACATGTCAATTGAATACAATATATTTCTCACAAGTTCATTCCACATAACCTTTTTTACAAATATACACATAGGCATTAGAACTAGCAATAATATAAGCATATAGACAAATTGTACCATTCATCATGCTCAAAATAGGTTTATCATACAATAGATACATATTCCATTCAATTTATAATTATCAAGGCATAAGCATGCATACCAAACTCATCACCCCTCTTTTACTAGTTTCCATTCTTCAGTTAGGGTTACTATTTAACACATATGTTATCTCATTTGAAACCCATCAACATAGAACATTATTAGAATACAAAAATTCTGGCTGAGCTATGGAATCACCTTCACCATCTCATGTACCTACATAATATAACTCTTTTGATAGCAAAGTGAATATAATTAGATACAATTAATAAAACAATAATAATAACATAATATCATAATAAATATAATTAATGCTAATAACCCTAAAATTTTAATTATGTTATATCTCATTAAACGTAATCTTAATAGTGGAACCCTTAGAGATCCTTGATAACCTGGCCTATGAGGAGTTGCATGTAAAGTTTTTGAACACTCAGGTTAAGCAGTTGAAGTATAAAGAGTTTGAGTTGGTGGAAGTTTTATGGTTGGAGGAACAATCTGAAGTTTAGTGTTGAGATGTTGCATACTCACCCTTCTCTCTTTGGTTGATATTTTGAGTATGAAATCCTCTTTAAGGGGTGGAATGTTGTAACATACCAAAACATGGACATATTCTCTTTTTGGCCATTTTCCTAAGCTTTTCCTATCTTTTATATACTTTTTCTCCTTGATGTTGAATTTGTGGAATTATTAGTGGTTTGGGGTGAATATGATCACCATTTATACCAATATATGGGTTTATGCACAAATACCTCAATTAATGTTTTAATCAGATTCTAAAATGCAATTTTACCACTTATGTGACATATTGATAAAATTAATTCATTCTAGAATATTCCTTAGTGTTTTGGAGCAAGGAAGAGAAAAATGAATGAATAATAATGCTTTAAACATGTTAATGTGACATTGAATTATTTAATATGAGAAATAGTGGTAATAATGGATAATGGGTTAAAAATTTGTAAAAGGAAGACTAATTGGTTAAAGATAACTTGAGATTCGTTTTCCTTGGGTTTGGTTTGGCTTGGAGGCCAAGTTTCATAATTTTAGAATAATAATAACTATATCTCATTTAATTTGAAAAGAAAGGTGATTTGCCTTCAAAATATAAAATAAGTCATTTAATGGCTCAAAAGTGGAAAACAATCCTAGACTAATAATATACACATTAAAAATAGCCTTTGGGTGAATTTCCATGTAATTTGGATAATATTTAATTGACATGTGTAGTTTAGGAGAGAGAAAGTATGTAATTATCCAAAATATTAAACAAATGTGATAAATAATCTTAAAGGAAAAAATTAATGGCCAATTGGTACTCCATATGTTTTGGTTTGATTAACAATGAAGTTTTACATCAATTAGGTAATTCTAGAAGTCTAATGTGATAATAAAGAGAAAGTGTGATTTACTTTAAAAGAATTAAATAAAATACTTCAAGTCTCCACAACTAAAAACTAATGTCAAATTCGGATTTTACATGTCCAAATTAGGCTAGGTGTCAAGTTTCCTTCAATTTGGTGTTTGTTTGCACCCTCAAATAAAGAGAGAGAAAAAGAGAAATAAATTTAATATATTAGTTTAGTTTGAATCAGATTTAGAAACCAATAAATGTCACACGTCACTTATTATTTTTGTATGAACTTAAATGTTGGATTGTCAATCCAATGGCCAATGAGTTGTCTCCTAGCTTGTGATGGTTAAGGAAGCAGGTGCCACTCCCTGTGAATTTTTAAGAGAAAATTTCTCCGCGTGTGGTCCACGAATCTTTGCGATACTTTTTCTATTTGATTCTTCATGTGAATCTACACAAGACAATCACTCACATGACCCCTGAATCTCTATATAAAGGAAACCCCTAAATCTACCCTCTCCATCCTTCTCCCTATTGAGTTGCAAAATTACCTTCACCATCACCTACCTACGCTTGAGCACTTGAAATCCCCCGCCACTCCTTCAGGAACACTCCTCGATCGCCAATTGGGTTCCTTGACCAGCGTGTTGCCACCACAACATCCCACTTCACCAACAGTTTCCTTGTCATCTGCAAGGCATCTCTGACCACCAAAGCCCAATTCTTTGTGAGGTGAGAATCTTGGGAACCCCCCCCTTCCTCCCTGCGATCTCGATTTCTTATGTGGTGTGGTTCTCTTCTCTACCGACTAGCCGCCATCTTCTTTGTGTTCAAGTGTTGTCAGAGAATGTTATCGGGGCAACTCTGGACCCCTAGCAATGAAGCTCGAGCCGGTTCACCTTCATGCAGTTTGATTCTCTTGCTTTTTCCACTCGGTTTCTCACCAACTAACCTACTTTCATCTTCTCCTATGATTCTCACTATTGTTTGCCCTAGATAAAGTTCCCCAATGCCTATGGAGGCCAGGGACCTTGAGACTTGACTTGTTGGCGGCTCCAGGTCCTTGCAGTGTCAACCAAGATGGTTCTATGGTACAAGAAAGCCTGGCTTGCCTGTTGAATACTCCACCTGGTGCCACTCAATATCCATGGTGAGAGAGTAGGATCGGGGTATGAATCCCCAATCTTAATTCTCCACACTACCCTCATGTTTTCCTTCTTGCTTTTGGTTTTCTAAAAAGGGCATTTTCATACTTTCATCCTGATTTTGTTTCTTTCCTTTACACTTGTTGAGCACTGAGTTGGCTATGGGACCGACTGAGTTGGCCATTTGTGATTGGACCAACTCAGGACATGCACCCTCTCCCTCTCTCTCTAGAATTCTCTGATTATTTGGCAATTTCTAATTCTTAGATTGGTCAATTTTATAAAAATTATAACTTTTGTTGTGGTTGTCCAAATTTTAAGTAAAAATATTTTTTGGAACTGGAAAATGCGTTCTTTCTAATAAAAATAGTTTCAATGCCTAATTTCCATGATTTATGAAGGATGAATTTGAAGAATGAATTTAATGCTTAAATCCCTAAAAATCATAACTTTAACATATTAACTCCAAATAAAGCAAATGAATATGTTTTCTTGATCTGAAAGGCTAATAAGTCCATTGGTGATGTTTTTAGAGTCAAAGTCTAAGTTTTACTAAAAAAAAGTCTAGAACAAGGGTTTCAATATACTTGTACAGATTTCAAAACCCTAATTTATGTGAATAACTTGGAATAGGAAAAGATTGAACTTGGATCATATAAAAGTGGTGAAAGTTTATAATTGAACTCAATAAGAGAGGTATCACTAGTACATGAATGGTCTGTAGCGTTGGTTTTTTAAAGCCTGCAGTGTCACTTTTTAACCGACGCCTAGGTGGTCGTCGCTACCGAATTTGGTCTATAGCGTCGGATTATTTAACCACATAAAACCGACCTTACAGAGTAAACACCGACGCAAAAGGCTGTAAAAATTCTGACCTAGGCGAGAAAAAAGGAGCCTGTAAGGTCGGTTATTTCATAAAAACCGACCCTAAAGATTGAATAACATTCATTGATAACACTCGGTCGAGAAAATTATCGACCGAAAATATTTCGGTCTCGACCGAGAACTCTATATAAGGTCGGATTTTTGAAATAACCGACCCTAAAAATTGAATAAAACATTTCAGTGTAAGACTATGTCGACAAACCTCTCGATCGATAGTAATTCGGTCGAGAAGTTTGTCGACTGAGTCTTACACTGAAATATTTTATTCAATTTTTAGGGTCAGTTATTTCAAAAAGCCGACCTTATAGAGGACATTTAGACTCGGTTTTTTACAAAAACCGACGCTAGAAGTTATATTTCGGTCGAAAATTTTCTCAACCGAAGAGTGTACACTGAATTCAATCTTTAGGGTCGGTTATTTAAAAAACCGACGCTAAAAGTTACGATTTTTTTTTTTAAAAATTCTGCAGAAATTGATATAGAATAGAAGAACAAGAAGATTCATATATTCTGGGAGAGGGGAGCATTGATGCTCAACCGTCACCATTCAAAACCACACATTCATAACAAAAATGATAATAAATATCATAATTTACAAAATGATAGAGTGCAAGTCTGAGATGATATATATTACAAAAGTAAAAATATGAAAGAGTACGTACTCAAACCACATACATAAATGGAGCCGACATATTTAATCCAATGCTATTTTGACTTCACTTATAAAACACTTTGACCACTCTTCTCGGAATTCATTCAAGTCCACATGTGTGTAAGGCTGAGTTGTAAAGATCTGTAACAGAAAATGCACATGTTAATATTTTATAAAAATGACTACAATCACTTGTAAATTTATGATGTTATTCTTTATTACCTAACTTATAGTCCGAATGTCATGTGATGCTTGTTTGACAATAGTTTGCATATATTTCATTACATAGTAACCACAAGCCCAGTCATTATTTTGCATAGGACACTACAAATAACAAATTATACTTAATGTTAGTAAACTACTATAAACAACAATTGAGATAAGAGTATAAGAGTTGACATATTACAGTTGAAAATTAATACATAAAGAGTAAGCAGTTGTCAAAGTAGCTACCTTGACATTTTTCAAAGTCAATGTCTTTAATTTTGTGGGTATTTGTCCTCCAGCTTCACGAAAAGCCTTTATACCCCTATCAATTAAACGATAGTTGGTAAAATAGAAATTCTAAATAGAAATATCATGTTGAAGCAATTGATTAAATTTATGCTTACTCCATAGCTGACAATTTCAGTTTGTGACTCCTTGTTGTTTTACCCATTGGGTTAAGATAATAAAGAGTCATCAATTTTGGGACAATAACCAGTAATTCCCAATGTCTAGCTCTGAGTAAGAATAAAACAAATATTAAAATAAATAGTTTCATTCATTATTAAAATTATATTGAATAATAACTTACTGGACGTTAAAAGGAATTAGGATAATTTCCTTCCCCTCACTAGAAAAATATTTGAATGCATCAGAGAATGTACTCATTCACATCCTCAATATTTGTCTCCACCTGACTAGTGACCGAAGGAACTAAGAATGCAATATTCTTTATATCAAAGTTGGTGACCTCGGTATATAACTGGCTGTTAAACATTTGTAATTATTTTCATATGTAGAAATAAGCTAAAAATATGTATTGGAATTTTCTATATATATTGATAGATCCTTACCTTATCCATACTTCTATTATCGAAGTGTTCAGCCAATCATACCGAAACAACTCTATAATATCATCAAGAAAAATAAAATTCTCAATGTCCCTCCCAACTACATCTTCTGTTAACTTGACCATCATATGTGATCTCGATCTTTGGTTGGCTAAGTATCGACACAAACATTTAGATTTGCTTCCCAATTCGTCGAATGTAGTTTCGGGAATGAAAGATGGCTTGGGCATAGGAGGATGACTAGCAGAAGTTTTACTTTTTGGTTTACAAACCTGTTAATTAAATTACATACTTATATTACATGAGTTCATATATGCAGTCAAATATGAAAAATATGGTAGAAATTAGGTATACCTTGTCATTGATAACCAAGTGTCTAGGCCAACCCACCATAGCACCCTCAGCTTCTTCAACTGTACTATATTCAGAATTAGGTATGGGTAGTGGTTTGTCCCCCATTCTGTCATACACAAGATGGATCGAAACACGGCAGATGTCATCAGTAATTTGTTGGCAATGCAATGTACCACCAAGGTTGTACACTTTGCCCGCTGCCACAACATTATATTCTGGAACCTCCACTGCAAGTTTACAATTCATACCAACCTAGATTGAAATAATATAAGTTATATAAGAAACAGTAGAACAGATACATGTTACAACTATATATATTATCATATATTTATCATACTAATAACACAACATATATAGAACAAAAACTTACTGCAGATTGATGTGGTGGTTCATCGGGAGTGCTCCCATGACCTTCTAAAACTGTAACATGGGCTTGTACCTCATCACTTGAGAGACGTGCAGTATGAATAGGTTGAGAAGGTTGAGTAGGATGAAATGAAGACATTATTTCTTTTACTTTCTGCGCTACTAACGCTTCAAGATCCTCTTGTGTAAAACCTCCTACACGACCTCTTTTAGATTGCGAAGGGCCAAAATAAGACTTGAATCCTATGCCAGCTCCTAATCCCCTAACACGGCCAGGATGCTCCTTCATACCAAGAGCAACTGCTACTTCATCCATGTAGCCAGTTGGGATGAACTTTCCTTCCTTCCTTTGCTCGTGGAGATCAATCTATTCATAGTTAATAAAAATATTAAATCACAATATCAATTAGATATAAATAAATCTAAGTTTGTGGAAGTTACTCTTTACTTAGTTGGGATAAACCTACCATCTTTTGTGCCACCTCCTTAGTTGCATGGTTGACAATTTCACCGTCTCAATTCTTTCTAGCATCAATCCATGTCATGTGTCGGGGTGTTCGCTCAACTTGAGTTGTACTATATTCTTCTCCAGAAGATGATTGCTTCTCTTGTAGTTGGCGGCGGAAGGCATAACCACCGGGCCCCAAGCGATGGTCATGCACATTTTTAGCCCGTCTTTCCTTTTGAGCCTGGTGAATAGCCTGATCATTTAAAACGAGGTATTGCAATTTAGACTTGGCAAACATGTATAAAAAGATTCACCTCCTTAATTGTATAAAATTAAATATTCATACAATACATCACAATCTTTATTACCTGAAACTCTTCCGATCTCCTAGCTGCAACAAATCTTTCCCACACCTCAGGATCAATAAAAATATATACATCTGTAGCTTTCTTCTTTTGTTTAGGATTATTTATAAATTCCCTTACAAGATATGTCTTAAAACTCCTCCATCGTACACCACAACGTTGTAGCACTCTTTTCTGGTGATCTTTTTCATTTAGATAAAAAACACCCTATACATACAAAAGAAGCAATTAATAATGTTGTTTTGAAAAGGAATTAATTCCAAGCAAACTAAATTAGAATCAATAGATAAAAAACATATCACTTCCACTCACAGATATATCTTTCCATATGAGGTCTTTTTTGGCATTAGGAACATCATGCCAATTTTCTATATCTATTGGCACCTTAGTGTGCGTGGTCGCCGCTACATAATGCTTGAAAGCACTAGCATGTTCCCCAACAGGTGCTCCTGTCATATCAAACTGGACTGGCAATTTATCCCCTTTAGCCCTGAGCTCCTGCAGCCTACGCATCAATGTAGGACCTCTACTGTTCTTAGCATCACCACTACCATCCTCATGGTGCTCATGCTCAGAATGTTCATCTTCATGGTGCTCATGCTCAAAATGTTCATCTTCACTCGCCATTTTTGAACCTGCAAGTATACATGATAAAAAAAAATAAGTGATAATAAAAGCACAAGTGATAAGGTATACATGATAATAAAATAAATAATTCAAAGAATACATGACTTTAGTATTGGTTGAGTTGTTAGTCAAGGAAAATTCCTTCAGCATGGTCTTGACGTTTATAATATTCATCAGTGTTATCTTCAACATTTACACTTGGCAAACCAACTGAGAATGGACTGGAATCATCATACTTTTCATAGTATTCTTCTTCATTTATAGGATCTACAGTAAACTGTCTTTTTCCATTAAGAATGACAGACCAATTTTTATTTGCCGGGTCATCAATATAGAATACTTGTTTTGCTTGGTTTGCCATGATGAATGGCTCATCTTTGAAACCATCTTTTCAAAATTCACCAATTTGAAACCCAACTCATCCACGGAAACTCCTTTATTGTTGTCAACCCAATTACACCTAAATATAGGAACTCGAAAATTTGTATAGTCCATTTCCCATATGTCCTCAATGACGCTGTAATATGACATCTCAGCTTCGCGTGGTCTTTTATCTTTGGCACTAGCAAAATACAATGAACAAGCTTTAACAGTGACCCCACTATTTTAAACTACACTACTTTCATCTTGACGCTTTGTGTAGTATGAAAATCCGTTAATGTCATAACCTGCATATGACATGACATCCATTTTTGTCTTAAAGGAGAGCCATTTTATGTTCTCAGCAACATTATTTGGTGATTCAGATAGTTGATTAAATACTTTCTCTTCAAACCACCTAATAAATGTTCGATTGTGCTCTCTTGCAAGCCACGTTGAACTGGATCGCGGATGATTTCTCTTGATAAGATCATTGTGTTCTGTGATGTAGCTACTAACTTCATCGATGTTGTGTAAAATATACAAATGTGCTTGTTCCCACAACTCACGACTGATTCCTTTCACTCGTCCTCCCAGAGTTCCTTTGCCACAATAAGATCCAGTGTGATGGGAATTTTTTTGATCGCTACAAGTTTCATTGAAATTCAAAAAATCATTACAAAAGTCCATCACCTCCCTAGCCATGTAACCCTCAACAATACTCCCTTCAGGACGATAACGATTCTGAACATCACCTTTAAAAACACTCATGTAGCGTTCAAATGGATACATCCAGTGTAAGAAAATTGGACCCAACATCTTCACCTCCCTTGTAATATGTACTACAAGATGAACCATGATATCAAAAAATGAAGGAGGAAAGTACATTTCAAGCTGACACATGGTAACAATTACATCTTTCTGTAATTTATCGAGAGTATCAGGATGTATCACTTTGTTGCATATTTCATTGAAGAAGAAACAGAGTCTTGTGATTGCAAACCTTACATGCTTCGGCAATATAGATCAAATAGCCACAGGTAAAATTTGTTGCATTAAGGTGTGACAATCGTGAGATTTGAGACCTATCAGTTTCAGATCCTTCATTGATACCAATCTATGAATATTAGAAGAGTATCCTTGTGGAACCTTAATATTATACAAGAACTCACAGAAAGTCTTTTTCTCTTTCTTTGACAAAGTGTAACAAGCCGGTGGCAAATATGTGCGGCGACCCCTGATCTCCACTGATAATTCTTTTCTAATACCCATTAATTCTAAATCTTTTCTAGATTTGATGCCATCTTTAGTCTTTCCTGGTATGTTCAATAGCGTACTGATGATGTTATCACAAATAATTTTTTCAACATGCATGACGTCAATGTAGTGTCTAATTGCCAAAGATCTCCAATAAGGAAGATCCCAGAATATTGACCTCTTCTTGTATAGAGATTTGTCACATGCGAGTGTATGACTACTTGAACTCTTTCCAAATTCATTAACAATATGTTTCACCCTATCATATACAACATGTCCTGGTATAGGTTTAGGAGCACTTCGTTCCTCAGTTGACCCATTAAAGGTTTTGCGTTGCCTTCGATAAGGATGCACTGGTGGGAGAAATCTCCGATGACCAAGATATACGATTTTACCACCATGTTTCAGTCTGATTGAATCAATATTTTCCTCACAAATAGGACATGCTTTGTATCCTTTTATGCTATATCCAGACAAATTTCCATAAGCTGGAAAGTCATTAATCGTGCAAAATAACATAGCACGCAACTGAAGATCTCTTTACGTGAAGCATCATATGTCATAATACCTTCTTCCCATAGTTTCATTAGGTCATCAATTAGAGGTTGAAGGTAAACATCAATATCATTTCCTGGTTGCTTGGGCCCTGATATCAATGTTGACAACATCACATACTTATTTTTCATACACAACCAAGGAGGAAGATTGTATATAACAATCATAACAGGCCACGTGCTATGTTGGCTGCTTAATGTACCATAGGGATTCATTCCATATGTACAGAGTCCAAGTCTTAGGTTTCTTGGTTCTTTACCAAATTGAGGGTATAATAAATCAATTTTCATCCATTGTGGTGAATCAGGTGCATGTCGTAGGATGCCATCATCATTGACCTTTAACTCCCCATGCCAAGACAAATTTTGCGCATCTTCTGTATTAGCAAATAAGCGTTGAAATTGTGGTATTATTGGTAGATACCACATCACCTTGGCAGGAGAGCCATTTTTAGCCTTAGCTGAATTTGTAGTCTTATACCTTGACGCACCACATTTTGGACAATTTATCAAATTACTATAGTCCTTCTGAAATAACACACAATCATTTGGACATGCATGAATCTTCTTAACCTCCATTCCCATTGGGCACATTATTTTCTTTGCTTGATATGTTGAAATTGGAAGCTCGTTGCCTTCAGGAAGAATTTCCTTTAAAAACACAACAGTGAAGTGAAACTCTTATCGCTCCACCGGTTTTGAGCTTTATGAGTGCATAATCGCATCACAGCACTCAACCTCGTGAACTTAGTACAACCCTTATATAATGGTTTTTCAGCATCATGGACAATGTTTGCAAATAAAGCAGGTGGATCAATGACATTGTCCTGACAACTACATAGCATCTCATAAATCATATCATCCTGAATCTGGTCATCTTGAATCGGTTCATCATTAACATTATCATCATTATCTATATATTCTATGCCACAACTATTAGTATCGACATTTTCTACTCCATAATTCAATTTCTCTCCATGCCAATACCATTCATTATAACCTTGTATGATCCCATTGCATATGATATGATTCTTAATTTCCTCACCAGTATCAGCTTTCAAATTATTACAACAATTTCTACATGGACAATATAGCCTATTTGTAGGTAGTTTCCTATGTTCCTCAGCAAATCTGATAAATTCATCAAGACCTTTGACAAACTCTAGACTGCAACGGTTCTTGATAGACATCCAAATTCGATTCATTTTCTATATCACATTAAAATTAATTATAAAACTAACCGTTTAATATTGATACTATAATAATCTGTAAGTTTTTATTGATAGAAAGTTAATTTTATATACTAAAGTGTACCACCTATCCCATTTTTGAATATTTAATCTCACTAGTAACTGTATAATGTATGTTTATTTTGAAGAAAATTTCAGCAACATTTCCCCTAAGTTCTCCAAGTACACCGATGTAAATGGCAAATAACCACTCACATATGTACCCAGAGAACAAATGGAGAAATCCTACTGAAATAGTCTACAAAACTAAACATACATTATACAGGTACATCCTAAGTGAGATTAAAATATCCAAAAACAGTCCCAAACCGGGGACTATCCAAAGTTTACTCCTAATGAGTAAATTTTGAATGGGTTTCTAAGTTAATATATAAATATATTATTTTCATATTTATATATTAAGTTAAACATCATGCATCAACCCTAAAGTGTCAATCTAGGAGTACACATGTCTAATCTAGTATTAATTTCTAAAATTTATATAATGATTACATATGAAAAAAGACATGCATGTTTTTATTATTGGGTTATCAAATCATATAAAATGGAAAATACTTGTACAAATTAGCAAAGTAAGGCCGTTTCGAACAGTCCAAAGATTGAAATCATTATAATATTCAGAACTATTTTTGAACATTACAACAAATATGATTAAAACATTTATAGCTCAAACATAAATAAGTTCCAGGTCCATCTCGGTCGACAACGGCGTCTAGGTCCACTCTCGTTCGACAAATTGTCGACCGAGAGTGGACCTGGACGCTGCGCGCAGGTGGGCTCTCGGTTGATTAATTGTCGACCGAGATGGACCTGGAAGCAGCAATGGCGGCGGGTGGGAATGAAGGGGAACAAGGAATGAAGGAAGCTCGAACTTACTTGGAAATGGCAGCGAGCTTGGTGGAGGAAGAGAAGAACTTCACGGAGAGGCGGAGACCTTCGTGGAAGAGTGGAAGGCGGCGACGGCGAGCTTCACGGCAACGAAAAGCTTCACGGAAACGACGGGCTTCATGGAGGAAGAGTGAAGGCGGCGACGACGAGCTTCACGATCCTTTTCACACTGACGACGAGCTTCACGATCCTCTTGGCGGCATGGAGAGGCGGCAACGGCTTCACGGAGAAGCGTTCGCGACAACGGCGGAATGACAAAGTGAAAAGGGGTTTCGCGGTGCCGCGGGAGAGAGATTAAAAAGAGAAAAGGGTTTCGCGGGAGGAAGAGAGACTAAAATTTCGGCTTTTTGCACGGAGTGAAAAACTGTAGCGTCGATTAACAACCAAAACCCGACTCTACAGATAAACGATGCCCGTGTCGGGTTGTTTAATAAAAATCAAATGCAAACTCGGTCGATGAATTTGTCGACCGAAAAGACCTATAGGGTTGGTTATTAGGTAAACCCGACGCTACAAGTGCTAATATGAAGAAATCTGGCTCGTTTCGGTCGACGATTTGTCGACCGAGAAGGAGCAAGATTTCCTTCGTACAAGCACCTCTAGGGTCGGTTTTTTCGTATAACCGACCCTAAGGTGCTTATACATGTGTGAAAAACTAAACTGGATATTGTCAGTCGACAATATTGTCGATCGAGACCCCCTATAGGGTCGGTTATTAGAAAAACTGACCCTAGAGGTGCTTCTAAAAAAGAAATCTGGCTTCATTCGTCGACCGAATGTGTGTCGGTCGACAAATTTGTCGACCGAAGATGCGTGAAAAACTGGATCAAAAATTCATGTCAGTCGACAATAATTGTCGACCGGGGAGCATTTTAGAGTCGGTTATAAAGGAAAAACCGACCCTATAGGTGCTTATATACGTGAAATCTGCCTCTATCTCGGTCGACAAATTCGTCGACCGAGGAGCTCTAAAGTGCTTCCACAACCCTAATAATGATGTTATGTGAAACTTTAATATATGGTGATGTCGTATGAAACCCTAATATGGGATAATGTTATGTGAAACCCTTATATGGAATGATGTTATGTGGAACCCTAATATGGAAATGTTATGTGAAACCTTAATATAGGGTGGTGTTGTGTAAAAACCCTAATATGGGATAATGTTATGTGAAATTTCAATATGGGATGATGATATGTGAAACCCTAATTGATAAAGATGGGAAACTCTAACCCTAATGAGGGAATAGAGATGTTATTTTTGTATTGCATGATGTTGATATGAAATTGATATGGTTGATATGAAATTGAGATGATTGTGTAACAAATATCCTGAATACCTTGGTCAGATGACCTGAAGGTAATAGTTACCTGATAAGTGATAACCATGTTTAGTGATGAACTAAGGGTTTGAATACCCAGAATCAGCAAATGTGATGATGGTGTAATTGAGGGATGTGAATTCCCAACAATGAGATAAAAGATTGAGATCCCAATGCTTTATAACATTTTGAAAAGTACTAAACTCTATTCAAAAATTCTGTCGGTCGACTATTTGTCGACCGAAAGAGCTCTAGGGTCAGTTATAAGGAAAAAATCGACCCTAAAGTCATCCTCGGTCGACAATATTGTCGACCGAATTTGTCCCGGTCGATAATATTTTCGACCGAGATTAACCCTGTTTCAATGTTTTAAATTAAGTACCAAGTGTGTGTGTATGAGATTAACCAAGTGATGCTTTGTCAAATTTAGCCATAATTTATTTTTCAATCATTTGAAATAACAATATTCTTAAATAACATGTATATGTCCAAATGAAGCCATGGAAAACACTTTTATTCATAACAATTTAATGCCCATACACTTTATAAGATGAAACATGACATACTTGCTTTATAAAAAGATATACATTACATCATTACAAAGATATCTCATAATCCCACTGGAAAGACCGAAGGATTACATCAATGTCTGGGTCTTTTCCAAGAAAGGGCTCAACTCCATAATATTTGACCAGTGTCTGCCACTCCTAGGCACCTGTCATGGTTAAGGCATAAGCCTCCAAGAAGGTGGGAACACGATCAAAGTGAAAGTTGGCAGCAATGTCTTGAAGTTGAATTGAGGAAAACTGAGTATGTGTGAGATCAGGAGATGGTGGAGGTGGAATTTGATAGTAGTTGTAGGAAGGATTGTATGGATTTATCATGCCAGGATTAAGGGAATAGGGATATTCATCAGGTTGGTTAGGAGAGAGAGCTTGCATCCTTTGGTTTAAATAAGTCATGCCATGGTGATTATAATCCAATTGCTTACTTAGGTGATATTGGGAGCCAGCAATGTATGTCAAGGTATTTGTAATAGGATCATGGGGTATGTTAGTAGGAGGAGGTGGTGGAGGTATGTCTTGGGTGGATGTCTCCCCTTCAGTCCTAGCCCTTTTGTGGCCAAAGTCGATTCCCATCTTTTCCATCACATTTTTACTTATCTTTTGGGGCTTTCTATCCCATGTGTAACCTAAGTCATCCTCAATATTCTTCTTAAGAAAATGTTGAGTGATTTGGCATACAAAGTCAGCATAAGGTGGATTGCCAGAAAACTCAAGCATATTCTTAAGGATGATACGAATAAAGTTTATGGGAATACCTTTGAGAATGACATAGATAAGGTACATACGAAAGGTGGGTACTTCAGATTTGTTTTCTCTAGGATGGATATTGGTGGAAACAATGAGATTTATGATCCTAGCTTCAGGTTTTAAATTTATGGCATAATAGGTACCCCTATCTTCATGACAAGTCGTATTTGATTGAAAGATGGCTCTTTTGACATCACTAAGGCTAGTTGTAGTGTCATCTTGGGAGAGTTTGTTGAGTGGATTTCCTCTAGTGAGATCAATAAAATTTTTATATTCTTCTATATCTATGTCAAGCATATCAAGAATACCCTCCTCAGTAAAATGGAATCCATACCCACCAACCATAGAGGAGAAGGAATCATGTTCAGGATGTTTGGCTAAATTGGCATAGAATTCATTAACTACTTTGGAGGAGTAGGAATGGAAGGAGGGATTTAGAAAATCAGTCAAATGTTGCACCTCGAAAAGTTCCTCCAAATCGACAATGCTTTGGAAGTCCATGACGTCGACTGGCCATCGTGGAAGAGGAGTTTTTGATGAGAGCCTGAGGTAGCGGTCGCCTGCAGCTGCGTCGATGAAAGGGACGTCGTTGATGAACGACAGCGTTGAAGAGACTATCCTTCCTTTCCTACCTGCAACTTGCTTCTTTCCGCGCGTAGATCATGAAGCCATTTCGTTGCTTTGAAATGGAGAAATAGCAAGCAAGAATTGGATGTAGAGAAGCTGAAGATTTTCACAAGAATACACTAGAGAGGAGCTAGAGAAGTGAGAATGTGAAGGTGTGAAGAAATGGATCGTTTTGGGTGCTATTTATAGCAAAACAGAGTCAATTTTGGTCGACAATTTGTCGACCGACGCCCGAAACGGTCATTTTCTGGACCGTTCTCCTGGTCGGCCAACAGTCATATTTATAGCCGTTACGATGGTTGAAATTCTAGCCGTTACGACGGTTGATTTTTTTAGCCGTTACGATGGTTGATTTTTTAGCCGTTGGGATACAAATTTGTCGACCGATATGTTGCGGTCGACATTTCGTCGACTGAGATTGAGCCAGATTTCATTCTCTTAAGTACCTCTAGGGTCGGTTTTTAGGAAAAAATCGACCTTAGAGGTACTTATTCATGTGTGAAATACTAAACTGGATCCTAGTTTATCTCGGTCGACAATATTGTCGATCGAATGGACTTCTAAGGTCGGTTATAAAGAAAATACCGACCCTAAAAGTTGCTTATACACTTGAAAACTGACTAATAATCGGTCGACAAATTTGTCGACCGAGAAATGCTATAAGGTCGGTTATAAGTGCAAATCCGACGCTAGAGGTGCTTATACATGCGTGAACTATCTGGATCCAGAATAGATATCGGTCGACGAATTGTCGATCGAGAAAGAGCCATATTTCCTTTGCATAAGTACCTCTAGGGTTGGTTTTAAGGAAAAAAATGACCTTAGAGGTACTTATCGGTCGACGAATTTGTCGACCGAGTGAGTCGGTCGAAATATTGGTCGACCGAGAAAGGCTCTAAGGTCGGTTATAAGTGCAAATACGACGATTATACATGCGTGAACTATCTGGATCCAGAATAGATATCGGTCGATAAATTTGTCGACCGAGAAGGACTTTAAGGTCGGTTTTGTAAGAATAACCGACCTTAGAGGTGCTGAACCGAAGAGGACTGTAAGGTCGGTTATAAAGAAAAACCGACCCTATAGGTGCTTGTATACGTGAAATTTAGCTCTTATTCGGTCGACGAATTTGTCGACCGAGGAGCCCTTTAGGGTCGGTTATAAGGTAAAACCGACGCTATAGATCGAGGCGTGAAACCAAAATCAAGCAAATTTTTGCCGTCGGAAAAATTGTCTATAAGGTCACTTATTTTAGAAAAACCGACCCTATAGAGATGTACTACAAGGTCGGTTATTTTAAAAAAAGCGACTCAAAAGGTCTTAAGTGGTGCCCGCATTTTTTATAGATATATAAGGTCAGTTATTTGGAAAACTGACCCTATAGAGATACACTACAAGGTCGGTTATTTTAAGAAAAGTGACCCAAGAGGTCTTAAATGGTGCCCGCATTTTTTATAGACATATAAGGTCGGATATTTGGAAAACTGACCCTATAGAGTTACACTACAAGGTCGGTTTATTTTAAAAAACCGACCTAAGAGGTCTTAAGTGGTGCCCGTGTTTTTTTTAGACATATAAAGTCGGTTATTTGGTAAAACCGACCCTACATGTAGTGACGTTATAACCCAGTTATGTACTAGTGTATGTGCATTCTAACACCTTAAATTGGGCATTTTTCTATCCAAACCCTAATTTCTCAATGAGGCATGGACCTAGCTCGTAAAGTTGTTGCCTGGAGACAAAGTTGGTGTAGTTTAGATTTCCCTCTGTCTAGATCCTTATGTTGTATCTTACATTTCAACCCTATGTGGGAGATGACGATGTATCTTTTGAAAAAGTTAAATATAGTCATTACTTTAATTCTATTGCTATACTCTTTGGTCTTTTGTATACCATTATATAAGATTTGAAAATTTGACACCTATTCCAGCATACCTTTTGACTATGTTTGAATAGATGTTTTATTCTTCAAATTTTTAGTAAAGGGGTGATTTCACTCTTTTACAGTATTCTTATAGATCAATTCACATACTAATCAATATTCTATAATCCTTCAATTGAGAGCATCAATATTATTATCACATACATCATCATATTAGGGTAGAGGCAGATTCTTAGCTCCTTCAATTAAATCCTTGGTTTTCCTTTCAATATAGATTCATTACTCTTAACTTCTTCATTTCTTGTTCTCTACTATCCTTTGAATTCATCACTATCTATTGTTATAATATAAATTAAACATTAACATCATTGACAATATAATTTGTTCAAGTGAATTTGAATATATTTTATAAAGACCAATTAAACATTTCCTCTCACTCATTTCATTATCATTTATCTGTTACTAATCGTTCCACTCATTTCACCCTTTTCCATCCCCAATCTTTGCATATGGATAGTTATACCATGTTATTGAATTCCCAGTGGTGACTTGGTAACTAAAAGTATTTCTCTTCTTCCTCATAAAACACTTCATTTAATAAGTCAAAGAGATCAAGGGTACTTTTCTTACCCCTTAGTCAATAGTCATCATCTCAATTTGTACTTATGTAACTTGTATAAAAAACTTTCATTCATGTGGTGTACATTATTATTCCATAAATTACAATAAATTAGATGCATTAGGCCTATATCATCTTAGCAAGACTTGTCACTTTCAATTGAAGTAATAATACCTACAATTGAGTATTTCACCACATTTAGAAGATTATATATAAGTTAAGGCTTTTTCCTCTCATACCCATCTCCATATTGAATTTCTAGGAATTTCATAAGTCATCTAAGTTCAATACATCACAAGAACCTTATTATTCAATAACATCATCAAAGGGTAGAAACGTTCATTAAGACTGTTCACAATACATGGAAACCCTAGTTTCCATGCCAACACAATTCATCCATCAATTCTACTATACATCGATTCATTGGCTCATTGAGTCAATCCCTCAACACTAACCCTAAATAAGAAATATCCACATTTCAAATCCTCATATTGTACTTCCTGTACATTGCGTATGTAATTATATCAAAGATGTAAAAATACAATGTAGGAACTTATTCTTATAAAGTTCAAACATGATCCTATACTTGCCAGCTCATTTCCAACCATAACATTCATTAGGCCATTTTTTAGGAAATATATAGAAAACAACATAGTTATGTGTTCACATGACTATTCATATAATTTGAATCAATAGATCAAGAACTAGACAAATAAAAAATGATGAGAAAGTATCTAAATCAATAGTATTTATTTCCACAAAATCATCCCAATTGATTACCCCATTGCATACAAATACTAGCAATTCTATTTTATTTGGATATACTTAGTCTTTAAACATGATTACAGAGCTTAATATGGGGGACACAAACTCACATAAGGTTCTAAGAACATTAAAAACGTCACACATGATTTGAATTTCTAGAAAACCTTAAAGGTTCTAGCCACCGTCTCCTTTTCGTAATCCTTCCAACAAGGAAACCCTATTGATGGAGAATATGTGATAAAGAAAGATAAAATATGGTTCTTTGTCATAATTTGGATTCAAATAAGAGGGAGGACGTTATATATATATATATATATATATATATATATAAGAAAATTCAACATGAAATCATATCTGGAGTTCATGATCTCCCACAAATTCACAAGCTATATGAAGCCAAAATCCTAATTCAGCATTTCCAGTGATTTTCTTCTACAAAATCCTAATATCTCTCTCTCTCTCTCTCAAATTTTGTATCTATAATAGGGATGACGGATCATGGGAGCTACTAGGGTGTTAGGTTGATTATACATATCAATTGAGGTACTTGGAACATTTATAAACACATTCAAAACTATTTACAACCTTTTTTTATTTATTCAGACTGGTTGGTCAGCTACGTTGTTACTGATAAGAAACTTGGCTAACACCACACTTTGGATAAATCCAAAATTATACAAAATTTTAAAAATTTGGTCGAATGTCTAAATTTAAGTTACCAAGCTACAATTAATATTTCAATTCATTTGAATGTATTAGTAAATAGATAAAAATGAAATATCAGAGTACTATATTTCAACCTAAATGCTTGGTCGGCTGAGTTTTTCCTGAGGAAACTCAACCCACAAATAGGTCAGGAAATAGTAAAACTATGATAATTTGTGAGAACTCTTATATTTTAGTTATTTATACTATATCTAAATTTCAACTAAACAAGTTATAAATAAAATACTAAAAATCACCTAGTACACTACTATATTTATCATTTTTTATTTTCTTATACTATCAAAATTCTCAATTTGGTCAATTAGGCTTTTCCATTTTCAAATCTTATTATTAATGAAAGAAGGCATGCTTAGATATTCTCATTACATTCAAAACATCATAATTAGACTACCATCATTAATCAAGCTTAAACAATGAGCACTATAATTAAGCATGTAATCAACTAATTAAATCATAGTTAGATGACTAAGTTGAAAATAGCTCATTACATCGACCATTCCATCATATGATGCCGACCAGATCCAAATCATCACCACATATTATGGGTCACCATCAGCCTATGTAAGCATATATCAACCCCCACCCACACCAAACTGCTCTGATCAATTCCCATATGTTTGGGGTCCACTCTCATGAAATCTCAAAATTGTCCTTAGTAAGTTCATGATTCTTTAACATGTGTATAGAATTATCTTTGTGTTTGTAAATATATTCAAATATAACTCCTCTTTTATACCTTATCATGAATTCATCTTCTTGTTCTTGTCCAGAAACACTCTTGTATGTTATATGTTATGATGTCGACCAACACTAAATTGTCTTTTATACTACATAAATTGCAACAAAGAATTCATATTTTCACATTTCATTATTGAACACATTTAGGTCTTCTCTAAACTAGTATATCAAGAAACCATACAGAGAAGTCATATCATGATAGAAACCATGGTTGATATAAACTTGAGAAAAAGCACATATAAACTTGAGAAAAAGCACACACTAACCAATGAATGGGTTGATGCCTATGTGGACAAAGATGCATACCAACCATTCAACCAGTTGATGATGACATGATCCATAGCAACACCACATCTATCGGGTCACCATAAATCTCTCTAATTAGATATAGACCCGCACCCATACCAAACTTCTATGAGCACATTTTTATATGTTTAGGCCTAGTCCCATGCAAACCAATGGTCATCATATGTATGTTAGTATTCATTTAACATGCTTATAGCATTATCTCTTTATTTGTAAATATTTTCAAACATAACTCCTATTCTACACCTTATATGGAATTCATATGATTGTTCTTCTCCTAAAACACTCTATTATGCTATATTTTATGATGCCAACCAACATTGCTATCGTCTTTTACTTTACATGGTTTGAAACCAAAAGTTTAGATTTTCACATTGCATCATCGAACAACTTTAGGTATTCATCTAAACCATTTTAGCTAGAAAACATACGAAGAAGCCAGTTTGGGATAGAAATGATGGTTGATGATGATTTGGACAAAGGACCACAAATAAGATAGAATTTAATTGATGTGTACACAAACATTGACCATTCCATCAGTTGATGTTATCTTGATCCAAACCAACACCACATATGTTGGGTCACCATCAACCTATTTAAGTAGACATCAACCCTTTGCATCCATCCCCATGTACACCAAGGGGTGTTCTTGGTATTTTCATATTTCTGTAACATGTTATAGCATTATCTCTTTATTTGTAAATATTTTCAAATGTAGATTCTCTTCTACACTTTATCTAGAATTCTTATGCTTGTTCCTTTCCCAAAAAAATATTATCTTCTATATGATATGATGCCAACCAACGTTGCAATATCCTTTACTTTATATGGGTTGCAACCAAGAATTCTGATTTACACATTGCATTGTCAAAGAACTTTAGGTCATCATCTAATGTAGCTTAGCAAGAGACCATAAAGATAACCCATATTAGGATAGAAACCATGGTTGATGTCGACTTGGACAAAAGCCTACACCGTCCAATGAATAGGTTGATGCTTACGTGGAGCAAGGCTCGCACTCCTAATCAAGAAAAACACCACAATTGTTGGTCCACATTATGTTAATATTTGTTTAATATGTTTCTAGCATTATCTCTTTATTTATAGATAGTTTCAGACATAACTCCTCTGTATCTATCTTAATTTAGTTGGAAATCATAAACAAACTAAGGATGCCACATCAAGGGTGCAACAATCCTCGGGTTACTAATCGATCATGTTCATGATCATAATGCAATCACTCAATATATACTTATATGTTCAGCGGAAGATCCAACCAGATTGCGAAGGAGGGACACAAATAAAAATAAACATTAACTAAACTTTAAAAAATTAAAATAATACTAGTAGTTGTTAATTAGTATCTAAAGCACATTGTAACTAATAATGTTTTGATATACTAAAACATTTCATATTGAAAAGTATAATCTCATTAAACATTTTTTCTTTGAGTTTTCATCCTATGAAATCTCTTCATTGTTATTTTATTACTAATGATGTCAAACATTTCCTTTTCAATATACAAAACCATTGAGTCATTGAATCACTTATCATTCATCTGGTTGCCTTGATGATTTTTAGTGATATTTCATAGCAAATGATCTTTCCATTGTCGCTATTATCATTGACAATATTAATGCTAATTTTATGAACTTATATACATCTGCATAGACTTTTACTTTCTAATCAAATAAAGAGAATAAGATTATTCATATTAAATATGATAACTGTTTATATTTACTAATATCTCAAAATTTAATAAGAATAAACAAATAAATAGTGGTACATCTAATACATAAATCATCAATATGTTTACTTTTTGATAGTTTTTATATCAATCATAGTATATGATGCCCATACTAAAAATTGAATCAACTAAAAAATATACAAGAATGTACCTATTGTTCTTTGAATTGATCGAAACCTGAAAAGTGTTTGTAAGTCGTCAATTGTCAACTTATAATGAACAATAACGGTTGGCAGAAACACTAATGACTGTAAGCCGCTAAAACAATGGCCACAAAATCAGGTTGTATAAGGTATCATATGTATCCGGCTATAGGACTACAAGGGTATACATGTTATGGTGATTGACATAAAATAAACTCTAAAACTCAACTTGAAATTGAGAAGACAATTTTGATATGATCATTGTTGACACAACTATAAGATAAATTTTTTTCTTTATGTTTAACTATGTATCTAAATTGTAAGTATATTATTTAAACATTTCCTTATTCAAATCTTAATCATGGTTGGGATACGCTCTGACTATCACAAAGCACACTAAAGCAATTTCTTTGCTTGCTACAAAAAATCCATGTATTTATCCATGCTAAAAATCTTATTTTTCCACGCATTAAAGAGTGGATAAATAGATTGTCCACGCAAATCAAAAGGTAGTAAAATTTAATGTCACCACTTATCCACCTTATTTTTTGCAGTATTCTATCATCGATTTTTTGTGTGCATAGTTAAGTGTTCACGCTATTTAATGTGGACATCTGGTTGACTCTAAGATTAGTTGTTTATTTGGTGGGAAGTCGTTGTCCATTCTAAAAAGCATGGAGAAAATGGTTGTTGCCAGGTTTTGGCATCAACAATGACCACAAACTAATATGATTGTTTCAAATTTTGTAAATAAAGGATACTTCCTGTTTTGTGTTCATGATTACATTTATGTTGTACTTAATTAGAGTTAATAACACTTTAACAAACCAACTATTCTGGTTGCTTGACGTACATAGGATCAAAGATTCACAAAGAACACAAGCTTGAAGATTACATACAGTAGAAAACACAAACGGGGTACATTTATTTTGGAGATTGTTTAACAATGTTATGTACAATAAACATAGTCGAGTACTTTTAAGCAGCACGACATTTTGAAAATGAAGAGCTACAGACAACTGCTGCGGAGAGCTTGAGACAAAAATGATGCCCACGTCAAGCTCTCATAAATAGGCTAACTGACAACCTTTTCTACATGTTGTTCTTTGATGGTCTCCCCCAATTCCCTTGGATGTTGCTTTGTGGTTTTGGGTCCAGATCATTATGTTGAACTTCACCGAGGCCTTCATCCCTGATCACCTTGCTATTGTCTTTGATGTCCTATGTACTTCTCTCTGTACTAATGGCTATAAAGACTGGTGATGGCATCTCTGTGTCGTTTCTTTATTTCCTTTGTAATGGCTGCATTATTATTTTGCTTCTGTATTGTTAGGATTCTTGGGTGTGCCTGGTTACAATTTAACACCATATATATCAACAGTTGCACTCGGCTGCCTTTGCTTTCATCATTGTACCGTCCCCATCCTGGCAATAATGGGTAATAACATCAATGATGAAAACCTATATACAGATCCTTTGCTGGAAAAAATAGATGTACTCAGAAGTCGGAACAAAGTTAAGCCTACATTCTCTCCCACCTTACCTCACACAACAAAAAAGTAACGCTCATGGAACCTCATTATCACGTAGAAATATATCAACATCTTATAAAATGGATAGCCAGATATTATGATCCTAGATAGATATATTTACCAACCATCTTGAGACAAATGAGACACATTTGACTATAATGTTTTCAACATAAGAAAATGATATTTATATTTCACAAGTAAAAGAAGTGAATGTACCTGGAAGACAACAATCTAATACTTGTTCACACTTCTGTAGAATAGGATGTTGCTCTTATTGCCGAGGTAAATAACATCCAGAAGAAGTTACATGCCACAATTGGTGCACAACATGATGTTGCTATTGTGATGAAGGGCAAGACATAGACCATCTCAATGACGCAACTGGAAAGTGTCATCGGGCAGACCAACAGGGAGAGACATTCCACAAATTTACGCTTGATAGCTAATGGGAGATTAATCCTGCAAGATAAAGAGCAGAAGTGGCTGTTAATGAAGCATGAAAAATATAACTGATGGTAGGATTTGACAGAGCACATCAAGAAAATATTGATTTTTTAGAACATCAAAGATTTTCATGGTCTTCCTTTTTGTTGGTGACCATACAACTATCATTTTGGGGTCATTGCAGAACCCTTGAAATTTTTTTTCATTTTGTTAATACCAAGAGAATCCATAAACCAGTAGCTTGTGTGAAAATTGACCACTAATCCATAAGCAGACGAGCTATACTAAAATAAAACTTCACATGTAGAATTTTTGTGGATCACATTCAATTAGTGCAAACATTACAAGCTAACTTCTGCTACGGAAACTAATACATATAGGGTTAATGACACAGTGGCTCATCCAAGAAAATTGAGTGAGCATTCAATAACTAAAAAATATTCTTCACAGAAATTGCTTTTAGTACCTTCGTACGCCAATCAACAAAACATGAGCTCCTTTTTCTTTTTGTTCACTCAATTCCCTCTAGTCAAGCATATACAACAGGATACAGCGTTTTCTTTATTTTCCTTCCATTTCTTCAGCCTAAGAAACAAATCTACTAGAATAATAATATGCCCAATGAATTTTGAGGAAATGACTAGAATATGCTATGAAAAGAAAAAAAATATTGTTAAAGGTTATCTACTGAATAACTCCATACAAGTTAAAATTCAAATCAAATTAGTTTTAAAACTGCATTCATCTTTCTCTATGAAGTATTAGTAGGTTTAGTAAGTGGCTGGTAATCTTTTTTCCTAATCATGATTTGGAAGTTTACTACCATAAAACTCGCAGGGAGCTGTCTAGTGTTGCAATTCGAGATAAGATTTGCTGCACCCTATTTTAAAGGGAGTAGGCTACTCCTTAATATGTTTACACGTTTACATTCAGATGGGCATCACCGGTTGCGATTAAACACAAACTACACATGGAAACCATCCTATTTGGGAGCAGCGTGTTCCGTGCGAAACCTGGAGATTTTGGGGTCTGCAATTCCCCTCTTAATCAGTATACTACGTACTTAACCATAGTTGATTCCTATACGGAAAAATATACTTACGGATGACGCCATAATATAACCCACAAGAGGTATTAGGGAAACTATATCTAAAGTAGCAAGGAGTCAAACATAGTTTAAATAAAGTGAATGGGGAAGAGGTAGACGTAAGTAACTTGGATAACACTACCATACAACATCAAAATTCAATACCTCTCAATGGGAGTATCTATCAGCCAAAGGTTTGTGTCCAAACCAGGTATCATGCCAGAAGGAGATAAATGGGAGGATAATTGGAAAAGAAAGGTCCACGTAGACAACAAATAGAATTCCTTAAATCTCAAAGGGAACTTGACCTTTATGACAGAGACAACATTCACAAGATGCAATACTAATATCTAGAGGTAAAAAATGTCTTCAAAAACATGACTAAATATTAGAAACCAAACTAGTATAGTAACTAAGGGTTAGATTGTGCAAGTACAAGGGTGCACAGAGATTTTAGTCTTAAACGTGAAAGATCCAACAACAACATCACCAACTTTCAGGTGTCTTCATTCCACCACAAGTCTAAAGTTGTACTAGTTGCTAGGAGAATGTTAGCTGCATTTTCCTATTACATTAGCAGTTTGAAATCAAGCATGTTTGTTATTGTGTCTATCATCTCAAAAGTAGAATTCAGTAGGGGATTAATCATAAGCCAAAACAATCCATTAAGCTACTTATAATTGGGAGGATACTCACCGGTGGCATCTTTAATGGCGCCCCAAGCATACCCAATCTCAAGGAGGACTTGTGTCTTCTGCTTATGCTGCACATCATTGTCTGGCATCGCGATCAGCACCGTCTCCCACTTGGCCAGCTCGTCCTTGTACTTTCCCACCTGCACAATATTCCATCCGCACATATGCTTCCTTAGGTATTCAAAGAACCCAAGCATAATCCCCATATGAAAGGTCAAGGGGGCAAGATAAATCATTAAAATGAACATACTACCTCTGTGAGATGGCCCCCTCCGCTTTGAATTTCTTTGCCGGTATTCCATGGGTGGGAATCTTGGCCTCGAGCACTCCCACCATGACAACGCTACTTGAAACTCCTCCCTCTTTGTCGTAAGCCACACGCTTCTTTGGCCGATTGGGAGGCAAAAGCTAGTCTTCAGTAAACTAGCCATTTCACACGTCACCTCTTGTGGAAATTTTGGCAAGAGTAGCTTTTCTTGTGTATTGTATCAGTGTAGCATTGGAGTAAATTAGTACATGAGCATTACTTGCAGTGCATATAATTTATTGAACAATCAAATATAACATGAACAAGATAGAAACCATGGTTGCATTTAACATCATCTTTTTGAATGAATACATAGTTAAAAGCCCATATGTTTATTATAAGAATTATCAAGAAGAGAACATCATGACCTATCACTCTTGTTGGAAGTCTAATCTTGGCCACCAGTCTGTTTGAAAACCTCTTACTATCGATGATGTGGACCTGTGAGGGTGCAAGTGAACTAATGTAATTGTTTTGGAGAGTAATTTTCTAATTAGTGTTGAAGTTTGTTGAACAACTAGATTGCGAGTCATCTATGACCTTAGTCATAAGGGTGACATAGCAAGTCCTTTTTCATCACATGTTCACTATCCATGGAGTATACTGCATATTTACCTGGGACATATTTGTGTCTTCATCACGAACAAAAGATATTGTCCCTCTTCACAATGATTTCCAGGCTTCGAAGCCAATGTTGACCCCAAACAGAGTTGTCTTTTCTCCAGTTGATGACACTCATTCATTTACCTTGGTTCTTCTAGATGTGACATATTCTTGAAGGTAAATTTGGCTAAGCTACCATAATTGTCCTTTACTATTGAAATACATATAGATAGTTTGTTCACAATTATTTGGCATAACAGTGTCAAATTTAACGATCAAAGTGCTTTCATTACCACATTTAGAGTTTGCTTTTAGATATAGAACTTGGGTATATCCATATGTATTATGCAATTCACTAAACTTGGAATTCATTATTCGGAACTCCATTGCATACTCTCTCCATCTGAGGTACCTCTCCCTTGTTATGACCACATCTGAGCTTAATTGGTAACCTAGGGTTTACCTGGATGATTATATGTTCAATTAGATTGATCATTGCTTAAATCTAATTATGATGATAATTCAATTATGATGTTTTAAACCTAATAAAAATGTTAAGTGTTCTATTGTTTGAGAAATTAGGGTTTGAGAAATATGAACCCTAGTTGGCTGAAATTAGGGTTTTGATGGTACATGAGTATAGAATTTGATCAAGATAGTAGTACGGTAAATAATCTATCATATTTTCTATTTAATTTGGATTTAATTGAAATTTGGATATAATATGTATAACTCAATCTTTCATTTCAGTGAAAAATTTCAGAATTTTTAGATGTTCTTTAAAAGTCATTCTCGGTTGAGATATATTTCAACCGACCATGCTGACAGAATGTTGTTCAGCAGTATATTGTTTGATTTTTAATTATTTATTGGTAACATAAAATGATCAAAAATTTTAACTAGACATATACAACTCAATCATAAACAACATGTAAAATTTTCATATTTTTTGGATACGTTTAGACCTTATCAGTAGATGAATTACAGTAATTGACATTTCTGTAGAATTCTGGATGGCAGTGGAAGCTTGAATGATCTTATATTTTAATTAAATCTTTATAACTCAACTATACACAACATGCTAAATTCTCATAATTTTTTGAGAAGGTTTGATCTCTAAAATACACGAATTCACAGAAACCTTTTTATGATAGAAAAATCTGCTGAAATAAGAAAAAGTTTAGTGAGGGGTCAATGTGCAATTAACCCAAGAAACTCAATTGCTCTATATGGTCAACCTAACACACAAGGATATCTTATAATTTGTGATTCAATCTAGAGAAACGAAATCCTAGGGAGAGAGAGTTAGGGTTTGAGAGGAGAAATTGATGGAGATGCTGACCTAGGGTTTTGCGGTCTGAGGAATGATGAAATCATATAAGTTTAGCTTCTTTGGATATAGTTTCATGGTGAATCTTATCTCACATTTCAAAATTCCGTCCCTCCTCTGATTTGATCCAAAATGGTATCAAAACTTCCCCTTTTCTCACTCTTTCTTCATAATCCCTCATTTTATGGTTTTTGAGTTGAAAGGAAGAAGAATTGGGTGAATTGCTAGGGATTTGATATGAGATCGAGATTTTTAGGGATGATCTACGTTTTTAAGGTTTTTTCACACCTTAGGGTGAGTGGGAACTTCATTTAAACAATATATTGCATGAAAATTGGTTAATTTATCCATAATCTTTAATTGCTAGTATGCGACTACAAACCCTGAATTGTCTATTTGTTTTAAGTTGTTGCAAAATGATATGAAATGGATTCTTCCTCTATTTGGATAAAGTTCAGATGATAAAATCATATTAGAAATGTATACAATACATCCTACTGAGAATTCCCTAACTATTCACAGAGGTTAAAAGAGTAAACTGAAATATAGGGAATTTGTCTATGACTGAAATTTGCTATATAAGTAAATAGAGAAAGTTGCTTATCTAGATCCCCTTAGTTTTGAATGATTGTTTATCTAAATTCATAGTACATATATGTCATATACTATCTTGGATTTTGTTTAATGTGAGTAGTGTTTGTTTGGTATCTCAGTGAAGAGGGTGAAACCCTAGATGCGAGGAAAGTTGGATATTTGCGAATAGATATCGTGAAATCCATTTGAAGGGATTTTTTTTGACATGATAGACTTTATTTATTCAATATTATTATTGATCCATGTTATCCCAGTGAATGGCATGGAAACCCAAATTCAGCTCAGTTCTAAGGTTTCATACATATATTGATTTTATATGATTTGTTGATAGTAGTCTTTATTCAGTGAATGTTTATGTCTCATGAAATCTTTATGGGATCCATGGGAATAAGTTGTTGCCTAGTGAGAGGTGACAATATGTGTGATGGCCTTCTGATCCATGAGAATACTTATACAACCAGTGAAATGAATTCCTTGGTCTAAGGACCTAGAGATAGTGGTTACCTGTTACAGAGGTAACAATGCTATGTGATGATCTAAGGGTTTGAATACCCAGATCCAGTAATCATGATAATGATGTGAAGGGATGAGAATTCCTAGTAATGTGATAAGGGATTGAGATCCCAGGTATCATGTGTTTTAAAGATTTGAAAAGTATGTGATAGATGTATTACACCTTTCTTTGTAGCATTTGTGGTGATTAAATAAAACCATACGGGTAGGGTGTTCAATGAATCAAGTATTGTGATATCAATGTTCTCAGTTATTATTAATAATTATTGTCATGATAAGTATTTAACTCTTAATTTTGTTATCAAATGCACAACTCAAGATTTGGGTTGATATGCACGATTCTAGTGTGTATGTGCCAAGTGGACATGAAATCTATTTATTTAAGGATTTTAGTTTTCCTGCATGTATAGTATGTTGATTACTCAGTATATTATAGTGTTTTGAATATACTGCTCTGCCAAGTTTAGAATGATATACATGTTGTATTATAACTTCAAATAAGTAGATGTGACACCATAGAGATACCACAGTCAAGTATAAGTAAGAGAAGGGTACAATGCAGAAAGATCTTTCTAGGAATAATAAAATAATAGACTTAGGAGCCTTGAACACCGTAGAACCCTTATGTGAAGTATGTGCCTTAGGGGTGAAATGACCTAACCCCGGCATCATCTAGTATACGGGGGTCGTAACGTGCTATTAGGTGGAACGGGGGACGAAGCCCTAGTGGAAGTCTTCTTAAATTATAGTTTGCAATGTCCAACATCAACCAGACGTCCTGGTGGCACTAGAGTACAGAAAAGCCAAGAGGTGGCTTGACTCTCTTCCTGTGTGCTCAAGTTAGAGAAAGAGTCCAGTTTAGGCCAGAGAGCCATTTCCCTATTGCAGACCATGAGAGTAGTCAGACTTAGCATTTCCCGGGTGTGTCCGCTAAGTCGTGTATGGTGTGATCGTAGTGTACTACGAGTCTTCATATGTAGAGTACATTGCATATGATCAGGGCATAATAAAGTTAATGAGAGGTCAAACAAATGTGTACAGTTATTCAATTATTCTTTGTATGTTTCTGAATTATTAGTTCTCTTTATGATCAATCAAGCATTTCATATATTGATTCACTCTTATAGATATTTAGAGTATCCTGCCATATTTATGATTGTCAATTATTGGACTCTTTATAGCTTACTACTGTTATAATTGATATCAATTGCTTAAAAGTATATCTGTAATTATATCAGTGCTTTAGACTGTTTCTTTGAAGTACTCATTCACTGAGCGAGTAGGCTCACCCCTCTACTCACAACTTTTTAGGGAAATCACATGGACTTGAAGAAGATATCATTGCATCAGAGTAGATCTGCCACAAAAGTTAAGTCTAACTATAGTTAAGTTCAGTCGGTCCCTGTCACTCTAGGTCCTTGTATAGATCTGAGAGAGAGTTGTAAATGATGTTTTGTATGTTTGTTTCCTTAATAGGAGAGAATACAAATGATTGTTATGTCGTATGTACATGGAAGTGTGAGAAACATAATGAATGTATGGATGTGTATCATAAACGTTGAGATTATATTAGAGAAATAAAATTTTAATTCTCTTGTAAAGTTAGTTTATGTGGTTCAATGAGAGAAAACAAAGAGTTTGAAAAAGAAGGAAAAATTAAGGGTGATCTTTGTATTACGTTAAATCCTCAATTTGTGCCCTAATCTCGTGATTAGTGGAAATTGTGAGATTGGGGTGTAACAGCTTTGGTATCAGAGCTTAGGCTGAGTTGTCAGGGACCATTAAGTTAGTAAGTTAGAGTCATAAGTGTGGCAGATAGGAGATGTTATGATGTTAGCTCTGGGGATTTGAGTATTTGGATATCCTAGCCCAGTATCTGAGTACTTGGATCAACCAGTATCAAGCTACTCTGTCTATTGTTTCATGTATACCCTGGCCAGGTATACAGTGGAAGGATGGGCTAGAGAGAAACCCTAGAAATATTAGGGTTAGAAATAAGATACGTAACATGAATTAAGAGCATAAATATAAAATGAGATAGAACTTTCATTTCATATTGTTGTTTTATTGGAGATGAGTAGAAAACTCTTATATGTTAAAATTCAGATATTCAGTATTTTGAAATATATATGGGTCATTAAGATTTGTTGTAAACTATGCAGTTGTAACATTTATTGATTACATTCTTTGTATCAAGTAGACTAGAAATGATCTTTTAATGAACTTTCCTAAGTGGATATTCTTTCCACATGTTTGAGATTAATAGGAGTTGGTTAATCTTAAGAAACTCTTGGCTTCAGGACTGCAGGTTCGGCCTGGTCCGGCTGGCAAGATGCATTACTAGGATCCAATGACTCCTATTTAAAATATAATAAGAGTAGACTCTGGATAAATTAGACCCACATCATAGTGAGAATGTACATACACTAAGATGTTGAAACATATAGGAAAGATTAGAATAGCTAAGAATAAGTTGAAACTGATGTCTGAGATCCAACTTTGGGGCCTTATATGAGAAACCCTTAATTGGGAATAAAGGAACACGACATAAGATTCTGATTAAGTTTAATCATTAGTATTATATGAACTCTAAATATGAAATATGGAAAAGATATGAGAAAAGTATGTAAGGGACAAGATAGTAAGAATCAATCATGAGGAATGGATTATATAATCAAGTATAATGTTTTTATGTACTCCAAAGAAAAGGGAAAATAGAAGAAAAGAGCTAAGTATACAATAAGTACATAGAATTGAAGAGTCTTTAGAAAAGTTAAAGTGAAGGGAACTAGATGAGCATGTATATCATAAAACTAGGATAAGAAACTTAGTTGAAACAAAGAGAAATGTTGGAAATAATGAGCTTGATTAAGGAATTTGGGTTATGATATAATTGATAGCATGTAATGTATACCTTTATTGTGAAGTTAATACATTCATCCTACTGCTTTTGGATTCCAAGTCTCTATAGAACAACAAACTATTTTCTAAAAGAAGAACAAAAGTGTAGCTAAATAAATGAATAAGTCATACAAAGGTGGACTATATTCAGGAAGGAAAAACTTGATTTAATGAGAAACTATGTTTCACCCATGCATGAGCCGTTTGATTTAAAATGAAGGATATGTAATGTATTAAACATGAGGTGATACTAGTAGAGAGATTATTGATGTAGAATTTCAATTTCACATTAGTAGAAGGATAAAAGGAAATATATGCAACATGGTATACATGATCATACACATAAAAGAAGCAACATTATCATAAGAGAAAACTAGAAGTTAAAGATGACATGTGGAATAGTAGTATACGGTAAGGGGATTATGGAAAGTAAAGAAGGGTTTGAAACATAATGGAGTAATATAGATTATAAATGAAAGAGGTTGCGATATTCAAGAAAGTGCTAATTAGTCAAGTATCCTTATTGATAATTAATTAAACCTACATATGAGAAATGTATTAATGAATGTTTTAAGATAATAATTCTAAGTCTCAAAATCATCTTCTCTTTCATATCTTTCTTAATGAGAGCAATGTGGGAATGAAGTGATAAGAAAATGAATCATATATGATGCATAACCATCGTGGTAGAGACATCTAGTGATTGTAATAATGATACACAATATTATGATGAAACCCTAGCAGGGTAATTGAGAATGTAATCTATCTAAATGGCCAAGTAAGAGAAAGGAAATTTAATCGATAAGATAAATAAGACTTTAGTAAAACCTGTGAGATCCAAAGTTTGAATTTCAAATTAAGGGAGAAAAGTCACATCACAATAACGTCATGCTTCTGATAAGGACCAAAACCTAGAATGTTTAGAGTTGTAGTAGTTCAAGGTATGTCAATAGTGATTTGACCTTGAATACTAGCATCTCTATAAAACAAGATCATGAGATTTGCACTATGAGAAGTAAAGTAGCACTGATAGTAATCCAGGGTTTAAAGATAGCTAATCTGAAAGGTAGATAAACAATATGGAAACGATTCAGAGTAAAGAGTAAGATATAAATTTGAAATGTAACAAGTGTGTTTTGAACAAAACGAGAAATACAATATGAGTGAAGTGCGATACGAGATAAATTCTTGCAGTAATAGCAAGAATGATGAATAATCTATTCATACCTTGTATGTTTCAATTTTAGGGATGTTTAATCTACATGATTAAAATGAGAAGGATAAGTAGCAAAAAGTAAGTAGTAATGAATGAGGAGAGAGATAAGAGAAAACAATGGTTTTTAGTAATATGTGAATTTGTTTTTAGAAGTATAATTTGTTGAAGGTATATAAAGGGATGTAAATTGGTTCTACGTATGATTTCAATGTATATGTGCAAGAAATATGTTAATTAAAGGTGTCTGATAGTTTAAGTCATTCATACCAGTAATCCATCTTAGTATTGTACAATTGTGGTATGGTGATATGCGTTGAACGATGATGGAACAAATCGAGGGTTACCCTGAATAAGGTAGTCTTAACTATTCACTCATATGAATAGAAGGGATGATAACCATATTGTATTGATATGTAACCCTAATGAGATATAGCTTGTTATACCTAGCTTTAATATAACTAAGTGATGGTAATTGGGTATGAATATTCCTTGAATGACTAATACAATTATGGAGTACTTTGTTACTATTGTTGAAACCCTAGTATGCTATAACATGATGGTCACACCTTGAATTATATGTGGACTCATACTTGAGAATAGTATAGAATGTAATGGTAATGCTTCACCTTATGCATCGATGATCCAATGGGGATGTCGTGAGTAGTAATGTGCAATTGTTGTTGAATCTAGTCTTTTAACTCAAGAGTGTTTTGTTATTTGAGTAGCACAATAGTAAAATTCAAAAGAACATGGTGAACTCTCTTTCGTGATTTAGAGGTAATACATAATAATACTACATATTTAGCAGTATGAATTGAGATAGTTGGATCAGATTATCAATGTTGAGGTAAAACCTCAAGAGTATGAAAATATTGAAATGGTTGTTTCTCTCTCTATACAATGATTGATTGTGGCATAGAGAATTTGTTTGTTATCATTGAGAACTATTTCAAACATGTTGTGATTTAGTAGAGGAATAAAGGACTTAATGTTGAAAACTGCATCCAAGTATGAAATACAAGAATATAATGACATGTAAGATTTCAGAATCTTAAAATAAACCTTGAATGTACTTTACTTGCATATTTATGTTTTGGAGATGAAACCTTTTTAGGGGGGAGAATTGTTATGACCGCATCTAAGCTTAATTGGTAAACTAGGGTTTACCTGGATGAATATTTATTTAATTGGATTGATCATTGCTTGAATCTAATTATGATGATAATTCAATTATGATGTTTTAAACCTAATAAGAATGTTAAGTGTTCTATTGTTTGAGAAATTAGGGTTTGAGAAATATGAACCCTAGTTGGCTGAAATTAGGGTTTTGATGGTACATGAGTATGGAATTTGATCAAGATAGTAGTACGGTAAATAATTTATCATATTTTCTATGTAATTTTTATTTAATTGAAATTTGGATATAATATGTATAACTCAATCTTGCATTTCAGTCAAAAATTTCAGAATTTTTGGATTTTCTTTACAAGTCATTCTCAGTCGAGATATATTTCAACCGACCATGCTGACAGAATGTTGTTCAGTAGTATATTGTTTGATTTTTAATTATTTATTGGTAACTACAAATGATCTGAAATTGTAACCGGATATTTTAAACTCAATAATAAACAACATGTAAAATTTTCATAATTTTTGGATGCGTTTAGACCTTATCAGTAGACGAATTACAATAACTGATATTTCTACAGAATTCTGGATAGCAGTGCACTATTTGATTTATAATTATTTAATGGACGCTTGGAATGATCTCAAATTTTAACTGAAGCTTTGAAACTCAATTATACACAACATTATAAATTATCATAATTTTTTGAGAATTTTTGATCTCTTAAATACACGAATTCACATAAACCTTTTTATGACAAAAAATATCTGCTGAAATAAAAAAAGTTTAGTGAGGGGTCAATGTGAAATTAACCCAAGCATCTAAATTTCTCTATATGGTCAACCTAACACACAAGGAGATCTCATAATTTGTGATTCAATCTAGATAAATGAAATCCTAGAGAGAGACAGAGAGTTAGGGTTTGAGAGGAGAAATTGATGGAGATGCTAACTTAGGGTTTTGCGGTCTGAGGAATGATGAAATCAAGTAACTTTAGCTTCTTTGGATATAGTTTCAAGGTGAATCTTCTCTCACATTTCAAAATTCCGTCCCTCCTCTGATTTGATCCAAAATGGTATCAAAACTTCCCCTTTTCTCACTCTTTCTTCATAATCCCTCATTTTTAGGGTTTCTGAGTTGAAAGGAAGAAGAATTGGGTGAATTGCTAGGGATTTGATACGAGATCGAGATTTTTAGGAATGAACTACATTTTTAAGGTGTTTTCACACCTTAGGATGAGTGGTAACTTCCTTTAAACAGTATATTGCATGAAAATTGGTTAATTTATCTATAATCTTTAATTGCTAGTATGCGACTACAAACCCTAAATTGTCTATTTGTTCTAAGTTGTTGCAAAATGATATGCAATGGATTCTTCCTCTATTTGGATGAAGTTCAGATGATAAAATCATATTAGAAATATATACAATACATCCTAATGAGAATTCCCTAAGTATTCACATAGGAGTAAACTGAAATACAGGGAATTTGTCTATGACTGAAATTTGATGTATAAGTAAACAGAGAAAGTTGATTATATAGATCCCCTTGGTTTTAAATGATTGTTTATATAAATTTATAGTACATATATGTCGGATACTATCTTGGATTTCATTTAAAGTGAGTAGTGTTTGTTTGGTATCTCAATGAAGAGGGTGAAACCCTAGATGCGAGGAAAGTTGGATATTTGCAAATAGATATCATGAAATCCATTTGAAGGGAATTTCTTGACATGATCGACTTTATTTATTCAATGTTATTATTGATACATGATATCCCAGTGAATGGCATGGAAACCCAAATTCAGCTCGGTTCCAAGGTTTCATATATATATATATATATATATATATATATATATATATATATATATATATATGTATGTATATATATATATGTATATATATATATTGATTTTTAATGATTTGTTGATAGTAGTCTTTATTCAGTGAATGTTTATGTCGCATGAAATCTTTATGGGAGGCATGGGAATAAGTTGTTGCCTAGTGATAGGTGACAAGATGTGTGATGGCCTTGTGATCCATGAGAATACTTGTACAACCAGTGAAATGAATACCTTGGTCTAAGGACCTAGAGGTAATGGTTACCTGTTACCGAGGTAACAATGCTATGTGATGATCTAAAGGTTTGAATACCCAGATCCAGTAATCATGATAATGATGTGAAGGGATGAGAATTCCCAGTAATGTGATAAGGGATTGAGATCCCAGGTATCATGTGTTTTAAAGATTTAAAAATTATGTGATAGATGTATTACACCTTTCTTTATAGCATTTGTGGTGATTAAATGAAACCCTAAGGGTAGGGTGTTCAATGAATCAAGTATTGTGATATCAATGTTCTCAGTTATTATTAATAGTTCTTGTCATGATAAGTAATTAACTCTTAATTGAGTTATGAGATGCACAACTCAAGATTTGGGTTGATATGCACGATTCTAGTGTCTATGTGCCAAGTGGACATGAAATCTATTTATTTAAGAATTTTAGTCTGCCTGCATGTATAGTATGTTGATGATTACTCAGTATATTACAGTGTTTTGAATATACTACTCTTCCAAGTTTAGAATGATATACATGTTGTATTATAACTTCAAATAAGTAGACACGACACCATAGAGATACCAGAGTCAAGTATAAGTAAGATAAGGGTACAATGTACAAAGAGCTTTCTAGGAATAATAAAATAATAGACTTAGGAGCCCTGAACATCGTAGAACCCCTATGTGAGGTTTGTGCCTTAGGGGTGAAATGACCTAACCCTAGCAGCGTCCAGTATACGGGGATCGGAACGTGCTATCAAGTGGCACGGGGGACGAAGCCCTAGTGGAAGTCTCCTTAAATTATAATTTATAGTGTCCAACATCAACCAGAAGTCCTGGTGGCACCAGAGTACAGAAAAGCCAAGAGGTGGCTTGGCTCTTCGCCTATGTGCTCAGGTTAGAGGAGGAGTCCAGTTTAGGCCAGAGAGCCATTTCCCTATTGCAGACCAGGAGAGTAGTCAGACTTAGCATTTCCCGAGTGTGTCCGCTAAGTATTGTACGGTGTGATCGTAGTGCACTATGAGTCTTCATATGTAGAGTACACGGCATATGATTAGGGCATAATAAAATGAATGAGAGGTCAAACAAGTGTGTATAGTTATTCAATTATTCTTTGTATGTTTCTGAATGATTAGTTCTCTTTATGATCAATCAAGCATTTCATATATTGATTCACTCTTATAGATATTTAGAGTATCTTGCCATATTTATGATTGTCAATTATTAGACTCTTTAATGCTTACTGCTGTTATAATTGATATCAATTGTTCAAAAGTATATATGTAATTATATCAGTGCTTTAGACTGTTTCTTTGAAGTACTCATTCACTAAGCGAGTATGCTCACCCCTCTACTCACAATTTTTTAGGGAAATCACATGGACTGGATGAAGATATCATTGCATCGGAGTAGATTTGCCATAAGAATTAAGTCTGAGTATAGTTAAGTTTAGTCGGTCCCTGTCACTCTAGGTCCTTGTATAGATCTGAGAGATAGTTGTAAATGATGTTTTATATGTTTGTTTCATTAATAGGAGAGAATGCAAATGATTGTCATGTCGTATGTACATGGAAGTGTGAGAAACATAATGACTGTATGGATGTGTATCATAAATGTTGAGATTATATTAGAGAAATAAAAGTTTAATTCTCTTGTAAAGTTAGTTTATGTGGTTCAATGCGAGAAAACAAAGAGTTTGAAAAAGAAGAAAAAGTTAAGGGTGATCTTTGTATTACGTTAAATCCTCAATTTATGTCGTAATCTCATGATTAGTGGAAATTGTGAGATTGGGGTGTAACAACTTTGGTATTAGAGCTTAGGCTGAGTTGTCAGGGACCATTAAGTTAGTAAGTTAGATTCATATGTGTGGAAGATAGGAGATGTTATGATGTTAGATCTGGGGAATTGAGTATTTTGATATCCTGGCCCGGTATCTGAGTACTTAGATCAACTAGTATCAATCTACTCTGTCCATTCTTTCATGTATACCCTGGCCAGGTATACAGTGGAAGGATGGGCTAGAGACAAACCCTAGAAATATTAGGGTTAGAAACAAGATAAGTAACATGAATTAAGAGCATAAGTATAAAATGAGATAAAACTTTCATTTCATATTTTTGTTTTATTGGAGATGAGTAGAAAAGCTCTTATATGTTAAAATTCAGATATTCGCTATTTTGAAATATATATGGGTCTTTAAGATGTGTTGTACACTATGCAGTTGTAACATTTATTGATTACATTCTTTGTATCAAGTAGACTAGAAATGATCTTTGAATGAACTTTCCTAAGTGGGTATTCTTTCCACATGTTTGAGATTAATAGGATTTGGTTAATCTTAAGTAGCTCTTGGCTTCAGGACTTTAGGTTCGGCCTAGTCTGAGTGGCAGGATGCGTTACTAGGATCTAATGACTCCTATTAAAAATATAATAAGAGTAGACTTTGGATAAATTAGACCCACATCATAGTGATAATGTACATACACTAAGATGTTGAAACATATGGGAAAGATTAGAATAGCTAAGAATCAGTTGAAACCGATGTCTGAGATCCAACTTTGGGGCCTCATATGAGAAACCCTTAATTGGGAATAAAGGAACATGACATAACATTCTAATTAAGTTTAATCATTAGTATTATATGAACTCTAAATATGAAATATAGAAAAGATATGAGAAAAGTATGTAAGGGCCAAGATAGTAAGAATCAATCATGAGGAATGGATTATATAATCGAGTATAATATTTTTATGTACTCCAAAGCAAAGGAAAAATAGAAGAAAAGAGCTAAGTATACAATAAGTACATAGAAGTGAAGAGTCTTTAGAAAAGTTAAAGTGAAGAGAACTAGATGAGCATGTAAATCATAAAACTAGGATAAGAAACTTAGTTGAAACAAAGAGAAATGTTGGATATAATGAGCTTGATTAAGGAATGAGGGTTATGATATAATTGAGAGTGTAAAGAGTGGGATAAATCCACTTCTCTACTAATAACAATGGTAAACAAAACTCAATTTGGATAGCAACGGAATATAAAATTTTGACTATATTCAATTTCAAATAAAGTGTACATAAAAATTTTCCCAATATGGGTGTACATGCTTTATACAAAAAGAGGATCTAAGTAGAGGGAAACTAGACTACTCCACTTTTGTCTCCAAGCAACATATCCATCAGCTAGTCCATGTCAACACTAAGATCTTCATGCCTTATCCATCACTTTGCTCCACATCTGGGTGGTTGGGAAAGCACCTAGAAAGAGGGAAGGAAAATAAAAGTATGTGTCACTATACTATACTAAAGGTGAAAAGATAAATATAACAAGTAAATCAAGCTAGGAATTCATCAAAAGATGAGACATCAAGAGAATGAGGCCACATATATAAAAAGAATATTTCAATAGATGCTTGCCATAAATAATATATAACCAAGGTTTTGCATGTATGATTAATATTAACTATCTTAACTATGTAGGGTTGAGACACCTACCGGACCTTCAACCAAAAAGGGTGAGGGGAGAGTATCACATTCCCAGTCACTTACACACATTTTGTGTGCGGGGGGAGAGTATCGCATTCCCTAGGGGAGAAATAACACATTCCCCAACTATGGGTGGTTGTACATATAAGTACCACTACACTAGTTAATTAGTCTAATAAAATCAACATGCTAGAATAGATGGCAAGTAACAACAATATCAAATAGAACAAAGCAGTGGGGTACCAAGACCCAAGAATAATATTCCAAACTGATCATGAGGCAAGTATAGCAAGAGAACCATGAAGATAGGATATAAGGTACAAATAAGCCTCATTATGGAAACATAGGTAATGGAACAAATAATTCCCAACTGAAGTGTATTATGCACATACATAGCACATACCTTTAATCTTTAGAATCTTAGAACTTTTACACGAGATCAGATCCACTTGCCCTAATATGATCATCATATTTATGTATTAGATATATGTATATTCATTAAAGGATTAAAACCTAAAAACCATCGAATTTTTTCACAAACGATCGAATTAGACTCTAAAAACCTCACTACTATATTAGTTACATTCTTATGATCAAAATAACATATATGTTTGTATATTTTTGAGTTGCTGACTTTTTAGAGTATTTTCCATATTTATTAGTTAATTAAATCAACTCAAAAAATACATATTCGAAAAACTCAGAATCAAACCACGAAAGTATTTTTTAGATAGATCTCGTTCTCCCGATTCCAAAACATATTTTATATTTAAATTTGGACAAACGAGTAAAAAGATATGATTTTTATAAATCCGACCAATCACAAAATTCCACATCAGTATTTAAAGTTGCGAGAGAGAAAGAGAGAGCGGGGCCCAGATGACACGGCCCAATCAGATTCAGCCATGTCACTGGGTCAAAGTCCGATTGAATTGCCTCAAAACAAAAATAACAAGGGCAAAAAGGCAATATTGCCCCTGACCGAGAATAACAAAGGAAGAGGAAAACAGGGGGTAAAAGAGTAAAAACTCAGGGAGTCATCTCCCTCCCAGACCGGTTGTCATGGCGTCGAGCAGCTGTTGATGCTTGGCTGTGATATTGGGCAAAACTAGGATACCCAACCAAAACCAACGTTCAAATATGCGATTGAAAGAGAGAGAGATCACGAACCTGATGGTTCTATTAATTGCGTCGATGGTGATGTCAGAAGAGAGAGAGGCGTCGCAATCTCCATATCTTTGGCGGCTCGTCGGCGGTCGAAACAGTGACAAATCAAGCAATTGGAAGTAGGGTTGAGTCGCAATCGTGACGGTGCACGTAGGGGTAGGGATATATATAGGTGAGGGGAAGGGATGTGGCGAGGAGGTTGGTGGCCGAAAAGCTTGGGAAGCAAGCAATGGGGCGTTTCCTCGATTCTTCACGAAACTGAACGAGTAAGTTACCAAAAGATGTGGAATCTTAAATGCAATGTTTAGACGAAGAAATCATTCAATTTCTTTGAGAAACGACCAAGAAATTTTGCGGTGCTACAGTACACACGGCTCAAGGAGGAAGATGATATTTATTTAGTTGCCAAACCAATTTGGAGTATAGTTCTTATTCAATTATTTAACTTTTCCTCTTTTCTTATTTGAGGGTTCAACTGAATTCAAAATAGATCCAAATTTGGAAGGTTTACTGATTTTGGGGTGAGGAATCCGAATATAAAATTATATTTATATTTTGAGAAAGTTAGATTATTTAATTAAGCAAATTACTATTTTCTCTTTCCTCCTTCACTCATGGCATTAGAATTATCCAAAAATTACAAAACTTGACCCACAAGTCATATTAAGTATGTTAGACACGAATTTAGTATTATTTCTATTTGTTGAAGTCGTTTGTTATTTTAAATAATGATTTGAAAGTTTTGTACACTTTCTCTCTCTTGAATTTATCTTCACATCAAATATTTTCCAAATTGATTCAAAATTTATCCAAAGATACATTTTAACATGTAAAATAAGAATTTGGCATTATTATATTTTTTGAAGACTTTTAATATTTTATTTAATTCATTTACATTTTACCACTTATTTATCCTTTTAATTTATTAGAGGCATCTAGAAACCTTCTAAAAATATAAAACTTGGGCTATAAAAAATACTAAACATTTGAAACACGATTTTTCCATTAATTAATTTTTTCAACAAATATTAAATATTTTTGCCCTTTAATTTATTTTCTCTCTCCCGAATATAATAAAATATTAAGAATTGACCAAATTAAATGCAAATTCACACATAGACTAATTTTAATATGTAGATTACGAATTTGGAGTTATTTTTCCAATTTGAGGACATTAGATATTTTATTTCACCTTATTGGCTTATTTCCCATTATCTTATAATAAAGGCTTTAATATATTTATTTATTATCCAAATTAGATGGTATTTGGCCATTGAGCAACCTTTAAGTCAAGAAAACGAAATTGATATATTTATTATCCAAATTATCTCCTTGGGTTTCTATTTAGGATTTTAGGAAGAATATATTCCTCATTATCTTCTTTTATCCAAAATATTCCATATTATCTTAAATTATTGCATTTATCATCTCCTTTATTTATATTTCAGGATTTTCTTTCTTTTTCATATTCTAAAAAGCACTAGAAAGTTCTAGGACGAATTTATTTATTCTTTTTATCACTTAAGTGGACATTTTGCATATTTGACCCATTACTAAGCTTCCATTGAGGTATTTGTGTATAAATCCAAATATTGGAATAAAAGGTGAACAAATGTTCATTAGACCATTATATTCTCCACAAAATAAATAGAAAGGCCAAAGAGGATAGAAATGAGTGGAAAAGATGGAAAAGAGGACCAAAAGACAAAATGCCCAGAATTCAGTATGTTACAGAGAGCATGGAATGTATACCTTTATTGTGAAATTAATACATTCATCCTACTTCCTTTAGATTCCAAGTCTCAATAGAACAACAAACTAGTTTCTAAAAGAAGAACAAAAGTGTAGCTAAATAAATGAATAAGTCATACAAAGGTAGACTATATTCCGGAAGGAAAAACTTGATTGAAAGAGAAACTATGCTTAACCCATGCATGATCCATTTGATTTAAAATGAAGGATATCTAATGTATTAAACATGAGGTGATACTAGTAGAGAGATTATTGATTTAGAATTTCAACTTTACATTACTAGAAGGATAAAAGGAAATATATGCAACTTGGTATACATGATCATACACATAAAAGAAGCAACATGATCATAAGAGAAAACTAGAAGTTTAAGATGACATGTGGAATAGTAGTATATGGTAAGGGGATTATGGAAAGTAAAGAAGGGTTTGAAACATAATGGAGAAATATAGATTATAAAAGAAAGAGGTTGCGAGATTCAAGAAAGTGCTAATTAGTCAAGTATCATTATTGATAATTAATTAAACCTACATATGAGAACTACATTAATGAATGTTTGAAGATAAGAATTCTAAGTCTCAAAATCATCTTCTCATTCATATCTTCCTAAATGAGAGAAATGTGGGAATGAAGTAATAAGAAAATGAATCATATATGATGCATAACTACCGTGGTAGAGACATCTAGTGAATGTAATAATGACACACAATATGATGATGAAACCCTAGAAGGGTAATTGAGAATGTAATCTATCTGAATGGTCAAGTAAGAGAAAGGAAATTCAATCGATAAGATAAACAAGACTTTAGTAACACTTATGGGATCCAAAGTTTGAATTTCAAATTCAGGGAGAAAAGTCACATTACAATAACGTCATGCTTCTGATAAGGACCAAACCCTAGAATGTTTAGAGTTGTAGTAGTTCAAGGGATGTCAATAGTGATTTGACCTTGAATACTAGCATCTCTATAAAATAAGATCATGAGATTTGCACTATGAGAAGTAAAGTAGCACTGATAGTAATCTAGGGTTTAAAGATAGCTAATCTGAAAGGTAGATAAATAATATGGAAATGATTCAGAGTAAAGAGTAAGATATAAATTTGAAATGTAACAAGTGTGTTTTTAACAAAAGGATAAATACAATATGAGTGGTGTGATATGAGATAAATTGTTACAGTAATAGCAAGAATGATGAATAATCTATTCATACCTTGTATGTTTCAATTTTAGGGATGTTTAATCTGCATGATTAAAATGAGAAGGATAAGTAGCAAAAAGTAAGTAGCAATGAATGGGGAGAGAGATAAGAGAAAACAATGGGTTTTAGTAATATGTGAATTTGTTTTTAAAAGTATAATTAGTTCAACGTATATTAAGGGATGTAAATTGGTTCTACGTATGATTTCAGTGTACATGTGCAAGCAATATGTTAATTAAAGGTGTCTGATAGTTTAAGTCATTCATACCAGTAATCCATCTTAGTATTGTAAAATTGTGGTATGGTGATATGGGTTGAATGATGATAGAACAAATGGAGGGTTACCCTGAATAAGGTAGTCTTACCTATTCACTCATATTAATAGAAGGGATGATAACCATATTCTATTGATATGTAACCCTAATGAGGTATAGCTTGTTATAGCTAACTTTAATATAACTAAGTGATGGTAATTGGGTATGAATAGTCCTTGAATGACTAATACAATTATGGAGTACTTTGTTACTATTGTTGAAACCCTAGTATGCTATAACCCGATGGTTACACCTTGAATTATATGTGGGCTCATACTTGAGAATAGTATGTAATGTAATGGTAATTCTTCACCTTACGCATCCATGATCCAATGGGGATGCCGTGAGTAGTAATGTACAATTATTGTTGAATCTAGTCTTTTAACTCAAGATTGTTTTGCTATTTGAGTAGCACAATAGTAAAATTTAAAAGAACATGGTGAACTCTCATTCGTGATTTAGAGGTAATACATAACAATAGTACATATTTAGCAGTATGAATTGAGATAGTTGGATCATATTATCGATGTTGAGGTAACACCTCAAGAGTATGAAAATATTGAAATGGTTATTTCTCTCTCTATCCTATGATTGATTATGGCATAGTGAATTTATTTGTTATCATTGAGAACTATTTCAAACATGTTGTGATTTAGTAGAGGAATAAAGGAGTTAATGTTGAAAACTGCATTCAAGTATGAAATACAAGAATATAATGACATGTAAGATTTCATAAGCTTAAAATAAATCTTAAATGTACTTTACTTGCATATTTATGTTTCAGTGATGAAACCTTTTTAGGGGGGAGAATTGTTATGACCGCATCTGAGCTTAATTGGTAAACTAGGGTTTACCTGGATGATTATATGTTTAATTGGATTGTTCATTACTTAAATCTAATTGTGATGATAATTAAATTATGATGTTTTAAACATAATAAGAATGTTAAGTGTTATATTTTTTGAGAAATATGAACCCTAGTTGGCTGAAATTAGGGTTTTGATGGTACATGAGTATGGAATTTGATCAAGATAGTAGTACGGAAAATAATTTATCATATTTTTTTATCTAATTTGGATTTAATTTAAATATGGATATAATATGTATAACTCAATCATGCATTTCAGTGAAAATTTTTAGAATTTTTGGATGTTCTTTAAAAGTCATTCTTGGTCGAGATATATTTCAACCGACCATGCTGACAGAATGTTGTTCAGTAGTATATTGTTTGATTTTTAATTATTTATTGGTAACTCCAAATGATCTTAAATTTTAAAAGGAGATTTGAAACTTTGTTTTAAACAACTTGTAAAATTTTCATAATTTTTGAATGTGTTTAGACCTTATGTGTAGACGAATTATAGTAACTGGCATTTCTATAGAATTCTAGATAGCAGTGCTTTATTCAATTTTTAATTATTTAATGGAAGCTTGGTGTGATCTCAAATTTCATGTGAAGATTTGCAACTCAATTATACACAAAATGATAAATTCTCATAATTTTGTGAGAAGGTTTGATCTATGAAATACACAAATTCACATAAACCTTTTTATGACAGAAAAATATGCTGAAATAAGAAAACGTTTAGTGAGAGGTCAATGTGCAATTAACCCAAGAAGCTCAAATGCTCTATATGGTCAACCTAACACACAAGGAGCTCTCATAATTTGTGATTCAATATAGAGAAATGAAATCCTAGAGAGAGAGAGAGTTAGGGTTTGAGAGGAGAAATTGATGGAGATGCTGACCTAGGGTTTTGCGGTCTGAGGAATGATGAAATCATGTAAGCTTAGCTTCTTTGGATATAGTTTCATGGTGAATCTCCTCTCAGATGTCAAAATTATGTCCCTCCTCTGATTTGATCCAAAATGGTATCAAAACTTCCCCTTTTCTCACTCTTTCTTCATAATCCCTCATTTTTAGGGTTTCCGAATTGAAAGGAAGAAGAATTGGGTGAATTGCTAGAGATTTGATATGAGATCGAGATTTTTAAGGATGAGATTCGTTTTTGAGGTGTTTTCACACCTTAGGGTGTGGGAACTTCCTTTAAACAGTATATTGCATGAAAATTGGTTAATTTATCCATAATCTTTAATTGCTAGTATGCGACTACAAACCCTGAATTGTCTATTTGTTCTAAGTTGTCACAAAATGATAGGAAATGGATTCTTCCTCTGTTTGGATGAAGTTAAGATGATTCAATCATATTATAAATGTATACAATACATCCTAATGAGAATTCTCTAAGTATTCGTAGAGGTTATAAGAGTAAACTGAAATATAGGGAATTTGTCTATGACTGAAATTTGTTGTATAAGTAAATAGAGAAAGTTGTTTATCTAGATTCCCTTGGTTTTGAATGATTATTTATCTAAATTCATAGTACAATTATGTCAGATACTATCTTTGATTTCGTTTAAAGTGAGTATTATTTGTTTGGTATCTCGGTGAAGAGGGTGAAACCCAAGATGTGAGGAAAGTTGGATATTTACGAATATATATCATGAAATCCATTTGAAGGGATTTTCTTGACATGATAGACTTTATTTATTCAATGTTATTATTGATGCATGATATCCCATTGAATGGCATGGAAATCCAAATTCATCTCAGTTCCAAGGTTTCATACATATATTGATTTTATATGATTTGTTGATAGTAGTCTTTATTTAGTGAATGTTTATGTCGCATGAAATCTTTATGGGAGCCATGGGAATAAGTTGTTGCCTAGTGAGAGGTGACAAGATGTGTGATGGCCTTATGAGCCATGAGAATACTTGTACAACCAGTGAAATGAATACCTTGGTCTAAGGACCTAGAGGTAATGGTTACCCGTTACAGAGGTAACAATGATATGTGATGATCTAAGGGTTTGAATACCCAGATCCAGTAATCATGATAATGATGTGAAGGGATGAGAATTCCCAGTAATGTGATAAGGGATTGAGATCCCAAATATCATGTTTTTTAAAGATTTGAAAGTATGTGATAGATGTATTACACATTTCTTTGTAGCATTTGTGGTGATTAAATAAATCCCTAATGGTAGGGTGTTCAATGAATCAAGTATTGTGATATCAATGTTCTCAATTATTAGTAATAATTCTTGTCATGATAAGTAATTAACTCTTAATTGAGTTATGAGATGCACAACTCAAGATTTGAGTTGATATGTACGATTCTAGTGTGTATGTGCCAAGTGGACATGAAATATGTTTATTTAAGAATTTTAGTTTGCCTGCATGTATAGTATGTTGATTAGTCGGTATATTACAGTGTTTTGAATATACTGCTCTGCCAAGTTTAGAATGATATACATGTTGTATTATAACTTCAAATAAGTAGATGCGACACCATAGAGATACCAGAGTCAAGTATAAGTAAGAGAAGGGTAAAATGTAAAGAGAGCTTTCTAGGAATAATAAAATAATAGACTTAGGAGCCATGAACACCATAGAACCCCTAGCTGAGGTCTGCACCTTAGGGGTGAAACGACCTAACCCTGGAAGCATCCAGTATATGGGGGTCAGAACGTGCTATCAGGTGGCACGGGGGACGAATCCCTAGTGGAAGTCTCCTTAAATTATAGTTTGCAGTGTCCAACATCAACCAGAAGTCCTGGTGGCACTAGAGTACAGAAAAGCTAAGAGGTGGCATGACTCTCCGCCTATGTGTTGAGGTTAGAGGAGGAGTCCATTTTAGGCCAGAGAGCTATTTCCCTATTGCAGACCAGGAGAGTAGTCAGACTTAGCATTTTCTGGGTGTGTCTGCTAAGTCTTGTACGGTGTGATCGTAGTGCACTACGAGTCTTCATATGTAGAGTACACTGCATATGATCAAGGCATAATAAAATGAATGAGATGTCAAACAAGTGTGTACAGTTATTCAATTATTCTTTATATGTTTCTAATAGTTCTCTTTATGATCAATCAAGAATTTCATATATTGATTCACTCTTATAGATATTTAGAGTATCCTGCCATATTTATGATTGTCAATTATTAGACTCTTTAAAGCTTACTGTTGTTATAATTGATATCAATTGCTCAAAAGTATATCTATAATTATATCAGTGCTTTATACTGTTTCTTTGAAGTACTCATTCACTGAGCGAGTAGGCTCACCTCTCTACTCACATTTTTTTAGGGAAATCACATGGACTTGAAGAAGATAGCATTGCATCAGAGTAGATCTGCCACAAGAGTTAAGTCTGAGTATAGTTAAGTTCAGTCGGCCCCTGTCACTCTAGGTCCTTGTAGAGATCTGAGAGAGGATTGTAAATGATGTTTTGTATGTTTGTTTCCTTAATAGGAGAGAATGCAAATGATGGTCATGTCATATGTACATGGAAGCGTGAGAAACATAATGAATGTATGGATGTGTATCATAAATGCTGAGATTATATTCGAGAAATAAAAGTTTAATTCTCTTGTAAAGTTAGTTTATGTGGTTCAATGCGAGAAAATAAAGAGTTTGAAAAAGACGAAAAAGTTAAGGGTGATCTTTGTATTACGTTAAATCCTCAATTTATGCCTGAATCTCATGATTAGTGGAAATTGTGAGATCCGAGTGTAACATCCATGGTTTCCCTAGTCTTCATATTGAGTCTCCATTCATGCAAGCGGGAGAATAACATGTCATCTTCTGAATATGTTTACATAGCTCTGACCCTCAGATAATTGAACCTTTGGCGGTGAAGCCATGGACAACAACCTACATGTATATGTGAAAAGGTACATAAGGAAAATATTCACCTACATGTATATGTGGAAGGATAGATAGGAGAAAAAAGTTTTACTGAAACAATCAGGTTGTATATGGAAAATTGGAGTAAAAGTATGAGCAGAAAAAGGAGCCATTTGAACTATCCCCAAACATATGATAGGAAATATTAAGAAAATATAGACTCAAATTCTACCATGATTATTGGTTACATGATTGCAATACTTATAATGGTCTAGATCAAACACTGCATTGATTCCAAATTTTTTTTTCAATCATTGAGTGCTTAGTAGAAGAGCATATGAGATGGTAAAGATTCTTGTATCTAGCGAATTTCATTAAATGTTTGTTGTATTTTCATATAACATTAGCAAGTTTAAATAAAGCATGTTCATCACTGTTCTTTCAACTTGGAAGTAGAATTTTGTACGACATTAAATGTTGGGAGGATCAGGATACTCACTGGTGGCAGCTCTGATGGTGCCCCAAGCATCCACAATCTCAAGGAGGACCTCCGCCTTTTGCTCATGCAACTCGACATTGTCTAGCATCGCAATCAATACCACCTCCCACTTATCCAGTACCTCCTTGTACTTATCGACTTGCATGATATACAAGTCAAACACAGGCGTCCTTAGGTATTCAAAGAACTTTAGAAAGTCCCCACATGCAATACTAAGGGGGAAAGATACCTTTGTTAATGTATCCTTGTGTTTATGAGTTGAAAAGTTATATACCTCAATTCTGTTGGATGTGCCACATTCTTCACGGTAAAGTTTGTCTAGGCTACCATACTTGGCCTTTGTTGTAGAAATGCAAATAGAAAGTTAGTTCATGGTTATTTGGCATCCTAGAAATATAAATAGTCAAAAATAAAAATATTCAAAACTACATTGCAAAGCCTCTCCCTATGAGGTGCCTCTCCCTAGTTTCCCCAATCTTCATATTGAGCCTCCATTTCATACAAGAAGGAGAAGAACACGACATCTTTCTCCCTATCTCAGGCCCTAGGATAATAGAACCTTTAGCATTAAAACCATGGACAACAACCTACATGTATATGTGAAATGATAGATAACGACATTATTCACATGCATCTGTAGATGGGAGAAAACAATTTTATTGAAACAATCAGGTGGAAGTGACCCACAATCGGCTTTACCACTCAATAAATTTATGAATTCCCAAAATTGAACTATCCATTCATAGTACTTACTTATACTTCATTTTCCTCTTATGCATATTTTACCATCATGCCTCTCAATCACTTTCCTCATCTCCAGAGGCCCATATGGACCAAAGATGAAAAAAAATTGATATAGACACTTATAAATTACTATCGCATTCAAAAAACTTTGATCTATACTCTTTAAAATATTGCTGATAGTCACTGATATAAAGCAAAACAACAACATATATATGAACTACCACCCACATAACAAAGTTCATAAACAAGATAACAAATATTCACAATAGTGTTTCTCTCTAATAAAAGCTTAAATAGAGTAAAAATGTCCCATTGAACTCAAACTCTCATTCTTGATGTACTTCCAATCCCATCATGCATTCTGTGGCGACTTGAAGCATTTGCAACATCCTAAAATGTCCCAAAAAGTGATTAGGAACAAAAAAGGACTGATAGACCCACTTTATACATTGCAAAATATGTGCATACTAATATGAAACCTGATTTCAAAAAATTCTTATGATGGTCTATTTATAATGAAAGAAATTTATAAAAAATGGCCTTTCCATTATATGAATAAGAATTAAACATAAAATCTGAACACCACACTACATTGACCATTGACATATACCATATACCAAATTAACTATAAAATCATGCTATACAATGTCAATAAAGGAATATTACTTACTTCTTCTTCATGCATGTTCCTTTCACTACTTTCCCTTCCTGTAGGACCACCAAGAACAATGGCATTCCTAGCAAGTGCTGAAATGATGCAGTGTAGTTGAGATTGCAAATTTGCATGTGCATTCCTCAATTGTTCATTCTCTTTCTCTAACAAAGCATTCCCATTTCTCAACTTCTCATTCTCTTTCTCTATAGAAACGAGTTTCCCTTTCACAATTGTCAAGTCATCATCATAACCACTCTTGCCCAAATTAGCCTTCAATCCAAATACTTGACTTCTGCAAATATGGCCCTAACCAACAACTCTTTGATTAGAGATCTCTTCATCATACATTAATTGATTAAAGACCTCATCTTTTATACATTCCCTTGGCATTTTAGGATTCTCAATAGCACGTTCATCCACCAATTTTTTAGCCATTTCCTAAATTAAATTAATTAACATATGTATTACTTTTGACATCATGTATAGAAATTAATATCAAAGGTAACTCAATGTAATAAAAGGTAGTGTATTGAACCTTGAATTGTTTAGTATTTGTATCCTTAGTGTAGCTTCCATCTTTTCATTGATGGATAATCTTCCAAACCTCTAAGTTTCTAGGCTCCCTTCTTTCATGCATGGCCTATCAAAATACATATTGTGATAACTAACTTGTATAACAACCTCAACTCTAACCAAATATGGAAGACCATAAGATCATGTCTCACAAATTCAAACTTCTTTTGGGAAAAACTTTTTGACCATGTGGTGTGACAATTAGCCTTTTGAGCATGTTCTCTCTTTCCTATTGTTGAAAGTGTCTACAAATCACAACAAAAGTTAGTATATCACATTAGAATAGAATGCAGTGGAATATGTAATACGAAAATTAAATTTATGAGAAATAATCACACCCACCTTCCCTTTAGGTGTAAACCAATAGCTAACCAAGAGCGCCCATTGCTCTCTAGTGACACTTTTTGGAACTTGGGTTACAATTTGTACTTCAGTTTTGCTGGGATCCAAGTAGAGGCATTTCAATTTACTTCTATAGGTTTTCCATTTGCAGTTGACATGTGACAAAACCTTTTGATCGATTTGCATGTCATTTGAAATATGAAACTTGCTCTATTTTAATAAGAAAAAATAAATTTAGATTGGAACCCAAAATTAGTACATTTATGCATAAAATACAAATCTTAATTGCTTACTTGAGTTAACCTCAGAATGTCAAGTTTATAGGATTTGTGCACTTTGCACCAGTTAGATTCACCAATAGGACAAAGATTCCCCCACTTGGCCACCTTCCCCAAGAATCTTACCAACAAATGGCCCCCTTTTCCAATTGGTTGTTTATACTTGTTGAACTTGACCACATATTTCATTGTCTCTAGAAGCCAAACTTGCAATACATGAACTTGACCTTTTTTGTTCCAAAGTTTCCATCAGAATTTACAACATTTTGAAACATTTTTTGAAATTTAGAAATAACTTTGGTACTGGGTATGAAATTAAACAAAAAAACTCACCAACAGTTTCTAAGACATCATTGTCATGAAATGAAATATTTTCATTCTAAGGCTCACTTTGAGGATGCTCTGGAGATGGTTGGGAATCTTCTATGTCATTATTAGGATCTCCACCTTCTTGTTGTGATCTTGATGTGCTTCTATGATCAATTGGACTTGGCTCAGTTGAAAGGATACTTGGAGTTGTTCATTTACTTTGCCACAATTTTCTCCCTTAAAAACCTGACACCTAAAATTATAATAAAATATTAAAGATTATACATCAGAATACTAGATACAATCAAAATAAGAAAAAAATGAAATCTCTTCACATGGTTAAATAATAAGTTGAAGTTTTTTAAAAACCAATAGATGAACTAGAGAGAGAACACTTACAACACCCTATCTTTATATTAAGAAACATTCATTGCATCAACTGATCTAGCATAATTTCTTCATTTGTAGTTAAGTCAATTCAACGTCATCATTAACAAGTTAGGAAACTAAACCAACATCAAAAGAATCTCTAATTTTATGTTGAACAACATGTAACCAACATTTCTCTATTTCATCTTCTACATAGAAAACCTGATTTTCTTGAGATGAAAAAAATAAATGGATCATCTCTAAGGTTTTTTCTAGTATGCATCAACTTTGAAAAAATCACATAAACACGCTTGAACCCCCTTGTTGAAGTCATATCCACCCAATCACAGCGGAAAAGCACTACTTTACAAATGACATAATAATCTAATTCATAAATATTGATTAGTCTTCCATAGTAAGAATCTCCATCACCATCAACCATGACACCAAAATTCTTTCCTTTCTATATGTTTCACGTTCTAATATGAAAAACTTGTGACCATTGACTATAAGACATTGTGTCTTTTTAGCATAAATATTAGGCCCCATAGCTAAGACCCTTCTTAACATTCCTTCTTTGGTGCTCACATCAATATATGGTACCTATAAGAGTTTAAATTATTAGCCGCATGAATTTGCATTGCGTTGGACCCTTATAAATATTCGTTCATGTATCTATTACCTGACTATTGAGCCATCTTGAATAATCTTCTAACAGCCACTTAGCCTTTAACGATTCATTGACTCTTATTCCTTTTCGTAAACAGTCTTGCCTCTTATGATATAAGAATTTTCTACAACAACACACTGAATTAGCTCATATAAAGTCTACTATATAAGAAAAAATTGCATTAAGACACATCTTACTCTTTCAAGTCCTTCATAATGCCATCACAATGAAGTAGCACATAACGATGAGCTTGTTCCATGATTTTTCCTTCAAGATGAATGACCTTTTCAGCCCCAACACGACACCCACCAAAATTGAATAGGTATAGCCCTTTGTTTGGAATGTTTTCATCATTTCTTTTAGGTTTATTAAATATTGTCTTAGTACCTTCCATATATCTAGAACATAAGGTAATGGTCTCTTCTAAAATATAACCCTCTACAATTGAGCCCTCTGGTTGCGCTTTATTTCTTACATAGCCTTTCAATCGAGCTAAATACCCATATAAAATTTAACACACTATTAGATGTAAAAATAACTCTTTGAACATCTAATAAATTAGAATAAAATTGTGATCTACATATTCTTGTATATTCTAACCTTTCAATAGGATATATCCATTCAAACTGGACTAGTCCACCAAGCTTTACTTGATCCACCAAATGAACCAAGAGGTGAACCATAATTGTAAAGAAAGGAAGAAGAAACTCCATCTCGAAATGACAATGTGTCTACAATACTTGCTTGTAACTCATCAAGCTCATATAGATCAATACAAGTAGAGCACAATGATCTGAAGAAAGTAGACAATTTTGATAACACATCAACAACTTCAGTTGCTCCAGATGCCCGTAGTGCAACACAAAGTATATCTTGCATGATGATATGATGATCATGACTTTTAATATTTATTAGTTTCTTTTGTTTATGTTAACATCGAGAAATGTTTGAAGCATATCCATCTGGCACTTTGAGCTTAGCCAACACATTTAAGAAGCATTGCTTTTCTTTAGAAGACATGGAGTATGAAGTTGGGGGCATCAAACATCTGCCATCTTGTTGACGTTGGAGCCACAAGTGTTTCCTTATATTCTTTTCCTCAAGGAATAAGCAAGCATTTTCATCATTTTTGCACTTTCCCTCCACATTTAAAAGTGTTACCAACACATTTTCACACACATTCTTCTCTATTTGCATGATGTTGAGATTATGATGAAGACGATTATATTCCCAATAAGGCAAATAAAAAATATGCTTCTTTTTTTTCCAAAGCACCTCATGTTTGTCATTATTGTCTGTCATGACATCATTCGATATAGAAGCATCTCCTCTTTTTCTTCCTCTCTTTTTATTAATCTTATTTGAAGCCTTTCCATATTTAAAGCTAAGGCGTTCTTATTCTTGTAGAATTTCACTTCCAGATTTAGGACTTGGAGAATGACCATACTCATTAGTACTATCAAATAAACTACTTTGAGAATGAAAATGATGTTTATTGAGAATGAAAATGATGTTTATCTGGTAACCACCTACGGTGACCACCATAACATATTTTGGCCCACATCGATATGAATGAGTTGATTCAGTGCATAAAGGACTTGCATGATAACCTTTAGTGATCCAACATGATAGCATGACATAAGCTCGAAAGTCGCTAATGGTATATATCAAAGAGGCTCATATCTTAAAATGCTCTGCAATATAGGCATCATATGCTTCAATACCCTCCCATAGCAAATTCAGTTCATGAAACAATGGCTGCATATACATATCAATATTGTTTCTAGGACTAGATTTCCCAGGAATTATCAAAGACAAAATTAAGGAAGATGGTTTCATACATAACCATGGGGTCAAGTTATTGACACTGAGTATAACTGGCCATGTACTATAATTAGTATTTTGTATTCCATATGGATTGAAGCCATCACTGAAAAGGCTAATTCTCACACTACGAGGGTCACCTGAAAATTCTGGATACCTGATGTCAAACTCTTTCCAAGCTACCGCATTTGCTGGATGTCATAGTTTTCCATCCTTCACTTGACCTTTCTCATGCCAAATCATATCTTCTTCTATCTTTGAGGACATGCACATCCTTCTCAATCATGGAATTAAGAGAAAATATTTCATCACATTAGCTGGAAAACCTTTGGAGTGACTTTCATCTCTTGTAGCACCATCACTAGTACTACCTTTGTCCATATTCCACCTAGAAGTATGACACACAGTACATTGAACCTTTTTTGAATTTTCACCCCAATACAACACACAGTGATTTGGGCAAGAATGTATGTTTTTATATCCAAGGCCTAACTCCTTAATCAATTTCTTAGCTTCATGATAAGAAGATGGGAATGCAACCATTTGTGGAAAGGCATCCAATAGAAGCTCCAACAGTTGACTAAAAGATTTGTTTGGCCAACTACATGCATTTTATATTGAATATGCATAGAAGAAAAGAGAGTGTGGAGAAATTTTTACAACCATAATAAAGCTCTCTATTAGAGAGGTCAACCAACTTTCTATATTTCTTGTCATCTACAATAATGTGAGTATTGTTGTCCTATTGATATTCAGGATACTCAGTGGCACCTTCATTAGATTCACTATATGATGGATCTCCCACATATCTAGTATCTCGTCCCACCGCCTCTCTAAGTAATCCTTACATATCATCTTGTCCTACTAGATTCACTTCATGATTAGTCGGTAGTTTGTCATTGTTAGCTTGTGGACTTCCAAGGATATTCTCGATAGCTTTCATTGGACTGTGGAAAATCCAATTTTTATAATCCTTAAAAAATCCATGTAATAAAATATGTCTTTCCACCTCATCAATGGAAAACTCCTTTTTCCTACCAACTTTGCATTTCTTGCAAGGACAAACAATCTTACCATCTTACATTCCAGTCTTAGCATAGTCAAGAAATTGATAAACCCCATCAATATAAGCTTGTGAACCAAGTGGTTGTTCAATCCAACTCTTATCCATATTTAGAATGTCCATTGATCAAATCTAGAAAGAAGGAAAAAATATTTCAAAATCTCTATAATTGGTTAAAATAATAACTTAACATGCAAAGCAATTAAACATGAATGACTTTTATGTGTTTTAATAGATAACTCATCAATTGGAGATTAAATAAGGTCCAATTTGAGTAAGAAAATTCTGATTAAGATGTAGATTGACCAAATAAGGTTCTGATTAGGCCAAAAAAGGTATTATTTTCACAAATAAGGCCTGATTAGACTAACTTAGATCTTATTTATGTATGTTTAGGGGTTACATGGGTAAGTTAGGTCTAAATCAGTTATCTTACACCAAATCGGGTTTGTTTAGGACAAATATGGGCAAGTTCGTTTTAAAATCTGGGTATGCAAATATACTTTTTTGAATAAAGTATAGGCAACTATGTTATTCAAGATAATAAATGATTGGGCAGAATAGGGGAACTTAGGGGTCTTATTTCCCCTCCTGATGTGTTCATGTATCCTATTTCAGACTTCGACTATGTCTCATGCTCTCACATCCTATTGTATTTTCATTTATTATTTTTCTTCTTTTCCAGATAACGGTGCTGGAAATGATGGGACTCATTCATCTCCTACACTATTTTTTGAGTAAAAAGGATGTACCGTTGCATGGTGTTGGTACATAGTCTCTAATAAGACTATTAGTTTGCATTAAATGGGCAGCAATATTTAAATAGTGCAATATGTTTTCAAATATTTTCTATATTTTAATCAATAGGAAGATAACTCAATGTATATTGTTTGACTAGATGCTCTAACAATTCAACTTTGACTGATAGAGTAAGACAACTCATTCACTGCCATAATTACAGTTGTGTTGTATTGTCAGGATCTCAGAAAAGGGCCTCCCGTGAAAAGTAGTTCCAATAAGGATAGATTAGTCAATATAGTGGGATGGAGGATAATTGAGTTTAAAGTAACACATACACCAATTAGAAAATTGACTGGCAAATGGTAGTTATTGATGTCATCAAGGCCTTTCTGGTTTATTTTCATAGATGATGACCATTTTCCTATACAATCTCACTCCACAACTACCAAATAGACTTGAAAGGATTTGCCTTTCTTTTTTTATCCTGAAGCAGGCAGGTTGACTCATTTTTTCAGAAAAAGGAAGCAAACCCCTCCCCCTTTCCTTTGGGATCAGGAGCAACTTATTACATTCATCTCATTCACTTGGAATAAGACATTGTTCCAGGCCAAGCACGTCTCTTCCTTAGAACTAGGAAGAAAATTATGAAAGGATGTTTATAGTGGGATGCTTGATCAATAAAATATAACGAAATTTCATATTTATTTTTCATATACATTAATTATTCTATTGTCAATTACTTAGTTATATGTTGAACAAATCTGTCGAAATTAGTCATGTGTGACCAATTAGTCAAAAGTGGCTATGTATAGCCAATTAGTAAACAAAATTGTATTGTTTGTTTCACACATTGTTTTCTGAATGAAATTATTCCTAGATATTCTCAACTGAATACAATGTGAAATATATTATATGAATACATTCTAAATAATCTATGTGTTACTATGAATAGAAAAATGTTCTAATGAACAAATAATTTCAGTAAAATAATTTTTTTATTTTGGACAAATTCTTTTTGACATCACTTCTTAAATCCTTTTCTATGACAAATTTTTCTTTTTCGAAAGTCATGTATTTGTGTCAAACAAGCTTTTGACACCAACGACTCATTGCATTAATACTATTGGGCCTAGACACTAGCTTTACACATCATTTCAGCAATATTTTATGTCATTAGGATACGACCACAGACATTTTGGTTGGAGACTAATAGGCATGGACACTTGTTGCACACATCAATATACTATTTATAGTTATAATTTTTTCAAAGTCTCATGTGTAAATATACAACCACTATCTTAATATGGCTTGTCATCTAGAAATGTAACAAAAAGATGAGACTAATCAAAATTGCAAACAAAACATCGTAAATATATTGAATTATATAAATCTAGAATATATATTAAATTTCATAAATCACATTTTAGTAAAAAAGTAGCAACAAAGTAGTTGGAATTCATTTTTCTATTTCAAAAATGTATTACAAGAATTGAGAAAAAGTACAAAATGTTTAATTTCCATCTTATTTTCTCTTTACAACATACACCCATATTCATATTCATAAATAATTATTTATCATGTTTTCAAATATATTTTCTAGAGTTCATATATATACATACTTTATGTAAACATTTATGTAATTAAAAATCTCCCTTGTCTCGCCATGTTTGAATCCATCTCTAGAAATGTGCATGTCCCTCGTTGGTCATATCATGCTACCCTCATACTCCTAAATTACAACTTCACCCAAATCTCTATCTATAAAATTTTATTTCATATCCATGTTTGCAATAATCTCCTTTTTGTCTCTATGTCTCCTCTACCCTATTGATCATCCCAGTTATCACCTTCAATAGAAGTACATGTATATAATTATCAAGCATCTATCCAAACTACTTCACTACCACAATCTCGCCCTTTTTGTTTCAAGCCTCCCATACTCTCTCTCTAAGTATCATTTCTTATTATTTTCACAAAAAGTTTATTTTTTATTAATATATCATGTATTTAAATATAAAAAGAAATAGCTTATAGAAGTAATTTTAATTTCTATTTACCATCTGATACATATACAATATCAAACTTTTCCTGTACATGTATGCACTTGTCTTTCTTTGAACACATTTATTTTACTTTCATGTTTTCATACTCTCATCACCTTCACAAACACCATCATAACAAATCACCATACATTCTGCTAATTCATACAAAACTTTCTAACATTGGTTAAGACTACTCCACCATCGCCTACATTCATGCTTAAATTCTCTGTCTATTTTTTCCCTCTATTTCACATAACTTTTCTCAAAAAGAGAAATGGGCAAATTAAATCTATACATCCACTTCTTATATTTGTATCTTTACTTACTCAGTTGTCTCGACATTTGATAGTCTTACTATTTCAATTATTATCATCTCACATTCACAACCATCTACAAATATATTTTTCTTGAAATGACAACAAATAAAAAAGATAAAACATGTCTATTGAGTAAATGGGAAAATATATTTTGTTAAGACATTAAGTAATGGACATATTTTTATGTTATTTGAATATTTCACTAAATCTCATTTGTTTTATAAATATCAAATAACTTACTATATATTGTAATGTTACGTTTGCATCTTTGAGTGTGTGTTTACTAGTGAAACTATAAAATAAAATAAAAATTAAAATGCCCATAAAATCCTAGGCGCCCACTTAGGCACCTGCACGACTAGGCACCCCATGGTTGAGATCCATTTCCCAACCACCTTGAGAACTTAGGTCCATACTTAAGTATATAATTTCAAGTGATATAAGTATTTTAAAAAGTTATAAAACTACACATATAATACTATTGAATTTTAGTATTAAGTCTAATTCTAACCTACTCCTAATATTTAGAATGATCAATCATATATATGTTTGTATTAAAAAAATATATTTTTTTTTTGTAAAGGGTGATTTCACTCACATTAGAACCAACTAGAGCCAATAACTATCATTATTTTTTATTAGAAAATACATGTTTAAAATATATCTTCGTAGCAAATTAAGCACTAGTTTTGTTTTTGGTATCTAAGAGTGTCATAAGAAAAGACTTGGGTACAACTCACATTTTACCACTACATTCACAAAAACCAAAAAGTTAAATCAGTTATGAAAAGGCGGAAAATTGGTTGAGACATTCTGTTTTTGTCCTCAAATCTATATGAAATGTCTTCTTCTACTATAATTTAAACAAGGTCTCTAAAGAGAAATAAGGCAAAAATAGTCATCATGTTTTCCTAGGTTGCAAGAGAATGGTTAGGCAATAAAACAAAGACTCCTAGCACTTGACATACTCGTTAAATGATACTTATTATTTTAGTCATGATTGGATGACTATGGCATGTTTCCCTACCCCCTTGATCCATCCTTCCTACATGATCCAGTAGCCTCATATGAATTAGCGAGGTGAGGACCATTGAGATCACTTGACATCTCATAAAGTAGGGGTGAGCATCGGTCCAAAACCGGACCGGACCGAACCGGACCAGACCAATGACCGATTTGCAAGAATTTATGGACCGTAGACCGGACCGTTTCGAGGTAGAACCGGACCGGGGCTGGACCATTTTGAGGTAGGACCGGACCGGACCGGACCGGACCAGACCGAACCATAATCAGTCTTTTTACTTTTTTCACAACTTATTTAATTGTAAAAAGTAGATAATATTAGTTACTTCTAACAATTATATAACATTAATAGAAAATATTTACGCTACTAGTGCTTATATGTGTACTTTATATGTACTTGTTACATAATATACTAACAAATATACATATATTATACAAAAAAGTCAGTCTACGGTCTGGTCCACGGTCGGACCGTTTTTGGACCGGACCGGATTGAAGACCGAATTTACCAAAATTTACAGACCGCGAACCGGACCGAACTCGTTTTAGGTCGGACCGGACTTGGCCAGGCTGGGCCGAACTGACCGGTCTGGTCCGATTTTGTAGTTTAGACCATTATTTGCTCACCCCTATCATAAATGTGCACTGTTTAATTTTTATCTTGTCAAGTGATAGTTTGTTCTCTTTCTGGTGTCCCGCTTCTAATATTGGCACCAAACTAAAACAAAACATGCATTTATTTAACAAACTTACTAGTGAATTAATAAAAAAATATTATATAGATCATTAGTGAGATAATTAGATAAATTATGTAAGGTTACTCCAAATTAATTTTGAAAACTTGACATCACTTACTAAAATAGTTGAGACAAATTCTAGATATATTCCTAAGAAGAGATGACATGAACTACATTATAAGAAGCCAATTACTCAAATTATATGCAAAACATGAGGCATCAAACACACTCAACCAATACCAGACAAGAAAAGTAATTTGTGTCTACCATTAAATAATTAGAAATAGATACATGAAGCTCGTCCAATATTCCTATTCTAAAAAAGGGTATAATATAGAGATGACTAGTTTGTAAGGCAAGCAACATAGAACTAGGGGACCAAAGAAAATAGCCCAGAGCTACCCATTTATGATCAATAGAAATTTATTGCATTTCCCATAATTATTAGTATAGGAAGAACAACGCAATATGACCTAATCTACACTTATACGAGTATATGCTAAAATGTTACCAACAGAAACCCTCAACAAAGTAATAAGGAATGTGTATGAATAAATCTACAAAAACTATCAAGAAGCACAACTGATGCGGTTCATGAAGTATTTTGTCAAAATAATTTCACCTTATTCAAAAAATTGGGTTAAATAATTATAAAGAAGAAATCAGTATAAGAAAGAATGAAAGAGACCTATACCCCAATATAGTAGACATCTAAAGCGAAACAAGGTATAGAAAATTGTTGTCCCGGACTGAATTCAATTTTCTTTATTGTAGTTCATATATGTCTTATTTTATATAGAGTTGCATAGTTTACAGAGATTGTCATGATGAATATACTAACAAAATTAAATTAATTCTTTGACCGAGATGTGAGCTACTGCAAACAAACTTATTTATCTCCACAATTTTTTTGAAATAAAAAACTACCTTGGTAGCATTATCAGATCAACATAATGTTATCTAGAATGCAACTTATAAAATTGACATCAAATCAAGAGTTAAATTAAAAAAAATTGCAATGTGCTCTTCATAGAATGCTGTCATCAGTGTACAACCACAGTGAAAATGTCTCCCTAGCAGACTTTGTCCCTGAAGCACTAATTATCTGAACATGCTATAACTTGTCCCCCATTAAATTTCAGACCTGTGCTAATCAAAAGATATATTTAGCCACCGATGTACACTCAAAGAGATGGTTAAAAGACCAGAACAGTCTCATACATCGTAGCATAGCATAGACCTTGAGGAGAGAAAGTGAAAGAAAATGAAAAGATACAAAAAGGGATTGTGAATGTCGACCAGGGAGACATTACAAGTAGAGAGGGATTACGATGAAACAAGGATATATTTTAGATGCAGGGAATTAATCACGGTGAAAATATGAACAATAGGACAATAAACATGTAAGAATCCTGAAAATTAGAGACCTCACATATTCAACTCTAAAAAAGACAATAGTCCCTATGAGGAAAAACTATCACTACGTAGAAGGAAGTAGAGACTGTTGGAGAAGAAGAAAACGTATGTCTCCAATAGAAAACCTGAAACATATAGTCCCAAAACTCCAACCTCATCCACAAACGTCATGTAAGATGAAAATCAGACTAACCTTTTTCTCCCTATAAGGCGTTCTATTCAGTGTTGTACTCCTCAATTTTGTCACCGTTTGACAACTAGTCGCTTTCAGCTTGTGCACAAATACAAACCCATGAACCGTCGGCGTCAATAGCTTTCCTAATCGAAGGAGTGGCTACTTGTGGGATTTTGTTTGGGGTTAGGGATCTTGCGGAAGCCTCAAACTGTTATATCTGGGGAATGGAAACTTGTGGACGACTGGCCAGGCTGACGGAAGGAGTAGTTTATGTAGATATGGAGATGAGAAGTGGTGGACGCGAGAGCGTCGGGGACGTTGTGTGGCGTCACGGCGCGATGCATCGGGGATATTGTGTGGAGTTGGCAGAGGATTGGGGGGGTGGCTGTTGCGCAGAGGAATTGGGGGAGGCTGTTGTACAATATTTCTAATTCTTTGTGTTATGTACTTTGTAATATGCATATTATGGAGAAGATATATTTCTGATTAACTTAATTTCTTACATATATTTGTTGAAACTAAATAGCTGCATGTAAGTCAATAGAATTTAATTTTTTGGATTGTACGTTGCGAAGTAATTATGGATTTTTTTTATTCAATTGTCTGAAGAAAATTTTGAAAAAAAAACATGCATTTGGTACAATTTCTTATGAACTTTTTGTGAAATTATACAATCATAAATATCCTAGTCAACACAATTTAATTTTATAAATTAATGCATATTTTCCCCTCAATATTCCAGCTTGAAGGTGCAAAATCACAAAATTGCATATTAAATGGATTAATTTTTGAAGTTACCTTTTTTCAGTCAATTATTTAGAGTATGATCTAATTAAAATTTATTACTACTATTAGATTAATTTTTATAGAGTTATTATGAGACAGTTACTACTACTAGTTTAAAAAAAAATTAAAGTCGAGGGAGGCACTTGCCCCTCTATGCCCCTTATATGGTGATCTCTAACTTTAGTAATGTGATGACTTATAATAGACAAACCGCGTCCCCCTGTTCTGTGAACCTGCACATGTGTTTTCCTCCTCTTTTTGTTTGGAAAGAATGAATGTTCATTCACATTCCCATTGGTGGGATCGCACATCGAAACGCGTTTTAGTCAAATATTGAAGGTGAGCGCGAACCTTAGCGTCCTTTGTTGTAGCTGGTGCCTGCATCCACCATGTGGTTGTTTACATCAGTCTGGGCAGATTTTAATTAGAGAGCCCTTGGGAGCACGTGATGTGTTGGGTAAGATTGGGGAATCCCAGATAGCATTGGTGTGAAAGGCATTTCCTGTGTTTGCGATATATACATGCAAATGACGCCGACTTCACATGGCAGTTTGCTGAATATATAAAATAACGTAGATGGTACAGCAAGGAACAACTTCCGGAGCGGCTTAATTGGTAGCTTGCACTGCATCTCTCCCTTTACACATTAGGTTTCCTAGCCTTCCTTCCCCCACTTGACTACCGGTGTTCCCGGCCCACCTTCTTCTCCTTTCCTGTTGTGTGATCGATCATTAATTCACTCCACTTCTTAATTAATGATCGACCACACAACAGGAAAAGAGAAGAAGGTGGCCCGGGAACATTAATTCTCCCCAGTGATTCACTCCACTTCTATTTTTTTGGCCTATAAATACCTATCCATAAGTCTCGGGCAAATAACGCAAACATATCAACTCTCAAACAGCATCAGAACCAAAAGATTGGAGATCCACCTCTCGTGTGGATACCTTTGGTCGCGCGCAGAATCCATCGGCTTCGGCTCATTAGGTTGCCTGCTTGGTGCTTGCTTACTAGCTACCCACCCGTCTTTTTGGATCTCCGGTACTGTTTACAACCGATCACCATTCAACAATCCACCAACCATATACCAATGGTGCTTCTTACAAGGAAAGCAAAAGAGAGGCACCGGCCGCGTGCCGGCTCCGACGCCTACCCAGTCGCCGGCGTTGCGCTAGCTCTCGTGTTATTCGTCCTAGCAGCTCTCCAGACCCGGCCGTGCTTCGCGACCACACCGTCGGGGCTGAACAGGTCGAGTTTTCCCACTGGTTTCGTCTTCGGCACAGCCTCGTCCGCGTTCCAGGTTAGTTGGTCTTCCTCTAGTTTCTTCCCGTCTCCTCCATCCATATGTATCCCCTCCCTGCTTAATTCCGTACATGTCTTTTCCTTGTTTTTGGATCGGATTATCCTGCAATGTCTTCGTTCACTGCTGTCACTTTCAATTCTGTCGTGTACTGGGCGCTGCGCTGGCCATGGACGGCTGCTGTGCATGGCAATGTTTGTTCCGTCCGTGACACTTGGTTTTTGTTGTTTTCTTCGTTGTATATAGAGGGAGTTGCTTGCAAGGGTGCTGTGTTTTTCATTCTTTCTTTCTTCTTCCCTTGATATCGCCGGAGTTGGCCGCAGATACCGCCGGAGAAACGCGGATCAACTGGACGATGCCGAAACCGCGTGTGTCTGTGCCCCACGAGATGCCATAATTAACAGGCAGTGATTGGGAAGGATATATAGTACGTAGTAAATATGTGAATCAGTGCTGCCTGTCCATATATCATATATGCATCATATGACTGGTTGAGGGTACGTGTGTGCGCCGCTTAAATGTCTAGCTCGCTAGATATCCCATGTTTGCCATGTACGGCCAATGAACCAGACCATGCCCAACCTATGACCAAGGGGAAGAAGACTGGGTGGGAAAGGTGGTAGTTGGGTTTTGGCTTGATTTGCGCGCTACTACTTGTACACAAATCCCAACACACTCTCCAGCAAAATACGCTTCTTGCTTTCAGTCCCGACCAGCTTTTCTCGGGATTTTGCACATGACTACTGTTAGTGGACACCATTTTCAAACTCATAATCAAACCCCAAGCAATCTCCACCACATATGAGAAGGTATAACAACAAAAAAATATATTTTATTTGTTCTACCTTGTAATATGTGGTGGAGATTATTTGAGGTTTGGTTATGAGTTTTAAAATGGGCCTGCATAGTAAACTTCTTTGCACATTAGAATCTGGACCGATTATGAGGTTGCTTAGTTTGGCTATGTCCTAAATTCAAACAATTGATTTACATTCACATTAAAATGCAAATAGATATTAATCAACATCTACTGGATTAGATCTAATAAGTTTCTTAGGATTTTGCATATTACTAATGCTAGATGGACACCATTTTGAAACCCATAACCAAACCCCAAACAATCTCCACCACATGTTACAAGGTATAACAAATAAAATATTTATTTTATTTGTTATACCTTGTAACATGTGATGGAGATTGTTTGAGATTTGGTTATGGGTTTCAAAATGGGGATGCATAGCAAACCTCTTTGTACATTAGAATCTAGACCGATTATGAGGGTGCTTAGTTTGGTTATGTCCTAAATTCAAGAAATTGATTTACATTCACATTAAAATGCAAATAGATATTAATCAATTAGATCTCACAAGTTTCAGATACAAAAGAGCATAGCTCTAATATTAGATGTTGTTTTTGTCAATTCACAAAAATAGTGAATTCGACTACTATATATGCATATTTATTAAAACCATACAATTATACATAACAATAAAATAATAATAATATGCGTTTATATAGTCTTTTGCGTGACGATTATATTACATGTGTATCTATACGTCGTAAATTTACCTTAACAATATCATTCTCTTTCTCCCTTCGGTCGTCCTATTATGATTCCAACTCTCGTAGGACCAAAACCCATATGTCATGTTGGGATATCCTTTAGATTGCGAATCATATATTAGAACCTTTTTTTAGTATTTTTATTGAAGTACTGTATTATCTAATACAAAGTTAATCTAATCATATGCCTAGTTACATCTAAGGGCCAGCTTCACGTTGTTCAAACAACCCTACTATACCTTGTGAAACAGACCGTAAATCTCATATAAAGACGTTGTCGTTCCATTCGTATTTGCTTTGCATTTGTATAATGCCATATATTACATTTAAGTATGCGGATGCTATTCGCTTCCCCATCTCTAAATTCATCGGTGAGAGGATCCCAACAGCATCGGGCCCGTCAATTTGACATATAAAGCAGCTACATATTCGCTTGACTCACACTCATCCTGACATTTTGTTGTCACGGTTTGGCAGTGGCCCTGATTTGCTTGGCCCCGACTGCACATGTACCTTTAACTTGTGGACATAATTCGACGGTAATTTCAACTTCAAGACCTACCCATCAGCCAGACTTATATCAGCTTTTACACCCTACCGCGCGTCCATTCTCTTGATAGATTTACTTTGATGTTCTCCAACTCGCTTCTTCTTCTTTGTCTCAACTTTTTCAGTCGGCACTCTGATTCACTTTTTCTTTGGAGTCGTCTCTACCACCAAGTCATACCTATATATCCTAGAGTCTATGTGTTCCCCTATCTGCAATTCGAGCAACACCTATATGCTAGTTTCGCTCATTCTTTTGCATCAAATCAATATATGCACGTATCATTGGCATTGCAATGTTCATGCGCGCATATACCTCAGGAGAGACAGAGCATATTTTTCCTTTACCATTCTGGTTTTATCTTTTCCGGTTATTTTATCCTCTGCAAAGCAAAGTCAGCCGCGATCGCTACAGGATAAGATAAACAAGTTTATTTTGGGGAACGTCATGAGCTGGCCTCAATGTGTGTCCACGTCAACCATCATATTTGGTTTCAACTACATATCTACTCATTTCCATCTATGCATGATGTGCACAACAAGTAGAATGGTAGTATGAGTGGATTAATTTTACAGGTATAAAGAAATACCGAATCCAGATTAACACATATACAATATCGATAATGTACTCGTCAAAACTACGACCACTCATATTAGCACTCTACATGTAAGGATTAGTGTACTCTATCAAGTAGGTACTGGTTGGGCATCCAGCACATCATACACAGATGAGAATAAGTAGAATATATACTATCAGGACGAATCTTTTTGCGCCAAACACATCATTCCAAGTGATTGTTACATCTTATAGACTAGTGGTGCCATGTAATGGTGTTTGTGGTGTTTCTACATAAAGGTTGAAGTACTTGATTTTTGGTGAATAATGAGACTAGACCCTTATATTGAAGGATCACTAAATAGTAGAAAAAATCATTGTGGGAAAGATGAACTAGTTACTGCAGTTGAAGTAGTATCCTCATCAGGAGTGGGTATGTACATGCATGAAAAATATAGAATTCATGTGTATATATAAATGGAAATATGTACTGTTTTCTAAAACAAGATTTTTATTGTGTATGCATAATAGGAAATTTGATGTAGCTCCTAACTGCTATGAATGTCTATTGATCAATCACATGTTTTCTTTATTAGAACTAATTATCATACTCATTTAGGACCTACTTTCCTTCCTTTTCTGAGAAACAAAAATGTATACAAAATTTATATTTTTTATCTTATTTTTCACCCACAAAAAAAGCAAACCTAGCTTTCATTTTTTATAAAACATAATTACTCTTTGGTAGGTCACTTTCAAACCAACAATCATGCTTTCTAGATACACTAATACTCTATCACTTACTAAGTAGTTTCCAATCTTACAATACTTAATTTTCTTTTGATGAAAATATTCCTTATTTATCGTCCACTCCTATGTTGATGATTTTGTCTAACTTCAAAATATATCCACCATAAGTATGATTGTATGATGGAAATATGAATTTGGTTTCAAAATTGTCTTTGATCTCAAGTGGGTGTCCCAATTAACTTCTTAATCTTTTCTCTCAACAATGTAAGGTAAATGAAAAAGATTATCGAACTCACCAAATATTTATTGATTTGAGATCGAATGGCATGTGCCTACATGACATCCTTTATCTAGATTATATCACTAAACACCATACTATAATACCTTTAAAACCATTATTGATCTTCATTGTTCCAAAATGTCAATTATAAGAAACTCTAGATGTGGATAATATGCATGAACCTTCTTTATTTCAAAACTACTATGCTAAAAACTTCTCTAACATTTAATTTAAAAGGGAAACCATCCATGAATCAGAATCATATATGGCTAAATACTATGGTACTATGTAATTGATGCAGTTGTAATTTAAAAAGGGTTCTAGATTAGAGTAGATGATTAGTTGTGATGAGTGTCTCTTATGTAGTCATGGGTTAATCGTGAGGAATAAAGACCAATAGGATATCTATGTTCCTAAGAGGAAACTCACTTTTTGATGACAAACAAGAAGGTTTAACTAGTTGAGTGCTAAAGACTATCTTACAAATATTAATTAACTCACCATGAGAAAATATAATAATAACTATTTTGACTTTTTCATATTTTTTTCTTCTCAAAATAGTTGTTTGCATTTTCATCCTGGATATTTTCCACAACATGTTACTTATGTTTTACTTGCTTTCTTTTCATAAATAGTATGAAGGGGCTGTCAAGGAAGGAGGACGAGGCCCTTCAGTATGGGACAAGTTCTCCCACACATTTGGTAATGATCAATTTGATTCAAATTTTTGACATTCAATAATGAATTTCATATTAAATCAAATTTAAAATTTATCCTTGTAGGAAAGGTTCTTGACTTTAGCAATGCTGATGTTGCAGAGGACCAATATCACCGTTATCCAGTAATTATCTTGTTTCATTGCCTTATCATAATATATAAGTATCCTAAAGTTGATTTTTACCAACTATCTAATGTTTTTTATGATTGAAACCACTATTCTTTAATATACCATTTACATAGGAAGATGTAAAGTTGATGGCTGACATGGGAATGGATGCATATAGATTTTCAATTTCTTGGTCACGCATATTCCCAAGTAAGATTCCATGTTTTTCAATTGTAAGGAAGTGAATTTCATACATATAATATTACTCATATACTTAATAAAAGTTGGTTGCTTTACACTAGCTTTAGAGGATTAAATGATAGAAAAATTTCAAAAGTTTAAGGGGTATATCTTTCTTACTTCTAAGCTATTTTAGTAGTTTATTTTAGTTAAATTTTATATGAAGTCTACTAGAAATAAAACAATGTCACTTTCAATTATTTTTTAAATACTAACCACATCATATTTCATCACACCTAAATAAGGTGAGAAACACAATTTGTTGCAAATCATATGAGGTAAACACATACTGAGATGTTTGAATATGGAAAAAATATATAAGAGTTTTATGAGGACAACAATGCATATGCACATTCATGATCAATGTGAAGTATGGGGCTTGCAAATACTTAACTTTATTGTAATCTAGAACACTTTGGTATTTCATAATTCATTATAAGTAAATGTATTGTGTTCTTCTTTTTAAAAACAAGATGTAACAAATTTCAAGTTTCTTTCGTGTGGTTCAAGTTCTTCATATTAATGAAGAACACATCTTGCATGAAACCAATACCTATTTATGGATGAAGCTTCAGATACATTGAAGAATTCTAGACATCTAGTACAATGTATCAATGTAGGTGACCTACTTATTACTTTAAAGTATCAATATTCTAGTCATGTGAGGAGGATACAATTCAATTACTAGGTCTCATTGAATAACACCTCTACTAATAGGATAAATAAAAATTAGTTGTTACATGTGAGTTTTCAAATCTTAAATTATTTTTATACCCTTAGTGGAGTCGTGTGTGTTGTGGAAGGATTTAAGCCTCATAGGGTGTTTTGAGTAACTGTAGTATTATACAAATATTTGATGAAATGGGAAGTAAAACACATATTTTTCATCTCATTTCTTACTTCTTCATGGTGCAAAACATCTTTTTTAGAAATTTTAATGTATTAATGGTCTTCTTCACAATAATAACTAGATTTAATATATCGCAATCTATGTATGAGTAGTTCTATACCTTTATGTTTATTGTTGTTATTAATATGGCTAAAATATAATCTATAATAGAAGAATAGATGTGATTTCAACTATTAAGAAGATCATAAACAAGATTTACAATAGAAAAATCTTAACCATGTTTTCTCTAAAATATGTTTCCTTTGAAAGATTTAAAAATAGATTATATGCACTACCATCAATCATTTTTTAGGTGTTTCTATTACCAAGTAGTCATCTAAACTAATAGTTCTTGAACCCTTTCATATGGATCACTAGGAAATAAACTGTCTATATCATCAAAACATCCAAAATTATGTCCAAGATGTTCACTATATGTGAATATTAGGATTGATATTCCTAAGAAATTATACATTTCTATAGGTTATTGGCAACTAAGCGCCTTATATTCATCTATGAACAAACTTAAACTTTTGTTTGCTCATACAACCTAATCAGGAGCATAAAAGTTGTATCACTCCCATCACCAAGAAGCCAATGGTCCCTTTTTGCCAAACTTGTTTTCCTGGAAACCCTCAAGTATTTTTCTTATGAATCCTATAAACTCTTCTTCCTACTTATTGCATATTTTACATGAAGCTTCTTAGGATCTTTAATGACATGATTAATACTCTTAATATGGTGAGTAAAATCACCAACTTTTTCTTAAATTAAGAAACTACGTTGAGTTTTGAATTATCCTTATTTTCCATGCATTGCCTATCTCCTCACATACATATAATTGTCTTGTAATAATGATTAAGGGAGATTACTTATCATCTTGAGTGTTATATGCCATTAAATATTAAGTTAAAATGAGAGTCTAACTATAGTGAATTTTAGGTGGTCTTCAACAAGTGCCTACACATGTATAACATGCACACTTACATGAACAATATTAAACTATACTGAAGTTTAATATTGCCTACCTTTGATTTTTCATTCACCGATTATAAATTTTCCATGTTAAATGTCAAGTTATGACCTAATTCCTTCATATAGTTATTTATCTTTTTTTCTTTTGATTTCATGTTCTTTCCTTCATCATGAAAAGTAAAAAAAAATACTATGGCATGAGGTTCAACTTATCTAATTTAAACTCAGCATACTTGTTAACCACATATAGGTAACTAAAAATCAGCCTCAGGGTAAATGTTATATGATTTTGCCTAGGTCTTCCATCCTCTTTGATTCTAGTTCTCATATTCTCCCTCTAACCCCAACATTCATTTATATTACTATTTCTTACTTTTATAGAATTGAATTCTTGATGATAGTGACGATATCACAACAACAAGGCTTTGTAGAAAATTGTTATATTCTAATAGGAATTCATGTTTGATTATATATGAATTGACCTTTTTGAAATCCTTTAAAAAAATCATGTGAGATCTTGTTCCTTAGATATTATTTCCTTATAGTACTAGAAATTATATACTTTTCCCCATATTCATCAACTCGATGTAAATGTTACACCATTTTCAGTTGTATCATTCAATATGCATCATATCATGCTATGCTTGTGTATTTTAGGTGATTTTCCTTTACACGGCATTATGCCTTTCATCTAGGATTTCATAATTCATGGAACATTATCCTATAGCTCAAATAAATAATTAATATTTTAGTCTACATAATTGGGTTTCCTTTTTTTCAAATGTTTTCTCAAATAACACTCCATTGATTGAATAGTTTCATTGCACTAAGTATTGGAAGTGCAGTGACATGATAAAAGTTCTAATTGTTAAAAAGTTGAAAATGTGTGTATATTAATTATTTAAACATTAAAATAAATCATTTACTTAACAAAATTTTCTTTATGTTCGCAACTACAAATATATTGTCATGTTCACTATTGGAAGAAGATAATATAACAACATGTGTGAGCCAAATGTAAGCTTAATATTGGTAAAATACCTTTTCCAACGGAAACACTGAACCCATACATTTATAACTTTATTATTACAATATATCACATTGAAGGTGAAGTTAAGTATGATATTTCTTATGACAAGTTTGATTTTCATTTAAACACTTTCCTTGATAGCTTCATATTTATATTAATTCAATTTAGTTAATCTATCAATGTGATAACTTAAATTGAAAAATCAAACATTATTGTAGTTTCTTGGATTGCTTGCCTAAATAATAACTATCTAGACATATTATTGAACATTGAACTCTAGACTAGTCATAGGATTAATCATGCAAAAGTTATTCAATTTATATTCCTTTAGGATGGAATCTCCTTTTGCAACCATTTGAAAATATTGTTACTAAAATAAATCTTATTTATGCAAGCAAAATTGAAAAATCCATAATTCTAAAATTGTTTGTTTATCACAAAGTTCCGTTGTTTCCTTCTCATGAAATAAGTGGTATAATGATTCACGCTTCTTGTATTCTATAAAACTAGCAACATGATGTCCATTCTAGTGCTCTTAAAAGTAGGATACAACCTAGAACTATGTTTCAATTAATTTTGAAACATCCTTCACTAAGATTAGAGATGGGGAAAAACTTTTGCATTTATATTGTATATTTACCCAATAAAATATGTCATCTAAAAGGGATGATTTCAATTGTCAGCAATCATTAATTACGTGGACCTAATTTTTTTCATGTCTATAAGCAATTTGATAGTCTATGAAATATAGCAATGGACCTTTTTATACTAAAAGGTGATAGGTCTCTTTTATGAAGTTTCACCTTTCTCATAGTCAATATATAATTAATTATTAATACAATGACGTATGAGAATATGCCTTTTGTTACTAGTTTGAGATCCTATTCAGGTTGGGATGTTCCTCTCATGTTATTTCTGTCTGTTCAAATTAGTTTATTTCATGGATCCTAATAAAATTACATATATTCCAACTTAAAAAAAACTGTCAACTTTCAGGAGAAGTTGGTGAATCAATATATATCGTCAACTTAGATTCCATTATATTGATTATTTTATACTCGAGTATAATGAAGATGCCTATAATTGTATATTATAATGCATGATGAACCATGTCTTTAAGGTGATATAACCACTTCAAAAGTATGCCTTATATTATAAATTCATATTGTTATATTTATCGTGTAGAATTATCCAAGAAATATTTGTTGCCAAAATTATTGAAATTTTTTATCTAACATTGTAAAATTTAATAGATGGGTCTGGCGAGGTCAATCAAGCTGGAATTGACCACTATAACAACCTCATCAATACACTTCTAGACAATGGTAATGCCTTTATATGCCCTATGAAATATGTTTTAAGAAAGAAGATGATGCAACTTATGACTTATTCTAATTATTTCTAGGTGTCACACCATATGTTACCCTTTATCATTGGGATCTTCCTCAAGCTCTGGATGATAAATATAAAGGATGGTTGGATTCACAAATCATGTAAGTTTTTTCCTAATGTATTGTTTTACAACATTCAAGTTTATGTAAATTTAAAAGAAGTCTCAAATTATTTTAAAATAAACAAGTAAAATGACAACCATCAGTTGTATACCTTTTTAAAGGAAAGGAACTAACAACTTTTACCTCTATATAAAATAACATATTCCAACATTTAAATGATTGAAAAGGGAATTCTATAAAGACAAACTCCATAAAATGTATTGCAAAAATAACTTCAAACAAAGAGATAAAGTTGTGTTGAATAAGAAACCCCTGATAAAAAACTATCACTAACTAAACAACGATTCTAGTAACACACATTAAAATATACTAAATTAGTTTACTTTTGAAGTGTAATAAATTAATATGCTAATTAGTATACAACTAGTCATATCCAAGTAAACACACAAACTAAAAGGCCATTCACATGTGGAACAATTGGAAAATTTCCAGATCATCGGTTTCATACAAGCACAAAAATTATATATTTCAAAAAAGAAGTATTTGTACATAATGACTTGTAGTGTCTCCCAAGCACTGTCATTGAATTTTGTAATTTTCATTTAGTTAGAAGGAGAGTCGAGGCCTAAATAGGAGAAAGTGTTAAAGATTTGTTTGAGGCCAAAAGTATGGATGCTGAGATAAATAAATATGTTCAAGAATGAAGGAATACACAATTTCAATGTCAGTTTATGGAGATGTCTTATACCTAGGGATGAGCATCAGGTCGGGTTATACCGGATTTTGCTTGTCCCAAACCCAAACCCACATTTTAAAGTGGGCCACGGGCTGGGTTCGGGCCCGTATAAAAATGAAAAATATCATTCCATACCCGACCCATATAAGAATGCTAGGTTTCGGGCCGGATTCGGGTTTGCCCATATAACATCGAATGAGCATACCACATTTTGTTAGATCCAGCTTGCTAACATGGAAACTAAACTAGTATGATATGTATTTTGTGATCAACCTTCAAAATAATATATATATTTTGTGATAAATGTAGCTGGAATATGTACACCTTAGTTGTATGATCCCCTACAACAATGAATGGATATTGAAAGAGCAACAAATTATTTTCTCGTACATGTTAAAAAATCAGTGGAATCTATAATGTTGTGGCTTTTTGCTTCTCATCCTATATGTATATACAATGAAATGGGTTTTGGAACGGTAAGAGATCATTTGTCTCCTAGATGTGGGCATATGAGAAAAAAATAAGCATAATCTACTATGTATTGAGCAAAAGATCATTTGTCCTCTACATGTGGATAGAGTGAGATCAAAACAATGAAATCAAGTATGTTTATCTATGTCAATGATAGTTATCTTATTAGTATCAATTCACTAATCATGTTGATTGATTACAGATTTTCTATGTTGCCATTGGTTGGATACATACTACATATTGCATCAAGAAATCTATATATTTTTCTTTCAAGACAAAGATAGATGTATACATCTATAATGTACATAAAATATAATCTGGGTATTCGGGTTTTCGAGCCTGGGTTTACCTCCGCCCATACCCGGCCCAAATAAAATATGGGTTTAAATATTAGGCCCAGCCCACCCATATTCTAAATCGGGTTCGGGTCTGGATCGGGTTATGCGGGCTAGGTCGCGGGTCGGATCGGGCTGGCCCGACCCGATGCTCATCCCGACTTATACCATATCTTTCTTTTCATTTGGTTAGTTCAAAACTTTCTAAATTATACCGAATTGAATCTTTTTCTTATTGAAAACATTGTCTATATTGATTCTTTACTATACCGCTTCAAATTAGTATAATATGAGTGAGAAAAAACTGTTTAGAGAGGATTTTGAAGATCAATTCTATTTGACCAGGCACGGCAAAAAATCCGAACCTATCCAATCTAACCCCAACACGACCTACTTCTTTTCTTTATCTTTGGGTATCTACTCGACTTACATGCCATATTAGGTCAATTTTTATTGGGGTCCATTTATATCATTATGTGATCTATTTCAGGTCGGGATTTGATTCTTTCAAAATTTTCAAAATTTTCTTCTAAAAGTGATACAAACAAAAAATTTAATCATGTCAAGATAGGCTCAGGTGGGTTGCATTCAGTTTGAATAAACCTTTAGAACTCTTGTTCCAATCTGGTCAGACTTGATTTGGCTTGGTTCAAATCTGGGTGGGTTGGGTTCACAAACAATTCTACCCATTGCCACGCTTATATCTAACGTTAATATCCCAGCCTTGAAGTCAGAATGTATAATAGTTTTACCATATATGTAACGACTCTTTTATGTATGTAGATGTTTGGTTAACCGGATAGAAAAAGAAAAAGAATTTAAATCGGATGGGAATGGCTTGGAGACATAGAAAATAGACTTCATCTCCTTCCTTCCATTTGTTAGTTTATCTTTAAAATTAGGAGGATCAATTCAGTGCAGGCAATCAGTTATGTTGTATACACTTTTTAAGACATATAGAAGAGAAAGTGCGGGTCATGACTGTGTGAGGTAGAATGAGAAATTGGCTGTTGGATCTGATAAGCCTGCCCCCACCCAAGCTTTGCCATACCCTGCACGTTGTGGATGTCCTTTGCATCCATATTTCTTTTCAGGCAACTATTTATGAAACAAACACCGAATACCAAGTTTCATCCGGATATAAATCCTTTACGGACTCTACTGGTGCATATTAAACACAGCCTAATAAGAAGGAACACTAGATAGTTGCACTGGTTAGGTATATGCCATAATGGTTGGATGCCTTATTAGCCGGCTTGAGAGGTATGCAGAGCTCAATATAAGTTATGACTTTTTCTTCTGCAATGCATAACATGCAATGCTTCTCTTTTGACATGAACGAGCCGTCTAGGTCGAGACATTCGAAGTTCTGGTAGTTGTATGTGTAGAAATTTGAAACCTTATCACTGTTCAGCTGTAACGCAGCAAAACAGAAGTGTTCGATACAGTAGTCAGTAGCAAGTCAGCTCAACAACTTTCTACTGTGGCATGGACACGATAGTTTCTAGCAAGTTTTATAAATTTATATAGTAAAATGCATATCTATTTTATTGGGCACTAATCTTTAATGGTTTTTATATATGAACTACGGGTACTCTGAAATTGCCAACCCAAACAGCTGTAAGTGAAGATTAAAATGTTGGACTCGTGTACTGATATCTAAAACTCTTTTTGGTAGTCTTTCATTCAAGATTCAAATTTTAGTTTCAACCAAATAACATTTAATTTTTGCAAAAAAAGAGTCATAAGCAGTATATTTCTTTTCTGCAGAACTGACTTTGCAAACTACGCTGAGACATGCTTTAAGGCCTTTGGAGACAGAGTTAAGCATTGGATCACCTTCAACGAGCCACACACATTTTCTGTCCAAGGCTATGATGTTGGTCTCTTTGCTCCAGGCCGTTGCTCCATTCTTCTTCATCTATTCTGTAGAGCTGGAAATTCAGCAACCGAACCCTATATTGTCGGCCACAATGTCCTTCTGGCACATGCCACCGTTTCTGACATATACAGAAAGAAATACAAGGTGTATCAATGTTGTGATGTCTATAATCTAATTTGCTAGATGCAAAATTACAATCTTTCCTTATACTATTGAATTGGTTTGCTTACAGGCTACCCAACAAGGATTAGTTGGGATTTCATTGGACGTCATATGGTTTGAACCTATGACAGATTCAGTTGATGACAGAGAGGCGACTCAAAGAGCACAAGATTTTCAATTGGGATGGTAGCGACTGAATACAAAATAATTTCTTCAAAACTCCATATCCGAAATGTTTCAAGCTACATATAAAAGATCATTCATAACATTTGAATTTACTATTACTTCATTCATGTTGCATACACAGGTTTATGGACCCATTCTTCTTTGGAGATTATCCAAGTTCAATGAAGCTAAGAGTTGGAAAAAGGTTACCACAATTCACAGCGGAGGAGGCAAACCTTGTCAAGGGATCACTAGATTTTGTTGGCATAAATCACTACACCACTTTTTATGCTCAAAAGAACACGACCAACATTATCGGCGTTCTACTTAATGATTCTGTGGCAGATTCTGGAGCAGACACATTACGTAAGACTACACAGTAACCTCTTTAAATGTCAAATACAATTAGTTAATGGTGAAATTCTTTTATGCATTGGTGACACTTACATGCACGCATGTATTGTACTCTTAATTGATTTATTCAATTCTGATATACACATTAAATCCCTTCCAATATTTTGCAGCTTTCAAAAATGGGAAACCAATTGGAGATAAGGTAAGAATTCATCATTTCAAAGTTTACTAGATTTACATTGGTTAAAGTGAGAAAGTATTATGAAATTTCGTCAGATTGCATGTTAGTAAGTTTATGTATGATGGCATTTTATTGAATCATATATAAATGTGTTTTGAAATTTAGGCTTCTGCCATATGGTTATATATTGTTCCCCATGGATTACGAAGTTTGATGAATTACATCAAAGACAAGTATGGTAATCCACCAGTATACATCACTGAAAATGGTAATGCATCGTTACATTAAAATTCGTTGAAATATTTTCATGTAGAGCTAAGATCTATATTTTGATCTTGATGTGAAGGAATGGATGATCCAAACAATCCTTTCATCTCTATCAAGCACGCTCTAAACGACACAAAAAGGATCAAATATCACAATGATTACCTTACAAATCTGGCAGCATCTATAAGGTATAAGAAACCATTTTAGATATCCCACATTGAAAATTCATTTCAGTTACCTACAGAAAAATTCTATTTGCATGATTTTCTTTAGCTCTTTCTTTCCTATTCAGCACGCCTTATATGCTTGTTTTCTAAAACTAGTTCTGGTGATTCTAATTTTAGTTGAATGAGTGGTCATCTACATGCAGCAATGGATCCTTCACATATTAAATCTGAAAGTAGCTTAGTTATTCATCATTACTAACATGTGAAGCTTGTCTGGTTATTGACAATTGTATCAACCTCGTAGTCCTTATTGCTTGAGCAACTAAAACATAACTAAGCTTTTACTTTCCAGCTATACATACTTATATATAGTAAATTTCCTTTTCCATCTCCCTCTTCTGGATAAAGAACTACTTGCATATCATAAGCACAAAATTAATATCGACCGTTGTAATGATGAATCCAATATCTTTTGGAAAACTTGTTTTCTTTAGAAAGCATGCTCCATCAGCAAATCGAGCTAGGCCTAGTTATCAGTCCGCTGGTACTCTAAAGCTCTACTACTATAGCCAACTTATTGTATCCTAAATCACTCTCTCATATTGATTTCTGTACCTGGTTTTGGTCCATTGTAGCTGAGATGTGTCAAAATAAATATTCTGTGTTGGTTAATCATCTCATACTTGTATAATTTTTCAGTCTAACTGAAAGCAACCTTTGTTGTTGATACTAATGGTCCACAAGATAGCCTGCATTTTTTATTAATCACATACACATTCTTTTGATGAAATCAGTTTTTCAATCAAATAGATTTAATTGTTTCAGTGTAAGATTAAGAAAAATATATATCATTATCAGATGATGTAAAGTATGTGTTCTTATAAATTTGCTAGGTTTAAAAAAGTGGTACGGATGATGTAGTTTGTCTAATTACCAATTATGTCTTTGACACGCAGGGAAGATGGATGCGATGTAAGAGGATACTTTGTTTGGTCTTTGTTAGATAATTGGGAGTGGGCCGCCGGATACACGTCCAGATTCGGCCTATTCTTTGTTGACTACAGGCACAACCTTAAAAGATACCCAAAAAGTTCCGTCCAATGGTTCAAGTCATTGTTAAAATCTACTTGAGTGAATATTTTACTGTATTTCGATTGTACAGTGTTGTGCCATTGTGCTAATGATGGTTTGTAGACATGCACATTCTTTTTGTGGGTCAATAAGGCCGAATATAGTTACGTGATAGATAGTATTGTGCTGATGCATCCATTATTTTATTGTCTTTGCTTACGATTATTATGAGATTGGTTAGATTTAATTAGTATTAGTTTGAGTGAATTTTGTTATTTTAAATATAATGTATGCAGAAAAAGTAAAGTTTCACATCGCTAATATATATAAATATAACAGAAACCTTACTCCTATGATGATCCATGGTAGACAGTCGTCTTAATTAAGTAGATAGTCCCAACTGGTTTTGATCCCGAGCTGATATTAAATGCAATCTAATTGGATCCAGAACAAAGGATTCAATCAGTTAATACACTACGAAGAATCGGGAGGATACTTCATGACCCTTGCAACCGAAAAGGTAGGAAAGACATACAGATATGGGGCATTCAAGCGCAACAGAAAGACGCAGATGGTTCGTCATTTAGAGTACGACCTGATAACAGACGTGAAAGATTACGGGATTAAAATGTGAATGATTTACATCAAAGTAGATGACTCATAAGTTGTGCCACTAGTTCTTTCTAGATTGTAAAATCAATCTTTTGAAACACTATTTTCATACACTTAGGAGTCATAACATTACTATTCATCACTTTTTTATCCTTCTTCAGAAGCTTCACTGCCTCTAGTATTAAGAATCTAAAAATATCAAATCTAAAAGGAATAAAGGTGTGTTGATTGGTCAATACACACTTTCTCATGCTTGACCACTTTGACTGAGGCAGTTTTAATGGCAACATGTCATGCTGTAAAAGTATCACTCTGCAATCCTACCAACAGCATGTCAAATTTAACTTCCATGTCATTATTTTGTTAGAAAGGGTACTCAGAGAGACATTTTGAGCCTTGGGGGTGTCCTTGTTAGAAAAACAACTAAGGTCTTTAAAAGGAATCTTGACACTAGGACTATCTGGGGCATAACCAAAGTCAGAGTCCATACCATGAATCTTGCTACCTCACAAAATATGTTCCTGAAGCGACCAAATTAGTCTTAGATGAAACAAAAGTGTATGAGGAAGCCTCAACTACTGCAAATAGTCCCAAGCCATCAAGTCGAATGGACAATCAAGCCACCCTCCATTGGAGGTCCCTGAAGAAATGACATCCACAAACTACATTGACTTCAATAGATACTCATAAACGTCTATCAAACCATGTTGTTGCATCATCCATGTGCATCGATTGACAACTCCTCAAGCCAAACAAAAGTTTGACAATACCGATACAAGATCGGAGGAAAAGGAACTCACTTGGAGATCACACAATTAAGGACAGTAAAAATACATGTCAGATTTAGATAAGAAATAGAAGAATAAATAGAATAGGAGAAAAGAAATTTAAACAAATGTTAGGAACTCATATCAGACCATTCACTAAAAAAACAAACATGTTACTTGTAGAATTCAACAAATCACAATCCTTCTAGATAAGTGTCATTCTTCTAGTCCACCCGATCACGATCCCGTATAAGACGTAACGCTCTTGTGCTGACGAAGAACAGTTGCACTACCAATGCAGTCCAGCGACCAAAGGTACCACCACCTGGACACATCAAGTATGTAGAGAAGAAGAAGGATGAACTTTCTACACACAGGAGAAATCTCTACGAAGTAGTTCCGGAGAGATAGTTGGAAGGAACGAGTTTAGAGATGGAAAAATACTCAAACAAACACTAACAGATGTTGTTTGTAAGTTGTATTTAACCCTAATGACCAGAGGCTTATTTATAACACTATTATGACTCCTCGTGCTAGGATTATTTATAATACATGATCACAAAATTGCTCTTATACACAAAACTAAAAATAAATCCATTTAGAAAAGTAAAAAACAATTAAATAAACAATTAATTTCCTAGTTGTATCCTTGAAGATGGAAGACGGAAGACAATTCCCACAATCCATAAGCTCGAGCCTGTTCCCAACTAGGCCAGGCAAGACGAGGCCTGATGTGGTGCACGTGCATGTGTGTGTGTTGTGGTCACTATACCTACCAAGGAGGTGAGCGTACTCTCTCCTAGAGCCTTTTGGATACTAGTGTCACATGTGATCCTAGTAAGCACCATAAATGTAATGAACCCATTCCCCGACAACCCCTAATTAAGGAGGGCCAAGAAACTAGAGATATTATCTCAAAAATAGGATCAAGTGGTTTTGTATATAATAAAAAATAATTAATAAATTCTACTAAACTGAGTAAACTTGGTACATGATAAAAAAATTCTTTTTTCTAAAGTTTACAAAATATGAGTTCTAGAATTTACCGAGAAATAGACCATCTATCTACATCCTCCGGACCTTACTTCATTTCTTTGCTTTCAATGACTTCTTTCGTTGAATATCCAATTTTTAGCAAGATTATCCTAAAAATGTTGACAATCAAAATGTCGGTCAGCATGACAAGTCATACTGGTATGTGGGGGAAACAAAACCTCACAAATAATGATAACAAAATAATTCAACAATTAATGTTTAACAAATCAAATTTAACATTTTCACCATGACTATCCAATCTAAGTTTCTCCATCCTTTGTCATAACCCCTCAGGGCCTTATACTGCAGTATTCACTGTCTATTCCTATTTAGGATGATGACTTCATCATGTCTCCCCCTATCTAGGCGGGTGACTTCTCATGTACCCCCTATCCAGGATGGTACCAAAATATGCCTTCCCCTATCCATGTGGATGGCCTTTCTATAGATCCAAAGGTGGCCTAAATTTGGGCTAGTCATGCTCATATATGATGTGATAGTCATAATCACTTTAAAGTTTACATGGAATGAAATAAACAAGAAAGAATATAACTTCAACCATGCGAGGAAATCTCTAAGAAACCACGTGAAACTACAACGGATAATCTTAGGCGTAACCACATACTTGTATCAAGAGAATTTTCAATCTAAACAAGAATAAGTAGAATTAACCACACAATCAACCAAGCAAGTCAACCTGAAATTCAATACATACACCTATGTGTCACTACATGACTCTAAATCCTATCAAAGGACTGCATTGGTTCTCAAATTAGGTTTTTATGCCCACTTTCTTATGACATTATCCATATTACCCCTTTAGTCCAATTACTGCTCCTTTCCAATTTCTTAATTCACAAACCCTACTTTAGGATTCATACACATGATTGTGCTACAAAAAGGTGCCTTTTATACAAAAGTCCCAATCTTTATCATTTTTAACTCAAATTAGGGTTAGAGAGGTGAAAAGATGAATATTTGACACTTTCATGTTTATTGGGTTGACAAACCCTAATTTCCATCATTTAGTACACCGTTATGCATAAAGAAACCCTAACTCTTCAAAAATTGGATTTTAATATCCATATGAGTCCAAGGTTTTCCTTTTATTCATAATAGATCAAACTTTGATTAAAAACATTAACTAAGTCTCTCAGATTCATAAACATTCACAAATTAGTGTTTTAATCCATTAAAATCATTATAGACATCAACTTTGAACATCTTTTGAATTGGAAGCAGATACTGACCAAGATTATATTTTTATCTTGTAGCTTGCATTTTTATGATAAAAATACATATATCATTTTCTAGTTTTGGATAATCGTACAATTTACTAGGATTTTTGCAACATAAACCATTTTAGACCAATCACAGGCCGCCACGTAGGCAACCCGTTCGCGTGGTAAATCAATTAACCGAGCGAGAAAAGAGAGGAAAAGTCCAAAATAGCATTGCCCTCAAAGAAGTGCACACGGGGGAAGTGGTCTTTTAACCACAACCCTTCTTCAACCTCGGGCTGCCTCTTCTTTGTGAGCCAAGAGTCAACCCGTGAGTTGACTCTTACGTTCCTACCCTCCCAACTTCAAGCGACGACACCCGAACCTCCCCCCAAGCACTGCAAACTCATGACACCCCTTAATTGATCTGGAGGTGGTCTAGAATAGCGGGGCGATGAGTACAAACCTCCGACGAGTTGGTAGCAAAGACAAGGGTGGAGATCGCACCATTTTAGGAAATTGAGGATAGGGAAGTACTTGGTAGATTGTGATGATCTTTGGGACTACTTGATAGGCTTGCATAGGGGTTGTACACCCTCTTTTATACTAGTCCATGGTGGAAGGGTTCTGGGGTTTGGGAGAAACTCCTAGAAGTCACAACATAGGGTGAAATCTTGGGTAGGTTTGTTTGATTTGCTCTTTCGGACTCAGTGGCAAGGCTAATTAGTCCTGAAGAAATCAGGGTTGTGTGAAATCCTTTCGAGATCCCAAACTCCCACTGTTTCGTATTTCCGGATATGCTAAGAGCTAGGAGACAGTGGCACCACCGTTGGATCTCTGATCCGACAGCCTACAATGTGCACGCCAAAAAATAAAATCATATTACACTTTAGGGATTTTTTCAATAATTCATATCTCCTAAACTATTAATCTTTTTAATCCCAAAATCTAAGGGACTTAATCTACCCATGGACACAATTTGGGACCAAAACTCAAAAAGAATAACTCTTTTTTTTCATATGCAAGTCATGCACTCAAAAAGGCATATATAATGCATTAAAACTCATATGTTCTCTTTCTTCCTTTTCCATTCTCTTAATTTAGACTTTTTAGATATTAGAAGGCAAGTGGTACTAAAACCATCCTATTGTGGCCACTTATGCCAACTTCTACATAATTCCATATTTTTCTTAAATAAAACATAAGTTGTTTATTTTCTTCTTACCTTTTCCCTTATTATGGATTTTTCTTTTTGTCATTTATCCTTTTACACTTCCATTGGCTTATTAAAATAGGGAGAAGCACGAAATTCATAATTCAGGACAATTTTGCAAAGAAACCCAAGTTGTAAAACAATGCACAAAAATGGTCAAGCAAGCCCTTTTATTAAATAATTTCATAATAGTACAACCAAAATTGGGGTTATAACATCCTTCCCCACTTATAATAATTTTATCCTCAAAATTCAGCTAATCATGCAAACAATTTAGGATATGATTTTCCCATGCCTGTCTTCAGCTCCCACGTGGCTTCATCCTCTCCATGGTGGTTCTAGAGAACCTTTACCATCTCTATCTGTTTGATTCTGAGTTCTTTCACCTTAGTATCCAATACTCTCACAAGTGACTCATGATATGTCAGGCTCCCCTAGAGCTCAATAGGTTCAATGCTCAACACATGGCTTGAATCTTTCACATATCGCTTCAGATTGGATACATGGAACACATCATGCATCATGCTATACTATGGGGGTAGGGCCACACGGTATGTGGCTTCACCAATCTGTTATAAAACTTCAAATGGGCCTATGTATTGAAGACTCAACTTTCCTCTGTTCTTAGCTATAGCTCGGAGGGGTCAGATCTTCAAAAAACACATGTTCACCCACAATGAAATGTAAACCAGTCTGTTTTACATCTACATACAACTTCTGTTGTTCTTGGACTCTCTTTAGCCTCTACCTGTTCAAAGTGAATTTATCAACGTAAATCTAAAGTTCCTCTAACCTCAACAAGGTCCTCTCACCAACATCATCCTAGTGAAGTGGTGACTGACATGGCCTCCCATATAGTACTTCATACAGAAACATCCCAATACTGGCTTGGTAGCTATTGCTATAGGCAAACTCAGCTAAAGGAAAGTACTGCTCCCCTGATCCACCCCAATTGAGCACACATGCTCTCAATAGGTATTCTAAAGTTTGGATCATTCTCTTTGACTGTCCATCAGCCTGGGGGTGGTAGGCGGTACTAAATTTCAGCCTTATCTCAAGTTCTTCATTCACCTTCTTCCATAGCATTGAGGTGAACTTGGGGTCAAGATCAGAAATAATCGAGCTCAAAATACCATGCAGACAAACTATCTCTTGGACATAAAGCTCAACTAAGTCTGACACTTTGGTGGTAATCTTCAAGGCAAGGAAGTGTGTTGACTTGGTTAAGCGGTCCACAACAACCCATATAGCATCATGACCTTTCTTGGTCTTGGGAAGACCCATCATAGAGTCCATGGTGATCTGGTCCCATTTCCACTTAGGAATCTCAACCGATTACAGTAATCCTCTGGGTCTCTAGTGTTCATCCTTCACCATTTGGCACGTGATACAACTACCCAAATATATCGCTATGTCTTTCTTCATTCCAGTCTACCAAAAATATAGCTACAAGTCCTTAGACATCTTGGTATTTCCAGGGTGTACTTTATACTTAGAACCATGAGCTTCTTATAGGATATGAGTCTTCAAAGGTGAATCCTCAGGAACCCAAATATGATTCTTATATTGGATCCCTCCATCCACACCTAAGGACAAGTGTGTCTGAGGTTTCTCCAGCAAACCTTTCATCTTTTTAAGATTTGGGCTCACCAATTGGGCAGCTACTAACTCGGTTAGCAAGTCAGGTTTTATCTGAATGTCAGCCAAACAAATCTGGTCCTCTAACGATTGCGTGGCCCATCTGGCATACTCCTCTAGTTCCCTTGTAAGGAGTGGAATCCTATAGGGGAACCACTCCCTCTACTAAAATAAAAAGGCAACATTCCAAACCAAACACCAACATAAATATTTTCTCGAAAGTGATGATAACCAATTTATTAAACATGAATGTATCATAACACAAAAGTAGTAGCAGAATTAAAGATGTATCTAACCATTACAAAGCTTTTTATCACTAATCTTTCACCACGTAGGGTGATATAAAGGAAAAACTAACTAACATAGGACTAGCTGAGGATCACCTAACAACTTCAAGCAATGTCTCCCACGAGGTCAGCTACACTTGTTGTGGTCCTAGTCCACCTTGATTTCCCTCTCCTTATCCAACACCTGGGGTTGGAAGCATACCCCAATAAAGGAATAGAGAATATCAGCAAAAAGCTGGTATGTGCATGGTAAAAAGAAATTGAGAAATATATATTAAGGAAGAGGAGCATCAAGTATAAAAGGCTTCCCATAGAAGAATTAAGGACTACCGAAAAGGGCATAAGAGGAAAGAATCACTATCATATGATAAAGGAAATACTTGCCATAAAATCAATAGTAAAAGTGGTTCCACAAAAGCACACATAATCTTTTTGGGCACAAAACCCATAACAACCTACATGTATGTGAGATAAACATAGCACTAGAACAACATATTTAACAAAGATAGCCAAGACTCATAAACTTAAAACTTGAACGAGATTGTCACATAACCAAACTCCTAATAAATAAAAATGTGGGACAAACCTCATAAATTTGAAACCTGGGTATGGGGCACATAACCTCCATCCCAAAATATAATAAGGGCACATGACCTAAAAACCAATGCAGTTATGTTACCCTAGGGAACATAACCTCCATCCCGTGCGCTCTGACCTCATGGGGTGTAAAAGCACCACTAGTGGGGCCACACCAGCTACTGAGTGACACAACATACTTAAAAGAGAGGCAAGTAAAAAGTATAGTCGAATTTTACAAATTAATCACCACATAAGTGACCATCATAATCATCCACCTCAAAGTGGGCATATAACCACAAACTGAGTTCCATCATGAACAAAGCATACGAATAGACCAAAAGAATGTCAGAAGATCAATAACAAATAAAAGGTACTTCACATGAAGCATATTTTCCAAAAGAATAGGATATCGTGTAGGTTAATGTCCATGGGACCAATAGAATGATAAAGATAGGTTATTGCTCAATAAGATAATAGAGGATGAACCATTCCTTACTCAAGAATCTAAATAGTCCAAAGTCAGTCCTAGATCCAAGCCTTGGTCTCCAAAACACCCATGATGCATATATGTAGAATTAGGGTTAGGTTTTCATTAATTATTCAAAACCCTAAAAACAGCCTTTTTAATATTAGTGAATTAGGTTAGCAAAACGTTATCTTTTTATGAGTTCAAAACATATTTATAATATTTTTTACTTTTAAATATTTAGTTATAAATTTTGCAAGTTATTATCTACTTAGATTAATCCATTATAATTACTTATTCCTAAACATTGGATTTAGGTGATTAAACCAACACCACAAGGAAGCTTACATTTTTCTAAATTTATTGACTATTTATTTGTAATTTTTGGCCTAGAAAAAATATATAGTTATGAATTTTAGAAATTCAACAAATAGGAAAATCGAAAAAGTCACATCAATGTATATCTCACGAGAAACAAAGAGAGAGTGGAATTGGGCCGCACAGTCTGATTTGGCCCAATCAGGGCTTGCCAACTCGTCCGGCCCCAAAGACAACTCAGCAAGTCGCTCAACGTGAAAAACAAAGTGAGACGGGGCGAAAAAACCAATTTACCCATAGGAGGAAAATGAACGAAAGAAGTGAAATAGAGGGGCAAAGTCAACAAATTCCAAAGGGTATTCATCCCCATCGACTCGTCTACCATTGCAGTGAACGGAGTAGCTTTTTACACAAGCGAGATTGGGAAAAACCACGAGACTTGATAATTGGGTGAAGCAAAGGTATAGAATTAAAGAAGAGCAGAAGATTGCAAACTCACCCGTGTGTCCAATTCGTTCGAAGATGATTAAGAGAAGGAGAGCTAGTCACCACAAAGCCAACATAGAGAATCACTTGAGGGTAGGTATAGCACAATCTCTTGGGAAATTGATGCAAGGGTTTGAAAGCAAAAGGGACAACAGAGGTGTACATGCCCCTATTTATAGATAGGGAAAGGATCTAAGGTTTATTCTAGTTGGCCGTGAGAAGCTCTAAGCCCAACTTTGGGCATTTCTTGAATCTGAAGAAATAGACCTCGTGTGAGGGGTCATTGTGTGTAGAATAGGTCGACAAACTCATAGGATAAGAAACTTCAAGGAAAGATCGATCACACAGAGAGAAATCTAATTTTTAAGATTGCTTAAAACAAATCATGTTTCCTCTTTGGTCGCGAGATAGAGGACATGTTCCTAGCCGTTCGATCAAAAATACGATGGTTGTGGATCGTGCGCCTGATCAAAATAAAAAAAAATTGGGGTGTGACACATTAAATCAAGAAACCTTATCCAAATCAAACTTTGAATAAAGTGTAAAACTCAATTATTTAATGCTTTCTCTCTCTCCATTTGAGGTTGCAAATGAATCCCAAATTTAAATAAATTTGACATCCAACCCAGTTTTGATATGAGGAATCTGAATATGCAATTAGATTTACCTTTTGAGAACTTTTGATGTGTTATAAATCAAATACTATTTTCTTTTTCCTCATGCATTAAAGATTATAAGATTCACCAAATTTAACGAAACTTCACCCACAAGTCACATGAAGTGTCTTAAATACTAATTTGCCATCAATTTTACATGTTGGAGTCATTTGTATATTTATTTAATATTTTGAAGGTTCTACACACTCTCTCTCCTAACTTCACATATATATTAAAGGTTATCCAAATTATATGAAAATTCACCCAAAGGCATATATTAATGTTTAGATTATGAATCTAAGATTATTTTCCACTTTTGGACTCATTAAGTATTTTATTTCATATTTTGAAGGAAAAACACCTTTTCTTTTCGAAATAAAATAAATGTGATTAATATCATCCTAAATTTGTGAAACTTGGCATACAAGCTAAAACATAGCCAAAGAAAACGAATATGAGGTTATTTCTAACTAATTATTTCTTCCTTTATTAATTTTATCCCATTATCCATTATATTATTTCTCTTATTAAATAATTTAATATCACATTACCTTGCTTAAAGAGATTATTTATCTTTTTTTTCTTCCTTGTTCTAAAAAGCTAAGGAAAGATCTATAACGAATATACTCTATTCTTATCTCACATAATTTTGTTTATTTCATAGTTAGTTGAATTATATATCATTATTCTCAATTATGGACACCTTGTCCTTTTATGCACATTATTACCTCACGTGACATATCTTATGTACCTTTCATTGATCTTATGATTAAATTGAAAGTATTATGTCATCCTTGTTTGGCCAACCCCAAAGTCTAAGATTTCTAACCTATTAACCCTGGAATAAGATTAAGCTCTAGGTTTTTGTATGTTACAACATACCACCCCTTAAAGGGATTTCATCCTCTAAATCTAGATGTCCAAATCTAACAAACAACTATTTACCACCCCTTAAAAAGTTTCATCCTAATAAGTCAAGCAAACCCTTAGGTATAAAGGTAACTTCCTTACATATATCCATAAGGTACCAAACAAAAGGAAACATAACTTGAAAGTCTAACTATGGAACTAAGGGTTACCTTCAACATGATCATCATCATAAACTTCTTGACCATACAAAGAAAGAACTCTTCCAGCTCACCTTTCCACAAGTCTTCTACCATTAATGTTGCCATTATTCTGATGAGGCTCTTGAGGTTGTTGTTGTTGGACCAGTGCATGACCATTATGAAGCCGAGGGCATCTAGGGCGAATATGTCCAGGTTAATTGCAATGATGGCACACAACTCAAAAATTGGGTAGATACTTTGCTTGATTCTTATCTTGAGAGCACTTCCCCGGAGGATGGTAACCATTGCACTTAACACACTTGTCTCTTCTCTGCTCATCTCTTGAGGGCTTCCTCTTCTTGTCAAACTCCCTAGGTTAAAACCATTGGTAAGACTCCACATCCAAAGCTTTATCAATCATATGCTGAAAGGTCAAGGGCATTTGTAAGATAAGAGCATGACCCACATTGTAGTTGAGTCCTTGAAGGAATAGGTCAGACCTATGTTCCTTACCCAATCCTACCGCATCACGTTCCAACAATAGAAACTTTTGTACAAATGCAGAAACAGATAAGGAACCTTGCTTAAGATGTAGAACTATGCTTCCTTCTTCTTTAGGGCAACAATGCAGATGTACTTCCCACAAAAAAGTACCAAAAATTGTTCCCAGGTCATGGTTGAGATGTCTCTAGTTCTTGCAATTCCATTCCCCAAAACTCGAGTAGGTCCATCCATCACATATGAAGATAATCTAACCTTCTGGTAGGGAGGACATGTTGTACCATCAAAGGTCCTCTCTATTTCTAATACCCAATAATAAATTTTGTCGACCATCTCTATTTCACTGTCACCCTTAAATGAGGGTGGTTGCATAGTCATGAATTCCATGATGGAATATTACTTAGGCTTTTTAGGCACAAATAGGTCTTTCATCTTCCCTGCCATAGAGGTAGCAAAAAGCTGTCGAAACATAGCCAACTCTTACTTTGGAGAGATGATTATACCCGTACTAGTAGAGGATGGGGTTTCCTAACTTGTTGATGGTCCACTTCCAGTCAGATGAGGAGTGCCTTGAGTAACTGGAGTGGTAAAGGGTGGATCCATCCTTGGCATCCCAAACCTAGGGTTTTGGGGTGTCTCGTAACCATATTGGTTGTCAACAGTCAAGTTATAATCCCACCATGAGGGTTTTTCCTTGCACAAGGAAAGGATACTAGGTGTAAGCAACCTATGGAAAAGGTAAACTTCCTAAGGGAGACAAGCTTGAAATAGTTAGATAACTGACAACCACTGGATCTGATACCATGTTGTAAGGAGTAGAATCCCAAAGGGGAACCACTCCCTACTAAAATAAAAAGGCAACATCCCAAGCTAAACATCAACATAAAATTTCTCTCGAAAGGGATGACAACCAATTTATTTTACATGAGTGTATCATAACACCAAAATAGAAGTAGAACTAATGATGTATCTAACCATTACAAAGATTCTTATCATTAATCTTTCACCATGCAGGGTGATATAAAGGAAAAACTAACTAACAGAGGACTAGCTAAGGATCACCTAACAACTTCAAGTAATGTCTCCCACGAGGTCAACTACACTTGTTGTGGTCCTGGTCCACCTTGATTTCCCTCTCCTTTTCCAACATCTGGGGTTGGAAGCGTACCCCACAAAAGTAAAAGAAAAGAGAATATCAACAAAAAGCTGGTATGTGCATGCTAAAAATAAATTGTGTAATATATATTAAGGAAGAGAGGCATCAATTATAAAAGGCTTCCCATAGAAGTATTAAGGACTTCCCAAAAGGGCATAAGAGGAAACAATCACTATCATATGATAAAGGAAATACTTGCCATAAATCAATAGTAAAAGTGATGCCACAAAAACACACATAATCTTTTTTGGTACAAAACCCATAACAACTTGCATGTATGTGAGATAAACATAGCACTAGAACAACATATTTAACAAAGGTGGCCAAGCCTCATAAACTTGAAACCTGATAGAGATTCACACATAACCAAACTCCTAATAAATAAAAATGCGGGACAAACCTCATAAATTTGAAACTCAGGTATGGGACACAACCTCCATCCCAAAATATAATAAGGGAACATAACCCAAAAACCAATGCAGTTATATTACCCTAGGTCTACTGAGTCGCACAACATACTTAAAAGAGAGGCAAGTAAAAAGTATAGTCAGATTTTACAAATTAATCACCACAAAAGTGACCATCATAATCATCCATCTCAAAGTGGGCATATAACAAAAAATTGAGTTCCATCATGAAAAAAACATAAGAATAGACCAAAGGAATGTCCAAAGACCAATAACAAATAAAAGTTACTTCAAATGAAGCATATTTTCCAAAAGAACAAGATATTGTGTAGGTTAATGTCCATGGGACCAATAGAATGATAAAGATAGGTTATTGCTCAAAAATAATAATAGAGGATGCAGTCATACCTTACTCAAGAATCTAAATAGTCCAAAGTCAGTCCTAGATCCAAGCCTTGGTCTCCAAAACATGTATGATGCATATATGTAAAATTAGGCTTAGCTTTTCATTTATTATTCAAAACTCTAAAAATAGCCTTTTTAATATTAGTGAATTAGGTTAACAAAACCATTCCATGTTTTAGATTATCTTTTTCTAAGTTCAAACATATTTTATTATATTTTTTGACTTTTAAATATTTAGTTATAAATTTTGCAAACTATTATCTACTTAGATTAATCCATTATAATTACTTATTATTAAACATTGAATTTAGATGACAAAACCAACACCATAAGGAAGCTTACATTCATCTGAATTTATAAACATTTATTTGTAATTTTTGGCCCAGTAGAAAAATAGTTATGAATTTTAGAAATTCGACCAATAGGAAAAATCGAAAAAGTCACATCAGTGTATATCTCACGAGAAATAAAGAGAGAGAAGGAGTGGGATGCGTGGTCCAAGTTGGCCCAATCAGGACTTGCCAACTCGGCTAGCCCCACAGACAACTCAACAAGTCGCTCAATGTGAAAAAGAAAGTGAGACAGGGTGAATAGACCAATTTACCCCTAAGAGGAAAATGAACAAAAGAAGTGAAATAGAGGGGAAAAGTCGACAAATTCCACAAATGATTCATACCCTTTGACTCATCCACCATTGTAGTGGATGGAGTAGCTTCTTACACAAGCAAGATTGGGCAAAACCAGAGACTTGATAATTGGGTGAAGCGAAGGTACAAAAAGGAAGAGCAGAAGATTGCAAACTCACCCATGTATCCAATTCATTCGAAGATGACAAAGAGAAGGAGTGCTAGTCACCACAAAGCCAACATTGAGAATCGCTAGAGGGGTGGTATAGAAAAATCTCCAGGGAAATTGATGTGAGGGTTTGAAAGCACAAGGGACGGTGGAGGTGTACATGCCCCTATTTATAGATAGGGAAAGGATCTAGGGTTTATCCTAGTTGGTCGTGAGAAGCTCTAAGCCCAACTTTTGGCATTTCTTGAATCTAAAGAAATTTTCATCGTGTGAGGGGTCATTGTGTGCACAATAGGTCGATGAACTCATAGGAGAAGAAACTTCAAGGAAATATCGATCACATAGAGAGAAATACGGTTTTTAAGATTGTTTAAAACAAAGCATGTTTCCTCTTTGGTCGTGAGGTAGAGGGCATGTTCCTAGTCGTTCGATCTAAAATCCAATGGTTGTGGATAGCGTGCCTAATCAAAATAAAAAAATAGGGTGTGGCACATTAAATCAAGAAACCTTATCCAAATCAAACTCTGAATAAAGTGTAAAACTCAATTATTTAATGCTTTCTCTCTCTTCATTTGAGGGTGCAAACGAATCCCAAATTTAATGAAATTTGACATCCAATCCAATTTTGATATGAGGAATCTGAATATGCAATTGGATTTACTTTTGAGAACTTTTGATGTGTTAAATAAATCAAATACTATTTTCTTTTTCCTCATGCATTAAAGATTATAAGATTCACCAAATTTGATGAAACTTCACCCACAAGTGTCTTAGATACTAATTTGCCATCAATTTTACATGTTGGAGTTATTTGCATATTTATTTAATATTTTGAAGGTTCTACACACTTTCTCTCTCCTAACTTCACATATATATTAAAGGTTATCCAAACTACATGAAAATTCACCCAAAGGGATATCTTAATGTGCAGATTATGAATCTAAGATTATTTTCCACTTTTGAAGTCATTAAGTATTTTATTTCATATTTTGAAGGAAAAACACCTTTTCTTTTTGAAATACAATAGATGTGATTATTATCATCCTAAATTTGTGAAACTTAGCATTCAAGCCAAAACATATCCAAATGAAATGAATCTGAGGTTATTTCTAACAAATTATTTTCTCCTTTATTAATTTTAGCGCATTATCCATTATGTCCATTATTTCTCTTATTAAATAATTCAATATCACATTACCTTGCTTAAAGAGTTATTATTTATCTTTTTTTTCTTCCTTGTTTGAAAAAACTAAGAAAAGATCTAGAATGAATATACTCTATCTTTATCTCACATATTTTTTTTTAATTTCATAGTTAGTTGAATTATATTTCATTATTCTCAATTATGGACACCTTGTCCTTTTATGCACATTATTACCTCATGTGACATATCTTATGTACCTTTCATTGATCTAATGATTAAATTGAAAGTATTATGTCATCCTTGTTTGGCCAAGCCCAAAGTCTAAGGTCTCTAACCTCTTAACACTACTACAGAAATAGCATTCAGTGTCACTTTTCTGGGCATCGGTTATTAAAGAAAAACCGACGCCTTATATGTTAGGCGTCGGTTGTTTAAGCAAACTGACGTCTATATTCGAAGACCAGCCAGACACGGGTACCACTTTGTATTCAGCGTCAGTTGTTTATAACAAACCGACGCTGAAAGTCGGCCGCGAAATCCAAATTTTGATAAAAAAAAATAGTGTCATTTTTAGCGTCGGTCATGTAGGTATAAACCGACGCCTATGTGCGATGAAAATTTGCGCGAAAAGTGTCACTTTCAGCGTCGGTTATCCGTTTATAACCGACGCTGAAGGTGGTTCCCGCCAAACAATTTCATGAAAATATCGTCCAATTGGACGTCGGTTGTTGCAAACAACCGACGCTAAAGATGTTTAGGCGTCGGTTGTTTAAAACAACCGACGCTATTTGGGAACTTATACTCCGCGATCGCCCGACTCTTCCCCTTTCTTCTGTTTCATTGCAAGCAATTACCCTATTTCTCTGTTGCCGGCGATTTCTGTCCGACGATTTCTTCTCCAGTGCCATTTCTCCGGCTATTTCTTCTCCGGTGCCCCCTTCTCCGGCTCCCCCTTCTCCGCCACCACTCCTCCTTCTCCGCCCCCCTGCTGCCCGCCCCTGCTGCCCCCCCTGCTGCTCCAAGCGCCTGAGGCCGCCACCACGCCTGACTCTTCGGCGCCGCCTGGTGCTTTTCCACCGTCGTCGCGCCGCCGCAACCACCGCCAGAGCCACCGGAGCTGCTAGCTGCTCCTCCACCGCCTTCACTGCTAGCTATATCTCCAGCCAGAGCCACCAGAGCCTCTGCCTTCTTCCCTCTGACAAGGTTGGTCTTCCCGCTGCTAGCTGCTCTGCTTTTTTATGCATCGATCAAATTGTTGTGATAAAAATGCATGTAATGTATTTGATTAGAGTTAATCTAATATGGATGTTCATAATAATGGTATGTTAAATATGATGATTAGGGATAAATATAATGTCTAGTACACAAATATTAGATGATATTCAAGAAAACCCTAGTTTGATGAGCATGTTGTTAATCATGTTAATTATGATTCTTCTATATATTCTGATGTCATTATATAATTATGTGATCCCAACATATTAAATTGAATTAGAATGATTTCATGAATTATAGGGTTTTAAATTTGATAAACATGTACATGCGGAAATAGGGTTATTAAACCAATGGTTATAACATAGTATGATCTTATTATGATCAGGATGTTCATAATAATGTAGTATGTTAAATATGATGATTAGGGATACATATAATGTCTAGTAAAGATTCCTAGACCTTTTGTTTGAAACTATTGATTTCTTGATTTATTATTTAATAATGCTCTGTTGATTAGGATTAACCATGTTGCCTGTACTTTATAGACATTTATTATATATAAGAATGACAACACATGTATTTGTTGGCCTAGAAACCCGTCCAAGATTGACTCATTAGGAGTAAATCTTGGATAGTCCCCGGTTTTGGACTGTTCTTGAACACCTAATCTCACTTAGGATGTAAGTGTATAATGTGTATTGGGTTTTTGAGAAAATTTCGGTAGCATTTCCCCGTTTGTTCTCTAAGTACATATGTACTTAGAGAACAGCGGGGAAATGCTGCCGAAATTTTCTTGAAAACCCAATACACATTATACACTTACTAGTGAGATTAGGTGTTCAAGGATGGGATAGGTGGTATACATTTATTATATATAAGAATGACATCAAATGTGTTTGTTGGCCTAGAAACCCGTCCAAGATTGACTCATTAGGAGTAAATCTTGGATAATCCCCAGTTTGGGACTGTTCTTGAACACCTAATCTCACTTAGGATGTAAGTGTATAATGTGTATTGGGTTTTCGAGAAAATTTCAGCAGCATTTCCCCGTTTGTTCTCTAAGTACATATGTACTTAGAGAACAGCGGGGAAATGCTGCCGAAATTTTCTCGAAAACCCAATACACATTATACACTTACTAGTGAGATTAGGTGTTCAAGGATGGGATAGGTGGTACACATTTATTATATATAAGAATGACATCACATTATACACTTAGGATGTAAGTGTATACCCTAATCTTTTCCTAATATATACTTGTTTCCTAATATATACTTGTTTTCTCTAATCATAGAATGGATAGATCATGGATGTCCGTTCGTAATCGTTGCACCCCAGAGTTTATATCTGGTCTTGATCAGTTTATTAGATTTTCCGAGGAACATAGGAAAAAACCTACAGATAGGTTCTACTGTCCATGTAGGCATTGCAGTAACAACTTGAAAGTCAACACTGGTGAGGAAATCAAAAGTCATGTCATGTGCAACGGGATTGTACAAGGATATACCGAATGGCACTGGCATGGAGAGAATTCAAAATCGAAACCAGTAGATGTCGATAGCAGTGCTTGGGTGGAAGAAGAAATTGCCTCCGATGACGTAAATGTGAACGAACCAGTTCCAGCAGACATCGTTGATGTGATGCTGGATAGTTGTAGGGTAGAGCACACCGATCCACCTCCTATCTTTAGAAACATTGTGCATGATGCTGAGATACCGTTATACACAGGATGTGCTAAGTTTACGAAGCTTAGCACTGTGTTGAGATTGTATAAGTTGAAAGCTAACAATAGATGGAGCGACAAAAGCTTCACTTCATTGTTGACTTTGTTGAAAGAAATGCTTCCTGAAGGAAACGAGCTGCCAATCTCAACATACCAGGTAAAGAAAATGTTGTGCCCAATGGGAATGGAGGCCAAGAAGATACACGCATGCCCGAATGATTGTGTATTATTTCAAAAGGACTATGTAGATTTGAAAGATTGTCCAAAATGTGGTGCGTCACGGTATAAATTGACGACTTCGGGGGAGTCCAAAACTGGTTCTCCTGCCAAGGTGTTGTGGTATCTACCTATAATATCACGGTTTCAACGCTTGTTTGCAAATCCGAAAGATGCGAAGAATTTGAGGTGGCATGCAGATGTTAAGAAAAATAATGATGGGATCCTGCGACATGCGTCTGATTCCCCACAGTGGAAGAAGATTGATCTATTGTACCCCAAATTTGGTGAAGAAGATAGGAATCTAAGACTTGGGCTTTGTATAGATGGGATGAATCCGTACGGGACATTGAGCAGCCAACATAGCACTTGGCCAGTCATGCTTGTTATATACAATCTTCCTCCCTGGATGTGTATGAAAAATAAGTACGTTATGTTGTCATTGTTGATATCGGGCCCTAAACAACCCGGAAATGATATCGATGTTTATCTTGAACCTTTGATTGATGACTTAAAGAAACTTTGGGCTGAAGGTGTGATGACCTATGATGCTTCAGCAAGAGAGACATTTCGTTTGCACGCTATGTTGTTTTGCACTATTAATGACTTTCCAGCATATGGGAATTTGTCTGGATATAGTGTCAAAGGAGCTAAAGCGTGTCCTATATGTGAAGAAAACACTGATTCAATAAGACTAAAACATGGCGGCAAGACTGTATATCTTGGTCATCGAAGGTTTCTTTCAAAATTCCATCCGTATCGTAGGAAGCGCAAAGCATTCAATGGATGGAATGATGAACGGAGTGCACCTAAACCTATACCAGGGGATGTTGTTTATGAAAGAGTAAAAGACATTGTCAATGAATTTGGTAAGAGATCACAATGTAGTATGGCCACACGGAGTGACAATTCTTCATTCAAGAAGAAGTCAATATTTTGGGATCTTCCTTATTGGAGTTCTTTGACAGTCAGGCATTGTATCGATGTAATGCACGTTGAGAAAAATGTCTGTGATAGCATCATTGGTACTCTGTTAAATATACCAGGTAAGACTAAAGATGGGATAAAATCCAGACTGGACCTACGTGAAATGGGAATAAGGTCAGAATTAACAGAATTACGTGAAATGGGTAGTAAAAGAACAAATATTCCCCTTGGCAATTCGATCTATATTGCCGAAGCATGTAAGGTTTGCAATTACCAGACTTTGTTTCTTTTTCAACAGTCTATGCAGTAAAGTTATTGACCCTGATACTCTCGATAATTTGCAAAGAGAAGTGGTTGTTACCCTATGTCAGCTTGAGATGTATTTCCCTCCTTCGTTCTTTGATATCATGGTACATCTTGTTGTCCACTTGACTAGGGAAGTGAAAATGTTGGGACCAGTTTTCTTGCATTGGATGTATCCCTTTGAACGATACATGAGCGTTTTTAAAGGTGATGTTCGAAACCGTTATCGTCCTGAAGGGAGTATTATTGAAGGTTATGTGGCGAGAGAGGTTATGGATTTTTGCAATGACTTTCTCAGTGGTAATGACACTCCTGATAATGACAAGAATATTGAAGAGGGCAAAGGAATTTTGGGATCACGGGTGAAAGTAATCAGCCGTGAGCAGTTGGAACAAGCTCACTTGTATATTTTACACAATATGGACGAAGTGAGTGTTTATATCGAGGAACATACCAATTTCATAAAGAGACAACATCCTCGAGCAAGTTCAATGTGGCTTGCTAGAGAGCATAATAAGACTTTTACTAAGTGGTTTGAAGATAAAGTCTTACATCAACTATCTCAAACACCAAATGATATTACAGAAACTATCAAATGCCTCGCCTTTAAACCAAAACCGAATGTTATGTCTTATGAAGGGTTTGACATTAATGGATTCATATATTACACAAAGCGCCAAGATGATAAGAGTGTCGTCCAAAATAGTGGGGTCACTCTTCAAGCGTCGACTATGTACTTTGCAAGTGCAAAGGATAAGAGTCCACGTGAAGCTAAACTGTCATATTACGGTGTCATTGAGGACATTTGGGAGTTTGACTACATAGATTTCAAAATTCCGCTCTTTAAATGTAATTGGGTTGATAACACCAAAGGAGTTATAGTGGATGAATTGGGTTTCACTTTGGTGAACTTTGAAAAGATTGGCGAGAAGGGTGAACCATTCATATTGGCATCACAGGCGAAACAAATATTCTATATCGATGATCCTGCGAATGATAAATGGTCGGTTGTTCTTCATGGTAAAAGACAATTCATTGAAGATCCTATAGATGAAGAAGAGTACTATGATAAGTATGATGACTCCAGTCCATTCTCAGTTGGGTTGCCAACTCCACAAAATATTGAAGCTAATGATGACTTATATGTGCGCAGAGATCACAATGAAGGATTGTTAATTGATAAAAGATCACAATTTTAGAGACATGTATGTTTATACAAATGCTAAATATTTGCCTTTTTCTAGTTAATACAAATGCTAAATGTTTGCCTTTTTCTAGTTAATACAAATGCTAAATGTTTGCCTTTTTAATGACATTTTCAGATGGCTGACCATGATGAGCATGATGTCCATGATGAGCATGAAGTTCATGATGAGCATGCTATCCATGACGAGCATGGCGAGGATACCAATGTAAGTTCTAAAAACATATCCTGTATTTCTATAAAATTCATTATCTTCTAGTTATGGCATATATCCTATATTTCTATATTGGGCTAATTTAGTGTGTTTATTTTTGTCAAATTTTAGGTTGATGATGTACCTGTACCCACTGAAGCACTGGAGCAACTTGATGCGCAACACCAAACACTTAACAAGAAAAGGGGCATCACTCTGTTGAAGAAGTTATTAGCGCTAAGTGGTAGTGGATCCAAATTAATGGTGGAGTTTGATAATGGAGGAAATGCAATTGGAGTGAACCGCAATAATTTTGTAAACTATCTTGGGTGTACCACTCGGAGCCATTGTGGTGTTAAGTATGATAATTGGCATAAAGTTCCTCAAGGGAAAAAAGACTTGATATGGAAGGATTTATGCGTGAGTTATTATTATTTGCAATTCTATTTTGTAGATTACAAATTCTATTATTTGCAATTCTATTTTGGATACTAGTTAATAACATTTCTATTTTACAGAATCTGTTTGTATTGGATGAGAAGTTGCATCGTAAAAGTGTGATGCAACGGGCTGGAAAGATGCTTAGGAATTATAGGACAAATCTGAACAGAGAATACATAAAAGAGGGTGATAAGAAGAAGAAATCAGCCCTTGAACAATGGAACTTCTTGGACAAAGAAGATTGGGACAATTTTGTTGCTTCAAGAAAATCTGAAGAATTCAAGGTATTAGGCTTCACTCCCAATTTAATTAATATACATTGTATTCACCTATTCAAGATTAACATTTAGTGCTACTAACCAAATCATTAATGTGCATACTAACTAGGCCCTCAGTGACGCACAAAAAGCAAGGCGTGCACTGAATGTGCATGACCACACTATGGGTCCAAAAGGCTATGCAAGCATTCGCCAAAGACTACAGGCGGAGTCTGCGGCTACTCAGCAGTCTGCTGCTACTCAGGAATCTGCTCCTACTCAGGAGTCTGCCACACCCATGCCTCGCCATGATATCTAGATAGCTGGCAGGCAAAACAAGAAGGGTGAAATAAAGAAGCCTGTAACTGCTGAGGCGGCTGCAAAAATGGTAAAATACAACTCTTAGAGAAATCGTTTGAATATTGATTATTTGTGGTGTTAACTTACCAATTTCTGTTTATGCTGATTAGCGGGAGCTGCACGAGCAGAGGAAACAAGGCACGTTCATCCCTCAGGGCACAAGGGATGAATTGACAGTTGCTCTGGGTAACCCAGAGCATCCTGGACGTGTTAGAGGTGCCGGCACTGGTGTTGGCATCAAAACATTCTTTGGACCATCCCAGCGCAAACCCAGAGCGGGACTTTCTCAAGAAGAGGTAACCTATTCTTTTTTTAGAATGTTACTGCAAAAGGAAATTCATTAATAAGAAGCTAATGTTTCTTTTATCCATGTATAGGAGAATAAGAGAGTTGAGGATTTAGTTGCTAAGAAGGTCAACGATGTAGTTGCTGAGAAGGTCAAGGAAGAATTGCTACGGTGGCAGGCATCTCAGGCTTCCAATCAGCCTATGGCGACCCACTCTTCTCCTGATGCACAGACTGCGAGTAATCCTGGAGACCCATCGCCTAGCACGTCTGCTGTAAGTATTGTTTATGACATTGTAGCTAGTCTTTTCAAGATGATATGTTTTCAAGATTATATGTATATATGTATAACATTCTTTACGTAAATTTGTAGGCATCGAAGCCATGCCGCTTAAGAATACAAGACTATGTTGTTGCAAAGGCGCAAGCTTACCCGTCCCTTCCTGGGGAAAGGTTTCACGGGACTCCAATGCCACAGGGCTATGTTCGTGTGGGCCCATTACGTGTGTTACCCGATTGGAGGGAAGTTGCGTTGCCATATGCCCACCCAGATATTGATACACTTGGTGAGGCAGAAGGCGGGGTCATATTGTGGCCCAAAGCAGATGTCGTCTACACGACTGAAATTGTAAGATAAATTTATATTAATTTAGACTGTTAATGTGTATATATGATGTCAACTGATCTGAAATTATATATACAGGTTAAAAAGAAGACACCAGGAGCACCTTGGCCTCCACCTCCACTTCCCGCATTACCAACTTGGGTTCCAACTGACGTAACATACCCGTTAGGTCCTGCTTGTAGGGGAATGGCATGTTGGCTACGGTCACATAATATACATTGCCCTATAATAGTTTCTTTAGATGCAGATTATGCAGGTCGATCATACGATAGCTCTTTATTTATACAAGATATTATTGAGCTGTTTATGTATGATTGGCTGAATACATCAATGATAGAGACATGGATAAGGTGAGATCTTGTTTATACATCCATATACCTTGTGTAAGATTCGGTGATCTGGTTTCTTATATATTAATGCATACGCCTATATATTTTGCAGCTACTTAGTCGAAGATCATTGCAAAAAATTTGCATTTGATCATGTGGGATTTTTGATTCCATCATTGATTAGTTTGGTAGCTAAAGACCCTGATAATGTTCAACAATACTGTATAGATGCTTTTACAATTTTTGGTCAGCAAAAGAAGACGATAATAATAGCTCCATTCAATGTCAAGTAAGTTTACTTTATTTATAATTTGGACTTAAGAAAATTCCATTTTTATTTTGCATTTTGAGTTATTAATTGTTAACTTCTTACTTCTAGCGGTAGACATTGGGAGTTACTAGTTATTGTCCCCGGGACATTCACTGTTTATTATCTAGATCCTGCGGGGAGTACATTGAACACTAAAATTGGACACGTAATGAGAATGCCATTATTCTGGTGAGAAATATTTCATTTTTATATCCGTTAACATCTTTTATTACATTACTATTTACTTATGCAATTTATTATGTTATATTAACATGTAGGGGTTTAGATGCATTCAAAAAGGCTGGAGGAACGGTCCCAAGGAAAAAGAACCAGCCAATAAATTGGCAGAACGTACAAGTAAGTTCCCGACTTGAATATATATTATTGATGTGAATTGTGCTTAGTTGTATTATTTTGTATGTTTCAATTTATAGTGTGCTACACAAGACAATGGCTGGGCATGCGCATACTATGTGATGCGATTTATGCAGATGATTATCAAACATGCCGCATTGGACATCGATACCATACATGAGGTATTATATATAGTCTTATTAGTTAGTATGAAATATATCAATCTTATTTTTATATTATTACTTATATATATACATCATTCTCTTTGCAGGTGTTTAAAACTGACCACATTATAGGTAAACGCTTAAAAAATATACATGCTCCATATACGATGGAAGCATTAAATGAAGTAAGAGAAGAATGGGCAAAAGCCATACAAGCAGTGGCAACTATAAGATATAATTGGGATGTTGATAGCGATAATGAATGATACTTTGTAAATGAATATTTCTGAATGTTAATACATGTATTTGAATGTTTCTATATGTGTGAATGTGAGAATTGAATTGATGTCTGAATGTAGGTACTTGTGTGAAATTTTCCTTGTGACTTTTGCAGGTTTGCGGCCTGTTTGTAGGCTGATATCAATGGATGTCGTAAACCTGTAGTTCAGAAAACTGAACTGCAGGTTCTCATCCTGCTGACCAGCCACAGCAAGCCTGCAAACTGATATGAAAAAAAAAATATAAATAGGCGTCGGTTATTTATAGAAAACCGTCAGCAAAGACCTACAGCGTCAGTTTTTTTCAAAACACCGACGCCTGATGTGGCCAAAGCAGTCCTGGAAATGGCGTCGGATATTCGTACCAAACCGACGCCTATTTAATCTATAGGCATCGGTCTTTTGGTATATAACGGACGCCAAAAGTGTTCGCGCCACAGAAAATGGCGTCATCTTGGGCACTTTATGCGTCGGTTATCTACTAAAAGACCGACGCTATATTCCATATAGGCGTCGGTTGTTTAGTAAATAACCGACGCAGAAAGTGCCCTAGATGACGCCATTTTCTGTGGCGCGAACACTTTGGGCGTCGGTTATCTACTAAACGACTGACGCCAATAGATTAAATAGGCGTCGGTTAAAAAACCGACGCCGAAGTGTTCGACCTTTAGCGGCGCCCACATAGGCGTCGGTCGGAAACCAACGCCAAATGGGGTTAAACGACCGACGCCAAAGGCCGTTTCTGTAGTAGTGTAACCCTGGAATAAGATTAATCTCTAGGTTTTGGTTGTTACAACATACCACCCCATAAAGGGATTTCATCCTCTAAATCTAAATGTCCAAATCTAACAAACAACTATTTACCACCCCTTAAAAAGTTTCATCCTAATAAGTCAAGTAAACCCTTAGGCTAAAGGTAACTTCCTTACATATACCCACAAGGTATCAAGCAAAAGGAAACATAACTTGAAAGTCTAACTATGGAACTAAGGGTTACCTTCAACATGATCATTATTATAATCTTCTTGACCACCAAAAGAAAGAACTCTTCCAGCTTGCCTTTCCATAGGTCTTCTACCATTATTGTTACCATTATTCTGATGAGGCTCTTGAGGTTGTTGTTGTTGGACCAGTGCATGGCCATTATGAAGTTGAGGGTATGTAGGGTGAATATGTCCAGGTTCATTGCAATGATGGCACACAACTCGGAAATCGGGTTGATACTTTGCTTGATTCTTATCTTTAGAGCACTTCCTCGAAGGATGGTAACCATTACACTTAGCACACTTGTATCTTCTCTTCTCATCTCCTGAGGGCTTCCTCTTCTTGTCAAACTCGCAAGGTTAAAACCCTGGGTAAGACTCCACAACCAAAGCTTTATCAACCATTTTTTGAAAGGTCAAGGTCAGTTGTAAGGTAAGATTATGACCCACATTGTAGTTGAGTCCTTGAAGGAATAGGTCAACCCTATGTTCCTTACCCAATCCTACTGCATAACATTCCAACAGAAGACATTTTTGTAAAAATGTAGAAACAAATAAGGAATCTGCTTCAAGCTGTAGAACTATGCTTCCTTCATCTATAGGGCAACAATGCAGATGTACTTCCCACGAAAAAGTACCAAAAACTACTACCAGGTCATGGTTGAGATGTATCTAGTTCTTGCAATTACATTCCCCCAAACTCAAGCAGGTCCATCCAGTACATATGAAGATAATCTAACCTTCTAGTGGGGAGGACATGCCATACCATCAAAGGTCCTTTTTATTGCTAATACCCAATCATCATCTTTGTCGACCATCTCTACTTCACCTTCACCCTTGAAGGAGGGTGCTTGCATAGTCATGAATTCCATGATGGAATACTCCTTAGGATTTTTAGGCATAGACAGGCCTTTCATATTCCCTGCCATAGAGGTAGCAAAAAGTTGTCGAAACATAACCAACTCTTGCTCTGGAGAGATGACTATGCCCGTACTAGTAGAGGATGGGGTTTCCTAACTTATTGATGGTCCACTTCTAGTCAGAGGAGGAGTGACCTAGGTATTTGGAGTGGTAAAGGGTGGATCCATCTTTGGCATCCCAAACCTAGGATACTGGGGTGTCTCGTAACCATATTGGTTGTCAACAGTCGAGTTATATCCCACCATGAGGGTTTTTCCTTGCACAAGGCAAGGATACTAGGTATAAGAAACCTATGGAAAAAGGTAAACTTCCTAAGGGAGACAAGATTAAAATAGTTAGATAATGGAAAACCACTGGATCTGATACCATGTTGTAAGGAGTAGAATCCCAAAGGGGAACCACTCCGTACTAAAATAAAAAGGCAACATCCCAAACCAAACACCAACATAAAATTTCTCTCAAAAGGAATGATAACAAATTTAGTCAACAAGAGTGTATCATAACACCAAAATAGAAGTGAAACTAAAGATGTATCTAACCATAACAAAGCTTCTTATCATTAATCTTTCACCATGTAGGGTGATATAAAGGAAAAACTAACTAACATAGGAATAGATAAGGATCACCTAACAACTTTAAGTAATGTCTCTCACGAGGTCAACTACACTTGTTGTGGTCCTGGTCCACCTTGATTTCCCTCTCCTTGTCTAACATCTGAGGTTGGAAGCGTACCTCATAAAAGGAAAAGAAAAGAGAATATCCGCAAAAGGTTGGTATGTGCATGCTAAAAAGAAATCGAGCAATATATATTAAGGAAGATGGGCATCAATTATAAAAGGCTTCCCATAGAAGTATTAAGGACTACCCAAAAGGGCATAAAAGGAGACAATCACTATCATATGATAAAGGAAATACTTGCCATAAAATCAATAACAAAAGTGATGCCACAAAAGCACACATAATATTTTTTGGTACAAAACCCATAACAACCTACATGTATGTGAGATAACATAGCACTAGCACAACATATATACAAAGGTGTCCAAGCCTCATAAACTTGAAACTTGATAGAGATTCTCACACCCAATAAATAAAAATGTGGGACAAACCTCATAAATTTGAAACTTGGGTATGGGGCACATAACCTCCATCCCAAAATATTATAAGGGAACATAACCAAAAAACTAATGCAGTTATATTAATCAAGGGCTACTGATGCAGCCCAATTTTAGGGCTCCATCATGTGCCTTTTTGTACATTTATCACATCTTAACAAAGTAGATTGCAAGTTAATAGCCCCAATGTGTGTTTTACTTTCAAATGCACTTATGGACGTTCTTTGCATTATTTTCAGGTACTTGGACCATACTTTGGATGGAAGAGAGAGAAGGAAGGAGTCAGAGGCTTCCTCCACTCATGGAGGGGTCCAAAGAAGGCCCCTAGAGCTCCCTCAACCTACCCCAATGGTCAAGTTTCAACTCCAAGCAAAGACGTCACTTGACAATGAAGTTTGAGGATATTTGAGCCTTTGAAGGCCCCAACACGGCCGTGATACTATGGAACGGCCGTGCTGGCAATTAAGCAAAGTTATAGGTTGAATATTAAAATCTTAAAATTCAGCAAATCATCCACCACGGTCGTGCTACCCAGCACGGCCGTGCCATGAAGACCCCACCACGGCCGTTCTGCCTAGAACGGACGTGCAAGATGAAGATAGAATGGGCGTGCTGCTGAGAATGACATCCTTACAACCCCTCCAACACGGTCATGCTGCCCAGCACGGCCGTGCTACCAGCCTTCATTTTCACCCATCAACCTGTTGATTTAACACTTAACCAACACGACCGTTCTCCTCCACCACAGCCGTATTGCCCAGCGCGGTCGTGCTACCACCTCAAAACCTAACTTTTTCACACTGATTTTCCAATCTTACCCCTACGTACCCTAGTGCCTCCATCACCACCAATATATACATAGGTGGTAGACACAACACTAGGTTAGATGCCCCTACAACTACTCCAAGCTCCACTCTCCACCCTTGAGCTCTTTGTGCAATCCCCTTGCATTTTGGGCTCATCAACCACCATTTCCACCCTCATTCCACCATGGAAACCTAGTTCCCTAGGTTTTCATACATAATCCCCTACCATTTCATGCACCCCTACACCCTTGGAGGAGGGAGGACTTCTACAACAAGCTTGGAGGTGAAGAATGAGGCTTCCACATCAAGCTTCATGGAGTCCCTACTTCTTCTACCCCTTTCTTTTCTTGTTTTCTTAATCATGTCTAGCTAAGCCCGTTGTGGTGGGTTGTTTGGGATTTAAATGTAACTTTGATACCATGTTGGGGGATAATTTCTTGTAATGAACTTAATTCATATCTATGATGATTGCCTCTTGCTTATATCTCATTTCCCATTTTATTGCATGTCGTTTGTGCTTATAACATGGATTGCTTGCTTTGAGATGTTTGATGACACTTAGCTTCTAGGAGGAATTGGAGTGTATGTGGCAATCTTAGGAATGTCTCCTAGGTCCAAATAGTGGATCCCTAGCTAGACCCCTTTGTTCCTACATTCACACCCCTCCTCCTACAAATGAGTGTGAGATCTAAGTAGCTAGTGTAAGTGAGATTGATGTAATTGTCTAGGGCCTTCTAAAGGCTAGAGTGGCTAGTAGCATGAGGTTAAATACCCTCATTTCTACTCCCATTTCTACCCTCGACCCTCAATTACTCACTATCACTCACCCTAGAAACCTAGATTTGGTTAATCTCATTAGAATTACACATAACCCTAGTCTTCTACTAGTAGTATAGGGTATGTTCTAATTGCATTGACCTTATTGTTTGGTTTGGTAATCTAGATATGAAATGAGAACCATGCATGTTTAATGATCTCCCCCAAACTAATATCAAAGTTACATTCCCCAAACAGCCCACCCACCTTAATCACCTTGCTTAAAACCCTAATTGCTTAGTTTTCTTGTTCATGCTTGTCTAGTTTAGTCGCTTTTGCTTAATCTAGTTAATTGCTTAGTTTTGCTCTTTAGTGTTAACTTAGGTTCTTGCTCTTGCTAGTGATTAGTTTAGTTCTTAATTGCTTCTTGCCTTGCTAAAGTAGTATATCTCTTCTTGCTCTTGCTTAGTTAGTTTGATAACTTAGTTTACTAATTTTCTTGCTCTTCCATAACTTAGTTTCCATCTTGGATTTCTTACTTGTTCAATTAGCTTAATCAACAACCAAAACCTCTTAAAACCCTAAAACCCTAAGCTCCACAAAAGGAACATAGAATACACTACCTAACTCTAGTGCCCCCTCTATCTCTTTGGTTCGACCCCTTATCTTGCCAATCACCTATACTACAACTACCTCGTACGCTTGCGGGTGACCTATTTTAGTCTTAGTGATCGACTCCGTTAGGGATAACATAAATTTTGAAAGCATAAGATCCCATATCCCATGCGCTCCGACCTCGTGGGGTGTAAAAGCACCACTAGTAGGGCCACACCAAGCTTTATGGCACTGTTGCCGGGGATAGAGGCACTCGGCCTAGTTAGATAGTGTAGCTTAGCCCTTCCTTTTGCCCTCACCATTGCTATTATTTATTCTTTGTGTTACTTTTTCATCTTGGTTTGCTAACTTGGTTTCTTGTTGTTTGTTTATGTCTTGCACATGTGACAGTTGTGCATGCGCAACAAACATTCTACTTGCACCTACTTGGTGGTATACAACCCTGAGATTGTAGAAGGAGGCGCCAAGCTCACTGCAATCACCACTGAGAAGCCGAGATGGCTGAAAACAACCCGCAACCGGATGCTCAACCTCCACCGCCACATCGCCCGCTGCACGGGTACTTTATGCCAGGGAACTACAACTCCCCCATCACCACCTTGGTTGACCAGATGCTCGGTCAACAATTCTCCATTCCGCCTACACTTCTGGGACTCCTCCCTACCTACTATGGGATGGAGAATGAAAACCCCTACTACCACATTGATGCGTTCCTTGAGACGTGTTCAACATTCCGCACTCCCGTCGCCACTGCCGATTCCATTAGAAGGACACTCTTTCCTTTATCCCTAAAAGAGAAGGCTAAAGAGTGGTACGTGTCCAAGCCGGAGTTGGTCTCGTGGAACGACGTCAAAAATGAGTTCCTCAAGAAGTTCTTCCCCATCGCTAAGATGTCTTACATGAGGAGGTGTATCACGTCGTTTGCTCAGAAGGAAAATGATCCCTTCCACGAGGCATGGGAGAGATTCCAGAAGTTGTTCCGTGACTGCCCTCACCATGAGGTATTTTTGTGGTAGCTTGTTTAAGCATTCTACATTGGGCTTGAAGAGAAAATCCAGAACAACGTGGACTGTTCATGCGGGGGAACTTTCATGGCAAAGCCGCCCGAGGAATCATGGCCATTGTTTGAACACCTTGCTGAAAATTCTCGCCACCGTGCCTCTACTAAAGGGGGCATTGTAGCCGAAGCTAAGTTTCTCCATCTTCCTCCATAGCTCTAGCTCACAATGCTACTGACCCAGACATGATGAAGATGATGGCCGACATGATGAAAATGATGAAAATTCAAGCTGGTGGCTCTTCAAGCCAACCCGCTATGGCAGTCAATTCGGTGGATGCGGAAGTGAATGCTCTACACTCCTTTGGCGGCCGCAACAACCAAGGCCCCATGTCCAACTCCTACACTCCCAAGTGGAGGAACCATCTGAACTTTTCTTGGAAGCAAAAAAATGAGGATTGACCAGGGCAAGGGAAACCGAGGCCACGGTACAACTCTAAATTTGAAGAGGAGGTACTCGGGAGGTTGAGGAACTTAGATGAGGTAAATAGAGAAGTGTCCTCTCAAGGGTAGAATATTAGCCACCTTGAACAAAGACTTGATCAAATCTCCATCTCTCTTTCTAACCGTGAAGAGGGGAGACTTCCATCTCAACCTGTGATAAATCCAAACAACGATGGTGGTTATGTGAATGCTACACAAACTACATACTTCCCACCATAAAGCCAAGAACCCTCACTCCTACAATATCAAGGACCACCACATCCATATGCTCTACCACCTCACCGACCCCCACTTAACTACCAATATCCCCCACCACCTTTACATACCTATCAACCACCACCTACACAACAACCTCCCCAACAACCGACTTGCATACTCCAAAATCCTAACTCCACTGATCAAAGACCGCCACCACCTTCGTCTTCACAAGCCCCCCCTTCTCCCCATGAACAAGTGAGTATGGTGTCTATCATATGGGGAGAAAAAGCTACTCAAAATCTTGAAAAAAAGGGAAAGGAGAGTGATTGAGGTTGGTGACAAAATCTCAATGCTAAAAGGGTCTAGCAAAGATCACAAAAGATCCGGAGAATTTGCCACTCAAGCACTACCAAAGGATGTTAAGTGCACCCAAATTTCTATTGCTCCAGGCACAAATGTAGAAGCGCCCTCACTTGCCCCACCATCTCTTGGGAAAATTGAAATAGCAATAGAGAAGGCTCATCCGGCTGTTTGTGACAAGGCGCCATGTCCATTGCTTCACATACCATTGACATAGTAGTGCTTGAAGCCATACCTTTATAGGAGCCAAAACCTTTTCATGAGACGAGTATCACCATCATTCCTCCTCAAGTGCCAACTAGTGTTGTGGAGATATTTGATGAAGTCGGGAAGCAATTCCATGAAGGTCCGGCTCTCCAAGAAAAGGGCAGCAGTATCATGAATCTCTTGGGAAACTTGAAGTGAGGAACGATGGGCATCACATCATTCTTTTCATTACTGAAGGATATGTGCATGGGGAAGAAAAAGTTAATGCTACTACCAACCAAGGAGATTGTTGCTTCAAAGTCTGTGAAATTCATCTACGACATTGGTTTCCCCAAAAAGAGAGATGATCCGGGAGTGCCGCTCATCACCTGCTACATTGGTACGCAACCCATCGAGCACTCCCTCCTTGACTTAGGAGCAGGGACAAGCATCATGCCATGGATCATGTATCTACGTCTGGGCCTAAATAAAATGGAACCGGTGGATTGTGTCCTTATGTTAGGGGATGGAACCAAAAGGAAACCCTTGGGAATACTACAAAACGCAATAGTATCAATAGATGAAAAGATAAACATTGCATATGTGACCGACTTTCTGATAGTGGATTCTAAACCTATTGATGGGAAATAATACCTCATATTGGCGAGGTCCTTCTTGTCCACTGTGGGTGCAGAAATCAATGTGCGTATCGGCACTCTGACGGTCACCTATAAGATGAGAAAATTTGATTTGTATTTACTGAAGAGGAGAGGGACAAGCTGGGTAATGAAGACTTTGGTGAGAGTCTATGCTATTATGATTCTCTAGAGCTGTGGAGATCAAGTCCATACTTCTGCTCGATGCACACTCCATGGGATGAAGCACATGTCGTTAGAACGTTGGATAGGATCACTATAGAGGAAACGGATGACACTGTGGGTGTTGATACATAGAGAAAAAGAGCAACAAGCCTGGCTGAAGGCTATAAATTTAGTGCTAGTGGGAGGCAACCTACGTGGTTTGAGATTCTCGAACCTTGTCTCATCATACTTTCTTTTGGTTTCCAAGAAACACACACACACACACACACACACACTATACTTGATTGTTTTTCTATTTGTGAATCATGTTATAACAGGTATAAGGAAGAAAAGATGATGCAAAAAGGGTTTAGCCAAAGTGGAGGTCAAAATGGAAGAAGAGATTGCTAATCAATAGAGGAACTACATGAAGAAGGACAGAACGGCCGTGATGTTAAGCACGGCCGTGGTGGACCTATCTTTCTCACCTAATGTTACATTGACCACTCTAGCTCTTGGCATTTGTCTTTCGTGACCCCAAACCTTTTACCCTACTAGTCTAAACTTCTATTTTATGTTGAGGGCAACATGATTTAAAAGTTTGGGGTGGTAGGGCGGTAAACCCTTCTCTCACCACATTTTTCTCTATGTGCCTTATGCTAAATTTTTGCAAGATGATCAAACAGTTGGACTGATATTTCATACTTGTTTAGCCTAACCTGGTGTGTCTGCTTGCATTCATGCATGCATGCAGTTTAATTTCATGCATTTTTGCGTAATTTTTCAAAATTTTTGCTCTTTTTTCTATTCCATATCATGCATTGCATTCTCATGTAGTTTTTGATAATTTCATATGCATGCTAACTAGGATTTGCTTCTTTATGTTTTAAAATTTCCTAAAGTAGGTTTAGATGTGATTTAGTGCAAATTGGCACCATTTTGGCCAATTTTTCCCAAATTTGAGATTTCTTATCTAAAAAGTATGTTTTGACCCAATCTCTACTCTTTTGAGTAAAAATGACGAACTTTGACTAGTGCAAGGGAAATGTCATGCTTTATTGCTAAGTGGTATCAATGCTTGACTTTTTACATGTGCATCACCTCTCTTGTGATTGTGATTGATTTGGCTGAATTGTGAACTTGAGCAAGCTTTGAACACTTAGTGTTTGTGGAATCACTTGTTTGATATATCAATTTCATCTTGTTCATTCATGTGGTGTGATATCTAGGATGAAGTATTGGATTAACTTTCATGCAGGATGTCTTATGTGGAAAATCATACCAATGACCCCTCTTTGACCCGACTCTTCTTCCACCATCTTCATACCCCTCCGCCTCATAAAAAGATGCCCTAGTGCACATAATCAGCCTTGGCCACCTCCAAAAGTTTGGGGTGGCCATATCTTTATCCCCTCGCTTCACTCTATCCACCATATTCCCTATCTACACCAAGGGCCAGAAAGAAAAGAAAAGAAAAAGAAAAGCAAAAATAAAATAAAAGGATGCTCATGTTTAAGATCATTCAAATAAAGAAAAGATGAGTGTGTAAAAACACTCCAAAAATCTTACCGCAACCCTTTCTTCCACTTTCATACCCATTGAGCTAAGAAGCATCAAACTTAGCTTATTTTGCCTTTCTTTCACATCCACGTGGGTCATTTGGTATGATTTAAAATATAAGACTGAATGCATGAAGGTGAAACAACGCTCCTAGTCATCCTTGATTAACACCGTCATGAAACGGTTTACCCGGAATTTCATGGAAGAAGTATGAATAACTTGTGTATTCTATGCGCTATATTTGAAGTTCATGTGCTTTGTGCTCTTTTCACTATTGGATTGTGAAAGTAGGAGAGGAGAGAGGTGAAATGCATGCACTCAGTCATCTTTGATCTCATTTAGCAATAATCATCTTTTACATTGCATGTGTCATTTCTTTTTGTGGAAGTTTTGTAGAGAGATTGAGTTGGAGCATACTTGAGGACAAGTATGTTTTAAGTTTGGGGTGGTGATGCATCCCTATTTTAGGGCTCCATCATGTGCCTTTTTGTACATTTATTACATCTAAACAAAGTAGATTGCAAGTTAATATCCCCAATGTGTGTTTTACTGTCAAATGCACTTATGGACGTTCTTTGCATTGTTTTTAGGTGCTTGGACCATACTTTGGATGGAAGAGAGAGAAGGAAGAAGTATGAGGCTTCCTCCACTCATGGAGGGGTCTAAAGAAGGCCCCAAGAGCTCCCTCAACCTACCCCAATGGTCAAGTTTCAACTCCAAGTAAAGAAGTCCCTTGACACTGAAGTTTGAGGCTATTTGATCATTTGAAGGCCCCAACACGGACGTGATACTATGGAACGGTCGTGCTGGCAATTAAGCAAAGTTATAGGTTGAATATTAAAATCTCGAAGTTCAGCAAATCATCCACCACAGCCGTGCTACCCAGCACGGCCGTGCCATGAAGACCCCACCATGACCGTTCTTCCCAGAACGGTCCTACAAGATGAAGATAGAATGGGCGTGTTGCTGAGAACGACCTCCTCACAACCCCTCCAACACGGCCGTGCTGCCCAGACCTAGTCCCCAACACGGTCGTGCTGCCCAACACAGTCATGCTACCAACCTTCATTTTCACCCATCAACCTGTTGATTTAACACTTAACCAACACGGTCGTTCTCCTCCACCACGGCCGTGCTCACTTCTACCCACCATGGCCGTGCTGCCCAGAACGACCATGCTTTCACCTCAAAACCTAACTTTTCACACTGATTTTCCAATCTTACCCCTACTTACCCTAGTGCCTCCACCACCACCTATATATACATAGGTGGCAGCCACAACACTAGGTTAGACACCCCTACAGCTGCTCCAAGCTCCACTCTCCACCCTTGAGCTCTTTGTGCAATCCCCTTGAATTTTGAGCTCATCATCCACCATTTCCACCCTCATTCCATCATGGAAACCTAGTTCCCTAGGTTTTCATCCATAATCCCCTACCATTTCATGCACCCCTGCACCCTTGGAGGAGGGAGGACATCTACAGCAAGCTCGGAGGTGAAGAAGGAGGCTTCCACATCAAGCTTCATGGAGTCCCTACTTCTTCTGCCCCTTTCTTTTCTTGTTTTCTTGATCATGTCTTGCTAAGCCCCTTGTGGTGGGCTGTTTGGGATTTAAATGTAACTTTGATACCATGTAGGGGGATAATTTCTTGTAATGAACTTAATTCATATCTATGATGATTGCCTCTTGCTTCTATCTCATTTCCCATTTTATTGCATGTGGTTTGTACTTATAACATGGATTGCTTGCTTTGAGATGTTTGATGACACTTAGCTTCTAGGAGGAATTGGAGTTTATGTGGCAATCTTAGGAATGGCTCCTAGGTCCAAATAGTGGATCCCTAGCTAGCCCCCTTTGTTCCTACATTCACACCCCTCCTCCTACAAATGAGTGTGAGATCTAAGTAGCTAGTGTAAGTGAGATTGATGTAACTGTCTAGGGCCTTCTAAAGGCTAGAGTGGCTAGTGGCATGAGGTTAAATACCCTCATCTCTACTCCCATCTCTACCCTCAACCCTCAATTACTCCCTATCACTCACCCTAGAAACCTAGATTTGGTTAATCTCTTTAGAACTACACCTAACCCTAGTCTTCTACTAGTAGTATAGGGTATGTTCTAATGGCATTGACCTTATTGTTTGGTTTGGTAATCAAGATATGAAATGAGAACCATGCATGTTTAATGATCTCCCCCAAATAATATCAAAGTTACATTCCCCAAACAGCCCACCCACCTTAATCACCTTGCTTAAAATCCTAATTTCTTAGTTTTCTTGTTCATGCTAGTCTAGTTTAGTCGCTTTTGCTTAATCTAGTTAATTGCTTAGTTTTGCTCTTTAGTATTAACTTAGGCTCTTGCTCTTGCTAGTGGTTAGTTTAGTTCTTAATTGCTTCTTGCCTTTCTAGAGTAGTGTAGCTTTTCTTGCTCTTGCTTAGTTAGTTTGATAACTTAGTTTACTAATTTTCTTGCTCTTCCATAACTTAGTTTCCATATTGCATTTCTTACTTGTTCAATTAGCTTAATCAACAACCAAAACCTTTTAAAACCCTAAAACCCTAAGCTTCTCAAAAGGAACATAGCATACACTACCTAACTCTAGTGCCCCCTCTATCTCTGTGGTTCGACCCCTTATCTTGCCGATCACCTATACTACCACAGTACCCCATACGCTTGCGGGCGACCAGTTTTAGTCTTAGTGATCGACTCGATTCGGGATAACATAAATTTTGAAAGCATAAGATCCCATATCCCGTGCGCTCTGACCTCATGGGGTGTAAAAGCACCACTAGCGGGGCCACACCAGCTACTGAGTGACACAACATACTTAAAAGAGAGGCAAGTAAAAAGTATAGTCGGATTTTACAAATCAATCACCACAAAAGTGACCATCATAATCATCCATCTCAAAGTGGGCATATAACAAAAAATTGAGTTCCATCATGAACAAAACATAAGAAAAGACCAAAATAATGTCCAAAGATCAATAACAAATAAAAGGTACTTCACATGAAGCATATTTTTTAAAAGAACAAGATATGGTGTAGGTTAATGTCCATCGGATCAAGAGAATGATAAAGATAGGTTATTGCTCAATAAGAATAATAGAGGATGCAATCATACCTTACTCAAGAATCTAAATAGTCCAAAAATAGTCCTAGTTCCAAGCTTAGGTCTCCAAAACACCTATGTTGCATATAAGTAGAATTAGGCTTAGATTTTCATTTATTATTCAAAACCCTAAAAATTGTCTTTTTAATTTTAGTGAATTAGGTTAACAAAACCATTCCATTTTTTAGATTCACTTTTTCTAAGTTGAAACATATTGTATTATATTTTTCTGACTTTTAAATATTTATTTATAAATTTTGCAAGTTATTATCTACTTAGATTAATCTATTAAAATTACTTATTATTAAACATTGGATTTAGATGACAAAACCAACACCATAAGGAAGCTTACATTTTTTTTAAATTTATTAACTATTTATTTGTAATTTTTAGCCCATTAGAAAAAAGTTATGAATTTTAGAAATTTGACCAATAGGAAAAATAAAAAAAGTCACATCAGTGTATATCTCGTGAGAAACAAAGAGAGAGAAGGAGTGGGCTGCGTTGTCCAAGTTGGCCCAATCAGGGCTTGCCAACTCGGCCATCCCCATAGACAACTCAGTAAGTCACTCAATGTGAAAAAGAAAGTGAGGGGTCAAAAAGACCAATTTACCCCTAAGAATAAAATGAATGAACGAAGTGAAACAGAGAGGCAAAGTTGGAAAATTCCATAGGGGATTCATCCCCTTTGAATCATCTACCATTGCAGCAGACATAGTAGCTTCTTGCACAAGTAAGATTGGGCAAAACCACGAGACTTGATAATTGGGCGTAACGAAGGTACAGAAAGGAAGAGTAGACGATTGTGAGCTCACTCTTATGTCCAATTCATTTGGAGATGATGAAGAGAAGTAGAGATAGTCACTACAAATTAGACACAAAGAATCACTCGAGGGTGGGTATAACACAATCTATAGGGAAACTTACGTGAGGGTTTGAAAGCACAAGGGACGATAGAGGTGTACATGCCCCTATTTATAGATAGGGAAAGGATCTAGGGTTTATCCTAGTTGGCCGTGAGAAGCTCTAAGCCCAACTTTGGGAGTTTCTTGAATCTAAAGAAATAGACCTCATATGAGGGGTTGTTGTGTGCAAAATAGTGCGATGAACTCATAGGAGAAGAAACTTCAAGGAAAGATCGATCACATAGAGAGAAATCAAGTTTTTAAGATTTCTTAAAACAAATCCTATTTCCTCTTTGGTTGTGAGGTAGAGGAAAGGTTCCTAGCCATTCAATCCAAAATCTGATGGTTGTGGATCATGCACATGATCAAAATTAAAAAAATTGGGGTGACACATTAAATCAAGAAACCTTATCCAAATTGAACTCTGAATAAAGTGTAAAACTCAATTATTTAATGTTCTCTCTCTCTTCATTTGAGGGTGCAAACAAATCCCAAATTTAATAAATATGACACCCAACCTATCTTAATATGAGGAATCTAAATATGTAATTAGATTTTCCTTTTGAGAACTTTCAATGTGTCAAATAAATCAAACATTATTTTCTCTTTCCTCATGCATTAATGATTACAAGATTCTACAAATTTGATGAAACTTCACCCAAATGTCACATTAAGTGTCTTAGATATGAATTTTCCATCAATTTTACATGTTGGAGTTGTTTGGACATTTATTTAATATTTTTGAAGGTTCTACAGACTTTCTCTCTCCTAACTTCACATGTATATTAAAGATTATCCAAATTGCATGAAAATGCACTCAAAGGCATATTTTAAGATGTAGATTACAAGTATAAGATTATTTTCCACTTTTGGTGTCATTATGTATTTCATTTCATATTTTGAAGAAAAAACACCTTGTCCTTTTAAGCACATTATTACCTCACGTGACATATCTTATGTACCTTTCATTGATCTTATAAATAAATTGAAAGTATTATGTCATCCTAGTTTGGCCAAGCCCAAATACTAAGATCTCTAAACTCTTAACCCTAGAATAAGATTAAGCTCTAGGTTTTGGTATGTTACATCTCTCCACTGGGTAGATAAGATAGTTACACATCTAAGTTGTTTCTTCCAACGGGTATCTACCACCACATTGGCCTTTCCTAGATGATACACGATGGTGAAATCATAATGTTTCATATATTCCATCCATCGTCTTTGTCTTAGGTTGAGGTCCTTCTGAGTCAAGAGATACTTCAAGCTCTTATGATCACTAAGGATTTCAAAGGTAGCACCATATAAGTAGTGTCGCCAGATTTTTAGGGCATGTATGATCGCAGCCAACTCTAGGTTATGTATTAGATAGTTCAATTCATTTGGCTTTATCTACTAGGATGCATAAGCGACAACATGCTTATCCTGCTCTAGCACACATCCATGCCCCATTTTGGATGCATCAGTGAAGATCATGAAACCTTCATCGCCATACGGTAGAGTCAACAGTGGTGTTGTGGTCAATTTCTCCTTCAACTCTTGGAAGTGAGCTTCACACAACTCAAACCATACAAACTTTTCATCCTTTCGAGTGAGCTTGGTAAGGGGAAGGGAGGTATTTGAGAAATCTTGGATGAACCTTTGATAATACCCTACCAATCCCAAGAAGTTGTAAATTTTAGAAGAATTATTCGGCGTTGGCCAATCACGTACATCAGACACCTTGGCAGGATCTACTGAGATCTTCCCTCCTGAGATGATGTGTCTGAGAAACATGATGCGATCGATCCAAAACTCACATTTTGAGAACTTCCCATAAACTGCTTCCTCAGGATTTCAAGGACTCTAACCAGGTGGTCTCGGTGTTGGTCTAGGTCATCTGAGTAGACTAATATGTCATCTATGAAAACTATAATGAAAGAGTCAAGGAAAGGTTGGAACACAATGTTCTAGAGGTTCATAAAAACACTTAGGGCATTTGACAGTCCAAACGGCATGACTAAGAACTCATAATGGCCATAATGGGTACAAAAAGTGGTTTTCGATATGTATTCATTCTTAACTTGTAACTATTGGTACCCCGGACCTTAGGTCAATCTTGGAAAAGACTCAGGATGACTTAAGATGGTCAAATAGGTCGTCGAATCTGGGTAGAGGGTACTTTATTTTTATGGTAGCTTGGTTTATCATCCGATAGTCAATGCACATGCAGAGTGATCTATCCTTGTTCTGTACAAAGAGGAGCGGAGCTCCCCAGGGTGAGGTACTAGGACTAATGAAGCCCTTGTCTAGTACTTCATATAGTAGCTTCTTCAGCTCTAACATCTCATCAGGCACCATCCTATAAGATGCCCTGGAGATAGGGTTCATTCCAAAAGAAACTCTATGGTGAAATCCACCTATCTCCTTGGAGGTAGGCTGGGTAAATCATCTAGGAACACATCCTCATAGTCCCGAACTAACTCTATCTCTCCTAAGGGTCTACCCTTAGGTTTAGGTTCTATAATAAGTGCTAGGGATGCCTGACAACCTTTGGCTATCATTTTCTCTACTTTTAAGGCTGACACATACAGACTAGTGGTTGCATCCTTCCTCCCTCTAATGGTTAAAGGAGGGTGATCAAGTTTCTTTATCAAAATCTTTTTCTCCCTACAGTCAATATGAGATCTATACGTATAAAGACAATCCATGCCAATTATCACATCAAAGTCATTCATGTCCAACAAAATAAATTCGATAGGGAAATCATGACTCAAATATTTAACAGGTAAAATAGGGGTTTTTAAAAGAGACGTAAGAATCCAACCACTCAGGGTAGTGACATCCAACACATATCCTAAATCCTTGAAATCCAGACAGAGCATAGTTGCAAGATTTCCCAAAATAAAAGTATTTGTTGATCTACAATCACAAAGAGCTTTCACACTTTATCCCATAATTTCAAGGGTGCCTGCATAGTTTTCATGATAGTCAAACTTCCATTACATTGCATAAACAAAGATGGAAAAACTATTCTAAGGGTTATTACCCTCTATCAGATGGTTGGCATTAGCTTGGGCTTCCTCATTGTCGATGGAGAAAACTCGAGCCTCTCGGCGTTCTCCTATAGGTGGGACTGGTGGGGCTGCTACTGTTGGTTGTGCCACTGGCGGTGCTGGTGCCATTAGCTGAGCTATCATCGGGGCTTGTCCTCTTGGGTCAGGAAGGGGGCAGTTAGCTTGGAAGTGTCCCTCTTGCTGGAATAAAAAACACACTTTCCTTTCAAAGTGACACTTCCCTAGATGGTATCTCCCACATTTGCGGCATCTGGATGCACCCCTTGTTGTCAATGATCATTGCAGGTCTTTCCCTTTCCTCCCTTTCCATGGTGATGACCCTAGTTCTTCCTGTTGTCACTCCTTGGGTTGGAACTTCCTTCAGTGAAGCCAAGATACCCCTTATGTTGGTTTTGTTGGGACATGATCATCTTCTCCATGTCCAGGGAAAAGTTGAGAGCTTCAGAGAGAGTTTTGGACTTGCTCATCATGACTTGGGGATTAATGGTAGGGTGAAGTCTGTCCACAAAATGTTCCACCCTTCTTTCTTCAGTCAGCATGTAGCGAAAATGCTCCAAGAGGAAAAACTAGCGTAGCTAGCCACATACAAGTTTCCATGAACCAGGAATGTGAACTGCTTTTCCTTTTCCTTCTTGACAGTGGGAGGTATGAATCTTGCGATGAAAAGTGCATGGAAATCTTCCCAGGCCATGGGTTGTTCACTCACTTCTTGGCCCATGATATGGTTCTCCCACCATATCTTTGCTACTCCCTCCAGAAGATGGGTGGTGAAGAGAACCTTCTTTCTTGATTGTACCTTAAAAATGTGGAACCCATTTTCTACAGCCAAAATCCAAGCATCGGCTTTGTCTACTACCTCCATCTTGTCTTCCCCCCAGAACTTCTCAATATTTAGCTTCACAAAATCCAAGATGGTGGCACAAAGGCGGTGATAGATGGGCACATGTTCTCCGTTCTCATTACGGGGAACATCTCTAAGGGAGAGGGCACTGATGGCTTTAGTCAACTTCTTTAGTTGCTCTAACCAGAGCGTCTCATTAGTCTGTGTCACTATTGGTCTAGTTATCGGTCCAAAATTAGCAGCATGACTAGGATCATCCCTTATTTCATCTTCCGTCATGGGTTCCTCTTTAGGTCTAGGGCTTCCTTCCGGGTTCTTGATGTGGAAGGGGATGGGTTTAGGCTCAGGGCCTTTCTCTCTAGATGGCCTCACCTCATCTCTTCCTTTTCTTGGAGGATTTGCCTTGTTGGCTAAATGGACATCTATAAAATCCCTTTGTTTTGATTATGACAAACATTTCATTCTCATTTATCTGACGAGCTACTTGAGTGTGCAGGATGACAAACCTATAAGGGAAATTCAACAAGAAGTATTTATATTTTCATGCAAATGTAATCATTGTAAAAACTTGTACAGAAATATAATGTACAAGTACTTAGAATCGCATGTAAATCAAGCATTGGATTTTCCCTAGCTAAACACCTTAGTCATCCATTCAATAGGATCACCTATGCACACTCACACACATAATTAATGCCTAACTTGAAATCTTAAAACAGGATCTATCTCGGTCGACCAACTCCTCGACCGAGACATTCTCGGTCGACAAACTCCTCGACCGAGAAAGATCCAAAGTAGCCGTTAGACACAACTGACAAGTTAGTTGGCAGATGAAAATAGACATTGATCCAGAGAGCCTGTCGGTCGACAAAACTTCGACCGAGTAGGTGTCTCGGTCGACAATTTCTCGACCGAGACGATCTCTGACAGAAACTACAGAGTAAAGTAATTAGCCGTTGCAAAAGCAACAAACTTGTACCTAACGGCTAGTTAAGCACTTAGAAACCCCTAGAAGTTATCTAGAACGTCCTTAAGCATACTTAGGCCATTTCTATAAATAGGACAAGCCATAGGACACTAGGACTCACTTGATACACTTGCTATACTTGAGAAAATACTTGAGCCCTCTTGTGCAATCTGTTGTGAATTGAGCATTGTGATAAATTGGCCACTTTCCTCTTAGCTCAAGCTCGTCCTATAGGCTAGATTTTCCTAACCCTAGCAATCACAAGTCCATCATCTTGGCTAGGAAAATCCAAACGCTTGATCTAGGCAAATCAAGCCTTGAGCTTCAAGGAAAAGTTGTATTTTCTCTTATTTCTTTCTTGTTCCTAGTATTACTTGTACTCTCCTTGCTACTCCAGGTAGGAGGCTGCGGATTGGAGAGGGTGAAGCTCTTCGTGGTGAAGAGGAGGAACTTTAGACTACTTCAGAAGGCTGTCTTGATGGGAAGCTACTTCGGGAGGAAGGCTACTTCAAGGGGGAGCTTGAAGTTACTTCAAGGAAGGCTGCTTCGAGGTTGGCAAGACTACTTCAAGGAGAAGGCTGTCCAAAGGGTGTTTGGAAAGTATTGTAAATTTTATGTAATATCCTTGAGAGGTAATAAAATTTAGTACTTTCAAAATCCCGGTTGGGTAAGCAACCAGGTAGTGGACTGACTCCTTAGTATTTGCTAAGGTGGAACCACTCTAAACACCTGTGTTCCTCTTCTTAATCTTTACTTTGGTTGTTTGATTTTAAAATTACTTTAAAATATCTATAAAACTCTATTCACCCCCCCTCTAGAGGTTTTCAATTGGTATCAGAGCCGGGCTTCAAGGAACCTTAACACGGTCTTGAAGAAATGGGTGATGGAGTGCTCAACCACCTCAACATTGAAGGAACGCTCGTTGCTAGACCTCCGGCATTCGACGGGACAAACTATCAATACTGGAAGAGAAGGATGCAATTCTACTTCCAAGGAATCAACTGGGATCTTTGGAGAATGGTATCTACACCATACACACTCCCACAAGACGATTTCGTAGTATGGGATGCTAATACGGTAAAAATGGCCCAAATGAATGCAAAGGCAGTAAGCATTTTATATTGTTCCATTTCAGTAGGTGAATTTAATAGAGTATCAAACTGTGATACCGCATATGAGATTTGGCATAGATTATCTATAACATATGAGGGTACCGTTCAAGTTAAAAACTCTAAAGTTAGTTTGCTTAAAACCAAGTTTGAACATTTTCGTATGGATCCAAACGAAACTATTAGTGAAATGTATTCAAAATTTTCTACTATTGTTAATGGTTTGAGTGCTTTAGGGAAACCTGTTCTTGAGGAGGATCAGGTATCAAAAATACTTCGATCTCTTCCTCCAAAGTACAAACCAAAGGTGACAGCTATTGCAGAAGCAAACGACCTCACTCGCCTCAAAATGGAGCAGCTCATCGGAAACTTAGAAGCTCATGAGGCAGACCTAGAAGAGGAAGAGAGAAGAGAACATGAGCATCAACGTGGGCCAAAGAAAGACGTGGCTCTCAAAGCATCAAAAGCTCTCTCACAAGAGAGTGAGGAATCCAGTGAAGAAGAAGGAGAAGAAGCATTGATAGTCAACGGTAAGAAATATAGAAGGTTTAAATCTAATAAAATTTCTAGTTCTTCTTCCACTCCCAGGTGCTTCGAATGTGGAAAGAAAGGACATTTCAAAAATGAATATCCCAAAGCTAAGAAGGGAAAGAAAAGCTCACATAAGAAGAAAGAAAAAGCTTATAAAGCGGCATGGGATGAAACGAGTGAAAGTGAAAGTGGAGATGAAAATGTGGAATGTCTAATGGCAAGAGAAGACAATGAAGACTCTCAAGAGGTAAGCCTTATTGATCTTCCTAAAGAAGAATTAGTTGCTAGCTTACAAGAAACTCATGATAAGTATGTTGATGCCAAGAAGAAACTAAAGAAGACTATGAAATCACATAATGAGCTCATTGCCAAAATAGATGAACTTTCTTCTGAAAAGAATAACATTGATCTTGAAAATGTATCTTTAAAAACATCTTTAGATGATTGCACTAGAAAGCTACTTACTTTGGAAACCAATCTTAATCTTCTATCAAAAGAAAAGACTGATTTGTTAGCCAAACTACAAGCTTTTCAAACTCAACCTATCTTGTGCAATCATTCGGACTATGACAATATTGTAAAAGAAAAGGATTCATTGTTTTCTGATTTAGACCAGGCAAGAAAAGATATACATAAGAAGATGAATGACATTGTTCAGTTGCAAAGAGAACTTTATGAGTTCAGGAAGAAAAGATATTCTTGATAACATATTGAGAAGTGGTACTACCTTCAATGGAAGAAAAGGTTTGGGATATGTTCCAAAGAAAAACCAACCCAAAAAGACCCAAACTATGTTTGTACCCAAAAACACAATGGCTAGAAAGAGAAATGAAGTTGATTCTATTACTTGTCATTTCTGTTTACGTCTTGGACATTACTGTTTTTCATGCCCCTACAAGACTAAGAAGTCCAACTTAGTTTGGACTCCAAGACCCCAAACTTAGAAGAATGGAATGTAGTTGAGATATGACAAAATACTTAATTTTTGCTATTTATATTGTTCTATCTCAACAAACGATGCTATGCTTATTGGTATTAATTTTTCTGCATTGCTGTACTAAAACAGAAACTTCGTCGGTCGAAGTACTGTCGACCGAGCTCTGGGTCGGTCGAAGTATTGTCGACCGACTGGATGTCTTTAACAAATCGAAAATCTTCCAGTACTTATTTCGGTCGAAAATTGGTTATCCGAGAAATTTTCTGTGTTTTTGATTGTAATACAGTAACTTGCTCGATCGACAAATTGTCGACCGAGAATGATATCGGTCGAACAATTGTCGACCGACTGGTTTTCTGTATCAGAACTTTTATACACATAAGCAAATTAAAAGTTTCTAACCTTATCGGACCATCACATGGGTACCAAAATCTACATTCTAATGTAGGAATGGGTAGTTGACAGTGGCTGCTCCAAACATATGACCGGAAACAAGGACGCATTTCAAACTTTTGAAGAAAAGAAAAGTGGAACGGTCACCTTTGGAGACAATGGTAAGGGCAAGATCGTTGGAATAGGTAATGTTGGAACAAATCTTGAAATCAAAAATGTTCTACTTGTTGATGGATTGCATCACAATTTAATTAGCGTAAGTCAACTATGTGATAGTGGTTATGATGTGTTATTTAACAAAACCTGCTGCAAGTTGTTGATAGAAAACACTACAAATGTCATTTATGAAGGAAATAGAGTTGGAAATCTTTATATCCTTAAACCAAACTCTCTGAAATCAGTAATCGGCAAATGCTTGCTTGCAAATGAAAATACCTTACAGCTATGGCATAAAAAGCTAGGACATGCTAGTTCACACACTATTAAAAAGTTAGTGAAATATAATCTTGTTCGTGGATTACCTGCTCTGTCTTTTGATCAAGCTGAAAACTGTGAACCTTGCACAATGGGAAAGCAAACCAAAACATCTTTTAAATCAAAACATGTACTCAGCACCAGTAGATCCTTAGAATTAATTCATATGGACTTATTTGGACCAATGAGGACACAATCTATTGGTGGTAAAAGATATTGTTTTGTTATTGTTGATGATTATAGTAGATTTACATGGGTACATTTTATTGCAACTAAAGATGATACTATTCATGTCTTTATGCAATTTTGTTCTAAGATTGAAAATCTTTTACAACATAAAATATGTACCATTAGAAGTGATCATGGTGGCGAATTTGAAAATCATACATTTGAGACCTTTTGTACATCTCAAGGGTATACTCATAATTTTTCTGCTCCACGTACCCCACAACAAAATGGTATAGTAGAACGGAAAAATCGATCCCTACAGGAAATGGCTAGGACCATGATGCTTGAATACAACACACCTAAAACCTTTTGGGCTGAAGCCATAAACACTGCTTGTTATGTGCTTAATAGAGTAACTATTCACTCTCATTTGAAGAAAACTCCATATGAAATACTACACTCTAAGAAACCTCGAGTTGACTACTTTCATACTTTTGGCTCCACATGCTACATTTTAAATACCAAAGATGATAGAGACAAGTTTGATTCTAAATCACACAAAGCATTTTTCTTGGGATATTCCACTTCTAGAAAAGCCTTTAGAGTATATAACACTATATCTAGAAAAGTTGAGGAATCCATTCATATTTCTTTTCATGAAGAATCAAAATCTGAAAATCTAGATATCATTGATCTCACTAATCAATTCGAAAATACAACCATTTCCAATGATAGTGAGAAAATTCCTATATCGGAACCCCAAGTTGAAACACAACCTACACCTAGGCTTATCAAGGATCATCCCCAAGAACAAATTATTGGAGATCCAAATGATAAAGTCAAAACTCGGTCTTCCTTCAAAGATGTTGTAAACATGGCTTTCGTTTCTATCATTGAACCTAAGAAGATATCTGAAGCTCTTAAGGATGATTACTGGATAATAGCCATGCAAGAAGAATTAAATCAATTCACTAAAAATGATGTATGGGATTTAGTTCCTAAACCACAAGACAAAACCATCATAGGAACTAAATGGGTTTTTAGGAATAAGCTCAATGAAGCAGGAGAAGTCATAAGGAATAAAGCTCGATTAGTAGCACAAGGATATAATCAACAAGAAGGAATAGATTTTGATGAAACATATGCACCCGTAGCTAGACTTGAAGCCATTAGGATGTTACTAGCTATTGCTGCCCATAAAAACATTAAGCTATATCAAATGGATGTCAAAAGTGCATTTCTAAATGGCATCATACAAGAAGAAGTTTATGTTGCTCAACCACCGGGCTTTGAAATACCAGAAAAAGGTGACCATGTTTATAAACTTAAAAAGGCACTTTATGGTCTAAAGCAAGCACCTAGGAATTGGTATGAACGGCTCAAGACATATCTTTTTGATAATGGTTTCTCTATTGGAAATTCAGATTCCACTTTATTCTTCAAAACATATGCATCTGATTTCCTAGTTGTGCAAATATATGTTGATGATATTATTTTTGGAGCTTCAAATGATTTATTATGCACACAATTCAGTGACATTATGCAAAAAGAATTTGAAATGAGCCTTATGGGTGAATTAACATTTTTTCTTGGTTTTCAAATTAAGCAAACGCCTGCAGGAATTTTCATAAGCCAAGAAAAATACACTAAAGAACTTTTAAAACGCTTTGGGATGGATCAATGCAAACATGCTACTACTCCTATGGCTACTTCTATCAAAATTGATAAGGATGAAAATGGGGAACCTATTGATGATTCCTTATATCGAGCTATGATTGGTAGTTTGCTATATTTAACCGCTTCTCGATCGGACATCATGTTTTCCGTTGGTCTTTGTGCTCGATTTCAATCTCAACCTATGCAATCTCATTTTCTTGCGGTTAAACGAATTCTTCGATATCTAGCTGGCACTACTTGTTTCGGTTTATGGTATCCAAAAGGACAATCCTTGGATTTTAAAGCATATACTGATGCGGATTATGCTGGTTGTCGACTTGATCGCAAAAGTACTAGTGGTGGATGTTTCTTATTAGGAAGAGCTTTAGTATCTTGGTTTAGTAAGAAACAAAATACGGTTGCCCTATCTACAACTGAAGCTGAATATATGGCAGCCGGGTCTTGTTGTGCTCAAGTACTTTATATGCAACAGGTTTTAAGCGATTATGGTTTTAAACATTCATCTACACCTATCTTTTGTGATAACACGAGCGCCATAAACTTAGCACATAATCCTATTTTACACAGCCGGGCAAAACACATTGAAATCCGTCATCACTTCTTAAGGGATCACATATCAAAGAATCATGTTTCCCTTCATCATGTTGATACGGAAAATCAATTGGCTGATATTTTTACAAAACCACTTCCTTTAGATCAATTCAACAGCATTAGGAAGCAACTGCTTATTACTCCTTTGGAAGATGTTTTCTTTGATATCTGCGGTTCTTAACAGGTATACTTGTTTAATTGTATCATTTTGGCTTTTCAATGGACATTTTCTTATTAGATTTGATGGGATATTTAATTAAGGGGGAGCTTTTATTAAAATGGTTATCTTTTTGAAATGACAAAGGGGGAGAGATATATAAAACTATAACTTAGTATTTATGACAAATTCAATCAATGAGTTTCATAAATATACTCTTGGCTTTACATTGAAAGTTGCTATATTCCCAAATGAACTGGATTTCATGTTCCATAATTCATTGGGAATAATAAGCACACATTTTATAAACAAGAGGAAAAGTTACAAATGGCAATCTAAAGGTATGACATTTATAAGTTTTATATTTCCTTTATTTATATTTTGGAAATGTTTGTCATCTTCAAAAAGGGGGAGATTGTTGGCTAAATGGACATCTATAAAATCCCTTTGTTTTGATTATGACAAACATTTCATTCTCATTTATCTGACGAGCTACTTGAGTGTGCAGGATGACAAACCTATAAGGGAAATTCAACAAGAAGTATTTATATTTTCATGCAAATGTAATCATTGTAAAAACTTGTACAGAAATATAATGTACAAGTACTTAGAATCGCATGTAAATCAAGCATTGGATTTTCCCTAGCTAAACACCTTAGTCATCCATTCAATAGGATCACCTATGCACACTCACACACATAATTAATGCCTAACTTGAAATCTTAAAACAGGATCTATCTCGGTCGACCAACTCCTCGACCGAGACATTCTCGGTCGACAAACTCCTCGACCGAGAAAGATCCAAAGTAGCCGTTAGACACAACTGACAAGTTAGTTGGCAGATGAAAATAGACGTTGATCCAGAGAGCCTGTCGGTCGACAAAACTTCGACCGAGTAGGTGTCTCGGTCGACAATTTCTCGACCGAGACAATCTCTGACAGAAACTGCAGAGTAAAGTAATTAGCCGTTGCAAAAGCAACAAACTTGTACCTAACGGCTAGTTAAGCACTTAGAAACCCCTAGAAGTTATCTAGAACGTCCTTAAGCATACTTAGGCCATTTCTATAAATAGGACAAGCCATAGGACACTAGGACTCACTTGATACACTTGCTATACTTGAGAAAATACTTGAGCCCTCTTGTGCAATCTGTTGTGAATTGAGCATTGTGATAAATTGGCCACTTTCCTCTTAGCTCAAGCTCGTCCTATAGGCTAGATTTTCCTAACCCTAGCAATCACAAGTCCATCATCTTGGCTAGGAAATTCCAAACGCTTGATCTAGGCAAATCAAGCCTTGAGCTTCAAGGATAAGTTGTATTTTCTCTTATTTCTTTCTTGTTCCTAGTATTACTTGTACTCTCCTTGCTACTCCAGGTAGGAGGCTGCGGATTGGAGAGGGTGAAGCTCTTCGTGGTGAAGAGGAGGAACTTTGGACTACTTTAGAAGGCTGTCTTGACGGGAAGCTACTTCGGGAGGAAGGCTACTTCAAGGGGGAGCTTGAAGTTACTTCAAGGAAGGCTGCTTCGAGGTTGGCAAGACTACTTCAAGGCGAAGGCTGTCCAAAGGGTGTTTGGAAAGTATTGTAAATTTTATGTAATATCCTTGAGAGGTAATAAAATTTAGTACTTTCAAAATCCCGGTTGGGTAAGAAACCGGGTAGTGGACTGACTCCTTAGTATTTGCTAAGGTGGAACCACTCTAAACACCTGTGTTCCTCTTCTTAATCTTTACTTTGGTTGTTTGATTTTAAAATTACTTTAAAATATCTATAAAACTCTATTCACCCCCCCTCTAGAGGTTTTCATGCCTTCCATGTGCCTTCTCTTCTCGGAGGAGGGCCTCTTCTTGCGTGTTATAACACACAGATAACTCTATTAACCATAGTTTTCATAACTTATGATTATCTTATATCCATGACATCTTGTTTACATGCATTTTATCATTTGGTGGAGGATACCCTAATCCTTTTCATCCATAACCCCAACCCTCAAGAGGAGGTGGAGAGAGAGAAACCCTAGGCACTTGAAGTTTGTTAACAGAAAGGGTCAAAGAAGTGATGAGAATAGATGAGAATACCCATTGCCCCTCCCGATGGTTGTGCCTCCCAACATTGATGATGGTCAGTGGCACGATGCCAAATCTACTGAGATGGAAGCTTCTTTTGAAGCCGACTCTTCAGAACTGATCTCCATTGCTAAGCATGTGTCCATTCTTGACAATGATAAAGCTCAGTAATCTAATGGTGTGAAGTCTTGGGTGGAACTGATCAAACCAAAGGTGTATGACACATCCCTGGAGAAGGTGGACATCGAAGTATATGGACAAAAGCTCATCTACCCAGGAGAGGAGGTAGAGAGGAATGCTGCCAGATGGAATAACTGCCTTGTTGGCTACATAGTAGGATTTAAACCACAGTTGGCAGTGTTGGAAAGGTACCTATCATAGATCTAGATATTGAAGGGGAAGATTGAAGTGATGAATCACGGTCAAGGTTTTTTCCTAATTAAATTATCAGAATAAAATGATCTAGATAATGTGTTGTATGGAGGGCTTTACTTCGTGAGGGGTAAGCCTTTGGTTTTAATGAAGTTGAAGCTTGGAGTTGTTCTGAAGAGGTTCCGAATGTCGGGCATGCCAGTCTGGGTCCATGTTCATGATCTTCCTCTCGAGTTGTGGGACATGAATATGTTCTCCAGAATTGGATCCTATCTTGGTTCTCCTCTACGGGCAGACAAGGCTAATTTCGAGTTAATGAACCTTGGGTTTGCAAGACTTCAAATTTTGATGCCGACCAATTTTTTTTCCCTTAGAGCTTGAAGTGGCAAGATAAAAAGGTGTCTCTCATACCATCTCCTTCGAGTATGAATGGAAGCCTATAGTCTATCAAGTGTGCAAGATGTACGGGCACAATGACTGTGAAACCAGGTTCCCTATCTCGAAGAAATTCTGGGTGCAGAAAGCATTTCCGAAGAATGTTGTTGAGGTGTATGTAGGAATGTCTAACAAGGCAACACTTAACAGTCCAGCTGATGGTCTGGTTGAAAGTAGTGTTAGACCAACTACTGTCAGTGAAGATTTATCAGGTAAGCTACTGAAGATGAAATATGTAGCTGAAGCAGGACAACCTATCCCTGTTGAGTCACTTGAATATGATTCAGTTGAAGGAGATGATGAATTCCACATGCCGGCTTATTCTTTTGAAGAGAATTTATCTTCTAATCTTGAGATTTCTAAGACGGGTGGTCTTGGTCAAGAAGGTGTAGTTGATTTGCTGACCCCTCCACCTCAAGAAGGGATTAGTACAGAAGATGAAGGTTTTGAGATTAAGAAGGGAAATAAGAAAAAGAAAGGTAAAGGGAAAGGAAGGAAATGACCAATCAGTACAAAAGATACTAGATAGGTTGCTCAAGCTTCTTTGTCTAACAAGTTTGATAATCTAGTCATTAGTGGGGAGGAGAGGGCTACGTCTCACACCAGTGAAGTACTGGTTACACATGTTTCCTCATGAATTACTTCAATCAAAAAATTCTCTCCTGGAATGTCAGAGGGCTCAATCTCAAAGCCTCTATAGTCAAGAGTAAAATTGAGGAGAGCAGGCCTCACATCATTCTGCTAAATGAAACCAAAGTTAGGAAGAGTAAAATGAGTAAGTTGATGAATAAAGTCTTTGTTGATTACAGCTGGGTTTCTAATCATTCCTCTCATGTTCTCGGGAGGGTGGTTGTTCTTTGGAAACCTAGTGTTTGTGATGTTAGGAAAATTCGTGAATGTGATCAATCTGTCCATGTGGAAATTCAACGTGATGATAATTTGTTCTGTTTAACTGCTGTCTATGGTCATAATCCTGATTTGGATAGGGTTCTGTTGTGGAAAGAGATCAAGGCCATTCATTCTACCATGTCTTTGGCATGGGTCATTATGGGTGACTTTAACGCTGTTAGGAAAATTGATTAGAAGTTGGGTAGAGATCCTCCAACAAGGAATTCCATGGAGGACTTTAATAGGTGTATGCTTGACCGTGGCCTTTCTGAACTCACCCTAAATGGGTCTTCTTTCTCTTGGGATAACCATCAGAGTGGCGGTTTCCATATCACTTCCTTTCTTGATAGAATCCTTTATAATGAGAAGTTTATGAATCAGTTTCTTGAATGCAGAGGTGCTTTACAACCTGACACCATCAGTGATCATACGATTCTTTATCTTGATATTGGTGAGAGACGTAAAGAGGTTACTCCTTTTAGATTTATTAATGCTTGGAAAGAAAAGCATGGCTTTCTAGATACAGTGAGTAACAGTTGGGTGAAGGATTCTCAAGGTTTTCCTATTTTCAGGGTCTATTCTAAATTTAGGAGGTTGCGGTTTGATCTTTCTAAATGGAATAAAGACTCTGTTGGTAATCTTCTTGATGATGCTAAGAGGAAGGAAGCTTTGGCTATTGAAGCACATCTCAGGTTGGACTCTGATCCGTTAAATGTTTCCCTTCAATCTAAAGTTTGTGAGAAGAGAAAAGAAGTTATGGAAGCTAGGATTCATGAGGAGTCTTTTCTTAGGAAGAAATCTAGGGTAAGATGGTTGAAGGATGGGGATTCAAATTCTAAGTTTTTTATGCCTCCATCAAGGTTAGAAGGGACACCAACCATATCAAATCTCTTCTTATCAATGATGTCCTATGTTTGGACCCTATTACTATCAAGGATCACATCATTTGTTATTACTATGGAGTGTTTAACATTGGCCACAAGGCTGACTTGAGTATCCTCGATCAACTTACTTTCCCTAAGTTAAGTGGTGTTAACAAGTTGTGTTTGGATAGAGTGTTCACTGATCGGGAGATTGTTGAGATTTCCAAGTATCTTGATCCTGACAAATGCCCTGGACCTGACAGATTTAATGGGTGTTTTTTCAAGGCCAGTTGGAACATTATCTGCAATGATGTTGCACATGCTATCTTAAGCTTCTTCATTTGGGTAGGATGCTTAGAGAGGCTAACTGCACCTTCATCACTCTTATACCTAAGAACAAAGATTCTAAAGATCTGAAAAATCTGCACCTGATTGCTTTATGTAACATCTTCTTCAACATCATATCCAAGCTGTTGGCCAATAGGACTCAATATGTTTTCCCTTCTATTATCAGTTGGAATCAGTGTGCTTTTGTTAGAGACAGAAGTATTAAGGATGCAGTTCTTCTTGCTAATGAGCTCATTCACAACTTTAATAAGAATTTGGGGAAGCCTAGAATGTGTATTAACATTGATATTTCGAAAGAGTATGACTCGGTAAATTGGGAGTCTCTCTTTCATGTTATGAAGCTCATGGAGTTCCCTCATTGTTGGATCATTTGGGTCAAAGAGTTGTTCAATACTATGTCTTATGAAATCCTCATCAATGGAGAGCCTTCTAACTCTTTCAAACCTAGTAATGGAGTTCTTCAAGGGGACCTCCTAGCCCCTTATTTATTTGTTCTTATCATGCATGTGGTTACCCTTCTTCTTGACAAAGAGGAAGTTGATGGAAATCTTACCCCCTTGAGAGATTCTGCTAACTTGTCCATTTCCCACTTGATTTTTTCTGACGACCTTCTAATCTTTGCAGAGGCATATGACAATAGTGCTTTTGTTATTAGGAGGGTTGTTGACAAGTTATTTACATCAACTAGACTGAAGATTAATATTGATAAGATTTATGTCTTTTATAGTCATGGAGTAGATAAAGAGAAAATTGGTAGTATTCTTGGCATTAGAGAGGGCTACTTTCCTCAAAAGTACCTTGGTGTACCTTTAATTATTGGGAAACTTACCAAAGATCATTGCAGTCCTCTTGTGGATAGAGTTTAAAGAAGATTGGAAAGTTGGAAGGAGAGCCAACTTTCCATGGCTGGAAGGGTCGAGTTGGTTAGGTCTACTCTCAGTGCTATGTCACAATATTGGGCTTCGATCTTCCCTCTCCCTTGTTCTGTTTGTGATGACATTGACAAATTTTGTCATAATTTTGTTTGGGGAAAGTCTGAGGACAAGAATGTTGTTCACCTCATCAGATGGGTTGATGTGGTCAGATCAAAAGATGATGGAGGAATTGGCATTAAGAGTATTAGAGATATAGTGAAAACTTATGTTCTTTTGAATGGTTGGAACCTATCTAAGAAGAAGGATAGCATCTGGATCAAGTGGATACATGAGAGATATTTAGTCAAACATACCTTTTGGTCTATTTCTATCAATGATTCTTTCTCTTGGATTTGTAGAAGAATTTTAGCTGAAAGGAATGTTCTGAAATCCTTTGTGTCTTTCAAGATTGGGGATGGCACTGGTACTCTTGTTTGGAAAGATCCTTGGCTTCCTGGATCGAAATTCTTAGTGGAGGTTCTTGGTAGACAAAGTATTATCCAACTAGGGATTGATTCCAATTTAAAGGTTAGCTATTTGATTAGCAATGGTGATTGGTATTTCGAGTATTTCAGACTTCATAGAAAGTTTTCTGATCTTCTGAGTTCTTTACCCAGACCCAAAGGGGCTTGTGATTCCTTGTTGTTTAATGGTAACTCTGTGGTTAATTGTAGACTAATTTGGTCGACGGTTAGTGAGGCGTATAGAGATGTTTCTAAGCCTTATTTTCAGTGGTTGTGGAAACATAGAGTTCCTAGAAGGTTGCATATCCATGGATGGAAAGTTGGATATCTTAGATTGTCCACATCTCTGTATATGAAACGTTTTGGGATTTCTCTTGCTTCCAGATGTCCTCTATGCAATACTGATGAAGAGGATACTAAGCATCTTCTTTTCTCTTGTTGTTTTGCTTATGATGTTTGGCAGTTGGCCTGTGGTGAGTTCAGGTTCACAATGCTGAGAAGTCTGGAAGACTTGAGTGGTTTGCAGGGCAGAAAGCTTCTACTAGTTTCTTTATCCATTCTTCATGGACTTTGGAAAGAAAGAAATGATAGAACCCACATTGGCAAGGAGAAAACTATTGTTCATGTGTGGAAGATGATCCATGATGATATCAATGCTTTTCTCAACATTCCTGTTGTATAGGACTTCTCCTTTGTCTATTTTTTATTTCTGACAGTTCTCTTTGTACAGAAGACAGTTTGTCCTTGTCTTCTTTAGTGGCATATATAGCCCTAAAGAACACACTCTTGCTTTTACTTTATAGGAAAAAAATCATAAAAAAAGCAAAAGATGAGCTGGGTTCACCAAAAAAAAAGAATATATGAGAAATCCTAGAGGTGTCTTATTTGAAGTCAAATCCTCATATTTCGACCAGCCCATCACAGATTCTTGGAGTCCTCATAAACTGACTAGCGGGGCATATGGAAATCTTTTTAGCCCCCAGATCGTGATCCTTTTCTAGACACCTCCATATTTGGAAAATTCTCTAATAACTCCCTTTGGGCTCTAAAGACTTTTCAAAATTTAATAATTATTGAGGATTATGTGGAAAATCAAGCTCTAATACCAATATAACGACCCCATTCCCCAAAGACCCCCAATTAAGGAAGGCCAAGAAACTAGAGCCGTTATCCCAAAGATAGGATCAAGTGGTTTTGCACATAATAAAAAATAATTAATAAATTCTACTAAACTGACTAAACTTGGTACAAGATAAAAAAATCTTTTTACAAAGTTTACAAAATATGGGTTCTAGAATTTACCAAGAAATAGACCATCTATCTACATCCTCTAGGCCTTACTTCATTCATTTTCTTTCAATGTCTTCTTTCTTTGAATATCCAATTTTTAGCAAGATTATCCTAAAAATGCCAACAATCAAAATGTCAGTCAGTATGACAAGTCACACATGTATGTGGGGGAAACACAACCTCACAAGTAATGATAAAACATAATTCTACAGTTAATGTTTAACAAATCAAATTTAACATTTTCATCATGACTACCCAATCTAGGTTTCTCCATCCTTTGTTATAACCCCTCAGGGCCATATACTGTAGTATTCACTGTCTTCCCATATTTAAGAGGATGAATTCATCATGTCTCCTCCTATCCAGGCTGGTGACTTCTCATGTACCCCCTATCTAGGCTGGTACCAAAATATGCCTTCCCCTATCCATGTGGACGACCTTTCCATAGATCCAGAGGTGGCCTAGATTTGGGCTAGTCATGTTCATATATAATGTGATAGTCATAGTCATTTTATAGTTTTCATGGAATGAAATAAACAAGAAAGAATATAACTTTGAACATGCGAGGAAATATCCAATAAACCACGTGAAACTACAACAGATAATTTTAGGCGTAACCACATACATGCCTCAGGAGAATTTTCACTTCAAACAGGAATAAGTAAAATTAACTACACAATCAACCAAGCAAGTCAACCTGACATTCAATGCATATACCCATGTGTTACTACATTACTCTAAATCCTATCAAAGGGATGATTTGGTTCTCAAATTATATACTCTATCATGGTGACAAATTTGTTCCTAGAATTGTGAATTGGGTAATCCTTCTAGAGTCCTCTAAGTTAAGAAAACCTAAGGTAGGTGAGTTTGTATTGACCTCACAAAGCCAGTGGATAGATTTCCCAACTTGCTTGTGCATTGGATTGGAAAGAAAACAATTTGGAAGTCGTATGTCCACTTTCTTATGTCATTATCCATATTACCCCTTTAGTGCAATTATTTATCCTTTCCACTTTCTTAATTCACAAACCCTACCTTAGGTTTCATACACACGATTGTGCTACAAAAATATGCCTTTTATAAAAAAAGTCCCAATCTTTATCCTTTTAAAGTCAAATTAGGGCTAGAGACGTGAAAAGATGAATATTTGACACTTTCATGTTTATTGGGTTGACAAACCCTAATTTCCATCATTTAGTACACCTTTATGCATAAAGAAACCCTAACTCTTCAAAACTTGGATTTTAATATCCATAGTAGTCCAAGTTTATCCTTTTATTCATAACATATCAAACTTTGATTAAAAATAGTATCTAAGTCTATTAGATCATAAACATTCACAAATTAGGGTTTTGATCCATAAAAAGCATTAAAGACATCAACTTTGAATATCTTTCGAATTGGAAGAAAATACTAACCAATATTATATTTTTATCATGTAGCTTGCATTTTTCTGATCAAAATACATATATCATTTGCTACTTTTGTATAATTCTATGATTTACTAGGATTTTTGCAAGATAAACCTTTTTAGACCAATCACATGCCACCATGTAGGCAGTGCACTCACGTGGTAAATCAATTAACTAAGTGAGAAAAGAGAGGAATAGTCTAGACTATCCTTACCCTCAAAGAAGCGTGCACGGGGCAAAGTTGTCTTTTAACCACAAACCCTCTTTAACCTCAGGCTGCCTCTTCTTTGCGAGCCAGGAGTCAACCAGTGAGTTGACTCTAAGGTTCTCACCCTCCCAACTTCAAGTGACGACACCCAAACCTCCGCCTAGGAATTGTAAACTTTCAACCCCCCTCAATTGATCTGGAGGTGGTCTAGAACAATAGGGTGATGAGGACAAACCTCCAACAAGTCGACAACAAAGACAAGGGTGGAGATCACACCATCTTGGGCAATTGAGGACAGGGAAGTACTTGGTAGCTTGTGGGTGATCTTCAAGACTGCTTGTTATGCTTGCAAAGGGGTTGTACACCCCCTTTTATACTAGTCCATGGTGTCGGGGTCTTGGTATTTGGGAGAAACTCCTAGAATCCATGAAATAGGGTGAAATCTAGGGTAGGTTGGTTTGATTTTCTCTCCCAGACTCAATGGTAAAGCTAATTAGTGATGAAGAGATCGAGGTTACGTGAAATCCCCTCGAGATCCCAGACTCCCACTGTTCCCTATTTCCCAATCTATTACGAGCTAGGAGACGATGGTGGCACTGTTGGATCTTTGATCCGACGGCTGAAAACGCGCATGCCAAAAAATAAAATCCTGTTAATAATTGAAATATATTGACATTAATGATATTCCAATATAATATCCACACTATAGGGATTTTTTAATAATTCATATCTCCTAAACCATTAAGCTTTTTAATCCAAAATTTTAAGGGAAAGTTCTACCCGTGGACATGATTTGGGGTTATAACTCAAAAAGAATAACTCTTTTTCTTCATATGCAAGTCATGCACTAAAAAGGCATATATAATGCATTAAAACTCATACTTTCTCTTTATTCCTTTTCCCTTCTCTTAATTTTGACTTTTCTAGATATTAGAAGGCAAGTGGTACTCAAAACCATCCTATTGTGGCCACTTATGCCACCTTCTAGAGAATTCCATATTTTTCTTAAATAAAACGTAAGTTATTTATTTTCTTCTTGCCTTTTCCCTTATTATGGATTTTTATTTTGTCCTCTATTCTTTTACAATTCCATTGGCTTATTAAAAGAGGGAAAAACACAAAATTCACAATTCAAGACAATTTTGGAAAGAAACCCAAGTTGTAAAACAATGCTCACAAATTATTAATAAAACCCTTTTATTAAATAATTGTATAATAGTACAACCAAAATTTGGGTTATAATGATAAAAGTTCTAGTATTGAGAAAGGTGGGATGAAAGATCTTTCCATTCACACATGACACAAAACTACATTTCCTCTATTTACTAGTTGCATTGCATTTAGCTTAACCCATGCCAAATGAATGGTTGTAGCAGTAATATATCTAGCATTCCCCTACAAAGTCCAATGTATAATGTGCTCTACCATTCAGTCCTCCATATTGTGCTTTCAATAGATACCTTTTGACTTGAATTTACCTAAGTTATCCAAATTTGACCCCCACAGGAACTAGATGAACGAAAGTCTGGAACTTAAACCATGGGTGCAAGAGTATAGGTTGCTAACAACACAATATAGACATGGAATCAAAGAAATATGATTCATTAATGCCACACATCCAAAAAACTTGTCGTGATTGATATCAAGGAACAACCCAATTACCATGTTACAACCCACACAACATCAATTATTTAGTTGGAATCTACAAGTGATATACTACTAACATCCTGTCTAAGACTTGACACCATTCAGAGACTAATCTCTTACTAACTTGCAGTCATGACACTAACAAGTTTCCCAGGGGATAGACAGATAGATCCAAGAAGCATCAATAAAAAATAAAATGTCATATGTTTCACCAGACAACTTGTTATTACCAAATTGAATCCAATTTCTAAGATCTCCACTCTTTTGGGTTGAGTTTCTACTTTCTAAAAATCTAAATTGTTTTCAGTCCCATTGTTGGCTTAAATGCGCAAATATTTATAACTCAAGCACTACCCCACAAGTATACAGGTGCATGTAGTATTATTGAGGTCATCCAAGGAGCAAGGTATTGTTAGGCATAAGAGTATTAAACTATAAAAATCTAGATCTTTTTAAGAAGAGATATTTTGTTATGTTAACTAAGCAATTAAAAGAAAATGAACTAAATAGAAAACACTTGTATTAAGGATCAATTCAGATTTTGGATTCTTGAGGTTAGGGTTTCACATCCACATCACAACATGAAGAACAACAAAGATCAAGAACACTAGCAATAACATAAGGGAGGCATGTATGCTACACCCACTTCTTAATAGTGTAGAACAATCCTAACTTTGTATACCACACCCGTGGATATGCTTAGATTCAAACAACAAACCTTTGTTCCCCAGCACATCCCAGCCATCCCCGTGGTCAAGGTAGTGCATACATCTCCTTACTCCTTAGCAAATTTTCCCAGATTATACAAAGAGCAAAAAGCATACATACAAAGTGCCAGCAAAGCATTTAATAAGAATTAAACACTGATGAACCTTAGAACTGTGAAACAACTAGAATTATATATGAAATTCATGTTCAACAATGTTATGACATGGGATTTACTCCCCCATGCCCAAGAATAAGAGATCGACTCGTCCATGGTTGTAGAAAGTAGATACAAGTTGTGGAAAATAGAGCTAGACATCATAATAGAAGGAAATAAACTTGGATGTCCATAGAAGAAGTCAGATAGAGTTGGAACTCTGGTCAAGGAGTCACAAAACCATCCTTTCTGGTAGAAACTCTCCAAAAACCTTCACGCTAGAGTGGTGAGAAGAGAATGACAGATATCCTTACTACAACTGTTGGAGAAGAAGGAAGAAGAAGAAGTTTCTCTCCTAAGAAACCAAACTTTCTTCCTTTGGAACGCCCCAAACTCCTCCTTGCTTTCCCTTGCTTTAGTCTCTCTCTAAAAGGTATGAAATATATCATGGTAACTGTCCCAAGATAGATTAGGGTTGTATATACAAGCGTGAAGTAGTTAAATTCATGTTTGAGTAAAATCTGCAGGTCACATGATGAATCATTTATAAGGCACGGCGTGTCTTATGCGATGTCAGAAGTCTGGATCATTTTCTGGAAAGTTATGTGACATGTCTTTAATAAGACACAACATGTCTCTAATAAGACATTATGTCTTCCTGCAAATCTGGGAGTTTTGGGTTCTATTTTTGGATTGGGACATGGGTAGTCTTTAATAAGACACGACATATCTTTATTAAGACACGAGGTGTCTTAATTAAGACACGGGGTGTCTTAATTAAGACACGGGGTGTCTTTATCAGTTTTAGCAACATTGATTTTCTAAATGTCTTGATGATTGGGGAATGTCTTGATGGATGCTATGATGGTGTTTTCTCCCCATTTTGATGCCAAATTGTTGTACCTACAAATCAAACCATAGAGCAAGTAAAGGCAACAATAAAGTGGAAAATCTAGCATGATTAAGAGTGATTATTGGGTGAAAATGATTTGGAAATGCAACCAAAAGTAGTCCAACGATGATATAAAATACGCACATCAAATCCCCCTAAGCTGAAACCATTTCTTGTCCTCAAGAAAAAAGAGCATAGAAACACAAATGAAGAAATTCTCAAGTTCATGCTTAGATCAAATGAAAAGAAAGATGTGTATAAGACCAAACCAACAATGATCGACATGTTTATACTTATAGCCATCAATTCAACTCAAGTACCCATCACCAACCTAGATTTATCCACTAAGGCAAGAGTAAGACCTTATAGCTAAAGGATTAGATGTATTATCTTTGGTACCATCATAGTCCACAACCACTAACCCCTTTGACACTAATTCTATTGTAAACTTAAGTCTGATTTGGATGTGTCTATGATGTTTTTTTATTGTACTTCAAACACTTTATCTTAGCTATGGTTGTAGTTCTATCACAATGAACTGAAATTGTAGGAAGCAACTTATTTAGCATAGGTAAACTGGACATAATTCCATGTAGACATTCAACTTTGAATCTAGTTTCATCTAAAGCACATTACTCAGCCTCAAAAGTAGACCAATACAATATGGTATGTTTCTTAGACCTACAGAGTTCATGGCAATCCAACTCGCATCACTATATCTTTTGACTATAGAAGGATATTTGCCATAATGCAGCCCTAGGGAACAAGTTCCCTTGATATACCTCAAAACTCTTTCTAGAGATTCCCAATGGGTCTTGTCAGGTTAACTGGTGTATCTACTTAACTTTCTCAATGAAAATGCAATGTCTGCACGTGTGCAGTTCATAAGATAGATCAAACTTTTGATAATATAAGAGTATTGTAATTGAGACACTTGAACCCACAATATCATTCTTGAACAAGGCCCTGGACAAATCATATGGAGTGTTAATAGGTTTACATGATGTGTACTCAAAACTCTCCAATATCTTCTTAACATAGTGAGACTGATATATATATATATGTATATATATATATATATATATATATATATATATATATATATACCATCTATATACCTTATGATTTTAAGCCATAAAATCACTTCAACGACACCCATATTCTTCATCTCAAACTTGTTGCACAAGAATGACTGTCTCATTTACTACTTTCATATCAGAACCAAAAATCAAGAAATCATCAACATATAGGCATAACAAAATGAATCATCATTGATGATTTTATAGTAAACACAATGTAATACCCCATTTTTATACACATGTACATGAGCGAAAGCATCAATTTTTGACTCATAATATTGTTGAGGTATCAAAATTCTAGAAATCATGCATAAGAAATAATTGAAAGCTTAACCATCATAGGATCACATTTCAATTCTCATTCTCAAAGTTTACATAACAAGAAAACTTATTACAAACTAAAAATGTATTCGGAATATCTATACATGAACAAACTTGCCTTAATGCATAAATGATGGTTGAGGTGGATAATGGCACCCCACCATGCCAGTCTCTATGACTATGTTGTGTCTATTTCATTGATGTCTATGGCTCTATATCTTGTCCTTCTCTTCACCTGCACTCATACAATTATCAGTAAGTGGGATGCACATTCTATATGTGTAAAATACTGGTATACGAAATTGATTGTACATTATTCCTAAACATGATGCATGAAAAATACCATAGAAACTGAAGGAAACTTGAATATAAATTTATGATCTTTCTTTAGGCTTAGTTCTTATTTTTTTGCATAACTTATGTTGGAGACTTGTACTCTGGTGTTTGGGTTTCATGACCTACAATTTGGTGCCTGGATCATCTTATCTAAGTTGGCCTACACTAAGGGCATGGGCCTTATGACTTGTACTAAGGCCTGGGTCATGTCTCTTAAGTTAACCTACACTAAGGCTTGGCTCTAACTCGATAATAAGATATTATCTTAATTCTTATCTTTATCTTGAAACTTGTTATATGAGTCTTAACATGTTTTTACCTTTAAATTTTTAACTTTGAATGTTAATGAACTGTGATATAATAAATCTTGACATGAAGTTTTGAATCATAACATTTATCGAGAAGCTTATAAAACATATCTTTAACTTGAAATCTTAAAGTACAACAGAATATGGAACATAAATATCTTACTTGACAACATGAACATGTAAACATGATGAGAATAGTAAATACTAAATACTCATGGGCATGAATCACTTACCACAATTGTTGAGAAATTATTCTCTAGGGGATTTTACTAATTCTCTAACCACTAATTGACCTGAAATACCCAAATACCCTTAATCATCATATTATAAACCCTAATTAACATCAACTCTAAAATATCATGAATACCCATTATAACGAGGTACTAAAACCATGTCCATTAGCTAGATCTTGAAAATTTAATAAAAAACCGTACATAGTTTGACACTATCCGAGCCCTACATAAATTTCTATGAGTTAACTAAGATTGGATACAGTCTTACCAATTAGAGGCGAGGAAAATCCATGAAATTGATTTGTTAAAATGCTGGAAATCAGCTTAACAAATGTTGCTAAGCTTGATATGCCCTTGGTATTATTTTTCTAGTAGATTATGTGAAAGGGGTAAAATAGACAAAATATCATTTGAACTACTATTTCTATAACAAATATACATCATATAAATATTCCACTTATAACCTAAGTTGGCATGACAAAACCTTAAGGGCATGAAGAGGCGGGGAAGTCATTTTAGCATTTTGCTTTTTCCTCCCCCAAAACCTTTGTGTGACTCATGCCTTGGCTATGACTGGGGAGGATCATGTGATCCCAGATCACACAGGGGTGTGATGCCATCCCTAGAAGCATCACCTTCATCTATGATAGCCATTGGCGAACCTGGTGAGATATTGCTCATAGCCTGAGATTGCCAGGGCAATGAAAATAATCAGCCGATAGATAATTCCCTGAAGCTCTAGGCACTTAAAATTGATTATACACAACTCAGATAAGGAAATCCAATATCACAATAAGCTCTATCGCATTGAGAATGCTCTATTGACAGATTTGTACAACTCGAGAAGAATGAGAAAACAAAAATCAAAGAAAGTTGTGAATAAAATTGAATAATGGGGCCGCTTGTCGAATTGAGGAGTCATATAGTTCTATGGAGGTCGAAGGAACTCTTCATGATACTTTAATAGTGTGAGGGAGTCCAAATCTCTCTATCGACAAAGCTCCTTGAGCTTCAGGCAAGTCGAACTTGGAGGAAGATCCCACCAAGTCATGTCGCTAAGTGACGCTTTGGAAAACTTAGCACAGTCCTGAGGGTGCTCCTTGCCAAATGAATTTGATGGATATGAATCCTATGCTGGGAACATCTCGGGCGAGCTTGAGGAAGATGATCACCATAATGTTAGCAAATGGAGCTGAAAGTGTAAAATCAAACAAGAGGGACTTCTCATTGGACCTTGGCAAGGGTTATACATAAAATGATTTCCACTAAGAAGGGCAGAATTGGTCTCTATAGGTCACATCGTGGAGGTAGAAGATGGTGGTTTTGTGTTTTTATTGTATATGAGGAACTAGGGTTAGATCTTGGGCTCTATTTACTTTTCATGACCTCCTAATTCCTATTTTAGAGAGTTTAGGTGAACACATAGAGGAGAGACAGAGATGGAAATCAAGGGAGTTTGTTACTAGATTCAGCCCCTCCATGAAGATTGGAGGAAAGAGGCAAAGTCTCCATCATTTGATCTGCATTCAACGATTCTAACAGGACCCGTGATATACACTAGTGCGTGTTATACATTGACGTAGTTGTAACTTAGTAAAATAAAATTAGTTAGTTGTATCAATCATCTAAATAGGCCAATTGTCCATGATTATCCACCCTTTTATTCCCAATATATATTGGCATATCTACGACTATTCAAAATTGGTGAAATTTGGTACCTTACCTAAGTATACCATGAGGAACCATATCGAATCGATTCTTGCCATTGATTTAGGGAATCATGTGTTTCACGACATTAGATACTTATGTGTTTAATGCATTAATAATCATTGGAGAAGAGTTAAAATACCAAAATTTAGTAAAAGATATAATATCTCATTACATACTCATGTATTAAGTAGTGGAACATAGTATGAACATATATGGGGTGATTTGTTACTCATTATTCATTATTGGATATTTAGGGCTATGTGGTGCACATAATTAAACTAAGATGTGATGTAACTTTGGACTATCATGTTTTTGACTTATTCTAGGGTTTTACATAATATAAGAAATGAAATTTATAATTTAGCATTATCGATCATGTTTATTCTACACTTGAAATTCTAGAGGTGTGTAGACACACTTATCAAAATAATTAGAAACAAAGACAAACGATGAAATCACATAATCAAACTTCTCATGCCATTTCTTAAGGGCTTGGTTCAAGCCATATAATGACTTAACAAGTTTAAACACTTTGGAGTCATTCCCATGACCCACGAATCCCTTAGGTTGTTCCATATATATCTCCTCTTGAATATCACTATATAAGAACATGGTCTTCACATCCATCTGATGGATAGAGAGACTATGAATGGAAGTCAATGCTATAAGCACTTGGATTATGGTCATATGGGAAACAAGAGAATAGGTATCAAATTAATTTATTCCTTCACTATGTGTGTAACCCTTAGAAATGAACCTAGATTTATACTTATTGATTGTCCTGTCTACATTAAGTTTCTTCTTAGAGATCCATTTGCATCCAACTACAGAACAACCAAGAGGAAAATCTACTAATTACCAAGTTCCATTCAAGATAATTTATTGGATTTCATCATTAACATCTTCTTTCCAAAACATAGCTTTTGGAAAATGCATAGCTTGTCTGAAATATACAAGATTGTCCTCAATATTGTAAGTGAGAATCTCAATTCCAAAATCCTTGGATGTCCTTGTCCATTTACTTCTCCTTGGTTCAACCATTTCTTTATAATCATCATATTAGAAATAGCTTGTTTTGAGTCGACCCCATAATCGACAATGGAACTTGTGGTGAATGCATCCTCTTCAAAAATTTCTTTGGGTACACCAGATTTCATGGAAAACACATCCTCAAAGAATGTACCACCACGTAGTTCCACAATTATATTGGCATCAATGCCCGAGATATCAGAACTTACTATCAAGAATATGTCGACATAGCTTGTCTCTACATAACCCTAGAAGATGGCATCAACCACTTTTGGTCCCAATTTCTTCCTTTTGTGTTCAGGGACAACTACTTTAGTAAGGAACCCCCACACTCATAGATATTTGAGACTCAATTTTCTCCCTCTCCATAAATCAAACAAACCACTTTCTTTCTATTTACATGGAACTCAATTCAAAATATGGTAAGATGTATTCAAAGCTTTCCCCACTTAAAGTTGGATAGACGTAAGGTTCAGAGTAAGGTAGCAACCATATATATCAGGGTTTGGTTTTTACATTCTGCAATCCCATTAGATTGTGGTGGATAAGGAGCGGTAACTTCATGAACTATACTATGGAATTCAAAAAGTTTTAAGAAAAGGTTTGAAGTGTATTCTCCTCTCCCATCAGACTTTAATTGTTTAAGTACTTTGCTAGTTCAAGTTCAGATTCTTCCTTATAAATTTTGAATTTATCAAATTTCTTGTGTTTATGTTTAAGCAAATAGTCATAATAGTATTTACTAGCATCATCAACAAAAGTTATGAAATAGTGTTTTTTATCCCTGGTAGCAGTCTCATTAAATTTGTAGATATCAATATATACTAGATCAAGAATTTCAGAATTCCTATTCCCTAAATGAAAAGGCCTTCTAGGCATTATAGATTGCAAAAGAATCTCACATCTATTGTTAGTAATTTCAGACTTATGAATTAAATTTAGATTCATCATTCCTATAACATACCGAGACTTGGGTATATTCTTAGTTTAGCCTTAGTCTATGTTTTTCATAACCCTTATATCCCTTTTGGCCTTGACGTTTAATTTGTGGAAATATTAATGGTTTGGAATATAATTGAATATGAATTATGCCGATGTAAGGTTATATGCATAAATATCTTAGTGGGTGTTTTGATGAGGGTCTAAAATGCAATTTAACCACTTAAGTGTGATATGATAAAATAAATTACCTAGAACTTTCCATGGCCTATTGGAATGAGAAAGAGAAAAAGAAATAAATTGAAAAGCTATAAACTTGAAAATGTCATTAAATGATTTAATTTGATAAGTGATGATAATGTGGAGTAAATTGCCTAAAAATCATAAAAGGAAAACTAAAAAAAATTAAGCCCAAATTATTTTCCTAGAGTTAAAGTTTACTTGAATGACAAGTTTCACACTTTTGGAAAATTAATAATTATCTCTACATTAATTGGAATTGGAAGATATGAGTTTTCTCCAAATTATTAAATAAATTATTAACTAACTTCAAAAGTGGAAACCAACCTTAAATTCCTAATATACATGTCAAAATTAGTCTATGTGTGAATTTTCGTCTAATTTGGATAATCTTAAATATTTTAATTTATAATCTAAGGAAAAACAATATTAATGATATGTTGAAAAAATTAAATAATGGAAAAAATCATGTTCCTTGCATTTAGTATTGCTTATAGGCTAAGTTTCATATTATTAGAAAGTTTCTAGATGCCTCTAATTCATTAAAAAGATAAAATAAGTGATACAATTTAAATATATTAAATAAAATATTAAAATAAAAAAAACTAATGCTAAAATCGGATTGCTCACTCTAAAATTAGATAACTTACTAAATTTGGATTGATTTGGACTTCGTTTGTACCCTCAAATAATTATATAAAGTTTTGTACATTTAATGGATCTAAAGAACAAAGTTGGATGGTTGTATTAAATGTATCCACTAGTCATCTCCTACCTATAATATGTGTGAACAGTAATTCCATGGATGTGCATATTTTAAAATGTAATAACTCACTCATTTTTTCATCTTTTTCCACAATTCTTTCTCCTACGAGTTGCAAATTTGATTCCACTTCTTTTGAGTCATTACTCACGTGATTTCATCGTAGTTTCGAGGAACTCCCAAACTCCCCTACGTAGATCATTGCTGCTACCTTCCAATTCTTTTTATCTCACTTCCCCACCTATAAATACCTATACATTAACCTTACTTTGGCCTCCTGTTACTCTCCTCTCATTCCAATTTCTTGTCGATCTTTGTAAGTTGTCTTCGGTGCTCTTGGTTTGAGTTTGGGTTTGCGGTGGGTAGTCCTCCTCCTCCTCACCACCTCCAATCAATTGCCCTTAGATGTAAGTACTATGAACCCTCTTCTTTCGTTCGTTGTTCTTGTTTTAAAGAATTCTCACGCCGTGTGGATTTGCTCAATTTCGCATGGAGCAAGTAGCTCTCAGTTACTGTACATGGCATTTTGAGAGGGGAGAATGATCCCTCGAATGAAATTCCACAACTACCCTCCTCGTTTCTTCTTTCTTTGATTGTTCCATGCAAGGGCAATTTAGTGTTTTGTCCATGTTTTTCTTTGTTTTAACTGAGGTCAACTGGACCTTGACTGAGCAACTTGGTCGCACACTATTGGGAAAAAAGTCACCCAGGTTGGTCCCATCTCTCTTCCTCTCTCTCTCTCTCTCTCTCTCGCATATATTGATTAGTTGGTTTTTCCAAAATTTTTGATTGGCCAATTTTATTAAAGTCATATCTTTTGATTCGCTTGTCCAAAAATTAAGTAAAAATATGTTTTGGAATCGTAAAATTGTGTTTTATTTCTAATAAAAATAGTTTGAGAGCCTGATTCTAATGTTTTCAAAGGATGATTTCTAAGAATCTCATAAATTATATAACAACCCTAAAATTTTAACTTCATCATATAAACTTCAAATCTTACAAATTAATATGTTTTCTTGATCATAAAAACATAAGGAATCGTTTGATCTAGATTTTTAATCCAAAATCTGAGGTTTTCCAAATAGGTCTAGAGTTAGAGTTTTATTACATTTTTATGAATTTCAAAACCCTAATACATGCAAATAATTTGTAAATAGGTAAAGTTGATCTTGGAAACAACTAGGATGGTGAAAAGTGTTTCTAGGACTTTGGTTTAAGGTATGTTTGCATCCCCGATTATTCTTTTTGAGAAATTCACCTATATTCTCTTTCTCTTGGTCCTATGGACATTAGCATACACATTATCTTATTCTTTTGGAAATTATGATGTATGTGAAGTATCTTATTTGTTACTGAACTTGTGATCATATTATTTGATTTGATATTCTCTTGGAATCTTTGTTATGCTTTGTTCATGGTGGAACTCTGTATGATGGCATGTGATGTCTTTTTCCCACTTGTGAGGTGGATGTATATGTTGGACACTTTTGTGGTGACTACTTTATATAATCCAACTATACTTTCTACTTGCCTCTACATTAAACATGCTATGTGATTCAGTAGCACTAGAGTAGTGTAATTGCATTGGTTTTTGGGTTATGTGCCCTTATTTATTTTTGGGATGGAGGTTATGTGTCCCATACTCGGGTTTCAAATTTATGAGATTTTTCCCACTTTATATATATTTGAAAGTTTGGTTACGTTCCATTTTCTATCAGGTTTCAAGTTTATGAGGCTTGGTCACCGTTGCCTTTATATTGTTATAGGACTATGTTTATCTCACATGCATGCAGAATGATGTTTATGGATTATGGGTTATGTGCCCAAATTTCATATGTGCTTATGTGAAACTACTTTTATATGTTGATTTAATGGCAAGTATCATTTTATTGTGATTCTTTTCTCTCGATACACATTTGGGTGGTACTTTCCTCTTCTATGGGAAGCTTCATTTTATTTGATGTCCTTTACTCCGTATTTTGTCTCCCTAATTAGAACCCTTTCCTTACATAGTTTCCCTTTAAGAGACATGATTACCCTAGAATTGACCTATGAGATGATAAAAGGTTGATTTAGGATCATATGGTTTCACATTAGAATCATGATGTAATGAAGTTTTAGGTGAACTTACTCTATCATATAGGTTCATGGTGACATATATCTTTGGATGTTATAAGGTTTTGGCATGAGGATGATGAAAGTAGTTGCTAAGGAGATCGTATTATGGAAAAATGGTGACTTGGTTCCCGTATTAATTTTTGGCCGACATGTTTGTTTTATAGCGCATAGTTTTGCATCATCAACTTATTTTTGTTATACTATTATATGTACAAAAGAATTTTTTTTCTAGATTTTACCAAAGTTTCCTTAAACTAAGTCACAAATAAGAAATGTGTGATGTATGGTTAGGGAAAGCCTAGAATATACCTAGTTTTGTCTATTAAGAAGTGACTAGGAGAAAGTGGAATAATATAGAGGTGTAGTGGACCTACCCATTATACCTTGCAACTTTTGGTTTGACAATATGAATCTTAAGGTTGTCAGGTTAGAGACACAAGGACCTAAAGAACAACCCTAGGATCATATGACATGTTAGTTAGTTACATGCATAACATAAACCTTTAAAAATATTCACAACTAAAATATGCAATGTGACAATAGTACCTTGATATTGTGTAGCTTTTCTTGTTAGGATAAAACCTTTTAGGGGGTGAAGAATAGTTGGTTGATGATGTATGGATGATCAGATTTCGAGGACGAAATACTCTTTAAGGGGTGGAGTGTTGTAACACACACAAAATTTGGTATACTATTAGTTTAGCCTTAGTATAAGTTTTTCATAACCCTTATATCCCTTTTGGCCTTGACATTTAATTTGTTAAAATATTAATGGTTTGAAATATAATTGAACATTAATTATGCCAATGTAAGGTTATATGCATAAATATCTTAGTGGATGTTTTAATGAGGGTCTATAAATGCAATTTAACCAATTAAGTGTGATATGATAAAATAAAGTACATATAACTTTCCCTGGCCTAGTGGAACGAGAAAGAGAAAAAGAAATAAATAGAAAAGCTATAGACATGAAAATGCCATTAAACGATTTAATTTGATAAGTGACGATAATGTGAGGTAAATTAACTAAAAATCATAAAAGGAAAACTCAAAAAAATAATTCTAAGCCCAAATTCGTTTTCCTTGAGCTAAAATTTACTTGAATGACAAGTTTCACAATTTTGGAAAATTAATAATTATCTCTGCATTAATTAGAATTGGAAAATATGAGTTTTCTCTAAATTATTAAATAAATTATTAAATGACTCAAAAGTGGAAACAAACCATAAATTCATAATATACATGTCAAAATTAGTCTATGTGAGAATTTTCATCTAATTTGGATAATCTTAAATATTTTAGTCAATTTAGGAGAGAGAATATAATCTAATGAATAATAATATTTAATGATATGTTGAAAAAATTAAATAATGAAAAAATCATGTTCCTCGTGATTAGTATTGCTTATAGGCTAAGTTTCATATTTTTAAAAAGCTTCTAGATGCCTATAATTCATTAAATAGATAAATAAGTGATATGATTGAAATATATTGAAATAAAATATTAGAATAAAAAAAATGCCAAAATCTAATTCCTCGCTCCAAAATTAGCTAGCCTACCAAATATGGATTGATTTGGACTTCGTGTGCACCCTCAAATAATTATAGAAAGCTTTGTACATTTAATGGATCTAAAGAACAAAGTTTGATGATTGTATTAAATGTATCCGCTAGATATCTCCTACCTATGATTCACACGAATAGTAATTTCGTGGACGTACATATTTCAAAACGCAATAACTCACTCATTTCTCCATCTTTTTTCATAATTCTTTCGCCTACGAGTTGCAAATTTGATTCGACTTCTTTTGAGTAATTACTCACGTAAGTTTGTCATGGTTTTGAGAAACACCCAAACTCCCCTACGTAGAGCATTGCAGTTACCTTCCAATTCTTTGTATCTCACTTCCCCATCTATAAATACCTATACCCTAACCTTCGTTCGATCTCGTGCTACTATCCTCTTGCCAATTTCTTCTCAATCTTTGTAAGTTGTCACCAGTGCTCTTAGTTCGAGTTTGGGTTTGCAGTGGGTAGTCATCCACCTTCTCGCCACCTCAGATCAATTGCCCTTTTAGATGTAAGTACTATGAACCCTACTCTTTTGTTTGTTGTTCTTGTTTTCAAGAATCATCAAGCCATGCGAATTTGCCCAATTTCACATGGAACAACTAGCTCTCGGTTACTGTACATGGCATTTTGAGAGGGGAGAACGATCCTCAGTTGAAATTCTATAACTACCCTCCTCGCTTCTTCTTTCTTTGATTGTTCCATGCAAGGGCAGTTTAGTCTTTTGCCAGTGTTTTTCTTTGTTTTGACTGAGGTCAACTGGACCTTGACCAAGTGACTTGGCCGCACGCTATTGGGCCAAGTCAGCTGGGTCGGTCCCATCTCTCTTCCTCTCTCTCTCTCATACACATATATTGATTAGTTGGTTTTTCTGAATTTTTTGATTGGCCAGTTTTATAAAAGGCATATCTTTTGATTTGCTTGTCCAAAAACTAAGTAAAAACATGTTTTGGAATAGGAAAAATGTGTTCTTTCTAATAAAAATATTTTTGAGCCTAATTTTAATGTTTTCGAAGGATGATTTATAAAAATCTAATAAATTATATAACAACCCTAAAAATTGTAACTTCATCATTGATAACACCAAATTTTGTGATATTTTTGCCCTTTATTTTGTTGTCAAAACTGCCTTTTTCTGCTATTTTCCTCTCTTTTATTAGTACTTTCACAATAATTGGCCAAGCAATGCTCTTAATCCAATATTTCCATCTTTTGTAGAGTTTTTCCTCATTTTGGTACAATAAGGCCGTCCTGGCCCACAAATAAGTCCACGTCTGTTTCGGCCTTCCTGACGCCCGATACGACCTTTGCCCGACAGGATGGAGCAACACAATGACGTGCGACAAAGGGATGCCGCGCGAGAAGAAGCTGACGGATGACACGCCTCTTACCTGACAGGGAGCCGAGCTCGCCACGACAACCCAAGCTTATCGTGCGACACCGGCTACCCACCGGCAGGGGCCGCCCGTCACGTGACCGACAACCAACATCCCTGCGTCGGGCAATATGTGTATCGGCCGTCCATCAAACTCGCGAATACGGAGGACACGTGGCGCTGCGAGCACCATAACTTTCCCCAACCACTGCCTATAAATAGCAGCTACAAGAAGTCGAAAAGACAGTTCGGACAGTTGGGAGCTTTGAGCGATTTTCCGAGGAAAACTGCGAGACCAAGAGTATCGTGCCCCAGTGCTCGTGCCGGGAAACTCTATGTGAGGTCTTCCTCATCCCGAGAGGGAGGGGATGGTTCACTTAGGACCGTCCCGGGCGACACTGTGGGCCGATATCGGCTGACGCAGATGAGCGACACAAGTGCCCGACAGTAGAACGTGTCGCTCCATGCCCGACACGATATCGAACCTGATACGCTTCGCCCATCATGCGTGCCGCCCGAGAGGGTGCGCCGCCCGACATGAGCGTATCGGCCAGGGTTCCTGAGCGATACATTCGGCCGTCACAGCGTGCTGCCCGACACGGCTGTATCGAGCTAGGCTCCTGACCGGTATCGGGATGGAGGGTCCACTGTAGTCCATCGACCTTCTACATCAAGAAGGTGATACCTATCTTTACTTCTGTTATTTAATTCTTTAATTCCTGCATTGTAATCAAACCTTTATATATTTATGGAAATAGAAAAGTCCAATTACTTGCTGCTCTATGCTTGGTGCAATGTGTTGGATGACTGCTATGTTTGATATCCGAACTCTAGCTTGTATGTTTAGATCGCGTTTTGCTTAGCTACCGAATCGTGTTTTCCCATCGCAACAACTTCGAGAGTTGTGTTGTGGCTCTAGTGTTTGGTCCGATTCTGGAGTACGAGAGTGCCTGGAACAGAGTTGTTTCGGTAACCTTCCACTCTAACTTAAGACCAGCCACCTCAAGAGGGGTGTTGGTGCTTGGTTAGAGGTACCCGCTCTGAGAGGAGGGGTGCAGGATGTTACTGGTGCCGCTTGTTTTTCTGAAGTCTTATCCTTTGTACCTTGCTCTAGCTCTAGTTTTATCTTTCTGTTTCTGTTGCATGAAAACCCCTAAAAACTGCTAAATGACTAAAAACCTTAAATCTCTCTAGTAGCTCCAGTTGGAGATAGTTTTCTTGTTTTGTTTGTGACATCTTGTTGTTTCCCTTGTGGGGAATTTATTATCTCTTTATACCTGCCGGAGTATAGCGTGTCGATTCTGGGTTCTCATCACTACCCCCTTGTCCCTGTGTTCGACCCCATATATCTACTTTGACCCCATAAGCAAAGTTGCAGGGGCCTAGAAGGATTCAGGTTTATAAATGTAAAAGCTCGACTACTTCAAATCTGCCTCCACTTTTGGACGCGCGATTTAGGCCGGTCAACTTTTTTGCGCCGTTGCCGGGGACAAGGTAAAAATGGCACTGTTGACGAATCTGAATCCACTAACTACACTCCCGTGCCTCAAGCTTAGAAATGAGTTTGACAACACTCTTTTTCTTTTTCTTTTTATTGTTATTCTTTGGCTAAACGTAAAAATTCAATTTTCTAAACTTGATTTTTCATGCCATTTCAGGAACCCTGAAGATAAGTAGTTTGTTTCCCCGAGTTACGACGCCACTCGACTGTCCAATCAAGCACAATCATCAACACCATGCCTCCTCGCGTCAACCCACAACACTCTGAAGGGGAGCGGCAAGGAAGATCTGGGCATGAATCACCTCCACCAGATGGCGACGACCGCTATGAAGGCAATAATCAGCTTGAAGATCAGGAGTCAGAACACTCTGAGGAAGAACACCCTCAAGCTAGGCGTCGCCACCGCCGCCGAAACCGAAGGAACCAAGATCGGGCACATCACCGACGAGATGACGACAGCAACGATTCCGAGGAGGAAGAGAAGACGCTGAGAGAGTTGGCATCAACAAAAGCCAACAACTCCAGATGTCCCGTCATCACCCCGCGATTCAACGCAGCCAATTTTGAGCTTAAGCCGTCCGTTATCTCAATGATCCAGAACAAGAGCTTCAGGGGGAGTTCAAAGAATGACAACTCCTACCATCATCTCGATGCCTTCAAGAACATCTGTGATACGATAAAGATGCGGGGGTCCCTCAGGAGGTCATATATTGCAAAGGCTTCATCTTTTCCCTAGAGGACAAAGCGTTGTCCTGGTATCTCGGGTTACCTCACCGGTCTTTGAACGGATGGGGAGTGTTAGCCGACGCATTCGTAAATAAGTTCTACCCCACCGAAAGGACGGTCAGAAACCGGAAGAAAATAACCTCCTTCATGCAAAAGCCGAACGAAAGCCTCCACGACGTCTGGGAGCGATTCCAGGAGTACCGGAGGGATTGCCCCCATCATAACTGCAAGAAGGGCTTCCTCATCACCACCTTCTACAACGGCTTGACTCCCGATGAAAGGGTGTCACTGAACACAGCAGCGGGCATTGACTTCCTGGGGAAGAAGGAAAAGAAGTCCGAGATGATTATGAAGAACATGGCCGAGCTAATGGCCGGTGCTGAGTTTGATCGATCTGATAGAGGACAAGCAAGGAAGGTAGGTGAAGGGTCCGCCCTTGAGTCTAAGGTGCTGGAGTCAATCACTTTGCAGATATAGAGAATTGCTACTGATGTTAAACAATTGTGAGAAGCTGGCAGTAAAGGTAAGAAGCCAGTCGAAAAAGTAATGAAATGCGTTACTCACGGGGTAGACAATTGTGTCTACACCCGACCAGAAGCAGACAACGACTCCGACTCAGAAGACGAAAGGACAGAGAATGTCTCCGACATGAATTTCAAGAGGCCAGATCACCCTGGATTTAATTACGGTAACAAGGATGCAGCGGAAAATTCGCATCAGCTGCACACCTCGGCCAAGCCAGTGCAACTTTTGAGAAGAGAGGAGGATCCGGCCAATATGCCAAGAACAACCAATTCCAACTAGCAAAAGGCAATTTCCAAGCACCAGGAAAATACCAAGGCCCAACCCGAGAACAGGACAAAGGAGCAAGACAATTTGATGTGGTTCGCCAGTTGTTTGATTTTGTTAAGAAACATGATACCATTAATAACCAACTAGCGCAAAGTGCGCTATCCAATTCTGGCATTTTGAACTCGTTGCAGGGACAGTTGGCATACATGTAGACACATCAACGCCAAATCGACCAGCAGCTAGCTCAGCTCGCCGAAATCGTAAAGAACCCGTCGGGGAAGATCCCGTCCAACACTGAACCAGCCAAAAGATCGGGACAATGACTGCGGAGAAGAGGGATGAAGAAGAAGCCAAAGACGTCCAGCTGAGGATGGAAAACTCAGCGCTTCTCGGGAGGAAACCCGAGCTGTTTTTAAATTCCTAGTATAGGGTGCTTTTAATTTCCAGCAAAATGAACATTATGAACACTATGATCTGTAATAAGGCCCGAGGCAGTTCCTGCGCCACATGCACTGACTCTTCGGTTTTATGGGTCACCACCTCAGTTTTATTAACCAGGATGGGTAATACCATCTGATTCCGGGACCTTAGTCTTTGGCCAATGATGTTTTACTCATCAGCCACAGTTTAAACCGCTTTGTTTTCATGATTTATCGGAAAGCAACCCAACCAGTGCTATGAATGCGCCCATATCGGGCAGTGGAATTTTGGGGATTGCAAGGGTCGTGCCGACGGATGAACTTGCCCGACTTACGAGTTGCTCTAACGGCTGACACGCGCCCCAGATTTACTTGTTTCACCCCGGTTGAGTTTGCTATATAAAGGGGCGAGTTTTTACCGTGTCGGGCTCCTTGCCTTACTGTTTTCACGCTCCTGTATCGTGCTAAGACCTTGTGCTTTTTCTCCCGTGTCGCACAAGACTGCCTTGCTCTCGTGTCGTGCGGAAGTTCAGATCACGGCAAGGTAAAGCCCGATAGACCCCATCGCCCGACAGACCGTATCGCCCGACACGTTCCTTTCTTTAAGCAATTAGCTTATTGGTCTTACAGTTCCTCTGCTGAGCATGCCTTGTATCGCCCGATATGGATGTCGCGCAACATACCCTTTATTCATGGTTGCCCGATACACCATACCGAGCGAGGGGTACCATGTACCAGTGAGGGAGGTACAAAATCTTGAAAATTCTAACTCAATTTATTTATGCTTTTGTTTTAAATTCGTTATTCTTTTGTTCTTTGTGTACATATATATGTTCATACCAAAGTTTCAAAAATTCTTTTTGTTCATATATCATCCCCATGCTCATATACAAAGTTTCTATTTTAGCAAAAACCTATCGCAACTTCTTGCAAAGTTAGTTTTCTATGTGCTTAACGAGATACAAGTTCTGTTATATCTTTTTGATAATGCTGCCTTAAACGAATAAAAGATTATGTTTTGCCATGCCAAAAATTTCAAAAAATATAATAATCTCGCAAACAGCTAAGAGATGAGTATGGAGAAGGAAAAAGCTGCCCAAACAGTAGAAATCTCTTTGTTTCTCCCTACCCAACAAAAATCCCAAAAATAGAGAGAAGCCTTATGAGAGTGAATAAAAGCATGAGAGTTGTGCCTGATAAAAGAAAATAAATATATATATATACACACTTGTTTTCCAAAAGTACCCATCTTTAGGCATGGTAGATCCGGGGTAGTGGTACTTAGGATGTGAAATCACTGCTCTAAAGCCAACTGGCTTGGACTGCAGGGACCACTTGCCCGCTAACGGACCCTTACCTAGATGGACCAATGGGAGACAAGAAAAAAACCCAAAAAGCCTTAGCCTACCTTATACACAACTTTCTGCCCTAAAATAAAGCTGTTTGGTGCATAAGCTAACTTCAGAATCATACAAAAAAGTCTCGCCGAAGCTGTATAGTAATTTTTTACTGAAATAATAAAGCAAGGAAACACATGGTCTCTTGTTTAGAGTAAGGCAATATTATCTCTAAAGGCATTACGATACTTGTTTTACCGCTTGGCCTGAAAGCTATACCAAGTAAGAAGAAGTATCACAAAATAAAGTTTAAATATTGATTGAGGACAATCAAAATGCTAAGTTTGAGGGAGTTGATAGCACCAAATTTTGTGATGTTTTTGCCCTTTATTCTATTGTCAAAACTGCCCTTTTCTGCTATTTTCCTCTCTTTTATTAGTACTTTCGCAATAATTGGCCAAGCAATGCTCTTAATCCAATATTTCCATCTTTTGCAGAGTTTTTCCTCATTTTGGTATAATAAGGCCGTCCCGGACCACAAATAAGTCCAAGTCTATTTCGGCCTTCCTGACGCCCGATACGACCTCTGCCCGACAGGGTGGAGCAACACAATGACGCACGTCAAAGGGATGACGCACGAGAAGAAGCTGACGGACGACACGCCTCTTACCCGACAGGGAGCCGAGCTCGCCACAACAACCCAAGCTTGTCGCGCGACACCGGCTACCCACCGGCAGGCGCCGCCCGTCACGTGACCGACAGCCAACATCCCTGCGCCGGGCGATATGTGTATCGGCCGTCCATCAAACTCGCGAATACGGAGGACACGTGGCGCTGCGAGCACCATAACTTTCCCCAACCGCTGCCTATAAATAGCAGCTACAGGAAGTCGAAAAGACAGTTCGGACAGTTGGGAGCTTTGAGCGATCTTCCGAGGAAAACTGCGAGAGCAAGAGTATCGTGCCCCAGTGCTCGTGCCGGACAACTCTAGGTGAGCTCTTCCTCATCCCGAGAGGGAGGGGATGGTTCACTTAGGACCGTCCCGGGCGACACTGCAGGCCGATATCGGTCGACGCAGATGAGTGATACAAGTGCCCGACAGTAGAACGTGTCGCTCCATGCCCGACATGATATCAAACTCAATACGCTTCGCTCGTCATGCGTGTCGTCCGAGAGGGTGTGCCGCCCGACATGAGCGTATCGGCCAGGGTCCCTGAGCAATACAGTCGGCCATCACAGTGTGCCGCCCGAGAGGGTGTGCCGCCCGACACGGCTGTATCGAGCTAGGCTCCTGACCGGTATCGGGTTGGAGGGTCCACTGTAGTCCATCGACCTTCTACATCAAGAAGGCGATACCTATCTTTACTTCTGTTATTTAATTCTTTAATTCCTGCATTGTAATCAAACCTTTATATGTTTATGGAAATAGAAAAGCTCAATTACTTGCTGCTCTATGCTTGGTGCAATGTGTTGGATGACTGCTATGTTTGATATCCGAACTCTAGCTTGCATGTTTGGATCGCATTTTGTTTAGCTACCGAATCGTGTTTTCCCGTCGTAACAACTTCGAGAGTTGTGTTGTGGCTCTAGTGTTTGGTCCGATTCCGGAGTATGAGAGTGCCTGGAACGGAGTTGTTTCAGTAACCTTCCACTCTAACTTAAGACCAGTGACCTCGAGAGGGGTGTTGGTGCTTGGTTAGAGGTACCCGCTCTGAGAGGAGGGGTGCAGGATGTTACTAGTGCCGCTTGTTTTTCTGAAGTCTTATCCTTCGTATCTTGCTCTAGCTCTAGTTTTATCTTTCTGTTTCTATTGCATGAAAACCCCTAAAAACTGCTAAATGACTAAAAACCTTAAATCTCTCTAGTAGCTCCAGTTGGAGATAGTTTTCTTGTTTTATTTGTGACATCTTGTTGTTTCCCTTGTGGGGAATTTATTATCTCTTTATATCTGCTGGAGTGTAGCATGTCGATTCTGGGTTCTCAACACTACCCCCCTTGTCCCTGTGTTCGACCCCGTATATCTACTTCGACCCCGTAAGCAAAGTTTTGGGGGCCTAGAAGGATTCGGGTTTATAAATGTAAAAGCTCGACTACCTCAAATCCACATCCACTTTTGGACGCGCGATTTAGGCCGGTCGATCATATAAACTTCAAATTTGACAAATTAATATGTTTTCTTGATAAAAAAAACATAAGGAATCATTTGGTCTAGATTTTTAATCCAAAATCTAATGTTTTCCAAATAGGTCTAGAATTAGAGTTTCATTACATTTATATGAAAAGTGTTTATAGGACTCTGGTTTAAGGTATGTTTGCATCTTAGATAATTCTTTTTGAGCCATTCACCTATATTCTCTTTCTCTTGGTCCTATGGACAGTAGCCTACACATTATCTTGTTCTTTTGGAAATTATGCTTCATGTGAAGTATCTTATTTGTTACTGATCTTGTGATCATATAATTTGATTTGAAATTCTCTTGGAATCTTTATTATGCTTTGTTCATGGTGGAACTTTATATGATGACATGTGATGTCTTTTTACCACTTGTGAGGTGGATGTATATGTAGGTCACTTTTGTGGTGATTATATAATCCGACTATACTTTCTACTTGCCTCTACATTAAACATGCTATGTGATTCAGTAGCACTAGAGTAGTGGAATTGCATTGGTTTCTAGGTTATGTGCCCTTATTTATTTTTGGGATGGAGGTTATGTTCCCCATACTCAAGTTTTAAATTTATGAGGTTTGGTCCACTTTATAAATATTTGAGAGTTTGGTTATGTGTCATTCTCTACCAAGTTTCAAGTGTATGAGGCTTGGCCGCCATTGTCTTTATATTATTCTAGGGCTATGTTTATCTCACATGCATGTAGGATGATGTTTATGGATTATGGGTTATGTGCCCAAATTTCATGTTTTTATGTGACACCACTTTTATATGTTGATTTAATGGAAAGTATCATTTTATTGTGATTCTTTTCTCTGAATGCCCATTTGGGTGGTACTTTCCTCTTCTTTGGGAAGCTTCATTTTATTTGATGTCCTTTACTCCATATATTGATCAATTTTCTTTTAGTATGCACATACTAGCCTTTTTTGATGTCTTCTATTGTTTCTCTTCTCGTTGGGGTATGCTTCCAACCCTTGGTGAAGGACTTGGATGATGTGGCATGAAGATATGGACATAGCTTAAGGAGTTAAAGCTTGGAGAGAAAGTTGTAATGGTTTAGACTTCCCTCTATCTTAGATCCTTATGTTGTATCATACATGTAAACCCTATGTGGGAGATTAAGATATACTTTTGTAATCTTATTGAGAAGTTGAATATTGTCATTATTTTCTTCCGCTGCTACATTGTGGTTGTTTTGAACCATTAATGAGATTTGAAAATTTTACACCCACTCCATCATTCCTTTTTGGATGTGTTTGGATTGGAGGTTTTATTCTTCAAATTTAGTAGGGAGTGGTTCCCCTCTAGGATCCCACTCCTTACAATTCCTTTTATTAAACCAACATTAACATGCCACGAACAAGTATGCCATACATTAGACAATATAAGATTCATGCAAATAGAACTATTATCATTCATATTTAAAACTAAATTTAAAACAAGTTCAACATGAATCTTAAATAAGTTCTTCATATCACATAGATACTCCTTATCAAAAAGTGAATAATCACAAAGGCATGTAATAATAGCCTTATTACATATGTTGTCTATTCTAAAACCTTCTTAAAATAAAGTTTTTCCACTAAGAATATTGCATTGAAAAGTTGGATCATGTCTGACTATATGAAGTCTCAGAACCTTCCCTGAAGGAAACTTGAAGTCCACTCGTCCCTTTGACTTATACAGAGATGAAATCTTCCAAAGTCATAAAATGACCTCTTGAGGTTTGGTAAGACACAAACAAGTCCAGTATATGTTATCTAATAAAACAGTTCAGAAATAGAAAGGATTTTAGGTTTTATAGACACATACTCATCATTGAGGGTTAAGTATGTAGTCATCATGTTGACTACAACCTCCTTAGTTGCAGATGAGACAACTTTCTTTGCCTTCTTCAAAGGAAAGTCCTTATTCCAGTGGCCAACATGTTCACATGTCCAACAAGGTTTGTTCTTCAATTTCTTAGCCTAAGGTTTATGTATATTCTTTAGGTTTATGCATATTCTTTGATTTATTATCTTAGTTTCTAGCATAGTAAAATTGACACTAGGGTTTACATTAGTAGGTTACTTGATAGTCTTCTCCTTCAAGTGTTTTTTTTTAATGTTAATTTCCCTCATTTGATCATTCATTGATAATTCTCTTTTGCATTGCTTAAGGGTCATGCCAAATTCTTCCTAAGATTTAGAGAATTTTTCTATGACACACATAACAAAAAACTTGTTAGGAAAATCCATGCTTGCATACGAGATCTCATGACACAAGAGATGGAAGTCGTGTGTTTGGTTAAAAATGGATTTACCCTAAACCATTTAAAACTTTAGAAATTTAGATACATTATACTTTTTAGCACCCAAATTTCCTATACTAAAATTCTTTTTTAATACCCCCCTTAAAACCTTAGAAGTAGTAACATGCGGATTAGAGTACATCATACTTTTTGTTATTTCTTTTTTTTTTTGAATAAGGTAAATATATTAGACCAAAAGGGGATGTATAGTTAGAAACTATACAAACATAGTGTGGCACCCAAAACCTGGGCCCAAAAGAAACTATACATGGGTATTACATACAAAAACCCCACTATGTTTGTGTGCTATCATTAAGCATGTACAAAATGTACTTCCTATTCTTCATATGCCATTTAAGCTCCTTGGCGAAATTGTTGATGAACACACTCTGGCTTGTCTCTTTCTTCTCGTGTCATCTTTTGTTCCTTTCATTCCACACAAAGTAACTCAGGCTAGTGATGCAAAGCACGGTGTATCTTTTCAAAATTATGTCATTCTTGAACTTATCACATGCCCAGCTGAGAGCGTCACTGAGATTATTAGGTACATTTTGACCCTAGCCATTTCTGAGGCACATGATGCTCTAGATATGCGTTGTCCACCTGCAGCTGAAGAAAAGATGTTTGCTCATCCATTGGTATCTATGCAGGGATAGCAGATCTCTACAATCAGAATACCCCAGGCTTCTATTCTATCTAGGGAAGGGAGCCTATTACAGATTGCTCTATAATAAAAGACACTCCACTTAGGATAATGAGCAGGACCCCAAATGATCACTGTACAACCAGCCACAAGAGGGCTACCTGTAATAGTGTTGATCGGTGGTGACAGATTTGAAGTAGTCTAAACACCACTCAGATCAACACTATACAAGTGTTGATTAGCTTCCACATGAGCACACATCAAATGGAAAGTACGAGGGGGTTTGCTCCCCTCTTCAAATTTTAAGTTGGGGTCATACCTTTTCTTCATCCATGATGTCCAATGGTCCAGAGGTGAGTTGATGAAGCGATAAACTCTCTTGGCGTTGCTCTTCTATATGAGCTCCACAACAACCATAACCTGTAATCCTCCCTCAAGAAATGCTTTACAGTTATTTCCCAGGATATATCATGATTCTTTCCATCCCACAAGAAACCAGCAGTGAGAGATCTAAAAGAAAGTAGAATGGGATTGGGTATAGAACCCATTGTGGTTCAAAAATGAACCAAAATTTGCAGTACAGAAGAGATCAGCAATAGGTGACCCACCATAGAAATACAAAGCCCACTCCAAGCTTCTATTCTTGCTCTGTACCTGTCAAGACAGCCACCAAAATGCTTGGATGTTATTTGACCTACAATGAGAGGGAACCGTAGGTACTTGGTAGGAAGCGATCCTACTTGCATGACAATTGCTTTCTTTAACCTTCCTCTTATGTTGTCACAAGATTTGGAGAAAAAAACTTGTGATTTTATGGAGCTCACATGCAGGCCTGTGAGTTTGCCAAACTTAGTCAACAAATGTTTGTACTCCCTAAGTCTTCTCATATTCCCAGATGTGAATAGCAGAACGTCATCTGTAAAAATAATGTGTGTCATCACCTTGATACCCTTGACTTTATAGGGTTTAATCAAGCCATTTTCTTCAATTGTATCCACCATCATAGTCAGCCCCTCCATCACCAACGTAAATAGGAGAGGAGATAGGGATCACCTTGGCAAAGCCCATTTGATGATCTAAACATCCCATTAGGACACCCATTTATGAGAACAAAAAAGGAGCAAGTTTCTACACATTGTTTGATTATTTGTGTCCATTTCTGGTCAAACCCCAGAGAATCCATCACATTCCATAGATAATCCCAATTAACATGATCATATGCCTTACTGGTATAAATCTTCATACAAGCTTTCGCTGTCACCTTCTTCATATTAAATTCATTAAGAAATTCTGTAGCCAGTAACGAGCAATCTGACATATTTCTGCCTTTAACAAAGGAATTTTGGTTTGGTGAGATGATGTGAGGTAACACCTCCTTCAATCTTTTAGCCAACAGTTTGGAGATCATTTTGTATAGTACTGAGAAACATGGTATTGGCCTGAAGTTAGTCATTTCCTTAACATTGTTGTTCTTGGGAATCAGTTTTATGAACAAATGGTTCACTGATCTAACCATAGAACCTCCACCTAGAAACCAATTCACGGCAAGACACATATCATGTTTGATAATAGTTCACACCTTATGGAAGAAGTGGTTGTTAAAGCCATCCAGGCTCGGGGCTTTGGAGTAAGGAATGGAGAATAGCACCTCTTTTACTTCCTCTTCAGTAGCTTCCTTGCACAGAGTAGAATTCATTTCTGTTGTGATCTTACCAATAGGTAGATTAATTTATTCAATCGGGTATCTATGATCATTATTATAAAGTTTTGTGAAGTACTGAGTTGCCACAACAGCCACATCTTCATGTTTGTCTACTATCTCTCCTTTCTCATTGATTAGTTTGTAAATTGATTCCCTCATCTCTTTTTTCCTGACGACATCATGGTATACTTTGGAATTTTTATCCCCATCGGTAATCCATTTCAATCTACTTCTTTTCCAAAGGTAAACTTCTTCAGCTTTCTGCAATTTTCTAATTCTGTCCTCACACTTCGTTTCTTCATCAATGTAGCCCTCATCAAGGGGGTTGAGGCGTAGGTTCATGGCAGCTTCATCATATTTTCTCTTAGCTTTGTGTAGAAGGTTGGGAAGGTTTACCTTCTCTTTGGACCACTTCTTGAGTGCTTTCTTAGTGTGTTGAAGTTTTTTGAGAACCCTGAACATCAGGTTGCCTTCTATATGAACATCCCCACAATCTTTAGCCAAGTCACTGAAGCCATCCTAGTCACTCCAAACATTTAGAAACCTGAAAGGGTGAGGGGGTTGAGGAGATTGATTAATGTATACCTTCATCCAGGTGTGGTCGCTGAAAATATGTGATCCCAGTGTGATGGCCACATTAGGAATCACATCCAGCCAAGCGTTGTTGACGAAGCCTCTGTCCAGGCAACTAGAGATGCGCTCAGTAGGTCCTTGCTTGTTAGACCAGGTGATAATGCCACCAATCGTATAAACTTTATGTAACCCTACTAAGTCCAAAGCAGTGTTGAACTCGTTAAGGATTTTTTCTGGGACCCTCTTGCCTCCATATTTCTCACTTGTCTATCTCGTGTTGTTGAAGTCACCCAGAACAAGCCATGGTACTTCATCTTGTGTCGTGGATTCTAAAATTGGCCATCATCTATCCCAGTCAGATTCAAGATTTTCACCATATACCACAGACAATATACATTAGAACCCTCCAAAGTTGAAGCAGCTAACATTTATTATCTGATCTATAGAGTTAATAAGATCGATCTTCCATCTAAGGGAGTTCCACCCAATGACTATCCTTCCTCCATATACCTTGTCAAGATTAGATATAGTCCTCCATTGCGTAGGGAATAAAGAATTAACATCATCTGTATTGATCCTTTTAATTCTTGTTTCAAAACAGCACACTACCTATTCTTAGATATCGTTCAGGTGCCTTTTTAGCTTTCTCTGTGTCTTCAACAAAGATGCCCCCCAGAAATTCCATGCCATGATTGACATCTAATTAATGGTGTTTGATGACCCTCCTACATTCTTGGATTTGGGTCGACCCTTGGTCTTGTTTGCAGCACTACTTGTATGCCTTGGATTGTGGCTACGGGTCCCCCCCTCATCAATAAGGGTGTCCCCATCATCCTCCTGATCTGGAGATGTGAATTGATTCAACATTGTGATCACTGGTGTTTCAACAACCCTTGTGATAACAATTCTTGTAGATGGGATTGTCACAACATTGCTCACTGTGTCATCAGGCTCTTTCATACCACTTGTTTCGTTCTCTGTATGATATTCTCCCTCTTCAATAACTATTGTTTCTTGTTCAACATTTACTACTACTTTTCCTTTGCCTTTATCAGAAGCATTAAAATTCTCACTTCTTTGTTCCTTCACAGGCACCTCCTTCGAAGCAGTCTCACCACCCTTGTTCTTGTCAGCAAGACTATTAGCAGCAGTTAAGCTTTTGGAAGAGGTAGCATTAGCAGCCGACAGACCCCAACTTCTGCCCCTGCTACCTTTCCTCTTCAACAGCTGGGTATTTCTCTGAACGGGTACCCTCATAAAGGGTGGTTCAGCAAGAGCAACCCTCTCTCCTCGGCAACATCCAGTCGCATGGCCGAACACCAAGCATTCTTCACACCTATCAGGTAAGGCCTCATATAGCACCCTTATTATCAAAGCTTTCCCATCTGGCATCTCGATCATCACCTCCTTAGGTGGAGGTCTATCTTCTTTGACCTCAACACATATATGTGCAGTGCCAACAAACTTACCTTTAGACATAAAGTCGATCACCTTGGGCTCACCCACCCCACAAGCAATAATGGAGATGGCTCTACGAGTCCAATGGTGACTGACCTTTGGGAGAGTGATCCAGATAGGGGCAGAGGTGAGGGAAGCACGTCTGAGATCAACTTCAGGAATCCACCTATGAGAGAGGACCATATTTTCATCAAAGAACCACAGGCCCTAGTCAAAGGTGACTCCCAAGTCATCCTCAGAAGAAACCGAGCGAGAAATAGTCCACCCATCAAGGGAGAGAGTTGCAGTTCACCTTTGGGCCTCCATGCTCTGACCATCCAACCATAGAGTTGTTTTAACACTGCCTCCTTACAAAGGATTTGGACAATGAGAAAATACTGATGAAACTTGTCCATTTCTTTCACCACTAGATCCAAGAATTTCAACTATGGCCTATTGTCCCCTTCTTTGAATTTCGGACCCCTGGGGTCCTCTGGCATAAACAACGGTTTGAACCTGTGTTGCACGACCATCGATTTGGCAAGGGTGGCTACCCAGGTCCTACCCACTATGACATCCGCCTTCAGATCCTTCCATCCCACCTGCGCAGAGGAGGAAGGAGGAGGAGCCGGCTCCTCAAAACTAGGAGGAGGGTGTGGGGAAGGGTTAGTAGCAGATGGGGCAGAGGAACCCGACCCCCTGGCCTGCCCCTGCCATGGCGCAGCCAAGCCAACACCCAAGATAGAGATGGAATGGAGCTGACTCTAGAGAGAGAAAACTACCTTCACTTGTATCAGTTACCTATAACATACTTTTTGTTATTTCAAGCAAACAAGATTAACCCTAAAATGTCTTATCACCCTTCTTCTAGTTTGCAATTCATTTTGCATTATTAGGGATGATGTCATAGGTTTAAGTTCATCATCCTCTATGTACTAATCAAAACTCATTATCTGAAGCCAAATTTGTATCCCACTCTACCAATGGGAAAAGTTCGTACCAATAAATTTTCACTCATATTAGTAGCGATAATTTGATAGTCAGAACCATGATTGGCCATTGTTAACAATGATAGAATGAATTCTTTAAGACTATTAATAATTGTTATGTGTAGTTACATGAAAAATAGCAAACAATTGCAATTAATTAATAAATTCAGGCCAGATCTGGATAAGTTATAGAAGAATAACAAAGCAGGAGAATAAAAAATTAAACAAAGGTTAGGAACTCAGACCAGATCATTCTTTGAAAAATGAATGTCTTATTTGAAGAATTTAGGGGCTCATAATCCTTCTAGATAAGTGTCGTTCTTCTAGTCCACCTGGTCACAAACCTACTGAAGACATCTTGCTCTTGAACTCACGACAAACTGTTGCACAAACAGTGTAGCTCAATGATCGAAGGTACCACCACCCGACCAGATCACATTTGTAGAGAAGAGGAAGGACGAACTAGCTAATAAAAGGAAAGCTTTGCACATAGAAGTTCGAGAGAGATGACGGAAAGAAACTAGTTTAGTGTTGGCAAAACACTTGTAAGAATGATGAAGGTTGTTGTTCATAAGTTTTGTTTGACCATAATGACCTGATGCTTATTTATAGCACTCTAATGCCCCATCATCCTATTCTCAATAAGACATGATCACACAATCACTCTTGTATACAAAATGGAAAACAAATTCATTTAAGAAAGTAACATTTAGTTACTTACTTGTATTCTTGTACAAAAGGAAGATAGAAGACAGAAGACAATTCCCCCAACCTAAAACCCATAAGCCACAAGCTACAGTCCTGAGTCCATGCCTAGCTTGGCCTGGCCAGGTGAGGTGTGCCATGTGTGAGTGTGTGTACATGTGTGTTATGGTCACCATACCAACCAAGGAAGTGATCATACTCTTCCTTGGATCCCTTTGGACACTAGTGTCACATGTGATCCTACAAGTAAGGACAAAAAAAGTTCTAGGATTGAACAAGGTGGGACTAAAACTCTTTCCATTTGTACATGACACAAAACAACAAAATTTATCTATGTACTAGTTGCACTACATTGGGCTTAACCCATACTAATTGAATGGTTGTAACAACCACATATCTAACATGATTGTTTCCTCTGTAATTGTTCATGCATATCTTTGGGACCATTTTATTGTTAGTATTTAAAGGTAAAGTTGAATATTATATGTTCTTATTGATGGTCTTTCTCGTGCTTATGAGATGTTTGCTTTTTTTAAAGATATTAGATAATAGAACTAATTGTAAAGATCATTTAGATAAAATAAAGACACATATTTCTTCCCGAGAAGTCTTTCTTAGTGATAATGGTGTTCAATTTGTTAATTGTGAATTCTTGTACTTATTCATGCATGTGGAGATTTTTCGTCAAACCTTGTGTAATCAAAGATCTAAATAAAGTAGTGTTTCCAAAGTGAAATTACTTTATGTTCATGATTCTACTTGTACCTTGATTATTAATACAAATTTTTCTTTAACTAGTGGTTTCCTTATAAAAATATATCAGTTTTTTTATTAGGGGGTTATTTCTTGTTTATCTTCTTTGAGAAAAGTCTCTTTGCTTGATTCTTCCAATAATTTATGTAGTATTTATTGTGCCAACTTGCTTTTACATGAACAGTTGTCCCCTTGAGTGGTGAAGTTTTTTCTTTTTTTACGTGAGGACCAAGAAGGCACATATTGTTATGATCCATCTTATCATTGATCCTATGTAGTGCAAATTTCACCTTTTTTAGGAAAGTTCTTACTTCCCACCCACCCTTTAGATTGTACTACTCATACTAAACTATTACACATGCTATAGTAACACCTTATTCACTATCATCCTCTCCACCATCTCCACATATCCACCCTCCTATTCATGTCTATGAAAGACAATATTGATCTAAATCACTATTCATGTAAATGAGCTCCGGTCAATTATGCGGTTCGTCTGATGGAGATATGTCTCATATATCATCTAACAAAATTGATGTTCCTATTTCTCTTTGTTTGGGCACACATACTCTAAAGACCCCTACCAAATATGATTTGCCTCATTTATGAATCTTGATAACTTGTCTCCTTAAGAAAATCATTTCTTTCTTTTTGTGTATTCTCATTATCTATTGAGGGTTTATCAGGAAGCCTTACAATGTCCTTCAAGAAAGCCTTTTGTTGATGAGGAGATGTACAATTTGCTTTCTCATCTTATATGGAACTTAGTTTAATAACATATTGATGCATTTATGGTTGGATTTTAGTGGGTACACACCACGTAATGCCTACATGATGGCATAGTTGATTACAGAAAAGTATGATTGCATATAATGGCTATACTCAAACATATGACATAGACTACATTGACATATTCTCAGATGTTTCTCATCTCAAGTTGGTTGTATTCTTCCTTACATCGCCAGGAGTTCTAGTTGATCTATCCATCAATTTTATATTAGAAATACTTTCTTATATGTTGATTTGATAGAAGAAGTTTATATAGAGTGACCTACTAGTTATGTGTCTTAGGGGATGGGGAGTACCCCTAAGTATGAAAGCTAAACATAGCTATTTGTGATCTCGTAAAGATCAAAGTCTTGTTTGAGAAATTTTAAATAAGCTATGTCGAAGCATGGTTTCTCTCACTCATTGTCATATTATATTTTGTTTAGTCTTGAGTCACAAAGGCTATGTGAAATCATATATGTTTATGATAAACTTAATATTAGGGGCTAAGTATTCGTTGACAAAGGATTTCTTCTAGTCATAGTTTTCATTGAGGACCTTGAACCTATTAGGTACTTCCTTGGCATTAAAGTGACATATATTGAGTCTTATCAAGTTACCCTCTCTAAAGAAGTATGGTGATGGACTTTTTAAAGAATCGAGTAACACTAGTACAAACTATGAGGTATTCTATTGATACTACAATTTCTTTTGCAGATTCTAATGGTTCCAAACTAGTTGACGTCACTAAATATTGAGTTTTTGTTATAAACATTGTGTATAAAATAGTGACTCATATAGATATATTTTATATTGTTAAAAGTTTGAGTAATTTTATGCATCATACTCATGATATTCACTAGCTAGGTCACTATAAAATTCTTAGGTATTAAAGTCCCCTCTTATAAAATGGTTATATTACAATATTCATGGTCATCTAACTCTTTAATGCAGGTAATCATGGGATTGATACTTAACTATAGGTTATTATACTTTGTAGGTGGCAACAAAATCTAATGAAGAAACTAAAAGAAGATGGTTATATTGTTATCTAGTTTTGAATAAAAATATGAATATATGGGTATGTTAATCGCTTGTGTGCGTATGGAGAAGAAAGTCAGCTAACAAATAGATTTGTAAGACTGTAGTTAACATGATCTTTGATACAAAAAAACTATCCCTCACGCACACATGGTTCAGATTGTAGTATAGAGAGTAGGCAAGTTAGAGGTCAATCCAAGAAAGTGAGTAAGACATCTAGCTAGAGTTGTTTATTTAGTATCTATATTAGAGATTTAGGGTTTTTAGGATCTTGATCGGTAGGGTTTGAATTATACAACGAAAAACAAGCAAGAAGGAAAAGTAAGAATCCAAACCTAAGTTAAACCTACTCAATTAATGCTAAGTAAACAGACTAGAAGATCCATTGAACTAAGTTAAATTGATCATTAAAAAAAGAGCCAGAGAGAGAGAGAGAAAGTAACTAAACCAACTAGCAATCACACTAAGGAAACAATACAAAACTTGTAAAAGAGTTAAATCACCCCTTTACTAAAATTTGAATAATAAAACATCTATCCCAACCATACTCAATAGGTATGTTGGAACAGGTGTAAAATTTTCCAAATTTATAATATTGGTATACAAAAGACCAAAGAGTATAGCATAGGAATAAAAGTAATGACTACATTCAATTGAACAAAAGTACATCTTCATTTTCCCATATAGGATTTGGATGAAAGATACAACATAAGGATCTAGATAGAGGGAAATATAAACCATATCAATCTTATCTCCAAACATCAACTTCATGAGTTAGGTCCATGATGGAGCCATGTAAACCTAATTCTAATCCTAGGCCGGTCTTCCATGCTCCTATTAAACACTCTTCTCATAGGCTTGGGTGGTTGGGAAAACATCCAACAAGAGAAAGAAGTAAGACATGTGATAATTAAGGAACAAGAACAAAAGGTAAAGACATTAAATGGAAATAAAGGCTAAGATTTCATCATAAGATTGAGATGGTCAAGAGTATGAGGCATAAACAAATAGATGCTTGCCATAACAAGAAAATAGTAAAAGATTTGCATGCATGATTAATATTGACTACCTTAACTAAGTAGGGTTGAGGCACCTACTAGAACTCAACCAAATAGGTGAGGGAGAATTACACATTCCAGTCACCTATAAAATATTTTATAATGGGAAGAGTAACATATTCCCCTAGGTGAAATAACACATGCCCTATCTATGGGTGGTTGTACAAAGTACCACTACATTAGTTAAATAGTCTAATAAAATAAAAATTCTAAAGAGAACTATGGAAAGTATAAGAATCATTTAATTGAAACACGAAAATGGGGTACAAAACCCAAGAAATAGATTATCAATACTAAATTTGAGGTAAGTATAGCTAAAGGAGCAATAATAGGAGAATTAGGGTTCCATCAAATCCTAATTAAGGATTTTAGGGTTAAGATCACAAATTTCCCAACTTAAGGAGTAAGGATGCACATACCTCTCTTATTGAGTTCAATCATCAACTTTCACCACTTTTAGATGATCCAAGTTCAACTTTGCCTATTTCAAGTTAATCACATGCATTAGGGTTTGTATTTCATATATATATAAAGGAAATCCTAATTTTAGACTTTTTGGAAAACATTGTATTTTGATTTTGAAAATCTCACCACTCAACTTTTTAGATTCTCCTTATCAAAAAAAAATATGTTTACGTTAATTTTGGAGTTTATATGAATTAGTTACCAATTTTAGGGCTTTATATGATTTATTAGATTCTCAGAAGCCATCATTAAAAATAGGTAAATTAGGCTTTGAAACCATTTTTATTAGAAAGAACACATGTTTCATATTCCAAAACATATTTTTACTTAATTTTTGGTTAACCGGAGCGAAAGATAGGATTTTTATAAGATCAACTAATCAGGAAATTCCACATCAACAAAAATCTCATGAGAGAGGAAGAGAGATGGGGCCGAACCACAAACCTGGCCCTATCGGCGGTGGCCAACTCACCAAGTCAATAACCGACAAGGCATGCAAAAGAGAAGCAAAAAAGGACAAAAAGACAATTTTGCCCACTAGATGCATGACAAATACCTGATGGATTTGAGGAAAGAAAAATAAAATGTTTGGTGGTCATATTCTTCGTTGATCACGCAAGAAATAGGAACCTAGAAGCTCGATTCTGTAATCCAAAACCCCAAATCACCATGAGATGACTACAATGGAGATGTCCATCACCATGCTTGATTTTCACCAAAATCATCAAGTTGTGGTACATCTAGAGTGGTGACCTAGAGTGCCTCAAGTGCCTCCCTTCATGGAGAAAACAAGGTGGAACCTTGATATCAAGTTGGAACTCCACAACCATAACCAAGTTTTGCTAAAAAACTTACTCATAAAGAAACAACACTAAAGGCACATAGAACTACCACCAAATAGACTCTAGGAAACGATATTGCACATAGGTGGTGTGGACAAGAAGAAAATGATGAAAATTTAGGGAAAAACTAACAATGAATCGAGGAAACAAGTTAGAATAGGTGGTACATGGTCTAGTGGATCTTATATTACCAACAGCTTCATGTGAACATGAATCATAGATGTCGATCCCCTCTAAGTGAGTGCTAGAAGGACGATGGTGAATTGGTTCTCATCAGTGGCAGGCAGTTGGATTTGGGGCAATCAGCTTTGGGCCAGGGGAGTACAAGAAATCACCAGGGAACGACTCCTTGTGGTTAAATGAAGGTGTGGGATGGATTACCTGAAGGTATGAAGGCTTGAGGGGGCAAGAAGAAGGGTAGGAAGAGCAGGACAAGGGAGGAATAGAGGAAGTTGCCAATCAAGATAGCTAATGCGAGAAGGAAACAAAATCCTAGGGTTTATATAATCCTTGGTTTTAGGGAAGGATGAGGAAGGTAAAGGAGAAGAATCTGAGGAAGTTACGGAGATAGGAAGGAGAGAAAGATTCAGAGCACTAGCAGCACATGAACCTACTGAGAATAGAAGGTAGGTGACAATCCGTGATCCTCACAATTTGAATCTAATGGTTATGAAGAGATCTGGGTAAAAACTAAATAGGAAAGCCCAACGTGACAATTAAATGAATAAAAAACCATACCCAAATTAGAATAGAATAAAGTGAGATTAAATTAATTATGTCCTTTCTTTCCCAATTAAGTTGAGGGTACAAACAAACCCCAAATTTAATGAAAATTGGCACCTAGCCTATTTTAGACATGTCGAATCTGAACATGGCCTTAGTTTTCTCTTTTAAGGATTAAAGTATTTTATTTAATTCTTTTAAAGTGGATCATATTTTCTCTTTCTTATCATATTATAGACTTCTAGAATTAACCAATTAATGTGAAACTTCACCCTTAAGCAAACCAAAACAGATTGGCCATTAATTTATCCTTTGAAGTTATTTTTTTCATTATTTAATATCATGGGCAATTACATAATTTCTCTCTCCTAATCTACACATGTATATTAAAGATTATCCCAATTACATGAAAATTCACCCAAAGGATATTTTTAATGTGTAGATTATGAATTTAAGATTATTTGTCACTTTTGGAGTCATAAAATTATTTATCTCATATTTTAGAGGAAAATTACCTTGTCTTCTGTAAATAAATTAGATATAGTTTTTATCATCCCAAAATTGTGAAACTTGGCCTCCAAGTCAAATTAGATGCAAGGAAAATGAATCTCAAGTTATCTTTAACCAATTAGTCTTCCTTATATGAGTTTTATCCCATTATCCATTATTACCACAATTTCTCTTATTAAATTATTCATTGTCATATTAACATGTTTAAAGAATTATTATTCATTCCTTTTTCTCTTCCTTGAGGGAGTAATATAGCAATTAACCATGTTGGTATCCTTGAGGGAGTAATATAGCAATTAACCATGTAGAGGATGCTGTTTATGCACAAACATCCAACAAAATTGATATCAAAACAAACAAAAAGGATCAATGTGGAACATGCATCCTATTTTATTAGTTGGTCATGGAGAACATGGTAGAGTATGGAGGAACTTGTTCCTATCACCCACCATCTACCCTGATGAGGATCTATTTACTTGGGAATAGGTAGTCACATATCTATGTCTATTAAGTCTAGGTTTCTAGATGGATTTCTCCTAATACACTTGGGGGTAAGGAATGGTGTAGAGTATAGGGAGAGGGTATTTCACCTTCCACTAGCTCCATCTAACCAATAAGCAAGACATTCAACTAAGTTTATGTGGGAGAGAACATTTAGTCACTATGAACTCTCAACTAGGGCTAGGAGAATGAATAGACAAAGGGAAATGTGAATAACTAGCTGAGGTTCCTCTAAGCAACTTAGGAGTTTTTCCAATAAAAGCTCAAATCGCTCATTTTTCCTATACCTTAGGTTGTTCCAAAGATCAAACAACCATACAAAAGGTAAGCAAAAAGAACATGAAAAAATAAAGCATTTGGAAACAAAAGCACAGTTTGTTGCACGGATATTTCCTAACATGGTATCATAGTTACATATTATTGCGCCAAAACAGCCCACAAAGGAGCTTAGACACTCATATTTATGAAAATAATATTATAAAGGGAAAGAGAAGGTAGAAACTCTATAGCATAGTGTGTAAGGATCTCCACTCTTCTCCTCCAACATCTATAAGGTCTTCTGCCTCCTACAAGGATGTGGAATGGCATGAAAAGTGGAAGAGATATGCCCAAAACCCTAGAAAACTAGGATTTTGGGGTGGAAGGTGAAAGGAAATGGAGTAGAATGACTGGAGAGGAGTGGGTGGTGGATGTGAAGGCTTAGAGATGCTAAAATTAGACTCTCATCCGCCAATAATGTATTTATAATGGCATGGGGGTCTAGGGTTAAGTAAGGTAAAGTGTTAAAATGATAGGTAGGAAGCATTAGGGCTAAGTAGGCAAAACAATATGGTGGGAACCACGATCATAATGGATAATAGTACGAACATCCACGGGGGAACAAAATGGTCATAATATAAAGATAAAAAATTCATATGGATTTTGGCTGAAATGAATTAGGGTAGCAAAACCATGATGGGTTCCATGGCCATGGTGGCTCAAGGGTTGAATGACTGTGTGCCATGGTAGTGTGGAGGTAGGAGAGGGTTCTAGAGGTACAATAGCACTTTCATATTAGGTGGTATGACCATGTTGGTAATTGAGTACAATGTCCATGGTAGAGACAATGGTTGTGGTGGTTGGGTGTCGTGGGCCTTTCATTGAGCCTAGTTGAGTCTGTGATTTTCATGCTAGTAGCATGGTAGTGGTGAATATTATGGTCACTTGTGGGGCTTTGGCTTACAATTTAGTCATCTAAGTGTCTTTTCATGATGCTCCTTGCTTTAAATAGTTCTTTAGACACTTGGGGAGGATGATATTGCTTTAGGTTTCATTTAGGATCCTCCATGAGTAGGAAAGCCCAAGATTCCTCCTTTCGTTCCTTCCATTAATAAGTTCCAAGGAATCTATAAAAATATGCACGAGCTATCATAAGTGCAATTTTTATTAAATGATGTGTATTGGGAAATAGCACGCATTCTGCATATTTTTTAGTGAATAAGAGGAAAAATTGGACAAGATGGAGACCCAAACTAGGTCTCCATCACCACCTCAAGCATAAAACATACTTGTCCATATGTTTTCTCCAACTCAATCTATATTTTCAATTCAATTTACAAATTAAATGACAATATCACTTGAGTAGATGATTATTAACTAAATAAGTTCAAGCACAAATCCATACATGTGATCCACTTCTCCTGTCTCATTTAACATGTTCTCAAATGATAATGAGGTACAGATCACAAAGACTTTTCATATAGTGTACTAGTACTTACGCAAGTAATATAGTATTCACAAAGCTCCAAATAAACCTTTTCATCTTTGGAAGTTGTTACAATAGTTAGGTATGTTGTTTCACTTGAATGAATTTAACCTTATATGTCAATCCACTTCACTTTATCCACTTGGTTGTGTATGGGGGTAACATTTGATGTTTCCTATCTCAATGGGTATATAATTAGAATGAGGGGGTTGTGGAGGGATATTAGAGTACTATTATATAAGAGCACTCCTCTTTTCTTTATTTGGATGTTATTACACAAGAACACCTTTTACTTGTTGCATTTTCGTTTTTCTTTTTCCCCTTATGTAATTAGGCTAAAATGGTGGTAGGAGTGGCATGAAGGGGGGGGGGAAGTGTTGGCCACCCCAAACTTTTGGTGGTTGTCCAAGGCTTACTCTTTTCTGATTTTTAGCATTTTCTCATGAGGTGGAGGGATATAAAATGATGGAAGAAGGTGGATCAAGATAGGGGTCATGTGAAGTGGATATTCTCATAAGATCTCATGTATGCAAACTAGTCCAATAATTTTTCACATGTAATCCACAAAACAATGATGAAGGAACAATTTGGTATTGTAACACCCCACTTGTACAACTCAGAGCGAAAGCATATAATTTAACTCACTTCAAGGGGGATGTCACAACTATGATATTCATAGATCAAAATAAAGTTAATATAAACCATCATAGGATTATAATCACAATTTCTCATTCTCAAATCTTAACAAAGTTTACATGTACATAATCTTATCAAAAGGAAAAGGATCTATAAATTAGGTATAGTTGGCACCCCACTGATGATTTTCTCTTTGTAGATTCTTGAAATAGGGTTTGATCATCTAATAGCTTCTCCCTCCTAAGTTTTCTCCTCACCTACAGACATTGCACCCCAACCATGCATAAATCCAATGATAAGTGGAATCGAACATATTATAATTTAAATAAAACTTGAAAACTAAAAATAGACATTTAGCATTGAACATTAAAAAGACATGCAATTTCTTTTAGGTCAGTTTCTTTTATCTTAACCTATATAAGTGCCCTTGGGTTGCACATATGTGCCTCTTCTCTTATGCACCGAAGTGCCTCTTAGGTTGCACCGAGGTGCCTCTTCTCTTATGCACCGAAGTGCCTCTTCTCTTATGAGGAACTTATATAAGTCCACTTTTAACATTTTCTTTCTCTTAAAACACTTTAACATTACTTTGGACTTTATTTGTAAGTTTATCCTCAATGTTTTTTTTTGGTCGGAAAAAAAATGTGTTACTAAAATACCAAAAACTTTAGGTACAAAAGCACCTCATAGGTGAAAACAAAAACCTTGAATACCCAAACATGCGGATAATCAAGGGCCAAACGATCCAACATAACCTAAAAACAAACTGTAAGATAAAGACTAGACCCTTAAAGACATCACCCAAAGTACGAAACAAGGACATATGCACTACCATGTGCTCAATGGCAAGAAGCACACCCACAAATTATGAGCACAAAAAACCTTACAGACAGACCTTGCTCCATTAGGACAAGGGCAAAAGAGATTCGATCTTTATTCAGCAATCTAGGGTTCAGAAGTAACCAGGACTTGGGAAACAAAACCCAAATCGGCAGCGAACAACAAAGGGCACGTCCAACCAAAACTGGGATCACCAAGAACTGAACCGAAGCAAAGAAAAAGAACTCAGAAGTTGGATCCATTCTGCGATCTTCCTCCACTAGCATTTACCACACCCACAAATTGTGAAGGAAAGAACCGAGATCAGACAAAATCATCTTCAACCTCTAAACCTAGTATTAGAGCAACCAAACCCCTGTATGCTTGGAGAAGACACTAAACCAGTCGCAAGTGATCCTCATAGTACCTATTGCCCCATAGAAGAAAATCCTCGGGCACCTGATGCTCAGCTTGTGCGCAACCACTGTACTGTGTCAAGGACTGGATCTCTACAGGGAAGGCATCATCGGAGCTCCAACCACCACTGCAAGGGTACGTAGTCACCGACACCTAAGGAGGAACAACCATCATCAGAAGCAGTGGTAAAACGCGCCTCATCTGACTAAGCCTGTTGTCATTGAGTCCCTTTGGAGGTAACCAAGGGTAAGACCACTAGGGCCATATTTCTATGATGAGGGGTTGGAACCCAGGCTGAGAAGCATCATCGTTGCTTTAGATGGAGCACCGCCAGATGGACAGTAAGTGCCCTGTGAAGAGCCCAACTGCCTCCTTAGTCGCCAAATGCAGAACCGGAGTCGACGCCAAGGTTGCAACATGGGCCAATCAGAATCGTGGCCCTACGGATTCCTAGAAGAGGGAACCGATAGTCGACTGTTGTTCGACTGAGATAGCCTAGAAGAGGGCACCGTCAGAGCATCGATTGGACACACCACCAAGGAAGAAAAGGGGACCAATCCACCTAGCAAAGGGACCAATCACCGTCGTGTTTCACTAAAATGGGATCCTAGTCAGAGTCGTGGGCCTTCGTCTCCCTGGTTAAACCAAGAATCACTCAGAGGAGGGAGGAGGAGTTGCTTGTGAGGTAAGGAGGAGACAACCCCTTCCCTCACCTGTGTGATGGAGCAGTAGATGCATGAGCCCCAGAACTGGTTTGGGGCGGCTTCACTCCATCTGTCACGCTTGAACGGAACAGAGTCAACAGGTCGATTTGCCACAGCCCTGCCCAAATCTTGCCTCATCACGGTGCATCCATATCCCACTCAATCCAGATCTACCGAGGAGGCACCAGTGAAAGCGACTTGCTCCCCTTTCTCCATAGACTCGCTTAAAAGTCCACACCGTTGGCCTCACCGTAACTGTTGGGGGCCAGGGGAGGAAAGCATCGAGGTGACACTCCCACCCCCCAGTGGCAGCTACCGGGAGGGTAGAGAGAAGGGAGAGCGAGAGGAGTCCTAGAGAGAGAGAGAGTCTCTTCTATAATTTATCCTTAATGTTCATGTAGGTGATACCATATACAACATGAAACTCTATTCATCATAATTTTACTGACTTTAGAAATTGGAACAATAAATAGTAGAAATATGGCATTCATTAAAATTCCACCACCACACACACACACACAGATATATATATATATATATATATATATATATATATATATATATATATATATTATATATATATATATATATATATATATCAAACAATTTAACTATGTTTAGTTTGCATGGACCACATACCTTTTCACTTGGACAGTAATCTCTATCTCCCTAGGTTGAGTAAGACCTAAACACGATCTTGGGGTCTGGTAACCCTAATTACCCTATTTAAACATGTTTCACATTAATATGCATTTTATTCACAATATTAAACCCTAATCTATAATTTTCAAAAAAACCCAAGGTTTGTCTATTTAGAAATAGACTCAAAAACCTCAATATTCAGATTCCTTATGAAAAACCATTTTCAAAACATATTTTTTCTCATTTTTATGACCATCCAATGAATTACTATGAATTTTAGAAAATGGGCCAATCTGAAAATAAGAAAAATCCACATAGGCAGACATTTATCCACAGGGACGACAAGCATAGTTGTTGTGGTCCAATCATGGATGGCCACTTGGCCAAGACTTTAACTCACAATCAAATGAAATACAACCATTTAAAGACCAAAATGCCCATGTGATTCAAATTAATTGATTCTCATGGTAGGGGTTCCAAGTTCATTAAATGACTTGGATTCCACTCCCTTCAGCCATGGCAAAAGCGCTCCTACTAGAGATGCTTCCTCGATTTCTAGTCTAATGAGGATGACCATTTTTGGGAAACTTAGGTTCTAGGTGTCTTCCCCACCCCAAGCTGAGGCCAAAGAACATGGGTTCAAGTTAGTGGGTGCAGTAGAGCACCATTTTCCCACTCTGAGGAGATTGAAAAGGAACCTGAGAACTGGGACAAGAAAGACACCACAACACAACACAAAACAAAGACAAAAGTTTGCAACATCCAAGCCGAGGTGAGGGAATCATCGTATGAGAGTAAACGACTGAAGGGAGATCGCTGCATGTTGGGGTAGACAGAAATAGGGGAGGAGCTTGAAATTTGCAGACAATGTTTTGATTTGGGAAACAATAAACTAAAAGTGGGACAACACTTCTCAGAGTCCCACAAACTTAGGTGGTGCAAAACCAAGGCTGGAGAGCCCCTGAATACCCGTGGTGTCAAGTGTCGGAAATGAGAGAGATCATCCTTACAGGGTACAATGATTGGGTAAAAGCAAGGCCATGAAACAATTGCAAAATGCAGAAGGGGTGGTCATGATGCTTACCAAGCAGTCGATTCGTAGGAGGCGGTGCATAGAGTTGGGGCAAGGTCGTCTTCACCGTAGATGAAAAGTGAGCAAGTCCTAATGCCTTGGGGTCTTCGGGATGCAATTGATAGAGGATGAAGGTCAAGAAACGACTGTTGATGCTTTTAGGTGATTGAACAAAAACTAGGGAGGGCAAAGGGCTGGTGATGCTTTTGGGGTGCTTGAATAGAAACTAGGGAGGGTAGTGGTGGCGGCTATATTTTTTACAGAGAGAGAGTCCCAATTCCTAATGGTAATTTTATGCATAGCACACGAGAGGAGATGAGCAAGGGATCATCAGATTCAGGGGAGAGAATGGAAACTGTCCGTGAAGAAATGATTGAGAGATGAAGGAGAAATGAATCGAGAAAGAAATGTTGAGTAACATTCTGAGTCAGTGCAGGAGCCAGAGGTTGATGATAATCTGAGCGCCATTTGATTCGTTGGTGACTAAAGTGTGGTTTTCTGATCGTGCATGAGAAAAGGAAAAAAATGAAATGTCACGCGTGAAGGTAGGAAAAAGACCTGAACTTTAGGGATTTGAATGTATTTAATGTACATTTGATAAATTTCTTAATAAAAACATATTCAATTCTTTCCAATTTGATTTGGTTGGTCAAACATGGTCCAAATGACCTCCAATTTGAACCATAGGTTAATTTTATTGTCAGAATATTCCTATCCAATTAGATTTAGGATTAGCATATGTTTTGGTTCTCATTTTCTATAATGACCATTAATCTCAATTATAATGCATTGAAGGATAAAATAATTTAAAATTTTTTTTTCTTGAATCCTTAAGTCAAAATTCGAAATATACATTATCACCCATTCAAGAGTCATATTAAACCTCTTCATTCCCTTTTTGAGTAATTTCCTTAGAGGAGAGAGAAAAGGAACATTCAAAGCCATAAAAAGGAAAAACAAAACTTATTGGCCAAGTCTTATATTCAAAATTTCTAACTCTTTGCCTCTTATCTTTCTCTTTGTTCTCTTTTAAATTTCTTTGATAGCAATAAAGGGAGAAATCCATTAATATTACTTTTAAATAAATGTAACACTTTACAAAGGAAAAAGGTGTCTTTGAGTTCCTTGTTATTCTAAAAGAAATATTACTTTGGCCTCTTTGCATTAAGACCCTCAAAGAAATTCTATTTAGGTGAAAACCATATTAAAATTTAAATTAACCCAGAAAATTCTAGGGTGTTACATGTATAGAACATTATTTTCACAAGACATAAATAACCCTAAACATCTATGGCTTGCCTCTATTGCATTTCAACCAACAATCTAACAACTCACAAGAGAGGTGGAAAACATGTATAAGTTTGAAATATGAAATCATTTAGTCACAATAATATATGAATAAGAGTACAATTATCATTGGTCATTAAATTCATGTTTCTCAATTAAAAAGGTAGATGTAAAGCTCAAACAAGATTTTGGAACAAAGTGTTTCAAGTTTGAGCAATGTTGGCAAAATGGTGGAAAGTGTCCCTATTCTATATAAGATCTAAATAGTAAAGCAAGAAATGACATGAAACACAAGTTTAATTAATCATACACAAAAGAGTTTGAAAACCTACATGCAATCCGAATCAAATGGGTGGCATGTAAAAAGTTCAAATTTATGAAAAATTATAAAAAAATCAAGGAAAAAAAGCTAAATGACAGCACATGAATAATATATAACAAGAAAGTGTGTATATATAGGTATGGTGGTTCTTTGTGTTCTGTATTGTCACAAGAAAGTTTTTAGAACAAAGATTATGTAGCAAAACAAGGGCTTACCTCCCTACCATCCTAGGGTTCTAGACCATCTTGTCCTCAACATGAAATAGAATCTTAGAATGATAGGGTGACGATCATGAAGTTGTGGTGGACAATCATTATGATGTGGGAAATCCAAGGTTAGTCAACTGATCATAGCAGATGTAGCACACCCATTTTGTGGAGAACAACCATGACTGTTGGCACCATATCCATGGTGGAGAGAATAGTTGCGGTGGCTGCTTTTGTGTAGCATTTTTGGTTCTATCACTTCTTCTTTTCTCAACTTAGGTTGCCACTTGGATTGGACACTCTATGTATCATTCTCTCATCTATTTTCCCTATTCTAAAATGATTATCATATAGCTAAAATATGAAGTATGGGGCGTGTGTTTCTTCGAAAGCATCAAAGCAAAATTTTAATCAGAATGCAATTTGAGGGAAAAATTATGCAATCTGGATTGTCTCCCACAATGATGGATTTTGTGCCTTTAACCAGGCTGGTTGTTCTACTTCTTTATCCGTTGCTAAAACTTAGAGTCACATTCTTGAAGTACAATGTCTTCTCATTAGCATTCAATAATTTTTTTCTTCCAATTCTTCAAATCGTTCTTTCCTTTTTTCCTCTTGGGTTGATGGTGTCTTAAAGAAGTTAAGGGTCAACCTCAAGTTCATGAAGGTCACCATCATTGTACCAATACACACATGGATGCCAGCAGTGGATATATATAAGAAAGGTTTTCCCAATATGATGGGAATCTTCTTGTCATCCACCTACATATCTAGAATAAGGAAGTTAGTATGGAACACTATTCTCAACTCTATGTCAAGCATCACCATGAAGACCATCAACCCTGCCCCTTAGGATTTTTGATAGATTCATTCCTTTAATTGTAGTGTACCAATTTTTCAGCTTCATCTTACCCAATCCCAATAGAAGATATACACTACAGGGCATGAGGTTCACACTAGAACCCAAATAATTCAAAGAGTTTTGAATAAGATGCCACTGATGTGGAAATGGATAATAGTTGTTGTAGGGTCCTTCTTTTAGGGGAAGTGAATGCTTTAAGATAGAGATCACATTATAGGTGACCTTCAATTTATTGTCATTCTTCTTGTAGTATTTCTTTTAAAAGTAAAAGTATCCTCAACAATGTTTCATAAGATAGAATTTGCTTGATGACGTCACGAAACATGTTGTTGACCTTCACTTTCCTAAAGATCTCAAGAATGTCTACACTATGCTTTTGACTCTTTTTGAGGAAGGGATCATCCAAAGTATCCTAGAACGGGCGCATACCTCACTTTTCTTAACTTGAATTATTAGGATAATATTGGACTATCACAATTGGAAACCTTGATGTTGTGGGTGGAACTCTTGATATCACAAGTGGAATGGATGGAACACATTCACCCTGAAGTAGTCTATAGGGTGGTGCAGTTGATATTACACACTAAAAAGAGGCCAATAGAATTACTTGTTCTTATAACATCATCATAAAGATTTTTTGGGCAAAGATATATCAAAACAACCTTGATCAACTTGCTCCTCACTCATTTTGGGATCCTCAATAACCTTGACACTCCTCAAGTTGGTCACTACATTCACTTGCTCATGGGGAGGAGCCCTATGTCTATCATAATAACTTGCAACACTTGAGTCCCTATGTCTTGTGTTCTTCTCCAAGTGTCCAAAGAGAGGACATGACTCTACGTGAGGATCTCCCATGAAGTTACTACAGCAATATGAGTCTACCACTATTTGACCCATTTGTGACAATTCAGAGTAAAAGATTCTAGTAGCTTCCATAATGATACTTCTTGGTGACAAAAATCCCATATAATATTGTGGAACATATACCAACTCTCATGAAATTGTTCATGGTCCATTTGACTAAATGAGGTGATAGTCTTCTCATTTGGTTAAGATTTTTTATTGAATTTGAACTCTTAAGAAATTCATTTTTCATTGATTTCCATGTCAACACCTTGGTCTTTGTGAAATACCATTCTTTGGATTTATGTTTCAAAGTGAAGAGTGTAATGAAATCAGAGTCATCAGTTGCATCAGGAGTCTAGAAGATATACCATGTCTCTAAGATGGTGTCAATATACTTATACAAGTTATCATTCCCTAACCCATAGAAGTTGGGAAGAAGTATCACTAGATATGAAGGCATACAAAATACTTACCCCTGAATTCGCTCCACTCTTGTAGTAGTTGGAGATGTGTAGTTTCCTAGTGTGAATAATCATGAGGGGGATTTGGTGCAGGAGGAATGGGTGGGTCACATTGGTTCTTTTATTATTATTGATATTCCATGGCTTTCTCTTGTACTTCATTGATGTACCTATTCCTCCTCCTTCTCCTACCTATCTCATAATCCATGAAGAAAGAGTCAACGAATAAGAAAAAGTGTCCAAACATGGACTACTACTACATACACCACATCCAAGAAAACATAAGATAGTTAGGAATCACAATTGCAAAAATGAAACAAAGAATAAATAATATCTAGGATGGGGGCTACTAGAAAAGTAAAAAAGAAACAACTAGTTAGGTCCTGAAATCCACTCCCCATCAATGGTTGTAGAAATCTTGACTCGTTTGTGCGGATATGCACAAGTAGGCGATCTAGAAAAGATATTTTTCTAAGACCTATCCCACAAGAACACGTGGTTTGGATTGGAATATAGGAAGTAGAAAAGTTAGGGGTCAATCCATGGGGAGTGTAGGGTTGTTTTTAGGTTTCTAGAGTAGGGAGTTTAGGTTTTATTTGGGGCAGTGAATGGTGTAGAGTACTGGGGGAGAGTATTTCATATTCCACTAGCCCCATTTAACCACTAAGCAAGTCATTTGACTAAGTTTATTTGGGATAGCACATCTAGTCACTTATAACTCTCACCTAGGGCTAGGGGTGAGCAAATAACGGTCCAGACCGCAAAAACGGACCGGGCCGCTCAATTCGGTCCGGTTCGGTCCGGTCCATTTCGATTTTGGTCCGGTCCATTTTGATTTCGGTCCGGTCTGCGGTCCAGGAATTTCAATAAATTCGGTCTTCAGTCCGGTCTGGTCCGGACCGTAGACTAACTTTTATATAAAATCCATATATATTTGAAGGTGTATTCTATAATAACTACAAATAAAGTACATATATAAGCACTACTAGTATAAATGTTTGATACTAAAGTTATATAATTGTTAGAAGTGACTAAGATTATCAACTTTGTACAATTAAATAAGTTGTAAAACATGTAAAAAAGGTTGATTGCGGTCCAAACGGTCCGGTCCGGTCCGGTCCGCGGTCAAAACGGTCCGGTCGCGGTCCGGTCTGACCACCAAACAGTCCGGTCTACGGTCCAAAAATTATTGATATTCGGTCCTCGGTCCGGTCCGGTCTGGTTTTGGACCGATGCTCACCCCTACCTAGGGCTAGGGGAATGGATAAAATCTAGCTAAGGTTCCTGTTGGTTGTTTACACAAATGAGTTTCAATCCAATTAATGGATAGTTTACTCAACTTAACCAAACTCCGCAAGTATACAGAGGTAGTATAGTCAAGGTTGAACACAAGGAGCTGAGCATAATTTAATTGAACACAACAGTACTAAAGTTCAGCAATCTAGACCGATTTTAAAGAGTAGAAAAGATTTGTTCTAAAAGCATAAAAATTAGGTTTTAACTACATGAATTTCATATTTTAATTAACAAGCAAGGATTACAAGGAAAATTTGATTTTAGAAAGTTAATGAACCTTGGACATTAGGATTTCACTCACATACCATAGCAATCAAGAGAACAAGATAATTTAAACATACATAAGATCACGTTTCAAGGAAAAGTTGTTTTACATTCCACCTCCCGGTGTAAATGCAACGATCATAACTCAAAACAACACTCTTGTGCATGAATTTTCATTTATGATCACAAACAGTTCCTCAACTCATTCCTCTCTACTCTCGTAGAAGAAGAAGGGTTGCCAAGAAGAGCGCCTCCATACATCCTTACTTGTCTTCTCAAACTAAGCAAGAAAGCAGAAAATATGCATACAAGGTGGCCAACAATACATGCAAAGAAAAGAGTAACTGACAATCTCAAGGTAAAGAAACAAGAAGCAAATGCATTTAGTACGAAATCACTTGTTCATTACATGCTGTGACATGAGAGTTACTCTCCCATGCCCAAGAAAAAGTAGTCTACTCGTCCATAACAATGTACAACAGATTTGCTACAGAATTCTGAGTGCTAGGCATGGTTTAGAGAAGAAAAGACAAGGAGAACAGAAAATGTAATCACAAGAAGAAAGAATTCCGTATTTAGGACAAAATTCCCCTCCTTTAGATGCTCCAAGTCGGGCCTACTCCTCTCTCAAGAAGTTGCTCGGAGTTGGGAACGCTTGGCTGCATCTTGAAGAAGACCAAGGAGAAGTGGAGAAGAAGAAATGGTCTCTTGTGCAAGAAACCACCTTAGATTCCTCCCAAATCGCCTTCCTCTGCTCTCCTCTATCTTTGGGACAAGAGAAACTCTCCAAATGACCGAACGTAACTGTCCCTTGGCTTCCTTCTTTGTTTTAAAATCGTATCCTGAATTTTTGAAATTCTGAAACTGCCAGGTGCACGCCGTGCACCTACAGTGTAGTTGACATCGGGCTGATCCGTGCACGGTGTGCACTGAGGAATTGCACACCGTGCGACTTTCCAGAACTTCTTTAGCAGTTTGCGTTCCAGGTGCACACCGTGTCATTTCGATGTGCACGCCGTGCATTCTCTTGGCTGAACAGAATGGATTTTCTCTGGAATGTTGCACGTCGTGCACTTTACTGCTTCAGCGAACCAGTCTTTTCTAGGATGGTACACGCCGTGTGTCTGAATCTGCACGCCGTGCATTCTTCTGTTTCTGTAGAAATAACATCCGAATTTAGTCCTTTTTGTGGCAAATTTGCAATACAAGTTATGGGACACATAAAACAACAAAAAGATGGCAAAACTAATATGAAAGAGGATGAATTATACTAGAAAGAACCAAATTTGTGTGTGATAACATGTGAAAAGATTATATACAAATCACACAACAAATCCCCCTAAGCTTAAACCATTGCTTGTCCTCAAGCAAAAAGAGTATGGAAATATAAATGAAGAATTGTCAAGAACATGAATAGATCAAATGAAATGAAAGATGTGTATAAAACCCAACCAACCATGATCAACATGTTTATGCTCATAGCCATCAATTCAACTCAAACACCCAAGAAAGATATTTTTAGTTCAGAAGGGGTGGCATCAATTTAATGAATCAATCAATTAAACGATACTAGGTAGAATTTGGATGACCAGGCCAAACAATCAGTGGATGTGCAACTCAAACTCTCAACTATTAAGGATTACAAAAGATGAAATCTTAGTTAAAAATTGACAATTTTTTTGCTGTACTCTCCTTTTCCCAGAAATGATATGACAAAGGATTATGGGTTCCGACACTCGTATGCTAATGTAGGCTTATGCACACATGGAATGTCGGTTGGGGTATTTTACCCTCTTTTAAGACATACCACCTAACCATCGTGGCCAGATCGGACTTACACTAGGTTAGCATGATATGTGGGCAGATTAGCCATCTTTAATGGGTATAAGAGTTATTTAATTTTTTCCAAAACATGGGAGAGTCAACTAAATTGCAACATTAACTAGATTTCATTCATCTATTTTGAAATTTTTTCATTGAAAGAGTGTTTGCAAATGCACTAAGAGCTTGGCAAGGTCATCTTGTATCCTAAATGATGTTGTAAATTGATTTACTCACAAAAACTGACACCATTACATGTTTTAAGCAATCAAGGATGTGAAAGAATGAATGTTCAGGCTAGAAGCATAAACCAAAGTTAAGCACAAGTTGATGGTCAAAAGGTTCCATTTGATTACTGCATGCTTTTTACAACTTCTTCAAATGATATTTCTCATCAGAAGAGGACAAATAGTTAAGCATAGGAGTTCTTTCCCCATATAAAAGATGAATCTCATATCATACTAGACTTGCCATCTGAAAACAAGAACTGAAAACAACAACTGAAAAGTGAAAACAAAAGAAAGCAAAAGATAAGAGGCAAATAACATGAAAAGAAAAAACTAAAAGAACTAGGATACCAATACCATCTGGTTGCTCCCCCCTAAGCTTGAAATCAGCAGTGTCGTCACTGCTTCAATAGAACTTTAGGAGTTTACAACCGGATACCTATCATGAATAGGTCAGAAAAATGATCCGCCACCTCCCTGCTCAGGGAAGAACTGACTAATGATGTCATGAATGTCCATTGGCGTAGCAGATGCTTCTGGCTGCTGCTGCTGGTGGTCCTGGGGCTGCTGGTCATGGGACTGTTGTGGAGCGTCTGGAGTTGTGGTCTCCTGGCGGGAGGGGGACTGGAAGGACTGCGGTGCTGGGTAGTGGCCTTGCGAGATGTGCCACACATCCATCTGGTTGGCCATGTCGTACATAGTTGAGTATTGTGCACTCAAATGGTCGAACCTGGTGTCATACTGCACGCCCATCTAGTCTAGGCGGGTGTCCAAATGATCAAAACGCCGTTGCACGTAGCCAAAAAGGTGTTGAACATCTGGCATTGTCCAGCTGTACTCAGTCTGAGTACCAGTGGATGGTGGCAGAGGGGTAGGGGCTCCTGGTGTAGGCCCTGGTGTAGAGCTGCTGGCACCCCTGGTGGGTGTCTTCTCATCAGTCTCTGGCTGTAGCTCTACTTTCCAAGTAGCCTTGTTCTTTATGTCATTCCGACTTGCATCGGGGATTGTGATGAACTGTTTCTTTGTGATAAAAACCTTGAACTTTGACGTGCTTCTGCCATGTATGGAGATCAGACCGCAAGAAATGAGATAGTTTATATCGATAAGGTTCTTCCCCGGTGCAGGTTCTAGGGTACCTACATCCAAACCCAGCTGCATAGCAAGGATGCTAATTAACCCGCCACACATGATGTCGCCTGCTTCCCTTTTCTTTTGCTTCTTAGTATCAAGCAGCTTGTGTACAATGTAATATCCAGTACTTATTTTCTCATTTTGTACCAAACACCATAAGAAGAAAAGATCAGTTTTTCCCACAACACCCTGAGTTTCGTTCTTTGCAAAAGGTCCTGTGCTAAGAAGGCGATCAATAACTCGGAAAATAGGATTGTGGATGCTAGAAGCCCGAGCATTCCTTTCTCTATGCACTGTATCAAAAGTAATTTCGGACCAAAACAGATCGCTGTTGAAAGCTGGAGGATAATCAGTATAACCACCAAAGTTGCATTTAAGCAAAGTGCAAAACCACTCAAGATTCATGGAAAACGGTTTGTCTAACAGGCGGAAACTGATATTCTGATAAGGGATTTGACAGCGTTGTGGGTCACTCTCAGCTTTAAAAGTAGTGAGAAACGCGTACACAAGATGAGGGTAGGTATTAGCAACCCGGGTGCAGAGATAATGTAAGCCCAAAAAGGTTAAGTGATTTACTACCTCATCTTTGAAACCCAGCTTGGTAACGGCTTCTTCACATATGTACCGTGTAGGCAAAACACACCTTGTAATGAGAAATTGGTAGTCGGCGTCTTCTTCAGGCTTGACCCTGAACTGTGTGGATGGTATAAAAGATTGCGGTGTTGGTGCGGAGGATCCTGCTTCAGCTGTAACGTGATATTCTGGGCAGCTACTGGACTTCCGTTTGATTTGTGCCATCAGTCTGTAGGGGTGCACGATGTGTTTTTAGAATGCACGACGTGCATATGGACTATTCGTCTACTTCAGACAGGTAGACACACGGCGTGCAGATGTAGTGCACAGCGTGTACCTGCAGATTTGGGGCAAAATTCAAGATCGGCACAGTCGGCTGCTAGAGTCTGGATCTCGGCACTACAGGTGCTACTTGGGATGCTGCGAGCTGTTTCTGTGTTGAGAAGAGAAGAAGAGGGCGGCAGTGTAGCTGCTAGATGGAGTGGAGTTGCTGTTAGCAGGTCGGCGGCGGCATGGCCTTGCACTGCTAGCTTGACTGAAACTCGGTGGAGTTGCGTACGGCTAGAGGAGTGCTAGTTGGAGATGGCGCAGCTTGATGGCGGTGGGGTCACTATCTGCTAGCGGACGGCGATGGCGGCGGATTGATCGGAGACAGGAGACGGGGAGTCGACGGTAGGATGGCGGCGTTGCGCACGGCTGAAGGAGCAGTTGTTGGTGCGGAGAAGAATAGTGGCGGCTCGGAGAAGAAAGGGGGGTCGAGCTGCGCATGACTGCGGGACGCTGGCACACGGCTGCAGGCGGAGGCAGAGTGGCACACGGCTGTAGCTGGAGGTGTACGGCTGCAGACGGCTGCTAGGGTTTGGTTGCACGACTGGCGGGCGGTTTCTATGGTCGAGGTGCATGGCTCTAGGGTTAGAGTGATTAGGTCGTGCACTCCGTCCCTTTTGTCTAGACTTCACTTAAAAGTGCATGACGTGCGTTTTGAATGCATGACGTGCACCATTTTCAAACTTCTCCTTTGCGTCCAGGTGCACGTCGTGCGTTTGGACAATGCACCCGTGCGTGATTACAGGAACTTTACAGATTTCTATCGCCCAGGTGCACGACGTGCGTTTCTGCGGTGCACGCCATGTACATTTCTAGAAAGTTGCCGAACTTTTTATTTCCCAGGTGCACGCCGTGCATGTTCAAAATGCACGGCGTGTTAGTTTCCAGAAAGTTTTCAAACCTTCACATATCCAGGTGCACGGCGTGAATGTTGATGACGCACGCCGTGTAAGTCTCCAGAAAGTTTTCTGTAGAACTCGCATATCAGATGCACGATGTGCAGATTGAAAATGCACACCGTGTCAGTTTCCAGAAAAAATTATGCTGTATTTTGTATTGAAGTGCACATCGTGTCTTCGAATGACACGCCGTGCACTTTGCGATTTCTTAGCCCAGGTGGAAGGGCTTTTAATTCTACCTTTTTGCCTGTCGTACTTTCATCAATTTTATCTTCAATAAGTGGAGCATCTTCATCAATAGTTGTTGCTTTAGAAATAGAAAGTGCCCCAGAAATTTCAGAATTATTGAATTCAGTTGCATCATCATCATAGAGATTAACCATCAAATCGACATCATCTTCACTATCATTCTCAACAGGATCAACAACATCAAGCAAGCATATTTCTTCAACACGTGTGGGTGCTTTCATAGCTTCATAGATAGAAAATTCCATGGCCTCTTCCCCAAAACGTAAAGTGAGATTCCCTTCCCAGACAACAACAAGACATCCGACAGTTCTCAAGAAAGGCCTCCCAAAAAGAACAGGGTTGGAAGGAACTTCTGCCATGTCAAGAACAATCAAATCACAAGGTATATAGAATTTCCCAATTTGTACAAGTACATCTTCCACCATACCTTTTGGATATTTAATAGAGTGATCAGCTAATTCAATAGCCATCCTTGTGGGCTTCAAATCCCCAAGATCTAATTATTGCCATAAGGTAAATGGAATGAGGCTGATACTCACACCGAGATCTACTAAACCTTTCTCAAAAGTGGTGTCATTAATCTTGCAAGGCAGTGTGAATGCTCCCAAATCATCAAGCTTCTGAGGGAGACCATTCTGAATAATAGAGCTTACTCGTTTAGAAAGCATTACAGTTTCTACTTGATCAACCTTTCTTCTTTTAGTCAGAATGTATTTTAAGAATTTTGCATAAGAAGGCATTTCGGCAATAACTTCAGTAAAAGGAAGGTTTACATGCAATTTGTTGATTATGTCTACAAATTTCCTAAATGTCTAGTCTTCCTTCTTATTGGCTAATCTTTGAGGAAAAGGTGCATTGGCTTTGAAAGAAGGTGGTATTTCAGCTTTACCTTTCTCTTCGATGTGATTTGGAGTGTTGGCCTCTTCTTCAACAGTTTGCTTCATGTTCTTCTCCTCAGATGGAGAAGGTCTTTCAATCTCAGCTTCACTTCTTAAGATAATTGCATGGGTTTGCTGCCTTAGATTTACTTCTGGCTGGCTTGGAAGAGAACCGGATTGTGGAGTCCTTTGTTGATTTAAAGCTTGTTGTGCTATCTAGTTTTCCAACATCTTGGTGTGGGTGGAAATTCCATCCACTTTTGCAGAGAGTTGTGCAATAGCATCTTTTAAAAGCTTATCATTTCCTCGGAGTTCCTCATTTTGTTGCATCTGTGTTGATATGAACTTCTCCATCATAGCTTCCAAAGAAGAACCTTGGGGTTGTTGTTGTTGTTGAAAACCCCTATTATTGAAACCCAGTGGATTTCCTTGACGATTTACATGTTGCTGTTGTTGCTGCCCTTGCTAGAATTTTGGGTGTTGTTTGCATTCCGGTAAGAGAAATGAGGGTGATCTCTCCATCCCAGATTATATTGGTTGGAATAAGGGTTGTATTGTTTGTTTCCTTGCATCCCAACTACATTAACCTGTTCAAAATTTCCTTCCATAGCATTAGGGGAAAAACAAGAGGAAGAAGTATGTCCTATATTACCACAAGCCTCACATGTTGCTTCAGCAGATTGAATTGGTAGAGTGGTCATCTTCTCAAATTTCTGTGTGAGCACATCTAGCTTTGCAGCAATTAGATCAACAACATCAATAGTATGCTTTCCTCCTTGCTTCTCGGAAGAAGAGCTTGATGTAGAGGTGGATTTAGCTCCTCTATCTCCTCCCCATTGGCATTGATTGAGTGATATATCTTCAATGATATCATAGGCCACTCTATAGGACTTGGTCATTAGTGCACCACCAGCTGCGGCAACTAGAGTCAACCGAGTATTGTAAAATAGTCCATTGTAGAAGGTTTGCAGTAAGAGCCAATTTGTCAAATCATGGTGCGGGCAAAGGCATTGAAGATCCTTGAACCGTTCCCATGCATCATATAAGGTTTCTCCTTCACTTTGGGAGAAATTTGTAAGCTGGTTCCTCAAGTGAGCTGTCTTGCTTGGCGGAAAGTACTTTGCAAGGAAAGTGTTAAGCAATTGGTCCCAACTCCTAATAGACTTCTTGGGAAGAGACAAAAGCCACGCCTTGGCTCTATCTCTTAGAGTGAAGGGAAATAGCATAAGTCTAATTCCATCAGCAGACACTCCATTAATCTTGAAGGTATTAAGATATTCCAGAAATTCTGCAATATGAAGACTTGGGTCTTCATTGGCTGTACCCCCAAAATGATTTTGCTGAATCATTTGCATCATGGAAGGGGCAATTGAAAATTTATTTGCTTCCACAGCAGGTAAGTAATTAGCTCCAAAAATATTTGTGGCAACCGACATCGCGAAGTCTTTTAGAGGACGATCGTCCTCCATGGCTGAAATGCTTGGTGTAGCTACTGCAGAAGATGAAGAAGATGATGGTGGTGATGATGGCGGTGGTGACGGTGAAGTACCTCCAAATAGCGGTTGTTCTACTCTTCTTGTTCTCCTCAAACTTGAAAGAGTTCGCTCTATTTCAAGGTCTAGCAAAGTGGATGTTTGGAGACCTCGTTGTGAACGACACATACAACCTGAAAAATAACAAGAGAAATTAAGAACACACTAAGAGGTATATGGAAATTCAAAAATGATTAATGATGGTCTAGTCTCGAATACTAAATAGTACTTATTACTCCAATTAAATTACCATAGCTCCTCGATAACGGTGCCAAAAACTTGTTGGTTGTTTATAGAAACGAGTTTCAATCCAAGTAATGGATAGTTTACTCAACTTAACCAAACTCCGCAAGTATACGGAGGTAGTATAGTCAAGGTCGAACACAAGGAGCTGAGCATAATTTAATTGAACGCAACAGTACTAAAGTTCAACAATCTAGACTGATTTTAAAGAGTAGAAAAGATTGTTCTAAAAGCATAAAAATTAGGTTTTAACTACAGGAATTTCAGATTTTAATTAACAAGCAAGGATTACAAGGAAAATTCGATTTCAGAAAGTTAATGAATATTGGACATTAGGATTTCACTCACATACCATAACAATCAAGAGAACAAGATAATTTAAACATACATAAGATCACGTTTCAAGGAAAAGTTGTGTTACATTCCACCTCCCGGTGTAAATGCAACGATCATAACTCAAAACAACACTCTCGTGCATGAATTTTCATTTATGATCACAAACAGTTCCTCAACTCATTCCTCTCTACTCTCGTAGAAGAAGAAGGGTTGCCAAGAAGAGCGCCTCCATACATCCTTACTTGTCTTCTCAAACTAAGCAAGAAAGCAGAAAATATGCATACAAGGTGGCCAACAATACATGCAAGGAAAAGAGTAACCGACACTCTCAAGGTAAAGAAACAAGAAGCAAATGAATTTAGTATGAAATCACTTGTTCATTACATGCTATTACATGAGAGTTACTCTCCCATGCCCAAGAAAAAGTAGTCTACTCGTCCATAACAATGTACAACAGATTTGCTACAGAATTCTGAGTGCTAGGCATGGTTTAGAGAAGAAAAGACAAGGAGAACTGAAAATTTAACCACAAGAAGCAAGAATTCCAGCTTTAGGATGAAATTCCCCTCCTTTAGCTGCTCCAAGTCGGGCCTACTCCTCTCTTAAGAAGTTGCTGGGAGTTGGGAATGCTTGGCTGCACCTTGAAGAAGACCAAGGAGAAGTGGAGAAGAAGAAATGGTCTCTTGTGCAAGAAACCACCTTAGATTCCTCCCAAATCGCCTTCCTCTTCTCTCCTATGTCTTTGGGACAAGAGAAACTCTCCAAATGACTGAATGTAACTGTCCCTTGGCTTCCCTCTTTGCTTTAAAATCGTATCTTGAATTTTCGAAATTCTGAAACTGCCAGGTGCACGCCGTGCATTTTGGGTGCACGCCATGCACCTGCAGTGCAGTTGACATCAGGCTGATCTGTGCACGGCGTGCGCTGAGGAATTGCACGCCGTGCAACTTTCTAGAACTTCTTCAGCAGTTTGCATTCCAGGTGCACGCCGTGTCATTTCGATGTGCACGCCGTGCATTCTCTTGGCTGAACAGAACAGATTTTCTCTAGAATGTTGCACGTCGTGCATTCTGATTTGCACGTCGTGCACTTTACTGCTTCAGCGAACCAGTCTTTTCTGGGTTGGTGCACGCCGTGCGTCTGAATCTGCACGTCATGCATTCTTCTGTTTCTGTAGAAATAACATCCGAATTTAGTCCTTTTTGTGGAAAATTTGCAATACAAGTTATGGGACACATAGAACAACAAAAAGATGGCAAAACTAATATGAAAGAGACTGAATTATACTAGAAAGAACCAAATTTGTGTGTGATAACATGTGAAAAGATGATATACAAATCAGTTCCTCTGTGAACCTTGGGAGTTTTTCCACAAAAAGCCCAAAATCACCCATTTTTTCTATGTCATAGGTGATTACATATCTCAAACAACCATACAAAGAGGTACATAAAGAGAAAAAGAAATATTGTAGCATTACATATCCAACTCATAGTCTAATGGACACATATTTCCCAACATGGTATGGTAGTTACATGTTATTTCCCACAAATAGACTAAAAAGGAGCTTAACTACTCACACTCAAGCAAATAAAAAAATAAAGGTAAAGAGAGGGAAGCAACACTATAGCCATTAGTGAAGGAGATCCACTATGCACCTCTAGCATCTCAAAGGTTTTCCTCCTCCGAGGGTGAAGTTTAGCATGCAAAGTTTAATAGATATGCTCAAGGACCAAGAGAACTAGCATTTTGGGGTGAAAGGTAAAAGAAAATGGAGTAGAATGAGTGTAGAGGAGTGGGTAGTAGTTATGGAGGCTTAGAGAATATTACCTTAGACTCACATCCTCCACTAGTGTATATATAGTGTCCTAGGGTGTATAGGGTTAAGTGGGGGTAAAATGGTAAAATCAATGGTAGGAAGCATAAGGGATAAGTGGGGTAAAACAATCGAGGTGGGCATCATGACCATGGTGGGTTGTGTAATAAAGCTTATTCCATAGATATACATGCCTAAGCCATTTTAGAATAGTTGTGTCATCAGTTTTACACTAGTACATTTTTGACCTCTAGTGTTACTTTTCTTAACATTGGTTTTTACAAAAAATAGACACCACATGTTTATAGTGTTAGTTAGTATAGCACAAACTTCACCACTGGTCAAATATTTCAAATAAAAAAAAGTATGGGTACCACTTTTATTATAAGTTCGGTTCTTTTATGAAGAACCATTATAATAGATAGCCAACAAATTCAACTTTTTAAATTTTTTTTTGATATAGGCCTATTATGTCGGCTACACAAAAATCTACGACAAAGATTTTCCTGTAAAAGAAATTTTGTCTTTCAAAAAACTTTGTGTCAGTTGCACTCTATACAAAATGACATCATAGGTCATGCCCACAATGAAAATGTGTACCTCTAAAAACATGTGGTGTCAATTTTTTTAAAGAAACAACGAAAAAGGGTTACCGCCATGTGTCTTGTAAAAAATATATTTCCTCCTAAGTTGGGTAATGTTGGCAATTTTACTGCTAGAGATTGAAGAAATAGGTCTTATCAAGGTTGTCATTTTTTAATTGGGACAAGACTTATATGTTGGGTTATTAATGAAAAATTGATGCCACATGATGAACTATGTCGTTGATTTTCCTAGAAAACTAACGACATAGGTCTTAGCGAGGTTGACATTTTTTAATATGGATTAGCACATATGATGTCAGTTTTTTGGGGATAACTAACAATAGAAAATGAACTATGGTGTCAGCTTTTCCCTAGTAACTAAAAACTAAAGTCTATGTCATCAATGTTTTGTAGAAATGAAAAACTAAGTTCTACTTAATAGTACTCGTAAAATTTCTTTCCCCCATTCTCTATTTCATCGCCTCCTAATACCTAGCTTCTCTCTATCAATGATGATGACTTGCTAGCTCTTGCTTCCACTTCCAACCATACCACAGTCTCCATTGTAGCCCATTGCAACCATCACCGTGTCTTGTGGGGCCGCCTCCTCCATCCTAGTTGGAGATGCCACCAACGCGTGTTGTTGCTTACCACTTTCTTCACCTCTAGTTTCCTCTACCACCGCACCTCAAGTAGTTAACTCCTCCTCCATGATCCTTCCTACAGCTTCCAGCCCTACTGCCTCTAACTCTGGGAGGTTTCCTCCATTCCTATTGTCGCTTCTCTATTGTCCCCGCTTCTGCTTCTTGCTTGCAACTATTTCTCACATCATTTGTCGATGTTACAAGTGCACCCTATGCCCCTACCATGGAAGTTTTTTCTTCTCTTTCTTCACTTTGTATACTTCTAGGTCACCAAATGCATGTATAGTTTGTTGAAATTGAGCAATATATCCTTTGTCTATCTCAATATAATTATCTATTGAGTGCATTATTTATAATTGTTTGTTGAGCATATTGTTATATAATTGTTTCATCAACTTGATGTGCGTTACAAATAGATATGAATTTACCTAAATTGGTATCAATTTAACAATGACATGTAACCAGAGTTTTAATTTTGACATTGGAGATATCATTCTTGTATAGTTGGAATTCATGTATAGATGTATGTATAATTTGGTGTATTGTTCAATTAGAATGTTGTATGGATAAATAATCACAGATAAGAATTAATTAAACTAAATTGATATGAATTACCTAAATTATCTTGATTTATACTGAACATTTTATATATACCTAAATTATAAATTGTAAATCCTAGTTTAGACATATATCTTGTTTGCCTAGAAACCCATCTAAGATTCACTCATTACGAGTAAATATTGGATAGTCCCCGGTTTGGACTGTTCTTGAACATTGAATCTCACTTAGGATGTATTGTATAATGTATATTCTATTTCTAAGATGTTTCATCAACACTTCCCCATTTTTTCTCAAAGTACATATGCAGGTTGGTATTTGCCCATCTCATTAGTGTACTTGGAGAATTGTGGGGAAATGTTGACGAAATATTCTTGAAAACTGAATGCACATTACACACTTACTAGTCAGATTACGTGTTCAAGAATGGGATGGGTGATACACATGTATTACTAAATCCTAAACCCTAATTTGTAACCCTAAACTTTAAACCCTAATCTATAAACCTTAAATCCTAAACTGCAAATGATAAATCCTAATATGTAAATCTCAATCTCAAAATACCTAATTCAATAATCATTTTCTCTCTGTCATATATTGGATCGATCATGGATGTCTATTTCAAATTGCTTCACTCTGAAGTTTATTACTAGTCTTGATCAATTAGTAATATTTTCATAGGAACATAGGAGACATGGAGTAAATTTATATTATCCACATAGGAATTGTAGTAACAACTTTTGACATTTTGAATCAAAAGTCATGTCAAGTCCAATAGGATTGTAAAGGCTATGTTAAATGGTACTAACATAGACAAATTTCTATGATGAGATCAATAGATGTTGATAGCAGTACTTGTGTTGAAGAAGAAATTGCTGACAATGTAGAAGTGAAAGAAACAATTCTGATAGATATGGTTGATGCAATGCTAGATAGTTGTGGGGTAAATCTTACTAATCCACCTTCCTTATTTAGATCATTGTGCATGATGCTTAGAGACCATTATAATTAGGTTGTACTAAGTTTACAAAGTTGAGTGTTGTGTTGAGATTGTATACTTTGAAGGCTAGTGATAGATGGAGCAATAAAAGCTTCATGTCTCTATTGTCTTTATTGAAAGAAATTCTTCCTGAAGGCAACGAGCTTTTAATATCAACATAAAAATTAAAGAAAATGTTGAGCCTAATGGGAATGGAGGTTAAGAAGATGCACGAATGCTCAAATGACTATGTCCTATTTCAGAAGGACTATAGCGATTTGAAAGATTGACCAAGCTGTGGGGTGTGAAGGTACAAAATAGTGACTCCAAGTAAGTGCAAAATTGGCTCTCCTATCAAGGTGATGTGGTATCTACCTATAATACCATAGTTTCAAGGCTTGTCTACCCATGGATGTGTAGAATGTATCTTGGCATGTAGAGGCAAAGAAAAACAATGATAGGCTCCTACAACATGCATGTGATTCTCCATAATGGAAGAACATTGACCTACCTTAGCCTGAATTTGGTGAAGTAACCTGAGACTTGGGCTTTGTACTGATGGGATGAATCCATATGGAACATTAAGCATCCAACATAGAATTTGGCTTGTTATGACTGTCATAGAAAATCTTTCTCCCTAGTTATGTATGAAAAAAAGTACAACATGATGTCTGTGTTAATATTGGGCCCCAAAAAACCTAGCAATGATATTGATGTTTTTCTTGAACCTCTGATTGATGACTTAAAGAAACTATGGGGAGAAGGTGTGATGACCTATTATGCTTTGAATAGAGAGAAATTTTGTTTGCATGTTACGTTGTCTTGCACTATTAATGACCTTCCAGCATATAGAAATTTTTCTAGATACAACATAAAAGGATCCAAAGCATGGCCTATATGTGAGGAGAACACTAATTCAATACGACTAAAATATGACAACAAGACTATATATCTTTGTCATCAAAGTTTTTTTTCTTCCAAATTTGCATTCTTACCAAAGGTTTCACAAAGCATTCAATGGATTAACTAGGGAACATAGTGCCCCTATACCTATATCAGGGGAGGTTACTTATGAAAGAGTAAAAAGACTTTATCAATTCATTGGGTAAGGGATCACATTTGGTAAGAGATCACTATGTACTATTCCCAAGTGATAAATCTATATTCAAGAAGAGGTCAATATTCCAATATCTTCCTTGTTGAAGTTCTTTGTCAATTAGGAATTGTATTGATGTCATGCATGTTGATAAAAATATTTGTGATAGCTTCATTGGTATTTTGTTGGATATACCACGCAAGACTATAGATGGCATCGAATTCAGAATGGACCTACGTGGAATGGGTATAAGGAGAGAATTAACAATAGAAGTTAGCAGTGATAGAAAAACATATTTACCTCCTACATGTTACATATTGTCTAGATGTGTGAAGAGAACTTTTTGAAAGTTCTTGATGCTAAGGTACTACAACAACACTCTTCAAATATTTGTAGATTGGTATCAATGAAGGATCTAAAATTGATGGGTCTTAAATCTCATAATTTTCACACTCTGACGCAAAAAATATTGTATGTGGCTATTCAATCTATACTACCAAAGCATGTAAGGTTTGCAATCACCAATCTTTGTTTCTTCTTCAACATAGTGTACAACAAAGTTATTGATCTAAACAATCTTTGTGAGTTACAAATAGAATTGATGATTACCTTGTGTCATCTTGAGATGTATTTTCCTCCTTCAGTGTTTGATATAATGGTACATTTTGTTGTCCATTTGACTAGGGAATTAAAAATGTTGGGTCCGATTTTATTGCATTGGATGTATCATTTTAAACGGTACATGAGTTTTTTTAAATGTGATTTTAAAAAATGTTATCATCCTAAAGAAAATATTGTTGAGGGTTATGTGTCTAGGGAGGTTATCAACTTTTAGAATGCCTTTATAAGTTGTAATGAAGCTCTTTCCAACAAAAAGAATATTGATCCCTATTCTAGTAAAGGGAATTTTGGAGCACGGGTATAAGTAATTAGTTGTGAGTTGTGGGACCAAACACACTTGTATTATTTGAAAACCATCGATGAAGTGGGTATCTATATCACCAAACAAACCAATTTTATCAAGACAAAATATCATTGAGCCAGTTAATTGTGTCTTTCTAGAGAGCCTAATAGGTCATTTATTAGGTTGTTTGAAGATAAAGTATTCCGTCAACTATCTCAAATACTAAATTACGTTATTGAAAATATCAAATGGCTCACCTTTAAACCAAAAATGAATGTTATGTCTTACAAAGGGTTTGACATAAATAGATTTTCATATTACACAACATGTCAAGATGATAAGTGTCATCCAAAATAGTGGGGTCACTCTTCAAGCTTATGGTGTGAAGGATAAGAGTCCACATGAAGTTTAAATGTCTTATTATAGAGTCAACAAAGAGATATGGGAGTTTGAGTACACATATTTTAGAGTTCCCATATTTAGGTGTAATTGGGTAAATAAAAATAAAGGAGTTGTAGTGAATGAATTAGGTTTCACATTAGTAAATTTTGAAAAGATTGGTGAGAAGGATGAACCATTCATAATGACATCATAGGAAAAGAAAGTATTCTACATCAGTGATCCTAAAAAAAAATAGTATGTCATTCTTCATGGAAAAGGCAATTCATTGTAGATCCTATAGATGAAGAAGAGTACTATGACTGTAACATCCCAGGATTTGAGGCCTCGGATAAAATGATCTTATAAGGAATGATTGGACTACCCATATCACCAAGGTGCACCTCCTTTTCTGGGAGCCCATTGCTAAAGAACTCCATAGTTAAGCGTGCTCAGCTTGGAGTAGTATTAGGATGGGTGACCAGTCGGGAAGTTGACCCCGACTTGTGCGTGAGTAAGGACAAAACGCACGGTTAAGGCTAGTGGTGGTCTGTGGGGCCAGTCGTCATTCCTGAAACTCTACTAGAGCCTAGGGCAATGGCTTCAGGCATTACAGATGGTATCAGAGCCATAACCCCTCCAGTATGTGGGGCCCACATGGGCATGTGGCATGCCAACCTTGATCCGTGAGGTCTAGGCATGTTGGAAAGGGTTGTCCATGGTTGACGTAGCCACCCTTGTGCTGGTATTCTGTGATCGAGAGATGGGTGTCCATGGGCCATTCTGGGTCTGCACTGAAATGGGGTGATGTTATGAGGTCATATAGTTGAGCCTTGATGAGGAATTCAAGAGTCTAAGTGGGGGAGATTGTAACATCCCAGGATTTGAGGCCTCGAGTAAAATGATCTTATAAGGAATGATTGGACTATCCATATCACCAAGGTGCACCTCCTTTTCACCCATCGCTAAAGAACTCCATAGTTAAGCGTGCTCAGCTTGGAGTAGTATTAGGATGGGTGACCAGTCGGGAAGCTGACCTTGGAATGCACGTGAGTGAGGAAAAAGCGTGCAGTTAAGGCTAGTGGTGGTATGTGGGGCCAGTCGTCATTCCTAAAACTCTACTAGAGCCTAGGGTAATGGGCCCAGGTGTTACAATGAAAAATATGATGACTCTAGTTCACTCTCCCCAACACCAAATGTTGAAGCTAACACTGACTTATATACGTGTGGAGATTACACAAAAGGAACATTAATTGATCAATTATCCAACCAATACTAGAGGCATGTATTTTATTTTTTAAATGAAATATGTGCATTTTATATTCTTTGTTACAGTTATATATGCTTCATATGCTATATGTACATTTTACATTTTTTATCACTTATGTTTCATTCTTTGACTATTCCTAGTATGACCTTTTTTAGATGGCGTATGACAAGAGGATGAGAACCATGATGATGTGCACTGTGAGGATGAGACTAGTGTAAGTTGTATTATTTCATTATATAGATGTGCATTTTACACTCTCTATCACATTTATATAAGTTACCTTTTTAATCACTTATATGTGTTTCTTGAAAATTTTAGGATCTTCATCTTGAGGATGTGCACGCTGAGGATGTTGTTGTTTATACTGAGGACCAACTTGATCATGCACGTCAAAGTGGCACCACCTTGATGAACAAGTTAGTAGCATAAAGGGGTAAAGGACTAAAGCTAGTCATTGACTTTGATGATGTAGGAAATCCTATTGGGAATATTTAAAATACTTTCACATAATATCTCGAGGTTATTACTCGCAAAAAAGTGAATGTAACGGTAGAATATAGGCATAAAGTTGATTCTTCCACAAAAGACTACATGTGGAAGACATAACTATGAGATATTCTAAATTTAAAATATTCATAATTTTGTTTTTAAAAATTTGTAATTAAGTATATGAAAATTTGTAAAGAATCTTTGACCTTGATGAAAAACTTCATTCTAGAAAGGTGATGCAAGTTTGTGGGAGGATATTAAGGAATTATCGGACATGTGTGACAAGATAATACATAATGGATAAGAAGAAGAAGCTATCCTCTAAGAAATGGTTCTATCTTGACCCAAAGGTGTGAGAAGTGTTTGTTGATTCAAGACAAACCAATGAATTCAAGGTATTAAGCCTCATTTCAAATACATTCTTATGATAAATAAGATGAATTAAATATATTATGTAATTTACATATGTTTGGATTAACCTGACTTTACATGATGTTAAAAAAGAAAGACGTGCAAAGAATGTACACGACCACAAGTTTTGTCTAGGTAGCTATACAAGGTATCATCAATAGAGACCGAACGTGTCTTCTTCTAAGCAGCCTATTCCTAGGTCTGCTAAGTCTTCTACTACTTGTACACCTTTACTTCGCCACGAGGAGTGGATAGGTTCTAGGACAAACAATTCTGGAGATATACCCGACCCCGCCACCGCCTAGGTGCCTACAAAATGGTAAAATTCAACTCTCAAGTGTATGTTCATTTTTTACCTTGATTGTTATGTTTTACTGACCAACTACTATTGTTGATGTTTAGTGGTATCTCTAATAGAAAAGAAAAGAAGGAATGTCCATCACCGAGGGCCAAAGAGATGAACTGATGGTTGCTCTGGGTATTCTAGAGCATCTTGGTTGTGTTAGGGCCGTTGGGGCTAGTATTAGTATAAGATCCTTTTTGGGGTCATCAGAGCATATGAGCATATCTATCAAGAAAGGAGAATTATCACAAGATTAGATACAAGACATATTGAAAGGGAATATAGGAAGGTACAAGACATATTGTGACGGGAATATAGGAAGCAATGAGATAAATTTAGGCTTCTTAACCTCGACCTCCTTAGATAGTGTTTGTGCTACCCTAGTCTTTTTACTAGGTGCACCCTTATATGACGAAGGTGGTTGGGAGTAATCCCTTGGACCCTCTTGTTGGAAAACCCTTGCAAGTTTTAGTTTAATATAATTGTCTTTTAGGTGAATTTATAATATGTTTGTGTTTAAGTATATGTATTACACTATATACAACTTGTAGGGGTTGAGGACATGTCATCTTACATTACTAGAACATGGCTTCTATATCATTGCATTAGGTAACACTTACCCACCCCTTCCAGGTGACATGATTCATGGTGCTCCATTGCCCACTGATGCGGTTCATGTGTCTATCATACTTGGTTATGACGTTTGAGAATAGAAAACACAACCATTTGGCCACCTGGATACAAGATGATAGGTGATGAAGAAGGAGGTGTGGTTGTGTGATCCAAAGTGGGAGTTATCTATTTAGGTGTATGCTAAATTTTCACTATGTTTGTATTTGTGATTCTTTTCTAATTGTGTATATAATTGTCAATAGATATGATAATATATAAAAATCATATCATCTAAGAAACCCCCTACAGTTCCTCCTTCACTTCCTCCTCCAAATGTTCAATGACCTGCTTGGATTGCAAAGGACCTATTCGACTCACTAGGTCTTAATTGTAGGGGGTTGGCACTATGGATATGTGACTTATAATAAAGGTTGACTATGATGGTCTATACCCAAGAGGACATTGTAGGTTAAGATTACAATTCTAGCATATTCTTTCCAGATATTATGAAGTTGTTTGCTTATGATTGGTTGAATACAACTGTGATATAACTTTGGGCATGGTGAGATTTTATGTCTAAATACCTTGTTCTATATGTGTGAAAATATATGTTGTTCTATTTTATTATATATTAATGCATACATATACGTTATGCATCTACTTATATAGGATATGTGGACAATTCACACTAACCATTGTGGCATTTCTAGTTCCCTCATTGATTAGATGTCTAGATAAAGACCCAAAGTTTGATAGTGGTTACTGCTATACCACATTTAGATATTTTGGTACTCTAGAAAAGAGTGTGATTATTTCTCCTTTCAATGTTAGGTAAGTTTCATGCACTTCACTTATAATTGTTACTTATGAATAACATTTCATTGTGGAATTTGAGTTTTCTTTTGTTTGCCTTCTTTTCACTTAGTAATAAGCATTGAGTTTTTAGTAACTGTCCCTGAGACTCTACTACATATTATCTAGATCATTTTGGTGACAAAGTACGGTATGGGAGGCACACAATAAAAATGCCATTATACATGTAAATAAAGTTTATATCCATCAACATATATTGATGTCTACATCATTACATGACTATTTACTAATTAAATGTATTCCTTTAACTTATAGGGTATAAAAGCATTCAAAAAGGCTAGATGAAAGGTAGATAAAAAAGAAATCACTAAGTTGGAAGAATTTTGAGGTAGTTTTCTGACTCTAATTCATATATATGCCAACTATCTTTACTTTTATTTGTTAAGATTTTGCATAAATGTAAATTTATAGCATCCAATGCAAAATTATAATTGAGCATGCAGATACTATGTGATGTATTAAATGGATCTGATTGTTATATGGGCAAAACTAGACATCCATTGTATAACAAAGACAATATATATAGTATTATTTGATAAAAAAAATTGAATCAAACTCTTGAGTTATGTCATTATCTTTGTAGTTGTTTGACATGACAAAGCCCTATACAAATGAAGAGCTAGATGAGATACGAGAAGAATGGCACACTCCTTCATTAAGGAGGTTAACTTTGAATTTGATTGGGCTAAAATATGAGTTCTCTAAACCTTGATGTCATTATTTCTATATACATGTGATGGTTATGACTTTTTACAACTTCAAATTTGATGCAAGTGAATTCTTGGTTCATATGTGAATGGTGTGTAAATATATACATGTGTTTGAATAAATGTAAAGAGGAATGAATATAATGAAATTGCATTAGTACATGTTATGAGAATGGAATTGGAGAATGAATTGTATGTGTGTTTTCTTGATTGTGTATGTGCATGATAATGGAATTAAGTGTAGAAGAGAACATAATTAAAGAATGGAAATGTATGTGGGTGGACGGATTGTGTGTATGTGTTTGTTATTAAAGGTTTTGTAGGTATGATGGCTTATTGTTAAGCTGAACATAGGATAGAACCTACAATCTTAATGAAATGCAAGTTCTACATCCTATAGAACAATTGGATAATAGGTCTACAAATATGTTATAAAAAACACACATGCAATGCTAGTATTAACAAAAAAAGTTGACAATTGTAGTAGTGTTGGTTTTCTCACAAAACCAACGACACAACTATTCTAAAATAGATGTTCCATTTGGCATGGATGTTCTACCCATCCTACAACATGGTCATGTTGCCCATCTTGGTCATGCGACCAAGCCATAGTATGGTTCTGTGTCATCATTCAATTAATAAGAAGCCAATGACACAACTGGCCAATAGCTTTAGTTCTTTTGTGTGATACCAATGACACATAGAGGTACCATGACATTAATATCACTCTAAGTCGTCATTTGAGTCATGGATTTCTATTTTCATAGAAACCAACACTGACTTTGTATTGTCAATTTTTCTTTCCCTCGAAACTGATGCGAAAGGTCCTTATCTATAGTGTCACCTGATTAGTTGTTGGAACAAAATTGACATTATAGGTCTACTTTAGATGACACTATAGGTGGTATTTGTACTTGTGGGGTGAGGGTAAGAACAATCATGGTGGAACAAAATAGGTGTGGTGTGAGGATAAAAAATGTCAATGGATTTTGGGTGAAATGAAGTGGGGTATCACAACCATGATGGTTTCCACGATCATGGTGTCTTGAGGGTAGAACAATCATGTCAGGTTCCATGGCCATGGAGGAAGAGATAGGAGAGGGTTTTGGAGATATGCCAGCATGTTCATATTGGGCATGGTATGGCCATGTTGGTGAATGGGCACCACAGAAATGGTGGGGAGAACAACCATTGTTGCTGGGTGTTGAGGGCCTTACTTCGAGTATGGTCAAGTTTATGATTCTCATGCTAGTATCATGGTTATAGTAAAGTATCACGGCCACTTTGGCCCTTTATCTTGAAATTTGACCTTTTATGTATCTTTCCATGGTGCTCCTTTCTTAAACTTGTTCCTTGCTCACTTGGGGGTACACTAGGGTAGATTTAGGAATCATTTAGGCTCCTTTGTGACTAGGAAAGTCCTAGCTAGCTCCTTCTTTTGTTCCTTCCATCCATAAGTGCCAAAGTATCTATAAAAACATACAAGGTCAAACATAAGTGTGTTTATCACAAAATAATATTTATTAGGAAATAATATGCATTAAACACATCATTTTGTGGATAAGAGGAAAAATAACACAAGATGGAGAACCAAACTAGGGTTCGTAGGTAATTATTTTAGAAAGGGCGCACGATAGAGCACGAGCAGCGGGTGCTCTAGCGATTCGGGGCGCCGCGGCTAGGGTTCTCGAAGGGTGGCGGCGAGCTTGGGGGAGGGGGTTCCGGCTGTTGATGCACGCCTCCCCACTCCCCCCAGACCTCTATAGCTCAGGCACGTCCGGGATCTGACGACAAGAGGCGGGAGGTGGAGGCTCTAGGCGGACTCCTTTGAGCGGCGCCGTGCTGCGACAGGGTCGCGGTGTTCTGGGTAGTGGTGTCGGACCGACGGCTGCAACGGGGTCTCAGAGGCACACACCTATCCTCCCGCGAGAGGAGCCCTCATCGCTCCCCCTTCTTTCTGGCGGTACCATCGGCTTGCGCTTCCCCTTTCCGGTCTTTTTCTTTGCTTTTTCAGTGTAGTATTAGGTTGTTTTGTTGGGTTAGTCGCTGGTTCTCACCCTTGTTAGTCATCTTTCTCATCGGTCCTTTTCCTGTTACTGCTTTGCTGGTTGTTTGGGATCCCGATCAAGGGCCTTTCGACCTCAGCAGTGCTGGGGTGGCGCTGGTGGGGAACGGCGGCAGGTTGTTGTTTTTTCTAGTTTTCTTGTGTCGTTCTTGTGGTTAGGTCAGTTCTGTTAGTTTGTTTTGTTAGTGACAGGTGTCTTTAGTTTTTCTAGTCTCTTCCTGTAGGCATTTTCTGTGGTCATTGGTTGGTCGTGTCGTGCCTTGGATTCCTTCTTGGGCGGACGGGGGGCTCAGACGCCCCTGGTGTTCCAGGCAGAGGAGGAGAAAGCTGGGTTTTGGGCTTCGTGTGAGTCTTCCGCCCCCTGTTCACAGTGGTGGTCAGGAGTGGTGGTGGAGTTCCCGGCACCCTCTACTCCCCGCCTTTGTACTTGCATGAGCCGTCCTTCCTCTGTATCTGCATCCCGGGGTTTTGGCCTCCTTCCTGGGTCTCCTGATTGGTGCAACCTTAGTGCTCGTCATTGGTAGTTGTGTTTCTCATCCTTTTTATGGGACGTTGTGTTGTTAGGTAGGTGTTGTTGCTTTAGTAAGTTATAGGTTCTATGTTGTCGTGTGGGCTGTGTCCTCCTTTCATGTTAGGTCTTTTTTTGTTTCTTTGTTATATGGCAGCAAGTGCGAAGGTGATCACTTCTTTGGTCACTGGTTTGGAGCATATACCTTATATTAGATATAATCTCAGGTTGAAGGAATCTCTCATAAAAAGCTATTTTGGTCAGCGATATAGAAGAGAGATCAATACATCATTGTTCTTATCACGTTCCGATATGAGTTTCTGGTTATTGTATCTGCTCTTTATTTTTTTGTGTTCGGTTGGTGTATCTCCCTTTACATGTAGATGCCGTATGGCTTTAATGTAATGAATGTTGTGTCTTCAAAAAAAAAACTAGGGTTCTATCACTATGTCATATATTATGATTGGATCCTTTACCCTTGTACTTTAACATTCCTACTTATGCTCATGTTCCCATCTAGTGTGATAACGAATATTATACTTTCCTCATTAGTAATCATGCCTTCCATGATAAACTAAGTGCATTGAGATTAATTGCCTATATATGCTCAGTTGAAAGGTATATCAAAAAGCATCTCCCTTATAAATACCTTCAAGTCTTATATTCCAATTTGAACATATATGATGTTTGATCCAACTTGAGGGGAGTGTTGATGTATTTTTGTTTACATAATTTTCTTTTTGTTTTTATCCCGTATTTTGGTTACATAATTTTCTTTTTGTTTTTATCCCATATTTTTGTTTTACATATTTTTGATCCAACTTGAGGGGAGTGTTTCCATTTTTAGTCTGTTATCTCATGTTATATTTGTGAAAATTTGTTTTATGTTTGTGATATAAGAAAATATAGCTTGTTCAGTTTAATAAAACAATTTTATAAACATTATATAGAGTATCATTCTATAATCTATATTGTCTAAAAACTAATGAAATACTTTGGGGGGGGGGAATTCAAGTGGCTATCTTATTGATCCTGCCCTCCTCTTACGAGAAAGCTTAATCGAAAATTACAATCATTAATCATTTCATTAAATGAAAATGAGGTAGTACTACTACCCTTACAAAACTCCCTAGCTAACAGGGGTTGGATTTCATTAGGGGGTAAGGCATACATTTTATGCCCACAACCCAACTTTCTATTGAGCTTCTCTAAGCCGTCAGCAACCTCATTTCCTTCCCTAGGTATATATTTCACCACCCAGCCATCTTTCCTCAATCTATAGATCATACTAATCATCTTGGCGTGTTTAGGGAAGTCATGTCATGATTCGTTGATGATCTTCACGGCTGTACTTGAGTCAGTCTCAAAGACTGCTCTGTCAACATTATTCATTGCCACCAACTCCATAGCTACCATGACAGTTGAGATCTCAGCATCCTCAACATTGGCGGCCCGCAGGCCCACCGTGACACCTCTTGCCCATCTCCCCTTCTCATCTCTAATGACTACTGCTCCACAAGCTACTCCTTTCTTCATTGAAGCGTCGTAGTTAAATTTTAACCACCTTGACAGAGGTTTATCCCATGTTGTCTGTTTCTCTTGCTGCCTTTATGTTCCTTCTCTTCTAAATGCCGCATTCTGTAGATTGAATTCCTTCCTAATGCGGTTGAGTTGCTGCATAATGGGAGGAGCCTCATCCGAGAACACTTGATTGTTCCTGCATTGCCAGATCTTCCAACACACAATATAGAACAAGGTTTTTTGCTCATCGTCGTGATTTCATTGTTCTAATATCCAAACTTTGGCTTTTGAGTAAGCAAAGAACTATATTTCTTCCTCCCCACATAGAAGTCATCTCCATACCTCCTTCACCTTCTCACAATCCCATAGGGCATGAACAAGGGTCTCATCTTCCTTATTGCATCTTGGGAAAATAGCATTAGATGTCAACCGTCTTTGCACTCTTCTGATGTTGGTGAGTAAAGCACCGTGGAGGAGGAGCCAAGTGAAGGTTCTAATGCATGTCGATGCTCTCATCTCCCATATATCCTTCCATCTTCCAGTGATGCAGATAGCTTTTCCTTCCCTCAGGCATTTGTAGGTGGATTTTGTAGTGAAGTCTCTGTTACTCGTGTGAGCCCACACCCTGAAATCTAGCCCATCATCTCTTCTGGTAAAGCAAGGTTCCGAATGTATTGAGTTTGTTGTTTCGGTAGCCAATCCCTTAGGAACTCTTCATCCCAGTTCCCCTGCAGGTTGACTAAGCTGTGTACCTTCAGATCCATCAACTCTGTGGGGATAGGCCTCAATGCCATATCCTTTAGAATCGGGCCATTTCTCCACCATCGATCAATATTGTTTTGAATCGATGAGATATGATTTGGATTGAAGATTCAAACATGAATAAAAATTATATACACAATATTCATTCTTGCTGCATCCCAAGTTAGATATTATTATGGATATTATAGGACAATTATAATACACAAGAATAGTGTGTAAGATGAATGATTACTATGTCTCATTGGTCATGGCATTGGATATCAATTATAGACTTTTTAGAGAACAAGTTGTAGTGGACAAAGTCATATCTTAGTATGATAGTGGTCATTGTGATCATTAGACCTGAACTCACTATAGTAACATATTTTTTTAATCTACTTAAACATTACCCAACATGACTCTGAATAAGGATTTCCATGTTGATAGTGATTGAATGCATTGTGGCACTTGTAGATTATTGTTAGTGATATATATGGAATTTGTCCCTCCATCGTAGTGATATCCTAGCCACTTGATAAGTGAGACTATGAAATGCATGGCTATGCTCATGTAAGTCAATATATGATATTGAGATTAGAAATCTTAATAGTCTATCCTGATTCAAGAACATAGATGAATGTGAATAGGATGACTACTACATGTCTTGATATTAGTCATGATATCTGTGACAAAGAGATTATAAGTACATTGTAATTTTGGTAACTTTATAGTTTCAAGTTGTTCTCCAATGTATTTGTTTTACCTAGATAGAAATGATGTATTCCTACATACCAATCTTTTCTTGTGACATTTTTACATTAGTGACAACATAATAAGGAACATATGTGATCACATGCATAAGGATGCATAAAGGAATTGAATTCCACAATCACACATGATAAGATTGATTCTGAGTCATATATATGCTAATTTTAGACTAATCAGGTAAATGTGGAAGCTATTTGGCCAAATCAATGGTCTAAATCAGCCGGTGGAATTCAACATAATTTATTGACTGATCACCAGTTGGACAAGTGACCAAATGGATGACTGAATAGTCCATTAGGAGGATGGATGAAATTGGGGTTGAATATGAATTGGAAACGCTAGATTGATTTGGAATCATACTGAGAAACTAAAATCAGAATACATCTTGGTAACTGAGTGATTTGGGTGACTAGATGGTCCAATTGACTGTCTAGGTTAGTGAGTCATCTGACTCATTAATGAATTGATTAATCAAGAAGTATGTTTGAGTTTTGGATTTTGATTCTAATTGTGTGTTGTGATTAGAAATATGATTGAATTTTTAGAAAATCCAACACCATGACTCTCTTATATAAAGGGGTAGAAATTAAAAGGGAGACATATACAATGTGAGTAAAATTGTTTATGATTTCCTCCTCTTCATGAGAGAAAAGCTCACCCCAAGTTTAACAACTTACAATAGGATGAGAAGGAGAGCAAACAATGCTAGCACATTGATGAATATGTGTATAACTTTCTCTAAGAGACCAAATTGGTGCATTAAGAATTCCTTATTCTTCATGGATGAAGTGGAGGATGAGGCCTTTGGGTGGAGGCTTGGGGATAAGAAACTTCTTAAAGGTCAAGATAGGGTGTTTTTGTGACGACAAGGCAGAAAGAACAACAATCACTTCATATCTGGATCTTGAAATGCAAGCTCTACACCAACATAAGATGTGTCTAGTTCTTGGACAGTGTGTACTAAGGTGTGTTCAATATCCCTTATATGTCCCTTATATGCCAACATCTTATAAATAGAATGGATTAGATGTCTAAGAATTGTGTCTAAAAAATGTGTACTTTTGTTGGGCCCCCTTTTGCAAAATTATACAATGGTATCAGATCTAATGTTGTATGTATTTAGCATCATTTAGGTTTTGAACTGTAAGAAATTTCTTGGATAAATAATGTGCAATTGTATCCATGTTAATCACCTATAATCATATATATATATCATATATATTTATGTATATATATAAATACTCTCTCTGTCTCACACACACATATATAGGGTATATATTGACTGCCCCCATGGGTAACTAACTTTTGTTACCCGTGGATGTATTTTGTAATAGGAAAGCACCTAATTATAATGAGACAAGAAAAATTGTAATATAAAGACTTATTTTGTAAATACAATGTGAAATTTTCATCCTCCCTCTGAAAAATAGTAAACACAGTATTTGTGACTGCAATTTGCATAGTATTACAAAATGAGTCTTTATACTACAATTTTGGTCATCCCAATATAACATTGACTATCTCATTACAAATATAGACCTTCCTATTAAAAAATAGATGCAAGCATAACTAACCTTAGTTACCCACATGGGTAGTGAATGAATGTCCATATATGTACATAATGTATGTGTATATATATATATATATATATATATATATATATATATATATAAATATATGTATATTACATTAACCAATGTGACTCCTTTAGAATCATTTTTTTGTTGCGGATATGGACATGGAAATTTGGTCATGATGGTGAATGATTGTGATCTAAAACATGTAACTTTTGGTTTTTCATTGTGATCAAAATATGTAACATACATAGAATGTGCATGCCATGCCCCTCTTCTACATTCTCTATAAATGTTTTATTTACGATTAGAGTAGGATGATGTAATGCCATTACTAGTGGACAATGGTGGAGAGGAGGAGATGATTAGAATCCCACACCCCAACAAGGAAGGTCCTTAAAAGATTCATGATGATTCCAATGTGAAAAATATTTTACTAACCAAAGAACTGCCACATAAGCAATCCAATTAGGCAACTAGCTTACCCATCAGAGAACTAAAGCCTTTGTGAAGACTTATCTAGGGTTACATTGGATGTGAATATCTTGGTTGATTTTCTACAAATCTTTTTAGCCCAATATATTTTGATAGTTTCCATATCATGTTTATCTCTTGTTGTGATTATTGTATATAAAATTCATACAATATAGTATATGTGATGGTGATTGATTACATATGACTGTTATATCAAATTACACAATATAATATCAATTTTTAAGATATCTACCATTGTGAAGTAGACATGAAAACCTAAAACAACTATGTGTGGGCACACCAAAGCATGGTGCATCATCTATCTTGGGGAAGTTGAATAAGTATATTGGTCTACTCAGCAAGGTGCATAGCTTATTGTATTGGACTTTGTATTGGACTTGACTAGGTGATATCAATACGGTTAAGGAACTGGAGGCATAAGAACAACTTATTTTTCTTAAGATGATTTTTGGCCAGGAGTTGTTTAACCATCTATCCAAAGAGTTTCATTTGGTGCAATTCGTAATTCTTAAGTACCTAATGGTTAAGCCGTGAACGGTCATCTCAATTTGACTTATAACTAAATATATTATAGATCTTGGATGACTAGAAGATTTTTCACTATAATCTTCCAAATTAGTCCAGGGCTGCTAATTTGATCAAATTAGTCAGAGCATTATTGATTAAAGGCCAAATTAATATCATCAAATCAAGCTAATTTTCAAATAAATTTGTTGACTTGTGCAAACATTTTCTTCAAACACACATAACAACTTCTCATTACAATTTGTACTATAGAAAGGTAAGTTTAATGGAAATAACTTCCCATACTAGTATAGGACACTAAGAATTGTTCCCACTTATGAGCGTAAGCGCTATGTCCTAAAACAAACGAACTAGAGGTACCAACTCCAAATTTTCCTAGAGGGGATAGGGAAGATTATCATAAGCATATTGATGACTCTATTGCAATCAACAATCTCATGTTATGATCCATGAATCATGGTATTTAGAAGAAACACGAGATCATGTGAGTTCTAGATATATCCACACATATTAGAAATATGTTCCAAAAATAAGCAATGCAAGTCATATATGATGTCTCCAAGCCCATGTATAAGTGCAAGATAATTGAAGTTGATCTAGTTGGGCACCATGTACTCAAGTTGATTGGGTATGTTGAAAGTCTACAGAGAATAGGATTCTATTTAGGAAAAATTTGGCCAATGATGTAACTTTTAAATAGTTTCTAGAATCCTATCATCCATTTTTCATGAAATACAACACAAACAATTTTATTTGACCATTATTGGAGTTGTTTATCATATTGAGAATTACTAAGAATCAGATGAAGAAAGATAATCCAAAGTCTATGTGATGGTAAAAAAAAGGGAAGTCTAAGTCAAAGGGAAAAGAAAAGAAAAGTTCTAATTTTAGCCTAAAGTTCAACTCGTCTACATTTACATCGAAAGGAGGAGTAGACAAGGAAGGAAATTATCACCACTGTCACTGAGAAGAAGAATGAGGGGATTGAGATATCCAGTTTAGGCATATATGATATAAAGATAAATTTATTTATTTCTATGTGTATCTCACATACTCTCTAATGTACATGATCTTATAAGAAGTAAATCCATATTGAAATGAGAGTTTGATTTATGAGTAGATAATAGAGAAAGAGTTGTCTCCACACATGTAGGTATCGATAGTTTATCTCTTCCCAGTGAGTATGTAATGGATTTAGAGAACCAATTTTATGTACATGTGATAAATAGAAACATTACTTTTGTGTCGAGTTGGACAAGAATGTTTTTACTTTCAAACTAAGATTGATCGAATTTCCTTTTCAAGATATGATATATTCTATGGTAGTGCCCAAATGTATGATTCTTTTTATTTATCAGATCTTGAGACAAGTGTATATGACATAAATATAAAAAGTTAAAACTTGATGACTCAAATAAAGCTTACGTATGGGACTGTTACTAGATGACATAAATATAGTTATCTAGAGTCATTTCATTTTGAGTAAATAGAGACATGTGAATCTTGTTTATTGGGTAAAATGGAAAATTAACCCTTTACTGGTAACAGTCAGATGTAAAGTGACGTATTGGGACTCATATATACTAGTGTATGTGTACCTCTAGGTGCAAGTGTTAGGGTGGATATCAATACTTGATCACATGTACAGATGACTTCAGTAGATATCGACATTTATCTTATAAAAAACATATTAAAATCTTTTAAAAAGTTCAAGGAATTCATAACTAAAGTGCATAACTAAATTATAAAGAATATCAAAGAACTTGAATCTGATCGTGGTGGAGAATATATAAGCCAAGAGTTTAAGGGTATCCTAGGAGGCTGTGTTATTGTGTCATAGTTGACTCCTCCTAGAATGCTACAACATAATATTGTGTCAAAATAAGGAATCACACCTTGTTGGACATGATATTATCAATGATGAGTTTCACTAATATTTTGACTTTATTATGGGGACAACATCTTCAAACCCTCACACTTACACTTAATACCTTCCAAATCTGCTCAAAAGAAACAATATGGGATATGGAATGGGAATTGTCCCAATATGTATTTTATGAAGTTTGTGGAAGTGAATCATATATGAAGAAACACTTATGTATAAAGTTTGGACCCATATCATATAATTTTTGTGTTTTGGATACCCTAAGGAAAATAAGGGTTATCAATTACATATTTCATCTGACAAGGAAGTGTTAGTTGCAAGATTTGTTGTATTTCTTGAGAAGGAATTCATTTTTAAAGGAACTAGTGGGAGGAAAATACATCTCAAGGAAGTTTCAAACCAACAAGACAACATTGTACATATGAATGTATATGGGAACAAATAGAATCACAAGTGGTTTTATAATCTCAAATTCCTCATGCAACATAAGAACCCCAAAGGTTTAGTAGAATATGTATGGAGTAAGAGAGATCTGGATTACTCATGACTCAATCAAATAGTATGTTGATTATGAATGAAGATTAGCCAATAACTTACAATGAGGCTTTTGAGGGTCCAAATTCAATAAATGACTTGAGGCCTCTAAGATGGACTCTATGTATGGAAACAAAGTATGCACTTTCTGGATGAACCTAAAGGGGTAAAACCCACAGGGTGCAAATGGGTCATCAAGAATAAGATTGAAATGGATGGTAATTTACAAACCTATCAATAATGATTGATTGCAAAAGATTTCAAACAATTTCAAGGTGTTGACTATGATGATACATTTTCACCTATTGCCACAGTTACATTCATCAAGATCATGCTTTCCATTGCAATTCATCATGACTATGAGGTTTTGAAAATGGACGTTACAACCATTTCCTTAATGAGAATCTTCTGTAGGATGTGAACATGACACAACCTGAAGTTTTTATCATTGTAAATGAAGCCAATAAAGTTTGTAACATACAAAGGTAAATGCATGGATTGAAGCAAGCATCTAGAAGCTAAAAAATTTGTTTTGATGAGATAGCAAAAGAGTTTACCTTTATTGAAAATGAAGGTGAACCTTGTGTTCACGAGAAGGTTAATGAGAGAATAATTGTATTTCTCATATTATATGGATGTCATATTCTTGATGGGAAATGGCATATTTACTCTATAATTGGTTAGGACTTGGTTGAGAAACCTTCTTCATGAAGGACTTAGGCAAATCATACTATATTCTAGGAACTAAAATTGCTATATATATATATCTATAATGCTTCTTAGCATATGCCAAAGTACATACATAGAAAAGGTGCTAAAAAGTCTCAACATGCAAGATTCTAAGAGATGTAACATACCCAAATCTCATGGAATAAGTCTGTCCAAGTCCTAATATCCCAGTTCTTTAGAAGAGAAAATCGAGATGAGAAAGATTCAATCTAAATCTACAGTTGGATCTATCATATATGCAATGTTATGTACTAGCCAAATGTTTCCTATGATTTCACCATGATGTGTAGGTAGCAGTCAGGTCCTAATGATGGTCAATGGATTGCCATGAAGAATATCCTAAACTACTTGAGAAGAATAAAGGATCAATTCTTGATATACTAAAGTGACAAAGATATAGTTGTAAAGGGTTACACTGATGCAAGCTTCCAAACTGAAAACAATGATTCATGATAACAAGAAAGATTTGTGTTTTACCTAAACAAAAGAACTATAATCTATAGTAGTTCCAAGTAAGATATAGTCTATGGTTCTATGATAGATGCCAAGTATATTGCCACATCCAATACACCAAACAAAGTAGTATGGAGCAATAAATTCATTAGTGAACTTGGGATGATTCCAACCATTAAGGATGCAATAGAGATTTATTGTGACAACAATGGAGCCATTACACATGCTAAGGAACCCAAATAACATTGATTTTACTCATACTATGACAATATAAACTCATATGAGAGATCATATAAGGAGTATATGTACCAAATCAAAGAAATGTTAATGATCCCTTGACAAAATTTATTTTTACTACAGAAGAACGATGGTCATTTAGATAACTTGGAATCTAATTCGTGAGTGATTGACTTTAGTGAAAGTTGGAGACAAATGGTTTTATGCATTGGGATCCACCATGTGATGATTGTGATAGGGATACATTGTATATGATTTGGTTATAAATAAAGGCAATTACACTTGTTATGTTTGTTTCAATATTGAGATAATGAAAAAATGTAATAACGTTCTAAAAATATTTTGAATCAATGATGTATGGTTTGGATTGAACACGTGACATGAGATTATATATATATTGTACACACACACACAAACTATTAATTGTTATTATGTCCTTAGATAGTTATATTGTGTATATTATAGGCCAAAAAAATACAACTAATGTGATTGCTAAATGATGACCATGTCTCTTTAGTGATGATATTGGATATCAGTTCAGATATATGGGTACGTTTAAGAGAACAAGTTGTACTAAATAGATCCACTTTGAGAGTGAAACATGGAACCCATGCCATACAGTTAGGGGTATATCTCAAAGTGTGATTCGAGATTGGGATCCTTAATATTGAAGTCATTATAGTGATCACATGTCACTCTATGTACTTTAAAACTACCCAACATGACTGTGAATAAGGGTTGACATACATGTAGTGATTTAGTGTATTGTGATACTAGTTGATTACAATGAGTGATGTAGATGCAATTTGTCTCTTCATAGGAGTGATACCATAACAACTTGATAAGTGAGACTATGAAATGCATGATCATGCTCATGTCAGTCCATATGTGATATTGAGCTCACACGATCTTAATAGTGTGCTCTTATTCAAGAAATGTAGGTTGAATGTTAAGAGGATGATAACTCCATGCCTTAATTTCAATATAGATATATGCAATTAAGGGACTATATGGTCATGGTAACATTGACCATTTTATAGGTTGAAGTTGTTATCAAACTTATTCATATTATTTGCGTATAAATGATGCATTTCTAGATATCAATGTTTTCTTGTGATTTTTTTAACATCATTGCAAACATAAAAAGGAACCTACATGATCACACACATAGTGATTCTTAAAGGAATTGAAGTTTTTAATAACATATATGATTGGAATGGTTTTAAAACATGTAGAGCCTAATTTCTACCCAATTTTGTTAGAGTGACTGGACAACTGATTGGATGATTTAGATTATCTGGTTGAATTAAATGTTAGTCATCATACTAATCATCAATTTCAAAATTACTAATTGTTCAACAACATAGTCCAGTCGTGAGACTGGGTGAAATCATGGTTGAACAAGAATTGGAATGACTCGATTTAGAATCAGATTGACCAATTCAAATTTGATTAATACTTACTAATAAAATGAATTGAGAAACTACATCGTCTAGTTGGTTGACTCAGTTAGTGAGTCAACCAAATTTTTTAGGAGCCAACCAACTAGAAAGTTTGTTTTGGTTTTCCAATTTGATTCTAATTATGAGTTGCATTCGGGAATGAGATGATCTTTTAGAAAATCCAAGATCATGAATCTCCTATATAAAGGGGTGTACATCCAAAGGAGACACAAGCATAGTTACACAAGTTTTCTAAGATCTCTTCCTCTTTGAGAGAGAAAAATAAACACAAGGATAACATCCCACAATAAGAAGAGAAGGAGACTGAGGAATGCTAGCACATAAACATATTCATGTTATGCTTCCTCTTGGCAACAAAGATGGTGCACCAAGATTTCCTATATCCATGTGGATTACTTGGAGAAGAGGAATATGGGAGGAGGTTTTAGGACAAGCAACTTCTTCAAGGTGAAGATAGGATGTTGTTGTGACAACAAGGTGGCAACAACAACAACCACTTCAAAATTTGAATCCATAAGTGCAAGTTTTACAATGACATAAGACTTTCTAGTTGTTCAACAACTAGTGTGCACCAACGTATATTCAATGTTCTTTCTATGTCTTTAATATACATATATTTTATGGAAACAAATTATCTATTATCTAATATATGTTTGGATAAAAAATGTTTTCATGGCACCCCTTTCCAAAAAACACTATAATTACTAACTGAGCATGTATCTTTTGAATGAATATAAAAAATGAAATACTTCAAATTGGCAGGAGGTGGGCTTTTATGCGATTTCCCTATATTTTTCTCGATAGTGTGTGATTATTTGTTTCATTTATTTCTTTCTATTCATTTCCATCACATTCTCTCCCATTGTTGGAACATCAACAACCAATGTCCTCATTATGTAGTTTAACTAATAGTTAGTTTTTCCACTTTCATAGAATTGTACATGCCTTTTATTATCAATTTATCATTGAAATATTTGAGATTCCTTCATATTTTTCTAGTACACATCTATTTTTACTTCTTTCTACCACACATATATGTCCATGTTCAACTACACACTATATGTATTCAATATTAACATTTATGCATCTTTATTTAGCATTATTTCCAATAATGACTAATAGGATGTTTGTGCATTATATGAATCATGTTGCACACGTATTTGCTTCATGGATAGATGATCATGTCATGTGGAAATAAGAAAATATTTTGCTAACTAAGACATGTATACAATACTAGTAAATTTTGGATATAAAATGGAACAAGAAATTGTTATCGCATGTGAGACTACAAATTGTGATTCAAGGTTACATGAAATATTGATTAACCACATCAAAATATACAACATAATAAATGTACTTAGAGTATTATGCTCAATGAAGGATCTTCCTAGTAGACAGTGAGACTATGAAATACACGACTGTGCTTATATGATTCAATATTTGGTATATAGCTCATTTATCCTAATAGTCTACTCTAGATCAAGATAAATACATTGGATTTTTAATATTATTATTCCATGACTCATATTCAATATGCATTTTGATTATAAATGCATCATACATTCATGGTAACATTGTTCACATAAAGGTTGAATTTGTTCTTCAACATTTTCCAATTACTTGAACAGAAATGACGTGTTTGAGAAACCGCTCATTGCTCGGGAAGTCTTGATATGATTACAAACATTAATGTTGAACATATAGGGCCTCACACACAGGATGAAAATGGGAGAGGATATACTAACATACATTATTAGAAATGTTCCAATTAATAAAGTTATAAATTGGAATGGCTTCTACATTTTTTATACAATCCATTAGTGTGACATACCTAAAACTAAATAAATTCAAACAACTTCTTTCTTATTGAGTTTATAGGATTTTTTTTACTCACTCTTTCACCTAATTTTATTTCCAATTCATGTCTTAAGATTAAGCTAGATCACATACAGTGATCATTATATGCCTTTGTGCACATGGTGATTTCTTTCAGGTAATAATCTAAGGATAAATCTGTAAAAAATAATTATTTGTTAGAATGGGCTTAAAGTATCTAAATATATAATAGTTGAATACTTACATATTTTGAATACACATACTTTCATTTATTAAAATAATATTAGATGAAACTTTGTCCAAATAATTAATTTGGTAAATAAATATCCTTTGTGTCAAAATAAGTATCTTTACAATAAAATGTGTTATCTACTTAATGTAGTTAAAAAGTTGGACTTTAGCTAAAATTTAGCGATAATACTCTTTTACCATCTTGACTTTACATCTAGAATGATCATTATGCACCTAGTATAGTAAAGTTCCTTATTTTTCATTTAATCCAAATTTCATATTTTATCAAGGCTACATAATGTCTAATATACCCTTTTATCAAAACATTTGTGGCCAAACCATGGGTAGATGATTAAAAATGTAAGAAATTACTCATTTATGGCCTTTTCATAAATCATGGCATTTAAATTCATTAACTCATTCAAATTTATTTAAAATATTTTATTTAATTAATACAATATAAATGTTTGCTTCTATAAAAATATTGAAGAATGAGTTGACTCGTATGACCATCAAAGACTTTAAAATGACTAAACCCTTATCCCATTTTGTGGCTTTGATTCATTCAAAATATAAAACTGGTATTCTATTTAAATTTCTCTACCTCTAATCTATGTATGTTCCAATTTTGGTCTCAATCAAACTTTACGTTCCCATTCATTTGATCCTGTGAAATCTCAACTTCCATATGCATTGTAATTACCTTTAGTGACATTATTCATTTAATTGGTTTCCTCCTAGCCAAAGTGACATAGTATGTTACTTATTCTTCCCAATTTACCTTCTACACTACATGATGATGTTTCTTTTTCTTCCTATTCCTCTTCCTCTACTCTTCATCTCCTATCTATTAGTCCTCTCCCTTCTTTCCCAGTGCCCTAAAGCTTAGCCGCCTTACTCCCAATCACTCACCATGCGCACAGCCATGATGGCCATATGACAACACCAATATGATGGCTTTAGCCACCACCTAATCCCCACCAATGCTCCACCACCCATATCTGCTAATTTCTTATTGCCACTTGCTCCTATCTATGTGTATGCTGGTTAACTCCTTCATTAAGCTAATGACACAATCTAAAGAGCCCTAGAGCCATGATTCCATTGATCTGATCATCAAATGGTTTAAATGCAGACATGACATGATATTCATATCTGAATACTATAGGGTTTCAATCAAGAGAAGCCTATCTAGAAAGGAATCAATGGATGCAAAATGAGTTGGAGGTTAGTATAACTCTCATTTAACCCAATTCATAATCTTAGTCTAAGAAAATGGAAATGGTAGGGAACTTATAATTTAGATTTTAAATAGACTATGATAAGTATATGTAACCTTAATTGTTAAATATCCTTTACATGTCACCATGATATATACATACATGCATACAAGGAGAACTGAAATTCCATAGAAAAATTATCTAGTCGATTGTTTCATATCTTGCTATGGGAAGTCATATAACTTATCTCACAAGTTAAATTTGTATATGTATATGAAGTAGAGTATCAACATTAGTATAAAGTAAGATAGTGATCCTATTTGCTTCCTATAAACCTAACACAAAATTATTTAGTAATAGGATATTAAATGTTAAATTTAATGATACTACTATGATCCCTACCTTAGTTATGTAGTGTGTTGATAGGAGGTATTTCCATGATGAAAAAAAAGAAACCTCAACCCGACATTAAAGTAACAAATGTGTTAGATATGTTTTTCTTTTGATTAGGCAACTAAACTATATGGTGTATGGAACACCTTTAGGTCAATAAGGACAAAGTGTGAGTAGGACCCCTAGAGATAGGGTTAGTCCTAAAGATCATTTTTTGTACTCATCCCTATTTAATTTTAGGCATAATTTGACTTAAATCTTCCTATTATGAGGCATCTTTTGAATATTATCTTGTCTTATTCATCCATGTTGCAATTATTTATTTCTTGATATTAAATCATATGATTTGACAAATTCTTAATGAATATTTTGTTGCCTTGGGTCTATGACCCACCTACTTTGTTGCTTGGACTTGGATATGTGATTGATGATTATATATTATTCTTTTAATTCTAATTATTCATGTTGGATAATTTCACTATATTACTATGATATATGCTTATGCATAACCATTACGATGTCCTATTTCACCAGGGGTGTGCTTGTCCACTTCTTTATATAGATGGACTTGCTATTCTACCTAGGGTGTGCTATTCCATCCATTTTTACTTATACCAATGACTTATTAGTGTCTTGGCCCTACTATAGCTATCTTTAGTCTGAATATTTTCATGTGAATGATTATTGTGATATTGTGAGTGATTAATGGCACAACTTGTTCTATCACCTGTTGATTGAAATGCCTCATTCTATTAATATTTTTTCTCTTGTTATAATTATCGTTGAACTTACCTATATTTTAATGGACCTCTATTGATGAGAACATCTCTTTCTATATTTATAACCCAATGAAGTCACAAAAAGGTTGATTATATGTACATACTCAACTTTTGTTGATTCATGTTTTGTTTCCTATTTTCTAGGTTATGTTCCCATCCACCTAGGTGTAGGTAAGGCACATGTTGACGATGATTGTAGGCATGTTGGTGATCTTGAGGATAGCTTGAATTAGCCATACTGCTCAGTAAATGGGATCTTGTGTAAATTAAATGTAAAATTTACATCTTTGTGTAACACCGTTAGGGTGAGAATAATATGTTTATGGAACTTCTTGTAACTGTATAAATGGTTATGTTTTTGTTTATTAATATTACATGGATATTTGCATCATATCATTTTAGAGATCCCCTCTCGAGTCCCACTCTTTACAACTTGGTATCAGTTCCTAAGTAGTCGATGACTTTACTATTTCAAGTTATCCCATGTTAGGTTAATAACTAACCTGATACAGCTTGTTATGAGTATCGCAAACTTGTGGAATGTCAATTAGGGTTTCAATCCCTATCTAATTTGATGATTTCTACTTCCCCGACTACTTTGTGGTTGAGACCAAGGAAACCTAGTTAGGGATACTCCAAAAACCTATTTGACCATCTAAATAAAGAAAAGATGAGTGTTTAAAGGCATTCCAAAAACTTACTGCAATACTTTCTTTCATTTTCATACCCATTGAGCTAGGAAACATCAAACCAGCTCATTTTTCCCTTTTCGCAACCACGTGGGTCATTTGTTGTGATTTGAAATATAATATTGTAATCATGAAGGTGAAACAACAATCCTAGTCATCCTTGATTTATTCCATCATGCAACGGTCTACTCAGAACTACATGAAAGAAATATGGATAGCTTGTGTGCTTTATGCACTAAATATGATGTTCATATGCTTTGTGCTCTTTTCATGATTGGCATCTAAAAGTAGGAGAGGAGAGAGGTGGAATGCATGCACTTAGTCAAAATTGATCCCATTAGGCAATAATCATCTTTTGCATTACATTTTTCATTTCTTGATTGTGGAAAAATTGCAGAGAGATTGAGTTCGAGCATACTTGAGGACAAGTATGTTTTAAGTTTGGGTGGTGATTCAACCCTATTTTAGGGCTTCATCTTGTGTCATATTGCACTTCAATCCCATTTATACCTGTTAGATTACATATTATTCCCCTGAATATGTGTAATTGTATAAAATGCACTATGGACATTATTTTCATGTTTTTTAGGCAATTGGACCATGCTTGATGGAAGAGAGAGAGAGAGAAGGAGTGATCTTAGGGTTTCTCTACCCTTGGAGAGACCCAAAGTGAAGTCTGATGCTCCCTCAACCTATCCCTAGTGGCCAAAGATCCATTAAGGCAATGATGTCCAAGAAAATCCAAGTAAACAAGTCAAAGTGTTGATCTAGAGGCCAACACAGCTATGGTAGCACAAAAAGGCCATGCTAGCACAATTGCAAATCATAGAGCCATCTCCAAGCAAAGCTAGACTCACCACAACCATGCCACTTAGAATGGCCATGGTGAACTGACCCAGAACGACCATGCCACCTTGCACAGCTGTGTGACAGTAGAGGATAAATAGTCGTGGAGTGAAGAACCGACTGTGTATTTTAAGCCACCATGGCTGTGGTGACCACCACGACCGTGCTACCCTAGCCCCACCATGGACGTGGTGACCACCGTGGCCATGCCACCTTCAATGCAAAATCCACCAAGTCCCTATGATATTTCCCCATTTCTCACCATGGTCATTCCCATCCACCACTACTATTCTCATCCCTCCCCACCACATCCATGGTGACCACCACGACCGTGCTACCTACAAAAACCTAGCTACTTTTGCACTGCCTTTCCCATACTACCCCTACTTGACCCAGTGCTTCCCCCACGCCTATATATACCTAGGTGGTGACTCCATCATGAGGTTAGCTACCTTCTACCACCTCTTAGCTCCCCATTTTCTCCCCTTAGACATTCCACTCCATTTCTTCCTCCATTCCACTCCATTTCACCATTTCCACCATCGAAAACCTAGTTTCTTCTTGTTTCCACCCATTTCCACCATCATCCCATGGCATTTCACCTTGGAGGAGAGAGGAGGATGCCATGTAGTAGCTAAAGTGGAGGAATTCTTCATCTACACTGAGCCAGAATGCTTGGTGTGCTCCCGCCAATGGTGTTATACACTACTCAATTAGAGTTTGAATAGGTGCAGCCCTGCAGACAGAAACACACGGTGGATTGAACTTTCGAATTTATAATGATGTAAACTCAAACAACCTACTTCAATTAAAATGCTAACCCGCAAGCGCACGGGGTCATGTCATAGTATAGGTAAGGTGGCAAGTATAGGGTCGATCCACAGAGAGAAAAGGGGGCACTAGAGCTAGGTTTGTTTTTGGTGCTAGGTTCCTATTGTGGAGACTAGGGTTAAGGGTTTGAAGGTTTTTTTGATTGATTACACTAAGGTGAGAAAGAAATCAAGGAAATCAAGAAAGAACAAAACCTAAGCTAACCCTATACAATTAATTATACTAAGAAGGAAAAGACAAGGCAAGGTAAGAAAAGAATAATCTACACTAAGGCAAGCAGGAAGAGAATTAAACTATACTAGACTAGAAAATAGAGAAAAAGATAAATTAAAGACCTAAGCTAGAAAGAACAAAGAAATAACACGATAAGAATCTAACTAAGCAAGTAAAGAGCTAACGAAGCTAACACTAATTAAGAAAGAAGGCAATTAGGGTTTTAAAGCAATAAAGGGAAATGTGGGTTGATTAGGGGATGCACTTATCAATTAAGTTGGGGGATGACATATGAACATTATGATTCCATTAAGATTATCAAACCAAAAAACAAGCTAGAGTCTAATGAATTATCCTTAGCTACTAACTGGCCATGGATATGCTAGGTTGTGTATAGGGGAACTACTCCCTAGCACTCCCTACTACCCTTGCGAGGCTCAATTGGGTTAAGGCTTAGGTGTAATTCAATTAGAGTCTAAACAAGCCTAGGTTTCTAGGTTAGATGATTTTAGGATGATTAGGGGATGATGTTAGTAATGGGAGTGGAAGTGAGGTTTTAGACCTCCCACAACCCACATTCTAACCTTGAGAAAGCTCCATGCTAAACACACCAAATTCATCTAAACTATCTACTTAGATCTCTCAAGTAGGGTTAGGAGAATTGATTAGAATGTAGATGGATGGGTAGCTATCTAGGGATCCAAGAATTGGACCTAAGAGAAAATCCCAAAATTCACACGTATAAATAATTTTCCTAAATTCCTAGATGATTTCAAGCAAAAACCAATAAGAAATTTATGAAGAGTGAGATACAAATAGAACATAATCATTATCAAATGAAATTACAATGTTTACATATCATTTTACCCCAACATGGTATCAAAGTAACATTTTGCACCCCAAACAACCCACCCAAGGGGCCTAACTACTCATAACAATGCAAAATACAAAAAGAAGGGAGAAAGAGGTAGAAGAAGACACAGAGCTCAGTGTAGATGAATAATTTCTCCACTTCAGCTGATGTAGGGTGTCCTTCTCTCTCCTCTAAGGTGCAATGGCATGGGTTGATTATGGAATAGGGGCAAAACATTAGGAAACTAGGGTTTTGGTGGTGGAAATGGTGAAATGGAGTGGAATGCAGGTGGAAATGGAGTGGAATGGTTAAGGGGTTAAAATTGGGAGCTAAGAGGTGGTAGAAGCTATCTAAACTCATGTTGGTGCTGCCACCTAGGTATATATAGGTGTGGGAGAAGCACTAGGTCAAGTAGGGGTAGTATGGGAAATGCAGTGCAAAAATATCTAGGTTTTTGTAGGTAGAACGGCAATGGTGGGGAGGGTTGAGAACGGTTGTAGTGGATGGGAATGACTGTGGTGAGAAATGGGACAAAATCATAGGGACTTGGTGGATTTTGTATTAGAGGTGGCATGACCATGGTGGGGCTAGGGTTGCACGGCCATGGTGACTCGAAATGCACAATCCTTTCTTGGCTCCACGACTATTCTACTTTTGCTGTCGCATGGCCGTGCAAGGTGACACAACCATTCTGGGTCAGTTCACCACGACCATTCTGAGTGGCACAGCCATGGTGATTCTAGTTTTTCTTGGAGATTCCTCTGTTGATTTGCAAGTGTGCTAGAACGGTCGTTCTGTGGTACCACGGTCGTGCTGGCCTCTGGATCAACACTTTGACTTATTTCCTTAGATTTTCTTGGACATCATTGCTTAAATGGATCTTTGGCCACTAGGGGGTGGTTTGGGTGCCAACTTCCTAAATCCCGGTGATCGCATAACAAATTTTATATCTGCGGCTGACATGTTTGAGCTATAGTCCTTGTTCCAAGAGGTGGAAGAGCAAAGAGATGGTGTAGGCGGGTGTCAGCGAACGTACAAAATGGCAGAAATCGTGCGGAGTGTGGTAGTTGTCTGTCCCGCCAAATATGGCGTGATTAGAGAAGCATGCCGTTGCTGTTACGATGACTTGGGAGCAGCAGTTTTGAGTTCTGCTTACCACGCAACTGGTAATCAAATATTATACCAATTACCGGTATTTAAAAAAACAGCGGCCAAACTAGGCCTAGGGGTAGGTTGAGGGAACATCATACTTCTCTGATGGTACCACAGTCATGCTGGCCTCTCGATCAACACTTTGACTTGTTTCCTTGGATTTTCTTGGACATCATTGCTTCAATGGATTTTTGGCCACTAGGGGTAGGTTGAGGGAGCATCAAACTTCTCTTTGGGTCTCTCCAAGGGTAGCGAAACCCTAGGATCACTCCTCTCTCTCTTCCATCAAGAGTGGTCCAAATGCCTGAAAAACATGCAAATAATGTCCATAAGTGAATTTTATACAAATATGCATATTGAGGGGAATAACATGTAATCTAATAGGTATAAATGTGATGGAAGTGCAATATGACACAAGATTAAGCCCTAAAATAGGGATGAATCACCACTCCAAACTTAAAACATACTTGTCCTTAAGTATGCTCCAACTCAATCTCTCTGCAATTTTTTCACAATCAAGAAATGACAAATGTAATGCAAAAGATGGTTATTGTTGAATGGGATCAATAATGACTAAGTCAATGTATTCCACCTCTCTCCTCTCCTAATTTCACATGCCAATCATGAAAAGATCACAAAGCATATGAACTTCAAATGTAGTGCATAAAGCAAACAAGCTATCCATATTTCTTTCATGTAGTTCCGGGTAGACTGTTTCATGATGGCATTAATCAAGGATGACTAGGAGTGATATTTCACCTTCATTAATTCAACCTTATGTTTCAAATCACACCAAATGACCCACGTGGTTGCAGAAAGGGTAAAATGAGATAGATTTGATGTTTCCTAGCTTAATGGGTATGGAAATGGAAGAAAGGATTGTGGTAAGCTTTTGGAGTACTTTTACACACTCATCTTCTTTATTTAGATTCTCTTAAATAGGAGCATCTTTTATTTTCTTTTTGCATTTTCTTTTCTTTTTCATTGTCCTTAGAGTAGATAGGGCATATGGTGATGAGAGTGAAGTGGTGAGATGTAGATGTGGCCACCTCAAACTTTTGGAGGTGGCCACGGCTGACATGTGCACTTTGGCATCCTTTCATGAGGTGGAGGGGTAAGAAGATGGTGAGTGAAGAGTCAGGTCAAAGAGGGGTCACTAGCATGATTCTCAACATAAGGTCTCCTGCATGAAAATTCGCCCAACACTTCATCCAACAATTTCACACCACATGAATGAACAACTTGAAATTGATACTTCTATCAAGTGATTTCGTAGGCATTGAGCGCTCATAGCTTGCTCAAGTCACAATTCAACCAAAACATTTCCAAACACAAGAGAGGTGATGCACATGTAAAAAGCCAAGAATTGATACCATTTTGCAATAAACAATTATAATTCACTTCCATTTGTCAAAGGTCATAATTTTTAATCCGAAGAGTAGAGATTGGATCAAAACACACTTTTAGGCAAGAAATCTCAAATTTGGATAAAATTAGCCAAAATAGTGCCAAGTTTCCTTCAATCACATCTAAGCATGTATTATTGAACTTGAAGCAGTAAACAAGAAAATCCTATCTAAAACATGAAAAAATAGCAAAAATCTACATGATATGCAATGCTTGGCAAAAAGGCAAAATTTTTGAAAATTACGCAAAAATTGCAAGAAAGTAACTACATGAAATGCAAGTATGCAAAGTAGGTAAATTCTAAACTAAAACAAACAAAAGCAAGCAAATAGAAGTAAATGGTAGAGTGCTCTGGATGCCCGTTAGCCACACATGAATGGTGGACATGTCATATGCGTTTGTTGTGGGATGTTTCTACTACTATGATGTCTCCTCCTCATGACATCTCACTGTGCAATTTTCTCTCTCCTCAATTTTCCTCCTGCTCTTGGAAGCTACCTGTGAATCTTTAAGCCCCTTAGGTAGATCTCTAGGTTATTGTTGCCGTGTATCTCTAGGATGCTCCTCTTCCCACCTCCTCAAAATGTCTAGAAAATCCAGAGATGGACCACATCCCTCTAGGAGAGGTGTGGCATGGTAAGGGATCTCAAGTAAAACCCCTTCATAAGGAGGATTGATCTGGTAGAAAATATGCTGATCAACCACTGATATCATCTATGAGTGAGTCAAGTAATGCAGGTCAACTAGCTTTCCTCCTTGTGTCTTTGTGTAGCCAGATACATCATGCCCTAGGTCCAAATCAATGGAAGTTACAATCCCTCCCATAATAAAAGGATTCATGCTCATGGAAGGGATTGTCGTCATATGATCAATAATAAGTGACCCCATATTTACAAGCTTTCCATGCACCATCCATCCCAACATGAAAAGGTCTTTCCTAGTGAAACTGCCTTGATTTTCATATCAGACGAAGATGGTGTTCGCCAAGACCTTCTGAATACATCTTAAGATGGGATTGTGAATCAGGCTAGTCTTTGATTTACCTTCCACAAAATTGCAGCATAGTTTGCATTAGTTTCTGTATCAATGCTTCCTTCATCAAGTGACGCTACTTTTTTGGGAGTTGGAGTAAAGACGTCATTCAAAAAGGATGCAGTGATGAGGTAGGTGCTACTCCCCAAGGTGACACGGATGGCATCCTACGAGACCTTCTCTAGTATTGCAAAGAATTGTTGTGTAAGCTCCACGTAGGTCTCCTGCACTATGGTCAACACCTTAACTAGCCCAACAGGCTCCATGATATCCTGAAAAAAAAATGAAGATGCCCAAAGTTTTCATCGTCTCTTGGCACACGTAGCGAGTGGAAATCACTCGGCGTGTCAAGCACTCTAGGTGCGTTGGCTTCTTCACTGTCTTGCTCTTCCTATCAGGTGTTGCCTCATGATGCACTTCAGGTGCATCTTCTTGATGTGCATCTGGCATTTCCTCATCTAAATCATAAGGGTTGACTCAAATAGTGATTGGATTTTATTCCCCAACCTTATGGGAATATAGTTCATGGCTAAATGTAGGTTGACTTGTACACTCATATATAGGCTTAATCCTAATTTCATGTGGGGACCCTTTCCTTGTTGTTTCTAGCATGCCTCACATATGTCCACTTGGGTATTGAGCATGCATGGATGAAAAAATTGAAATCTTAAGTAAGTTTTCGAGTTGAGATGATTCCTTTGATATTAAATGGTATTCTAAACTAGGCTTTATAATGGTTAGGCATTCCTTGCCTTCAATATGTAGTTTCCCAACATAGCTATGACCCAAGTCCATCTATCTAAGGGCTACATACAATCCTCACTGTGATTGTTATACCACATTCATTATGATTAGTGGATGGAAGTTATTAATTCAATAAAATGATTTTAGGACTTCACATGCATGGTGTATTTAGATTGTCTAGTGAATGAGATGATGGGTGATTTGAATATATAGTGACCTTGACTTATGATGGTACTAGGGTTGTAGCTAGAAATTAATGAAAAATCCTAATCCTTTTACCTATACCATTTGAACATTCATATAACCCCATGATGTCTTAAAATGAATAGGTGCAAATCATGACTAGGATGAAGTGAGGAGTAATGGATGTCATGTCTAATAGGCCTGGTGGAAGTTGACATGTGTAATAGAAAACTTTTCCCCTCATTCTATGCTATATGTTAGGAATGTTTTGGTATGTCCTCTTAGTTGTGACAACAATTAGATTCTTTTAGTAGAATGAATATAGATTAGAATAATAATAGGTATGTAGTGTAGTGGAAAGTGATTGACTTGGTCCTCAGATTGATTTTGGTGCCATATTTAGTTCCCCCAGTAAAGTTTTCATCATAAAACTTATTTTCACTATTAAACTATGTGCACTACAAGAATGAATTTTAGATTTTAGCGGTGCATTATAGATACAAGTCACCACTATAAGAAAGTTTACCTAGTGAACAAACCCTTTTGTGAAGAAACTTGTAACTGGCTTGATCAAAACGAGACCCTAGGCCTAAGGGATGTAGAGAGTTTGAAGAAGAAGTGTTGGAAATATCATACCTAGTTGATCCATCTTTGTTTCCTCTCTAGATTATTAGTTAGCTTAGAGATTAATCCTTATAAGGGGTAGAGTCTTGTATGCTTATTTCATTAGGAGAGTAGCTTAACTTAAAAAATTGATATTAATAGTGGATACAATAAGTAATACTTTGGTAAGTAATGTCAAAAGAAATGTGGCTACCACCTGACTAGGGTAAATGGGTAAAACTTGCCATTTTGGGTAATAAGTCTTGGAATTTACCTTCGCATATCAAAACTGATATACTTATTGAGGTTTGTTATAAGTTAAAAAAATATGATCGATTCCTATAAGTTTGAACTTAATGTCCCTCTACTCCTAGAATGGTTTATAATAATTGTCATCAATAACCCTACCATAGAAGCTAAGTGGAATTAATTAAGAACATAAAATCTAACCAATGTGCACCTTTCCCACATGATCATAACAAACTAAAGTAAAACGTTTGCTACTGCACCCTAATATAATATGTGTTCTTTATTGTGTATATTAAAAGCCATGGAGGGATAGCTCACTAAGGCGCTTACAATACACTAAAATGTTGGAATGTGAGTGGTGAGACATGTTTGCAAACAAAACCATACTATTACTCATTAGCCTTAATATGTCTAATAGTCTTTGAAAGAGTGTGATCCTATGACATGAGAAAATAATATATTTTGGTGTATCCTTAGGTCAAAATCTTATATGTGAATCTAATGAGGACTTAATGGATGAATTAATATAGGTTCACCATAGGTTTTGGCTATAAGTATGATTTGAAGTGGTATATAGTTATCCACTACACTAAGTGAACTAGATACCTTTTACCAAATATTGGATATATAATAGTATACTAGGTTAAAGTTCGATGAATTACAGTGAAAAAATTCTCTTTAAGGAGAAGAGTGTTTTAACATACCGGAGAAAAAATATTTTTTTTTCATACAATTTCTTTCTTATTCAGTTTCCTCTGGGATATGATTTCAAGACACTTTTACCTGAACTAATTGCCAATTCATTTTTTAAGATTAACGTAGATCTCATATAGTGAACATTATATGCATTTGTACACATGGTGATTTCTTTTAGGTAATAATGTACATTAAAATAATTTATTATTTGTTCGATTGGACTTAAAGTATCTAAAAAGATAGTATTTGAATACTTGAATATTTTAAATAATCATGGTATATATTAAAATAATATTTGATGAAACTTTTCAAATTAATTAATTTATTAAATAAATATTCTTCAAATGAAAATGTTTATTTTTATGTTAAAATGTCTTCTTCTTATAGTAGTTAAAATGTTACCCTTTAGCTCAAATTTGTGGATATGACTCTTTTACCAGCTTCACTTTACTCTAGAATGACCATTTTAACCCTAATGTAGTAAAGTACCTTATTTTGCATAAAATCCCAAAGTAATATTTTATCTAGGTTAAAAAATGTCTAATAAACCCTCTTATCAATTTTGTAGCCAAACCATTGGTAAATAATAAAAAATGTAAGAAGTGACTCATTTATGGTCTTTTTATCATTAACTTATTCAAATTTATTGTAAGTATTATGTTTGGTTAATAACATATAAAGTTTAGCTTTGGTAATTATATTGAAGAATGAATTGAATCTTATGAGCATCGAAGACTCTAAAATGATTAAAATATCCTAGTCCATTTTGTAGCCTAACCTCACCTAAAATATTAAGGTAGTATTTTATTTAAAATTTTCTACTTCTAATATATTTATATTCCAATTTTGGTCTCAATCAGACTTTATTTTTTTATTTATTTGAATAGTGGTAAATTTGAACTTATGCATAATAATTACATTTAGTGTCATTGTTCATTGAATTGCTTTTCTCCCAACCAAAGTAACACATCATGTTACTTTTTCTTCCCCATGCTGATCACAATGGATGAATGATGCTTCCATTTCTTTCTCTTCCTCTTCCTCTTCCTCTTCTTCATCTTCATCTTCCTCTCCTCTTCGTTTCCCTCTCTATTTTATTCATCTGCCTTCTTTCCTTGGTGCTCCAATCCCTAGACATGATACCCCCTATCACTCACCATGCTCACAACCACCATGGTCATACAGAATCACCCATATGATGGTTTCAACTGCCACCTAATCCCCACAGTACTCCACCACTTGTATCTACTAGTTTCTTGTTGTCGCTTGCTCCTATCTCCATGTATTCCAATTAAACTCCTTCATGATTCTAATGACAAGATATGAAGAGCCCTCAAGCCACCATTTTGTTAGCCCAATCATCAACTGGTTTAAATGTAGATTGGACATGATGTCCACATATGAATAACATTAAGTTTTGATAAGAGAAGCATGCCTACCAAGGAATTAATGGATGTAGAATAAGTTGGAGATCAATATAACTCTCATGTAACCCACTTCATAATCTTATTGTCTAAGAAAATGGAAATGATATGTAAACTTACAATGTCGATTCTAAGTAGACTATGCTTAGTATATGTAATATTAATTGTTAGATACCCATATCATCTCACCATGAGATATACATGATGCATACAAGGAGAACTAGAATTCCATAGATATATTATCCATTTGATTGTTCATATTTCTCTATGGTAGAATTCAGGCCATCTGATAAAACAAGTTATATAACTTATCTCACCAGTTAAGTTTGTCTAAGTAAAAAAAATGGAGTATCGACACTATTATATAGTAAGACAATGATCCTATTAGGTTATTGTTAACCTAACATAGAGAATTAGTTGTTATGTAATAGTAAATGTTAAATTCAATGATACTATTATGATTCCTACCCTAGTTATGTAGTGTATTGATAGGGGTATTTCCAAGATGTAAATGAGAAACCCTAACTCAACATTAAGTAACCAATAATACGTTAGATGTATTTTTCTTATGATTAGGAAACTATGAACTAATTTGTGTATAAAAGACTTTTAGGTCAAGAAGGAAAAAATGTGATTTGGACCCCTTAACATAGGGTTAGTCTATATATTAGGTATGTACTCATCTGCATTTAAGTTTGGGTATAATTTGACTTAAATCTTCCTATAATGATCCATATTTTGAATATTATCCCCTCTTATTCATCCATGTTGCTATTTATCTCTTGATATTGAATCATATGATTCCACAATTCTTAATGAATATTTAGTTGCCTTGTCTATGGCCCCATCTACCTTGTTTCTTGGTCTTGGAAATGTGATTGATGATTGTAAATTATCTTTTCTAATTGATTTACACATGTTGGACAATATAACTAGATAATTATTGTAGATGCTTATGCATAAGATTTAAGGCACACTATTCCACACAGGTGTGCTTTTCCACCTCTTTATCTATAGGGACACATTTTTCTGGCAATAGTGTGCTATTCCACCCATTTTAACTTTGGTCGATGACTCAATGGTTTCTTGGCCCTAATATTGATATCTTTAGTATGATATATCTGTGCGTGACTGATTATTGTTATATTGTGAATGGTTTTTCAAGACTTGTTGTTTCACTTGTTTATTTAAATTCCTCACTCTTTCGATATTCACTGTCTTGTTTATACTTCTCATTGAACTTACCTATCTTTTTACATCCCTCTCTTCATGGGAACATCTCTTTGTATATTTATAACCCAATGAAATTTCCAAAAAAATTGATTATATGTACATACTCGACTTTTTATATTCATACTTTAGTTTCGATTTTTGGGTGATGTTCACTTCCACCTAGGTGTAGGTAAGGCATAGGCTCATGATGATTGTGTGCATATTGGTAATCTTGAGAATATCTCAAATTAGCCATGTTTCCCCTCTACAATTAGGCTCTTGTGTAAATTAAATGAAAAATTGCCATCTTTGTGTAACACTCATAGGATTAAAAACATATGTATATGGAGCATTTTATAACTTTGTAAATGTTTATGTTTCTGCTTCTTAATTTGCACAACTCTTTGCATCATATCATTTAAGTGGATCCCCTCTCAGGTCCCACTCTTTATATTTAGAACTATAATATATTGTATGAAACCCTTAATAACTCTGTAGAGTGTCTAGTCAATTGACTAGATGTTAGATGGTCAATAATCTAATTCACTTTTGGACTACATAGATATCAATCTTCACATACCCCAATATGGTCGACTAGAACCAATATAGATTGACTAGTCACATCCTAGTTGAGTGGTATACTTAGTCTATCTATTACTCAATTATATGTTTTCTAAAACCTTATAAACCTCCAAGCTGGTGGGCTAAGCGAACAAGCTGCTTGGCTAGCACCTATTTGAGCACTAAGGGAAATATAGTTTATAGCTCATTCACTTCTCAAGTTTTATTAAAATTCTATCTTTCACCTCCCCCATATTAAGGTGTATGACTGTCGTGTTTTTTTACACATTAGACATTTGGTTACATACACATCATTACCCAAAGGGAGAGAGATGAGGGGATACATTAATAGTTTCAAATTGTTGAGAGGTTGTTCCTTCATAGTAGTTCACACATCATGCAACAAAGTTCCTTCCTTTTTATCTAAATGATATGTAGGCATAAGCATTGAGAAAATGTGTTAGGAGGAAATCATCAATCGACATCTGTTCTATATATCAAGTGACACACACAACACACAAAGAACATCATTGGATTCACACCATAGTAAAGTATATCTAATACCCCTCCTTATGAATGTAACCACTGTGAATAATATTTTCTCATTGGGTTTCCACATTATCCAACGATCAAAGTTTAGGTAATAGGCCAATGAACATTTACAATATTTCACACTCACACAAAGTAAGGCATGGGTAGATCTTAGATGGGTAGGTAAATCCCAAAATATTTTATGGTTTTCTAAGTGGATTATGATGCATTAATTTTTAGCTGGTAGGTGTTCACCAAGTTTATTAAAAAACTAAATAAATAATTTCGCCTAGTAATAATATAGAATTATATTGCTAACTGCTTGGTGTAGGTTACTTACCAGTAGTATTTGTAACATTATACATGATTATATCTTCATTAGAAATGATATAGTGTATTGGTTTTACTAATAATGGACATCTTTTACATTCTTTAGTACTCATTTATCTGAAATTAAGTATTGCTAAATAAGTTACATATGAAGTGAATGATATCCAGTTTACCTTATTGCATTTAATATGCTTGTGGCACATGTTGTCTATCTTGAGGGGGGATTTTCCACTTATTGGGGTTCTTTATGAGTATCATTTAGTTAGTTTAGGCCTAATAAAATAATAAGAAAGAAAAGTTATTATATTAGACAAAATTTATAATATACAATGTGTGTAGACTCCTAGCACTCTCTCTTTTCTAGATTGCTTGGGTGGGTAGTTGATATCATCTAAGATGTTCTATTTTTTTTCCTTTTGCATATATGAAGTCTTATACCTGAAGTTTCATATATGTTGTAAGTCACTTTATATGAGCCTCATTGTATTGGGATGCTATGATCAACCAAATTAATCCATTTTCATTTCAAACAAATCTCTAAGTTTGAATTGGTATTCACTTACTCACAATTTTTTATGGCTTGGGTTATGTTTGAAGCATGACTCATATGTCATCCGTTAGGACTAAAAACATGTTTATTGCCATGTTAAGGTACATTGAAGTTTGTTCAAGAAGTTGGATAATATTAATGTGTACTTTTGATGATGATATATATTAGTTTAAAATTTGAAAAAATTGTAGTGAGAAAAAACATTTATTTTTGCTTCCACCCACTTTAATCTCAAGTTTTCTTATATTCTATAAAAAATTAGTTTACCTAATGACGTATTCAAATAATCATGATATAGGATTTAACTGGAAGGATGGGACTAGAAAATACATTGGTTACATATATATGCCTTGTATATTAGGTTCCATACAATTTTTAACCCCTCCCACTACATGATAGTTTTTATGTTTCAGCAAAACTTACTCATCTCTTCTTGTTTTTGTGTTGGAAATTTTCTTCATTGTGCTCATCAATAGATCTATGTGGTTGATTAATGGTTAAAGTTTGTTCTAAATAGAGGTGTGTGTTTTTCGTGAATGTTTTATCTAAGAGAAGAAAGTTCATGCACTTTCATGCACATGAATCCAATACTATTTTTCCTAAGGCAATTCTTTAGGGAATGCTCATCCAGATAAGTTATGGTATTTATTTTCTATAAAGACCTTGCCTCATTTGACATCCTTGTATTCTTGGATATAGGATCACATATCATTTATAGGTGCTCTTTTATGTTGTGAATAGTTTAAATCACACTTCCTTACATTAGTGGGTGTTTCATGTGAGTATCTATTATAGATTCCATGGTGTTCTCTTTATAATATGTATAAGTAGGTTTGATGGAGAGTGATAATATCTTGCTTCCATCATGAGAGCTTCACTCACTAGAATAAAATGAAAAATTTTCAACCATCCCACTATTTCTCATCTCCTTCCAAATTTTAACACCTTGGATGTTACAATCTCCCTCACTTAGCCTCCTAATGTCCTTGCCAAGGATCAACTATGTAACCTCATAATATTTCCCCATTTTAGTGTTGACCCAGAATGGCACATGGACACCCAACTCCCAATCATGAAATACAATGCAAGGGTGGATAAATCACCATGGACATCCCTTTAAAATTCATGTACCACATGGCTCAAGATTGGCATGCAACATGACCATGTGTGCCCTACCTACTAGAGGGGTTATCACTCTAATATCATTATGTTATTAAAACATTACATCATTACAATCATTATTTATAATATAGAATCTCATTATATTCACATTATTACCAAAAGAATTTACTTATATTATTATGCACGCATTTCTATATTTTACTTATTTATCATATCAAGCCCACTAATTCAATATTTATTTAGATAATGGTAAATCATTCATACTTATGGACATCTGGAAACAATAGTTGTTGTTTCAAATCACATTATACCTCTTGTTAAACATATTTTAGACATTGTTTGCATATTCATTAGCAAAAGAAACATATTTGACATGCTTAAAGACTTTACTTAAGCGGTAGCACATACTTAAGTTATTTATGTTAATCTGAGTGTATTTTCATATAATATGTTTATTATAGAACATAATACCACTTAATATGTTATATTTGTTTTTAATACTAAATATGTAATTGGTTACGTCAAGACGTCATTTTGTCCTTGTTTGGTTAATTCTAGGGAGCTACGCTTACTAACTTTCTAATCATGGAATAGGGTAAGATTATATATTTTGGTGTGTTACAACACTCCACCCCATAAAAACACTTTGTCCTCAAAATATAAACATCTATATTATCATACAACTACTCTCCATCCCTTAAAAGGTTTAACTTAATAAGACAATTGCTACAAATATCATGGTTACTTATACATCTTTTATTCTTGAACACTTTTTATTTTGTTCATGCATCCAACTAACATGTCATACACACCCATGGTTGAATTTTAGGTCCTTGTGATTCTAGACTAGAAACCCTAAGGTTCACATCTCAAAACCAAAGATTCATGCATTACAACTTCCCACATATTAGAGGGCAAAAGAGGGTAGGTCCATTAAACACCCTGTACATATCATATCTTGCTAGGGTAAACATCCTAAGGGAGATACGATTTTAAATAATAAGATTAATCAAACACTAATGACTCTGATACCATCTTGTGAAGCTCGGGCCCACTACCCAAGGCTCTAGTAGAGTTTTAGGAATGAATTTTGACCCCATAGACCACCATTGGCCATAACTACGCACTTAGTCCACACTTACACACAAGTCAGGATCGACTTCCTAATAGGTCACCCATCCTAGTACTAATACAAGCTAAGCACACTTAACTTTGAAATTTTTAGTGATGGGATCCCTAAAAATGAGGTGCACCCTGGTGATATGGGTAGTCAAATAATTCCTTTTAAGATTTTTTTATCTGAGGCCTCAAATCTTGAGGTGTTACAATCTCCCACATTTTGATTTTTGATGTCCTCATCAAGGCTCAACTATATGGCCTCATAATATTTCCCCATTCTAGTGTGGATCCAGAATGGTCCATGGACACCAGGTCCCAATCACATAATTCTAGCATAAGGGTGGCTACATCACCATGGAAAATCCTTTCCAACATGCCTGAACCACATGACTCAAGAATGACATGCCACATGACCATGTGGGCCCCACCTTTAAAGCTCTGAAACAATTTGTAATGCCTTGGATGTTAGACAAATCACTAAAATCCTTCACTTTCATTTCCTATTTTCTTTATGAATCTGATGAACCCTAACTTCTTAAGGGTTTGTGTCCTAAAGCAGTATCACAACCTTTGTATCTTTTTTCTTACAGCTTTAGTCTCCAAACTTAACTATAATATGAACCTTCCTACCTATAGGTATCATTTCCACCACCATAATACATACCACATAAGTTAATATCCCATGATCCTTTGTTGTCATTGATTTGGCACCTACCTTCCCCCAACCTCTTTGACCCTTGTCATCACTTCAGGTTTGATGGTGCCCCATTGGGAATGACAATTATCATCTATCATCCATATCATTATGTTTGGACACCATAAAGCTCCTCTGACTACCATTTTGATCATTTGAGGTATAAACTTTGTTTCATCTTTCTTAAGCTTATTTATGTGGTCTCTCGATCATTGTACACATATAATACATGCATTGATTTAGTTTTGTTTCTTTTCGATCGTGGGTAACTCCATTGAGACATCAAGAAATGAGATGAAGTATTTTTCTATGAATTTACATTTTCTTGATGCTCGTGTTTTGCCTCTGACAATCCATGATGGAGCTTGTTCCTAATTATCTAACTACCTAAAAAGTGTGTGGTTGGTCTTGGTGAGGTTCTTATATCTAGAGATAACAATGCAAAATTTACTTGAAATTATGATCATCATTTTGGGGATGGTTATTCTACCTCTATTTTCAAGATTATTTCCATGGTTAGAGGGTGGATGGAACATCATAACCAATGTTTTTGTTGTTTCACCCTCATGATATTTATTTTCATGTCATGAATATGATGGCTAGATTAGTACTTGTACACCTTGTTTATTTTCTTAGACGTCCAAGTTTAATCGATAAGTTATGATAGAATATGTCAAATCACTCCTATGGTCAAAAAATGATATGTGATGAGAAAGTATTCATTTGGTTATATATTGTTTAATTTTAGTGAATAGATCAACTTGTAATTACACAGATAACTATTCCTAAGTTAGGAATATAAAATCAAAGATGTCAAAGAATTTGAATTTCAATATCTATCATATAAAAGTAGTTGTATATGGTGATGATATAAAATCAAAGATGTCAAAGAATTTGAATTTCAAGATCTATCATATAAAAGTAGTTGTATAGGGTGATGTAATAGGTTGTGAAAGGAAATATCTATTATTTTTATATTCATTATGAAATCACCATAAAATTATCAGAATTTGAAGCAAGGTAAATTGCAACTCTGATTTGGATCAAAGGTTATATTGAGATCAATAGTAGAGGCATATTGAGTTTGATTACTATGTTTTACTACCTACATGACCCATTTTTGTAATCTCTTGAAATTGTCCTTATGATTACTTGGATTGGTGTACTTTCAAATTGATCCTTATTTTGTTATATATTGTTAATATTCATCTATTTCATCCTAATTGTCTAATTGATCCATCTTTGTAAAAGAACTTGGACTTGTCTCTATATTATGATATTTATGTAGTAGTTCAGATTATGTTGCATAATTGATTTGGGTTTTTACTTATTTTGGGATGGAAGTTATTTACGTCATACCTAGTCTATGTGCCCAACGTGTTACATTTATATAAGGGTGGATATGTGTCGTACTATGATATGTTTTCTTGTGCCATACCCTATCAAGGTTCGGGTAATGTTCCCTCACTACCGCCATTCTTATATTTACATTAGTACTTCTTTAATATGATTACATGTTGTTAATTATCATCGATGTTTATTTCCCAAATTACAATGTGCATTTTTTTGCCATACTTTATAATTCATGAGATGACAAGTATATCTTTGGAATAACACTTTTCTTTATTGTCTCTATTTGTTAAGTATCATCAACCCCAAAATTGAACTTAATTGCATATGGTACTTTTAATTCATATTCAATTTGAAAACTCTTATGAGGTGATCCTAATTTATTCGCTCTCTTCTGATGGGAGCCTTGTTATCTTTCGTATAATACATTTTTTCTCTAAATTTTTCCAATGTAGTTTATAAATGCACCTAGATATTTTAATAAAGTTTTGATTTATTATTCTTATGTTGAGTTTTGTTCGCAGTCCCTCAGGTGAAGTATGGAAGGTTTGACCTTGTTTCCTTTGGACCTTTACAAGAGTTATTGTTCATTAGGAGTTAGAATTGAAATGTTTGGTATATATTTGTATCTAAGGATATGCTTTTATATAGGTTCTTTTATTACCCACCCTTTGGGTGTTGGAGCATGTCAAGTTGAGAAGTTCTAATAGTTATATTATTTATAATATGATGATACACTTATGATGTTTTGGAAATGAAAATATTGAATAATAATATGCATCATTATCAAAATAATTAGTGATGTCCTTCTAGGTATTTCTTTATAGTATATTCCACTTATTTGGTTTAGTAATTACTGACCCCCTTCATGGATTTATGAATTAAACACACTAAGAAAGCTAATATATTAAGAATACATAAGTTGATATTTAAGATTATGGGGATAGTGTCTCTCTTGAATTCTTGAAAGTTGATTTTTTGTACAACTTTAAAGTGTTTCCATTCTTACTATTAGAAATTTTTTTGATATCCAAACAAGAATTATCGATGAAGAAAACATAATGGAAGAAGGTAGAGTTTGTGGTTTATGGAAGAAAAAATGTGATTCAATGATGGTAGAACATGGAGGGAGACATTGGGGTTGGCCAAAAAATGCAGAACACTGAGTCTAGATGATAAATGATGTTGGATATTTCATCAAGAAATGTCAGACCAAAATTTATATAGTTTTTGGGTATTAGATCTAGGATTTAGGTTGTGATTTTTATCTCTTATGTTGGTATTCCCTTTTTATTATCTTTCTTAATCAATATCATTAACACCCCATGTTTCACTTTATTACAAGAGTGAAAGCATATATATTCAATCATATTTTCATGTAAGAGTGTCAATTAACTAAAAAAATCCTCAAAATATAATTTGCACCTAGGTAATTAGATCTCCCTTCTCATCAAAATATGCATAAAAAATGAGTTATGGTAATGAATTCGGGCATGTGCAGATCTCATTGTGTGATGGGAAGTTTGCACAAGGCCAGTGAATGAATGCACCACAATATGTATTACCTATACTTTTTAGAGATTCTAACTTCATGAAGGCAAGTTGAAGCCAACAATTTGACAGGAGAAGTTGACAATTGAATCTAAATTTGCCGATTATTTAATATCTAACCTATTGGTAATCAATCATTCTTTGTAAGATCAGTCTATCTAAGGGATCACATCTTGATATGCTATAACATCCCCAACTTTGACTCTTTACATCCTCATGAAGGCTCAACAACATGGCTTCAAAATATTTTCCCCTTTTGATACAGACCTAGAATGATCATTGCACTCCTAAATCCTATTCATGGATGTTAAGACAAGGGTCGATCTATGTCATCTTAGTGGATATCTCTTTTCTCTTGCCTAGATTACAATAATCGAGACAACAAGGCCTCATATCCATGTGGGGCCCACCTTTTGGAGGCAACTAGATTTGTTACAATTTTTTAACTTCCTGGCTCACAACCCAATGGTTTAGTAGAGTTTTGGGAATGATGATTGTCCCCATAGACAAAAATTGGGCATCAGTTGTGTGTTTTTCCCTTACTCACACACAACTCAAGAAAACTTCCTGACAGATCACCCATCTTAGTAATACTTTAGGCTGAGAATGCTTAATTGTAGAATACCTATTGATGGGCTAATTGAAAAAGATGTGCACCATTTCTATAGGGTAGTTAATAATTACTTTTAATATCACTATAGTTGAGGCCTAATATCTTGAGGTGTTATGAGAAGTCTTAATCATGGAATGATTAGAGATTTCTAAACATTAAACATAGTCTAATGTAATATAAGGCACACCACTGAAGAAAGCCCTTCTGACCAAATATGAAGCCCCAGGGTTCTATGCTTTTTGATGTTCCATTCCTATGAACATATTGTGCATATCCATGTAGAAAAAACTATAAATAGTAGTGTGTGTCTTTGAATGGTTATAAAGAAAATTGGATGAAATGAAAACATCAATTATATACATCAAAACTAGAAAGAAAATCTAGAAACTTTTGTCATTCTTTATTTCCACCAAATTGAGTGTTTTCTTAAAAATGTTGATTCAAACAAAGGCGAGCATAAGTCTTGTAAATATTTGACATAAGTGTACCAAAGTGCTCAAGAGGCCCATAAAGCCTCAAATTATATGCACCACTATTCTTATAGTGCTAATAGAGTGTCAAAAAATAATGACACCTATTAATCAATGACTTCTATCATGATTCTTAATCTGCAAATCTCCTAGAATTACCCCCAACATGATCTTGACATGAGAGTGATAGTAATATTATTGAAATAAGAAAAAAAATGTAGTCATTATTTAATATCATATTCATTTCACATATTTGGGAAAATTACATAAGTAGTATACATAATCGTAACATGTATGTTAATGCAATCATATGTTATTAAATAATAACCCATGCAATATTTGCACTCATTGTGCATGGTATAGTTACCTTGAGTATAAGGAGGCGAAATAAGGACATGATGAAAGATCCATACCTCTACAAATTGACAAATATACCATTATTACTGTAACACCCTACCTTTCACAACATATAAATATCTCTGAGAAGAAGCATTTTCTCAGTTGGGTGTCACAATATACTAATCTTTGCAATTAAAGTAAATGGAGCACCGTGCATTAATTGAAAACAGATTCATACATAGCTTTTGGACATGGAAACTACAATTGGTTCATCTTGAAATATAAATATATTAATATAGGCTTGAAATAACATGACAAAGAATAATGTAAAACATATCTAATGATTTGGATCGACTTAGTAAATGACATCCCACTAGGAAAAGCTTGAAAATCTCCTTTTCCTCAATTATCCCTTATACTCCTCGCTTGCTCCAACTCCTACGGATATCACGTACCCAACCAAGAAAAACAAACATCACATCTGTAAGTGGTATTGGGAACTTTATATAAAAAAGTAAATATAACTTGACATGAATTAAACTTGACATGAATTAATATTTACATAACTTGACTATGGATTTATCTTAATCATCCTTTGAATATCTTAAACAAGATGAATTTAATTAGTGAATGTATGTTTCCTCTCTTAATGACCCATAGGAGCCCATTATTTCTAGGAAGCCATAATGCTAGGAAAGCCCATAATGACCTAAAGGTCCATGATTGAGGTGCATATAAACACTTAGTCAATTTCTGTATATTAGAATTTTACATAATCATTAAATATTGTTATTCTTAATCTTGAGCATAACGGGATTTCTCCCTCTTAGTTCCGTAATAGAATTTCTCCCTCATATTGTCTTAATGATATTTCTCCCTTTTAATGTCTTAATGGGATTTCTCCCTCTTAATGTCTTACTAGAATTTCTCCTTCAAATGTATTCATGGGATTTATCCCTCATAACGTGTAAACATGATTTCTACCTCTTAGTGTCTTGATGAGATTTCTCCCTTATGATAAAATGATTCATTAAACATAGATAATAGTCATAGTTGATTTTTTATAATAGAACATAAGCAATCAGTCACACAATAATATCTATACATGATGTTATCTTATAAAGAATTCATAATGTCATGATAATGTGCATAACCATAAAATAAACATTCAAGAAACCAAAATTTACTTGTGGAAAATATGCATGACCTGCTTACCTTTGATAGTGATGATTTATTTAATGTGTTCTCATTTCCTTTTTTGATAACCTAATCACATGGATAAAAATAATTTTCTATAATTCAATCTGTGTTTCCCTTTTTCATTTTTACATATCAACCCCATCTACTTAATCTTGTATGCCATAATATGACTCTTACTTAGAATATAAAACTCTAGTGTAAAACCATGATAAAATTCTTAGCGTTGAATGTATATCAAAGCTGACATTATATAATCACTATAGCACACACTCGAATAAGCCATAAAAAATTACATAATGTACTATATGTGAACATATTAATATATAATCAAAAGAAAACCTTCAACTATAATCATATGTCTCTAGTTACTAAAACTTGGTTGAAATCATATATAAATACCAAAAACTCTATTTTGCAATGTTTAATTATATATGATGTGATATTTCATCAAACACATCATATAATATCCTCTTGAGTATAAAACTAAATATTAATCTAAGAAGGTATAATGATACCATATAATGGGGTTTGGATAAAAATATCAAATTATTCTATAGCCAAACAACGACTAAAATATCCAAAATATCCTTATTAGGAATCACATCAAAAACCTTGGTAAAACTTCAAAAATAGAATGATCAAACTTTGAAATCATGTTAAGCACATGAAAATATACTTACTCCAAAACATCCATTAATTTCTAAAGACTTTTGTTATTTTAATGCATAGAGCATCAAAATCATATAGATTTCAATATAAATAACAAATAAAATAACAAACATCAAAATAATCTACTAAAAATATTTTTAGGACATAGTACACTCAGAATCCTTTCTAGTAATATCTTGAACTCCCCAAATAGACACCCATAACTCAAGTTATAATTTTTATAAAGTTACCTTAGTTTTACTTGATATCAGCACCAAGTACGGAAAGCATACGGTTGTGCATATGGATAGAGGGGGGCTATAAGGCCACAACAGTGGCGATCCTTAACCAAAGTCATAGGGAATAGGAGGAGGTGACAATTTTATGCCAAGTGATGGTGCACTACAAAAATAGGGGGGGAGGTGTCGTCTAGGACGAGTAGGAGTCAACTACCTCTATTTCTTTGTTCCCTTATTGCACCTCACCATAAAGGAGGGGAGAATGAGGGTAGGGAAAAGGATAACAAGGGAAGGGGAAAGTGGGATTTTGGAGGCACCCCAAAAACACAAGTCCCACTAATCCTTATAAACTCCCTCCTATTGTACAAATTTTTGTTTCTTTCCTTCCAGCTTAGGATAAATCATGAGTGGATTACTACAAGAAAATTCAAAGGAGATGTATTTAGTTTATGTCTTCTTCTCTATCTCCAAAAATTCTCAAATTTTGAACCACAATTCCAAAACCTTATAGATGTAGACCACATCCTAGTTTGACTAGAAGTATCTACCTACTAGAATCCAACTTGAAACACATTAGAATTGTAAGAAAATAATACCATGAAAGTCAAGATAAATTATTTGATGTAATTGAATATCAAATAGGTATTTAAACACATTTAAAAATTATCACTAAATTCTCAAAAAAAATTATGTTCATTTTGAGCATGGGTTTTATATTTAGGACCCATCCAAATTGTTGATATCTATCAATAGTCAAACCAAATAGTTATTACACACCCTATAAATTTCAAATAAACCTTTACTATATTACCATATTTTTTTATTATAATGGAAAACTCAAACTATCTATTACAATAACCATTTTCCATAAACTTCATTACTTCTAGTTTCTCACCATAGATATTCAGACCAACAATTTTAATTTAGGAAAGAAATAAAATCATTCAAAAGAATATATGACTACATTTAATTTAACATTTCCTATATATTCTTCATAAAGATATATAACTTGGTCAAATATTATTTAATTTCTTTTGAATATGATTACTCACTCCTATATATATTTTTATTTGTTTGAAATGATTTTATGATTATGAAATAGTAAACTATTTTTGGTTTGAAATAATAAACTATTTCTTAACCATTCGTAAAAATTATTTAAACTTTGGAACGTTAAAAAGAAAATAATCAAACTCTACTTCCAACTTTCCTTCTACTGTTTTAAATATATGGTTTCCATATTGACTAATTTTGAGCAACAATTTACATTGTTTTGGTATTGCATGTGTTAAATAGATTAACATTGTGCTTACATTTGTTTGAGTGGTCAAACAAATTCAAAATGAAACCAAATTTGGATCTCACAATAATTAGATAGTCTACATCTATTCTAATCAATAAAATTTGAGTTTTGTACATCTCTTATACACAAATTTCCATATTGGTCATTTACTTAAGTTTTATGTTTTTTAAAGGATAAAATAAATGGTAAAGGTTTTTCCCTTGTTAGTATTTGAACAAATTCGAGAATGTTATTGATTCTCCTCATAAGTCAAATTAGATATCTTTTTTTCCTCTTTTTGAGAAACTTTATTAGAGGAAAGAGAAAAAAAGATTAATGATACTTTCTTCTTATATTTAAAATCTATAAATGAAAAGTAAAAACTTTTTTCCCAAGTTTTCTATTCCACATGCATATTTAAAATTCTACTTCTTTAATCCTTCAATTTTATTTATTTTTATATGTTTTCAAGGATAAGAGAGAAAAAGAAAGGAAATCTAATATTCATAAATTTGATTTAATTGCAACACATAAGGCACATATGAACGTGAAAAGTGTATTTTGAGTCTCAATGTATTCTTCTCACTTTATTAACCTTTAAGAAATCTCATTTCATAGTATTTTTACATTAATTCCCTCAATTATATTTATTTAATAAAATCATTTTCCTAGTTTTAAATTAGTTGTGAGAAATGGGGTGTGACAATTAACCTTGGCCTTTATTGATTTCCTTGTAAGGGTTAGGTTGACACTTGGTTTTCATTAGGGTTTCTCAATGTTTTAAAAAATCCTACCCATTAACAACCCAAATTGTTGGTTGATTATCACAACTTTATTTTTTTTATTAATTTTAGCAATTTTAGTTAGTATTTTATTTAAAGTTCCAAAATTACATCATGATTCTAAAATACAATTGATATCATATTTGGGTTGAAAGTCCATTATTTAATCCCTTGGAATTGTTAATCAAAACCCTAACCGCTAATGTCTCATAATATAGGATAAAATAATACAAACATATTGTTTATGTTTATGGTTTCAACAATATATTTTTGATATAGACTCAATGATATCCTATAATATGCACTACAATTATTAACATATAATATGTGGGATGGGTAATAATTACTAATTTAGGTCATTTAACTAAGTTCAAGTTTCTCTAGATTTCTCTTAGATATATGCATCTCTTTTATTTTATATCCTATCTACATAAATTCTTTTTGTATATCCTTGATTTTGGTATCATTATATCCTCTCTAAACTATGTTTCTAGTCTATGATTTATACTTGTTTCTTGAACTAGGTTATCTTTTATCCAACAAATCGTTAGTTCTGCTCCAGATGACTTTATAACCAATAGAATAAAAGATAACTATTTAACATAACATTTGAAATTTTGGTTAAAGATATAACTCAAGGATATTTGTAAGGATTTCCTCAGCAAACACCTTCCTAGGGGTGCATGTGAAGTTGATAAAAGACAAATAAAAATGGCCAAAAGGGCCTTGATATGAAAATAGAATGCATAAAATACTATGAGAAAATTTTGGTAAAAAACTTCTCTATCATTGATCAATGGATCCATGTGCTAGAAAGAAGAACTTGAATCATTATCAACACATAAAGGACTCGGATGAACAAAAAAAATGCAAAAACTAGTTTCACATGTTAAACCAAAGCCCAAAAACCCATTCGGGAGTCATTATGGTGTAGGACAGTCATAGAAAGGAGGAAAATAAGAGACTTGAAAATAGAGAATTATTGGACAACCACAACAACTTCAAGAAAATGATTGGGTTCTATGGGAGGATGTTGTTGAGTGCAACGGTCATTGTAGGTTCTGAATAGCCCATTCAATGAACTATAGGTAACCCACAAAGGAAGAAGATGAGGTATTGTGTAGTTCTAAATGGTGGTTTTAAGTCGGTGAATTGATGTCAAGTGTCTTCAAGGTGAAGTAGTATTTTGTGGTTGGAGGTTGTTGACAAAGCATTTTGAAGGCGCATTATCCTTCTTCACAGAAATTGGAGGGTGGAACGGATCCTTGATTATCCATGTATGATTTTGTGGGGTTGGATTTATATCAAGGAGTTGAGGACCAGGCTTTGAATCTCTCTTTAGTTCTTGATTAATAATTAACAAGGAGAAGATTGGGATTTTATATATATGTGGGAGATTTGTTATTTTTAGAGGCTCCTTGGGTGGGAAAAAGTGTGAAATTGATGGTGAAGATAATAGGGAAGATTATGGTTAGGAGTATAAGATAATGTGTATAGAATTGATGAGCCATTAACTTTGCCAATGTTTTCATACATTCTATGCTACATAAATGTAGTTCATCTCAAGACTGGATAAAGGAGGAGGGTTGGTGGTAGGTTGATAGCCAATAGTCACTCTTTTTATGACATGGATCCTTACAAACATTTACATTGGAGCATCCCTATCTAGTGACACTCTACATTGGTACCCGGGTGTAGTGATAAATATGCAAGGGGTTTCAATGCAGCGACGCACTTTTCTGTTACAGGAAAAGAAAAGATTCCAGCACCATGGGAGGGTGTGGCTAGAGAAGTTAGTCATGTTGCATCATTGCCTGAATGCAGTGAAAAATCTACAAGGGAAATCTTTTTGAAGGATATAGGTAAAAAGCATGTTCGACAAAAATGGATCAGATTGGGATCTTAGAATACTGACTCTTTGATAGAAAAATTTTCAAAGATGGTTGATACCATGATTAGAATAAAAGTTAATATTATTGATTGCAAGAAAACAAGTGGATAGGGGAATGATGCAGATAGATTGGAGACATAGGGTACAAACTTTGGTACGAAGGAGATAACTTGGACCTTGATGTTAACTCGATTTGGCAAAGTATGAGTGCATGTATATCAAAAAATGTGATAGAGGTCTTGGAAGAGTCCAAAGGGTGTGGGCCTCCACAAAAAGAGACTTTATGGTGCAATTATGAAGTACAAAAGTTTATTAAACTCAAAAGTGAGATCTATAGAAGCTTTCCTAAAGGTAGAGATGATACAACTTTTCAGAGAGATAAAAAACAAAGAAAGATGCTAAGAAGGCATTTCAAGAGGCAAGGCCCAAAAACTTTGATGAGATATATAAGAAGTTGGACACTAGAGAAGGGGGAAAAGATATTTATAAAAATGCCAATATAAGAGAAAGGAAAGGAAGAGACTTGAGTCAAGTAAAATGCATCAAGAACAAAGATGGAAGGGTGTTGGTGAAGGATGATAATATAAATAAGCAATGGAGAAACTACTTTCATAAGCTTTCCAATGGATATATTGTAACAATGTAAGAGACTTAGTGATATGAAGGTGAGAAATATCACTTACACATGATGAGTTTCACTATCTGAGGTAAAGAATGCTTTGAAATGATGAAAATGAAAAAGACATGTAGTCCAGATGGTATTCCTATTGATGTGTGGAAGACTATGGGGGATGAAGGAGCCATGTGGTTAACAAATTTCTTTAAGAAGATTATGAATACAAAGAAGATGTTGGATGAATGGACAAGCAATACTATAGTCCATATATACTAGAACAAAGGAGATGTTCAGAGGAGATGTCGTCTTCAAGGTGATTATCAAAACCAACATGTGTGTTAAAGGTGGATTAGCAGCGGCTCTGGCGACTGAGAGCGCGATCTAGGGCGCGGAGCTTTGCAGCTATGGACTCGGGGGAGGGGGCCTCGATGGCAGTCGGTCGCAACCCCTCTCCCCCTGGGTCTGCTCCTCGGCTCGATCCCTGCGATCTGCTTCCGGCCGGAGGCTCCCAGCATCTTCTTCTTCTCCTCTTGCCCGGATCGTCTGTGCGGAGCGCCTTCCCTGGTCTGGGTGGGTTTTGCATACGGAGGGGTTTGGGACGGCTGTGCTGCAGCTGCAACCTCTTCCCGGGTCTTTGGATCTGAAGTAGTGCTGGTGGCTTGCTGATCGAAAGTTATGCTGGCTTCGAGCCCCTTTCCCTCTTTCTGTGTTCTCGTTTTCTTTGCAGGTTTTGAGTTATTAGGTTAAGGTAGTTTTTCTGCCGGTGTTACTACGACGGGGTGGCATTTTGTCAGTCCTTTTTAATAAAGGTTTGCTCGTTGCTTGTCAGTGTTGGTCTGCTCGCTGCTTGTCAGCATTTGTTTGCTTGTGCCTCCATGTTGTTGTGGCTTGTTTTGTTACTTGGCTATATGGCTTCCTGTGAGAAGATGATTGTGACGTCCCCCAATTTCTATATACTTTCCATAGTGACATTCCTAGATATGCGTGCACTCATATCTATAGATGTCAAAAGGGAAAATATAAGAGATTAAGGTAGTCAACTAAGATAGAGATTAAGCCAAGATCTAGTTCACATCATCGGATAAAGCCACACAAACATTCATTCATAAGGATAATAAAGTCATTACATATGGAGAGAAAATATGGTTCTAAAGAAAGTTAACTTATTACATAGGATTTAAATCATCCTCAAGATCAATAAGGAAAGAAATAAACTAACATCTAGCAAGAAATGAGGTAAGAGGAAAAGAATCTATCTATTACATCCTCCAAGTTTATTATTTGTGCCTTCAGGTACTTTGAGCATGCATTTCATTTTGTATTCAAATGTTCCTTGCACCTAGAAAATACGAGAAACAAAACATCAGCAAAGTTGGTACGTGGTAAAAGTTACATTTAATAAGGTTGCATAAAGGAAAGTATTTGAACAAGAAGAAAGGAGAACCAAAACCATTTCTTAAGGCGAAAATCAGGTAAACATCCTTTTTATTACAATCATTTTGATGCGGTTGTACTACACACATTGCACTTATCTTACATCTAGCGTGGGCAACATATTATCATCATACATCTAACATGGGCCAAGGAAAACATACATCCATGTTAGGCAACATACATCCACACCAGGCTATGTGCTCTAGTAGCTACAACCCATCATAACCATTTATGTTTCATTAGGTTTGGAGAAAAATATCTCATACTAGTCAACCAAGCAATAATATTCAAATATGAACATTCAAGGTATACATATCATAGGCAACCCGAAATCTAGTCATATACTTATATGACCACGTACCTGCTTGTTCAATCAAAAGTCCACAGATCTAGATTCAATCAGGAATTTAGTCACCCTGCAAAGAAAGCAAGGGTACAACATTACTATTGGTCCATGTGACCAGGACTAAGTTATGTTCTTAATTATTATTCCTTTTTATGTTATCTTAATTTAGATCAGAGATTTCCCCATATTCTAATTAGGTTCACAAATATTATCAGGTCTGATCCATTATAACTATTTGGATTGAAGGCAATATTTAATTGATTAATTAGAAGATTTCCCAAAATTAGGGTTTCTAAGATGATTAAAGAAAAAGGGAGGGTAATCCTTAACATGTTAACCATTCATAACATCATGGTTCGTTTTAAAGATTCAGACCAACTAATAAAAACTAATTATCATCTAATGATATTAATTTTGACATAAGAAATATATCTTTAAATTCATGTAGAAAGAGGAAGCTAAAATTAGGGTTTCTTCTAATCCTTTAATCACTTGCCAACTTAGAATAGGATTTCGAGTTAGTCTGAAATCAGGGTTGCATATAATGGTTACAAGCATTTTAGAAGTCATATATCATCAAGAAAGCCATTTTTAATAATTAATTATGATTAAGGATGCCCTTTAGGCTTTAGAAAATTATTTTGGAAATAGGGAACGGATTCAGGTATTGATAACATTTTATATGGATAGAGGATATTTTTCTGATCAAAATGGTATATAGGTTCGCTATTTTATGCCACTCCTAAAATTTTCTATGATTTTCTTAAGATAACCTATTTCCTTGAATAAAAGAAAAAGAAGAAGATGATCTTACCTTGATCAACGGTCGGATCCTACTGGATCGACGGCCCAGGTTGATCCAAGGTCTCTCAGAACAATGCACGGATCACTGAGTTGAAAAGGTAGCCCGCGATTCCTCTGGCTGATTTGGCGAGAAACTATTGGTCCAGCTCGGCGTCTCTCTCCTTTTTCTCTGCTTCCTCTCACTCGATGCTAGCCCAGGCAGCTGGATTGAGCTCCGGCGAGCTCCTGCTAGATCCTGGGTGGTGTTGCCACGAGGAAGAAGGTGCCTTCACCTTCGTGAGTCTGGCCCGTACAGATAGGTGGGGTTTAGAGGTCGTGGATCCCTCTGTAACTCAGCACCGCCGTAGGAGAGGCGAGGTCGCTGGCATGAGAGGGGTTTAGGGTGGTGAGGAACTCTGGGATCCTGCTTCCTGGCCGCCCACGATCGAGATGGGTTGGCGAAGGTGGTGGAGGGCAGGATTTGAGTGGGGAGGTGTTGTGGTGGCCTGAAGGTGAAAAGGAGCCGAGGTTGAAGAAGGTGGCTAGGGGAGCAGTGCTCGGGGTGTTGGCGCTTGCAATTGGAGATGCGAAAAGGTTAAAGGGATCATGGAGGAGCTAATGAGGGTCTTATATAGTCGTGAGGGGAGCTGGGCAAGGAAACCCTAAACTCAGCCGCCACCGGGGTGAGAAGAGCGGAGAAGAGGGGGTCGGTTCTCCCTGCTCCGAGAGCGAGGGGGGTCAAGATAAGGCTTGACAGGGTCGCCGCGAAGTTTAGGAGATGATCGTTGGGTTTAAAATTTGAGAGGAGGTGTGAGTTGGCGAGGTTAACTGGGCTCGGTTTTTTATTGCCTCCCCGCCCTTTGTGGGAGGTAGGAGACGAAGTCTCCATCATTGGACCAGGGTAGATCTGTGGATCGCCCGATCTAATGGTTAGGAGGGGGGGCGGGTTATTAAAGGTTGCGTGACACATTATTTAGCCTTGATTAAATGGAAACTTAGGTCTAGGACATATATCTAGGTTGATTTATTAAATTGGCCATATCTCATGATTGGTAACTCAAATTCTAATGAAATTTGAGGTGTAGCTTCACAAGTTCATTATTCTACTATGATAAAAATTTGAAACCCAAATTCGAAGGTTTGATGTGTTTATTCACTAAAAACATTATCATATGTATTCTATCATAAAAGCATACTAGGGTTTGCATATTTTTGCAATTTGTGACCCATATTAGTCCAATTAAGTGAGATAAGTATATGAGGGTAATTTGGTCTACAATTTTTGATAATAAACTTTTAAGAGAGAGAAAAATACTATAAAAACTCACTTTGTCACATTCTCCCCTCCTTTTAAGAATTTTGCCCTCAAAATTCAAGCAGCCTGAAAGAGATGTGGATATTTCCGCTCGACTTTAGACTTGAGCTCCCATGTAGCATCGGTTTGATCATGGTGGCTCCAGAGAACTTTCACCATATCTATACGCCGATTATTGCGAAGCTCCTTTGCCTTGAAATCAAGAATTCTAACTGGTGACTCAGCATATGTTAAATCATCTTTCAGCTCAAGAGGCTCATGATTTAGAATGTGACTGGGGTCTTTGACATAGGGCTTTAGATTGGATACATGAAAAACATTATGCATGGCACTATACTGAGGTGGCAAAGTAAGACGATAGGCACATTCTCCAACCCTTTCAAGAATCTCGAAGGGTCCCACATAACGAGGACTGAGCTTTCCCTTATTCTTGGCCAAAGCTCGAATTGGTCGGATCTTCAGAAAGACATGATCACCTTCCTTGAACTGACATTCCTGCCGGTGAGCATCTGCATATGATTTATGCCTATCATGTGCTCGCTTCATTCTCTACCGGATCAGTGCAACTTTATCTGCATACAGCTGCATCTCCTCAGATTTCATCAAGGTGTTTTCCCCGACATCGTCCCAATGTAATGGAGATCTACACGGTCGGCCATAGAGAGCTTCGTATGGTGGCATCCCAATAATCGCCTGATAACTATTATTATAGGTGAACTCAGCTAAAGGCAGGTAATGGTCCCACGAGCCTTCCCAGTCGAGCACACAAGCTCGTAGAAGATCTTCCAGAATCTACACTGTTCGCTCTGACGGTCCATCTGTCTGCAGATGGTATGCTGTACTGAAATTTAGTTTGGTGCCCAATTCCTCTTGAACCTGCTTCCACAACTTTGAGGTGAACTTCGGGTCCCGGTCTGAGACAATGGATGCTGGAACTCCATGCAGATGTACAATCTCCCGTATATAAATGTCGACCAACTCAGAAACTTTCGCAGTAGTTTTCACCGGTAGAAAATGAGCTGACTTGGTGAGACGATCCACGATGACCCATGCAGCGTCGTACCCCTTCCTGGTCCTGGGTAATCCCACTATGAAATCCATAGTGATATGTTCCCATTTCCATTCCGGAATCTCGAGGGGTTGTAGTAGACCACCTGGGATTTGATGCTCGGCCTTGATTCGTTGACATGTCAGACACCTGGATACAAAATCTGCAATGTCGTGCTTCATGCCTCTCCACCAGAACTGTCATTGTAGGTCTTTGTACATCTTAGTCATGCCGGGATGAACTGTGTACTTGGACCCATGTGCCTCGCTGAGAATGGTTGTCTTTACAGCTGACTGCTCAGGGACCCACATACGGTTCTTGTATCGAAGACCACCATCAAGACCCACTGACAGATGTGTATGAGGTTTAGCCAGGAGAGAGGAGAGATCTGCAAGCTCGAGACTAACTTTCTGTGCCTCCAGAAGTTCAGAATGTAGGTTGGATGTGATAGAGATGTTGTTGACATCCATACGATCAGCCAGGAATTGTGGTCTCCAGCTTGCTAGTTCCTCCATGTTCTTCCATTCGGGTACAGACAGGGATGCACAAGTGGCTCTTTTTCTACTAAGAGCATCTACAACCACATTGGCCTTGCCTGGATGGTAGCCAATGGTGAAGTCGTAGTCCTTCAGGTACTCGATCCATCGTCGTTGTCGCAGATTCATATCTTTTTGCGTCAGGATGTACTTGAGGCTTTTGTGGTCGGTGAAGATATCAAATGTTGCCCCATACAAGTAGTGCCTCCAGATTTTGAGAGCATGGATGATAGCAGCTAACTCCAAATCATGCGTAGGATAATTCAACTCATTGGGTTTCAGCTGTCTAGAAGCGAAGGCCACTACTTTCCCATTCTGCTATAGGACACACCCTAGGCCATGTCGGGAAGCATCGGTGAATATCACAAATCCTTCATTTCCAAATGGTAGAACAAGGAAAGGTGCTGATGTCAACTTCTGTTTGAGCTCTTAGAAGCTAGACTCACAAGCAGCTGACCAGATGAAATGCTCGTCCTTCTGAGTAAGCTTAGTGAGAGGAAGTGCTACTTTAGAGAAATTCAGAATAAAACGACGATAATATCCGGCCAGACCTAAGAAACTCCGGATTTTAGAAGGATTGCGAGGAGGTTGCCAATCAAGTACAGCAGATACTTTAGCGGGATCAACAGATATGTTACCCCCAGAAATGACATGACCAAGAAACATAACTTTGTCAATCCAGAATTCACATTTAGAAAGCTTGCCATAGAATTTCTGGGCACGGAGAATCTCAAGGATGGACTTCAAATGCTCTCGATGTTTCTCCATAGAATCAGAATAGATCAAAATATCATCAATGAAGACGACCACAAACTCATCAAGATAAGGTTGGAAGACTTTGTTCATCAAGTTCATGAATACGCCAGGTGCGTTGGTCAACCCGAACGACATTACCAGAAATTCATAGTGCCCGTAACGAGTTCGGAAAGCAGTCTTAGATATATCAGAATCCTTGACCTTAAGTTGATGGTAGCCAGAACGAAGATCAATTTTTGAGAAAACTTTAGCAGTACGAAGTTGATCAAAGAGGTCATCAATACGAGGGAGAGGATACTTGTTTTTAATGGTAGCTTGGTTCAACATGTGATAGTCAATACACATCCGCATCGAACCATCTTTCTTTTTAACAAAAAGAATAGGTGCACCCCAAGGGGAAACGCTAGGGTGGATAAAACCCTTATTGAGAAGTTCTTGTAATTGTTTCTTCAACTCCATAAGCTCAGCAGGTGCCATCCTATACGGTGACCTAGAAATCGGAGTGGTTCCAGGAAGAAGATCTATGGAGAACTCAATGTCTCGGTTTGGAGGCAGCCCAGGAAGCTCCTCCGGAAATATGTCAAGAAAATCATGTACCACCTCCAGTCTTTCTACAGGCCCGTTGTCAGGACTGGACTCTGAGACGAATGCGAGGAAGACTTTACATCCTTTAGATATGAGCTTTTTAGCTTTAAGAGAGGAAATTATTATATTATTACAGAATCCGCTTCCTCGAGGGATCACTACAGGAGAGGAATGAGGTTGAGAGAGAACTACCATCTTGTTTCTACAGTCAATATAAGCATGATATGTGTACATCCAATCCATGACAAGAATAACATCAAAGTCTTCCATAGTTAAGAGAATGAATTCAAAGGGCATGTCATGATTTTCAAATTTTAGAGGGAGAACATTGGTTTTCTGCAATGTAGTGAGTATTTTGCCACTAGGAGTTGACACATCCAGAATGTATCCCAAGTCCCTTATATGTAAGTGCAACATTGAGGCCAGATTTCGAGACAAATGTATTTGTAGATCCAGAATCAAATAATGCTTTAACAGGATGTCCATTCAAGAAAACAATGCCGACAAATGATAATTACATTTTAAATAATTGAAGGCATTGAACAAGATATTAGATATATGAAAAAGATTTAAGGTTACCTTCGACAAGCTGGTTCGGATTTTCCCTAGCCTCTTCTGCGGTTACTGCGAACACCCTAGCATTGCGGTGTCCCTGAGGGGGTGGAGCACCCGCTGGAGGTTTGCCAAGGATAGATGCATTGGGGAATTTGGCAAGGAAATGTCCCTCCTTCTTGTAGTTGTAGCTAACCGGCTTGGTGTAGCGACGAGGCCCGTCATGTCCTCATCCATAAGTCTTGCATTTGCTGCGGTAATCCATTAGCTTGCTATTCTTTGGTCCTTTCTTCCCTGAACCTCCTCCTTTCCCTGATCCTTTGTTATGGCCGGGGTGGAACTTCTTGAACTTTTCTTCCTTTGTGGTGGTCAACCCTAAATATCCCATGCTAGAAGGCTTCTACAATCCCTACTCCCTTTCCTGCTTAAGGGCCATGTCTAGGGCTTCATCAATGCTTTGGGGACGAGAGGCTATAACTAGGGTTTTAAGGTGTGCGGAGAGACAGTCTACATAGTGCTCAGTGTGGCGTTCCTCAGGCCGAATAGGGGCATAGCATTCCAGAAGCCTAAACTTCTGAGTATAATCGGCCACTGAGAGACTACCCTGCCTAAGCTCCATGTACATCTTCTCTTTCCTCTTCCTCTCAGCTATGGGCATGAAACGGTCGGTGAAGAGGGTCTTGAAGGCTTCCCATCCCAAGTTGTCTACTTCCTCTCCCCGATTCCCACCATAATTCTCCCACCAGATCTTCACCCCTCCCTTAAGCAAATGGGTGGCAAATTTAACTTTCTTTTCTTCGGGTACTTCTAGGGTACGGAAGGCATTCTCTATGGAAAGGACCCAAGCCTCAGCCTTGTCCATGACTTCGGGTTGGTCTTCCCCCCAAAAGCTATCAGAGTTGAGCTTAATAAAGTCTATCACTGTCACTTCCTTTTTCTTAGAGGAGCTAGATTCAGGGGTTCCTTTGGTGGCGAGGGTTTCCATAAAGTCTAGAAGGATTTTCTTCTGTTCCTCCCATCTTTCCCTGGCCTCAGCATCAGAATCAGGTACTTCGGAGGTTTCAGGTTCTTTTCTTTTCTTAGAGGATGATTCCCCTGAGCTATGAGTCTTAGGAGGCATCCTGTAATTAATTTCAACATATTAGATTTATTACTTCAACACGTATTCTCATCATTATCATTGTTATTATCACATGATATTTCATTATTCTCCTTTATCAATGATTAATGTTCTTAATGTTATGATTTATGGAGGATATCCTAGAATCCTTATCAGTCGATCCTTAGGACTTTCTAAATAGAGAGAGACTCCTTCCTAACCTTATAACAGAGGTAAGTGGGGGAAAAAAATTTAATTTATTTTAAAACATAGATGAGAGGGAGAAATTTTTCCTACATAAGAGATAAGAGGGGGAATCTATAGATGAGAAGGTTCCTAAATTAAGGTACGCCCAAGAATAGGGGACACTTAGGATATCGTCCAGGTAGACTTATACTGCCATAAAGGTAGCCTCATGATTGCCAAGCTAAGTGGCTCGGAGACTTTAGTCAAACCCATGGCAGATGCTATCCTAGACACCTCAACCCTTCACATCCCAAACTCAAGGACTACCCTAGACTCAAAATAGGGCAAATGAAGTTCATGTGACTTGATGTGTGAACATTGGCTCTGATACCAACTGTGACGTCCCCCAATTTCTATATACTTTCCATAGTGACATTCCTAGATATGCATGCACTTATATCTATAGATGTCAAAAGGGAAAATATAAGAGATTAAGGTAGTCAACTAAGATAGAGATTAAGCCAAGATCTAGTTCACATCTTCGGATAAAGCCACACAAACATTCATTCATAAGGATAATAAAGTCATTACATATGGAGAGAAAATATGGTTCTAAAGAAAGTTAACTTATTACATAGGATTTAAATCATCCTCAAGATCAATAAGGAAAGAAATAAACTAACATCTAGCAATAAATGAGGTAAGAGGAAAATAATCTATCTATTACATCCTCCAAGTTTATTATTTGTGCCTTCAGGTACTTTGAGCATGCATTTCATTTTGTAGTCAAATGTTCCTTCCACCTAGAAAATATGAGAAACAAAACATCAGCAAAGCTGGTACGTGGTAAAAGTTACATTTAATAAGGTTGCATAAAGGAAAGTATTTGAACAAGAAGAAAGGAGAACCAAAACCATTTCTTAAGGTGAAAATCAGGTAAACATCCTTTTTATTACAATCATTTTGATGTGGTTGTACTACACACATTGCACTTATCTTACATCTAGTGTGGGCAACATATTATCATCATACATCTAACATGGGCCAAGGAAAACATACATCCATGTTAGGCAACATACATCCACACCAGGCTATGTGCTCTAGTAGCTACAACCCATCATAACCATTTATGTTTCATTAGGTTTGGCGAAAAATATCTCATACTAGTCAACCAAGCAATAATATTCAAATATGAGCATTCAAGGTATACATATCATAGGCAACCAGAAATCTAGTCATATACTTATATGACCACGTACCTGCTTGTTCAATCAAAAGTCCACAGATCTAGATTCAATCAGGAATTTAGTCACCCTGCAAAGAAAGCAAGGGTACAACATTACTATTGGTCCATGTGACCAGGACTAAGTTATGTTCTTAATTATTATTCCTTTTTATGTTATCTTAATTTAGATCAGGGATTTCCCTATATTCTAATTAGGTTCACAAATATTATCAGGTCTGATCCATTATAACTATTTGGATTGAAGGCAATATTTAATTGATTAATTAGAAGATTTCCCAAAATTATGGTTTCTAAGATGATTAAAGAAAAAGGGAGGGTAATCCTTAACATGTTAACCATTCATAACATCATGGTTCGTTTTAAAGATTAAGACCAACTAATAAACACTAATTATCATCTAATGATATTAATTTTGACATAAGAAATATATCTTTAAATTCATGTAGAAAGAGGAAGCGAAAATTAGGTTTTCTTCTAATCCTTTGATCACTTACCAACTTAGAATAGGATTTCGAGTTAGTCTGAAATCAGGGTTGCATGTAATGGTTACAAGCATTTTAGAAGTCATATATCATCAAGAAAGCCATTTTTAATAATTAATTATGATTAAGGATGCCCTTTAGGCTTTAGACAATTATTTTGGAAATAGGGAATGGATTCAGGTATTGATAACATTTTATATGGATAGAGGATATTTTTATGATCAAAATGGTATATAGGTTTGCTATTTTATGCTACTCCTAAAATTTTCTATGTTTTTCTTAAGATAACCTATTTCCTTGAATAAAAGAAAAAGAAGAAGATGATCTTACCTTGATCAACGGTCAGATCCTACTGGATCGACGGTCCAGGTTGATCCAAGGTCTCTAAGAACAACGACGGATCACTGAGTTGAAAAGGTAGCCCGCGATTCCTCTGGCTGATTTGGCGAGAAACTATTGGTCCAGCTCAGCGTCTCTCTCCTTTTTCTCAGCTTCCTCTTGCTCGATGCTAGCCCAGGCAGCTGGATCGAGCTCCGGCGAGCTCCTGCTAGATCCTAGGTGGTGTTGCCGCGAGGAAGAAGGTGCCTTCACCTTCGCGAGTTTGTCCCGTACAGATAGGTGGGGTTTAGAGGTCTTGGCTCCCTCTGTAACTCAGCCCCGCCACAGGAGAGGTGAGGTCGCCGGCGTGAGAGGGGTTTAGGGTGGTGAGGAACTCTGGGATCCTGCTTCCTGGCCGCCCACGATCGAGATGGGTTGGCGAAGGTGGTGGAGGGCAGGATTTGAGCGGGGAGGTGTTGTGGTGGCATGAAGGTGAAAAGGAGCCGAGGTTGAAGAAGGTGGCTAGGGGAGCAGTGCTCGGGGTGTTGGCGCTTGAAATTGGAGATGCGAAAAGGTTAAAGGGATCATGGCGGAGCTAATGAGGGTCTTATATAGTCGTGAGGGGAGCTAGGCAAGGAAACCCTAAACTCAGCCGCCACTGGGGTGAGAAGAGCGGAGAAGCGGGGGTCGGTTCTCCCTGCTCCGAGAGCGAGGGGGGTCAAGATAAGGCTTGACGGGGTCGCCGCGATATTTAGGAGATGATCGTTGGGTTTAAAATTCGAGAGGAGGTGTGAGTTGGTGAGGTTAACTGGGCTCGGTTTCCTATTGCCTCCCCGCCCTTTGCGGGAGGTAGGAGACGAAGTCTCCATCGTTGGATCAGGGCAGATCCGTGGATCGCCCGATCTAACGGTTAGGAGGGGGGGCCGGGTTATTAAAGGCTGCGTGACACATTATTTAGCCTTGATTAAATGGAAACTTAGGTCTAGGACATATATCTAGGTTGATTTATTAAATTGGCCATATCTCATGATTGGTAACTCCAATTCTAATGATATTTGAGGTGTAGCTTCACAAGGTCATTATGCTACTATGATAAAAATTTGAAACCCAAATTCGAAGGTTTGATGTGTTTATTCACTAAAAACATTATCATATGTATTCTATCATAAAAGCATACTAGGGTTTGCATATTTTTGCAATTTGTGACCCATATTAGTCCAATTAAGTGAGATAAGTATATGAGGATAATTTGGTCTACAATTTTTGATAATAAACTTTTAAGAGAGAGAAAAATACTATAAAAACTCACTTTGTCACAATGATTCATCAGAGCACCGCACAGATCCAAGTTCTCTATCACTACTACACGCTCAAGTCGAAGGAATTCTTCATGGAAAGCTGCTTAAGACAGCATCAAGGAAGAAGAATCAATACGGAAGCGTTCTATTCTCGTTCCTATATGAGTTGCAGTGATGTTAACTTGATCTTTATTTGCTCTTGTTGTATTTTTGACTCAAATTGTATATGTCGTATGGCTTACAAGTAATGAATCGATCCATTTGCCCTAAAAAAAAGGAGATGTTCAGAGCTGCACAAGCTACTAATGTGGCACCTCGCCACGCTAAACAAGATTACTCCAAAACCAAAATAGAATCAATCGCTAATTAGTCACATCCCTAATTAAGGAAAAAATTAAAACCAATTTTAACTTTACAAACATGTCTAAGAACATTTATATAAAATCTCAACATCTTTCATGAATTCACATATCAAACCAGGTTTCTTTTACAATTGTTATGTGGCCTCAGCCACAACATATATACATAAGATGTTATTCACATATACAACATAAACAAGAATTTAAAAGCTTCCAAAAGCTCAAGTACATCAAAACATCACATACAAAACTTTCCCGCCCATGCATAAAAGTATAGGGATGACTCTAGGGTACACTAGACATCTAATGACCATCTTCCAATGTTCTTAAAAGCTCCTCCTCACTTCCACATGTCTATTGCTACTGCTAACTACCACCTAAAAAGATGTGGGGACCCACAAGGAGACCCATGTCCTAGTGAGAGACATAACTCTCAACATCTCTTGTTTCTCACAAAACATCATAGAATGAAATAGATATAGCAGATATCATGACATAATTGAAATGTCAGATATAAAAGCTTCATTAAGAGTGATCATATTAAAGTATTATTTGTAATATTGAAAGGTGCACATTATTAATGCTAGATCATGTGTACCTAAAATCATAAGCATACATATCATCATTAGAACATCTAATAGCGTAAGCATATAATAGTAGCATAAGGATAACTAATAGAATAAGCATATCTTGACAACATAAGCATATCTTAACAACATAAGCATAGATAACAACTTAACCATAGCTATCATCATAAGCATGACTAATAGCATTGTTACTTTATCTTATTGCATTACACAACATATATATATGTATGTATATATATATATATATATATATATATATATATATGTATGTATATATATATATATGAAAGGAGAAAGCAAGGGTTATCATCCAAGGTGAGTCATTGTATAACCCTAATCAGATATGTGATATGGTTGGATTATATCTTTTATTAAGCCCTGGGGAGTTTGAAGTATACCAATCAAACTTCCAACTAATGATTACGTAGTCACAATCAGTTCCGTACAAGATATAGTAGAGATAAAATCCTACGATCTCTTTACCCTCGATCAATACGAGTCTGTCAGAACAACATATTTATCAAGATGCAATCAGTCTAGTCCTCCCCTGGTATATAGGCCATGACACTAGAAATCAAGGTATTCAAACCCAAATGTCTAAGGTACAACTGTATCTATCCTCAATCATATCACATATTCTTATATCTGAGATGCATTCTTAACTGCTCTCAATCTGAGGCATGACTACAGTCATTGCCAATTGGAATAATTCTATGACATAGGGTAGTACATGATTAGAGTTTCACTTGATTAGTCATTTCCAATTAGGTGAATCAAGGTTGCATCAACCAAGTTCTCATATAGAACATTGATTCATTTCTATAAAACATTGGTATATAATAACTCTAGAAGATATAAAATGTATGAGACATATTTACAACATTACAATGTACTAGTTCACCATCCATAAGACTGTACACTTTATTACACCATCATAGGACATTAATCTGTGTCATTCATGAAGAGGATTACACCTTCACTAGCGCCTAAATCATGCCTAAAGGTCATTTAGACCATAATAGTACCACTCTCTCATGTACATCATTATCCTTCCATGCCTTACAGAATGCTCAACATATCATCAACACACTCATTACCCTCATCCCATAATCAAGGTGTATTAATCATAAGAATGGTTATGAAATTCTCAAGGGTAACATGAAAAAAATTACCTTTAGTAATATGAAGTGTGTCCATTTATCATTTTAACATTATTAGATGATAGAAGTATCAAACTATCACTACTCAACTATTATAAGGTGATTCAACAATTGTAGATAGGGTTTGTATCATAAATGTATTTATTGATAACCATCGTTTTATTATCACCCTTAGGTAGTACACAGGAAAATCATCGTTTCATTTGTATACTAAGGTACACATTAGGGAAAACCATTATTTTTTATGACACACTTAGGTAGACCTATAGGTGACCTGTTGATTATTTTAACTCATGTAGAAATACCATCAGTCATCCTCAATAAAAAACATAATTTCTTATACATAGAAACCCAATCAAATTTTTGAAACACTTGGCACAAAGAGTGACCATCAGATTATTGGTGTAGATACCTCAAAGAGTGACAATCGGATTAGTGGAACACTTAGACAAATCTGAAGCTATCAGATCATTGAGACACTTAGTCAAATCCAAATCCATCAAACCATTGAGACACTTGGTCAAATACAAAATCATCGGATCTGTGACAACCCAATGCCAAATAAACTAAAAATGATTTCATATTACCAACATGTATGGAAGCATATTACAACAAGGTCCATCAACCTCAATCATATCACATACCATATCAGCTACTTACATATATTTGGTGGTCATCTGCCAAAAACTTGTATACAAAAGATCATGTTTCATATATATATATATATATATATATATATATATATATATATATATATATATATATATATATATATATATATATATATATATATATATATCTGTGTGTGTAGGGGATTTATTTAATACCCACACGGGTAGCTACCCGCACACCCTTCCAATAATTATTTTATATTTTTATTTTTACAATTGTAGACGAGCATTTTATCTAGCTCCCCAAAAAATTTCATCCAAAAATAATATCATTTGCACCCCCCCAAATCAAAAAATATGTCCATATATTTACTGATTGTATATTTTTCTGTGCAGTTACTTTTTTGTTCTTAGATTTTCTCTTTTATTAATACAATTACTCTTTTGATCATGGAGTTACTTTTGTGTATCATATAGTTACACTTTTGGATGTGCGGGTAGCTAAAAATCAGGCTACCCGTGCAGGTATTAAATATGAGCCCATATATATATATATATATATATATATATATATATATATATATATATAGTATGCATATGGGGATTTATTTAATACCCGCGCGGGTAGCTACACGCACACCCTTCCTGATATTTTTTTAAAAAACAAATTTTTGCAATTGTAGAGGAGCATTTTATCTAGCTCCCCAAAAAATTTCATCCAAAAATAATATCATTTGCCCCCCCAAAATAAAAAAACATGTCCATATATTTACTGACTATATATTTTCTAAGCATTTTCTTTTTTGGTCGTAGAGTTACTCTTGTGTACCACATAGTTACTCTATTGATCTCAGAGTTACTCTTGTGTACCATATAGTTAATCTTTTGGATGGGTGGGTAGTGAAAAATCAGGCTACCCACACGTGTATTAAAGATGAGCCATATATATATATATATATATATATATATATATATATATATATATATATATATATATATATATATATATATCCCTACCCAAGCCTTAGAAAAAGTAACTATTAAGTCAAAAAAGTATTTGACTAGACAAAAAAGTAACTATATTGACCAAAAAGTAACTATTCGACTCAAAAAGCAAACCCGTGTAAAATAACAAAAAAAATTTGGAATAAATATGTAATTGTACATTTGTTATAGCTATTATAAATGTAACTCTTTATGCAAGAAAAGTAACAATTTGCAAGTAAAGTAACCCTCTACATGTGTCAAGTAAGAAACTAAAAAAAAAGTAATCGAATGTGGAGTGGATAACTACCTGCGCGGGCATTGAATGAATGCATATATATATATATATATATATATATATATATATATATATATATATATATATATATATATATGTGTGTGTGTGTGTGTGTGTGTGTGTGTGTGTGTATATATGTATGTATGTATATATGTGTGTGTATATGTATGTATGTATGTATTGCAACATTTGATATTTAAATTTGGGTTGGACTTGGTACAAGTAAATTTTGGGTTAGATTAATAAAAAATGAAAGTTATGAAGAACTAGGAATTTCATAGATGTAACTTATGTGTTTGAATATGAAAAATCTAGATCACTTTTGAAATAAATAGAATGATGTAAATATGAATATGAGTTAATTTAATATTATATATTAAAAAATTCTTTTCAATTTTAGGTTGGATAAAGTAAATGAAATTCTTATGTGGTTGGCCCATCGTCAGAATTGACTGATCAAAATGTATGATTATGTAAGTTTTAGATTCTAACTTTTATACACCTCAATTTCTATATTGAGAGAGTGAACAAAAATCTAGGTCCAAGTTGGTTCCATATATATATATATATATATATATATATATATATATATATATATATATAGAGAGAGAGAGAGAGAGAGAATGCCAAAAGAGAAGGATTACCATATATAACACAAAAGTTTTTCCCCAATTGTTTTTTGTTGGGCTTCTCGATCTGTCATTGTACCTTGAGAAGTGGAAAGAATTCCAATCCCCATCCCACCTAAAATCTTAGGAATTCATTGATAGTTAGAATAGAGTCATAGATTGGGTTGACTGTTACGTTTTAAAATAGTTTTACATATACTTTCCTAATCTTTATCTTATGTTGTAGGGTTAAAACCAAGAAATAATTGTTATTTTCCCGATCTTTTCTAACATTTTCAATAAAACCTTCCTGTAGAAGTATTTTAACAAAGTTTTCAGTCATATTAGTATATATATGTGGCTTATATATATATATGTATATATATATAAGACACATACATAATGCCAAAACCATGTGTTGATATACATCATATACAAAGCACATCCCTTTCCAAACCTAAGACTAAAGGGACGACATTAGGACTCCACTACCAAAACTAGGAGTTATCTTCTTAATTATCAATCCAGTTGTTGTTTGCGTCTTTCAGTTTGGAAATTGAGTTCCTTCTTCTTTTGAGTTTTACTAAACTTTGGAAATACTTTGTGTTTGAGTCTCCAAGGGTGATCCAATTGCATCTGGATTTTTGTCACCACTCCTCCTCTTCTTGGTGCAAGATATCTGTATATTCCTGTTGTATCCTCGTGATCGCATTGTCTAGGGCTTCAGTGTGATGGTTTTCTAAGATTATATGTTTCTTCGTAAGGGTGCGAAGGAGGTAGTTTTTGTGCTTACGGGTATTGGTTCGTTCTTTTCTATCCCGTACTTCAACTTTTTGCATGAACTGCTTTGATGCTACTGTGAAATCCAGTGAGTTGTCCCAAGCATTGTTGAGGAATTCATTGAAACTATGTCTTTTTGACCATGAAACATATGTTTTGAGATGGTGCTTGGTGGTGTTCTTTTGGGTGTTCGTTCGGATGAGGATTGGGGCATGGTCAGAATTTATTTTGGGCAGAACTTCAATCTGTTTGTTTGGGTAGTTGTCGATCCAACTTAAATTGCAGACCACTCGATCAAGACGTTCTTGAAGAAATCCCCTCTTGAAGGTCATGTGTGGCCCTGAAGCGCCCAAATCTTCTAAGCCTACAGATGAGGCGCCCAGCTCATCAACTCTTTTTTCAGCAAGCTCCTTACTAAAGATCACAGGCACGGTCACTCTATCATCACAACATCTTACATCGGCGTTTTTCCACTACTACGGCCTTACCAGCAACATATTTGTTCTGACCCCCCAACTGAAGAAGAAATCCTCACATCGCTCTAAAAAATGAATGCCATTAAATCCCCAGGGCCAAACATCATCGATGTTGGTTTCCTCCAAACTAATTGGACCCGCATTAAAACCTCGTTAATATCCACCATCACCAAGTGTTTCGCAGGTGAGAACATCCCTAAGGACATGTCCAGATCCTTAATGGTGCTTATACCCAAAGTACACATTCTAAAATCTTGTAACCAGCTACGGCCAATTGCTTTGAATAATGTTTCAATCAAGCTGCTATCTAAGATAGTGGTTGAGAGAATAAAACCCTACCTAGATGACAGGATATCTCCTTATCAGTCAAGTTTCATCCCAGGTGGAAGGATCTCAGACAATATCATTCTTCTACAAGAGATAATCCATTCCATGCGATCCAGAAAGTATGGGCAACCTAACATGGCAATCAAAATTGATTTAGAAAAGGCCTTCGACCGAATGAATTGGGAATTCATCAAAGATACGCTGTTAAGAATGACCATACTAGATACACTAGTACAAATGATCATGAAGATTATTACTTCTGGAGAAATTGCTATTTCTTGGAAGGGATGCACTCTTACACCTTTCAAACCTTCTAGAGGTGTTTGTCAGGGAGACCCTTTATCACAATATGTTTTTGTCCTATGTATGGACAGACTAAGCCAAGCAATAACAGCCGAAGAGGAAAAGGGAATGTGGAAACCACTGAACATCTTGAGAAGAAACACTTTCACTCATGTCTTTTTTTCTGATGATATCATCCTATTCGGAGAATCCTCCCTTGCCCAAGCTGCAACAATAATGGAAACACTTAAAAGGTTCAAGAATGCATCAGGTCAATCCCTCTCGATAGAAAAATCCTCTATCTTCTTCTCCAAGAATACATATAGGAGGATTCGAAGACGGATCTATAGGAAAATGGAAATCAAGGAAACACAAAACCTGGGGAAGCATCTTGGAGTCCCCATTCTTCACTCAAAGCCTAAGAAACATATATACCTTCCAATTCTTAATACCATAAAAAGCAGAATATCCTCATGGGCCAACCACACCCTCTCTCTTGCTGGAAGAACATCCATTGCCCGTTCCGTTCTCAATTCAATCCTAGCATATACGATGCAATCAACCAAGATTCCAATGTCAATCTGTGATAGCATTGACCAGACAATCCACAACTTCTTATGGGGTCATAAAAGTGATACTAGGAATATACATACCATCTCCTAGAAGAAAATTATAGCACCTACAACAAGTGGGGGGATGGGTGTCCATCCTGCTAGAATTCAAAATGAGTCTCTTCTTTCAAAAAACGTATGGGACTTTGCTACTAACAGACATATCCATTGGCGGGATCTCATGCATTCCAAATACTACCATCTTAAAGATAAATCTATGGCTATAGGTTCAAGGTTATGGAAGCATATCCACTCCCATACCAGCACCATATAGAATCAAATGGGACGCGTGGTCCTAAACGTGACCTCTACATCAGTTTGGAAGGACAGATGGATAAATTCTTCTCAAACTCCTATTTTAAAACTCGGAAGGATCATTCCAGAAGATATTGCAGACCTTAAAGTGAGTTCGATGATGGATCAAGGTCAATGGGATACAAGTTTCCTACTATACTGGTTCGATGAGAACACTTGCATCAAGATACATAATATGATTCCGCCCGACCCAAATGTAGGTGCAAATGAATGGCACTTCATCCATAATCCTAATGACAATTTTAAAACCATAGTCATTTACAGCGACATTCTCAAGAACCAGTGTGTGACGACACATGGATGTTGGCAAAGAATCTAGAAGCTACCTATTGCACATCGCATGCAGTTTTTTTTCTTTGGAAAGAACTACATGAAGGTCTCCTGACAAATCAAAATAGAGCTACGTAGGGCATCACTACATATCGTCACTGTCCCTGTTGTAATAACAACAATGAAACCACCATTCATGTTCTTAGGGACTGTCCATACACATCAAAGATTTGGGAGGAAATCACACACCATCAAGGCATGTATGTTGGCAATGATCCATCTATACAACAATGGTTCTCAAGGAATACTAAAAAGAAAGCTTCTAACATCCACAAGACATGGTTCGCTTCAACCACTGAGTTTCTCTGGAAAGCTAGAAACAATCTCGTCTTCTCGAACAAGACTATAACTGCTATAGAAGCATTGAACATTTGGAACAAGCAAGTTAGTAACACAACATATTCCTTCTCACATCTCATTCAACCTCCAAGAAATGTGGAGCATGAAAATATCAAGTAGACAAAGACAACACCCCAAACTCTGAAACTAAATGTAGATGTTGCTCTCTACAAATGTGTTCACAAGGCTAGCATGAGTTTTGTTTTATGAGATACAAATGGACTATGGATCAGTGGAGGAACCCAACTAGCCCGATGCACAGATGCATTATAGGTGGAAATACAAGCCGTGATAAGACGGGTCAAAAGAATCATCAATGAACCAAGAGACATCTCCATAGAAACAGACAACTTATTGGCATTCAAAATTCTCACTGATGTTATACAAACACCCTGAAGATTCAAGACTTTCAAGAAGAACCTGCATAACCTTCTCACTTTGAAAGGAAATATCAAAATCATCCATAACAGGCGATCATCTAATAGAATTGCGGATATCCTAGCCAAATGGTCTGCCAAAAACAACGTCCAACAGTAAGAATGGAGTGTATGCCCAAAACTCAGCCTCAAAGAATATGAGGAAGAGATTCAATCATCTCCTGTATCTGTAACAAACTTAAACACTACCTATCGAGAGCGGTCTGAATAAAATATAACTCGGGTATTTAAAAAAAAAAGTAGTTATCCAACCTTCTGCATCTATTGATCTCCAAGCTTCTCTTCCTCACCAACATCATCCTAACCACTCCGTTGACAACCACCTAAAAATATATGGTGACCCATGATGTGAGACCAACGTCCCAACAAGAGATATAACTCTCAACCAATGGTTATCGATACAAAATAAATATTATCATTAAATAGGATGAGTAGATTCAGCTAAATGAATAGTTTAAACTGATTACACATATTAAGAAGCATAAGTAGCTATAAAAGAGCATCATATGTGATTAGAAGGAATATAAAGAACATGTAAGACTATCAACCATTAAACAGTTAGCTTCTCTTACCGCATTATATAACAACTGAGTAGAATAAGAAAACAAGCAAGGGTAAATATCCAATGTGAAGTGTGTTTAACCCTAAACAGATATACTACACGACAATATTACATATTTTTGAGCCCTAAGGAGTTGAGGCATACCACTCATACTCCAAATGACCACTACTAAGTCAAAATAGTGCAATATAAGATCTAGGAGAGTCAGACTCCTAAGATCATCTCCTCCCTCAATTAGAAGTAGTCCTCCGCAAAGACATATAAAGTCCAATTGCAAAATAGCCTAGTCCATACTGGTACATAGGTCAAGGAACTAGTATCTAGGGTATACAAACCCATATCGTCTGAGGTACAACCACAACTATCCTCAATCACATCATATATACTAAGCCATGAATGTCTTCGTTCTCCCACTGAGGCATGACTGCAACCATTCTCTAAACCTTGGGATGAAGATGATAAGGACAAACAATCACTTGCACCTCACATTCTCAACAATATGCACTCTGAGTTTCCTTCTAGAATACTTGTTTCACCATCCAACAAGTTTTGACACTAGGATGGATCTTGGCACAAGGAGCTACATGATTTGGGTTCCATTTGATTATTTAAAGTAAATAGGGTATCTTTTAACTACATCAATAAAGTTACATACAGCTACTAAAAAGATTCTCCAAAAATAAGGGTGGAGTGTAACATTAGAAAATATAAAACATATAAGACATAAAGATTATCACATTACCACATGGTATTGTTCATTTCTATACAAGAGTCCACACTCATCATTTTATCATCATGGGATATCAATCCCTTATCACACCATATAGAGGATATCACCTCAGTTAGGGTAATCAAGTTTGTCCAAGATCATAAGGCCATTCACATTGTTCTTTGAAATAACATCATCATCTCTCCATTCTTGATAAAGGCTCATCACCATACATGCGATAAATAAGTGATACATCAATCAATCATTAGCTATAATGCTTGTCCAATAGAAAATTATGATTATAACATCATGAGAGAGAAAGTACTTCCTCAACATGCTAATCACTAAAGACATCTAAGTAATATCACCGTGTACTTGAATTAGGGATTGGGGTTCAACAATGCAAACTTAATTAGCATTTTAAATAAAAAATAAAAGTTAAACCCTAGTTAAAATCATCTCCAACAATCTTGCAAGAAATTAGGTCAAACATCATCATCACAAAGTCAACAACATAAGAAAATCACAAGTCTAGAAATCTTCATCGGTTGCTGAGATTGGGATTCACCTTCTTCATCGACCGAAAAGGTGAATCACCTTCAGCGACCACATACCTAAAACACATCCTTGTAGACTATTGAAAATGGGGTGGGTTGGAGACCAAAGAAATTAGGGTTCAACCCTTCATCGACTGTTGAGAATAACCACCTTTAGCGACTGTTGAACTAGGGTTAACCACCCTTAATGACCACAAAGGTCCAACAACTTCAACAACCACATACTCAATTCTTGGCTACCAAAGGAACATGAAGAATCTCATCAACCGAAGAGAAAATCCAACCATAGAGACCACAACTCAAATCTTGGTGACCACTCAACATCAACATCTTAGCGACCTCAAGATAAGAGAGTGAGAATTCATCGACCACAAAGATCAAATAGTTTGATCATAACCACAAAACCAAAATCCATCAAGGTATAAAGTACCAGAAGAAAGTAAACCTCAAAACCCTAGTTTTGACCATCATCAAGCAAGAGAGAAAAACCATGATAATGAGAGAGAAAACCAACATTTCCATAGACATGCATGCATCAAAAACCCCATCATCAAGCAAGAAATTTGGGCTCAAGGATTACGAATCATTATAGGAGAGTTATCTACTCAAGATCACAATATAAACATGAACCCTAGATCAAGAATATTATCTTACTACTTGGAAGCACGTTTTTAGGGTAGATTATTTGCATGCAAGTTAAGTGTAAGCAATAATTGAGGAGAAAGTTATATAAATCGTCTCAAAGATGATGAAGAAAATCAAACCAAAAGGAAACTTTAAGGAAAGAGGGTTGAAAAAACTAGCTTGATCTCCACTCTTGGCCAAGTTAACTCCACCCCATGGAAGATACAAAACCCTAGGTCAAGAAGGAGAACAAAACCCTAGATATGATGGAAAATAAGGGAAGTTCTTCAACCTCAACTCAAGCACTACCATGGAAGATCCATGGGTTTGGTCAAGAAGAGAAAGAAGAAGGATAGGAAACAAGAAAACATGGAGAAAAGATAGGGATCTCACTTACTAAAACCAAGGAGAAGAGTAAAGGATCCCAGATGATCACCAAGGAGAGTTGCTTCAAACCCTAACTCAACATGAAAGATGAATCGACCACTTCTTCAAGCTAGAGCTCCACCTTCTCCACCAAGAACAAGGATACGAGCTCCAAGTAAAAGAGAGAAAGAAAGGGTACAAAGAATTTAGTTTCATGCAAGGAGAGAAGTTTATATAGCATGGGGTGGGAGAGAGACAAATAGGGTTAGGTGTCATGCTAACAAATGCCATGTGTCCACCAAAACTAGTCCATGCAAGAATCACACTCAGAAATGCATCAAGGGTGATAAAACCAAGAAAACTCAAAAACCTAACTTATTCAGGAAAAGCCATCGACTGCTAAAGATCTTTAGCAACCAAGGTGATCAAAGCTCAATGATTGCTAACCCTAGATTCTTGGTGACCTAGAGGGGTCACATGCCTCGTTGACCACCAAGACCAAAAGGGTACACTCAAATATCATCAACCTAAGAGAAATATGGAGCACAAGATCCTTGGCTACCCCCAAAAAACAAGCCCATCAGTCAAGCATGTGTCAAGGTGATCTATCCATTTAGGGTATCTATGCAAACCCTAATTCTTCAACACATGATGTCATCACTCAAACCAAGGTGTAACAAGGCACCCCAAAGCATCACTCTCTCCAACATGATGTCAAAACATTTTAGTCACAAAAAGCATGTGACAAAGTGTAAGAAAAACCCTAAACATGGGTAAATTGCAATTAGGTTCGAAACAAGCACATATAAGCTTAATAATCTCAAACAACATCCAAATTGGACCAAACTTGAAAACATATTCATGTCACATATTATCAAAGCACATCTAGGTTTTTATCATCTAATTATGCTAAGAAATCAAGATAAACCAAAAAGCTAGTTGAGGGGCCTTACAACCATAAACCCCTAACAAGGATTTTGCCCCCAAATTCCTACAAAAACAAAGATGGGTACTTCCTACGCAGCCCATCCTCTAACTCCTACATGGTTTAGTCCACACTATGGTGATGACACAAAACCTTAACAAGAATCATATCCTTCTTCTTCAACTTCTTCACCCTCCTATCCAGGATCAACATAGGACCCTCAACATACGACACATCATCTTCCAACTCAACCTCCACTAGATGCAACATCAACTTTGTATCTAGGTGACACTTCCTAAACATGGAAAAATGGAACACATCGTGCAACTTGTGCAACTCTAACTGTAGATCCAACTTATAAGCCACCTTTCCAACATGTGCCATAATAGGGTATGGTCCCATAAACTTGGGGGCCAACTTACCCTTCTTTCCAAACCTCAACACTTCTTTGGAAGGGGAGACCTTGTAATGCACACAATCTTCCATATGGAACTCCAAAGGTTTGTGATGGTTATCAACATAAAACTTTTGTCTTTCCTGGGTTTCCTTCAGCTGTTGTTGCAACAATTTGATGTTTTCTATAGTATGTTGCACTAGCTCTAGACCCAAAATTTGATACTCACGTGTCTCATACTAACAAAGCAGTGAACAAGAATGCCTCCCTTACAAGGCTTCATACAGTTCCATGTATATACTTCTCTGATAACTATTGTTATATGCAAACTGTATCAAATTTAGATGCACATCCCAACTCCCAAGAAACTGGAAAACACAATCTCTCAACAAATTTTCTAATATCTAAATGGTCCTCTCTAATTGACAATTTTTACATGGGTGGAAAGTTGTATTGAGCCTCAGTTGTGTCCCCATAGTTGTATGCATATGTTTCCAAAAATGAGTAGTAAACTGTGGACCTCTTTTAGACAGTATGGTATGTAGGATACCATGTAGGTGCACTATCTCATCAACACATATTTGTGCCAACTTCTTAGTTTTATACATCATCTTGATTGGCAATAAGTGAGCTTACTTGGTCAACCTATCAACTATCACCCAAATAGAATCATGACATTTGTCTATCCTAGGAATACCGACAACAAAGTCCATATCAACTTGATTCCACTTCCATTGTGGTATTGGAAATAGTTGCAACGTTCCTACAGGTTTCTGATGCTCAACCTTGACCTGCTAACAAACTAGACACCTAGCCACAAACTTTTTCACATCACATTTGAAACCATGACACCAACATAGATCCTTTATGTTATGGTACATCTTGGTACTTTTAGGCTGCATCACATACATTGAGGAATGTCACTCCTCAAGACTCATCTTCCTCAAACCATCAACATCTGGAACCACCATCCTGTTATGAAAACAAATTGTCCCATCATCTCTCTCTTAAAAACCATCATACTTCTTAGTGACAAACTCTTCCATGATATTCTATATCATGGTATCATCCTATTATGCATCTCTAATCTGTTGCATCAAGGTAGGCTTCTCCTATAATTGCTCCAACAAGCCTGCCAAAATAGAAACTTCCAACTACATATTCATCTAGCAAAGGGACTCCAATATGTCTAGCTTATGGCACACCAAGGAAGACAATTGTTCCTTATCAATAGATGATGATGTCGATGATGATGAATTCCTTCTCAACGCATCAGCCACCATGTTCACCTTCCCTGGATGGTAGTCTATTATGCAATCATAGTCTTTGATCAACTTCATCCATCTCCTCTGTTGCATGTTCTACTCCTTCTTCAAGAAGATATACTAAAGGTTCTTGTGGTCATTGAAGATCTAAGACTTCTACCCATACAGATTGTGTCACAAAATATTCAAAGCATGGACCACAGCTGCAAGCTTCAAATCATGCGTCGAATAGTTGACCTTGTGTTTCTTAAGCTGTCACAAAGCATAAGAAATCACATTCTTGTCCTGCATCAGCATGCATCCCAATCCATTCTTCGACTCATTACATAAGACAATATAACCTTTCCCTTTCTCTTGCAACACTAGCACCGGAGCACTGGTCAACTTTTCCTTTACCAAATGGAAAGAACGTTGACACTTGTCATCCCATACAAAAGGAACACCTTTCCTTGTCAACTTGGTTAGGGGTAATTCCACAATACTAAAATTCTTAATGAATATCCAATAGTAGCATGCCAAGCCTAGGAAACTTTGAACTTCTATTGGTGTTTTAGGATGTTCCTATTCCAGCATAGACTCTACCTTCTTCATGTCTACACAAATGCCTTTAGCAGATATCACGTGACCCTGAAAAGACACCTTTGTCAACCAGAACTCACAATTATTGAACTTGGCATACAACATGTGTTGCCTCAACATCATAAACGTCAGACATAGATGTTTCTCATGTTGTTGAATATCCTTAGAGTATATCAAGATGTCATCTATAAACACCAACATGAACTGATATAAGTACGACACAAATACTTTGTTCATCAGGTCCATGAAATTTGTTGGTACATTGGTTAGCCCAGAAGACATAATCACAAACTCGTAGTGACCATACCTAGTCTTAATACCAGACTTGGGAATTCCATCCACCTTGATTCTCAACTGAAGATATTCAGACCTCAAATCTATCTTTGAGAGCATTGCATCACCACACATCTGATCAAACAAATCATATATCCTTGACAACAGGTACTTGTTCTTGATTGTGACCTTTTTCTACCACTGATAGTCTATGCACAACCTCATAGAACCGTCCTTCTTCTTGACAAAAAATACCAGAGCACCCCAAGGGGGAGTGCTCAACCAAATGAAGACTTTATCAAAAAACTCATGCAACTATATCTTCAACTCCTACATCTCAACCAGTATCATCCTATACGGAGAATGCTCTATGGGATGCGTACCAAGGAACAAAGTCAATCTATCTAGGAGGGGGAACATTGGAAAATTCTTTAGGAAAACATCCTCAGACTCTAAAACCATCGACATCTCATGAATAGTAGGATATCTCACCTTGGTATCCACAACATGTGCCAAGAAAGCCTCACACCCTTGTCTCATCAGCCTCTCCGCTGTCATAGATGATACCAAACATGTTGGAAGAATCTTCCTATATCCTTGGTAGATCCATGAAACATCTCAATCATGGAATGTTGCCACCTTGGAAATACAGTCCAAGAGAACTTGGTACTTATCTAAGGCATCCATCCCAAGGATCACATCAAATCCATGCATGTCAAGTGACATAAGATCCACATGAATGATGTATCCCGAGAAAGAAAGAACACAAGATGGACACACCTACTATAACTCAGCAAAACCAACAAGAGAGGTTTCTAACCAAAGACTATATGATCTACTACAAATAGGCATATAACAACTATCTATCACCTCTCTGGTGATAAAATAGTGCATCACACTCGGGTCAACTTAAACAAATACAAATGAAGAAGCAGACATATTAGAATAAAAAAGTTCCATCTGGCATGTCATGACTTGTGGATTTACCAGTCTGTACAGATGACTCATAGAATAGAATCTAGACATCTCCTATTTCCATCCATGTCCTCTACTAGCCCATCTAGAGGATCCTTCCTATGATGCCTAACTGCGTCCTCTACCACCACCATCACTGTTGTTGAACTATTCCTGCGGGAACCCCATTGATTCTACCTCGGTTGTTGTGTCACTTTTTCATTTTTCATAGGGCAAGAAGACATACATTGGTCTAGATGGCCCTATCACGTACACTGACATTGCATTGTGATCTCTAATTGGAAGAAAAGTATGACCTCTACCCTTACACGGGGACTACTGTGACAACACCACTGATCTTGGTTTAGAGAAAACTAATTGTTGTTGTGACTGCAGTGAAGAAAACTTTGGCTTCTTAAAGCCTCCAGATGACGATCCCTAAAACTGAGTCTACCTCTTCTTAGCATTAGATTCACACTTCTTGATAGGAGACAGTTTGATCTGCCTCACCGACTCCACAAAGTTAGAAAACATCTCCCTATTCTCCAAACCAGATGCTATCATCGACAACTCTTTGTGCTCAAACCCTTCTCAAATCATTGGATCCTCTCCTTATTGTGGCTGGCATGTGAGGACAGAACCTCAACAACTCCATAAACTTCATACTCATTTATCGACTTCCATCTCAGCCATAGTTTCTCAAATGGACTATCTTCTCATCAAGATATGTCTCTGGGTAGTATTAACTCACAAACTCTCACCAAAACTCTTCCCAACCGATCACCACACTAGGTCTCTTCTCTTCCTCTATGTCCCACCAATTGCAAACAGTTCCCTTCAATAGGTACACCACATGCTTCACCTTATCCTCTTCTGGGATATTGAGGATCTTAAAAGCCTTCTCAAGCTCTATCAGCCACATATCCACATTTTCTGAGTCTATCGTACCCGCATACTCTATCACTCCAATACATCTCAACTGCTCAAACGTCTTCTCGGAACCCTGGGATTCTGCATTGGGGAAAGTTGCTACCCTTGCTTGAGGTATGGGTGCTCTATCCACCATGTGTAAAATCATGGCCATCAACTGTTCAAACATGGACAAGAGCACGAGATTGGCCATAGTTGTTGAGTTAAACTAAGGCACAACAAGCTGATCTGGTCCCATCTTCAACACTCCATCATCCCGTGCCTACCTCCTCACGCCACCTCCTGGCACAACAAAACTACTCTCAACACGTTTTTCATGCTCTCCCGACATATCTTCATAAGAAAATCTATGATACGATATGTTGGATGATGTAAGAACATACACAAACCCTAGTCTTATGTCCTTGTAGACTCAACGAACCTAGAGCTTTGATATCAACCAAATTATAACTACCCAATGTCACACAAACAAGATTACTCAATACAAAAACACAATCAACAACTAAAAATTAGCATTATCATAAAGGTAGGTAAACTAAAACTGATTTAATAGTACCAACATGTGCGGAAACATATTACAACAAGGTCCTTCTACCTGAATCATATCACATACCATACCATGTATTTACATCTGTTCAATGGCCATCTTCTACAAACATGTATACAAAAGATCATGTTTCATATATATATGTCACATTTACAAACCACATACATATTGCCAAAACCACGTGTTGATATGCATCATCTACAAAAACACATCCCTTTCTAGACCTGAGTGTACATGGATGACGCTAGGACTGTACTACCACAACTAGAAGATATCAATCCTTTTGTGTCTATTTCTCTCCAAGTTGCTCTTCCTTAATAGCATGATCCTGACCATGCCATTGAAGTCCACCTAAAAAGATGTGGTAATCCATGAGGTGAGACAAAAGCCTGAGCGAGAGATATAACTCTCAACTAATGGTTTTGATACAACATATATATTATTGTTAAACAATATGAGCAGATGTAGCTAAATGAATAGTTTAAAGTGATTACACAAGTTAAGAAGGTTAAGTAGCTATAACATATAAGCATAATATCATATGTGACTAGAAGGAATATGAAGAACATGTAAGAATATCAACTACTAAACATTTAACTTCTCTTACCACATTATATAACAATTGAGCAAAATAAGAAAACAAGCAAGGGTAAAGATCCAGTGTGAAGCATATTTAACCCTAAATAGATATACTACATGGTTGTATCACATCTTTTTATGCCCTGAGGAGTTGAGGTATACCACTCATAATCCAACTATCCACTTCTAAGTCAAAGAAATGCCATACAAGATCTAGGAGAGTCAGACTCCTAAGATCATCTATTCCCTTGATCAGTACGAGTCTTCCGTAGTGACATATAAAGTCCAACTACAAAATAGCCTAGTATGTCCTGGTATAAAGGTCACGACACTAATATCCATGGTATACAAACCCATATCAATTGAGGTACAACCGTAGTTGTCTTCAATCACATCATTTCTAGATCTAGGATGGGTTCTTTGCTCTAGAGGGGGTGGATAGAGCTAAATGCACTTAAATAGAAATCATTAGACCTTCAAGATATTTCTAAGATTAAATGGAAAGTATGAACTTTTTGTGCAACTAAAACATACATAGAAATGGAGAGAGAGACTAAAAAAGAACAAGAACACAAGCTATGTAGAGTTGTTCCATACTCCAAAATAGGAGTAAGTCAGTCCACTACTTGGAGAGGTCAACCGCTAGGATTTTGCAAACATTGCACCTTTCTTATATTCCATCGTAAGAGATACAATAGATGACCTTCCTTTTTTGGGACAAGGTTACCCAGCCTTCCCTTTAAGGAGAAGGGATCCAACAACCTACCAAAGGACTTACCTATCCAGTACCAAGTCTTCAACCTCATCAAGAACTTACCCACTTTGTGATGAGTCTTCTGCCTTCACCATGGACTTACCCACTCTTGTACAAGTCTTCCTCCTTGAAGGAATTACCCACTCTTCTTGGATCTTATGCCTTTGAATTCACCTTCACCAAGGAGAAGCTATCACCATGGAACTCCTTCCCTTCTTCTTTACCTTTCTTAGCCAAGAGAGAGAATCGTTTTTTAAAATTTTAGGCCTCTTTCATTGATTAAACAGAACACATTACATCATTTTTTGCCATACATTCCCACCCGAGTGGTAGAATTGTATGCCTCATAGATTGACCCTCCATATAGATAGAATCTTGGGCCCAACATGAGTTAGTGAGTTTTATTCCCTCGTTACATGGTAGAAGGAAAAGGATTTGAAACTACTCACTATGTTTATTATATCTTGTGCTAATAGCCCTAGATAGTCATTTCCTTGCTCCGGTGCTTCATTACTTGGATGAGTTGAAGGGAGTCAGAACATCAAATAGCACTGTCAACTTGCATCTTCACAACTTCAAGAATCCCCATATGTGTTGTTCCTACCTCAATGAATTCTATTGGCCATCCAAACATATTTGAGTTTTGTACTACTTCGATAAATCTTCCCTCTCGGTCCCTAATTATTGCCCCCATGCCCCTCTTTTCTTCTCTGTTAACTGATGCATCAGTGTGGATGAAACAACTGCCTTCATTTGCATCATCTCGAAGTAGATCATGGTATGGCAAGATGAGTTGATTCTCGTTGTGATTGTAGCTTGCACTATTCTTTAATCAGTAATAAATGATCAATACAAGTTCATGATAGTTCTTGGTTGTGGGAATTCATCCTCAAAAACCTTCTTATTTTGGCACACCCATGTCATCCATCATATTGCTACTAGTTCATCCTTCTCCTCTGAGGAGAAATTTTTTAGAAGATCAAGTAGTGCTTTTTTTGCCAGTGTTATGATTGTTCTTTGCTCCTATCCAGCTTTCATTCATTATCACTACCACACATGTACATTCACAAAGCATATGTTGAATGGTTTCCTATTGGTTTGCACATATCAAGAAAATTCCCTCATTAAGAACATGTCTGTCTTCCAACCTTGCTCTAATCTCTAGACTTCCAGTTGTAATGCACCACAAGTATTGAGATATTTTTAGTGGCTAAGATTTTTTCCATATGCGATTACATAGAATGTTATGTACCCTCCAGTTTTTCATCCACATTGTATCTGTACCTAGAATCCCCAGCCAGTAGGCTGATTGTACCAAGAAGGTCCCTTTTTTTCTAGCCACCACATTGCTTTATCGTTGCTTAGACTCTCACTATGGGGGGTCTTCAATATATGCTCGACTACTACCCTTAGGAAAAGTTCAAGAATTCTATTTTTGTCCCAACGCCTAGAGTCACGACTAAGCAGGTCACTCATAGTTGAATAATAGGACCACCCTTGTTGATGAACTGGAACATGCCCTCTTTTCTACCCATCACCATTTCTCCTTCCAAACATCTATCTTCCTCCCATTCCCCACTATCCAGTATAGACCTTCCATAAAAAGTTGTTTAACACTCCATAGGCACCTCCATGTATAACTCAGTACTAGTCCCAACTGAGCATCTCGAAGGCAGTCATTCGAGAAATATCTATCCTTAACAACTTTGTATACCAAGCATTCAGTCTTTGTCAAAAGCCACAACAACTATTTGGCTAGCATTTCTCATATCCATGAACCACATACCACCCTCTTTTTTAGACTTGCAAAGATTGTCCCATCACAGACAAGATATCTTTCTCTCCCCTGCTTTGGAACCCCACTAGAAATAGGCCACCATAGAATTAATATATTCAACAACACCTATCAGGAGTTGAAAGACACTCATAACATAAATAGGGATAGCATGTACCATTTCTTTGATCAACACTTTCTTATCGGGTTTTTTAGCAGTGGTTCCTTCTACCCTTCAAGTTTATTTCTAACTCTTTCTTTGATATATTCAAACAATTATCTTTTGTAGTGTCCAATTGTTGTGGGTAGTCCATGATACATCAAATTTCTCTCCACTTCCTTCACTCCTAGAAATTATCTCAACTCATCCTTCTTCACCCTTGGTATCTTCTTGCTAAAGTAAATATCCATTTTTGATAGATTTACTCTCTATCCCGATGTATGTTCATATTGGTTGATAATTTTAGCTATTTTAGACATTCAATGTGGGTTTCTCTTGCAAAAAAGGATACTATCATATGAAAAGAAAAGATATGAGATTCAGAGAGCCCCACAATAAATTTTAGTGTCATGTATGTCATTAGTCTCTACCGTACGGTTTAGGAGAGTGGAGAAAGCATCAACACAAAGAATAAAGAGATAGGGAGAGAGGAGGTCACCCTGTCTTAGGACATGCCTAGGCTGAAGAGCATTAGATCTTTCCTCATTGATAGTAAACATGTCAGAAATAGAGGAAACATAGTTCGTAATACGACTTCTCCAAACAGCCTCGAATCTGAACCTTTTCATCACCCTCTCAAGGAAGTTCCACTCCACTTTATCATAAGCCTTCATCATATCCAACTTTAGTGCTATACTGCCCCCCCCTACCTCCTTTCTTGGCATGAAAACACTCATATTCTATGAGAGCATTATCTCTAATGAGTCTTCCTGAAATCAAAGCACTTTGATTTTAAAAAATAATGTCATCCATATGCAGTTTTAGCCTATTTGCTACCACCTTAGAAGTAATATTGTAGATGACGTTGCAAATGCTTATAGGTCTAAATTCAGTCACTTTTGTAGGCTTTTTACTTTAGGAATCAACACCACTAGGGTCTCATTGAAATCCTTCAAATAATACTCTCCTTTCCACGACCATTTTATATAGTTTGCCACATCCTTTCTGATAATGTGCCAGAATTTTTGAAAGAAGATTGGTTTCAAACCAACCAGTTTGACGCTTTATTCAGGTGCATCTGCTTGACCACTCCATATATTTCTTCGTCACTCAGATCCTTCTCCAACCTCACTACCAAACTGCCATCAACCATTTTCTCTATCCTGACCATTGCCATCTCTAAGCTCAAAGGTGAACCCAATTGGAGCAGTTCCTTATAGAAATTAATAACAATATCTAGAATTTCTTTATCTTTAGTCCAGATACGGTTGTTATCTTTTAGCCCCCTCACATGATTTTGCTTCCTTCTTTAGGACACTCTATGATGAAAGTATGTTGTATTCTTGTCTCCCTCTATTACTTTTACCCTTGCTCTTGCATATTAGTAGGTCTCATCCTCCCTGTGTAGCTTCTGTATCTCCAACACCAGCTCTTCACATCTTTTTAGGATCATCCCGTTTGGAGGTTTTGTATGTACATCACCCAAGAGTTTTTCCATCTTTTTAATATTCTTTCTAATGCTTTCAAACTTTATGCTAGCCCACACAACCAACTTACTGCTTTTGCAATTCAACATATTTTTTAGATCGAAACTTGTTGTATCATTCCATGCTTCAGCCACATTCACCCCACAACTATCCTCTGAAAGCCACAACGGTTCAAAGAAAAATATGGATATGTGTTTCTTCTTTTTTCCTCTCCCTTTTCGGCTATTACAATGATAGGTTCATGATCTGACTGGTATATAGGTAGATGTATGACTCTGCTAGCATTATACCATTGCCACCATTCGTCCACCTCTAGGACTATGTCTAGCCTCTCCTCTACAAGAGTGTCCACTAACATGCCTCTCCTACATGTAAACTCGTTTCCCTCAAAGACCAAATCCAGTAGTGAGCAATCATCAATGGTGTATCTGAATGCTTTCATAAGTATGTTTGACTTTAGCGGGCCCTCTCTATTCTCCTCATTACTAACAATTTGATTAAAAACTCAAAAGAAAAGTTATGGTTCTTATGTTTTACTGGCTAGCTTCCACATTAAATCCCATGTATTAAACTTTAGTGCTTCAACTAACCACCCATAAATCCCATAAAAACTCCATTGAAAATTGTTCTTTTTATTTAATATATTGCACCCCACGTGGCAATGTGAATACTTTACAATATCCACCTCAACATCTTTCCACCATAAGCCAATTCATCTCTGCCCGTCCTGTACTAGGAATACATACTCCATGTGAAAAACCACATTTTCTTGTTATCTCCTCCAACTTTGTAGTAGGTAACATAGTATCCATGTGGAACACCACCTCAGGTCTTTATCTCCAACATAAAGTTTGGAGAGCATCAACTGTCGTTGGGTGACCCAGACCCTGGCAGTTCCAACCTAGGAGTTTCATTGGTGTTCACGGGGTTAGACCTTTCCAACACCCCCTACTTGGTAGAATTCACTTGTCGTTTTTAGTAAAGTTTGTTTCCTCTCCATACTTTTTTTCTTTTTCTAAGGAACATTTCCGAGTACCCTATTATTCTCAGTAATGCCCAATATACTTTCAATATTCATATCCCTTTTATATTTCCTTATCTTTATTTTTCCTGAAACCCGCCATGCGTTCATTTTCACATGTCCTCCTAGAGTATCATTTGCATCGCCTCCAACTTGCCCCTCGACTGTCACTGGTTGGCCTTCTCCCTATGTGTTTTGTGATGGTCTAGAGTGGCTCCTTTCCCCTAACAAAATAGGTAGGTCTTTTAGGAAAGTCAACTTGGTGATTTTCCTCCTCAATTTGTTGCTTGTCCCTACCACTGCAGATGTCTTTCCCTCATCCTCCCCTCTTGTAGTAACCTTGGTAGTCCAAGTCACCTTCAGGTCCTAACCCCCTTCCTCTAGGTTCCTCCTTTCCCCTCCAACAACTCCTTAGGGTAATTAAATGACTCCTTGCCCCCTGATAGCGACCTCGACTCCTTCCCATACCCCTTTTGATTTCACTCATCCTCATTCCCCTGCATCATAAGAAACTTTCCCCCTATCTATATAAAAGTTTTACTTACATCTTCTTCCCACCCTCCTTATTTTCTTCACCCCTTTAGTACCCTCCATCAATAAGGGATCAACATTACATTCCATCATCTCCATTGTAGTATATTTAGCTCTTTTTCAAGACTTCTTCTTCCCCTGAGCACCCTTTCAGTTTTGCATTACAATCCCCCCCACCATGTCCTCTTCATTATTCCTCACACCTGATTATACTTCTCCTTCCAGGTTCGATCCCCCTTTCCTTCTTTCTCATTTATTGTTCTTCCAACTCATTGAAGAGACTGATTCAGATTTATGTTGATTGGATTTACTCTTTGTACAAAAATTTATCCCCTTTTTGGCTTTTGAGTAGCTATCTCCAAAACATTTGTCAGCAACAGAGGTTTTCATTTGCCTTAGAGATGCTCTAATCCAGGAGCCCCATTCCCTATTTCTTTCATTGTATTCATCAAAGGATGCACATTCTTTGTCCACATGCCCCAACAGACCACACAAATAGCCAAAAGTTGGTAATGTTTCATACTTCAGATCCAGGTCTATAATCTTGCCACTATTCCCCCTAATTTTCTAAATTCTTTTCATATGTCTTGTGATATCGAGTACCACCCTGACCCTGGTTGAGATTTCCCATCCAAGCTCATCCTTGTCCATCTTAATAAATTTCCTATCTTACTTGCAATGTTGTGAATTATAGATTTTGATCGACAACCAAGAGGTATGTTGTATATTCTTACCCAGATAGAACATTCATTGATCTAGATATGTCCTGGTTGGTCTCTTCCATCTACCTCCTTATTCAACATGAATTTATTGTCAAAATTCCAAGGTTCACCCTCCAATACCTTTTGCTTATCTCTCTAATGTGTGAATTGGATGATGAAGGTCATAGTGTCAATGGAATTAAATAACACTTTTCCAGTTAACGCCCATGCTTGGGACAAAGTCTTATTCATTGTGAAGATAATGTATGTCTGATATGACAAGATCCTCATCACCAAGGTTAATTCGACATGATCTTCAGCTCTATCCTCTACATCATCTACTATTTTTACCACTTCTTCATCATTTATGATCCTCAATTTCCCGCATTGTTCTGTCAATTTGTCCTCTATCTGAGAACTCTATCATGAGTGAAATCTAATACTTACAACACCGCTGCTTGGACCTACCAAATAAAGACACAAAAAAACATGGACAGGGGCAAAACTACCAACATTGCTTCCCCTATCACCGCAGAGTCGCCACTACTCTAGGGTTAGCACCGGGGAGAATCTTCATCTTCATCTTCATGGTAGAAATGAGAGATTGGGAGGTAGAGGAAGTGAGTGACTCACAAGATATACATGTAGGACTAGATCTCTTACAAATCTCCTACTCACTCTAATGGATGTACCAAATGATTAAGCTTAAGAGTGGAAGGAGGTTGATACACATCGAAGACCACACCAATTTTGTGATAGATTGGATTTTTGGCTTAATTTTGAGGGCAAAATATCTTTTAAGGTATGTAGAATGTGATGCAGTGGACTTTTGGAATCCTTAAATGTATGATGACGTAACTGAATTCGTACATGTTGAGTTATTTTGTGAGTTACAAGTGTTTTGTCAAAGTTTGGATGTGAAATGATATTTATATCATGATTAAGATCCTTAACTTTATACCTTTGTGAAGTATTTATTTGACAAGTAAAATATTCTAGTTTTGGCACCAAAAGGAATGGAATTTATCTTGAGTGATGATAGGGCTATGGTTAAAATTTGGTGGCAATTGGAAGTTCTTAGAGGAAGTTGTTTATGTTTTAAGTTTGTGAAATAATGTGCTTTATTGATGATTTATGGACCAAAGTTCTAATGTTTGGAATGTGTCACATGCCTTGGTTTGTGATGGATTTGTGTGGGAAAATATCTTTCATCCATATCTAATCTGGCGACTGAGACTGTTAACTTGAGTGAGCCACAGATAGGCTCAAGTGAAGGACTTACTCAGGCCATTGGATTAGAAATCAAAGGTCATTGAGTTGTCTCCTACCTTGCAGTTAGAGCAAGGTAGTAGGGCAGACGACGTGACAACCATCTCAATCACCACTCACCTAGGTCATGGGATGAGGGAAGTTGGAATCCACAAATCAAAAACTATCCAACAAGTCGCTATTTGTAGTGTGGAAGTGAGGAATGAGTGAGAATAGATACCCACTATGTCCCCCTTTCTCCATTATGACACATGAACAAGAAGAGGGAGAAGACGAGAGGGAAAGGGTGGTTGGAATAGGGATCTAAATAGAGGAGAGGCAAATAAGAGGCTATAGAAGAGGGATGCAGGTGTTTGCACTGGACTTCATGGTCTTCTTCATGGCTGAAAACCACCAGTTAGCTAGCGATGAAGACCAACTTCCGAGGTTGTGCGAGGAGTTCCCTCACCACAATAAGAGGATGTGGATGAGTTGTTGAAGGATAAAGGGATATTTGGTGATCTTGTTTTGGTGATGGAGAGCCCCTATAGTGAGAAGCCCGAAATCGGCAGAGCTGCTCCACCACAGATGAGATTCAGAGTCAGAGATAGAGAGTCTGACCATCTCAAGACTGCAGGAGATGTTGTCGTGACTCCAAGGCCTACCTTAAAGTTTCTGCCAATGTGAGAAAGAAGTACGGGGGTTTGGATGATGTGTGATCGCTCACTGGAGAAGAATCTGGAAAAGGTGGTTGTTCTATGGAGAACAGAGTTCGCTAGGCCCAAGTTGAGAATGCGAGAGAAAAAGATGAGTTTTGGTGGTTCATTTTAGTCAAAACAATTATGAACCCATTAGTGAACCAAGCCCAGACCAATGTGGAACTGCCCAGCTCAACCACAAACCCAAGAAACAAACGAAGGAGCTTGCCATCCCTAGTGGCCATGTAGCGGGTCCTGAGTGGCCAAAAAAGGTACTTATCTTGATAAATACTCAGATCTTGTATAAATCATAGTAAATACATCCAATGTCAGAAAAATACAAATAAGGTACCAAAATTTACAAAAAAATGAGTATAAAAACTTGGAATCATAATATCAATAGTTTTATGCCTAAATCATAATGATATCATGTATGATATGTTACACTTGTTTTATGAGTAATAAATATAACGATGGCCTAAAATTATGAGAAAATGCCAATAAACTTATATTCATGTTTATAATACATTTAAGGTATGAGATTATGATGTTGATGCATGAAATTATGTAATTTTCACTATATGGATAATTAGGCATAATAACCCTAAATAATTTGCAATAAAGACATACATACTCAATAAATGATGTAATTTATGGGACACCCTCATATCTGTAATTGGAAGCTAATATGAAATTGTGAGATTAGTTGGATGCATAGAATTCATGATATATGAAGATGACCTTATCACATGTTATGTAACCCTAATATAATTAATGAAGTTGACCTATGTTAAAATGCTCAAATAATGATGGAAAACAAGATTATTAGTTAATGAGGCAATAATATGGAATACAACATCAGTAACATCAATCCCAGATAACAAGAAGACTAAGACAAGAAATAATGGTGGGAATGTCCTAATGAACTAAGAAAACCTTAATGAATCAATTAGGGTTATGATGATGAGAATATGATGATAGTATGTGATCTTGTCTTGATCAGGTTTGACCAAGGTTATAATTGATATTAGGAACATGTTGGGATTAGATTATCTCTATTGAAGGTATGCCATTAGCTCTTACTTGGCTTATTATACAATACGCTTGTATTCTATGTGTAGCAAACTACTTGGCATATGATATTCATTGAACAGATTGTTCTTGAATGATATGTTGCTTGATTTTCCATAGTTATGTCTATGAACACATGAAACATAATATATCTGTTCTAATATATGAAAGCACTAATTATCTTTGGTAGCATAGTGCTGGAAAATAATCATTCTCTTTGGTAGCAGATCATATTATATAATGATCTCAAACTCTTTGGTAGTAGATCATAAGGCCTTACCTCTCAAACTCTTTGGTAGCTGAGATGATGCATTATTCCCTCAGGTGGCAAATGCATGGATGATATAATGGAAAATGAGCTTAAAATATGTGTTCTCTTTTGTTAATGAACATCTTTGTGCAAGTATACGCTTTTACTTATATTTATTTATAACTACCAAGTAATATTTTCATATTATCACCAAGCTTAAAAATGAGAGGTATATAAAAAGACACGTAGGTTTACTCAGTGCAATATTCTTGAATATTGTGTTGACGTGTACCACATGTAATCATTTTTTTAGGTTGTAGAAATGTGATCTTAAATAATGAGGATAGTTGAGAGTTGTATGGCGAGCTGATGTACATTTGAACCTGTTGTCTTAAGATCCTATTGTTTAGTGGTAGTACATGTATGTGGAGAAGTTTGTTGTTCATTGTGTTATATCAAATGTTGTAACAATTCATTTTGTAATTATATGTTGAATGGTGAACATGTGTTGTGTGATTTTATTATTGTTCATGTACATGTGCTACTGTTGTTTCCTTGTAACTTCCTCTAATTTTCTTCATCTTAGCCTAATGTGTGGTGTTTAAATTGGGATTCTCACTAAGGTGAGGTTTCAATTAGGATGTTACATATCAGATTAAGTTTTAGAAAATCTGGGGACATCATAAGTGGTATCAAAACATGAACAATAGAAAATCTTGACATTTTCACATTGTGCAACTTGAAATTAAAGAACCTTGACCTTAAAACAAATCATTAGAGTTAGATTAGTCATATTTTAGAGACTAGATCTGACCTAGCCTCTAGGTTAGCACCTAGATTTCTGAGAACTAGGTCTAGACTGGTGGTTGTTGTATAGCAAGTCCTTAGATGTTGTTCTTTCCTTGTAGTACAGTGGTATGGGACATTGCACTATTTGGAAATGATGTTAATTGAGGGAAGAGAAATCCTAGGCATATGGCACTCATTGTCTAGGGTAGCTACACTAGTCTACACTTTTATCACCCTTTCACTATTTTCATGGCACTGTACTCTCTATTTTGTGTGGGACACTCATTTACTGGATTTGGTTTTTTATTCCAATCAGATCGAACCTTGATAGTTTTCTCTGACGCTTTTTATATCGGAGAAAAACTATATAATATTTTATTATTTATGTAAGTATTACAAAAATGTGTCCCCACACACATACGAGTAGGAGGTGGTCATGCAACCTAAGTGAAAGTGAATGACATCAGTCTAGAGTAGAGAATAGTTCTAGATTAGATGTCTAGAGACTTGTTACAATATGTGATATATGGAATAGATAATATAAGTTTAAATGTTATGATCTAAGTTCGATATAGTAATTAAGTTTTTTTATGATGATAAAGTTTATTTTGAGGAAAATTCAATTTTGAGGATTTGAGATAAGGTTTTATGATGCAAGTACATAGGATTTTATGAGATAAATAAGATAAGTTTAGATAAGCTATGTAAGACTAGGTTGTGAATCAACAAGAGCCTCAATATCTTTTATGAAGGAGGACCTCTAGTGTCAGGACCAATTTTAGGGTTAACTCCTGAGTGAGGAAACCCAGAGGGAGAAGGTTAGAGAACCTAAACTCCAAGATATGAGAATTATGAGAAATATGTGTTGTGATATGCCCTAAACTAGACTACTCCTAATTGATTGAGATGGGTTATTTTGTGCATGATTCCTATAGTCTTGTTGAACCCAAGATGCCTTGGGAGGACCAAACCCTAGAGTCAGAGAGAGACTAGTTATATGTGCATATGTGAGTATGATTATGAGAACCTACCATCTAGGTGAGGGAGAGAGAGTCCCAAGACCCTAGAGGAGGCAACTATGTAAGCTTGTTTAAAGCCTCATGCTTGGGTTGGTGGTTCCCCATGTAGGGATCTAGTGGTTTATATATATATAGAGTTTTGGGTAAGCATGTCTCAAGGGTAAATATCTATCAAGAGAATATCATATTGTGGTTTGGTTTGTTCTTACGTGGCTAGAGCTTGTAAATCTATCACTAGTGCCAATGAGGTAATCTGTGAATCCTAGAGTAAGAGAGGAAATATAAAGTATATGCATATGAGATACTCATTGAATTGAGTTATCACAGAGAGCCTGAGCATGGAATTACCCTCCGGTATGGGTTAGGAGAACCTCAATTGGACTATATAAAGTTTTGATATATGTTTGACAAACCACTTGTATAAGTTTTTGTAGCACAAACCTGATACATAGATAAAAATGTTATTTAATATTGAGATTTGACATATGGACATGACATGAAGGAAATATAGAAATGGTTTAATAGATATCAAAGTATAAATGGTTAACCATATACATGAATAATGATGATAATGTGATACAGTTGGTTAATATTGTGATGAAATCACTAGTAAATGTTACAATTTAATATGTGCAATTAAATAAGATCATATGAATGGAACATGTTACATGAGGTGTTAATCTTAGTGCTTAATAAAGGTGAAAAATATAGTTTGACAATTAGCACAACATAATGATTATGACACCTTGATATGATCTAGATGCATAAATTGGGTTAAATATAGTTAACTCCCTCCTAAAAGGCATATGTTAATGTTGAACATGTTCTAACAATTAGCTCAATAAAATATTGATGACACCTTGATATAATGGGCTAACTTTAGTTTACTCATTTAGAAAATGGAAAGATGATGTGGGAACCCTAATGCATGGGTAAAGATAAGGACACAACCCTAACATATGAGATACATCATGACATAATCAGAATTTCTAAGCCATTATTTAAATCTTTTATGAAGGGGGTGTTTCACCCCTGATGTTTTAAGACCTCCTAGTAGTGGTATGGATATGACTATGGAACTTTGTTTTTGGATATGTTTCACATGTAATAGTGTCTTACATATGGATGAAGACCTTGTGGTTATTCCTTGAAGTAAGAGAATGGCTTAATTTCGAGGACAAAATTTCTTTTAATATGTATATGATGTGACATTGTGAGAACCCATTACACTAAACAAGATTACTCAAAATATAAAACACAATCAATCACTAATTAATCACATACCCAAAAATATGGGTAAATTAAAATCGATTTCACCATCAACACCCACTCAAAAACATTTGCATAAGAGCCCAACATCTTTCTTGTATATATACTATGCCAAGAATTTGATGCAAATTGTTCTATCATCTTAGCCACAACATATATATATAGGAGAACAATAATCGTATATGCCACACAAACAAGCATTAATATGCTAACAAAAGTCTGATTTATTTGAAACACCATATGCAAACTTTTCTTGCCCGAACCTGAGAGTACAAGGACGACTCTAGGACACACTAGACGTATAATCAACTTTATCAAAGATTCATTAATATAGATCATATTTTTTGCCACATGTTTGTTTTCATCACTTTCGATTACCTAAAAAAATGTGGCAAACCACAAGGGTGAGACCCATGTCCTAGCAAGAGATATAACCTCCAACAACATTTATTGATTACAAAATTTTTATGTAATTAAATAGTTAAGCAGTTTAATCAGATATAACAAATAAGATCAGCAGTATTGATGATTAACAAAATACATAAAGGCACAGATAATAACTATCATCATTACCCAGACTATCATCCTTTATCTTGTTGACAATATAAGAAATTCAGTAGCATATGCATATCTAGCATCATGAGCAAGTCTATTAAAATAGAATCTCTATCATTATGAATAAGTCTAGCCACATAAGCATAGCTAACAACATTATCATGTCTAATAGGTTGAACATATCAACATCATAAAAAGAGCTAATAACATAAGCACAACTATCTAGATATGTATGATTAGCTATATATGCATCTCAAGTTACAAAGGCATGGCTATCATGCTAAACATAACTAACCACATGAGATACCTTGCATCATGATTATAATCAGCAATAGTAGTATAGTTATCAACATAATCATGGCTATTGTATGTACACATCTACAATCTTAAGGATATCCACAACCTAAGTATTACTACTATTTCTTAATTGCACTAAGCATCATCTTTATGTAAAGATAACAAATAAGGGTTATCATCCAATGTAAAACATTGTGTATAACCCTAAACAAATATGCTACTCAACTGTATTACATCTTTTATTAAGCCCTGGGGAATTTTAATCGTACCATTCAATGTCCACACAACCCCTATGAAGGGCTATTCGGTTCTGTACAAGATCTAGGAGTGTCGGTATCCTAAGATCTCTTCCCCTCGGTTATTATGGTTAAAAGGAAGTGACATATCAATCAAATTTGCCACCATAGCGACATATAGTCCTATAACCAGCCCACCTTGGTACAGGTCACGATGATAGAATGAAGGGTATTCAAACTCAATCACTGAGGTACAACTGCAGTTGTCCTCTAATCACATCATGTTATAATCACCGAGACACGACCACAGCCGTTCTCAATCACAACAGATGTATGAGGCATGACCATAGCCAACCTCCACAATCTACATTGTGGATGACAAGGATATATCCTCAACCTTCCACCCCCACATACTCAACAGTATGCACTCTGTATTTCCCTTAGGAATACTCATTTCACCATCCAATAAGTTCTGACACTGAAGATGGTTCTACGACACAGGGCACTACATGATTAGAGTTGCACTTGATTAATTATGCCAATTGGGTGAATTAAGGCTTCATCAAACAAGTGGACATACAAACCCTAATTCACTTCTAGCAAGCATATAAATATCAAAACTTTGAAAAGATATAAAATGTGTGAAACATAATTTCTCATCTCATCATCACATGGTACTATTCACTTTCCATTCATGAGACCATACTAGCCATCATACTATCACAAGATATAAATCATTTTCACAATATCATAGGGTATCAACCCTTATCAACATAAGAGTATTACACCTCATTCAGGGCTCAACTATGTCCAAAGGTCATTAAGACCATCATACTATTCCATGCAAGATGATCATTATCTTTGCATGCCTTATAACAAGGCTCAACAACATCACTTACATATAATACACTAGATCAGCACAATATTGCATTAATGGGCTAGGAGATATTCATAAAAAATCATAGAAGGGTTATATTAACATTAATAACATTCATTTATTACCTCAAAATGCAAATCTAGATATGATTAACCCTCATCATATTTATAATGCACATGTTTCGCATAAGCAAGTATCAACCATGTGGCTATAACAACCACCAATTAACACATTAAGGTTATGATCATGTTAAGGAGGTTATTTCACCATCATGCCATCGTATAAGAATGTTAAACATGAATACTCATATTTATCTATTTGCATTAGAGTTGGGTTCAACAAGATAAATTACATTAATGTTACTAATCAGCTCTTATACCCAAACCCTAACTCACGACATCCCCATTGGATCATAGATGCATAAGGTGAAGCATCACCATCACATTCCATACTATTATCAAGTATGAAACCACACATAAATCAAGGTGTAACCATTGGGTTATAGCATACTAGGGTTTCAACAATATTAACATAGTACTTCATGATTGTATTAGTCATTCAAGGACTATTCATACCCAATTACCATCATTTAGTTATATTAAAGTTAGGTATAACAAGCTATACCTCATTAGGGTTACATATCAACACAATATGATTATCATCCCTTCTATTCATACGAGTGAATAGGTAATAATACCTTATTAAGGGTAACCCTCCATTTGATCCATCATTATTCAACCCATATCACCATACCACAATGTCGCCCAAAACCATTGGATGTTTAAAAGGTAAGACCATTGGTTTTTTACATAAGTAAATACCTTGGATAAACCACCTATGAAGTCATTGATTTGTTATCTATAAAAATTCACCATATAACCCTAGATATACCTTGATTAACAACACAAAAAGTTCCATTGAAACTAAGGTAAAACCCATAATCGACGACTCATTTAAAACTAGCCATCCATTGTCATCAAGTAAGCTCCTTAAGTTGATCATTTAAAGGAAACCATATAAATCACATTATTGGGACCAACATATTACATTAGACATCATTCCACTTTATTGGAGGAATAAACATTATATCTTGACCATTAAGTCAAGTTCATATATTAAATCCATCAATTACAGTATAGGTCCGACCATTGCATCAAGTTACCCAAGAAACCATTACTCTTAAGGCTTAATTGATGCTAAAACTATATGATTAACTCACTATAGGTTTTGGAGACCTGATACACCATCATTAGTGACCATTAAGTCACCATAGGATGTTAGATCAACACTATATTCATTAATCAACATCAAATATCAAACTAATATCACCATTGATTGATAACATCATTAGGATACTTAGTTGTTAATCACTAGGCTTATAATTAGGACAAAAAAATGACCTAAGGGGTGAACATCAGTTTACACCCTTGGTTACCACCATAAATTGTCATTAAGACAACACCATAGGGTTGTTGCAATGGTACCATCATCGGGTCATGGGTTTATAGAAGAAATCAGCTTAAAACCCTAAAATTGACCATTGGTTGATAGGTGCTTAGCACCATAGGTTGCCAAAACAACCTGATCCAAGTCATATTATACCTTAGGAATAATTTACACATTATCACAGGTTCATATATAGCTGAAATAAGAATAGGGAACATTACAAAAATCGAAATCCAAGTCAAGCATAGCTTAGTGCATGGATTATCATTTTCAAGCAAGAACATGATCAAGAAAGCTTATGGTAAGCAATAAGTGTGAAGCAAGTTATAAAAATCACCTCTAATGAGAATATGAAACCCCACATAGAATAAATCTCGAGTAGGTAGGGTAGAAAATCCAAGCATAAGCTATGAACTCGTCCATCTAGCACCTTTCTTTATCAAATGAGCAAACCCTAAGCATAAGGAGCAAGAAAGGTAGGGTTTTAGAGCTTTAGAGAAATTTCTACCATGGAACAACAAGATTAAGACCTGGAGGAAGGTCTAATTAAGGAGAATAGAAATAAAAATGGAGAAGTAAGGAATAAAATAACTTTCCTTGGTTGAAATCCCTAGAAGATGACCTTGGAAACCCTAGGTAGGGCTAAATGGAGCTCTAGGAGACCTTCTTCTCCAAAAAGTGGTTGTCTTCTACCTTAGAGCACTTGGTTCCATAGAAAAACATAGTGGAGTCGTTGCTCCAGGTTATAGGAAAGAAAAAGCAAGAAAATTTTCGTACTTGGGCAAGGAAGAGGTAAATATAGCCCATGGATAAGGATGGAAGCAAGCATGAGGTGTAAAAGTAGCTTACCCATGTTTCTATGGCCTTAAACTATTAAGAATATACAAGAACACACACAAGAAGATCCCCCACCGTCATTATAGACCTTCTTAGATTTCCTTTGTCGAATTTCCCAGTCAATCACATAATTCATTAGTTGATAGCTACTAAAGGTAGCTCATCCGTGAAGGGGTAAACCCTAAAATACCCTTAGAGAAAACACCTCCAAACCAAGGATTAAATAGGTGCCCCATGGCTCAAAAAGGTCAATAGTGATGAGAGAATATCCAAGTAACATACTTCAAGTGATAAATTGCAAGGAAAACCTCTCAATTGGGTAAATTGCAGAAAAGCCCAAAATGTGCATAAAATTGCATAACTTGCTCAAACAATGTCCAAATTGGACCAAATTTGTAACTTAAACTTTTATTATGATTTCAAAGAATATCAAAAGGATGTATTAGGGATATAAGAATTAAATTATGAAAATTAAGCTTATTCAACTCATTAAGCAAGTTTAGGGGTCTTACAACTATAAACCCCTAACAGGGATTTCACCCCTAAAATCCAGGGTAAACAAAGATGGTTACTTACATTGCACCTATCCTATTACCTTCATATAGTTACTTGAATATCATGGTGATGTCACATCATTCATACATATATCCTCTAGGGTCAGCACAAAAACCCCCACCAGAGAAGACATTCTCAATATGGAATGTAGAAACTTGTTGTGTCATCTGTACAACTCTAGTAGTAATGTTCAACTTTAAATTCTAGATATCATCCTAAAATTATATCTATTGTATCAATACATTACTCAAAAGTCATACTTGCTAGCTTTTTACCAATCATGGCATGTCTCATACCATTACTTGAAGCATAAAAAAAGGTGATGTATCCATCTTTTGTTTTCCAGATACACTGACACTGGAACACTTGTCAATTCTTTTTCAACATCAAAAGAAATGCTGACGTTGGCACCTGTCATTCCATACATGGAAACATCATTCCTAGTCAACCTTGTTAGGGGTGAAACAACAACACTATCTTCACCTTACTAGGATTTACACAACCTACTTAGAAGACTTATCATGATTCCATAAAGAAATTTAATCAAAACCATCTCAAATTTGTTCAACTTGTCTCATAGCTATTGCTGCTTCAGCAACCCTAAGGTTTTTGAAGAAATATTGACCATATTTTTGACCATATTTGAAATACTTTGACATTTCATCATTCAAATCTTGATATAACTTTTATGATATGACTGAAACACTTTGTTCCTCCTATTCATAAATTCTATTTGTACATTGGTTAGTCTAAAGGACATAACTCTAAACTCATCATGGTCATGTGAATTATGTCATCCAATATAACTCTTATGCATTGATATTTGATCATAGGTTTATCTTAAAGGAACACGGTATCACATATTTATTAACCAACAAACCATCTATCCTTGATAGTGGTCTTGCCCAGCTATCACTGAACCATACACAATATTATATAATCACTTTTGTTTTTCCTTCCAAACAACATTTAGAGGGCATCATCAACTCTCTCTCCCTCTCTCACTATGAAAGAGGAATACTTGGAATGTTCATTTAATAAACATCTCCAAACTTCACATATTTATCATATTATTAATACATCTTGGATACTAGGATTAATTACCTTATTATCCACCTCATGTGCTATAAGCAACTCACATCCTTATATCATCTACTTTACCAACATAACAAATATCAAGACATATAAGAGGAGTCTTCCTAATTATTGAAAGGCTCAAAAGAAAAATCATCACAAACTTTATGAACTTGAAACCATAGTCCAAACAACCTTATGCTATAATAAGCTATCCACCCTCATGTTTACAATGAATCCACACATACCAAGTGGCAATGATCCACTTGGAAGTTGTGCCCTAGAAAGGAAAGACACAAAGTGAAACACACTTCTGATGCCATAGTAGTATTTTTCAAGGGTCCCTAGCAGAAAGGTAACCAATTCTATTTTCATTATGCAGGTTACAACTTCTTATGTATCATTTTACCTTTTTCATTTTGGATTCCTTTCCATTAGCATAGGAATCATCATGATTAACATATCTCATTACTCCTTCCTTGATGGCTATTTATCACACTTGGGTATGTTATCTTATTTTATTATGTTTTTCAATCACTTATCAACATGTAAATCATCATATTCCACATTTTCTTCATTAAACATGGATCATCTGCCTTAATTTCTTTCACATGCTATGCTTATTTTACATTAACATTTTCTTACACACATAGGTTGGTCTGAGATTAACTCAGGTTCCACCTTATTCCTTTGTCATTGTTCCCATTTATCTTCCCATTTTGTACTTGTTATAGGAGTTCTTTCCATCTTATGTCGATTTCATACCTTGATTCACTTTATAAGCATAGACTTATCTATCTTTTACTTTATTATCTTCTTGAATCATATCTTAAATAACTCCTCTTTTACTTATTTGTATTCAGATTTAGATTTCATGGATTTGTATCTTTCTCTTATAGTTACCAAACGTTCAAGTTTTGTTAGATTATGATGTGATTCCCATCTTCTTTTAGATAGGATTGAGATATTCACACCATGATTTCTTATTCGTTATTCTCTTTAGATTGTCTCAAAATGACTACTTTATTAAAGTAATTAGAAAGATAACAATCTAGGATTTCCATACTTACCTATCTTCAATAATTGAATACCTGGCCAGGGCACCCAAATACTGATATTAGGCAGTATGCACCATATTTTTATGTTATATTCCTAATTTTGACATCATCCTAGTCCTAAGTCCTAGTGTCCCTATAGACTCAGTGAACCTAAATCTCTGATACCAACTTGTGAGAACCCGTTACACTAAACAAGATTACTCAAAATATAAAACACAATCAATCACTAATTAATCACATACCCAAAAATATGGGTAAATTAAAACTAATTTCAACATCAAAGCCCACTCAAAAACATTTGCATAAGAGCCCAACATCTTTCTTGTATCCATACTATGCCAAGAATTTGATACAATTTGTTCTATCATCTTAGCCACAACATATATATATAGGAGAACAATAATCGTATATGCCACACAAACAAGCATTAATATGCTAACAAAAGTCTGATTTATTTGAAACACCATATACAAACTTTTCCTGCCCGAACCTAAGAGTACAAGGACGAATCTAGGACACACTAGATATCTAATCAACTTTATCAAAGATTCATTACTATATACCATCTTTTCTGTCACATGTTTGTTTTTTTCACTTCCGATTACCTAAAAAAATGTGGCGAACCAAAAGGGTGAGACCCATGTCCCAACAAGAGATATAACCTCCAACAATGTTTATTGATTACAACATTTTAAAGTAATTAAATAATTAAGTTGTTTAATCAGATATAAAAAATAAGATCAGTATTATTGATGATTAAAAAAATACATAAAGGAGTAGATAATAACTATCATCATTAGCCAAACTATCATCCTTTATCTTGTTGACAATATAAGAAATTCAGTAGCATATGCATATCTAGCATCATGAGCAAGTCTAGTAACATAGAATCTCTATCATTATGAATAAGTCTAGCCACATAAGCATAGCTAACAACATTATCATGTCTAATAGGTTGAAAAAATCAACATTCATAAAAAGAGCTAACAGCATAAGCACAACTATCTAGATAAGCATGATTAGCAATATATGCATCTCTAGTTACAAAGGCATGGCTAGCATGCTAAACATAACTAACAACATGAGATAGTTAGAATCATGATTATAATCAGAAGTATCAGTATAGTTATCAACATAATCATGGGTATTGTATGTATGCATCTACAATCTTAAGAGTATCCACAACCTAAGTATATCAACTATCTCTTAATTTCACTAAGCATCATCTTTATGTGAAGATAAAAAACAAGGGTTATCATCCAATGTGAAACGTTGTGTATAACCCTAAACAAATATGATACTCATCTATATTACATCTTTTATTAAGCCCTGGGGAATTTGAATCGTACCATTCAAAGTACAACTGACCCCTACGAAGGGCTATTTGGTTCCTTACAAGATCTAGGAGTGTCAGTATCCTAAGATCTCTTCCCCTCGGTCAGTACGAGTAAAAGGCAGTGATATTTCATTCAAAGTTGCCACCACAATGACATATAGTCATATAACTAGCCCAACTTGGTATAGGTCATGGTGCTAGAATCGAGGGTATTCAAGCCCAATCACTGAGGTACAACTATAGTTGTCCTCTAATCACATCATGTTATAATCACCGAGACACGGTTGCATCTGTTCTCAATCACATCAGATGTATGAGGCATGACCATAGCCAACCTCCACATCTACATTGTGGATGACAAGGATATATCCTCAGCCTGTCACCCCCACATACACAACAATATGCACTCTCAGTTTCGCTTAGGAATACTCATTTCACTATCCAACAAGTTCTGACACTGACGATTGTTCTGCAGCACAGGGCACTACATGATTAGCGTTAAACTTGATTAATTATGCCAATTGGGTGAATTAAGGCTTCATCAAACAAGTGGACATACAAACCCTAATTCACTTCTAGCAAGCATATAAATATCACTACTTTGAAAAGATATAAAACATGTAAAACATAATTTCTCATCTCATCACCACATGGTACTATTCACTTGCCATTCATGAGACCATACTCGTCATCATACTATCACAAGATATAAATCCTTTTCACAATATCATAGGGTATCAACCCTTATCAACATAAGAGGATAACACCTCATTCAGGGATCAACTGTGCCCAAAGGTCATTAAGACCATCATACTATTCCCTGCAATATCATCATTATCTTTGCATACCATATAACAAGGCTCAACAACATCACTTACATATAATACACCAGATCAGCACAATATTGCATTAATGAGCTAGGAGATATTCATAAACAATCATTGTAGGGTTATATTAATATTAAGAACGTTCCTTTATTACATTAACATGCAAGGAATCTAGATATGATTAACCCTCATCATATTCATAATGCACATGTTTTGCATAAGCAAGTATCAACCATGTGGCTTTAACAACCACCAATTAACACATTAAGGTTATGTTCATGTTAAGGAGATTATTTCACCATAATGCCATCATATAAGAATGTTAAACATGAATACTCATATTTATCTATTTGCATTAGAGTTGGTTTCAATAAGAGATAAATTATATTAATGTTACTAATCATCACTTATACTCAAATCCTAACTCACAGCATCCCCATTGGATCATAGATGCATAAGGTGAAGCATCACCATCACATTCCATACTATTCTCAAGTATGAACCCACACATAAATCAAGGTGTAACCATTGGGTTATAGCATACTAGGGTTTCAACAACATTAACATAGTACTTCATGATTATATTAGTCATTTATGGACTATTCATACCCAATTACCATCATTTAGTTATATTAAAGTTAGGTATAACAAGCTATACCTAATTAGGGTTACATATCAACACAAAATGATAATCATACCTTATATTCATATGAGTGAATAGGTAAGACTACCTTATTAAGGGTAACCCTCCATTTGATCCTCATTATTCAACTGATATCACCATACCACAATCTCACCCAGAACCATTGGATGTTTAAAAGGTAAGACCACTGGTTGTTTACATAAGTAAACACCTTGGATAAACCACCTATGAAGTCCTTGATTTGTTCTATATAAAGAGTCACCATCTAACCCTATACATCCCTTGATTAACAACAGAAAAAGTTCCATTGAAAGTAGGGTAAAACCCACACTCGATTGTTCTTTTAAAACTAGCCATCCATTATCAACAAGTAAGCTCCTTAAATTGATCATATAAAGGAAACCATTTAAATCACATTATTAGGACCAACATATTACATTAAACATCATTCCACTTTATTGGAGGAATAAACATTATATCTTGACCATTGGATCAAGTTCATATATTAAAACAATCAATTACAGTATAGGTTCGACCATTGCATCAAGTTACCCAAGAAACCACTAGTCTAAGGCTTAATAGATATTAAAACTTTATGATTAACTCACCATAGGTTTTAGAGACCTTGTCCACCATCATTAGTGACCATTAAGTCACCATAGGTTGTTAGATCGACACTATATTCATTAATCAACATCAAATATCAAACTAATATCACCATTGATTGATGGCATCATTAGGGTACTTAGTTGTTAATCACTAGGCTTCTAATTAGGCCAAAAAATGACCTAAGGGGTGAAATTCAGTTGACACCCTTGGTTACCACCGTCAGTTGTCACGAAGACAACACCATAGGGTTGTTGCAATGTTACCATCATCAGGTCATGGGTTTATAGAAGAAATCTGCTTAAAACCCTAAATTGACCATTGGTTGATATGTGCTTAGAACAATAGGTTGTTAAAACAACCTGATCCAAGTCATATTATACCTTAGGAATAACTTACACATGATCACAGGTTCATCTATAACTGAAATAAGAATAGGGAACATTATAAAAATTGAAATCCAATTCAAGCATAGCTTTTTAGTGCATGGATCATCATTTTCAAGTAAGAACATGATCTACAAAGCTTATGGTAAGAAATAAACATGAAGAAAGTTATAAAACTTGCCTATAATGAGAATATGAAACCCCACATAGAAGAAATCTAGAGCAGGTAGGGTAGAAAATCCAAGCATATGCTATGAACTCGTCCATCTAGCACCTTTCTTCATCAAATGAGCAAACCCTAAGCATAAGGAGCAAGAAAGGTAGGTTTTTAGACCTTTAGAGAAATTTCTACCATGGAACAGAAAGGTTCCAACCTGGAGGAAGGTCTAAGGAAGGAGAAGAGCAAGATGAAGGTAGAAGTAAGGAATAAAATAACTTTCCTTGGTCAAAATCCCTAGAAGATGACCTTGGAAACCCTGTGTAGGGATAAATGGAGCTCTAGGAGACCTTCTTCTCCAAATAGAGGTTGTCTTCTACCTTAGAGCACTCGGTTCTGCAGAAAAACAGGGTGGAGTCGTTGATCCAAGTTTGAGGAAAGATAAAGCAAGAAAAGTTTCGTACTTGGGAAAGGAAGAGGTAAATATAGCCCATGGATAAGGATGGAAGCAAGCATGAGGTATAAAAGTAGCCTCCCCGTGTTTCTATGGCCTTAAACTATTAAGAATATACAATAACCCACACAAGAAGATCCCCCACCATCCTTATAGAACTTATTAGATTTCCTTTGTCAAATTTCCCAGCCAATCACATAATTCATTAGTTGATAGCTACTAATGGTAGCTCATCTGTGAAGGGGTAAACCCTAAAATACCCTTAGAGAAAACACCTTCAAACCAAGGATTAAATAGGTTCCCCATGGATAAAAAATGTCAATAATGATGAATGAATATCCAAGGAACATAATTCAAGTGATAAATTGCAAAGAAAACCTCTCAATTGGGTAAATTGTAGAAAAGCCCAAAATTTGCATAAAATTGCATAACTTGCTCAAACAGTGTCCAAATTGGACCAAATTTTAAACTTAATCTTGTCTTAAGATTTCAAAGAATATAAAAAGGTTATATTAGGGTTATAAGAATTTATTATGATAATTAAGCTTATTCAACTCATTAAGCAAATTTAGGGGCCTTGTAGATAGACTGGATTTTTGGCTTAATTTCGAGGATGAAATATCTTTTAAGGTGTGTAGGATGTGATGGTATGGACTTTTAGAATCCTTAAATGTCCAATGACATAAGTGAATTCATACATGTTGAGTTATTTTTAGAGTTATAAGTGTTTTGTCAAAGTTTGGATGTCAAATGATATTTATATCATGATTAAGATCCTTAACTTTATACCTTTGTGAAATATTTATTTGACAAGTCAAATAGTCGAGTTTTGGCACCAAAATGGAATGGAATGTAGCTTGAGTGATGATAGAGCTATGTTTAAATTTTTTTGGAAACTGGAGGTTCCTAGAGGAAGTTATTTAGGTTTGAAATTTGTGAAATAATGTGCTTTATTGATGATTTATGGACCAAAGTTCTAATGTTTAGCATGTGCCACACACCTTGGTTTGGGCTGGTTTTGCATGGGTAAATCTCCGCCATCCATATCTGATCTATAACCTGAGAATGTTAACTTGAGTGAGCCATGGATAGGCTCAAGTGAAGGACTTACTCAGGCCATTGGATTGGAAATCAAGGGTCATTGAGTTGTCTCCTACCTTGTGGTTAGAGCAAGGTAGTGCGACAGACAACCCGAAAACCATCTCGACCACCACTCACCCAGGTCGTGGGATGAGGGAAGTTGGAATCTGAGTAGTTCTTATCTTCTCACCGCAAACTATCCAATGAGCTGTTGTTTGTAGTGTGGAAGTGAGGAATGAGCGAGAACAGACACCCACTCTGTCCCCCTATCTCCATTACGACGCACAGACACGAAGAGGGAGAAGATGAGAGGAAAAGGGTGGTTGAAATAGGGATCTAAATAGAGGAGAAGCAAAGATGAGGATATAGGAGAAGGATGTAGGTGTTTGTAGTGAACTTCGTGGTCTTCTTCATGGCTGAACACCACAAGTTAACTAGTGATGAAGACCAACTTTCAAGGTTGTGCGAGGAGATCCCTCACCATAATAAGAGGATGAGGATGAGTTGTTAAAGCATAAAGGGAGCTTCTGTGATCTTTTTTGGTGATGGAGAGCCCCTGTAGTGGAGAAACCCAAAATCAAAAGAGCTGCTCCACTACGGATGAGATCTAGAGTTAGAGACAGAGAGTCGGATCACCTCAAGACTGGAGGAGACATTGTCATGACTCCAAGTCCTACCCTGAAGTTTTTACCAATGTGAGAAGGAAGTATGGAGGCCTGGACGATGCGTGATGGCTCACCAAAGTAGACTCTGGGGATGACTGTTGTTCTACATAGGAACAGAGTTTGCTTTCTCCCAAGTTGAGAATGTGAGAGAAAAAGATGAGTTTTGGTGGTTCGATTTAGTCAAAATAGATATGAACCCATCAGTGAACTGAGCCCAGACCAACACGGAACTTCCTGGCTGTACCGCGAACCTAGGAAACTAAGGAAGGAGTTGCACCAGCCCTAGTGGCCACGTGGCGGGTCCTGAGTGACAAATAAAGGTAATTATCTTGATAAATAGTAAGATCTTGTATAACTCACAGTAAATACATCTGATGTCAGAAAATACAAATCAGGTGCCAAAATTCTCAAAAAAATGAGTAGAAGAACTTGGAACCATAATATCAATAGCTTGATGCCTAAAGATTAATGATATCATGTATGATATGTTGCCCTTGTTTTATGAGCAATAAATATCAAACGATGGCCTAAAATTATGAGAAAATGTCAATATTCATATATTCATGCTTATAATACATTTAAGGTCTGAGATTGTGATGTTGATGTATGAAATCATGTATTTTTCTCTATATGGCTAATTAGTGTTGATAAGCCTAAATAATATGCAATAAAGACATACATGTTCAATAAATGATGGAATTTATGTGACACCCTCATATCTGTAATTGGAAGCTAATATGAAATAGTGAGATCAGTTGGATGCATAGAATTCATGTTATATGAAGATGACCCTTATCACATGTTATGTAACCCTAATATGATTAATGAAGGTAACTTGTGTTAATATACTCACATAATGATGGAAAACATGATTATTAGTTAATGAGGCAATAATATGGAATACAACATCAGTAACATCAACCCCGGACAACAAGAAGAGTAAGACAAGAAATAATGGTGGGAATGTCCTAATGAACTAAGCAAACCCTAATGAATCAACTAGGGATAAGATGATGGGAATCTGATGATAGTATGTGATCTTTTCTTGATCGGGGTTGACCAAGGGTATAGTTGATATCAAGAATATGTGATGATTAGATTACCTCTATTGAACGTACTCTATTACCTCTTACTTGGCATATTATACAATATGCTTGTATTATATGTGAAGCAAACTACTTGGCATATGATATTGGTTGAATTGATTGTTCTTGAATGATATTTTGCTTGATTTTCCATACTTATGTCTATGAACACATGAAACATAATATATATGTTCCATTATATGAAAGCACCAATTTTCTTTGGTAGCATAGGGCTGGAAAGTGATCATTTTCTTGGTAGCAGGTCGCATTGTACAATGATCTCAAACTCTTTGGTAGTAGATCATAAGGCCTTACATCTCAAACTCTTTGGTAGCTGAGATGATGCATTATTCCCTCCGATGGAAAATGCATGGATGATATAATGGAAAATGAGCTTAAAATATGTGTTATCTTTTGTAAATGAACATCTTTGTGCAAGTATATTCTTTTTCTTATATTTCTTTATAACTGTCAAGAATTTGTTTTATCTTATTGCCAAGCTTATTAATGAGAGGTATATAAAAAGACATGTAGGCATACTCAGTACAATATTCTTGAATATTTTGCTGACGTGTACCACATGTAATCTTTTGTTTAGGTTGTGGACATGTGATCTTGAAGAACGAGGATAGTTGAGAGTTGTATGGAGAGTTGATGTACATGTGGACCTGTTGTCTTAAGATCCTGTTGTTTAGTGGTATTACATGTATGTATAGAAGTTTTTTGTTCAATGTGTTATCAAATATTGTAGCAATTCATTTTGTAATTATATGTTGAATAGTAAACATGAGTTTTATGGTTTTATTATTGTTCATGTGCATGTGCTATTGTTGTTTCCTTCTAACTTCCTCTAATTTTCTTCTTCTTAGCCTAGTGTGCGGAGTTTAAATTGGGATTCTTGCTGAGGTGGGATTTCAATTTAGACGTTACACATAATATTAAGTTTTAGAAAATCCGAGGATGTCACAAATTTACTAAGATGATTATCCTAGAGTATAACCCTTATTTTTACTTTTCGATTAAGGCTAGTATAGAAGGGTTGGTCCCACAGGACAACATTTTTAACATTGTTTCCTTTGAACCCAATTGATTTTGAAAAACTATTTTTTTGGAGTTTTTGAATATATGAACAAGAAAGTGATTTCTGATTTGTGGTTAATTGATTACACTAGAACAAGGAATAAAGTGCAAAAGAAGTAAAAGATTACACTAAAGACAATGAAAAGAAAAGATTATGCTAAGATAAGAAATAAAGATGATTATTAGAAAGAAAGATTATCGAAGACAGGAATTAAAGTGTAAGAAATAAAAAGAAGCTATTGGAAAATATGGTGATTTATAAACCAAAAACCATCTATCTAAAAGTCATGTAAAACCCGATCCACATGGCTAAAGGGCTACTCCCCTCACCTTGATAAAGAAACTACTCAATAGCCATGCTAATAGATGGAGAAACAAGGGGAAGAAGGTAGGAAGCCATAGACCTCAAGGACAGAATCTCCAAAGAGACCAATGTTGGTGACAATTAAATGGCTTTCTATCTTAATCCCACTCTCCAATATAAATAACTAGAAGAAATAACAAGAACAAAGAAGAAATCTAGATCAGGAGATAAGAACCAAATTTTATTGAAGAATAAAAGATTACACTATGAATTGAAAGTAACAAAGTTTCAATAATAAAATTTGAGTACAAAACTAAATCCCCCTTTCTTAGTGGAGTCCCCCATTCTTTTATAGGGGATGGAGGGATGGAAACCATTAAAGGGGAAGGATCAACTAGATGTGGTGGATGCTAAACATTGTTGCTCATGGGTCGCAAAATAGCCATCTCACTACACGAGATGGACATTTGGGATGATGTGGTGTGGTCTCTAGAAACATCAGATCGAAACCCTACTATAGAGCATGGTGGATCCCTTTTGGTTGCATTCTTGGACTTGAAGCAATGTTTGAAATGAGTGTCTGGTACATAGATGCCCGTCTGATGCTGCTTTGCACATGATCAAAGGATTGAACCCCTAATGAGAGGTGGCTTCTATTTTTGTATTGATTAGTTCTTCAATTTGGCATGAATTGTCCATCTAAATCACACAAGCCAACTGTATGGTGGCTTTAGATGCCCATCTATACGACTTCAGATGTCTGTCTGGGCTATTAAAAGGCATGTTGAGCCGAGGACTCAACCCAGCCGCCTGGCTCAATAGTATGAGGTTTATGGGGGTGAAATGACTGGTTGATGCTGCGAGACATCCGTCTCGTGAGCTTAGTGGGTCAGATTTATTTTTTGTAGGAAAAACCTACAAAAGTGAGAAAATAGTTAAGTATTTGCACAATAAACAAAAAGTGGGTAAATTGCAAATTGTCCTAGAAATTACTGATAAAGAGATAAGTTCTAATGAAAAAGATTATGAAAATTAAGCAAAAAGATAGATGAATATGTATTCAAAAAAATACCCCAAACTTGAATCTTTTCTTGTCCCAAGAAAATTAAATTACAAATATATCCAATTTCTACTCACAGCATGTCATTCGTCGCCCTTGTAACATCACTTTAATCCTTACCTCCAAATTTTGTCCAAGTGACCCAATCTCCTAGAACCACATAACAGAAAGTTCTATATTCCCTATCAAAACAATTATCATATCTTGCTTCTAAATCAAAATTTTGTAGAAAACTAGGCTTTATTCTACTTTTTCTTTTACACTTTCATTTTTCTCTTTTTTGTGAGTTGTTTCACAAGAATAGGACGAAGGGGTGTGAGAAAAAATGATGATTCCTCCTCTATTCGACATGAGATATAATTTTGTGGAGTTGAGGCTACATTGGTCACAAATTTTTTCATTTACACTTTTGGTATCTTTTGATGGTACGCCCCTTTGTGGGGTATGGAATTTTTTGTATGGGAAGCATGCCACCCCAGACTTGATTTTTATCCAGTGGTAATTCTTTGCTTCTCCTTTTCGAAGAAAAATAGGGGGAAGGAAGAAATGTCCTTGTTCTTATTACATCAACATTATTTTTTGGAAAGTGTCATTGCATAGATAGAGTATTCCTAAAAATCACATCATACAATTTTTATAACAAGATAACCCATTATCAAACATAAGGAAAAATTGTTCTTGGTTCTTATTGATTCCATATGACTTGCCAACTATTACAAGGAGTGATGTTATTTAGGGGTCCTAGGTGACATGGTGGTTTCAAACATGGAAATTTATAAAAGATATTTCAATTTTTTTTACTAAATTCAACATGGGTACAATAATAGATGTTTACTCATATTGGTTGACTAGATAATGGACTTTTTACAACTAAGGGAAATAAAAAGCATGGCCGACTAGGTAAAGGCCATGAATAAAGCTACTACATGCAAAGAAAATAAAAAAGCAAAAAAATGCAAGGAAGGAAAAGATAAGGGGGTGGAATAGAAGCATACCACCCACCTTCACCCTAGACTTAGATTTTTTCTCATCCTGAGAAAAACCTAAATCAGAGACATAGGTAAGAAAATAACTCTAGCCGTGAGTACTGAGAAGAGGATGAAGGATTGTAGTTGTAGTTCCCCCAATATGGGGAGTTGGGGTCAAGATAGGCCTGATGGGCCCCATACTCCCCGTACTGGGGCCAAATGACATCATAGTGACCATGGTGCACATGCCATGACTCATGTGATTGTTGCACTAGATACATGTGATTCAGCTGGTGACCTTGGCGCTAGTGCTCATGTTGGATTTCCTCAAACTGATCTTGGATCTCATGAAAGCCATAAGGCTCCTTGGGGCCTTCCTCAGTATCTCGGTGTCTCATGGTGCAATGTCATGATGGTGGAGGTAGTGGTCCATCCACATTGTCATGTGCCTCCAAGGAGACACTCCTCCTATGGGCCATCGGCTCAGGGACATCTTCTGGGTTGGGATACTCTAGAAGGAACCGTGCAATCTGTGTTGATAGATCAGACAAGTCAAAAACTAGGTTGGTGGTTACAAACCTAGCATGTCATGGAAGCTCTAGGATAATCAGGGAGTCTTTAAAGAGTAAGTAGTAGACTCCATTGGCACCGGGACAGAGGAACTTACACCCCTTCAAGTATGCAATGTCAATCAGATGATTCTTGAGTGTCAACGATGGGAAGGAAATGTGAGTGTAGCCCAGGAAATACACTATATAGGTGATTACATGGCCGATTCAATAGGAGGATGAGGTAGTGAAAGTGGCATGATAGTTGAGATGGCCGATCATAGCACATCCCCAATTGTATGGCTCACTATTTAGAAGACACCATATAGTATAAAGCTCAGAAAGTGTAATGGCACCCTTGTACCTTCTCCACCGAAGAAGGTGAGGGCCAAGATGTGATGAAGGTAGAGGACCACTGGGTTTTGGATGCTAGATTCCTTGAGGCCACTGGGTAGCTTAGGTGGAAGACCAACGATGTTAGCCCATAACTTCTCCATGTTATAATTGTCAGGGTAGATGTCGTGATGACGCGCCATGCATCGAGTGATCCAATCAAAGTCACCTGCGTCTAGGATGAGGGAGGTGAGTTGATGGGTAGAGATTTCAAAGTTCTCACCAAAAACATGGGCCATGTAGTTGGAGTTGCCCCATGAATTGTGGAGTCAGCGATAGGTGGTGATGAACTCCAAAGTAAGGTCACTATACACTGAAGTGATGCTAGATGGGAAGGAGAGAATGTGATTCTTTCGTAAGATGTTGTTGACATCCTCTTGAATGCCCAGTGCATCAAGAGTGATGTTGCAAGCCCAAAGTGGAAGGGAAATGCCAATCATAGAAGTCTCTTTGAATATTTCATGTGATGGATGTTGACAAATTGAGCATTGTTCTCCAGTACTAGGTCTATGCGAGGCGGCATGATCAAATTGGGTCATGTCGAGATGAGGACTGTCCACCCATAGTCTCGTAGATGATTCTTTTGACCTTGTCGATGTCCAGATGCATCTCCTCAGCTACCTTAAGAGAAGACTTGCTTGTAGGATCCTGAATGTGAATTTTGTGTGTAGAGGTGGAGTGACAAGGTGGCTCGTGAGAGGAGGAGACGGTGGCTTTGCCCTTGTTCTTGCGGAAGCGATTGAACATGCTGATAGGCTGATGTGGGTTGAGATGGGTGTCTAGTCCAGTCAGACAGTTGTCTAGAAGAGTTAAAATAGTTGTTTGGAGTGTTGAGACGGTCATTTAAACTTGGCAAAAGGGCGGGTGAAATATCAAGCAAGATGGGCATTTCACCTGTGAAATGGTTGTCTACAAGAAAGATGATTGTTGGCGGTGGAATTGTTGCTGGATGGAAAGATTTTAGGAAGGAGGAGGACGAGAAGCAGAAGGTGGTTGGTTGGCATAGCTCGTTAGGGCTGGCGACTTGGCTAGTTGAGATGGTCAGAAGTGTTGAGTCGACGTTTAGTTGGGCATCTTAGAGGCTGAGATGGCCGATCAGGGTTGTAGCAAGGACTCTAATGGCTTGCAAGAACTTGTGCTCAGGGGGGAGATGGAGAATGCTTGGAGGCTGAGTATGTCATCCCTGAGTTGCTCATTTTATAGGTCATGTGGGTTACACAAGAAGGCCTTTTGTCAGAACCCAAATGGTCATTTGGTCTTTCGGGGTTGACAAGGCGGGCGTTTTTCATCTCAAAATGGTTGTGAGTTGTAAAGCTCGTTGAATGCTTCTCGAGGTGGGTGAGACAAATATATGGGAACTCTCAGATGGCCATTTGACGCATGAAGGGGCGGCGTTACAAAATTTGAATTGTGAGTGGTCACTGGTTTTGAAAATGGCCATCAAGGGGCCCAAAACAGTCGTTTGGTTGTTACCAGATGGTCATTTGGCGTTATGTAACGTCTTCCCTTCATCTAGATGAATCATCAGGTTGGTAGCCAACTTCTCTTTTTTATTGTAGTGTGAAATCTAATATTAAATTAAAACACTAAAGTTAGCTAAATAATTATAAAGAGAATGCAGAAATAGATAAAGGATTGGGTTGCCTCCAAATAAGCACCTAGTTTTATATTGAAGGCCTGACACAACTAAATCATTGTGTCGTTTTAGGATTGGGTGGGGGTGGTGGTGGGTCTTTTGATTCAGGGTCTTCGAGTAAAGAGAGTTGATGTGCCTCCGAAAATAGAAAGTCCTCAATGGTGATGTACCATTTAAGCCTATGCCCATTAACCTTAAACTCTTCTAACACCTTATCCCAAAGAAGAAAAGTGCCATGAGGGTAGGCACACTTGACAACGTAGGGCCTATACTGTAACATCCCTGACCTGGGTTATGTGTTAACCCTAGATGTTTTGCCTAATAAGGTTGATTAAATGCTTAATCGTATCTTGGGAAAAGTAGTTAGGGCTCATGAGAAACTTATGTTTCAATTTTGGTCCTGTTTGAACAATGTTGAAGCAATAATTGCTTGTTTTGGACTAAAGTGCAAATTACCCAAGTTGAGGGGTTAAATGGAAAATTTTGCATGAAAAGATGTTCCTCTGATGTTGAGACATCATAAGAATGAATATGATTTAGTGGTATGGTTTTCACAAGCTTGGGCACCAAGATTAAGCTTGTAAAGCAATCCTTGTGCATTAAAACCTAGTTTTGGTGTAATGTGGAATTTACCCAAAACCTAGGGTTCAATATGAAAATTACCAATTCAATAAGGTCCCTAATGTTTCTTGGCATCATTTAGAGAAAAGAAAATGAGAAGGGAGCCTCATTTGAATTAAGTTGGAGGAGAGAGAATCTTGATATTAAAATAATCAAGATTTAATCCTAAGTGAAACCCTAATCCAATTTAGGGAAAAAATGAATGTATTAATTAAAGGGCCTTCAACTAAATTAAAATGGTTGGATTCAGATGTGTTTGGATAATCCTAAAGCCTTGCAAAAGAACGAGCATATCCAAGGGAGTGGATAACTCACTCACAATTTTATATGAAAAAGAAATATCCACTCACATATGGATATTAATATAATATGATTTGAGGTGCTTAATTTTCTTTTCTTTAAATCATGGATAATTGAAGGGAATAAGAGGCCAAGAGGATAGCCTCGTCCCTAAGGAAGGATAGGGAGAAAGTGGCAAGGGAATTGAGGGGATAATTCCTACTTTCTCTCTCCGAATTGAATTTTTAATAAAATTCACATATAAGCTCATTTATCCATAGAATGAAAGGGAATTTCGGATTCACTTCTTTCCCCTTTCTTGGAAAACGACCAAGGAGCTATGGAGGACCAGGAGAACGACCCCCAACCTGTTGTTAAGTCCTTGACCTTCGTTCTCCTTGATTCCATGGTGGAAATCGAAAATAAATCATTGATTTCTTCTTATTTCGATCTCCTCTTCAACCCTAGCCAATCTTTTCAACCAAAAGCTTGAGGACGAGCCTAGGGGGAGTTGCAAGAGCTTAATCCACCATTGTTTCCGTGAGCTTGGAGCTTTGGAGCTCAATTGTAGGTGGGTTTTATAACTTGAACCCTTAATTTTATTATTGCAATCAATTCCTTATCAATTGGTGATCATTTCTACATTTTCGAAATTAAGTTTGGTTGATTGATTGGAGATTGATGATGATGACATCATAATAAGCACAAACCTCCCCAAATATCTAGACCAAACCGTTTCAACATGTTTTCCCATTCGGTTTCACCAAACCGTTTGAGAGTAAATGGTTTGAGACCGTTTGAGATCAAACGGTTTCAAAACCATTTGAAAGAGTTGACCAAGGGTTGCCCGTTTGAGAATCCTGTTCCTAATTGTGTTGGTTGATAACCCACCAAATTTGATGGATTAGTTCTAGAGGAATCATGAGTTGAAGGCTAATCAATTAGGCAAACCCTAATTGGATTAAGTGCTGATTTTCAACTTGATTGATTTGACTTTTTGGGTTAATTAGCCCAAACGGTTTCAAAACCATTTGGGAATCACCCAAACGGTCTCAAGACCGTTTGGAGGTCAACCAAGACCGTTTTTAGGTCCAAGTTTGAGTATGGTTAAGTATTTGAAGATTCAAACATATGGTATAAACCCTAATCGGCTAAGTGTTGCTTTTGTAATTGAATGAGTTGATACTTTGGTTGATTGGCCCAAACGGTTTCAAAACCGTTTGGGGATTACCCAAGACCGTTTTTAGGTCTAGGGTTAAGTATGGTTGACCAATTGAAGGTCTAAAGGTACCAAATCACTTTGCAATTAAGTGTTGATTTGATGATCAACTCAATGGCTCAAGCCTTAATGATTTTTCACTAGAATCCAAGGGTTGGATGAGCCAAACGGTCTCAAGACCGTTTGGAGCTCATCCAAATGGTCTCAAGACCGTTTGGAGGTCACCCAAGACCGTTTGGAGGTCTAAGGTTGAGTATGGTTAAGCAATTGAAGATCCAAAGATGCTAAGTTGGAGTGTAATCAATTGCTGATTTGGTGATCAATCCAATGATCCAAACCCTAATGGGTTGACTTGGATTTTGATGATGTGATGGGAAAACGGTCTCAAGACCGTTTGGAGGTCATCCAAATGATCCCAAGACCGTTTGGGGTCAGGTCATGTCCAAATTGGATGATTGTTCAATGGGTTCAAATCAATTCGACTCACATTGAAATATGTTGAAGGGTTATTGATTCCAAACCCTAAACCAATTGATTCAAGCCTTAATTGATGATCAATTGAGGGTCAATTGAGGGTCAAATCAGTTGAAGGTTGACCTAATTAACTCAATTGATGATTGACTAACATGTATAAAATCGATTTAGGGGATCAACATTGGAAACCCTGATACAATTGAAGTGGTTGAGACACTTTTTGGTCCATGCGGTTTTGAGGAGGTTTGAACCAAATGGTCTCAAGACTGTTTGGGGCTAAACGGTCTCAAGACCATTTGGGACCAAATGATCTCAAACCTTTTGGAGACCCAAAGTGCAAACGGTTTCAATACCAACCTTGTCCAATTGATTTCAAGTACAACTTGTTCAAATGGCTTTCAATCAATTGATGTACGAGAACCAAGATCATTGAGGGTCTAAGAAATCAACTATGTGAAGATCAACATGGTTAATCCATTTGAATACCTCATGTAATTGAAGGTCCAATATGGTGAACCTATTTAGATACTTAATACATTTGAAGATTTCAGTGGTTAACCCAATTGACCACTTTGTGGAATTGAAAGTTTAATTGGTCAATTCTTTTGATTTCCTTATATAATTGATGGTTTAATTGATTAGACCATTTGGACATCTAATAAGATCAAAGGTTGATCAGCTATGTGATTATTAAAGATGTAGACCCATGATGATTGTGGAGGTTAACCCTAGCTATGTGTACTCAAGTGAAGAGTTGACCTAGATTAATCTTGGGGTATTTAACATCCTAAAGAGGATGAAAGAGAGAGAGTGAGAAAGATGAATGCTTATATAATTAAGCCCTAATTCTCTCATTATGAGTAAACTATATGATAAGGGTTGATCCATAATAATGAGATCATGAAACCCTAATCAATGAGCCTTAACCCTAATTAGAGCAATGCTATGTGTGAAACCCTAATTAGAGAAATGCTATGTGTGAAACCATAATTAGAGAAATGCTATGTGTGAAACCATAATTAGAGAAATGCTATGTGTGAAACCCTAATTAGAGCAATGCTATGTGTGAAACCCTAATTAGAAAAATGCTATGTGTAAAACCCTAATTAGAGCAATGGTATGTGTGAAACCCTAATTAGAGCAATGCTATGTGTGAAACCCTAATTAGAGCAATGCTATGTGTGAAACCCTAATTAGAGCAATGCTATGTGTGAAACCTTAATTAGAGCAATGCTATATGTGAAACCCTAATCTAGGGCAAAACTGAGTGTTATTATAAATCCAGGGTGATGATGTAACCCTAACTTAGTGTAACAATGAAGGAAACCCTAATTTAATGGGAATTGTATATCCTAACCCTAATTTGGGTATGAGGAAAGAGAAACCCCACTTGGATGTGAATGGTAAACCCTAATACCTAAAATGGGATAAAGGTATATGAAACCCTAATATAGGGTTGTGCTACTAATTCTATGTGAAGTTCTATCACTAGGTGATGTGTTGTGAAATCCTAATTTCACATAATACTAGGTGAAACCTTGATATAGAAGGATGATTATATGAAACTCTATTGAAGAGTAATACTATGTGAAATCCATAAACGTATGGGATATTCTATGTGAATCCTAAAATTATAAATATGGAGAATACTATTCCTAATAATGGAATAGTGATTAAGGTTATGACAAATGTAACACCTAGAGAGATTGATAATGGATATCCTTATATCAATAGTTCCTAACTTAAGGATGAGTCCATAGTATTGGCAATGGTTGTATATTCTAATTGAGTGACTAATGATCACTGCTATACATGATAAATGTGATGAACTGGTGCATAAAGTATTAGGATGGGGAATACCCTAATACAAGCCTCGAGTAAGATAAAGGTGTTGAGGGAAGTGATACATCAAGATATGATAGATATCACATCCAACACCTCAATACTGGTATACTTTGATGTGTTATAAATCGAATATAATTGGATGAATGATACATGAGTTGTGTCATGTCAATGGTTACATTGAGATGTAATGCACTCTGTTGAATGTAGGCTAGAATGCCTTATGAAAAGGTTAGTCCAAACCTATAAACTATGATTTGATCATATTCTAGTAAAGATGAGAAAGAAACTCATGTTGTGTGTTGATAATTCATTTAATGAGGAATGATGAGAATAAAGAATATGATTGAATACTTATGAATATTCATATTGATTCCTTACTATGTGACTCCTGATATAGAGCAATGCTATGTGAAACTTTAATACAAGTCAATGCTATGTGATCCTTAATGCAAGGTAATACTATGTGAAATCCTATGACAAGTTAATGCTATGTAAACCCTAATACAGGGTAGTACTATGTGAAATTCTAATACAGGATAATCCTATGTGAAGCTTAAATACAGACTAATGGGTTATGAATGTAATAAGATAACCCTCGAATTGCATGATATAGATATGTAATTATGTCATGATTACTAATCATGAAGATATGTTGAGAAGATGAGCATAGCCAGGTATGGGCTATGATTCTTTATTATTGAGAATGTTTTATAGGCTTTATAAGCCTTCATATGCTTTGTGTAGTAAGAATCATTGAACTTTGTGTACTATGTGCAATACATTATGTAGCAAGAATCATGATGTTCTTGGTCAAATGATCTGAAGGTATGAAGTTACCTAATAAGTGATAACAAGTGTTTTATGGTGAATTATGGGTTCAAATACCCAGATACTATAATCATGATGATGAACCTATTAATAAATGGAATTGTGCTTGATGAGTTGAGGAACTAAGGTCCCAACACTTTGTGAAAAGAGTATGGCTATATGCCATGACTCCACAATGACAATGCCAGGCTTTAGATATATGAGCTAAGCCTAAAGAGAGTTAATGTTGTGGTAATGATTCTATAGTGAATAAATATTATACATGTTCTTCATATTCCTTAAAGGATAAGTTACATTTTGATTCTATCAAGTTATAGTTGCAATGCTTCTGATAAGAATAATGTTCTAATCTGTTAGACATTAAAATATCTGCTGTCAAATAAATATGACTCCTCTATTCATATCTATCTTCTTAAGATGCAATAATAATGTTTCTGGCAGAGAGTTATATCTCTCAATGGGGCAATTTACAATTGTCTCACCCCCATGGGAATCACATTTTAGGTGGATGTAGACGAGGAGGCAGGAATCCTTCAGTAGGTGAAGGACAGCAGCAGCAGTAGGGACACCAGTGAAGTCTCAGGTGGAGACACTGGCTGTTATGCCTTGTATAGATGTAGATAGAGTCCTATGTGTCGTATCTGTACTCTTAGGTCCTCGGAGTAGTAGTTAGTGCTTTCGAGATTTTGGCTCAGTGCCTCGATAGTAGTTAGTGCTTTCGAGATTTTGGCTCAGTGCCTCGAGATTTTTTACTGCCTGTGTTTAGCTTGATAGGACAGTTAATGCTTGTAACTCATAGAAAGAGATGATACAAGTTATGTACTTTTGAAAAATAGAATGTAAATGTGTTACTTTTGTTCTATGTGAGAAAGTTTTTACTTGATGGATCTTTTGATAAAAAGGTTTTAATTTTTAGTGATTTTTGGTAATCTGCGGCTTAGTGAATGCTTCCGCATTAGTTAATTATGTTTTCATGAGTTGTATGCCACATATACCATGTGGATTTATGTTTTCTAGGGAAAAGTTTCAACCTGGAATTATACACAAAGACCTGATCGCCCTCCTGGATATCTTTTCATCTAATATGGCCATCATGCCATAATTTGATTTTGTCTTTGTAAATTCTAGCATTTTTATAGGCCATCATCCCGAGCTCATCTAACTCTTGCATTTGCATAAAATAGTTTTCACCTACATTAGATAAGTCAAAATGTAGAGTTTTGATGACCCAATTGGCCTTATGTTTTAATTCTATGGGAAGATGGCAAGATTTTCCATAAATCACCTTGAATGAGTGGTGCCTATTGGAGTTTTGTAGGTAGTCATGTATGCCCACAAGACATCATTAAGTTTCAAACCCCAATCTATCCTAGTGTGATTGACCATTTCCTCTAGGATGGACTTGATTTGCCTATTTGAAACCTCAACTTGAACACTTGTCTGAGAGTGTTAAGGGGTGATGACATGAATTTACTATGCGTAAAATGCAAGTGCATATGCCAAAGTAATATAGGCCTTTGTGAGGCCCGAGTCAAACTCAGGGAATGGATTTTTGGTAGACTACTACTAACAGTTCGCAATCAGCTAGACCGATTAAAATGGTTTGAGAGTTGATTGAAAAATAAAAGAAGAATAAAAGAAAGAAAAACAATCGATTAAATGGTTGGTTTAATCAATTAAAGATGGAATCTTTGGGATTGCGGTTTCACCACAGGTTCTCGTTGTACTAATTCCTATACAATTATACTAATTCATCTCCTATTCCAGGTAGTGGCCTGTAGTCAGAATTGTTCGTTGTCGTGATACAATTCACTACCTAAATCTAGGTCGGTTCCGCGGTAGTAGTAACCTATACCCTAAATTAGGTGCATGAAGATCACACTCTGGGTTTCTGCCATTAACTGTACATTGCCTTGTTCAAAGGATTTATTAGTTAATGTGATATTTGTCTCTTTTCAACTGTTAATTCTTCTTTCAAAGTAATTAAAGGTATTAAATTATCATTAGGGTGATCAATAATAATGATATAATGGAGAAAATGAAATCATACCACACATTTTAGAGACAAATTATGATAACTATGTCAAAATTGTCATACAATGATTACCTGGGCTACTCCCAGTCCTAAAGATAAAGGGGATTAGCCCCTCATGTTCATCGCAGTGAAAGACATGATGAGAGAAAGGGAAACCATATGGAAAATGTGAATAGTTGTGATGTAAACCCCTGAACGGAGGAGATCTGGGCATTCCCCAGTGTAGGATAAGAGATCTATAGCCTTTTGGCAGTGGGAAACTCCTTCCGCGGCTCTCAGAACGATCAGGGCATGGCTCTGGGCTCTGTTCTTCTCTCCTTCTCCTCCTCGAGACTTGTGTAATGTCTCTGGACGTGATAGATTGCTTAGGGAAACTATAATTAGGTATATGCACCACTTTAGGTCACCCAAAAATCACCACCGTATGATTAGACATGATCTTTAGCAAAACCTGATCTAACGGCGTCGATACCATTGACGCAGGTCGATGGTATCGACCTGCATGAGGCACCGACGCTTGTACGATTCTTGGGGTTCTCTCTGATGTTGCCTCGATACCATCGACGGTGTGTCGATGGCATAAACGCCTTAGGCATCACTTTTCTCTGGAATCCAACATTGCCTCTTCTCAAGTGAAGTCGATAGTATTGACTCCTGGGTCGATAGTATCGACCTCTGGAAATCTGGCTCATTGACGCTCTCTCGATACCATCGACAGTCCCATCGATGGTATCGACTTCTGGTTGCTCTTCTCTGGCAATGCACTATGACCAGGTCAATGATATCGACCATCCATCGATGGTATCGACGTATTCAGATATCTGAATTGCCTAAAATGAAAAGAAGAACACCAATCAAATCAAACAAATATGATCTTTTATACAGAATAATATGAAACAGGGTAAATTTGATGCAAAAGGAGACTATAGACTAAAGGTAGTGAATCATGCGATATTAATCACAAATATGACCAAAACACGCATAAAACACATGCAAACCAGTCTATAAAAGTGACTCAAAATCCCTACATCAAACTCCCCTAAGCTTGAACATTTCTCGTCCTCGAGCGCAAAACTATAGAATAGAATTACGAGAGTCAACTAAAGAACATATTAGCATAAAAGACAACTCAATATGACTCCCACCTGTCATGCACATGCCGGCCCTCACTGACCACATAACGATAACTACCCTAAAGGTGACAATGATCATCCATAAGAAATATCCACCCCAAGATCATCACACACTACCAAATAAAGCAGTTGATATAATGAATTCCTCCGGTTCAGACTTAGTGCATCTCGTGATCTCCTATCTACGTTGCTCAAGTCCTAACTACCATCTAAATAGAAGCATATCTCCTAGTATACAATAATGAGGAGATAATCATGAGTGGGCTACCATTTTGAGCAACGGTGGATGAAATGGGTGACTATGGAAGAAAGAGAAGCACCAAATAGTTTAATCATGCAAAATCTACAAAATGACCTAAATGATGCATATGCGTATGAAAATGACCTAATGCCTAAATTTTAGGTAGAATGGTGAAAGAACTATCATTTCGTCTCAAGATGAGATGGAATGACACTAAAACTACATTATGTGCTTATTCCTCTTTTCTTTATGTATACATGCAGGTGAAACAAGTTCCTTTCTCCCTCTCCTTTTTTTCACTTACATTTCTTCTCTTTTTCTCTTTTTTTTCAAGCCCTCATTTTTCAATTGACTAGAAGAACATTCACAATATTTTTTTTCGGGCTTATTTCCACTTAGCTAACATCATTGATGCCTTACAAATTACTTTTTAGAGGGTATAGAACAATTTTCCTATTTTTCTTATTTTCCAAAAGAAATAAGGCACAACAAGTCATATATGCTCTAGAGTATGAAAAATGCAACTATAATGACATGCACTTGAGAATGTGTGAATGCATAGATGCAAAATCTAGCTACAATGAAATCCTATCTACATGTCATGCAATCAAGAGATGAAAAACTATAAGTTCTTCCAGTTCTTATGGTGGATATTGAATGAAATGAAATGGATAGATCACAAGACTAATGTACAAAACCATTGGAATAGATTATATTTCCCTCTTTACTGACCTATGTAACAATAAATCAAAGGGTTTCTCTCTCTCACTTTTGATTAAAGTCCCATTACCATTTGGTCAGTTTAGGCTCAACATCCATGTCTATCCACATTTCTTGAATCATACGGCTGTACAGTTATGACCTTATGTTTTAAAGTTGACAAACCCAATTATTGTATTAGGTTAAGTGCTCAATTTCAAACAAGTTCAACTTACAACTTCCTGAAAAAAATTTAAATATGCTCAAATTTCACACCCCTAATTCCCATATGAAAGGCATAGAGATGACACATTACACTAGACATCCATGGATACACTAGATAGCATGTGGATCCTAAAAACTAAGAAAATTGCTAAAAAGAAAAGGAAATAAAAGATAGAAACGACTCCATCTCCCCCCCAAGCTTGAATTTGACTATGGCCTCATAGTCAAAAACAATCTCAGTAGGTGGAACAGTGATACCGTTTACTGCTCAGGTAGCGGGTACTGTGGGGCACTGGGATCCCATGATGGATATTGCCCCTGGAAGTTTGGATCATATGGGGGCATCAGTCGTGGCACGAATGTGTCAATCTCCATGGGAGCAGCTCGCGAGGAGGATGAACTGACGTTCCTCACCATGATGAAAGAAAAGAGACAGAAGAATGGAGCTCGGTGAAGGTCAGATAGAAACTTGCGTGACCAAGGAAAAATCTCCAATTTCGATGAAGGACCTACATGGGCCACCAGAGAAGATGATCTCCAATGTCAATGAAGAGCTTGGTGATGATTTATCGATTTCCAGATGCTCGATGAAGATCCCCGGTTGCTCTGTAATACTCAGCGTAAGAGTTGAGGGGATTTGCTCTGAAGGTGTGAGTAGAAATGATAAATTATCCCTCCTTTTATAACTGAAATTGATGCCATTGTCGCTCCGTCGATACCATCGATGGGGTGTCGATGGTATCGACCCTTTCTGTTTCAAATACCCTCGCAAGGCCCGGGCACCACTTCCTCACTGCTGCCCAGTCGATACCATCGATAGGGATGTCGATGGTATCGACTTTACTGAGACGGATTTCTCTAAAATTCTTTAGGGATCTCGCGAGCATCGACTTCTTAGTCGATACTATCAACCCAGCCCTCTCTTTTTTTCCGATGTCACTGATGGTAGGTCGATACCATCGACTCAGAAAATTTTCTGTAGCCTCTTGCCTGCACCCACGTCACTACCATCGACACTGTGGTCGATGATATCGACTTTCTATCAGTACTGCACACTGAGCAAACTTATTAGGGGTATCATTTTTACACTAAAAAGGAAATTAACCAAAACTAACTTGAAAACACGATAGAAAATAAAATAACTAGAAAAATGTGAACTACCTATAGTTGGGTTGCCTCCCAACAAGTGCCCTACTTTAACGTCTTAGGCTAGACGCAATCAAGCTCATCATTCTTCCTTAAGTTCCATGAGTTTAACCTCATGCACCTTTCTCGTGTAATCATCCCCATAGTAGAGCTTCAATCTTTGACCATTCACTAAGAACGTTAGCTCTCCATCTCTCACCATAATAGCACCATGTGGTCGGACATCTTCCACCACAAAAGGTCCACTCCACCGGGATTTCAGTTTCTCAGGATGCAACTTTAATCTCGAGTTGAACAATAACACACGATCACCCTTTTTGAAAATGCGCATTTGAATGTGGCGGTCGTGGAGTTGCTTTTTCTGTTCTTTATAGATCCTATGGTTCTCATAAGAATTCATCCTAAGCTCATCTAACTCATTGAGCTCTAACATTCTCTTCTTGCCTGCATCATCATAGCTTATATTAAGCTTCCGTAACACCCAGTGCACTTTATGCTCTAACTCACCCGGCAGATGACAAGCCCGCCCGTAAACCAACCTAAAAGGCATAATGCCTATAGGTTTTTTAAAGGCGGTCCTAGATGCCCATAAAGAATCTGGTAGTAGTGCACTCCGATTCTTCCTAGAGGATGCCACTATGTGTTCTAATATCTTCTTGATCTCTCGATTGGAAACCTTGACTTGGCCTTGCGTCTGCGGATGATATGGGGTACCAACATTGTGTTTGACCCTGTATTTACTGAATAGTGTAGCAAATTTCTTGTTCATGAAATGGGTGCCTCCATCACTTACAATCATTCATGGCAAACCAAACCTGCAAAATATATATTCCTTCACAAACCTGCACACTACCGCAACGTCATTAGTCCTTGTGGGTATTGCCTCTACCCATTTCGACACATAATCAATGACAAGAAAAACATATAAGTTGGAATTTGAGGACACAAATGGTCCCATGAAATCGATGCCCCATAAATCAAATACCTCAACCTCTTGAAACACGTTGAGGGGCATCTCTTGATGCCTTGAGATGTTACCCGCCCTTTGACATGAATCACATCTTTTCACATAGTCATAGGCGTCTCAAAAGAGTGTAGGCCAATAAAGGACACTCTCCAACACTTTGGCCACTATCCTTTTGCTCGCATGATGATCTCTAGTGGGTAGTGTATGAAAGTGACTGAGCAAACTATCATATTCACCTTCCGGTACACACATGTGTCAGATGCCATCCCTGCATTGTCTCAACAAAATGGGGTCATCCCAAAAATAATATCTTAAAGAATGGAAAAATCTCTTCTTTTCTTGATAAGTCCAATCGTCCGCTATTTCCTTACATGCAAGATAATTCACAATATTCTAAAACCACAGATCCTTAGATTTTATCGAAAGGATTTTCTCATCGGGAAACATATCAGTAATGGGTATATTGATATCTCTCTCATCTACCCGCTCTAACTGAGATAAGTGGTCCGCAACCACATTTTCAATGCCTGCCTTATATTTAATTTCGATGTCAAACTCTTGCAAGAGCAAGATCCACATAATCAATCTAGGCTTGGCATCTTTCTTTTCCATTAAGTATTTGATGGCAGCGTGGTCCGTCCAAACCACAACTTTTGACCCCACTAAATATTGCCTAAATTTTTAAAATGCGAAAACCACGACAAGTAGCTCTTTTTCAGTGGTGGTATAATTAAGTTGTGCATCATTTAAAGTTTTAGATGCATAGAAAATCACTGTGGGTTTATTCTCAAAATGCTACCCAAGAACAGCCCCTACAGTAAAATCCGACGCATCACACATAAGCTCAAAGGGCTTAGTCCAATCCGGCGTTTGGACAACCGGTGCAGAAATTAATTCTTCTTTAAGAACATTAAAGGCATGTATGCATTTCTCATTGAAATCAAACGCGACATCCTTCTCAAGTAATTCAGAGAATGGTTTAGCAATTTTGGAAAAATCTTTGATAAAACGGCGATAGAAACCCACGTGACCAAGGAAACTCCTCACTCTCTTCACCAAATTCGGTGGAGGTAATTTGGCAATAACCTCGATTTTTACTAGATCTACCTCCAGTCCTTTGCTAGACACCTCGTGTCCAAGAATGATTCCTTCGCTAACCATCATATGACACTTTTCCCAATTTAGGACTAGATGTGTGTCCTCACATCTTTGTAACACTTGATCCAAATTATACAAGCACTCATCAAACGATGCATCGTAGATGGAAAAGTCATCCATAAAAACCTATAGGCAGCGCTCCACCATATAAGAAAATATAGCAAGCATACAACGCTGAAAAGTGGCCGGTGTGTTGCATAACCCAAACGGCATGTGGCGATATGTGAAAGTCCCATAAGGACAAGTGAAGGTGGACTTCTCTTGATCCTTAGGATCTATAGAAATCTGATTATAACCGGAATAGCCGTCCAAAAAGCAAAAATGAAAGCGGCCAGCTAGCCGCTCTAAAATCTAATCAATAAATGGTAGAGGGAAATGGTCTTTTAAAGTGGCAGAATTGAGGCGACGGTAATAAATGCACACTCGCCACCCGGTTACCAATCGGGTAGTGACAGTTTCATTCATAGGATTCTGAGTTACAGTGATTCCCCCTTCTTAGGGACTACCTATGTTAGACTTACCCACGTCGAGTCAGAAATGGCATAGATGATGCCTGCAGAAAGGAGCTTGATCACCTCCTTCTTAACAGCCTCCATCATACTCAGGTTGAGTCGACATTGCAGCTGAATCATAGACTTGGCTCCTTCCTTGAGCTGGATCTTGTGCTGGCAAAGAGTAGGGGAAATCCCCTTAATATCAGCAACTGACCACCTAAATGCACCACGGTGGTTCTTCAGCACGATCATCAATTATTTTTCTTCATCGACACTCAGATATGCCGAGATAATCACCGGTAGCTTTTCACCATCATCTAAGAAGGCATACTTCAAGTGAGGGGGCAGTGGCTTCAGCTCTAATTCCAGTGGACATATCAATGATGATTGAAGTGGTGGTGGGAGTGGTCCAAGATCCTCATAGTGCTTGGCATAATAGCAAGGGAGAACTTGAAGCATCTTGACACATTCTTGTAACAACATGCTTCTCATCCAATCATGCATGATGTTGAAAAGACAAGCTTTAAGGGGAAGTTTCGGATATGAATCAAGCATAGAAACTACTACTGCATTATCCTCCATAGATAGAGGAATTTCCTCCTCTTCATCGTTTGGATAACCCACAGATTTACACAGAGAAACAACTTTTTTTTGTTCCATGATATCCACGGCTAGTGTCCCCTTGTCTACCTTAGTCATCCCATGAGCCATATCTAGAAATGGCTTCCCTGAACAAAGAGAAATGTTCTGATCAAAATGCTTTACCATACGACATTGCTCCTTTGCATGTGATTGTTTTGTACTTGGTGGCATGAACATATCAAATCTTTCATCCACTATACCCAACGTCAGACGGCCTCTACCCATTTCTAGTATCATATATGCAGTATCCTGGAAGGGTCTTCCTAGGAGTAGCTCATTCCCTTGCTCATCTTGCATCTCCATTACTACGAAATCAGCTGGAAATACAAATATGTCAACTTTTATCAAAACATACTCACAAATACCATATGGTCGTACCACAGAATTATCCGTGAGTTGAATTGTCATGTTGCTTTGTCTAGATTCCTTAAGACCCAGTTTCTTGAAAATAGAAAGGGACATCAAGTTTATACTTGCCCCGGAATCGCACAATGCTTCGCCAAATTTCACCTTACCAATGTAACATGAAATATTGAAGCAACCTGGATCTTGTCGTTTTGGTGGAAACGTGCCCAAAATAAAGGCGCTAACCTACTCTCTCATTATCAGGAATCTTCCTCTTCTTGGTAATTACATCCTTCAGAAACTTACCATAAGAGGGTATCTACTCGATAGCTTCTAATAAAGGGATGCTAACCAAAAGTTTCCTAAAACTATCTAGAAACTTTTTGAACTGAGCATCCACCTTCTTTGCCTTCAGACTATTTGGATAAGGGACTGGGACAGTTTGTGCCCTCTGATGTGGTGGCACATATGGCGTCCTCTTTTCAGTCTCTTCCTCTATAATGGGCTCTTCTGCGGCCTTCTCTGCAACATCCTCTACTATCTCTGTGATTGTGTCTTCCTCTGTGGCCTCACATGTGGCTTCTGGTTGTGGTGTGTTTGGTTCATTTTCCTTAGAGTTTAAAGTCTTCTTTCCACTCCTCAACAAAATTGCTTTGGCTTGTTGATTCCCTCCTGGAATATTTGTATTTCTTGGGAAGCCTTGTTGTGTTGGTTTCTTTAAACTTGAAAAATCTACTGCCATCTGTGCTAAAGATGTATCAAGTGTCCTCATTTGAGCCCCATGACTTTGCAGAGTTTGCCCAAACTGATTCATAAACTCTCCTTGTTGCTTGATTTGTTGACCAAAGGTGCTCATCAGCTCTTGATTCTGCTTTATCACCTGGTTGAGAAAATCATTGCTCTTGTCCTCTGTCATGGGATGTGGCTTAGCATTCGGATCCTAGAGAAAATTATTTAGATCCTTCCATGAGAATTTATAATCTTTCCTCCAAGAGTAATCATGATTCTTGTACCCTTGTTGTTGATGCATGTATTTAACTTGCGCATCTTCATCTGTTTCCTCCTCTTATGCAAGTAGCTTTTTAGCAATTAGGTCCATCTTTTCATTGAGTTCTTTGATGTCTTTGGCATCTCCCACAACCTTAACTTGTTCCGGAGCATCTCTATCACCCCATGACTGCTTTTTAGCCATGTTTTTCAGAATTTCCCAACACCTTGTACTGCTGAATCTAGATTGCTTCTATCATGCTCAAAAAGAGAAAAATAGAAAATCTTGACCTACTTTTCTTTGTCTAGCCCATTATGTGGGCATCTCCTCAGCATTATCTAGAATCTCTCCCATGTCTCAGAATATGTTTCAGCAGCTTTCTGACTGAAGTTATGGATTTTTCTTATGAGATCATTTGTCTTCTCAGGCAGGAAAAATCTCTCGAAGAAAACTTCAACCATGTGGTCCCAAGATTCCACATACTAGTCGTCCAGATTATGTAGCCATTCTCGAGCATTTCCCGCTAGAGAACTGGGAAATAACTTCAAGTAGAGCATCTCCTGTGGAAACCGGTCTATGTTGACCATATCACATTTCTTCACGAACTGGCTTATGTGGGTCACTGGATCTTCATTTTTGAGCCTGTGAAACGCATTAGACTTGACCAAATTAATTAGTCCTGGGTCAATTTTGTAGGTAGGAATGTTGATGGCCTGCTTCTTAATTGGCCCCTTAGATACAGAAGAGGACGACGCCTTAATTTTCTCCCAAATTGTTTGTTCCTCAGCCACTGCTTCGGGTTCAGAATCTGAATTCTCATTCTCGAGCTGATTTTGGGTGTCGTTCTCCTCGTAGTCTGATCCCAAAAATGGGACCTCCGACAATGACTGTGCGTAGTCTGTGCTACACATACTCACCATGCACTAGTACCTGCACAGTAATACATTTAATTAGGCATAGTGCTAGACGATTACGGATTATAAAAGATAGACGATTAATTTCCATAATTTAAAAATTTTAAAAACAATGTGGCCTAGAGTGGCCGCTTGCAGCCCTCGTAGTGCCAAAAATTGTCGTTCCCCGGCAACGGCGCCAAAAACTTGACACGAATTTACCGTGCATAAAATGTAAGTGCATGCGCCAAAGTAATATAGGCCTTTGTCAGGCCCGAGTCGAACTCAGGGAACGGATTTTCGGTAGCCTACTACTAACTGTTCGCAATCAGCTAGACCGATTAAAATGGTTTCAGAGTTGATTGAAAGAGAAAAGAAGAATAAAAGAAAGAAAAACAATCGATTAAATGGTTGGTTTAATCATTTAAAGATGGAATCTTTAGGATTGCGGTTTCACCGCAAGTTCTCATTGTACTAATTCCTACACAATTATCCTAATTTGTCTCCTATTCTAGGTAGTGGCCTATAGTCAGAATTGTTCATTGTCGCGATACAATTCACTACCTAAATCTAGGTCGGGTCCACGGTAGTAGTAACCTATACCCTAAATTAGGTGCATGAAGATCACACTTTGGGTTTCCACCATTAATTGTACATCGCCTTGTTCAAAGGATTTATTAGTTAATGTGATATTCGTCTATTTTCAATAGTTAATTCTTCTTTCAAAGTAATTAAAGGTATTAAATTATCATTAGGGTGATCAATCATAATGATATAATGGATAAAATGAAATCATACCATGGATTTTAGAGACAAATTATGATAACTATGTCAAAATTGTCATACAACGATTACCCGGGCTACTCCCGGTCCTAAAGATAAAGGGGATTAGCCCCACATGTTCATCTCAATGAAAGACATGATGAGAGAAAGGAAAAACATATGGAAAATGTGAATAGATGTGATGTAAACCCCCAAACGGAGGAGATTCGGGCGTTCCCCAGTGTAGGATGAGCAATCTACAGCCTTTCGGCAATGGGAAACTCCTTCCACAGCTCTCAAAATGATCGGGGTGTGGCTCTGGGCTCCGTTCTTCTCTCCTTCTCCTCCTGGAGACTTGTGTAATGGCTCCGGACGTGATAGATTGCTTAGGGTAGCCGTAATTAGGTATATGCACCACTTTAGGTCGCCCAAAAATCACCACTGTATGATTAGACACGATCTTTAGCAAAACCTGATCTAATGGTGTCGATACCATCGACGCGGGTCAATGGTATCGACCTACATGAGGCATCGGTGCTTGCGTGATTCTTGGGGTTCTCTCTGATGTTGCCTCAATACAATCGACGGTGTGTCAATGGTATCGATGCCTTAGGCGTCACTTTTCTCTGGAATCTGACACTGAAGCTACCTCTGCTTAGGTAAAGTTGATAGTATCGACTCATGGGTCGATAGTATCGACCTCTGGAAATCTGGCTCGCTGACGCTCTCTCGATACCATCGACAGTCCCATCGATGGTATCGACTTCTGGTTGCTCTTCTCTGGCAATGCATTGTGACCAGGTCGATGGTATCGACCATTCATCGATGGTATCGATGTATTCAGATATCCGAATTGCCTGAAATGAAAATAAGAGCACCAATCAAATCCAGCAAATATGATCTTTTATATAGAATAAGATGAAACAAGGTAAATTTGATGCAAAATGAGACTATAGACTAAAGGTAGTGAATCATGCGATATTAATCACAAATATGACCAAAAACACATAAAACACATGCAAACCAGTCTTTAAAAGTGACTCAAAATCTCTGCATCAGGTGACAACCTTGTGATGGACTCAATATCATTTCAACAAGGACTCAAAACATTTCTCTAAGAAGTGGGACCCTTCGTCAGAGACTATGGTATGAGGTACCCCAAATCTAGGAAAAGTAATGTCTTTGAAAAGTTTCTTCATTGTTTTGGTATCACAAGTTTTGGTGGGGATGGCTTTGACCCATTTTGAAACATAGTGTACAACCACCAAGAGGAAGGGAACGAGCCCATATAATCTACCCACAACTGTCGAAAATTTCAATCTCTTCCCAAGAAGTCATGGGCATTTGGTATCTTTTGGATATGTTTCCGGTCCTTTGACATTAAATTACAAGTGAGAACAAATTGGTAGGAATCTTTGAATAGAGTAGGCCAGAAAAAACCAGATTGTAACACTTTCCTAGCAGTTTCTGAGAGCTCATGTGCCCCCAGTGGGGCCAGAATGGCACTTCTCAAGAATTTAATGAGCATGTTCCTCAGTGACATACCTATGGTAAATCCCATCTGCACATATCCTAAAAAGGTAGGGATCATCCCAATAGTATTGTTTCACATCATGCAAAAAAATTAGCTTTAGAATGTCCCTTATTGTAAGGCCCCTGAATTTGCTTAATGCATTTAATGAGCTTAATTACCATAAATTAATGCTTAGAACCCTGCTATAACCTTTTAATATGTTTTAAAATCATAAGACAAGCTTAAGTTTCAAATTTGGTCCAATTTGGACATTGTTTGAGCAAGTTATGCAATTTTTTGTACATTTTGAACTTTTTGCAATTTACCCAATTGAGGGGTTTTCTTTGAAATTTGTCACGTACATTATGTTCCTTAGATGTTATTTTATCATTATTGAGTATTTTTATCCATGAGGATCCTAGTTGAGCCATGGTTTGAAGGTGTTTTCCTCAAGGGTATTTTAGGGTTTACCCCTTCATGGATGAGCTACCTTTAGTAGCTATCAACTAACGAATTATGTGATTGGCTGGGAATTTCAACAAAGGAAAGCTAAGAAGGTCTATATAGATGGTGGGGGAGATTCTTGTGTGTATCTTGTATATTCTTAATATTTTAAGGCCATAGACACATGGGGAAGCTACTTTTACACCTCATGCTTGCATCCATCCTTATCCATGGGCTATATTTACCTCTTCCTTATCTAAGTACGAATATATGCTTGCTTTCTCTTTCCTCTAACCTGTATAAACGACTCCACTCTGTTTTTATGCAGAACCAAGTGCTCTAAGGTAGAAGACATCCTCTTTTAGTAGAAGAAGGTCTCCTAGAGCTCCATCTAGCCCTACCTAGGGTTTCCAAAGTCATCTTCTAGGGATTTCGACCAAGGCAAGTTTTTTTCTTCCTTCCTTCTCCATTTCTCTTTTTGTTATCCTTCCTTAGACCTTCCTCCAGGTCAACACCTTGCTTTTCCATGGTGAAAGTGGCTCTAGAACTCAAAAATTTATCCTTCTTGTTTCTTTTTCTAGGATTTTGCTTCTTTGTGGAGAGAAGTACCTATTTGGCCAAGTTTAGATCATAATCCAAGGTTTTCTTGTCCTATTTGCTTGAGATTATTTATTTTTGGGATCTGACCTACTCTATAGAGGTGAGTTATATAACATTCTTCACTTATACTGCTTGTTAGAAGCTTGTTAGTTCATATTTATGCTTTAATGTGATGAACTAAGCATAGAGAAACCATGCTTGTTTAGAATTACGAATTTTTGTGGTGTTCCCTATTTTTTTCCAGTTCTATATGAACTTGTAAACATGTGTAAGACCTTTCTAATGTGTAACATGATCTGGGACAGGTTTATAGCATCAACCTATGGTGCTAAGCACAAAATAATTGATGGTTCAAATTAGGGTTTTCAAGCTATTTCCTTCCCTATCACACAACTGATGGTCATATCATTCAATAACCAATGGTGTTGCTATCTTGGAAACTGATGTTCATGATCAAGGGTGTCAAATTTATGGTGACAACCTATGTTCACCCCCTTACTTCAGGTTTTGGCTCAATTAGACGTTTAATTATCATTTACTAAGTATTCTAATAATGTTATCAGTCGATGATGACATTAGCTTAATATTTGATGTTGTTAACTAAATGTATTACTGATATAACAACCAATGGTGACCTAATGATCACAATTACTGGTGTATTAGGTCATCACCATATATGACGAGTAAAGAATGTAATTTTAGATTTGACTCAACCTTGAACCAATGGTTCCTTGGTTCAATTGATCTAATGGTTAGAACTATACTTCAATTGATAACCTTGAACAATGAACCTGATCCAATGAATAATATTATATGCATTAACATCCAATGGATTAGAATAAATCACATGGTATTATATGTGGGTCCTAGTGATGATAATTCAATGGTTTAATACCATTAATTTGTAGTTTTACCATTTCCATTATATAGTTATATTTGATCAATCACTATAGTAAGTGGATGCGTAACTCCCATGTGATCTAGCTTGTTATACCTAACCTTAATGTAATTATATGATGTTAATTGGTTATAATCAGACATCTTTAATTATTAATGTGATAATGAATTACTCTCTTCTTGTGTTGAAACCACAATGTAGTACTATTTGAATATCATAATGCCTTGTCATGTTAATATCTATGGACATATATGTGTTAATGATCTTTTGAGCCTTGTTTAAGGCATGGAATGATGATGATAACCTTACTATGAAAATGTGATTATCTTAACGACCTTTGGGCATGTTTGAAGCCATGATTGAGGTGAAATCCTATTCATGTTCCAATAAGGGTTAAAACACTAGAACTTGTGATAAGATATTGGTATCTTCTAATAGTATGATGATAAGTGTGGTCCATTAATTTGCAATGAATGATAGAATGTGGTAATGTGATTAAGATTTATATCTCAAATGTTTTATATCTTTTGAAGTTGTTATACTTATACTCTTGTTAGAAAAGAATTAGGGTTTGGATGTCCACTTGTATGATAAAGCCTTAAATGCATTCAATTAGCAGTAATTAATCAAGTGTAACTTTAATCATGTAGAGCCCTGTGTCATAGAGCCATCTTCAGTGTTAGAACTTAATAGATGGTGAAATGAGTATTCCCAAGGGAAACTCAGAGCCCATATTGTTGAGTATGTAGGGGTGGCAAGTTGAGGATATATCCTTGTCATCCACAATTACATGTTATGGAGGATGTCTATGGTCATGCCTCTGACATTTGATGTGACTGAGGACAGTTGTAGTTGTACCTCAGAATAGAGGGTTTTGTATACCCTATTTTCTAGTATCGTAACTTGTACCAAGTACCGACTAGTTGTTATCAGTTGACTATATGTCAGTATTGGCAGTTTGACTGGTATGTCACTACAGTTTACTCGTACTAATCGAGGGGAAGAGATCTTAGGATACTGACACTCCTAGATCTTATACAGAACTAAATAGCACTTCACAGTGGTTAGTTGGACTTTGAGTGGTACGACTCAAACTCCCCATGGCATAATAATAAAATATATAATACCATCTGTGTAGTATAATTGCTAGGGTTTAATATGTATCACATTAGTTGATTAACCCTTATCTTGTCTTGTCTTTACACTACATAGTTCTTACATGATGCAGACTTATGAACATTTTGTAATTCTACTTGATGTTATAACTTATTTGCTTAACTTCTTAGTATGCTTAAACTATTAAATTTGTTCATATTTCTTATTCAATACCCTATCTGCTCAATGTATTTACTATTAGTTAATATGTTATAATCAATATATGTTGGAGAGAGTTATATCTCTTGCTGGGACTGGGTCTCACCCGTGGGTCACCACATTTTTTAGGTGGTCGCGGGAAATGAGGTCGAGGTCGCGTTGTAGAAGAGAACCAACCCGGTGATCAATAGATTCATAAGGTTGGTTAGTTGTAGATGTTAGTAGTAGAGTCCTAGTGTCATCCCTGTACTCCCAGGTCTGGGTATGGGATGTGTTTTCTAGATGATATACTCGTATCGACATGAGATTTTGGTAGTATGCCAACGTTTGTAAATATATGGCATGTAAATGTGAAATATCTTTTGTATGCAGGATAAGACTGAGGTATTTAGACCCATATGTAAATACTTGTTACAGTATATGAGAATGGAATGATGTACCTTTTGTAAATGTTCTAGAGTTTATTTACATTGTTGGAATTGGTTTTAATTATTCTGCATTTTTTACTATGTGATTAATTAGTAGTTGATCGTGTTTTATGTTTTGAGTAATCTCATTTAGTGTGATGAGGTGTCACATTTATATTCTGGGTGCAATACACCTACAGCTAGACAATTTACATGATCTGCAAACCAAGGATATTGGGATTCCATTTTCAACAATTTGTCATTGGGAAGAGAGTCATTGATGGGGCTACCATCATCATCAAAAAAATCAAGGTGGCTAAGATGGTCGGCAACAACATTCTCGCAACCTTTATTGTCAAGCATTTCTAGGTCAAACTCTTGAAGCAAAAGGACCCAACAAAGAAGATAAGGTTTGGCATCCTTTTTGGTCATCAAGTATCTAATGGTTGCATGGTCCATATAGACAATAACCTTGGAACCAACTAAATAGGAGCAGAACTTGTCAAATGCATACACTATGGCTAGAATTTCCTTCTCAGTGGCGGTGTGATTCCACTAGGCATCATCAAGAGTTTTGGATGCATATTAAATCACTTGGTGCTTTTTATGAGCATGTTGTCCATGAATAGCACCAACAACATAATCACTCGCACCACACATTAACTCAAAAGTCAAGGACCAATCAGGGGCCCTAATGATAGGGGTAGAATTGAGAGCATCTTTCAAACAAAGGAAATTATGCAAGCTTTTTCAAATACAAAAGGGGTGTCTTTTTGGAGAAGGTTTGTTAGGGGTTTGATGATCTTTGAAAAATCACGGATGAAGTGATGATAAAAACCCACATGCCCAAGGAAGGAACAAATGTCCTTGATAGAATAAGGGGTTGGGAGTTTGGAGATGACCTTGATCTTGGCTCTATCAAATTCTATGCCATGTGTTTTTTTGTAGACCTACAAATATATAATAAAAAATGAAATGACACAAGATGGTGATATATTTTTCAAGTTATACCATTTCTAGGATAACAAACCTTTAGTCTTACATTCTTCTTCTAGAGAAAGTGTGGCTGCTTGATCGGTTGCTCACTTTATGGCCTAAGAAAATCCCTTTTGTCACTATAAACTGACATTTTTCCCAATTCAAATCAAGTGTGCTTCCTCACACTTTTCCAAAACAAAAAATAGATGCCTAAGGTATGAGTCAAAGATTTCTCCATAGATGGATAAATCATCCACAAACACCTCCATTACGGTCTCAGTCAATCCAGCGAAGATAGCGGACATGCACTGCTAAAAAGTGGTTGGGGCATTGCAGAACCCGAAGGGCATTTGCTTGAGTGCATAAGTGCCAAATGGGAAAATGTAGGTTATTTTCTCCTGGTCGTCAGGATGAATGGGAATCTAATAAAAACCTGAATAGCCATCAAAATAAAAAAAAATATTTTTGATGGGAAAGGAGCTCTAGTACTTGATCCAGAAAGGAAAGAGGGAGGTGATCATTCTGAGTGGCCTTATTTAGCTTTCTATAATCAATACTCATCCTCCATCTCATAATGGTACAGGTGGGAATGAGATCATCTTTATCATTTCTCATGAAAGTGGTACCTCCTTTCATGGGGATGACTTGGATAGTCCTAACCCAGGGCAAGTCAGAGATAGGATAGATGATCCTGAATTCAAACGTATGATAACCTCTAGATGCACAACCTCTTTCAGGTTTTGATTTAGTTTCCTCTGAGGGTCTCTAGAAGGTTTATACTCTTCTATAATAGGAATTTTACGCATGCAAATAGCTTGATTGATCCCTATCAAATCAACCATTTTGTATCCTAAGGCAGCTTTCCTCTTCCTAAGCTCATTCATGAGCTTGGTTTCCTATCATAGGTAAGATCAGAGTTAATGATAAAATGATAAAGTTTTTGTTCATCAAGGAAGACATACTTAAGACCTTCAGGGAGGTGTTTCATCTTGGGTGCCTTAGGGGGTTTAGGTTTTTCATCTATGAGAGAGATCATTTTGAGGTCCTCAAACTCTTCATCATGGATCTCCTCAAAGGTGTCAAGATGAAGTCTATGTTGCTCCAATTTCTCGTCTTCAAAGCCACAATCAATAGGGGTCATGAGGGCATTATGAAAGGGATCCTCAATTATTCTCATTCTTGTCTCAACTATTGGATCTTCTCAATACAATCCAAGAGATAAACCTCTTCTTGGAGGCTTGGACTCTACATGTTTTCAAACACCCTAAACTTTTGGGTTTGTTTTCCTAGGTGCAATAAGATGGTTCTGGCCTCGACATCAATCAAGGCACGAGCGGTAGCCAAAGATAATGGACTACCATAAGAGATAAGAATCTTTCCCAACCCTTATAGATATGTCTTCAATTATACCCATAGGTTTTGTCATAGAGGAATCATCCAATTGGATGGTCATGGCAGTAGGAAGTATGTCAAAAAATCCCAACCTCCTACAAAGACTAAAGGGCATGATAGAAATACTAACACCCAAATATGCAAGGCCCTTCCCACAAGCATTATCACCTAGGTAGCACCCAATCCCAAAGGAACCAAGATCTTTCTTCTTCTCAGCCATTTTTCTTTGAATGATGTCCGAAGTGGTTCTAGAAAGCATTAAAGTCTCATGTTCTTTGTTTGTATACTTCCTACTCAATAAGGTTTTCATATATTTGGACCAGGTAGCCATATTGGCTAAAGCATCAAGGAAAGGAATATCCACATTCAACCTTTTCATGGAATCCCTAAATTTCATGAAACATGTATTGAGCCTAGTTTTCTTTAGGCAGGTTTGTTATGGAGGACAAGGTATCTAAATAGGGATTTCTAGCTCACCAATTTCCATGGGTGGGGCCACATGAGAAGGGATAGTAGCTTTAAGTGTAGAAGGAGTATCAACAATTACAATGTCATCATCCTCAAAATTCAAAGGTACAACTGTGTGTTTCTCTGGAGGTGGGGTAGTAGAGTGAGTCTTTCCCGAACGAGTGGAGACAACCTTGAGTTGTTCACGGTGTTTTGGATTGTTTTCGGGTTGTCCAATAAAGGTTCTGGTAGGTGGCTTTTGTTAGGCAAAGAATTGGGCTAACTGAGTGCCAGTTGCCTTTTGGTGAGCTTGTGAGAAAGAAGGATTTAATTTGTGGAAAAGATGCATTATTATAGAGCAGCTAACCTTCCATCAATTGAGGGTGTGGGAGCACTTTGTTGTGCTTGAGGTTGGGGTGGCAGCTAATTAATGTTTTGAAATTGTTGTCCTTGGTAAGGCCCATGCTTCTAGAAATTAGCCCTATAATTCCTTTGGTTTTCAAGGTTCCTTTGATTGTTGTTATATGGGAAACCTGGTGGTAGATGGTAGTTGGCTTGAGGTGCGAAGGTATTCGTGGAGAGGGGAGTTGAGAGGAGTTTTAAGCTCCTGTAAGATTTCCATATTGGAATCTGGGGTGGTTTCTAGCTTGATTTGGATTGTGGTAAGCTTGGTCCGGGATACTATGGATGGAGTTTAGGTCTTCTAATTGACCAACTTTTGTCTCCATGGGAGTGTTGTAAAGGTATTGACATTGGAGGGTAGCATTATCATACCCTTGGCAAATACCGCATAGAGCTTATTTAGCTCTAACATGCTGAGGTTGCCTTTCATAGGAATTGATGGTGGACTGAAGGCGATCCTATTTTAAAGAAATCATCAGGGCTTCAATGATGTTTTTAATGTTAAGGTCTCCCTCAGCCTTGGCTACTTTGAGGATCCCACTGGTACCTCATCTCACTTGTGTTTTAGAAGTACGCTTCATGACTCCCCATGCTTTTTCTAGACTTTGGAACATAAAATTTCCTCTAGATGAGGAATCAAGAAATTTCTTGTTATCATCATCAACACCATGGTAAAATATCCCAATAAGTTGAGATTCAGTGATGTGATGATGAGGGAAACTCCAAAGAAGTTCCCTAAATCTCTCCCAAGCTTCTCCAAGAGTTTCTCCTGGGACCATAAAAAAGAGAATGATTTGTCCCTTGATTTCATAGGTTAGGGAAGGGGGGAATATTTATCCAAGAACTTGGTTTGTAAGGCCTCCCAGGTGGTGACCCATTCTTCACTCTCTGTGGCATTATACCAACTATTGTCTTTCCCTAAAAGAGAGTACTTGAACAATCTAAGTCTAATGGTGGCTTCAAAAACACCTGGGATCTTATGCAAAGAACAAAAGTCGGTAAAACATTGGAGATGATTTTGACAACTCTCAACCTTATTCCCAAAAAATGGGTTGTCTTGGAACATGGTGATCCATTGGGTACAAATCTCGAATTGAGGGGCTGTAATTTTGGGTGGCACAACGGGATGTTGTGCATATCCAATTTTATGTGTAGAAAAATCTTTTAATTTCTTTTGCCTCTCAGCCTCCCTCTGAGTGACTTCTAAGGCCTCTTTCTTAGCTACATAAGCTGCGTCCAGAGTGGCTTCTTGAGCTACGTTTTCAGCCATCATTTTCTCTCTTTGAGTAGCAAGAGCCTGCTCAATACTACGAGTAACTTCGGCCTCATCCATCATAACTTTGTTTTGTCTATTCAAATGATGGAAGGTTCTTTATGGCTTGGGATCAAAAATTGGCAGCACAAAATTAGCATTTGGTGGGTGTCGCATGCACGGTTATATTGATATATTCGAGTGCAGAAAAAATGTACTGTTAGAATGGAAACTCAGTAGAAAGAGGAAATAGAACTTCCGGAATGGTACTCAAAAGGCGTAAAAAATGAAACAAAAAGTTTGGGTTCGAGAAAATGACCTGTTGTCCCCAGTAATAACACCAAAATTCATACGCGTCAAGGAACACACCAATTCACTAAGATGATTATCCTAGAGTTTAACCTTTTTTTTTTACTTTCCGATTAATGCTAATATAGAAGGGTCGATCCCACAACATAATGTTTTTAAGATTGTTTCCTTTTAACCCAATTGATTTTTAAAAATTATTTTTTTGGAGTTTTTGAATATATGAATAAGAAAGTAAATTTCGATTTAGAGGTTGATTGATTACACTAGAGAAAGGAATTAAAGTGCAAAAGAATTAAAATATTACACTAAAGGCAATGAAAAGAAAAGATTATGCAAAGAAAAGAAATAAAGAAGATTGTTAGAAAAGAAAGAATATCTAAGACAAGAATTAAAGTGCAAGAAATAAAAAGAATCAATTGCAAAATAAGAGTTGAAGAAACGATTGAATCAGAAGGGAAAGAATTGAGGATTAGGAGTTTCACCACCTTATCCAAAGTGAAAACAAGATCAAGAGATACACGACAAGTAAGATAGAAGAAAGTATGAGAATTATTTGTAAATAAAAAGCAAGAGATAAACTCCACATGAACAGATTTGTCCTAACATTCACACATCCTATTCCTTCATCCTAAAGAGGATTTTTCTATGGTCACATCCAAAGCCTCTTGTAAACGGTTTAGGCATTTTAAATCCCAATTTCCACAATCGCATCCGTCGAGATTAACCTGTGATAAAAATGATTAACTACCTTGTTTAAATTGGTGATTTCTAAACCAAAAACCATCTATCTAAAATTTGTGTAACACATGATCCAATCAACACATGGCGAAAGGGATGCTCTCCTTGCCTCGATAAAGAAACTACTGACTAGACATGCTAATAGATGGAGAAACAAAGGGAAAAAGGTAGTAAGCCATAGACCACAAGGACAGAATATCTAAAGAGACAAATGTCGGTGATAATTAAATGGAATTTTCTTTCTTAATCCCCCTCTCTAAAAGAAAGAGATAGAAGAAAGAATAAGAGCAAAGAAGAAATACAAATTTGGAGACAAGAACAAAATTTTATTGCAAAATAAAAGATTATAGCATGAATTGAAAGTAAATAGTTTCAATAATAAAATGTGAGTACAAAATTGAGGCCCCCTTTCTTAGTGGAATCCCTCCTCCTTTTATAAGGGAAGGTTGGGTGGAAACCCTAAAAGGGGGGAGAAACAAGTGTTGTGGGGCTACTGAAAATTACTGCTCGCGAGCTGTGAAATGGCCATCTCGCTACATAATACGGTCATTTGGGATGATGTGGCATGGTCTCTAGAAACACTGAATTGAAACCCTTCTAGAGTGGGTGGCGGCGGCCTTTTGGTTTCATTCTTGGGCTTGAAGCAATGTTTGAAACGAGCGTCTGGTGCATACACGCATGTTTGGTGCCGCTTTGCACATGATCAAAGGATTGAAACCCTATTGAGAGGTGGACACTATTTTGTATTGATTAGTTCTTTAGGTCAGCATGAACCGTCCATCTAAATCACATGAGCCAACCATCTGGTGGCTTTAGACGCCCATATAGATGACTTGAGATGGTCGTCTAGGCTGTTAAAAGGCATGTTGAGCTGAGGACTCAACCCAACCGTCACACTTTGGAGTATGAAGTGTCATGGGGGTGAAATGATCGCCTGATCCTACGAGATGGCTATCTCGTGAGCTCAGTGGGTCGATTTCTATTTTGAAGTAAAACCTATAAAAAGTGAGAAAATAGTTAAGTATTTGCATAATAAATCAGAAGTGGGTAAGTTGTAATTTGTCCTAGAAATTACTAAAAAATAAGTAAGTTCTAATGAAAAATATTATGAAAATTAAGCAAAAAGATATATGAATATGCATTCATCATAGACTCTTAGAGGTACTCATCTATAATATAGGGACCTGCATAGTGCTTATCTAACCATGGGATGAAGCCCAATGGATTCTATTTATAGTTGGGGATGCCTACTAGCCAGTGGGAACACTTAAGAACAAATTGTAGTCATTTTCGGTGTTGCAACTGATCTATTTTTTAGATTTTCAACACTCCAAAGGGTAGAAACAATTTTTCTTCACTTTCCATATAGTGCAATCTGTCAAGTTTTGATAAAGTTAACTCGACCAATTGCACTATGCGACAAAGAAAATTTTAAGCATATGTCGAGTTTATCCTGGACAAAACTTGTCTGATCGCTTAAATCATTTTGATCAATGCAGGGATCATTCAAATTCTGTGTATAGGAAACTCAATCGAACCTAGACATTTTCAAAATGCATCAAGGGGATCGGTTGAGTTTGTCATATGGGAAACTTGATGGAAAAGTACCCTATAATGAATTGTAGAAAATGACATTAGAGTACTTAAATATTCATTTTAAGTAATCCTAATTTTTTCTAAGATTAATTACAATTCATACAATAATTACAAGTGATTTACAACATGATTCTGAAGGATTTACATCATATTCCACAAAAGTGCACTTGTATTGATTTTGACTTGTCTTTTCTCCAAGTTAGGATGTGTAAGTTAGGGCATTTGGAGTACGTATATACCTAATATTAAGTCACTCAAGTAGAAGAATTGACACAAATAAGTGGAATGGTTATTCATAATAAAAACAAGGGTTTAGTCAATGTAGACCTTGAGTCAACATTCTCCCTCTCTTTTAAGATGACAAACCAATTCCATAAATGTATTGAAAGCCTTTAAGTAAAATCATACCTTTGTAGAAACCTAGGGACTTCAATAGTATTGAGTTTATATTCTCCCCCTCAATTGATGCTCATGGAGTTATCATACTCCTCCTCAATTGATGTTATTTATTCTGCATGGTTAGCTTTCATAACATTTATGGAAACTATGTCTTCTACTCATATATGTTCTACATATATGTCTTCTCCCCTTTACATATCCCCTTACATAAGACATGTTTTCTCCCCCTTTGTCATTTCAAAAAGTGAGGGGGTGAAAAACACAACTTGTTAGTAAAAGGAGATACCAACTATTAGAAGGGAGAGTAGAAGAACAAAACTAAAGGGGCTTGTCCAAGCATAGAATATAAAGAAAATTAAACATGCATTTGAACAATCCTAGATGTAATTCTAGAAGACAATCAAGATAAGGCTATGCAAGAAAGTGACTCAAGATAGTAGATAAGCAAGTTAAGGAGAAAGCTTGAGTAGGTATCAATCAAGATACATGCATATCATAAAGATGAATACCACTTGATTAAGAGTTGAACAAGGATAGAACTACATATATGTGAACTAATAGTATATGATGTCATAAGTTATAACTACTACTAGGATCTAGATAATAGAAAAAGATTCACAAGTTAAAGAGAAAGATATGTATAGATGTAGAGTAATATCCCAACAAAAATATATGCAGTTTTAGAAGCATGAAAGGATATTACTCACTAGCAAATATGCATCATTACCAAAAGATGATTACCACTAAGAACCTCAAGGTTGCATAAAAAAAGATATACTACTAGATAGATGTAGCAAGTTAGATCACAACGGAAGAAATTTAAGACACAACCAAGAGATCCAAAGATATCAACATTAAAATCAGCAAAATAACTCAAGATAGATGATTGTAAGAAATAGAATGCAAATTTAAATCAATTAAAGAGATAAAGTTGTATGCAAGATAGGTAAATTAAAGAATGGCAATATGCATATCTAAATATACCAAGGGAATTCCAAAGAATAAGGCTATTGGTTGAGTAATTCTATTGAGAGGGGAATTTTCATCTAAAAAGCCATTTGTATATTCCGTGTACAGTGTTGTAGGTCGAGTTTCTGGGTTGAAGTTCTCGGTTGACAAGAGCTATTTGAAACACCCATTGGTACTTTTCAGTCGAGTTAGTTATAGGATAAACTCAAATGACAACAAATACTATCAAAAAGTGCATATATATGTATGTATATATATGTGTGTGTATATATATATGTATATATGTATATATATATATATATATATATATATATATATATATATATATATATATATATATATATATGTATATATATATATCAAAAAAAACATATCTAGAGGCATGATATAATATAGCCCATATCCAAACATGTATAAGCAGTTTAGTAATGCACTATGAAAGTATTAAGAACAATTTTTGATCAAGAAAGTGATGAGAATCACAATATACCACTTTTGACTCAAAAACCATATATATAGTGCATACTAAATTGGCAAAAACACGTTATGATCAGATATGAGCATGATTAACATTAACTTTGTGCTTAACATTTCTTTTCCACTTATTGCTACCCCCTACACTTCTCACCTTTATTCTTTCATGTGGATTGAGAAGTCAATTCACAAATCAATAGCTCATGTAAACCCTATTGAAAGTGACCTACAAGAAGACAGATGAAATGGTCCCCAATCATATTTTTGGGTCCAAATGGGTTATCTTAGCACCTCAAGTCCTATTTCTCATGGGTGCTTTCCTAAAAGGGAAAAAAGTAGAATAATGGTTGATTTCATTGCAATGATTACATGATCACCTAGCCTTGGAAGTGGAGGATTCTTCACTATAAATTGAAGGTACTTTATCGTTGTTGTTCCTTTGGCTACTATCAAGTCCAAAATAATCTCTACTCATTTGTTCAGTAGTATGATCTAAAATTTTATTAAGATTCCTTTTATCATCTAAGAATCTTTGCATAGAAGATCGCAATATATGATTATCATGCATTAGAGAATTAATAGTAGAATATAATTGATAGATATCATATCTAGAATGTAAAATATAATTTTATAAGCAACGATCTTTATTCATATAAGAATTTTTATCAATATGAAGAGAAGCAACATCATTCTCTCTACTAGTAGAACTAGAACAAGATTCAAAGACATTGATTTTAGCAAGCAACGAAGTATTTTTTTTCAAGCAAATAAATCATAGAAAGATAAACACCATTTTCATATTCTAATCCTTCCAAAACAAATTTTATGTCCTATTTTTCAGTTTTAAGAACATCATTATCAAGCATGAGAAAATTCACAACATTACTATGCTCTTCATTACAATTAGGCATAAGAGGTTGAGATTCTAGAAATCTAATACTATCAAGTATGCTAGAATTTTCAAGTTTAAGAGAGTCTAATTGATTAATATAAACATTTTATTCCACAAGAAAGAAAATATTAACATGTTCAAGATCATCTTTTTCTACATGCAAATCATTAACAATTCTAGCAAGCTTTTTCTTTTTCTTTTTAGAAGACTTAAGAGAGGCACTCTAAGGCCCCTAAACTTGATTAATGAGTTTAACAAGCTGAATTATAATAATATAATGCTTAGAACCCTAATATATCCTTGTGACATGCTTTGAAATCATAATACAAGCTTAAGTTTCAAATTTGGTCCAGTTTGGACACTGTTTGAGCAAGTTATGCAATTTTATGCACATTTTGGACTTTCCTACAATTTACCCAATTGAGAGGTTTTCTTTTCAATTTATCACTTGAATTATGTTACTTGGTTATTATATAATCATTCTTGAGCTTGTTGAGCCATGGGGTGCCTATTTAAACCTTGGTTTTAAGGTGTTTGCTCCCAGGGTATTTTAAGGTTTTCCCCTTCGTAGATGAGCTACCTTTAGTAGCTATCAACTAATGAATTATTTGATTGGCTGGGAAGTTTGACAAAGGAAATCAAAGAAGGTCTATACACATGGTGGGTGATCTGCTTGTGTGTGTGCTTGTATATTCTTAATAAATTAAGGACATGGACACTTGGATAGATACTAGAACTTCAACTTTTTCCTTTTCTTTATCTTAAAGTGCCATATACTTATCCCCAAGCACTCAAAACGAGCCATTTTCTCTCCACCACATCCCTCCTTCTTCCAACCTCGTTCTCCCTCTATTCATCTGCGAATTTTTCTGCCCAAGGAAGAAAAAAGTGGGAATCTTCTTGGAGAAAGGCTCTAAGGTTGAAATTGACTTCATTTTAGGGTTGAAAAAGCTTCCTTCTAGTGATCTTGATCTAAAAGTTTAATAATTCCCTTCTTTCCTCCGTCTATTTCTTTTTTATCCTTCCTCCAAGCTTTCTCCAGGTCGGAACCTTGCTGTTCCATGGTATAAATTTCTCTAAAGCTCTAAAACCCTACCTTTCTTGCTCCTTATGCTTAGGGTTTGCTCATTTGATGAAGAAAGGTACTAGATGGATGAATTCATAGCTTACAATTGAATTTTCTATCCTACCTTCTTGACATTTCTTCTGTGTGGGGTTTTATCTTCTCATTATAGGCAAGTTTTATAACTTGCTCCACGTTTATTGCTTACCATAAGCTTTATGGATCATATTCTTGCTTGAAAATGATGATCCATGCACTAAAAAGCTATGCTTGACTTGGATTTCGATTTTTACAATGTTCCCTATTCTAATTTCAGTTATATATTAACCCTTGATCATGTGTATGTTATTCCTAAGGTATTATATGACTTGTATCAGGTTGTTTTGACAACCTATGGTGCTAAACACCTATCAAACAACGGTCAATTTTAGGGTTTAAAGCTGATTTCTTCTATAAACCATGACCCGATGATGGTACCATTGCAACAACCCTATGGTGTTGTCTTCATAACAACTCATTGTCGTCATCAAGGGTGTCAAATGATGATGACAACCTATGGTCACCCTCTTAGGTCAGGTTTTTGATCAATTAGAAGTATAATGATCAACCATTAAGTACCCTACTGATGTTATCAATCAATGATGACATCAGCTTAATATTTGATGTTGATTAATGAATATAGTGTTGATCTAACAACCTATAGTGATTTAATCATCACTAATGATGGTGGATCAGGTCTCTACAATCTACGGTGAGTTAATGATATAGTTTTAGCATCAATTAAGATTTAGACCAATGGTTTCTTGGGTCACTTGATGCAATGGTCGAACCTGTACTGTAATTGATGGTTTTAATATATGAACTTGACCCAATGGTCAAGATCTAATGTTTATTCCTCCAATAAAGTGGAATGATGGATAATGTAATATGTTGGTCCTAATAATGGTATTTAGATGGTTTCCTTTATATGATCAACTTAAGGAGCTTACTTGTTGATAATGGATGGCTTGTTTTAACTGAACAATAGATTGTGGGTTTTACCCTACTCTCAATGGAACTTTTTGTGTTGTTAATCAAGGGATGTCTAGGGTTATATGGTGACTCTTTCTAGAGAACAAATCAAGGACTTCATAGGTGTTTTATATAAGGTGTTTACTTATGTAAACAACCAAAGGTCTTACCTTTTAAACATCCAATGGTTCTGGGTGACATTGTGGTATGGTGATACAATTTGAATGATGATGGTACAAATGGAGGGTTACCCTTAATAAGGTAGTCTTACCTATTCACTCATATGAATAGAAGGAATGATAACCATATTTTGTGAAATGTAACCCTAATGAGGTATATCTTGTTATACCTAGCTTTAATATAACTAAAGGATGGTAATTGGGTATGAATAATCCTTGAATGACTAATGCAATCATGAAGTACTTTGTTACTATTGTTGAAACCCTAGTATGCTATAACCCAATCGTTATACCATTATTTATGTCTGGGTTCATACTTGAGAATGGTATGGAATGTGATGATGATGCTTCACCTTATGCATCCATTATCCAATGGGGATGATGTGAGTTAGGGTTTAGGTATGAGTGCTATTTAGTAACATTGATATAATTTATCATGTTGAACCTAACTCTAATGCAAATAGATAAAGATGAGTACTCATGTTTAACATTCTTATATGATGGAATGATGGTGGAATAACCTCCTTAACATGATCATAACCTTGGTATGTTAATTGGTGGTTATCATAGCCACATGGTTGATACTTTCTTATGCTAAACATGTGCATTATGAATATGATGAGAGTTAATCATATCTAGATTCATTGCATGTTGATGTAATAAAGGAATGTTCTTAATGTTAATATAACCCTGCTATGATTATTTATGAATATAACCTAGTTCATTAATGCAATATTGTGTTGATATGGTGTATTATATATAAGTGATGTTGTTGAGCCTTGTTATAAGGCATGCAAAGATAATGATGATCTTGTAGGGAATAATATGATGGTCTTAATGACCTTTGGGCATGGTTGAACCCTAAATGAGGTGTATTCCTCTTGTGTTGATAAGGGTTAATACCCTATGATATTGTGAAAAGGATTTATATCATGTGATAGTATAATGGTATTAATGACCTTTGGGAATGGTTGAGCCCTGAATGAGGTGTAATCCTCTTATGTTGATAAGGGTTGATACCAAGTGATATTGTGAAAAGGATTTATATCTTGTGATAATATGATGACTAGTGTAGTCTCATGAATGGCAAGTGAATAATGCCATGTGATGATGAGATGAGAAATTATGTTTCATACACTTTATATCTTTTCAAGTTTTGATATTTATATGCTTGCCTTAATTGAATTAGGGTTTGTATATCCACTTGTTTGATGCAGCCTTAATTCACCCAATTGGCATAACTAATCAAGTGCAACTCTAATCATGTAGTGCCTTGTGCCGTAGAACCATCTTCAGTGTCAGAACTCACTAGATGGTGAAACGAGTATTCCTAAGGGAAACTTGGAGTGCAAACTGTTGAGTATTTATGGGTGGCAGGTTGAGGATATATCCTTGTCATCCACAATGCAGATTGTGGAGGTTGGATATGGTCATGCCTCATGCATCTGATGTGATTGAGAACAACTGCAGTCGTGTCTCTGAGATTATAAGATGATGTGATTAGAGGACAACTACGGTTGTACCTCAGTGATTGGGTTTGAATACCCTGGTTTCTAGTATTGTGACCTATACCAAGGTCGGACTAGTGGTTATTAGCTTGACTATATGTCGTTGTGGTGGAAGTTTTGACTGATATGTCACTACCTTTTTACTCGTACTGACTGAGGGGAAGATATCTTAGGATACCAGCACTCCTAGATCTTGTACAAAACCAAATAGCCCTTCACAAGGGTCGATTGGACTTTGAATGGTACGATTCAAATTCCCCAGAGTGTAATAAAAGATGCAATATAGCTGTGTAGTATATTTGTTTAGGGTTATACACAATGTTTCACATTGGATGATAACCCTTGTTTGTTATCTTTACATAAATATGATGCTTAGTGCAATTAAGAGGTAGTAGATATACTCAGGTTATGGATATGTTTAAGATCGTATATGTGTACATACAATAACTATGCTTATGTTGATAATTATACTGCTACTGTTGATTATAATCATGATGCTAGCTATCTCATGTTGTTAGTTATGTTTAGCATGCTAACCATGCCTTTGTAACTAGAGATGCATATACTGCTGATCATGCTTATCCAGATAGTTGTGCTTATGTTGTTAGCTCTTCTTATAATGTTGATATGCTCAACCAATTAGACATGCTCATGTTGTTAGCTATGCTATGTTACTATACTTGCTCAAGATGCTAGATATGCATATGCTACTGAATTGCTTATATTATCAACAAGATAAAGGATGATAGTCTGGATAATGATGATAGTTATTATCTGCTCCCTTGTGCATTTTGTTAATCATCAGTGCTGCTGAGATTATTTGTTATATCTGATTAAATTTATTAACCATTTAATTACTTAAAAATGTTGTAATCAATAAATGTTGTTGGAGGTTATATCTCTTGCTGGGACATGGGTCTCACCCTTATGGGTTGCCACATTTTTTAGGTCATCGGAAGTGATGAAAATAAACATGTGGAAGCAAAGAGAATCTATAGTAATGAATCTTTGAGAAAGTTGATTAGATGTTTAGTGTGTCCTAGAGTTGTCCCTGTACTCTCAGGTCCAGGAAGGAAATGTTGTATATGGTGTTTCAAACGAGTCATACTTTTGTTAAATGCTTGTCTGTGTGGCATATATGAATGTTGTTTTCCTATGTATACATGTTGAGGCTAAGGTGATTAAATAATTTGTATTGAATTCTTGGCATAGTATTGATACAAGAAAGATGTTTGGGATCTTATGCAAATGTTTCTAAGCGAGTGTTGATATTGAAATCGGTTTTTATTTACCCATATTTTTGGGTATGTGATTAATTAGTGATTGATTGTGTTTTATGTTTTGAGTAATCTTGTTTAGTGTAACGGGTTCTCACAAGTTGGTATCAGGGCTTTAGATTCACTGAGTCTACAGGGACACTAGGACTTAATACTAGGATGATGTCTAAGTTAGGAACGTGACACAAAAATATGGTGCATACTGCCTAATCTCAGTACTTGGATGCCCTGGCCAGGTATTCAATTATTGAAGAAAGGTAAGTATGGAACTCTTAGATTGTCATCTTTTTTATTACTCTGATCAAGTAATCATTTTGAGACAATCTAAAGAGCATAATGAATAAGAAATCATGGTGTGAATATCTCAATCCTACCTTAAAGAAGATGATAATTGCATCATTATCTATCAAAACTTGAATCTTTGGTAACTATAAGAGAAAGATACAACACCATGGTATCTAAATCTGAATACAAATAAGAAAAATAGGAGTTCTTGATGATGTGGTTCAAGAATATAATAAAATAAAAGACAAAGAAGTCTATGCCTATAAAGTGAATCAAGGTATGAAATCCAGATAAGATGGAAAGAACTCCTATAAAAAGTACAAAATGAGAAGATGAATGGGAACAATGGAAAAGAAATAAGGTGGAGCCTGTGTTAATCTCAGACCAACCTATGTGTGTAAGAAAGTTCTAATAAAAAATGTGCATGGAATGTGAAAGAAATTAAGGTAGATGATCCTGATTTAATGAAGCAAATGTGGAATATGAGTATTTACCTATTGATAAGTGGTTGAAAAATATAATAAAATAAGAGAACATACCCAAGTGTGATAAATAGTCATCAAGGAAGAAGTAATGAGATATGTTAATCATGATGATTCCTATGCTAATGGCAAGGAACCAAAAATGAAAAAGGTAAAATGATACATAAGAAGTTGTAATATGCATAATGAAAATAGAACTGGTTACCTTTTTGTAGTGACCCTGAACAATGTTGCTATGATGTGGGAAGTATGTATCCCTTTGTGTCTTTCCTTTCCAGGGCACAACTTTCAAGTGGACTATTGCCACTTGGTATGTGTGGATTCATTCTAAACATGAGGATGGATATCTTATTATAGAATAAGGTTGTTTGGACTATGGTTCCACGATCATAAAGTTTGTGATGATTTTGCTTTTGAGCCTTCCAATAATTAGGAAGACTCCTCTTATATGTCTCGATATTTTTTATGTTGGTAAAAGTACATGAGATAAGGATGTGAGTTCCTTATAGCGCGTGAGGTGGATACTAAGGTAATGAATCCTAGTATAGATGTATCAATAATATGAGAAATATGTGAAGGTTGGAGATGTTTATTAAATGAACATTCCAAGTATTCCTCTCCTGTAGAGAGAGAGAGTTGATGATGATCCTATAAATGTTGTTTGGAAGGAAAAACAAAAGTGATTGTATAATGTTGTGTATGGTTCAATGATAGTTGGGCAAGACCACTATCAAGGATAGATGGTTTTTGGTCAATCTATATGTGATATTGTGTTCCTTTAAAATAAAACTAGGATCAAATATCAATGTGTAAGATTTAGATTGGATGACATAATTCACATGACCATGATGAGTTTAGAGTTATGTCATATAGACTAAACAATGTAAAAATAGAATTTATGAATAGGAGGAACAGAGTGTTCCAGTCATGTCATACAAGTTATATCAAGTTTTAAATGATGACATGTCAAAGTATTTCAAATATGGTCAAAAATATGATCAAGATTTATTAAAAAACCTTAGGTTTGCCGAAGTAGAAATAGCTATGAGAACAAGTTAAACAAGAGTGAGATGGGGTTCATTAAATTTCTTTATGGGATCATGATATGTCTTCTAAGTAGGTTGTGTAAATCCTAGTAAGGTGAAGATAGTGTTGTTGTGTCACCCATAACAAGGTTGACTATGAATGATATTTCCTTGTATGGAATGACAGATGTCAGCGTCAACATTTCTTTTGATGCTGAAAAAGAGCTGACAAGAGTTCTAGTGTCAGTGTATATAAAAAAAGGATGGATACATTATTTTTTTTATGCTTCAAGGAATGGTATGGGACACTTGGGATGATTGGTAAAAAGCTAGAAAGTGTGACTTTTGAGTAATGTGTTAATACAATAGATATAATTTTAGGATGATAGCTAGAATTTAAAGTTGAACATTACTATTATCTTTGTATAGGTGGCACAACAAGTTTCTAAATTCCATATTTGCAAATGTCTTCTTATGTGGGGGTTTTTGTGCTGACCCAAGATGAGATATGTATGTATGATGTGACATCACCATGATATGCAAGTAACCATGTGAAGGTAATAGGATGAGGTGCTGAGGAAATACCCATCTTTGTTTACCTTGGATTTTGGGGGAGAAATCCCTAATAGGGGTTTATAGTTGTAAGGCCCCTAAACTTGCTTAATGAGTTGAACAAGCTTAATTATCATAATTTAATGCTTAGAAACCTAATATAACCTTTTTATATGCTTTGAGATCATAAGGCAAGCTTACGTTTCAAATGTGGTCCAATGTGGACACTGTTTGAGCAAGTTATGCAATTTTATGCACATTTTGGACTTTTCTGTAATTTACCCAATTGAGATGTTTTCTTTTCAATTTATCACTTGCATTATGTTCCTTATATATTATATCATCATTCTTGATCTTGTTGAGACATGGGGCACCTATTTAAACCGTGGTTTGAAGGTGTTTGCTCCAAGGGTATTTTAGGGTTTTCCCTTTCACGGATGAGCTACCTTTAGTAGCTATCAACTAATGAATTATTTGATTGGCTGCAAAATTCGACAAAGTAAAGCTAAGAAGGTATATACACATTGTGGGGGATCCTCTTGTGTGTGTTCTTGTATATTATTAATAAATTAAGGCCATGGACACTTGGATAGATACTAGAACTTCAACTTTTTCCTTTTCTTTATCTTAAAGTGCCATATACTTATCCCCAAGCACCCAAAATGAGCCATTTTATCTCCACCACCTTCCTCCTTATCCCAACCTCGTTCTCCCTCTGTTCATCTGCGAATTTTTCTGCCCAAGGAAGAAGAAAGTGGGGATCTTCTTGGAGAAAGGCTATAAGGTTGAAATTGACTTCATTTTAGGGTTGAAAAAGCTTCCTTCTAGTGATCTTGACCTGAAAGTGTAAGAATTCCCTTATTTCCTCCATATATTTCTTTGTTATACTTCCTCCTAGATTTCTTTTTTTTTGGATAAGGTAAGTGTATTTCCAAAAAAGAAAGTATAGCAAGGCTATACTATACAGAGCAGGGCGTCGAAACCGACCCCAAGGAAACCAAAACACGTTACTGAGTTATATTACAGGCCCCAGTAGGTTCTCGTATTAGAGTTGACATTACAAAAAATGTTAAAGTTGGCTTTCACAAGCCAACTAAGGTGGGAGCCTATCAAATCCACCAGGGCCAAATAACTCTTTTCAGTATTCGTGTGTACCCTGACGTTTCTTTCCTACCAGATGCAATAGCAGGTCGCCACCAGGCAAATACTAGGGAACACCATCTTTTTCCTGTTTTGACTGTGGTTGGTAACAAACCATTGAAGGATGTCTTTCAGTCTGTAGCTGTTCAAGTTTCTCCATTCATTTCTGAGACACATAATAGACCACACCCTCTTAGTATACGGGCAGTTCAGGAAAACATGATCAATCGACTCCTCATGTGTTTTACAGAGAGGGCATAGAGGATTAACATCCATGCCCCATCTAATTAATCTATCTTTTGTAGGCAGGCGCCCAAGGACCGCCCTTTAGAGGCACGTACTCCATTTGGGATAGTGGTGTTTACACCAAACAGCAGAAGTCCAATCAAGATCCGGAGTTGTGTCGATGTTGATCCATGGTGTCTGGCTAGAGCAAGACCAGGTACCACGACAATCAACACTATACAACTGCTGGATAGCTAGAAAGCTAGTGCACATCCTCCTCCAAGCCCTGGAAGGGTGGCTCTGTTCGTTAAGAATAAGGTCCCTACCATACCTCTCTGTCATCCATTTTGTCCATATGTTTTCTTTCTGTATGAGGAAGCAATTGATTCTTTTGATAGTATTTATTTTAAGGATCATCTCAGGGTCGACAATCTGCAGCCCGCCTTTTGAAAAAGGTTGGCTGATGACATTCCAAGCTATGCCATGGGTTTTACTACCCCAAACAAATATGCCCATCATAGATCTGAGGTTCATGATCGTAGGGTTCGGGATGTCGCACATCATGGACCAGTACCTGATCAAACTTTGAAGCACAGATCTGACAAGCACCAATCTCCCTACCAAAGAGATTTTCAGACCGCTCCACCCTTCAATTATGTCCCTGAACTTGTCTTTGCACATGCTGAAATCCTTAGCAGTACCTCTACCCCCCGCTATGGGAATTCCGAGGTATCTTGTAGGTAGTTTACCCCCTCTCATGCCGGCATCTCTCTTGAGTCTTCCCCTTCTAGAATCACATGACTTGGATAGGAATACATGTGATTTAAAGCACTTATGTAGAGGCCGGTACTATTCCCAAACATAATAAGCACTTTCACATACTCACGTAGACGATTAGCGTGACCCACCGAAAAGAGTAAGACGTCATCAGCAAAAATAAGATGTTTCTTAACTTTCACACCCTTGACTTTATATGGTTTAATATGGCCTTCAACTTCAGCCTTCTTGATTAGACCCGACAGACCTTCTATCACAATGGTGAAAAGCAAAGGAGATAGAGGGTCTCCCTGCCTCAAACCATTAGATTCTTTGAATAAACATTTCGGAGCTCCGTTGATAAGGATAGAAAAAGACGTAGTTTCAGTACATTGCCTCATAATGTTGATCCACTGCTTAGAAAATCCCATCTCTTCCATTATTCTCCAAAGGTATACCCATTGAACATGGTCATATGCTTTACTAATATCAACCTTCATGCATGCTTTCGACGAAGCTTTTCCCTTATTGAAGTCATTCAGAAATTCCGCAGCCAACAGAGAATAATCATCAATCTTTCTACCTTGGATGAAAGCGTTTTTCTCTTCATAGATGATGAGAGGTAGAACCCCCTTTAACATGCTATCTAGAAGATTAGATATTATTATATAAAGAACTGAACAACAGGCGATATGCCTATAATCTGTGAGCTCGCAAGCGTCATTTTTCTTTGGGATGAGCTTGATGAAACAATGATTAACAACTCTAACCATGTTCCCGCCTTTAATAAACCATCTAATAGCTTTGCACAAGTCCGCCTTGACCAGGGGCCACATGTGTTGGAAAAATCTGTTGTTGAAGCCGTCAGGTCCAGGTGCTTTGGACGGGTGAATGGATTTGTGCGCTCTATGTATCTCTTCATCAGTAGGTTCTATGCAAAGATTTTCATTAATGCAGGAGGTAACTTTCCTCTCAATATTGAAAGTCCACTCCTGTTCCTCTACTCTATCTTTATTGTATAGATTGTTGAAGAAGTTTATGGCTTTAAAAGCTATCTCCTCCCTGTTGTTCACAATCTGACCCTTCTCATCAATGAGCTCATGGATGGTATCCCTCATTTCCCTCTTTCTAATAGCTGAGTGGTATGTCCGGGTATTCTTATCCCCATCATTAATCCATCTAATTCTACTTCTCTGCCATAAGTATCTCTCACGGGCTTTTTCCAACTCCAAAAGCCTTCTCTCCTTCAGTCTCTCCTCTTCAATTGCCTCTCTAAGAAGAGGGTTATTTCTCAAGTTTAGAGCAGTTGCATTGTATTCATCTTTGGCTTTCAAAAGCAGGTTAGATATATTGACATTCTTCTTTGCCCAGTCTTTCAGGTTAGCTTTCATCATTTGCAGCTTTGTCAACATGATATATAACGGATTACTGTGTATAGGAGTCTACCAGCTCTTCCTAACTTCCTCCTCGAAACCCTCCCATTCGCACCTGAAGTTCAGAAAGCAGAAAGGTCTTGGATTCATCTTCAGGTTGGTGAAGTGAACTCTCATCCATGCATGGTCACTAAAGGGATGCGCTCCCATAGATTTCTCCAGGTCGGAACCTTGCTATTCCATGGTAGAAATTTCTCTAAAGCTCTAAAACCCTACCTTTCTTGCTCCTTATGCTTAGGGTTTGCTCATTTGATGAAGAAAGGTGCTAGATGGACGAATTCATAGCTTACTCTTGGATTTTCTACCCTACCCACTAGAAATTTATTCTGTGTGGGTTTTTATATTCTCATTAGAGGAAAGTTTTATAACTTGTTGCACATTTATTGCTTACCATAAGCTTTCTAGATCATGTTCTTGCTTGAAAATGATGATCTATGCACTAAAAAGCTATGCTTGACTTAGATTTTGATTTTTATAATGTTCCATGTTCTAATTTCAGTTTTATATGAACTTGTGATCATGTGTATGTTATTCCTAAGGTATTATATGACTTGGATCAGGTTGTTTTGACAACCTATGGTGCTAAGCACCTATCAAACAATGGTCAATTTTAGGGTTTAAAGCTGATTTCTTCTATAAACCATGACCCGATGATGGTGCCATTGCAACAACCCTATGGTTCTGTCTTCATAAAAACTCATGGTCATGATCAAGGGTGTCAAATGATGGTGACAACCTATGGTCACCCCCTTAGGTCAGGTTTTGGATCAATTAGAAGTATAATGATCAACAATTAAGTACCCTACTCATGTTATCAATCAATGATGACATCAACTTAATATTTGATGATGATTAATGAATATAGTGTTGATCTAACAAACTATAGTTATTTAATGATCACTAATGATGGTGGATTATGTCTCTACAATCTATTGTGAGTTAATCATATAGTTTTAGCATCAATTAAGCCTTAGACCAATGGTTTCTTGGGTCACTTGATGCAGTGGTCAAACCTATATTGTCATTGATGGTTTTAATATATGAACTTGCCCTAATGGTCAAGATCTAATATTTTTTCCTCCAATAAAGTGGAATGATGGATAATGTAATATTTTGGTCCTAATAATGGGATTAAGATGGTTTCCTTTATATGATCAACTTAAGGAGCTTACTTGTTGACAATGGATGGCTTGTTTTAACTGAACAATCGATTGTGGGTTTTACCCTACTCTCAATGGAACTTTTTGTGTTGTTAATCAAGGGATGTCTAGGGTTAGATGTGACTATTTCTAGATAAAAAATCAAGGACTTCATAGGTGGTTTATCTAAGGTGTTTACTTATGTAAACAACCAAAGGTCTTACCTTTTCAACATCCAATGGTTCTGGGTGACATTGTGGTATGGTGATACAGGTTGAATGATGATGGAACAAATGGAGGGTTACCCTTAATAAGGTAGTATTACCTATTCACTCATATGAATAGAAGGGATGATAACCATATTGTGTTGATATGTAACCCTAATGAGGTATAGCTTGCTATACCTAGCTTTAATACAACTAAATGATGGTAATTGGGTATGAATAATCCTTGAATGACTAATGTAATCATGAAGTACTCTGTTACTGTTGTTGAAACCCTAGTATGCTATAACCCAATCGTTATACCATGATTTATGTGTGGGTTCATACTTGAGAATGGTATGGAATGTGATGTTGATGCTTCACCTTATGCATCCATGATCTAATGGGGATGATGTGAGTTAGCGTTTGGGTATGAGTGTTATTTAGTAACATTGATATAATTTATCATGTTGAACCTAACTCTAATGCAAATAGATAAAGATGAGTATTCATGTTTAACATTCTTATATGATGGAATGACGGTGGAATAACCTCCTTAACATGAACATAACCTTGATATATTAATTGGTGGTTATCATAGCCACATGGTTAATACTTTCTTATGCTAAACATGTGCATTATGAATATGATGAGAGTTATTCATATCTAGATTCATTGCATGTTGATGTAATAAAGGAATGTTCTTAATGTTAATATAACCCTACTATGATTGTTTATGAATATAACCTAGTTCATTAATGCAATAGTGTGTTGATCTGGTGTATTATATATAAGTGATGTTGTTGAGCCTTGTTATAAGGCATGCAAAGATAATGATGATCTTGTAGGGAATAATATGATGGTCTTAATGACCTTTGGGCATGGTTGAGCCCTGAATGAGGTGTAATCCTCTTGTGTTGATAAGGGTTAATACCCTATGCTATTGTGAAAATGATTTATATCATGTGATAGTATAATGGTCTTAATGACCTTTGGGCATGGTTGAGCCCTGAATGAGGTGTAATACTCTTATGTTGATAAGGGTTGATACCCTATGATATTGTGCAAAGGATTTATGTCTTGTGATAATATGATGACTAGTGTAGTCTCATGAATGGCAAGTGAATAATACCATGTGATGATGAGATGAGAAATTATGTTTCATACATTTTATATCTTTTCAAGATTTGATATTTATATGCTTGCTAGAAGTGAATTAGGGTTTGTATGTCCACTTGTGTGATGTAGCCTTAATTCACCCAATTGGCATAACTAATCAAGTACAACTCTATCATGTAGTGCCCTATGTCGTAGAACCATCTTCAGTGTCAGAACTTACTGGATGGTGAAATGGGAATTCCTAAGGGAAACTTGGAGTGCATATTGTTGAGTATGTGGGGGTGGCAAGTTGAGTATATATCCTTGTCATCCACAATGTAGATTGTGGAGGTTGTCTATGGTCATGCCTCATGCATCTAATGTGATTGACAACGACTGCGGTCGTATCTCAGTGATTATAACATGATGTGATTAGAGGACAACTACGGTTGTACCTTAATGATTGGGTTTGAATACCCTGGTTTCTAGTGTCATGACCTGTACCAAGGTCAGACTAGTGGTTATCAACATGACTATATTTCATTGTGGTGGCAATTTTGACTGATATGTCACTACTTTTTTACTCGTACCGACCGAGAGGAAGAGATCTTAGGATACTGACACTCCTAGATCTTGTACAGAACTGGGTAGCCCTTCACAGGGGTCGGTTGGACTTTGAATGGTATGATTCAAATTCCTGAGGGCGTAATAAAAGATGTAATATAGTTGTGTAGCATATTTGTTTGGTGTGATTAATTAGTGATTTATTGCATTTTATGTTTTGAGTAATCTCATTTAGTGTAACAGGTTCTCACAGGCACGAGTAGCATGAATAATAGCAATTAAATATTCTTTATCTAAAGAGTCTATATTTAACTCATTTGAGTCTTCACTTGTTGAGGCCATGGGAGAAAAATGGCATTCTCCATCTTCACTAGAGCTTGAGTTAGATCCTCCATTATATTCTTCACTAAATATTGAGTTGGAGGAGTCACTTGAGCTTGAGTTGGAGGAGTCACTTGAGCTTGAGTTGGAGGAGTCACTTGATCTTTTTTGCCATTTCTCCTTCTTCTTGTACTTCTCATCTCTTCTCTTATGATGATGAGTCTTTTTGCCTTATATAAATCTTCCTTGGAGTGACTCTTCTTTCCATATTTGAAGCATTAGGTGAAGGAGGAGGACTTTCCTTTGTAGAGTCTACCCTTAGATTACATGGAATCCTCTTCAACATTATAGGATGGAGAGTCTTGACCAACAATGGCTTCAATGTGTGATTTGATTCCAGCCTTCTTAATTCTCTTAAGCTCTTTCTCTTCTTATCTTTCTTTTTCCTCTTTCTTATCAAGTTTGACTTCATGGGCTTGTAGATTTCCTATGAGCTCTTCAATAGGTATGTAACCAAGAGAATTTGCTTCTTCAATGAAAGTCACCTTAGATTCTCACCTATTGGGAAGAGTTCTAAGGATATTTGAGTTGATCTCTCCTCTAGCCATAGGATGGCCTAGGATGGAAAGACCATTTACAATGGTGTTGAGCCTTGAGTACATCTCATCCACCCTTTCCTTCATTCCTATATTGAAGTTCTTTGAGCATGTAAATTCTTTCCTTCACTTGTGTTGTCCCCTCATAAGTCACACATAGCTTTCTCCATACCTCATAGGTCATTTCAAAAGGTGGGGGACATGAAGGCATATATAATGTTGATGGCTCTTGCATACAAGGTTTCTTTCTTCAAAGTATCCTCATCTCATTCTTCTATCTTTGTCTCCAGTATCTTGTATGGATGGTCCACCATTTTCCATAGCTCAAGGCTTGATCCTTCAATGTATAATTGTAACCTTCTTTTCAAATAGATGAAGTTTCTCCCATCTAAGATTGGAATGTTGATGAGGTACCTCCCACCTTGATAATCACCAATCTTCTCCTACTTGTGGAAGTATGCTTTGAGAAGACCCACTCTGCTACCAACTGTTGGATCTAGGATGGGAAATTTTCTCTAGAGGGGGTTTGAATAGAGCTAAATGCATTTAAACTGAATTCATTAGACCTTCAAGATATTTCTAAGATAATATGGCAAGTATGAACTTGGTGTGCAACTAAAACATACATAGGAAGGGAGAGACAGAGAGATTGAACGTGAACAAGAACACAAGCTATGTAGAGTGGTTCTGTAGCATCCAACTCAAAAAAACATAATTAACTAAAGAAAAAGTGATCACTAAGAAGCAGATTACCGAAAATTGCTAAAAATTAAAACCTTTTTACCAAGAGATCCATCAAAGGAAAACCTTTCTCATATAGAACCAAAGTAACACATTTACATTCTGGTTCAAAAGTACATGACATGTATCATCTCTTTCTGTGAATTACAAGCATCAGCTGCCCTGTTAAACTAAACACAGGAAGAATAAAATATCGAGGCACTAAGCTAAAATCTCGAAAGCACTAACTACTACTCCGAGGACCAGAGAGTACAGATACGACACATATGACTCTATATACATCTATACAAGGCATAACAACCAGTATCTCCACCTGATAATTTACTGTTGTCCTTGTTTTTGATGCTTCTATCCTTCACCTACTAAAGGATTCCTACCTCCTCGTCTGCATCCACCTAGAAATGTGATTCCCACGGGGGTGAGACAATTGTAAATTGTCCCAGCGAGAGATATAACTCTCCGCCATAAACATTATTATTGCAGTTTAAGAGGATAAACCTAGACAGAGGAATCATAATTGATTAATAGTAGTTATTTCATTGTCTAATATATTAGAATATTATTCTTATCTAAAGCATTGCAGCTATAACTTGATAGAGCAACATGAAACTTATCCATTAAGGGATATGAAGAACATGTATAACATTTATTCACTATTGAGTTATAACTACATCACATACTCTCTTCAGTCTTAGATCACATAGTTAATGCCCGACATTGTCTTTGTGGAGTTATGGCATGTAGCCATACTCTTTTAATAAAGTATTGGGACCTTAATCCCTCATTTCATCATTCACATTTCCATTTATTAACAAGTTCATCATCATGATTATAGAATATGGGTATTCAAATCCTTAAATCATCATAGAATACTTGTTACCACTTATTAGGTAACGTAATACCTTCAAGTCAACTGACCTAGAACATTATGATTCTTACTACACAAACTTTTCTACATAGTTCACAAAACTCATATCACCTCTTATCACGCCTTAAGAAGCAACAAGGCATATTATGGCTTATGAAGCCCATAAAACATTTTCAATCATCAGAGCATCATAGCCCTTACCTGGCTATGCTCATCATCTCAACATATCTACATGATTAGCACTCATGATAACAATTATATATCAGTACCATGCGATACAAGGGTCTTCTTATTGCATTAATAACTCATCAATTTGTATTTGAGTTTCACATAGGATTACTCTGTGTTAGGTCTTCACATAGCATCACCATGTATTAGGGTTTCACATAGCATTACCCTGTATTAGGGTTTCACACAGCATTACCATGTATTAGGGTTTCACAAAGCATTACCGTGTATTAGGGTTTCACATAGCATTACCATGTATTAGGGTTTATAATATCCTATTACCCAATTTAGGGTTAGGATGCACTATTCTCATCATATTAGGGTTCATCATGTCTTTTTACCCAATTTAGGGTTTACTGAACATTACATGACATCACCCTGGATTAGGGTTTGGTATCACATTCATCATCCTATATTAGGGATTTACACATCATTACCCTGGATTAGGATTTTTCAGAAATAACCCTGTAGATTCTCAAGATCATATTATTAATGATCAAGTCCTATTTCATTGCTTCACACATCTAGGAATCAATATGGATAACATAAGTATTCAATCATACTTATTTATTCTCATCATTCATCATTGAATGAATTATTATCACAAAGTATAAGCTTCTCTCTCATCTTTACCAAAATATAATTGCATCATAGTTTATTGATTTGGATTAACCTTTTCATAAGGCGTGTTAGCGTACACTCATCAAAATGCATTACATCTGAATGTAACAACTGACATGACACACTTCATGTGTCACTCATCTAAATATATTGGATTTAAAATACATTAAGATGTATCACACTTGAGGTTCTAGATGTGATATCTATCATATTTTGATGTATCACTTCCCTCATCACCTTTACCTTACTTAAGTTCATCCACTTAGCTTGTATTAGTGTATTTCCCATCCTAATAAGTTATATACCAGTTCATCGCATTCATCATGTAATGTATTGGTCACAAGTCACTGTATTTAGAAATTACAACCATTGCCAATGATATGGACTCATCCTTGAGTTAGGAACTATTGATATAAAGATATCCATTATCAGCCTCTCTAAGTGTTACATTTGTCAATACATTAATCACTATCCCATTATTAGGAATAGGGTTTTCCATATTTATAAATTGAGATTCACATAGCATCTCTCATAATTATGGATTTCACCTAATATCATTCTTCATTAGAGTTTCACATAACATCCTTCTATATCAGGGTTTCACTTAGTATTACCTGAAATTAGGATTTCACTTGACATCTCCCTCAATTAGGGTTTTACCTAGTGTTGCCCTAATTTAGGGTTTCACATAAATTTCACCCTAGAATGGGGTCTACATTCAATAACCCACAATTAGGGTTTACTATTCATCTAAATTAGGATTTCATGTTCCATTACCCATAATTAGGGTTTACTATTCATCCAAATTAGGATTTCACTTAGAATTGCCCTGAATTAGGGTTAGGGTTCAATAACCTTGTCAATTAGAGTTTATTCTTATGATTAGGGTTTCATGATCTCCTTGCTAAGGATCATACCCTTAATTACCACATGAATCATATTCATATATGAATTTCCATTCTATCATCCTCTCAACTTGATTAGGTTACATCAACCCTTTAATCAAGTACATACAACTATGATTAACATAGTGTACTAAGTTATTGTTCTTATAAGCAATTAGGGTTTATTCCTTCAATGGTACTACTCATTTAGGTACATTTAGGATTTCAACCTGTGTACCTTCATTGATTACCATTACTATTAATCATTGGATCATTGGAACAATCATCACCTTCAATTTCCAAATGATTGAATCACAATTGACCTTTATTCGGTTTTGAGGTTTCATCACCAAATGGTTTTGAAACTGTTTGATCTCCAAACGGTTTTGAAACCGTTTGACCCCAAACAGTTTCAAGACCATTTGGACTCAAACGGTCTCAAGACCATTTGGGTCAAATCAGTCTCAAAACCGTAAGGGTTCTTTAGATACATTCATCAATTGGTTGAACATGGTGTGCTACATTGAAACCTTCAATCAATTGAGTTATTGAAGTTCAGCAATGATTGGCCCTTGGATTTCCAATCCTTCAATTACCACCATTAACCATCGATGTAGTCTTGAGGTGCTTAACCTCATGCGGTCTTGAGGTGCTTGGCCTTCATTTGGTTTTGAAATTGAATCATCCATTCAGTTTTGAAACCGAATCACCCATTCAGTTTTGAAAACCGAATTACTTCAATTGAGATCAATGAACCACCATAAAATTATAAATTAACCTGACCTCAAACGGTCTTGAGGTCGTTTGGATGACCTCCAAATGGTTTGAAACCATTTGCCTCATTATTCATTAAAAATTGTAAAATCCAATTAGGGTTTGCATCATTGGATTGATCATCAACATAGTTATTGATTGCACTTTTATTTGATATCTCTAACTCTTGAATTACTCAACCATATTCAACGCTAGACCTCCAAACGGTCTTGGTTGACCTCCAAATAGTTTTGAAACCGTTTGGGGTGACCTCCAAATGGTTTGAAACCGTTTGGGCTAAATCAGCTCAAAACATCAACTTCATTAGTTGCAAATTCAGCACTTAGCCGATTAGGGTTTCCACTTGGAGGTTTGTCTTTATATTGAATCAATCAATTGGAACCCTTGTACCATCATCCAACATTTTCTAGGGATCAAACTCAAACGGTCAACCCATCCAAACGGTCAACACTCTCATGCGGTTTGGGACTCAAATCACCAAACGGTTTGCAAACCGTTTGGTCTCCAAACGGTTTGGTGAAACCGTTTGGACTATAAAGTTGAAACCGTTTGCAATAGATATTTGGGGAGGTGTGACCTTATAATGATGTCATCATCATCAAGCTCTAAACCCATGAAACTTGCTACAATTTTCATGGTGATTACATCAATCAACCAAATAAAATTTCAGGAATGAAGAAAGGATCATCAATTGATAAGGAATTGAATGTAATAACAATATTAAGGGATCAAGTTATAATACCCACCTCCAATTGAGCTTCAAAGCTTGGATCTTCACGCCAAAAATGGTGGAAGAAGCTTTTGCAACCCTCCCAAGGCTCGTACTCAAGCTTTGGAGTGAAAAGATTGGCTAGGATTGAAGATGGAGTGAAATAGAGAAGAAAGCATGCATTATTTTTTTATTTCCACCATAAATTCAAGGTGAAAGAAAGCCAAGAAGCTTACCAACAGGTTGGGGGTCGTCCTAATGTTTATCCCAGCTCCCTGGGTCGTTTTTGCAAGCAAGAAGTGAAAGGGGTTTCGAAATTATCCCTTCACCTCAAAGATAAAGGATCTTATATATGAATTTTATTAAAAATTCATTTAAGAGAGAGAAAGTAGCAATTATCTCCTCAACTTTCTTGCCATATGCCCCCTTCTCTTCCTTAGGGATGAGGCTATGCTATTTTCCTCTTATTCTTCTCAATTATCCACGTTTTAAAGGAAAACAAACTAAGCACCTTAAATCATATAATACTAATATCCATAAGTGAGTGGATATTTCTTTTTCTTATAATATTGTGAGTGAGTTATCCACTTCCTTTGGATATTTCCGTGCCTTTGCAAGGAAAAAGGATGTTCACACTTGAGAAAATTCAACCATCTCATTTCTGGTTGAAGGCCCTTCAATTATTTTATTTATTTTTGCATTAAATGGAAGTAAAGTTCCAATTATGCTTAAATCTTGATTATTTTAATATCAAGATTCTCTCTCCTCCAAATTAATTCAAATTAGGCGCCCCTCTCATTTTATCTTCTCTACATGATACCAAAAAACATAAGTGACCCTATAGAAGTGGTATTTTGCATATTGAACCCTGGGTTTTGGGTATATTGCTCATTACACCAAAACTAGGTTTTAATGCACAAACATTGCTTTATCAGCTCTTTCTTGGTACTCAAGCTACCACAAGCCATACCTCTGCATCATATTCATTCTCATGATGCTTCAACACATCAGGAACATATTATCATGCACAATTTGCAATTTAACCCCTCAACTTGGGTAATTTGCACTTTAGTCTGACACAAGCAAAACATTATTTTCAACATAGTTCAATATGGACTAAAATTGAAATATAAGTTCCTCTTAGGATTTAATTACTTTTCAAGAGCTAAGAGCAAGCATATAATTAACTTTATTAAGTAAAACATCTAGGGTTAAGCATAACCCAGGTTAGGGATGTTACAAATTATAAACCCCTAACAAGGATTTCATCCCCGAAATCCCAGGAAAAAGGAGAGATAATTTTTAATCATTTATCATACCATCAAGCCTCTACATAACATCTTAATGTCATGGAGATACCATACATCTTTAATCAACACAAGGTTCCTTCCATTAGTTCAACCTTATCAATTTTTATGTTTATGCAGAGCACAAACTCCTAACATATGATGTCCATATTATTTTTGGAAACTAGGTTGATTTCACAGTTGGCTAATATAGTTAGCCAACATAAATCATCTACTATTTCTCAAATACCAGAATCCTTACCTTGGTATTCATCATATGTGTTGAGAACACATCTCATCCTTATCATATTCATTTCTCTGTTATTACTACCAAAGGTACACATGCACAAGATATTTCTTTTATCTTAGGATATTGGTTGTTCCATATATCATTGTCTTGGAACCGAAGTCCAAAGCAAATTGATACTTTTCTAAGTATCCATCAATGGATTATTTCTAATCTATGCACATCAAATGTCATAATACTTACTTGATTGACATGTTAATTGAAAGGAAGAAACACAAAGTAACATACTCCTATCTTCACCCAAGATTGTTTATCAAAGGATAAACATATACATTTAACAGAGGTAATCCACTCAGCAATCCTTTATTTGTTTGGGAAAGTTCACTTAGCAAACCCTATGTGGTTGGAAAAGTTCACTTAGCAATACCTATATAATTGGGGAAATTCACTAAGTAATTCCTATTTAATTGGGAAGGTTCACTTAGCACTTCCTGTTTAATTGGGAAAGTTCACTTAGCTCTTCCTATTTAATTGGGAAGGTTCACTTAGCTCTTCCTATTTAATTGGGAAGCATCACTTAGCTCTTCTTATTTAATTGGGAAGGTTCATTTAGCTCTTCCTATTTAATTGGGAAGGTTCACTTGGCTCTTCTTATTTAATTGGGAAGGTTCACTTAGATCTTCCTATTTAATTGGGAAGGTTCACTTAGCTCTTCCTATTTAATTGGGAAGGTTCACTTAGCTCTTCTTATTTAATTGGGAAGGTTCACTTAGCTCTTCCTATTTAATTGGAAAGGTTCACTTAGCTCTTCCTATTTAATTGGGAAGGTTCACTTAGCTCTTCCTATTTAATTGGGAAGGTTCACTTAGCTCTTCCTATTTAATTGGGAAGGTTCACTTAGCTCTTCCTATTTAATTGGGAAGGTTCACTTAGCTCTTCCTATTTAATTGGGAAGGTTCACTTAGCTCTTCCTATTTAATTTGGAAGGTTCACTTAGCTCTTCCTATTTAATTGGGAAGGTTCACTTAGCTCTTCCTATTTAATTGGGAAGGTTCACTTAGCTCTTCCTTATTGGTTGGGAATGTTCACTTAGTTCTTCCTTATTAATTGGGAAGGTTCACTTAGATCTTCCTATTTAATTGGGAAGGTTCACTTAGCTCTTCCTATTTAATTGGGAAGGTTCACTTAGATCTTCCTTATTAGCTTCATTATACTCACTAGATTATTTCAGAATGACTACTTGATCAGAGTAATCCGAAAGATAACAATCTAAGAGTTTCATACTTGCCTTACCTCAAATAATCATATACCTAGCCAGGGTATACAAGTATTGAGATTAGGTAGTATGCACTTTATTTGCTTTCATATTCCTCACTTTTCATATCATTATACACACATGATTTTTCATTCTTGAATTTTCTTCAGGCATCACTTCTATATCTCATCTTTTAACACATAGATAAGGGAGATTATAAAGCATTTTAAGGAACACTGAGTAAGATGCAAGTGCTTATCTCTCTTGTGTCCTTATAGGACTAGTCAGAGGGAGTTCAAAAACAACTACTTTCTTATTTTTAACACATAGAATCATGAAATGAAATATCAGAATAAATCTATTTCATCTGACCTATCACAACCCAAGGGTTGACTATTGCATCAGATTGATTCATTGCATAGATCCTTGCATTTGCTTGTTGTTGCTTTTTCCTTTACTTAGTGGCTACTGCCCTGGTGCATTAGGCATTTATTGCACTGGTGGCACCAAAAACTTTGGCTTTTTAGAGCAACTAGGCAAATGTCTCTAAAATTATAGAGATCTTACCTTAAATCTCAGCTTATTGCCCCTCCTTGGGTACTATCATCATAGTTGTACTATCTGTCTAAACTTATGGCAGAGTCTACTTTCTCACCATGTGTTAATCTTTCCCACATTTCCACTGTTCCAACATGACTATGTCATTCAGGAACCCTTTATAAGCCCAAAGTTTCCACATTAAGGACTGGTAACCTAGGTTGTATTGCCAATACCCAGTCTTCTATATGTATTAATGTTGTCCTAACCTGCCCTTCAAGAGCATGAACATAGGATTCTCTATCCTGATCAAGTCAGGATGGGAATTCTTAGGCACTTGTTCTTCTCTTGCCTGATCCCATGCACCCTTTCCTGGTGCAACATTGCCCTTAGCAATGTGCTCCTCATGTTCCCCAGTCATTTATAAACTTTACCCTTTACTCTACATAAGCAGAAGTCATTATAGGGTATACTGGAGAACACTAACACAGACTCAACACCTTAGTCCTATGTCTCTGTAGACTCAGCGAACCTAGAGCTCTGATACCACTAAATTGTAGCATCCAACTCACAAAAACATAATTAACTAAAGCGGAAGCGATCACTAAGCAGCGGATTACCGAAAATTGCTAAAAATTAAAACATTTTTACCAAGAGATCCATAAAAGGAAAAACTTTCTCATATAGAACCGAAGTAACACATTTACATTCTGGTTCAAAAGTACATGACCTGTATCATCTCTTTCTGTGAATTACAAGCATCAGCTGCCCTGTTAAACTAAACACAGGAAGAACAAAATCTCGAGGCACTAAGCCAAAATCTCGAAAGAACTAACTACTACTCCGAGGACATGAGAGTACAGACACAACACATAGGACCCTATATACATCTATACAAGGCATAGCAGCCAGTATCTCCACCTGAGAATTTACTATTGTCCTTGTTGTTGTTGTTGATGTCCTTCACCTACTGAAGGATTCCTACCTCCTCGTCTGTGTCCACCTAAAAATGTGATTCCCAGGGGGTGAGACAATTGTAAATTGTCCCAGCGAGAGATATAACTCTCTTCCAGAAATATTATTATTGCAATTTAATAGGATAAACCTAGATAGAGGAATCATAATTGATTAACAACAATTATTTCAATGTCTAACAGATTAGAATATTATTCTTATCTAAAGCATTGCAGCTATAACTTGATAGAGCAACATGACACTTATCCATTAAGGAATATGAAGAACATGTATAACATTTATTCACTATTGAGTTATAACTGTAGCACATACTCTCTTCAGGCTTAGATCACATAGTTAATGTCTGGCATTGTCTTTGTGGAGTTATGGCCGATAGCCATACTCTTTTAATAAAGTATTGGGACCTTAATCCCTCATTTCATCATTCACATTTCCATTTATTAAAAATTTAATCATCATCATTATAGAATATGGGTATTCAAACCCTTAACTCATCATAGAATACTTATTACCACTTATTAGGTAACATAATACCTTCAGGTCAACTGACCTAGGACATTATGATTCTTACTACAAAAAGTATTCCACATAGTTCACAAAACTCATATCACCTCTTATCACCCCTTAAGAAGAAACAAGGCATATTATGGCTTATAAAGCCCATAAAACATTTTCAATAATCAGAGCATCATAGCCCTTACCTGGCTATGCTCATCATCTCAACATATCTGCATGATTAGCACTCATGATAATAATTATATATCAGTACCATTGATACAAGGGTCTTCTTATTGCATTAATAACTCATCAATCTATATTTGAGTTTCACATAGGATTACTCTGTGTTAGGTCTTCACATAGCATCACCCTATATTTGGGTTTCACATAGCATTACTCTGTATTAGGGTTTCACAAAGCATTACCCTATATTAGGGTTTCACAAAGAATTACCATGTATTAGGGTTTCACATAGCATTACCCTGTATTAGGATTTATAATATCCTATTACCCAATTTAGGGTTAGGATGCACTACTCTCATCATATTAGGGTTCATCATGTCTTTTTACCCAATTTAGGGTTTACTGAACATTACATGGCATCACCCTGGATTAGGGTTTGGTATGGCATTCATCATCCTATATTAGGGATTTACACATCATTACCCTGGATTAGGATTTTTCAGAAATAACTGTGTAGATTCTCAAGAACATATTATTAATGATCAAGTCCTATTCCATTGCTTCACACATCTAGGAATCAATATGGATAACATAAGTATTCAATCATGCTTATTTATTCTCATCATTCATCATTGAATGAATTATTATCACAAAGTATAAGATTCTCTCTCATCTTTACCAGAATATAATTGCATCATAGTTTATTGATTTGGATTAACCTTTTCATAAGGCATGTTAGCCTACACTCATCAAAATGCATTACATCTGAATGTAACAATTGACATGACACACTTCATGTGTCACTCATCCAAATATATTGGATTTAAAATACATTAAGATATATCACACTTGAGGTGCTAGATGTGATATCTATCATATTATGATGTATCACTTCCCTCATCACCTTTACCTTACTTAAGTTCATCCACTTAGCTTGTATTAGGGTATTTCCCATCCTAATACTTTATATACAAGTTCATCACATTCATCATATAATGTATTGGTCACAAGTCACTGTATTTAGAAATTACAACCATTGCCAATGATATGGACTCATCCTTGAGTTAGGAACTATTGATATAAGGATATCAATTATCAACCTCTCTAAGTGTTACATTTGTCAATATATTAATCACTATTCCATTATTAGGAATAGGGTTTTCCATATTTATAAATTGAGATTCACATAGCATCTCTCATAATTATGGATTTCACCTAATATCATTCTTCATTAGTGTTTCACATAACATACTTCTATATCAGGGTGTCACTTAGTATTACCTGAAATTAGGATTTCACTTGACATCTCCCTCAATTAGGGTTTTACCTAGTTTTGCCCTAATTTAGGGTTTCGCATAAATTTCACCCCAGAATGGGTTCTACTTTCAATAACCCACAATTAGGGTTTACTATTCATCCAAATTAGGATTTCATATTCCATTACCCATAATTAGGGTTTACTATTCATCCAAATTAGGATTTCACTTAGAATTGCCCTGAATTAGGGTTAGGGTTCAATAACCTTGTCAATTAGAGTTTATGCTCATGATTAGGGTTTCATGATCTCTTTGCTAAAGATCATACCCTTAATCACCACATGAATCATACTCATGTATGAATTTCCATTCTATCATCCTCTCAACTTGATTAGGTTACATCAACCCTTTAATCAAGTACATACAACTATGATTAACATAGTGTACTAAGTTATTGTTCTTATAAGCAATTAGGGTTTATTCCTTCAATGGTACTAATAATTTAGGTACTTTTAGGATTTCAACCTTTGTACCTTCATTGAATACCATCACTATCAATCATTTGATCATTGGAACAATCATCACCTTCAATTTCCAAATGATTGAATCACAATTGACCTTTATTCGGTTTTGAGGTTTCATCACCAAACGGTTTTGAAATCGTTTGATCTCCAAATGGTTTTGAGACCGTTTGACACCAAACGGTTTCAAGACCGTTTGGACTCAAAAGATCTCAAGACCGTTTGGGCCAAATCAGTCTCAAAACTGCAAGGGTTCTTTAGATACATTCATCAATTGGTTGAACATGATTTGCTACATTGAAACCTTCAATCAATTGAGTTATTGAAGTTCAACAATTATTGCCCCTTAGATTTCCAATCCTTCAATTACCACCATTAACAATCCATGCGGTCTTGAGGTGCTTAACCTCATGCGGTCTTGAGGTGCTTGGCCTTCATTCTATTTTGAAACTGAATCATCCATTCGGTTTTGAAACCGAATCACCCATTCGGTTTTAAAAACCGAATTACTTCAATTGATATCAATGAACCACCATCAAATTATAAATTAACCTGACCTCAAACGGTCTTGAGGTCGTTTGGATGACCTCCAAATGGTTTGAAACCATTTGCCTCATTATTCATTAAAAATTGTGAAGTCCAATTAGGGTTTGCATCATTGGATTGATCATCAACATAGCTATTTGTTGGGTAAATTGGACATTAGTATAATCCCTTTGTTTTGATGATGACAAATATTTCATTCTTGTCGATCTAACGTGCTACTTGAGTGTTGCAGGAATAAAGTGGATGACAAATATTTGGAAGATCTATATGCTAAAATTGCTTTAATTTCATGAATGTAATCAATTGTAAAACTTGTACAAATATATAATGCACAAGTACTTAGACATCATGTAAATCAAGCATTATATCTTCCTTAGCCAATCACAACACTTAGATAGGTCATCCCCTACAATAATGTCACAATTGCACACTCATACAAAAACTTAGTACTCAGTTTAAAACATTGAAACAGGGTCATTCTCGGTTGACAAACTTCTCGACCGAGACACTCTCGGTCGACAAATTCTTCGACCGAGAAAGACCCAAGTAGCCATTAGACACAGCAGACAAGGTAGTTGGGAGTTAAAAGTGAACGTTACAAACTCTTGCTCCAGGAAGTACCTCGGTCGACAAGATCTCGACCGAGAAGGACTCTCGGTCGACAAATCTTCGACCGAGAAGTGTTCTGTCTGCAATTTTTAGAGTTAATTAACTAGCCGTTGCTAAAGAAACTAATGTGTACCTAACGGCTAGTTAAGCACTTAGAACCCCCTAGAAAGTGTCTAGAACATCGTTAAGCACTTGTAGGTCATTCCTATAAATAGGACATACCTTAGGACACCCCAATACACACTTGTGCAATACTTGAGCTTACACTTGCAATTGGCAATCTGTTTTGAGCAATTGAGCAACACTAGCATTGGCTATTCTTTTCCTTGCCCCAAATTCATGTTCTATAGGCTAGCATCTCCTATCCACAGCACTTACACTTCTATATACATTGGTTAGGAGATCAAAACACTTGATATAGGAAATAAAGCCTTGAGCTACAAGTGGTATTGTAATTTCTATTTTTCCTTCTTATTCATTTTATCTTTTGTATTCTCCTTGCTACTCCTAGGGTTGGAGGTTGCGGATTGGAGAAGGTTCTTCTCGGTGGAGAATGTGGACTTTGGACTACTTCAAGAAGGTTGTTGCAACGGGAAGCTACTTCTACAGGAAGGCTATTTCAAGGGGGAGCTTAAAGTTACTTCAAGAAGGCTGCTTCAAGGTTGGTGCAACTACTTCTAGGTGAAGGATGTCCGAAGGGTTTGGTGAAAGAATTGTAATTTTATGTAATATCCTTGCGAGGTAATAAAATTTAATTCTTTTAAAATCCTGGTTGGGTAAGCAACCGGGTAGTGGATTGACTGCCTTAGTATTTGCTTAGGTTGGAACCACTCTAAACATCTTGTCTCCTTCTTATTATTTCAATTGTGGTTGTTTGAGTTAAATTACTTTAAAATAATTATGAAACCCTATTCACCCCCCCTCTAGTGGTTTTTCAATTGGTATCAAAGCAGGCTTCAAGGAGCTCTAATCGAGTCTTGAAGAATGATTGGTGATGGTGTCTACAACCGCAAGCAAAGGAAAAGCATGGAGAAATCTTCAACAAGTTGCAGTTGGTGCTTAGGAACAAGCCACACAACAATTAGTTGTCCATGGAGAGAAAAGAAGGAAGAGGTGCACAAAAATTGCCTCATTTCTACAACCAATGAAGAAGAAGAAGAAGAGGTAAGCCTTCTTGATTTATCAAAAGAAGAGCTAATTGCTAGTCTTGAAGAAACACATAATAAGTATATTGAGTGCAAGAAGAAATTAAAGAAGTCTAATAAAGCAAATGATGAGTTACATGCTAAACTTCTTGCTCTCACATCTGAAAATGAAGATTTGTATGCAAAATTAAATGATCTTGGATTTGAAAAGGATGGCGTTATTTCTAAAAATCATACTTTGAAATCATCTCTAAATGATTGTAATGTGAAGATTTTTACTCTAGAAACAAATTACAATCTTCTATCTCAAGAAAAGGTTGGATTACTTGCAAAGTTAAATGATCTTCAAAACAACCTATTTTTTGTACACATCTAGATTATAATACTATTGTGAAAGAAAGAGATTCTTTATTATCTAATCTAGATCAAGAAAAGCTAGACATAAATAAGAGAATGGATGAGATTGTCAAGTTGCAACAAAAGATTAGTAGTTTGAATAACAATGATACCCTTGATAAAATTTTAAATAATTCTTATCATCAAATTGGAAGGAGAGGACTAGGTTATAATCCTAAAGGAAAATCTTATCAAAAACCTAGTTGGAGAAAGACACAAGCACTAGAAAATCGATCTATGTATGTACCTAAAGGCAAACATACATATGTACCCAAGAACAACCTAGAACAAAATCATAGAAAGAGATATGAGGTTGATTCCATATGTTGTCATTATTGTTTGCGTCTTGGACATTACTATTTCTCATGTCCCTACAAGAAAAAGAATGTTGAGTTAGTATGGGTTCCAAAACCCCCAAACTAAATGGATAAAATTAAGTTGAGATATGACCAAAGACTCTAAGCTGTATATCTCTATGTCTATCTCAACTTAACATAATAGGACACCAAGTTAATCCAAGAAATTAAAATTTCCAAATATACATCTTAAACTACTTGTTTTAGTTTACATTCTCAAAATGTATATGATTAGTTGAGATTTAACCTAAATGTTGCTTTGATATTTAAATATCTCAACTAAATCGAGATTTAACTTTCATATTCTTGTTTTACTTGGAAACAATTACTGAAAACAATTCTGAAACAGTACAGAAAATTTCTCAGTCGAGAAACAGTTCGACCGAGAACATTGTCGGTCGAGAAATGGTCGACCGAGCAAGTTACTATTTTGTAGTTTACAATATATATGATAAAACCTATACAAACAACAACATTATCGGTCAAGAAATAGTTGACCGAATCAAGTTCTGCTGAACCTGTTTTTCAATTAATTTAGTTTGCTATCAATTTGTTATTAATAAATGATTTAATATGCAAAATCAATCTTGGAGACCATCTTTGAAACAAGACATATTGATCTTTTTGCATCATGATTTAAGATATAACATTATGAATATGAAATCCTTAAACATATTGCATAAGTTTTATATGAAGACTGATTTTTTAACAAACCTTATTTATTGATTGAAAAAGTTTATTAAGACTGTTCATGGTTTGTCTTAAAATTGAAAATCCATGAATCATGAATGAGATTATTTTGGTTTACATGGTTTTAAAAAAATTGAAAATTATGCATCATGATTGGTATAATCAAGGAAATTAATGTTTTATCATAGTCCACATGGTTTATCCTAAGCATTTCTTGGTCTATCTATGTAGGAACCATGTGTATTAAAATTTAAATGGTCATAATCATTATATTTCATGAAGTTACATGCTTCCATCTTGATCATTGTATTGTGGATATACTTCTACTGTTCTATCATAATTATTGTGTCATAATCATTATGTTTTCATTGGTTTGTCTACAATAATCTTTGATCCATATATACAAACCATGAATGGATATTGTTTTTGATCATTGTGATTCAGCTCACGTGAAGATGCCATTTTGCATAAACAATAAAACTTCATGAAAATCTGCAGAAATTATACTTCACATATAAGTGTTCAAATTGGAAATCTACAGAAATTGCCTCTTGGTTGAAATCAAGCTTGACCAAGGGGCGCTATGGTCGTAGTCGAAGTCGACCTAAAATAAGCTTGACAAAATGCTTATTGAACATCATTTTACTATACTAAATCTTAGTATCTTGATTCAAAATGTGCTTTTGATAAAAGGTCAAAATCAAATCTTAAAAACTATTTATGACCTTAGAATTGCTCAAATATCCTAGACAGTGATTATATTACATGATCTACATTATTACATTATATGCTCAAATAATGCTCAAATGATTACATTATTACTCCCCTAGAAGACATACATATGCTCTACAAATCTAGTCTATCACTTGTATTAAAAACTAGCTCAAAATTCTATTCACAGCAACTTCGTCGGTCAGCAAAAATTTTCGACCGAGACAAACTCGGTCGACGAATTCGTCGACCAAAAACATCTCGGTTGGCTATCCTTCTCGACCGATATTCACCAAGTAAATGCTGTACAGGAGAACTCAGACATGATTCTGGTTGACAAACTTTTTGACTGAGCCCACGTCGGTCGAAAAAATGCTCGACCAAGGCCGACCTTGTGAACCCCCATCTACGTGAATTAAAAAGGCAATATTCTGATTAAAATATTAATTTAAAAAAAATCGTAACGGCTAGTTTTCGATTGACCGTTGGACGACCGAGAGGAGCATCTGAAGAAATGACCGTTGTGGTCGTCGGTTAGGGTATATTTTGCTATAAAGAGCACCCAAAACGACCCATTTTTTCACACCTTCACATTTTCACTTCTATAGCTCCTCTCTAGTGCATTCTTATGCAAATCTTTAGCTTCTCTACATCCAAGTCTTGCTTGCTACTTCTCCACCTCAAAACAACGAGATGGCTTCCTCATTAACGCGTGGAAAGAAGCAAGTTGCAGCTAGGAAAGGAAGGACGGTCTCTCCAGCGTTGCCGTTCATCAACGACATTCCATTCAACGACGCAGCTGCAGGTGATTGCTACCTCAGGCTCTCCTCAAGAACTCCTCTTCCACGACGGCCATTCGACGTCATGGACTTCCACAACATTGTTGATCTGGAGGAACTCTTTGAGGTGCAACATTTGACTGATTTTCTGAATCCCTCTTTCCATTCCTACTCCTTCAAAGTAGTTAATGAATTCTATGCCAATTTAACCCCACATCCTGACCATGATTCCTTCTCTTATATGGTTAATGGGTATGGATTCCATTTTACTGAGGAGAGCATTCTTAATATGCTTAACATAGACATAGAAGACTATAAAGATTTTCTTGACCTCACCACAGGAAATCCACTAAATAAACTCTCCCAAGATGACACCACCACTATCCTTAGTGACATCAAAAGAGCCATCTTTATATCCAATACCACTTGTCATGAAGATAGGGGAACCTATTATGCCATAAACTTAAAACCTGAAGCTAGGATCATAAATCTCATTGTTGCAACCAATATCCATCCTAGAGCAAACAAGTATGAAGTACCCACTTTTCGTATGTACCTTATTTATGCCATTCTAAAAGGTATTCCCATAAACTTCATTCATATCATCCTTAAGAATATGCTTGAGTTTTCTGGCAATCAACCTTATGCTGACTTTGTGTGCCAAATCACTCAACATTTTCTTAAGAAGAATATTGAGGACCTCGGTTACACATGGGATAGAAAACCTCAAAAGATAAGTAAAATACGGTGGAGAAGATGGGAATCGACTTTGGCCACAAAAGGGCTAGGACTGAAGGGGAGACATCCACCCAAGACATACCTCCACCACCCCCTTCTACCAACCTACCCTATGATCCTATTACAAACACCTTGACATACATAGCTGGATCCCAATATCACCTGAGTAGACAATTAGATTACAATCACCATGCCATGACTTATTTAAACCAAAGAATGCAAGCCCTCTCTCCTGACCAACCTGATGAATATCCATATTCCCTTAATCCTAGAATGATAAATCCATACAATCCTTCCTACAACTACTATCAAATTTCACCTCCACCATCTCCTGATCTCACACATACTCAGTTCTCCTCAATTCAACTTCAAGACATTGTTGCCCACTTTCGTTTTGATCGTGTTCCCACCTTCTTGGAGGCTTATGCCTTAACCAAGATAGGTGCCTTAGAGTGGCAGACACTGGTCAAATATTATGGAGCTAAGCCTTTTCTTGGAAAAGACCCAGACATTGATGTAATCCTTCGATCTTTTCTGTGAGATTATGAAATATATTTGTAATGGTTGTGATGAAATGGCAATCTTTGTATTGATTGTAATGGATATCTTTTTATAAGCAAGTATGTCATGATTTATGGGTCATCTTCTACATTGTATAAGCACAAAGTTGTTATCAATACAAGTATTTTTTTAATAGCTTCATCTGACCATATACATGTTATATAAATATTATAGTTGAGCATACCAATAAGGGGGAGTAATATATGCAATGAATCACAAAGGGTACAATTTTTTGCAAATAATTGATAATTAAATTGTGTCTAAATTTACCATTAATTGGTGTGCCTTAATCCCTTGATTTTAATTGAATATCTCTTTAAGAGGGAGCATAGCATAAAATTAAAATGGAAAAATAAAAAGTCATTATATATGATTATCTTGGATATCTTTTTGAAATGACAAAGGGGGAGGAATAATATAAAATCCAAAACATAAAATTAAAATTAGTTTCATAATATCTCGGCCAGCATTCACTTGCAAAACAAGAATGGCTACAAAAGGTAAATTTCATGTATGAAATTCACATGATTTATATTTCCTTATTTTATATTTAGGAAATGTTTGTCATCTTCAAAAGGGGGGAGATTGTTGGCTAAATTGGACATTAGTATAATCCCTTTGTTTTGATGATGACAAACATTTCATTCTTGTCGATCTAATGTGCTACTTGAGTGTTGCAGGAATAAAGTGGATGACAAATATTTGGAAGATCTATATGCTAAAATTTCTTTAATTTCATGAATGTAATCAATTGTAAAACTTGTACAAATATATAATGTACAAGTACTTAGACATCATGTAAATCACGCATTAGATCTTCCTTAGCCAATCACAACACTTAGATAGGTCATCCCCTACAATAATGTCACAATTGCACACTCATACACAAACTTAGTACTCAGTTTAAAACATTGAAACAGGGTCATTCTCGGTCGACAAACTTCTCGACCGAGACACTCTTAATCGACAAATTCTTCGACTGAGAAAGACCCAAGTAGTCGTTCGACACAACAGACAAGGTAGTTGGGAGTTAAAAGTGAACGTTACAAACTCTTGCTCTAGGAAGTCCCTCGATCGACAAGATCTCAACCGAGAAGGACTCTCGGTCGACAAATCTTCGACCGAGAAGTGTTCTGTCTGCAATTTTCAGAGTTAATTAACTAGCCATTGCTAAAGCAACTAATGTGTACCTAACGGCTAGTTAAGCACTTAGAACCCCCTAGAAAGTGTCTAGAACGTCCTTAAGCACTTGTAGGTCATTCCTATAAATAGGACATGCCTTAGGACACCCCAATACACACTTGTGCAATACTTGAGCTTACACTTGCAATTGGCAATCTGTTTTGAGCAATTGAGCAACACTAGAATTTGCTATTCTTTTCCTTGCTCCAAATTCATGTTCTATAGGCTAGCATCTCCTATCCTCAACACTTAAACTTTTATATACATTGGTTAGGAGGTCAAAACGCTTGATATAGGAAATCAAGCCTTAAGCTACAAGTGGTATTGTAATTTCTATTTTTCCTTCTTGATCCTTTTATCTTTTGTATTCTCCTTGCTACTCCTAGGGTTGGGGCTGCGGATTGGAGAAGGTTCTTCTCGCTGGATAAGGTGGACTTTGGACTACTTCAAGAAGGTTGTTGCAACGAGTAGCTACTTCTAGAGGAAAGCTACTTCAAGGGGGAGCTTGAAGTTACTTCAAGAAGGCTGCTTCAAGGTTGGTGCAACTACTTCTAGGTGAAGGTTTTCTGAAGGGTTTGGTGAAAGAATTGTAATTTTATGTAATATCCTTGCGAGGTAATAAAATGTAATTCTTTCAAAATCCCAGTTGGGTAAGAAACTGGATAGTGGATTGACTGCCTTAGTATTTGCTAAGGTTGGAACCACTCTAAACATCTTGTCTCCTTATTATTTTAATTGTGGTTGTTTGAGTTAAATTACTTTAAAATAATTATAAAACCCTATTCACCCCCCTCTAGTGGTTTTTCACTATTGATTGCACTTTTATTTGTTATCTCTAACTCTTCAATTACTCAATCGTATTCAACCCTAGACCTCAAAAAGGTCTTTATTGACCTCCAAACGATTTTGAGACCGTTTGGGGTGACCTCCAAACGATTTGAAACCGTTTGGGCTAAATCAGCTCAAAACATCAACTTAATTAGTTACAAATTCAGCACTTAGCCGATTAGGGTGTCCACTTGCAGGTTTGTCTTTATATTGAATCAATCAATTGGAACCCTTGGATCATCATCCAACATTTTCTAGGTTTCAGACCTCAAATGGTCAACCCATCCAAACGGTCAACACTCTCATGCGGTTTGGGACTCAAATCACCAAACAGTTTGCAAACTGTTTGGTCTCCAAACGGTTTGGTGAAACCGTTTGGACTATAAAGTTGAAATCATTTGCAATAGATATTTGGGGAGGTGTGTGCTTATGATGATGTCATCATCATCAAGCTCTAAACCCATGAAATTTGCTGTGATTTTCATGGTGATTGCATCAATCAACCAAATAAAATTTCAGGAATGAAGAAAGGATCATCAATTGATAAGGAATTCAATGCAATAACAATATTAAGGGTTCAAGTTATAAAACCCACCTCCAATTGAGATTCAAATCTTGGAGCTTCACATCAACAATGGTGAAAGAAGCTTTTGCAGCCCTCCCAAGGCTCGTCCTCAAGCTTTGGAGTGAAATGATTGGCTAGGATTGAAGATGGAGTGAAATAGAGAAGAAATCATGCATTATTTTGTGATTTCCACCATAAATTCAAGGTGAAAGAAGGTCAATGTTATGACCCCACCTCCCGATAACCCCCAATTAAAGGAGACCGAGAAGTAGAAGTCGCACCCATAATTTTCAGATCAAAGGTTCGGCAATTAACCAAGAACAATTATTAAATTTTAACATACTAAACTGAAAAGTTGTAAGAAAATAAACTTTTGCATACCTTTTTGAAAACTTGGATCTCTAAACCTCTATCCACTTATGGATTCTATTCTAACTAATCCTCCTTGTATTTTACTTCATGTATATCACAATATGACTATTTATTGTTTGTCCTTTTGGCTTGTACCTAAAACGTCGACAAACAAAACGTTGGTCAGCCAAATCTGGTATGTGGGAGAAACAATAAACGTGCAACTATGATAATAGTGTAATCATTCAATTAATCATTTAACAACCAAGATTACATTTTAAATATAACTCTGCGATCCATGAGTACCCTATCCTCTGTGCTATCCCTGCAGTGGACCTAGATACTACCTTCCTTATGGTAGATCCCCATTAAACCCCTCATGGTCCCACCTATAGGTGAACCAGTTTCTAGGGTTGAGTCACATGGCACTACTCGTAAGTAGCCCACTCCTTAACTCATGGCAGGCTAATTGGTCTCATGGCGCTACACTTGGTAGCCCAATTTCTAACCCACGATAACCTAGACCTTACTCTAGGTTACCCCTTTTTAGCCTTTACAAGTCACAGAGGTGGACCCAGATCTAGCCAGTTATACATGTATATTCATAGTGATAGTCATAGTCACTCTATAGTTTCATGAAATAAAAGCATCCAACAATTATTTTCAAGCAACCTATCAAACATTTGGAAATCGCCGTGAAACTAAAGCGATTATTCGTAAGCGTAACCACATACCTGATTTGATGATTTCACAAGCATTAAGAAATTCCAACCAAGAAAATAATCCAAGAAAGCAATTCATCAATCACATAATTCCTAAAAAGAATATGTACTCTATTTACTACACACTTTATCAAGAATCTACTTTATTCACTTGGATTCACTTTCTAGGGTTTGTAATCTGAATTAGGGTTTCATCAATATTCATTAGGGTTTCTTAGATCTATTTCTCAAACTTTATCCCTTTTCGTTCAACAAACCCTTAAATGCTCTTTTCTATTTATATAAACCCTAATTGCTCAAATTATCCATTTTAATAGTCTTTTATACCCAAAATGACTTAGGATCATCATATCTCTATTTATTCATGGATTTGAACCATTAAAACAATTAAAAGACATATTCACTTAAATTAGGGTTTTCAAGCTCATTAATGCATATTCATGCACGAAACCCTAAATTAAGCCAATTATATAAAAAGATCATATTTTTAGATCATATTTTTACTTTTATTAACAATAAGTTAATATTGGCTTGAATTATCCAAAGAACATCATTAAAGATAATAACTTTATGTACTTTTCAAATTTCAAGCATATTTATGCATATAATCTCTAAATTAAACTAATTACGTGCAAAGTGCATCCTTTTTTATCTTAATGTACCTTTTTATCATTAACAGGTTAATACCAACTTTAATCATCCATTAAACCCTATTAAACACTTTAATCATATCAAAATAGGGTTTCTTAACCTTTAATCCATTAAAGTTGATAACTTACACTACTTTTTGAGTATCATGCAAAATTAGGCCTCAAACATAATTTCTTTGTGTTCCTCTCATTTTTCTAATCAAAATACATATATTATGCATGCTAATCCGAGCTACGAATAATTAACTATGAATTTTGTAAAGTTCACTTACTTTGGACCAATCATCAAGCGCCACATCACCATATGCATGCAACACGGCTTGCCTATTGGAAACATTTTGAATAGACAATTTTACCCCCAGTTAAGTGAGTTCTTCTTCAGCCCGCTGGGGGTCATACCCATCCAATGGCCTCGGGTTCCTCTTCTCCCTTGGGTTGAAGCAGCAGGCCGCCCTAGCGGCCATGGCAGAGCATCGCAGGTCGTTCCCCATCACCTCAGCGTTTAAGCTCCAACCGGGACTCATCCCTTACCTCCGTCCTACCCCCCCCCCCACCCCCCCCCCCCCCCGCACTCAAGCAGGCCGCAAACCCTGGCCGAGACAACTTGTTCCATGGACTTCAAGACAATGTTTCTTTGCTGGCTTACAGTCATATTGTAGGTGTTGTGTGAGGACGAGAGAGAGGAGGTGGTGGTGGATCCCTTCTGGGTAGTCATGGGAGCGTCCTGCCTCCAACCAGACTACAAACAAACTCGTCGTTGCTCTATGGACATGACTAAGCCTCTGTTAGGGTTTTACGTGCAAGAACAAGAAGAAGGGAGAGAGAGAGGTGTGTGGAACTCTCCTTTTGGCTTAGCCATGGGCTCTTTCCTTTATATAGGAGGGTAGCCATGCCCCAGCATGCTTTCCCACGAAGATACAAAGCCTCTTTCCAATTGGAATATGATTCCTTCAATGAAAATAAACCTTCTCTCTCTCTACTTTAACTTTTGATATTCCTTTTTCTTTACATAATAGGATTTCGAAAATTACTACATTTATATTCTTTGTACTTGCTTTTTAATTGATTGACACGAAATTATATTCTCCTCAAGTAGGAAATAAAACCACATAATTCCATTAATTATGTATTCCCATTATCCTTTTATTTTGCAATTTTGGTATTTTCTTTTTCTTTCCTATTTATTGGGACTCATTGGATCCCAAGAAACTCTATTATTTCGAAATCCTTTTTATTGGATACTCATTATCCTTCTAGATGCATCTAAATGCATTATTCTTCATTATCATGTATATTTCTTATTAAAATATTTCTTTTTGATGATTTATCTTTATTTCTCTTTTATTTTCCTCATTGGTATTCCTTTTAATCATTAGGAATCCTTGGGATACGAAACCCCACTAAGGACAACTCAATTCCACCTTTTTCCACTTATTTTCCCACTTTCTATCATTGTTTTCAATTTCTTTCTTAATAAAGAAATATTTAATTGATCTTTTCTTTTCTTATTGCACTCTTTATGCAACTTTGGATTCCTTTGAACCCAAGGAACCCAAGAGACACGAAATCCCTCTTTGGATTTGCCTTCTAGAGGTTTCCACATTTTGTTTTCTCAAATATTCAATTATTCATTTACTAATTGAATTTTCTTGTCATTTGGGCCCAATAGCCAATAAAGCCCACAACACAAACATCAACGATATTGTAAACAAAATCCATTTATTCAAACAAATTATATCATTTTTTGTTCAAATATTTTTAATATGAGAAATTACATTTCTCATCAAAAGAACCCAAAAATTGGGGTTGTAACATCCTTCCCCTCTTATAGGAATTTTGTCCTCAAAATTCTATCAAGCAAACAAACAATTCAGGATAAGACTTTTCCATGTCCATCATTGGCCCCTATGTGGCTTTTCCTTATCCATGGCGCTTCCAAAGAACCTTTATCATCACATATTCTTTTCTCTGAGTTCTCTCATCCTGGCATCTATAAACTGCACAGGTGACTCAGGCCATTTCAGCCTCCCTTGGGGTTAACTAGGTTCATTGTTCTACACATGGTCGGGGTACCTCAGATAGTGCTCTACATTGGACACATGGAACTCATCACACATTTCTTTATCCTGAGGGGTAAGGTAAAACTTAATCTTCTCCGCCAAACCATGTCAAAAGAACCCATGTATCGGGGACTCAGCTGTCTTAGCTATAACTTAGAGGGGTCGGATTTTCATGTCACATATCCTCCCACAGTGAACTACATGTCAGTCTACTTTGCATCTGCTCATGACTCTTGTCATCTCTAGGCTCCTTTCAGCCATTGCACGATCAAAGCGACTTCATCTACACACACTGTGGTCCCTTTTCTAACCATCACGTGGTCCTTTCACCAACATCACCTTACTGAAGTGGTGACTGACACAACATCTCTTACAAAACTTCTTTAAATCTCAATAGTGGCTATGGTAATTAATTTCACATCTTGCATAGGACAAGAACTGTCTCTAGCTATCACCCTGAATGAGCACATATGCTCTCATCAGACCCTTTAGTCTGGATCATACTAACCATTAGTTAGGGGTGATAAACTGTACTAACATTGAGTTCTTTATGTACCTACTTCCACCTTTTGTAAAGGAACCTTTAGGTCAAACTCAAGAACCTTTGAACTCACATCATGGTGTAGTTGAACCATCTCTCTCATGGGTAGTTCAACCAGATCTATCCCTTGACAGAACTCCTTCTTTCTCATGTCATCTAGGAAAGGCGATCTACCATAACCCATATTGCATCTCAACCTTCCTTGGTCCTGGGGATACTTACAACATCCATAGAGATGAACTCCCTTTCCCCTTTAGGGACTCTTTATCCTTTATATCAATGCATTGGGTTACAGGTGCTCATCCTTCACCTCGTGTCATGCATGGAAACATACCACATACAGCCTTATCTTTGGTATCTAAAGTACCACTATCACTTATTATCTTGGTAGTACCATGGCATATGGTGATCTTAAGTCATGATCTCATGTATTGTCATGATTCCTTAAGATAGATTCCTCAGAAACCCTAATTAAACCACTCTAGTCGGGGTTTCATCACCTCCCTTTCCAAAGAAGTGCATTTGAGGCTCTACAACTATTCTTTCATTGCATCAAGGCCTAGATTGGCTAACCACACAACCATTAACTGACCTCGTTACATTAGTGTTAGCCAAACATATCTTCTTTTCCAAACATAGGGTTAGTCTAACAACTTCTTCTAGTCAAACTAGATAGATATATATCTCAACCAAAGCATCCATTACCTCTTCACCTTCTTATGTACTAGGTAATGTTGATGACATACACCTTCCTGTATGCCACTTATTATCTCATCTTAGCCCTAAGTCCATCTTCATCGAGAACATTCTGAGCTTGTTCCTTCGGTTTTCAAACTCAACCTGGTATAACTCATAGCTCATGCTAAAAACATCCTTATAAGATGACTACCTTATTTCTCTTTAGCATTTGCAAACCATCCATGTATCATTCATTTTACCATTCTCTGTCCCCATTTCTCATGGCAACGTTCCAACCTACATCATCTCTTATCCTTGGTGTATGGCCTGCGTAATGTCCTATCTCTCACCCCCATAACAAGAGGAAATAAGCATTTGGCTGTAGTCCAAATATAGAGTTCTTCTTGTTCTAAGAGTAGATATGGTACATCCCACCTTGCCAATACACCTTTACATCTAAGTTGCAACGTGCCACATATGTATCTACATCACAGACATCATGATATCAAAGTTACTCCCATGGAAAAGTGGTCTCAAACCTACTGGGTTTTACACACATTCCTTGGTCATCTCCTCTAGGTATATAGGGTGCCGACATTTTAGGGGTCATCCCTCTTCCCTTATGCATCCAGAGAGTACCCTACTCATCTGCCCTTTGGGTCCCATGAGTTCATGAAGGTGATCAATCTCCTAACCCATGTCCCTCAAACAATGATAGTTGTTACCTCCTGACCCTACGGTCATGTGCAACTAGGGAGTTAGGAAACTCCTACTTCCATCAGTCTTATCCCTTCCTGACCCTAGGATAGACTTTAGGATTCCATTATAGTACATGCCCAACTTAGAACCTTACCCAAGCCTTCATCATCTCTCTCTCTGCATTCATGGGCTGACTTTCATCCTTTCATAGGGAGCATGGCAACCTACCTACCTTGGTCAAGCCCCATATTGGTTACCTCCATGGTAACACATCCATATGCACATAAATATGGCTATCTATGGATCGAGAGGTTCGTTCTCATACCATGTACTTTTCACTTAGATTCTCAAGATCCTATGAGACCTCTTTAGGTTACCTTAAGCCAACAAAACTGGCATACACCCTTCAAAAGGGTCCCTCTCCCAGGATGGGAGGAAACTACAACTCTTGACCACAAGGTCACAAACATCCTTAGGTCTAGGTTTTACATCCATATGCTTAACCTTAGTAAGCTATTAAGGCACAAGCAGACCACTAAACCAGGCTAGGTCATCTAGGTTCTCATTCTTCAACATTAGATCAAGGTCATACCTTCTCGTGTCATCAACTTAGCTGGGAGGGGTTTTCCAATCATACCTTAAATGTAAGGGGTTTTCCTTTCCTTTGAACATAAGGAGTACCATGCTCGCATCTATAGAAACTCAACTCTCATCATGTGCATTTGGTACACCACTTCCCCTCTTAGGACTAGGAACCCTAGGTTCTCCTTTTTGGGTGTCCAACTACATGCTCAACCTCCTAACCATAAGCCAAACATGTATCGGGTCATCCTTTTTCCTCAATTGACACTTTGAGTCTTCCTCGAGGACAAACAACAAGGTACAAGGCCTCACAACTTGCTACTTAAGCCTCCTCAGGGTCTAAGGCACACTTTATCTCATCTCGGCAGGTAAGCCCTTATACCTTAGGCACATAGGTTCCAGAAGCCCCATCCTCTCTTTAGGGTTTGGTTCCTCCAAAGGCAACCCAGATATCATCAGCCTCCAGGGATTATGCATAAGGAAACTACAACTATCCACTTAGGTCGCATCATCCTCAACTCCCTACTTTTCCTCATATCTCAAAGTCTAGGATTCCAACCTTCTTGCTTGGTTTCCTGCTCTCTCTCTCTAGAGCTAACCCTACAACCAACCTCACCATTAGAGGTCCTCTCTTCATGAAGGATCAACCTCAAAAGCATCCTCTACATGGGTGAACCCTAGGCTCACACTTATGTTTGCTCAAGATCATCCATAGCCCTTTACGCTTATCCCATAAGCCATCCATCATGTCCTTCTCGCCATGGTCTTAACTTACTGCCCGTACTGCTGATGTACTCTGGGTGCAAGCTATATCCTACTTGCAACCTCCCATAAGGTTTTTATAGGTTCTTCTTTAACCTCATCAATGAAGGAGCTATCATTTGCTCAAACATGCACGACCCTTCCCAGGGTTGGGTCACCAGAGGTACTAGGTCATCCAACCTCTCATGGCTCATACGTCATCCAAGGCATGTCCATCCAAACACCCGGTCAACCATGACATCTAACTCATCATGTCCTCTCTCTCTCTAACCTTCACTTAGGGTTAGGGTTAACATCATCCTCAGAGGATGTGCCAGGTCTCTACTTTTAATGTAGGTCTCTATCTCCAAGACTAACTCTCTTTACTTCTCCTCCAGACAAGAAGATCTAGACTCAGGTCTCTCCTGAGGGCATGACAACTTATGTCATACGTCCTAAGCATGTATCTATTCTTTAGTTTGTGCTTAATTTATTAATCTTATGTCCATGACATCTTATTTACATGCTTTTCATTAATTTTGGTGGAGGATTCCTTAAACCTTATTAACCTTACCCATACCTCAATAGGGTGAGGAAAAGAGAGAAAACCCTAATCCTTATGGTTCTTAACAGAATTTGTGATGAGAAGGGATGAATAAGATGAGGAAGTCCTAAAGGTATCTTATTTCGATTCATACCCTAAGACTTTGGCCAGGCAGTCACACGGATCCGGGAGTCCTCGTATTCCGACTAGCGGTGCAGAGGAAAATATTGCCAGCCCCCGATCGTGATCCTTTTCTATACAGCTCCATCTTTCAGATAATCCTATAATAACTCCCTTGGGTTCTATGGAGTTTGTAAAATTTAGTAATTATTAATGGTTAAGTGAGGAACCTATGCTCTGATACCAAATGTTACGACCCTACCTCCTGATAACCCCTAATTAAGGGAGACTGAGAAGTAGAAGTCGCACCCATAATTTCTGGATCAAAGGTTCGACAATTAACCAAGAACAATTATTAAATTTTAACAAACTAAACTGAAAAGATGTAAGAAAATAAACTTTTGCAAACCTTTTTGAAAACTTGCATCTCTAAACCTCTATCCACTTATGTATTCTATTCTAACTAATCCTCCTTGTATTTTACTTCATGTATTTCACAATATGAAGATTTACTGTTTGTCCTTTTGGCTTGTACCTATAACGTCGATGAACAAAACGTCGATCAGCCGAAGCTGGTATGTGGGAGAAACAATAAACGTGCAACTATGATAACAACATAATCATTCAATTAATCATTTAACAACCAAGATTACATTTTAAATATAACTCCACGATCCATGAGTAGCCTATCCTCTGTGCTATCCCTGCAGTGGACCTAGATACTACCTTCCTTATGGTAGATCCCCATTAAACCCCTCATGGTCCCACATATAGGTGAACTAGTTTCTAGGATTGAGTCACATGGCACTACTCGTAAGTAGCCCACTCCTTAACTCATGGCAGGCTAATGGGTCTCATGGCGCTACACTTGGTAGCCCAATTTCTAACCCACGATAACCTAGACCTTACTCTAGGTTACCCCTTTTTAGCCTTTACAAGTCACAGAGGTGGACCCAGATCTATCCAGTTATACATGTATATTCATAGTGATAGTCATAGTCACTCTATAGTTGCATGAAATAAAAGCATCCAATAGTTATTTTCAAGCAACCGATAAAACATTTGGAAATCGCCGTGAAACTAAAGTGATTATTCATAAGCGTAACCACATACCTGATTTGATGATTTCACAAGCATTAAGCAATTCCAACCAAGAAAGCAATCCAAGCAAGAAATTCATCAATCACATAATTCATGAAAAGAATATGTACTCTATTTACTACACACTTTATCAAGAATCTACTTTATTGACTTGGATTCACTTTCTAGGGCTTCTAATCTGAAATAGGGTTTCATTAATATTCATTAGGGTTTCTTAGATCAATTTCTCAAACTTTATCCCTTTTAGGCCAACAAACCCTAAAATACTCTTTTCTATTTATATAAACCCTAATTGCTCAAATTATCCATTTTAATAGTCTTTTATACCCAAAATGGCTTAGGATCATCATATCTCTATTTATTCATGGATTTGAACCATTAAAAAAATTAAAAGACATATTCACTTAAATTAGGGTTTTCAAGCTCATTAATGCATATTCATGCACGAAACCCTAAATTAAGCCAATTATATAAAAAGATCATATTTTTAGATCCTATTTTCACTTTTATTAACAATAGGTTAATATTGGCTTGAATTATCCAAAGAACATCATTAAAGATAATAACTTTATGTACTTTTCAAATTTCAAGCATATTTATGCATACAATCTCTAAATTAAACTAATTACGTGCAAAGTTCATCCTTTTCGATCTTAATGTACCTTTTTATCATTAATAGGTTAATACCAACTTTAATCATCCATTAAACCCTATTAAACACTTTAATCATATCAAAATAGGGTTTCATAACCTTTAATCCATTAAAGTTGATAACTTACACTACTTTTTGAGTAGCATGAAAAATTAGGATTCAAACATAATTTCTTTGTGTTCCTTTCGTTTTTCTAATCAAAATACATATATTATGCATGCTAATCTGAGCTACGAATAATTCACTATGAATTTTGTAAAGTTCACTTACTTTGGACCAATCATCAAGCGCCGCGTCACCATATGCATGCAACACGACTTGCCTATTGGAAACATTTCTAATAGAAGATTTTACCCCCGGTTAAGTGAGTTCTTCTTCAGCCCGCTGGGGGCATACCCGTCCAACGGCCTCGGGTTCCTCTTCTCCCTTGCGCTAAAGCAGCAGGCCGCCCTAGCGGCCATGGCAGAGCGTCATAGGTCGTACCCCATCACCTCAGCGTTCAAGCTCTAGCCGGGACTCGTCCCTTACCTCTATCCTACCCCCCCCCCCCCGGACTCAAGCAGGCCACAAACCGTGGCCGAGACATCTTGTTCCCTGGACTTCAAGCCAACATTTCTTTGCGGGCTTACAGTCATATTGTAGGTGCTGTGTGAGGACGAGAGAGAGGAGGTGGTGGCAGATCCCTTCTGGGTAGTTGTGGGAGCGTCCTGCCTCCAACCAAACTACAAACAAACCTATCGTTTCTCTATGGAAAGGACTAAGCCTCTGTTAGGGTTTTACGTGCAAGAACAAGAAGAAGGGAGAGAGAGAGAGGTGTGTGGAACTCTCCTTTTGGCTTAGCCATGGCCTCTTTCCTTTATATAGGAGGGTAGCCATGCCCCAGCATGCTTGCCTATGAAGATACAAAGCCTCTTTCCAATTGGAATATGATTCCTTCAATGAGAAGAAACCTTCTCTCTCTCTTCTTTAACTTTTGATATTCCTTTTTCTTTACATATTAGGATTTCAAAAATTACTACATTTATATTCTTTGTACTTGATTTTTAATTGATTGACACGAAATTATATTCTCCTCAAGTAGGAAATAAAACCACATAATTCCATTAATTATGTATTCCCATTATCCTTTTATTTTTCAATTTTGGTATTTTCTTTTTCTTTCCTATTTATTGGGACTCCTTGGATCCCAAGAAACTCTATTATTTCGAAACCCTTTTTATTGGATACTCATTATCCTTCTAGATGCATCTAAATGCATTATTCTTCATTATCATGTATATTTCTTATTAAAATATTTCTTTTTGAGGATTTCTCTTTATTTCACTTTTATTTTCCTCATTGGTATTCCTTTTAATCATTAGGAATCCTTGGGATACGAAATTCCACTAAGGACAACTCAATTCCACCTTTTTCCACTTATTTTCACACTTTCTATCATTGTTTTCAATTTCTTTCTTAATAAAGAAATATTTAATTGATCTTTTCTTTTCTTATTGCACTCTTTATGCAATTTTGGATTCCTTTGAACCCAAGGAACCCAAGAGGCACGAAATCCCTCTTTGGATTTGCCTTCTAGAGGTTTCCACATTTTTCTTTTCTCAAATATTCAATTATTCAATTACTAATTGAATTTTCTTGTTATTTGGGCCCAATATCTAATAAAGCCCACAACACAAATATCAAGGCTATTGTAAACAAAATCCATTTATTCAAACAAATTATATCATTTGTTGTTCAAATATTTTTAATATGAAAAATTATATTTCTCATCAAAAGAACCCAAAAATTGGGGTTGTAACAGTCAAGAAGCTTACCAACAGGTTGGGGGTCGTCCTCCTATTGCTCCCAACTCCCTTGGTCGTTTTTACAAGCAAGAAGTGAAAGGGGTTTCGAAATTATCCCTTCACCTCAAAGATAAAGGAGCTTATATATGAATTTTATTAAAAATTCATTTAAGAGAGAGAAAGTAGGAATTATCTCCTCAACTTTCTTGCCATATGCCCCCTTCTATTCCTTAGGGATGAGGCTATCCTCTTTGCCTCTTATTCTTCTCAATTATCCACGTTTTAAAGGAAAACAAACTAAGCATTTTAAATCATATAATACTAATATCCATAAGTGAGTGTATATTTCTTTTTCTTATAATATTGTGAGTGAGTTATCCACTTCCTTTGGATATTTCCGTGCCTTTGCAAGGCACAAGTATGTTCACACTTGAGAAAATTAAACCATCTCATTTCTAGTTGAAGACCCTTCAATTATTTTATTTATTTTTGCATTAAATGGAAGTAAAGTTCCAATTATGCTTAAATCTTGATTATTTTAATATCAAGATTATCTCTCCTCCAAATTAATTCAAATGAGGTGCCCCTATCATTTTATATTCTCTACATGATACCAAGAAACATAAGGGACCCTCTAGAAGTGGTATTTTGCATATCGAACCCTGGGTTTTGGGTAAATTGCTCATTACACCAAAACTAGGTTTTAATGCACAAACATTGCTTTATCATATCTTTCTTGGTACTCAGGATACCACAAGCCATACCTCTGCATCATATTCATTCTCGTGATGCTTCAACACATGAGGAACATATTATCATGCACAATTTGTAATTTAACCCCTCAACTTGGGTAATTTGCACTTTAGTCCGACACAAGCAAAACATTATTTTCAACATAGTTCAATATGGACTAAAATTGAAATATAAGTTACTCTTGGGATTTAATTACTTTTCAAGAGCTAAGAGAAAGCATATAATTAACTTTACTAAGTAAAACATCTAGGGTTAAGCATAACCCAGGTTAGGGATGTTACAGGTTCCATACTCCAAACTAGGAGTAAGTCAATCCACTACCTATATAGGTCAACCTCTAAGATTTTGCAACCATTGCACCTTATTTATATTCCATAATAAGAGATACAATACATTACCTTACTTTTTAGAAACAAGTATACCCAGCCTTCCCTTTAAAGATAAGGGAGCCAACATCCTACCAAAGGACTTACCTATCCAATACTGAGTCTTCAACCTCACCAAGGACTTACCCACTTTGCAACGAGTCTTCCGCCTTCACCAAGGACTTTCCCACTCTTGCACAAGTCTTCCACCTTGAAGGAATTACCCACTCTTCTTGGATCTTCCTCCTTTGACTTCACCTTCACCAAGGAGAAGCTTTCACAAAGGGACTCCTTCCCTTCTTCTTCTTCACCTCTTTTAGCCAAGAGAGAGAATCTTCATCTTCATCTTGATGTTAGAAATGAGAGATTGGTAGGTGGAGGAAGTGAGAGCCTCACAAGATATACATGTAGGACTAGATCTCTTACAAATCTCCTACTCACACTAATGGATGTAGCAAGTTATTAAGTTTAATAGTGGAAGGAGGCTCTTAGAGGCATTAAACTATAATATAGGGACCTTGATAGTGCTTAGCTAACCATGGGATGAAGCCCAACAGATCCTATTTATAGTTGGGGATGCCTACTAGCCAGTGGGAACACTTCAGAATGAATTCTAGTCATTTGGGGAGTTGCAATGGATCTATTTTTTATGTTTTAAACACTCTAATGACTAGAAACACTTTTTTGAGATTTCCATATAGATTGATCAGTCAAGTCTCAAAAATGGTAACTTGACCGATTGCACTATGAAACAAAGCTAATTTGAAGCATTCGTTGAGTTTATCCTGGAAGAAACCCGGATGATTTCTTAAATAAATTTTGGTTAGTGCAGGGATCAATCAAGTTTTGTGTATAGGAAACTCGACTGAACCTAGACATTTTCAAAGTGCATCAAGGGGATTGGTCGAGTTTGTCACAGGAGAAACTCTATCAAAGAACACCCTCTAATAAATTTTGGAAAATGTCATTAGAGTGCTTAAATATTCATTTTAAGTGCTCCTAATTTTTTCTAAGATTAATTACAAGTCATACAATCATTACAAGTGATTTACAACATGATTCTAATGGGCTTACATCATATTTCACAAAAGTGCACTTGAATTGATTTTGACTTGTCTTTTCTCCAAATTAGGGAATTTGAAGTGTGTCTATACCTAATCTAAAATCACTCAAGTAGAAGAATTAGATACAAAAAGGTGGAATGGTTTAGTCATCATTAGAACAAGGGTTTAGTCAATTTAGACCTTTAGTCAACATTGAACTTGAGTCAAAAATCATATATACTGAGTCACAACTGCACTAGTTCTCCTACCGAGGCTTGACCTCAACCATCCTCTAAACCATGGGATCAAGATGACAAGGACACATAGTCACTTGCACCTCACATACTCAACAATATGCACTCAAAGTTTCCCTTAGGAATACATGTTTCACCATCCAACAAATTCTAACACTAGGATGGATCTATGTCACATGGCACTACACGATTAGGATTCCATTTGATTAGTTAAAGCCAATTGGGTATCTTTTAACTGCATCAACCAAGTTATATATAAACCCTAAAAATATTCTACAAAGATAAGGGTGGATTGCAACTTCAGAAAATATAAAATGTATAAGACTTAAAGCTCATCACATCACCAATTGGTATTGTTCATTGCTATACAAGAGTCCACACTCATCATTGTATAATCATGGGATACCAATCCCTTATCGTGTCATATGGAGGATATCACCTCAATTAGGGTAATCAACCATGTCCATGGTCATAAGACCATTCACATTGCTCCCTACAAGAACATCATCATCTCTCCATGCCTCATCAAGGCTCGTCATCATACATGTGATATATAGGTGATACATGAATCAATCATTAGCTATGATGCTTATCTGATAGAAAATTAGGGTTACAACATTAGGAGAGAGAAAGTACTCTTGTATCATTTTAATCACTCAAGATGACAAAGCAATATCATCATGTACTTGAAATAGGGATTAGGGTTCAACAATGCAAACCGAATTAGGGTTTCAAATCAGCAATAAAAGTTAAACCCTAGTTACCATCATATCCAACAATCATTGAAGCAAGTAGGTCAAACATCATCACCATAAAGTCAACAACATAAGAAAATCACAAGTATAAAAATCTTCATCGACTGTAGAGATTGAGACTCGCCTTCTTCATTGATCAAAAAGGTGAATCACCTTCAATGACCACATTTCTCAAACACGTCATCATGAACTACTGAAAATGGGATGGGTTGGCGACCGAAGAAACTAGGGTTCCACCCCCCATCGACTGCTACAAATAACCACCTTCAGCGATCGTTGAACTAGGGCTAACCATCCTCAGTAGTTACTAAGGTCCAACAAATTTAGTTATCACATAGCTCAATTCTTGGCGACTGAAGGAAAGTGAAGAATCTCATCAACCGAAGAGAGAATCCAACCTTAGGGACTACAACTCAAATATTTGAAACTGGTCAATATCAACATCTTAGCAACCTCAAGAGAAGACAGAGAAAACTCATCAACCACAAAGATCAAATTGGTTGATCATCACCACAAAACCCAAAACCATAAAGGTGTATACTACCAGAAGAAAGTACTCAAAACCCTAAGTTTGATCATCATCAAGAAAGAGAGCAAAACTATGATTATGAGAGAGAAACCCAACATTTCCATAGACATGCATGTATCAAAACCCCCATTGTATAGTAAGAAATTCAGGATCAAGGATTAGAGTTCATTAAAAGAGAGTTATCTACTCAAGATCACCTTATAAACATGAACCCTAGATCAAGGACATTATCTTACTACTTGCAATCACATTTTTAGGGTAGATTATTTGCATACAAGTTAAGTGTAAGAAATTATCAAGGAAAAAGTTATATAACTCCTCTCAAAGATGATGAAGCAACTCCAATAGTAAGGAAACTCAAAGGAAAGAGGGTTGCAAACCCTGGCTATATCACCACTCTCTTCCAAGCTAGCTCCACCTCGAAGGAAGAAACAAAACCCTAGGTTAAGGAGAGAAAAACCCTAGGTATGATGTCAAAGAAGGGAAGTTCTTCAACCTCAATTCAAGCACTACCATGGAAGCTCCATGGGTTTGGCCAAGAAAAAAAAGAGGAAGGGTAGGACAGCAAGAAAACATGTATAAAAGATAGGTATCTCATTTACTAAAACCAAATAGAAGAGAAAGGTGTCCGTAATTCAACATGAAAGATGGGTTTGCCATTTCTTTAAAGATAGAGCTCCACCTTCTCCACCAAGCACAAGGGGACGAGCTCCAAGAAAGAATAGAGAAGAAAGAGTGCAAAGGGTTTATTTGCATGCAAGGAGAGAGGTTTATACAGCATGGGGTGGGAGACAGACAAAGAGGGTTAGGTGTCATGCTAACACATGTCATGTATCCACCAAAACTCGTCCATGCAAGGACCACACTCAAACATTCATCAAGGGTGATAAAACTAATAAAACTCAACAACCTCACTTATATAGGAAAATCCATCAACTGTTGAAGATCATCATGGTTGGCGACCGCTGAAGATCTTCAGCGACTAAGGTGATCAAAGCTCAACGATCACTAACCCTAGATTATGGGCGACCTAGAAGGGTCACATGCATCATTGACTGCCAATACCAAAAGGGAACACTTAAACATGATTAGACGAATAAAAGCATGGATCATAATATCCTTGGTGATTAAGCTCATCGGTTAAATATGTATCAAGGTCAATCATCCACTTAGGATATCTATGCAAACCTAATTCTTCAATACATGATGTCATCACTCAAACCAAGGTGTGACAAGGCACCCCAAAGCACCAATATCTCCAAAATGATGCCAAAACATGTGATTCAAAAAAGCATGTGACAAATTGCAAGAAAAATCCTAAACATGGGTAAATTGCAATTAGGTCCAAAATAAGCACATCTAAGCATAACTAGCTCAAACCACATCCAAATTGGACCAAACTTGAAAGCATAAGCCTGTCACATGTTATCAAAGCATGTCATAAAGTTTGATTAAAGTTGTAAGCATCTAATTATGTTAAGAAAACAAGATAAACTGAAAAGCTAGGTCAGAGGTCTTACATGATTATGATGAATGTAGCCAAAAACAAGGCGAACAAATCATTATGGTACTTAATCAAATCAAGACCTTTAGATCATTATTCGATAGAAAAGGCATGGAATTAAGAGTTAGATAATCATCATTCTAATATCCAAGTAAACCCATCGATTAATTGGGATACATAGCCAACAACTAGATCATCAAATTATTTGGGCACTCAACCAAAATCAAATCCATCGAATCAAGAGAGTATTAGGTCAAGGACGAATCCATCATATTATAATGCAGACAAACCATTGAATCATGTGCATAGTAGACCCATTGAATTATGCATCTAGGGAATCCATTGAATGTCAAGTATAGGGAAACCATTGGATGTTAAGGCTAGGAAAGACATTGGATTATATGCTTAGAAAGGCCATCAATCATATCTTTCATGATCCTAGGAAATACATTGATTTATTAACTAGGTTGAACCATCATTTCTCTAGTGAAGATAGATGAACCATCGATTCTTTTACACATATGGTAAGATCATCAGATCCTTTCTTGACTTAGTCAAAACTCCAAAATCTTATACCTAACCCTACCATCGATTTATTGAACTACTTAGTCAAAATTCATTTCATGTAACTAGTATATCCATAATGGATATATTAGAAAAACCATCCAATCTTAACTTTAGTAGAGTTTATGGTTTCCACACTAAGTAAAACCATCAAGTTAAGTGCTACTAAATGCCATAGTTTTCGTAGTGAAATCAGCAAAATATATATAGTCAACCCATCAGTTTCTAAAAAGAAATCAGTTTTATCTCCTTTAGTTATATACCATCATTTCCATTACTTAAGAAAATATTACTTAAGGTTATAGAAGAGCCATCAATTTATATACTAAGTATCACCATCAAATCAGCACCAAGTAAAACCAACAATGTTTATTCAAAGTAAGGTCGCTTATTTACACTGAATAGACCTTGTTGCATACCATTCGAACTAAGGTAGTCCATGTACTTAGTAGAAGGAACGTTGACATGATCTAAGGGTAGCTTAACAACACATAAACATCGTGCATGTATGTAAAGTAGTACACACAAGATGGTTTCTTTCCATAATAACAATTTTTAGGGCAAGATCTATATGAAACAGGTTGATAGAAAGCAAGAAATGGGAAGAAGTTATATAACTCACCTCAAGATTGAAGTGCACGTCCAAACAACAAGGTGACTCAAGAAAAACCCTATCTTTTCTCTTCCGAATCTCCATGATAGATCCTTTCTTCAAGGGCAAGGTAGATCTAGGGTAGAGAGAGAAGAAAAGAGTCTCATCAACCACATGAAGAACTTCTAGCATTATGCCCATGGATGAGGATAGAAGGAAGATAACAACACAAAATATAGATTAGAGGAGAAGAACTTGGTTAGGGAAAGAAACTAGTTTAGGAGGCTTCGACCATCCTTAAAGAAGCTTGATCCAAACCTTAGGGTGGCATGCATCCATCATCTCTCCAAGCTTCGGCCTCCAAGATCTCTTCACAAAACAATGGCCTAGGGTCTCTTTTAGAAGGTAAAACAAGACAAGGGATGAAAAATGTTCATTTTTGGTAGTGGTGGTGTGTGTGTAAATATACAAGGAGAGAGAGATAGCTGTCAAAATGTTGAAAAACTAGCTTAACATGGGTCAAAACTCAAAATCCATCCTTATCCATTCATATAGAAGTTCCATAGATTCTTTACCTTGGTTTTACATCATTTCATGATTTAGAAAGATTATCAAGAAGTACTTCCATAGATCCCATCGGATCTTTCATATTTATCATCAGAAAACTCATCGGATTCTAGGGTTTGGTAAGCCATTTTGCACATTCTGACCTCCCGTTGGATTGTGCACTTCAACTAGGGTTTCCATTGTATTATGGACCTCAAGGGAAGGACATTGTATCTTATTCTGCAAGGAGGAACCATCAGATCCTTACTTATAAGGTGAAACCATAGAATTCCTTCCATACTTACAAAAATCACCACATTAGTGAGAAACCCTAAATTTTCAACCCTAGGAGGATAAGCAAAAAATCTGATGGTACCTCTAGGCATTCATAGGTGCAACTATATCAAAAATTATGAATGGTGGTATGAAGCACAACATGCATGTGTGAAATTTATAGATAAAATCTTAGAAATGGAAAAATTGCACAAAAGTCCTTATCAGCATATAAATTATAGAACTCAATCAAACATTGTCCAAACTGGACCAAACTTGAAACATAGCTTAGTCTCATGATATAAAAACATAAATTAGAGTTTTATTAGGGAATTAAGAACCCAATTAATATAATAAAGTATGTTTAAGACAATCTAGGTTGGGGCTATTACAATAGAGGTATCAAGTTGATGAGTCACAATATGAAGCTTTGGGAGAGGACTATAGAGCAAAGGCTTAGATTTATTACACAAATATTAGACAACCCATTTGGTTTTATGTTGGGAAGATCAACAATTGGTGCTATTTTTCTGATAAGGAGGTTTATGGAGAAGTACAGAGAATACAAAAGAGATCTTCATATGGCATTTATTGGTATGGAAAAGGCCTATGATAGATTACCCATGGAAGTATTGTGTAGTATTTTGCATAAAAAGGGTGTTCCTATCTTATATATTGACCTTGTTAAAGACATGTATGATGGATCAACTTTAAGTGTTAGGACTCTTGGAGGAGAGACACAAACTTTTCCAATCACTAATGGGGTACATCAATGATCAACATGCATCCCTTGTCTATTCACTACTACAAATAATACTTTTTACAACAGTTCATCTTTCCATTTTACAACAGGTGTCAACCATTGTATTAGATCGCTTGGTCTTATGGAGGGTTTTTTTTATAAAATAGATGTTTCACATGTTGTATATGTGTTTTATGCAATAGTGAATGCATGTTGTATTTCACTGAATACACCTAGTGTTATAGGGGTGTTTAAGCAACATGTTGAGAAAAAAGGAAAATACACCTAGACACATGTTTTGAACTTGAGACCACATGAAAATAAAGCACAACTCAAACCGTTGAACCAATTTATTTTTATGGACCACATGCATACTTTGTTGTACATATACAATGAGTCACGTATACACATGTTGTGTGAATAAGGTCTATTACAACATGTAAATATTAGAAGAGGTGAAAGATTGATGTGCGATTATGGTATATTACAACAGGTTAGAGTATGTTCTATAATTATGGTCTATTACAACGGGTTAACATATGTGACTATCACAATGTGTTAGAGCATGTTGTGTAATTATGGTCTTTTATAACAAGTTTGAGTATGTTCTAATATTATAGTCTATTACAACAATTTAACACCTTTTATAGTATCACATGTACTACTATGAGTTTGACCTATTGTATATAACTTGTGATGTATAATATATACAATAAACAACATGCAAATAGACTTGTTATAAT